>OX369263.1:16832579-18102475 GCA_947284805.1 Coleophora flavipennella | reverse complement strand
GGCGTATCTATCTATAATATAATAAAACTGTAACAGGGCCGTGTCTGTACATGAAATAGTTTTGGAAAATAATAACTGTGGTGGACATTACTAACGATACAGAGGCTAAAACAACAACTTTTGGAATTTTTGTCTGTCTGTCTGTCTGTCTGTATGTTCGCGCATCACGCAAAAACTACCAGGCCGATTTTGATGAAATTTTGTATGGTGGTTCCTTATAGCCCGGGTTAACATATAGGATACTTTTTATCCCGGAAAATTCAAGAGTTCCCGTGGGAAAACCAAAAAAAATCATTTATAGAATGGCTCACGACGCAAATGTGGCTTGACCTATTACAATCAAATTTTACACGTTGATCGTTGATCGCGGACAAAAACTGGGACACTGTGATTCCCAAAAAAAATTAAGGGTTCCTGCAGGAATGCAAAAAAAATATCTTTAGAATGGCTCGACGTATCAATATGAAATCTTTACGTTGGGATGGGGTGGTTTGACCATCATTGTATAGTCGGGTATTTTTTATCCCGGAAAACAAAAGAGGTCCCGTGGGAAAGTAGATCTATTAATACTTACAATAATGACAATAGAGTACTTTTTTTCCCATATTAGCTACACATACCACACATTATAATCATAGCAGCAGAATGTCAATAGATGGCACTGCAGGGATAATAAAACGCGCTTAAGTTGTATTAAAACATTAAAATATTATTTCATACTTTTTAGTGGATTTTATGTATTTTTCAGCATACGCTTTTTACACAACTCTCAGGAACTATGGCACGTAGCGATGTGTTTCATAGATGAACAGATAGGTATTTTTTACAGATTCCAATCGTGCAAAAAAATTAAAAACACATAAATCGAGTTTAGCATCTTTTAACAGGAGGCACAGATATGGAACTCTTCTGACTGTGACTATTTGCGTGTGGCAGTTGCTCTCCGCCTGCAATATTAATATCTGTGAACCTCATCAATGTATTTTTGGGTCCACTGTGGAGGCAATTTGAGCTGATACGACTCGAGGATTTGACCCATATTAATATTTTTAGGAAATTTTATTACTAGATTGATATAATGATTTGAATTAGTTTTTGATAATATAGGTATATATGTGTTATTTTATCGTATCAGTTTATATCAAGGGGCTCGATCTGCCCTGATTTAGGGTGATCAGGCCTTAGACAATCACGCGGGTCTTCTTCGCAGGCGTGTGCAGGTTTCCTCATGATGTTTTCCCTCACCGTAACAGCGTCGGATAAACGTACATACGAGTATGAAATCGATATTCGTATAGATATTGGTAAGTGGCAGGATTCGAACCATGGCCTACCGGACAGGAGGTAGTGGCCCTAACCGTTACGCCACCGACGCTCTATAATTTATTTAAGATTTAGAAATCCTTACTTAATATTATAAATGCGAAAATGTGTTTGTTTGTTTGTTACCTATTCACACTTCAACACCTCTACCAATCTTGATTAAATTTGGTATGCAGGTAGCCTGTATCACTAGGAATGAAAAAGTCAGTAGTATGGATTCGCGGATTCTGGCTCACCCCTGGCCACTCCCCTCATGGGGGGCGCGATTCACGCCAGTAAAGATGCCCCTCCCCTAAAAAAAAAAAAAAAAAAAAAAAAAAAGTTTTTTTTTTTTTTTGGTTTTGCCCCCCCACTTAAACCGTTTGGCGCTAGTTTCAGAACGATCAGAGCACGCCTTTATACATTTATCTGCGCTGCTACAAGCCCCATTGTTATCGAGGCTCGACTATCTCTATTGTTCGCTCGACGTCTATTCATTTCGAGGATTCGGGTAACCTATTGTAATAGCAATGTTACCTGCTTTTGTGTTTTGAACCAATTGTGCTGCCTTCGATACTCGCTAAGGGCTATACTCGACTGTTCAAAAAGGAGGGTAATGTTTTTCGGGTGTATGTATGTCTGTTTCTTTGGATAAACCTGTAGCCTAAACGCTTCAATGATTTTGGAGTGCGAGGTGTCGTTAGGTTCGTCTTGATTCCCTGAGTGACATAGCTTGTGTTACCCAACTGTGCAAAAAGGAGGCTAATTTTTATGCATTTGGGTTTTTTATTTTAAATTAACCTAACCTGATTACTACTTTTCTTTGACAATTTATCATACACTCATGTAAAACCTTTTACCCGATTGTACAAAAAAGGAGGGTAATGTTTTTCGGGTGTATGTATGTCTGTTTCTTTGGATGAACCTGTAGCCTAAACGCTTTAATGATTTTGGAGTGCGAGGTGTCGTTAGGTTCGTCTTGATTCCCTGAGTGACATAGCTTGTTTTACCCGACTGTGCAAAAGGGAGGCTAATTTTTATGCAGTCGGGTTTTTTATTTTAAATTAACCTAACCTGATTACTACTTGCCTTTAACAATTTATCATACAACCTATTACCCGACTGTGTAAAAAGGAGGTCATTTTTATGTTATTACACCAGCAACCGATATGGTAAATTTAACCCTCCTTTTTTCGTAGTCGGGTAAGGAGTTTACTAGTATTTAAGCTTTCTATGAAATTCGTTGTGTGAAAGAAAGTTTTTTTCACATCAGGTGAACATAGTAATTTATTGTACCATAAATAAATGTATTCAAAAATAGTTTCATTGTTATCGGTGTCTTTCATTTCGCAGTTGGTCGATCAGTAGAAAGATGTCTCAATACCGATTGTGAACAGAGGGTACTATTGTATTTTTAAGTTATTCATCTTGTTTTCAATGAAATAGGAATCGGGAAGTTCTATAGCAAGCAATTTACAATGCTTTTATTGTTGCGCTTCTATTTAATTTTGCAGATGGCTGCTCACCAACAAATTCTGAATCTTTTGTGTCAAACGACGAAGGTGGTCCATTTTTGAATTATATTTTTGCGTTAATAGCGAACAGGTTGTAACATGTATGTTACAGCGCAGGTGTTGCGAAGATACACATTCCTTTGTTATTTTGTTTGATAGCTGCATATAAAAGCAAGTTCAGACAGTTTAATCTCATAATATTTTAGACAGTCCTCGACGAATCTAAGTGCGTGATCCATACGTGGTGTCTGTGATTTGTAATAAAATCTGTTGCAGTAATGGATGTAAGTATTACCCTTGATACAAGTAACTATAACGTGTGCCATTCATCATCATCTTATCAGCCACAAATCGTCCACTGCTGAACAAAGGCCTCCCCCAAGGATTTCCACGACGTCCGGTCCTGCGCTGCCCGCATCCATCGGCTTCCCGCGACCTTCACCAGGTCATCGGTCCACCGCGTGGGAGGCCTGCCTACGCTACGTTTTCCGGTGCGCGGTCGCCATTAACATACCTAATTTTCAATTCATTCGTGTTTTGCTTTGTTTACAAAAGTAATTTTGTTTTATGATAGGTGATATTTACAATGTAAGCTCTGCAATGGAAATTTCTATGAATTCATAAATCAATGTAGGTAGTTAGTCGCTCATTAAACTTATTGTGTCTTTGTTTTCTAAATGATACCTAATGTGTTATCTCTGCGCTATGAAACATATAACCAATTTGCTGTTTTTATTACAGGATAACGATTACACATTCAAAAATTACTATTTTCCGGCGACGGTATCCGATGAAGACGAAACAAAAGATATTATTATGAGGCCACAAAAAAACAAAGTGAAAAGGACAAACAATATTGACATATTCTTTGAGAAACCCAAAAAGAAGAAGAAAGCGATACCAAAATCTTCATGCGTAGCACATACATGTAGTGACGGTTTGTCTTACATAGTTTCAAATGAAGGTGAATCAGCAAAGGCGACTCACTTCATTAAAATTGAAATATATGATATGGATAAAATTCGTGACCTCGCACCGACTGACTACTGGAAGAACGTTGATGTACGTCTTAAATATTACGTGCAATCGGACGACGATAAACATTTTCAAAGCACGCAAGAACTTATATTCAACGTCACTAAAGAACTTGCCTCAACTCTGAATTGTTCCAAGTATTGCATTGAAAGCAAGCAAACCGAAAAATAATAAGACGCGCTGTTTGTGACATTCGTAGCAAATAATTTAGTATAAGTCATTTTTTTGCATCGTATTCCATTCAAGCCCCCCGGAGAATCACCACGGACAGAGCCCCACAGCGAGGACAAATAAAAAGGACTCGGCAGCGCAGCGTTCATTGCATATTTGATCGTTCACCAACATGGAGTCCAATCTTACTAACTCCCAAATTAACGCAGCATACGAAGATGCCTTACTGTACGAAAGTGTGGAAATTCTGGAGGAACAACTCTGCATCAACAATGAAAATATTGCGCAGGAGTTTATGACAAATCAAAATATTTACTCGAGGAGTATATCACCATGCATGTGTTATCAATTGTCATCTTTGCGAAGAAGTACAGAAGGAGATGAAGAGTACATCCCAACATATGCAACATCATCGTGGGAAAGCACAGAGGACACTTTTGCAACATATTCAGGGAGGATCATAGAAGAAGATGAAGAAGACATCGTAACATCTCCATCCATATATTCATCCTTATCACCGTCATTATATTCACCTAATTAAATACCTAATGTATATTATTTTAATAAATGCTTCTTTTATTGAACGGTTTTGTCTTTAATTTTTATCAATTATTATAAATAAGGATAGCTTTTGTTCAAAATGAAACCATTTTATTTGTTAATTCAAAGTACGCATTTTATTTTAAAAACCTATTAACTAAAATCATCAGTGACATTCCCTAGATCTAAAATTAATATAAACTAATTAACAATGTGCTATAAGTGAAGTTAAAGTAATAATTAATTATTTTGACATCATACAAACATTAGTTAGTATTTTTTTTGTTTCAATCATTTCACACATATTAATCAGAAAAAATACTCAAAAACATTTCTCTTACAACAAAATCATTAAAAAATGTATCTTCTGTAAATATGCTCACAAAATCATGCATAGAGATACCCTTAGATCTATAATAAACATAAACTAAACAATAATAACCGCAAACTGAGGTCAAATAGTTTTGAACAACTTTTACATTATAAAAAAAATGCTTAGTATTTCTTTTCAAAAACGTTTCATGATATTTCGTGGGCTTGCGACCAAATGAGTCAAAATATTCTCCAATGCCTTTTGAATTTATATAGATAGCTACCCAATGTGATCCAGGTTTGTTATCAGGATCCAAATTGCTGATAAAACATATTGGTAAGGAGACACACAATGGTAAACGATTAGCAGCAAAGACGTTAAATTCATTTTTTGGGTTGATTTTGCTCATAAATTCTTGTATTTCTTCAGTATTCATTTTTACATGCGGAAGGAGTTTTAACAGCTATGCATTGAAGAATAATATTGCCCTCCAAAAATGTCTTGCGTTTTATAGGTTTCTAATTTTACTTGATTTAGCTGCTATAATCAATAGAAACTTCCCTATTTTTATTAATTTCCATAATGTTATCGAACTCGGCATATATTATACAGTTAATTGTGTTTGTAAGAGCTGCATCAAAGCGAACCTCTAATCGAACACTACCATGCTTTATCAAACTCCAGTGCGAACTAGAATTAGCGCACAAGTCGGGAGTCATATCGAAAGCTAGCAAACAGTATCCATTAGCAAAATCTTCTTTTGATATTGCATTCCCATCATTTAGAAAGTGAATACCTATCCCAGAGAACAGGGTATGATAAGCGCTGGTGTAAACAGAGTCACCAAAAGATGGTTGTAATGTCTTAGATGGTACTTGCTGTCCATCCACATACAAGCTAAATGAATTGAGGCCATGATTATCAAAATTGAAAGGATTCATGTTTAAGGTTCCATTAAATGCTGCATTTTTTACAAAACCTACAACACATCTTTTCGGTACCTGTCCAAGAAATACATTATCAAGTGTTTTACCTTGAACACCTGTTGGTATTGTTAAAACTTTAACTTCGGCACGAGTCAAAGGATATTTAGCAGTTGTAGTGGATAATACCTTTTCGTGCGCTAACAAAACTGACGGATTGATCCTAACCTTACGAACTATGAGAGCGGCGGAAGTAATATTCACTTTGAACTTTGAATCAGCAGTGGACATCAGGTTGAATGATTCTTTTGTACGCACGAGTTTTATCCGGATTTCTACACCATTAATTAAAAATTTTTCTTGGTTGAATACATCACCGTGTAAATGTCCAATCATTTCTATTGTTTTGCTTTCTTTTGCTAATTCCTGCCTTTTGTGGAAGCCGATGTTAGCGTCATCGCAATTATCCATTTTATTCGCTGTATCACTATACCATAACCCACATGTAAGGTGAGATGATTTAGCTGCTGGACCATAGTTAAGTAAGTTTTCTATGTATGCACGGTAAGCATATGTATTGTTTGGTGGGGAAACCAGTTTTTGATTCATATATATATCTAATTGACTAAACAGTGAATGCAACCAATTATTCACAGGTGCCACAACAGCACTTTCAGGAATATTACTTGTATCTTGTTTTAAAATTTTGGCTTTTACATGTATCATGGTATGAGATAAATCAATGTAATCATCACCACTCCCTGGTACTAAAAATTCAATGGGTCCTTCATCACTTAAAGAAGATATTGGATTGTAATGGATCCACAGTCCACTCTCTATACTTGTTTGTGTCGACGGTAAGGCGAAGAGGTCCAATTCTGATTTTACACATTCTGAAGAATTATGGTGTAAAAATGACATTTTTTAAAATGTAAATATGTCGTCAGCTCGATGTTTTTGTGTTTTTCTTACTCCCTTTCGTCGTGATGTCTTCAAGCGACTGATTAACTTCTTACTTGGTCTCTTTATTTTATAACCCGAGCCAGACATAACAGAATCCATTTTATTATCTGCTTTACGTTTCAAATTACTAGTAGCTGTCTTAAAACGTGTTTTGATACTGTCATCAAGATCACGTGCATTAACAACATCAGATAAAAGACCTACACCTGCATTTAGTGCTTCTTTCCCAACAGCTTTAGCACCTCCCGCTAGTAACGGAAGCACTGATCTAAATAGACCTCCTAAAAAACTTCCAATGCCATGACCGCGTTGATGATTAGCCCCTCTATATACAATACCAATGCCTGACCCGGCTTGGTGTGAGTAATAATGCTCATAAGGACACCCCATTTTGATTAATTTATTCGCTTGAAATGTAGTTTAATACAAGCAGTCCCAAACTGAAATGGAACTTTTTGTCCTGTACTCGTTCTTATATCTATTTCTATTACATCAAACTCTCTTCGTAGAACGGGTACATAATGTGCTGGAGAAAAAACATTCATCTTATAAGCACCATAGACATATTTTGTAGGATCCATTGGAACGATCCTAAGTAAGGGTGTCATCACATCGCCAACTATTTGTGGTTGAATGATATCACAATAGATCAACATCTGTGATGGTAAACCTAATGATATGTCAACCGGGTACTTTCCCATTACGTTGATAAAATTTTGTTTTGGTTCAAAACCCAGTTGTAAACTTAATTTTGTGGAAGTACTTATCGATAAAATGTTATCATTTAAACTTGTAGCCTTAACTCGTTTCGCTATTCCATCATAGCTAAATTCAACATCCCCTTTTATTAAAGGATTGTTATTTAATTCATTTAAAACATGCTCAATACTTTCATAGTTTTTTGCGGGAATGTGTGTAATAAACTCTACAGGCAACTCTAAAGATTCGCCGTCTAATTTCTGCATTTTTTTTACATGAACAATATTCTCAGGCTCTTGTACATTTAATATATTACAAGGAAAATGGAATTCAACCATTCCAACATCCCATTCCCCCTCCAATTTTACTGATTTAGGTAATTTAGTATAAAAACTTGATGTAGTGTTTTCAGGAAAGTATGTCATTGAACTATTACTTAACAGTGTTATATAGAAACTTTCTCCGTTCATAATTGTTCAAGTCTTGATGCTGGTATCCAACTATTAAACTTCTTAGGATAACCTTTCCACTTGACCAGCAGTTCCTTTCTGAGACCAGAATGCCTAGACTTCAGAATTTTATCAATTTTATATTTATTGGTGGGGTTGTAACTAACCTTTTGTAATTCTTTGCCATAAAAAGTTCCTATGATGGGTTCATTTTTTAGATCCTTTAGAGTATAAACTGTATGGGGACTTCTATCAATAACTGTAGCCACTACAAATATCTCATCACTCCAGTTGGTTTCATAACCCTTTTGAAATATGTGTTTATATTTAGTTATTCTTACAAAGTCCCCTACTTGAAACTGAGGTGTTCTCAGTTTAAATGTGCTGTCTTTCCTTCTATCATATAAATTACACCAAACAGTCATAATATTGTTAGAATTTACATCACATGGGCGCATTTTAATACTTGAATGATAGCTGTGATTATAAGAAAACAGTAAATCTTGTAAAATATCAATATATCTGTATGTATTTCTATGTGTAAAAAACCTCCACATTTTCATTTTGAGAGTTCTCTGAAATCTTTCCACTATACTAGCTTTAATATCAGGGTTGTTGGTAGTATAATAATTCACATTTTTACTTTGAAAATAACTCCTTACTTCTTTTGATACAAATTCAGTTCCTTTATCAGACTGTATATGTATTGGTGTAGCTTTCGCTTCTGTAAATATACTATCAAAACAACTTCTAGTACTTTGTGAATCTTTTCTTTTCATAGGTCTAGCAAAAGCATATTTGCTAAATACATCAATAACACAAAGTATGTATTTGTAACCATCATTATATTGAGAATAAGAACGCATGTCAGTAAGATCTGCTTGCCATAGTTGGTTAAAATTAGATAAAAGGTATTTGTTTCTTTTAAACTTCTTATGAACCGGTTTATGCAATGTATAAGTCTCTTGCGATCGCAGCCAGTCTTGAACTTGTTTCTTATTCATGTGACCCTTCATGGCTTCTGAAAGCTTATTGACGCTGCTGTAGCCGGCAGGTTGAGAAACATCATAATAAATCTCATTGATATTTAGTAAGGTGTCCATCTTTCCCAAGCAATTTTTCTAGCAGCGGGTTTACGTTTTGAAGATAGTTCTTTATATGTTGCAGACTTCGGTGTTTCTTTAAAATCTTGTATATATAGCTTGTTCATATGTTCTCGTAAATCCGGATTACCAATACAATGTAAAGGCACACTTATTTCTACCAATGCTTTACAAAACTCATCTCTTCCTATTGGGGTCGGGCGTTTTAATTTTCTTAGAGTATCATGAAATAAATCTATGATATTACTATTAGGAATCGGTTTATTGTGTAAATAAACCAAGCCTTTATCATCCCAACGTATTATTTCACTGTTGTCAATTAAAGAGTTTAACAAAACCTCACCTTTCTTCTTAAAACTTTTTGGGATCAATCGCATTAAATGAGAGTGAGTGTATGTAGAATTTTTATTGAACACTTCTTCTTTCAATGGTTCTTCTTTAACTAATAAATCTGTTTGCACAGCTGCATCATCTTTTATTGTATTTCTAGTATTACCATTCTCTTCCTCTGTAATTATTGGTAATTTCAATGGGTGTTTTTTTGCTTCACTAAAATGCAAATATCTCTGAAGTGTTTGAAGGTATAAAGCCCATTTTTCACGATCTTCTAATTTACTTTTCATTATATTTCGCATCTCTTTATCTAATCGAGATAATGTATCCTCACTTGCGTTCTCTTTTTGTTTGAGTCTTTCCACTACACTAGGTTCAATTAATATCATTTTTTTGGTGTTTTCCATTTTCAATTTATAAAACAGCACCCAACAAACTACTGAGGACAGCCCCTAATATAATTGGTAAAAATGCACCACCCTTCTGTATGATGATACGTTTTCTCAATGTTTTTTTTCCTCTTGACACTATTTTTCTTAATATATTTTTGTGTTTTTTTAACTTGGTCTTATCCTGGCTCTTCAGTGGTACTTTACCCTTTAATACGTTGAAAATACACTCGCTTATGCAATTTATTTCTTCCTCACCGCATGATTTTAATAATGCATCTCGATGCTTAGCTTTAAGTGTGAGTAATGCTTTCAGAAAATCTTTATGTGTCCTTACTCTTCCACTCATTATCATCAACTGAATAAATGATATTTATACTAGGTGCTTATATAAAAAAGTAAAATGTTTATCTTTTCACACATTACATAGAACTGAGCTAAATGTCATGATGTGTACTATATTTATATCCTTTTTTAGGTACATATACCCAACAATATTCATCAATAGGAAATATTTTAGTTTTGAAACGATACATGTCAAATGTGTTTTGTTTAAGATCAATCATTAGATATCCATGAGCTTCTGTAGTTGCATCCTTATAAGCTTCTTCAATGAATTTCGGACAATCCGGATATACTTGTCGTGCTAAGTATCGTATCTGAGTTCTATCTCTTGGATTTTTAAAATATATTATATAGTTAGAATTTAAAGAAATATCTCGTTGTCCTTTACCCTGATGAAATAAATTTTGTGTAATATAAAATACGCTTAAGTTCCTGTGATGACTTCCCTTTGTAAAAATATCAACAATACGACCATCTGATTCTCTCATAAGATCATCAATAATAAGAAGCTTAGGATGTTTCCCATCGAACATGTTTAGGTCTGGAATACCTTGATTGTAATTAACGTTTTCTAAATTGTACAAAGGTTGCATCTCATCGTAACACCATATTACTTCTGCAAATTCTACATCACATAAATCCTTGCAAAATTTCAGAAAATTCGTTACAAAATTAGATTTTCCACAACCACTAGGTCCTGCAACTATAGTTGTAAATGGATGATAAAAGTGAATCATTGTAATAACTTGCGTGCGTCTTTAAGAACTACCAAAATGAGAGTGATATTTACTAACGCTAAAACCTTATTTTTAATGACTAACCTAATTTAGAATTGCTGTTAAGATCAGTGTAGGTGCATTGATAACGATCAAGAAAAACAAACCGTTGAATAATTTAAAATGTTTTATTTCAATGAAAAACTTACGCTTGGGCTTACTCTTAGGATTATATTATAATATTCAAGGGACACAATAAAATTAAAATAAGCTTTAAACACTAATAATATTTTTTGTAATGTATTGTATCCGCAACAAACATTCCTGTGACAACTGTGAAGTCAGAGCTCTTGTTTGCAATGGAACTTTGCTTTGAAATCATCCCTCTAGGATAATAGGTAATAATACAAATAAAAACTTACAATAGAAACTATGTTGAGATTTCTTTATACAAAATATTCATTCTCGATAAGTTTAAACTGTAGTTAAATCAAATTAAATAATCTATTATTTATCATAATTTTAACTTAGCTTTTTTATCAGTAAGTAATTAGCTTTATTATCAGTAACTTAAAAGTAAATCACATAACTAAATATGAAAATTTTACACAGTATTTATAAAAAGAGACATGCCTATCTTACATTTAAAAGCAATATTAAGGAACTGCTAAGTACAAATATGGCAGAGGACAAGTAAAAATATTAACTTATAGGATTACATTTAAAATATGCAAATGAGAAATAAGTACAAAAAAACATGTTAGGATTGAATGTTCCGTACTTTATAATGTCCCCATGCTAGGGTATCGGTTGAATTTGATAATAAGAACCTTTTGCTGTCATTATGTGATAACGAGACTTTATTTATTTTTTGTGTATAAATAGTATGTTTTAATGAGCGGAATCGCAACATTGTACTAATTTTATCTGTTTTACGAAGTAAACATTTTTTGTAATCATCTAAGTTGAATCTTTGAGTAACACATTTATTAACTCCCTTAGCTTTTGCAGTAAACTTGTTTTGAACATCCATCGCATACATTTTTGCACGTAAACCAACAAACTCTTTGAAAATTTTTCCATTGTTCTCATCTTTGAAAAACCCAAGTTTCTTTTTGTTAATTAATGGGAAACCAAACTCATTATTGGGGGAGTAGTCTGATGTATCGAAATGAGTTTCTAAATCATCTTTTATGTCAGAATAGAAATTTTCTGTGAAAACTTGATAGATCAAGCTATCCGTATCAGTGTATAACAGCTTCAGGTTGTCTTTAAATTTGTTTTTCATAAAATCGTAATGAAATTGGTACATTAAAGTTTTGGATATATCTAGTACACAAAATCCGAGATATATCGGTTTGTTGTATAAAACTTTTGTTTTGTTTAACTGAACCGCGACTAAATTTTCTGAAAATATTGCTAAGCTATGAAATTCTGGTTTAGCTATTAATGATTTTGCACCCTGAACCTTCCCACGATCACCCCATTGATCAACTAATTTAACATTTACTCTTTTTTCTATGTTTTCCATAGTTTTACCAAATACTGAGTTATTCATGAGTTTAAAAAAATCTTTTTCAAACTCTGTAGAGGACATGGACCGCTTTTGTGTATTTAAATCGATATATTTTTTTAACCATGCACTTTGACTGAACTTTAAGATTCTGTGAACTTTATTTAAGCGCATACCTTTTTCTAAACATTGTTTTAAGTTTCGGTAATGTATTACATATTTTTCTTTGTTGAATAAATTAGGTATCAATTTTTTTTGTTTGTCATTGATACATATATTTTCAGGACAAAATGGCAAGTCAGAATGTGAATCATGTAGATTTTCAGGGTATTCCAAATCAACTTCTAAAATAAAACCTTCGTCTGCATCGTCAGCAACATTAAAATTGGTATCAGAATCTACCCATTCAAAATTACCAGTGGGAAGGTGCTGAGACATAGACCAGCCATACAAATTATTGGAATCGTAATAAACTAGATAAGAAGATGGTAAATTACTATCGTAATCAGGCATGAATTTATTATTTGCTTTAGCATGTCGATTACTACATTGTGATATTCCACCTCTAATTCCTTTTTTAATGAAAGCAATCTTTTCAAAGTCTGTTAAGAGCTCTAGTCTTACTTTTGTAAAACTCAACATAGCATCCCAGCTTAATCCAGGAGCAGTGTAATAATGAGCAGGATCTAACTCATATGTCTTTAAACAAACATTTCGAAAATTTTCAAACACATCTGCAAGTATCAAAACATCGGTTTTTAAGTATAAGTCAGAATAATCCCCCATATTTTTACATTTGAAGTGATTCCAAACATCTTTTGCATGAGCGTAATCATTTTCAGTTACATGTTTGTCATTTAAAGAATTATAGAACTTTTCAGGGGGTGGCAGTGATTTCATATTAAGAGAGTCATGCGAGGTCATAAATTCATATGGATAAACACCTTTGCGAATCAATCTTTTAAAATCATCTTCGTTTGGAAAGTTCAAACTCATCTCTCTAAACTCTTCAGGTTTTAAGTTTTGCGCTAATTTTTCAAGACTACTTGACATAAATTTAAAAGAATCTAGAAATCTCAATTTCATTGTGTGATTATTAATTTTTAGTTGTTTGGAAAACGAGATGTACCTCTCTTTGTTTTGAGGAATTACTTCTATCTCACCTTCTTCAAAATTAAGTGCATGTACTAAGAAATGCGCATCGTAATTACTAAGATTGTGGAAAAATACAGGAACAAAGTTTCCTGTTCTATACTTCTCCGCACATAATGAATGAGCGACACCTGCATAGTGACCTGTGTACCAGTCATGGTCAATTATAAAGTCATTTAATAATTCTTTTTTACAAATATAGCAGACTTTGCTTTGAGCTATACATGTTTCATTCTCTGTAGTTAATGGAGAAGGAGATTTTTTAAATGTTCTCTTTTTACATATTTCTTGTAAATCATCTTTCAACAATGTCATGAATTTTTTAGAACAGTCCTTGCCTTTGTAAGTTCTGTACTTTGAAAGCTTATCATCAAATGAACATTTAATATAATATCCAAAACTATACACTTCATGTTTTTGTACATTTGTAGTTGATGATTTGTTTGGATCTGTCTCACATCCTTCAATTGGATTTAACAATGCTTCGAAGTCAGCATAAACTACAAAAGGTACTCTGAGTTGTCTCTCATATTTATCAAATTCTATCTGATTTCCTGGGACAGACTCTCTAAACCAGTTCATCCTATAACGTTTGTCCGATGGTAAATCTACACGAACATGTGCACAGTCATGTTGCTGGTGTTTTTGTAGCTGATCAGCAGATGAAAAGTGTAATAAGCAACCATCACAAATATGCATTGCAATGTGACGTGATGAAATTTGTTTGCTAACCAAGCGTGAAAGATTTTTGATGTAACAATAATGACTTTTATTATTGTGTGAAATATATAATAAATTTACATGTGTCGACTTTCGAGATTTTGTGAAATGCAATGGACCGGTAACTTTATGACTTTTACTTTCAGAATCATATTCCAAACCAAAAACATTAATGCTCAAGTCATTTAACCTTTCAAACTTGTGAATATCTTTAATTTTCACTGGGAAAGGTATATCATCGAAATTTAGTTTATTTTTATGTTGTAAATATGAAGTAACTCTGTCTGAATTTTTATCAGTAGGATACAGCGCTGACAACACGGACCATAAAAAGCATTGATGATCCTTATTTTTTACATTTATGACAGCCTTTTTAAGTTTTATATCATGTGGTAAGTCAATGTATGAAGATCCATGTAGAGGATCAAACTTATTAACATTCATATCCAAATGCTTTATTTTTCTCAAACTCCACCCGCTATCTTTACATTCAAAATTACTAACTTTGTTTGAAATTTCCTCTGCTAGTGATAAAAATGTAATGCTAATATTATCTCCTTGACAGAAAACATAATTAAAAGTTTGAAAGTCAAATGTGTTTTCTAAATCCTTTGTTTCTTGAACAAAATCTGCTCTTAATATAAAATTTACTTTTATTACCACGTGTTCTTTAATACAGCGATCTAATAGTATAAATATTGTGTCTTTAATATTTTTCATAAACAACTCTGGTGTCTGAAATTCCAATGCAGGGGTAGGATTATCATTTGAAACTCTGTAAGTCAAAATTCTATTTCCGAAAGCAGATTCAATCTTTTGAACGTTTGGTAATTCTTCGTGTGAGCTAACTAAGTTATTTTTGTGTTGATTACTCTTTAAGTGACTCGATAAAAATCTTTTAGAAACAACTATTTTACACACGGAACATTCAATCTCATCATTATTTTTTGTACTTACATTTATTTCTATATTTTGAGGTGAAGACGATGGGGCATTTGACGACGAAACAGCTAGATGATCCAAACGTGGTTCCTTGCTGGTCGAGGCACCCTCATTGATGCTGGTCGAGGCACCCTCATTGATGAGTTTTCTTTTTAATGCACGTCCATCACCAACTTGATTATTTGAGCTATAACAAAAAGAAAAGAAATATATTTTTTTGAAAATTTAAGTAATTAGGAAGGTAGGGGCATATAAAAATACACTAACAATTAACTGATTTTTACATTGTTCACAATAAGCTTGCATTGGTAAAACTCCATCTATTTGATCCAAATTATCATCTAGGTTTCTATTTAATGTTAAGTGTCCTGAACATGGTGTAAAAAATGGTTTAAAAGTCAAGTCATCAAGCATCGTCTGAGGTAATTTCGAGCTTATGTACCACAAACGAATATAACGGTGAAATCTTTGTAATATATCAGATTTATTGAAAAGACTTATTTCATCACTTGTTAATTCAATCATTTTTAAAAGGAAACGAAACTCGCCACCGCTATGGAAGAAAAACCAAAAAATATTGACTAATGTTTAAGGTTACTTCCATAATATATGTTAACACACACCCACACGCACACACACACATATACACACACACACACACACACACACACACACACACACACACACACATCAAAAATTTGCTGGTTCCTTCAATTTGAAATTTCTTATTGACATTATCCAAAAATGGAGATCAAAAGGCTATCATAGAATAACTTCAGGGATTCATTAAAAATTGAAAACCCGACTTGGTAAAAACAACCCCACTTTTAAGCCAGTCGGTTAAAAAATTATCCTATTTCACTCACGGGATCAACACGAATCTAACAATACCCCATACGTTAAAATCCTCCAAGCCGTTCAGGCTGTAACAGTGAACATAAAAATCTACATACATACACTCGAAAAACATAACCATCCTTTTGAGGCAGTCGGGTTGAACATCTACATACACTCGAAAAACATAACCATCCTTTTGAGGCAGTCGGGTTGAACATCTACATACACTCGAAAAACATAACCATCCTTTTGAGGCAGTCGGGTTGAACATCTACATACATACACTCGAAAAACATAACCATCCTTTTGAGGCAGTCGGGTTGAACATCTACATACATACACTCGAAAAACATAACCATCCTTTTGAGGCAGTCGGGTTGAAAATCTACATACATACACTCGAAAAACATAACCATGCTTTTGAGGCAGTCGGGTTGAAAATCTACATACATACACTCGAAAAACATAACCATCCTTTTGAGACAGTCGGGTTTAAAATAAAAATCTACATACATACACTCGAAAAACATAACCATCCTTTTGAGGCAGTCGGGTTGAAAATCTACATACATACACTCGAAAAACATAACCATCCTTTTGAGGCAGTCGGGTTTAAAATAAAAATCTACATACATACACTCGAAAAACATAACCATCCTTTTGAGGCAGTCGGGTTGAAAATAAAAATCTACATACATACACTCGAAAAACATAACCATCCTTTTGAGACAGTCGAGTAAAAATAATACGTGGGAAAAACATAACTACCGCAGGAAATATTCTTCAGACAAAGCTTCGCTTTTGTCTAAGAAATACAAACAGCCATTTAAAAGTAATTCTAAAGACAACTTATTCTTTGTTGAATTGCGTTGTGTTTAAACTTTATAAAAGGCATTCATAGCAAAATAATAATCGTGGGAAGATGTACCGAGCATGGGAAAAATTTGACTAGCCTGAGAAATAAGCACCGTGGGAAAATGTACCGAGCATGGGAAAAATTTGACTAGCCTGAGTAAAATAAGAATAGTAAATAAATCAAATTACTTACAATTTGCACAGCTTCATAAACTCCTGCGCAATATTTTCATTGTTGATGCAGAGTTGTTCCTCCAGAATTTCCACACTTTCGTACAGTAAGGCATCTTCGTATGCTGCGTTAATTTGGGAGTTAGTAAGATTGGACTCCATGTTGGTGAACGATCAAATATGCAATGAACGCTGCGCTGTCGAGTCCTTTTTATTTGTCCTCGCTGTGGGGCTCTGTCCGTGGTGATTCTCCGGGGGGCTTGAATGGAATACGATGCAAAAAAATGACTTATACTAAATTATTTGCTACGAATGTCACAAACAGCGCGTCTTATTATTTTTCGGTTTGCTTGCTTTCAATGCAATACTTGGAACAATTCAGAGTTGAGGCAAGTTCTTTAGTGACGTTGAATATAAGTTCTTGCGTGCTTTGAAAATGTTTATCGTCGTCCGATTGCACGTAATATTTAAGACGTACATCAACGTTCTTCCAGTAGTCAGTCGGTGCGAGGTCACGAATTTTATCCATATCATATATTTCAATTTTAATGAAGTGAGTCGCCTTTGCTGATTCACCTTCATTTGAAACTATGTAAGACAAACCGTCACTACATGTATGTGCTACGCATGAAGATTTTGGTATCGCTTTCTTCTTCTTTTTGGGTTTCTCAAAGAATATGTCAATATTGTTTGTCCTTTTCACTTTGTTTTTTTGTGGCCTCATAATAATATCTTTTGTTTCGTCTTCATCGGATACCGTCGCCGGAAAATAGTAATTTTTGAATGTGTAATCGTTATCCTGTAATAAAAACAGCAAATTGGTTATATGTTTCATAGCGCAGAGATAACACATTAGGTATCATTTAGAAAACAAAGACACAATAAGTTTAATGAGCGACTAACTACCTACATTGATTTATGAATTCATAGAAATTTCCATTGCAGAGCTTACATTGTAAATATCACCTATCATAAAACAAAATTACTTTTGTAAACAAAGCAAAACACGAATGAATTGAAAATTAGGTATGTTAATGGCGACCGCGCACCGGAAAACGTAGCGTAGGCAGGCCTCCCACGCGGTGGACCGATGACCTGGTGAAGGTCGCGGGAAGCCGATGGATGCGGGCAGCGCAGGACCGGACGTCGTGGAAATCCTTGGGGGAGGCCTTTGTTCAGCAGTGGACGATTTGTGGCTGATAAGATGATGATGAATGGCACACG
The DNA here is from genome assembly GCA_947284805.1 of Coleophora flavipennella. Taxonomy (NCBI): domain Eukaryota; kingdom Metazoa; phylum Arthropoda; class Insecta; order Lepidoptera; family Coleophoridae; genus Coleophora; species Coleophora flavipennella. Next base: position 18,084,266 of record OX369263.1, on the reverse strand, counting down.
TTATAGTTACTTGTATCAAGGGTAATACTTACATCCATTACTGCAACAGATTTTATTACAAATCACAGACACCACGTATGGATCACGCACTTAGATTCGTCGAGGACTGTCTAAAATATTATGAGATTAAACTGTCTGAACTTGCTTTTATATGCAGCTATCAAACAAAATAACAAAGGAATGTGTATCTTCGCAACACCTGCGCTGTAACATACATGTTACAACCTGTTCGCTATTAACGCAAAAATATAATTCAAAAATGGACCACCTTCGTCGTTTGACACAAAAGATTCAGAATTTGTTGGTGAGCAGCCATCTGCGAAATTAAATAGAAGCGCAACAATAAAAGCATTGTAAATTGCTTGCTATAGAACTTCCCGATTCCTATTTCATTGAAAACAAGATGAATAACTTAAAAATACAATAGTACCCTCTGTTCACAATCGGTATTGAGACATCTTTCTACTGATCGACCAACTGCGAAATGAAAGACACCGATAACAATGAAACTATTTTTGAATACATTTATTTATGGTACAATAAATTACTATGTTCACCTGATGTGAAAAAAACTTTCTTTCACACAACGAATTTCATAGAAAGCTTAAATACTAGTAAACTCCTTACCCGACTACGAAAAAAGGAGGGTTAAATTTACCATATCGGTTGCTGGTGTAATAACATAAAAATGACCTCCTTTTTACACAGTCGGGTAATAGGTTGTATGATAAATTGTTAAAGGCAAGTAGTAATCAGGTTAGGTTAATTTAAAATAAAAAACCCGACTGCATAAAAATTAGCCTCCCTTTTGCACAGTCGGGTAAAACAAGCTATGTCACTCAGGGAATCAAGACGAACCTAACGACACCTCGCACTCCAAAATCATTAAAGCGTTTAGGCTACAGGTTCATCCAAAGAAACAGACATACATACACCCGAAAAACATTACCCTCCTTTTTTGTACAATCGGGTAAAAGGTTTTACATGAGTGTATGATAAATTGTCAAAGAAAAGTAGTAATCAGGTTAGGTTAATTTAAAATAAAAAACCCAAATGCATAAAAATTAGCCTCCTTTTTGCACAGTTGGGTAACACAAGCTATGTCACTCAGGGAATCAAGACGAACCTAACGACACCTCGCACTCCAAAATCATTGAAGCGTTTAGGCTACAGGTTTATCCAAAGAAACAGACATACATACACCCGAAAAACATTACCCTCCTTTTTGAACAGTCGAGTATAGCCCTTAGCGAGTATCGAAGGCAGCACAATTGGTTCAAAACACAAAAGCAGGTAACATTGCTATTACAATAGGTTACCCGAATCCTCGAAATGAATAGACGTCGAGCGAACAATAGAGATAGTCGAGCCTCGATAACAATGGGGCTTGTAGCAGCGCAGATAAATGTATAAAGGCGTGCTCTGATCGTTCTGAAACTAGCGCCAAACGGTTTAAGTGGGGGGCAAAACCAAAAAAAAAAAAAAAACTTTTTTTTTTTTTTTTTTTTTTTTTAGGGGAGGGGCATCTTTACTGGCGTGAATCGCGCCCCCCATGAGGGGAGTGGCCAGGGGTGAGCCAGAATCCGCGAATCCATACTACTGTAATTGACATCAAAAATAACGAAAATCTGTAATATTACCGCCTTAATAATATCGAGTACCTACTAATAATCTTATATGTATCCCTTACACATTTACATATTTTGATGCAATAATATTTTTACTATTACAGCAAAATCGTCCAAGAACAAAAGTTTAACGATTTGCCCACCTTTAAATATTTACCTATTGTTACACCTGTAGATTAGTGAAATAACAGAAGTTTTTAGCTATCACTAATAAATTTAGTTAGTCGGTGGCGTAATGGCTAGATACGCCGCCTCCTGCCCGGGAGGTCGTGGTTCGAATCCTGCCACGTACCAATGTGATTTCGAATTTAGATTTCATATGTACGTTTATCCGACGCTCTTACGGTGAAGTAAAACATCGTGAGGAAACCTGCACACGCCTGCGAAGAAACTCGCAGGTTGTGTTTAAGTCGACCAAGCCGCACTGGGCCCGCGTGGTCGTCTAAGGCCCGATCGCTCTAATTCAGGGTAGGCTCGATTCCCTCGGTGGGAACGTATATGAGCTGACATGATGATAATAAATTTAGTAAGCAATAAATAAATTAAATTTATGCTTACATAGAGGCCTAAATAAAAACACACTTTTTAAAAACTGATCAGCTTTTGTAGTGAACTGTACAGTTTACTACATATCCCATCAACCATAACCGCAAACGACGCCATAATTCTCAAGTTAAACAACTCCGTTTGAGTGGGAAAGGAGTCACTGAAATAGTAGCAACTACGTACTACATGGCTCTCTATTAATATTGAATCATCATCATCATATCAGCCGAAAGACGTACACTGCTCGACAAAGGCTTCCCTCGAGGATTTCCACGAGGACCGGTCCTGCGCTGCCCGCACCCAGCGGCTTCCAGATTGAATAATATAATATTCGTATTATAGAAATGAGGCTTTCATGGCGGACATTTATTCGTATCAGAAAACGATGACTAGGGTTTTCATCTTTAATTCCATTTCCTAAGACAGTGTTTACATGGTGATCTATATAATTTCTAAACGGCCTCTACAAGGTACTGGGACTTATCGTAATACTGAATTACATTCCCCAAAATTAAAAATCTATTTTTCCCATGAGAAAAGTTGTTTGGTTACATGATTTGAAAGACAGTGTAAACCGCTTTCATATGTTCTATACTTGCACGTCCTGCAGCAAAGCAATGCTACTCGTAGTTCAAGCTACTTTCTTTAAACTTGTTTTAGAAACTTACCTCCTGTGTGAGTATGCATTTGTCAGCGCTTTGGTTACTGAAATGAAACAAATTACAATAAGCGTTGTCATTTACAGAATATTTTCCAAAGCAAGATAGACATGTGCGTTGTATAGTTGGGCCCAAAGAAAATTACGCCAACTTGTCACCCAAACATTTTGTTTATCACGTATTATAAAATTGTGGTGTATGTGTGTCTTTATGTTTTCTTGAAAAAATCGTTTATAGGGTAATTGTAGGTGATTAAGAATAAACAGAAGTGAAAAATATATAAAATAGAACCATGGGCGCCGGCAGAATCATTCTTTGCTTCTTTGCAAATTTTTGGATTCGAGAAACAATAGCTGAAGGTAGCGTAGAAGAGAACGAGATTGTAATCCTTTTTTGACCTGATTTGATTACTCATTTGTCCAACACCACTACTATAGCTCTATAGAGACGAGGCGAGCGCAGCGAGCCCGAAAAATTGTTGTATATGAAAACATAAATTTTCATCAACTTTTTTTCCGTGAGTATATCTTATTTTAAGTCAGGGCGGTGCAAGTGCACTCCCTCGCATTGCACCTACTTGCCAGCGCCCATGGATAGAACTGCGAAAACCTCACGGGCCAAGTCACGGGCAATAGCCACCTAGTAAAAATAAAATCAAAGGAAATATTTATAATAAATACTACATAATTATTAATAATACGCGGTATTTTATGTAAACTAACCAGTCGGTAAAAGCGTCGATCTCCTCCTTTATGGTAGGACACACGGCCTCAGCCCCGGGGCACACTACTTGCGGAGACAGCGGCTTCAGATCCTCGTTGCCAGGCAGGAACTGGACGCATCTCTTCAGGAAGTCGAAAGGGTTAAACGTGCTCTCGCATGGTGCTTCTTGCTCACATGAATCTTTGCTCAGTGAGCAAATGTCGATGCACGAGGAATCTGGTGAACTTAGCGGGGAATGGCACGGTGATATCTTATTGCACGGCTTCGAACGACAAGGTTTTGGAGCGCAAGGGGTCTTACGAATGCAAGGTTTGCTTGGACAGGGTTTAGCAATACAAGGGGGAATTCCCGATGGACAAGGTTTTCTAGCGCAAGGTGCTGACAGAGCCGGGTTAGGTTTCGAGGCGCAAGGGAAAGTCTTGTTGAGAGATGAGTCTTCAGAAATAGTAGGAGACCGACGTGGGCTACTATTTTGTGAACGCGAGCAAGGCTTAATGTATGATTTAGCTGGACAAGGTTTCGGAGGACAAGGCGTTGATGTTTTGTATGGACCCGACAGAAGGGTAGAAAGTTTCGTAAGAGTCGTGTTGATAAGAGAGTCTTCCGAATTACGAGGAGATTGACATGGTGTGAGTAAAGGTATGCAAGGTCTAGATTTAGCTGGACAAGATTTTGGAGCACCAAGCTTCTTTGGGTCACACGGCGATTTTGGGACACAAGTAGGTTTTGTATCACACGGTGGTTTAGGATCACAAGGCGGTTTTGAAGCACAAGTAGGTTTTGTATCATATGATGGTTTAGGATCACAAGGCGATTTTGGGACACAAGCAGATTTTGTATCACACGGTGGTTTAGGATCACAAGGCGGTTTTGGGACACAAGTAGATTTTGTATCGCACGGTGGTTTAGGATCACAAGGCGATTTTGGGACACAAGTAGATTTTGTATCACACGGTGGTTTAGGATCACAAGGCGGTTTTGGGGCACAAGGCGAGGAGGTGTTAAAAGGACATGGTAGAAAACTAGAAAGCTTAAAACCACAAGGAGGAGAAACTGAATGCGCACAAGATTTTAAAAGCGATTTAGTTGGACACGGCTTTAGAGCACTAGGTGATGAGATACCTGGACATGGTATTCCATAAGAAGTTTTTGAACCAGAAGGCGATGGAGATCGACAAGAGCTGGTGTTCTGTGAACGTGAGCAAGGCTTCAAAAGTCTTGAACAGGGTTTTGAAGTGCAAGGCGGTGAAGTCTTAGCTGGACAAGGCTTTGTCGAAGACGATGTCTTTTTTCTCGGACTACAGGGATACGACTTACACCAAGGCTCAGGCCGCGGAGAGCCACAAGGGGAATTGGGACAGGAACTAATAGGGAGGATCTTTCCACATAGAAGACTATCCATGGAATTCCTGGTGCAAATACCGACTCCCACGTCGACGGGAGCCAATACTGCAGTGCCCGTGCCCGCATTAACGAGACCGGATTTTCCTGAATCGGAGCTGAAATCTGATGAGCCTTTTGATCCTGACTTCTTATCCTTTTCTTTTTTTTGCCTCTTCCATATGCTTTTCTTTTCTTTTTTACTGGACGAACCGGAATCATGTGAGGAACTAGACTCTTTTGACTTTTTCTTTTCTTGAGCTAAGTTTTGTTTAGAAGACTTCTTCGTATCTCCTTCATGTTTTGTGTGTGACTTTTTTGAAGGTCTTAAACGATTAGATGATTTTGAATGTTTTTGAAACAGAGGTTTCTTAGATGTATTTGCCTCTTTAGCAGAATCGTTTGATTCAGAGCTTTTGAGAGATTTATTTTTCTTATCTTTTTTGCTTTTTGTTTTTTTAGATTCCCGATCAGGTGAGTTCTCATCATCTGAAGATTCAGACGTTTTTGTGGACTTATTTCTCTTGAAAAAACCAGCAATGTTAGATTTCTTTGAAGTTTTACTTTCCTGTTCCGGTGACTTAGAGCTAGAAGATTCAGAAGATTTCTGATCGTCTTTCGTGTTAATATCGGGAGAAGTGAACGATAATATTTTTTCTACGAGACACCTTCTATCTGGTGGATTCCTACATAAAGCATGTGCGGTGTCCGAGCAATCGCATGCTGACGTGTTTGTAGTGTGTCGAGTTCTTTTGGGGCTGTGGCCGCCATTTGTGGTGTTAGATAGAGCTAGTCTGACAGTGGGGACGAAGTTTAGTGCTCCTGTTGAGGCGGACAACATGCGCGCCTGCCGCGCACATGACATTATCGAAGATGGCGTCAAGCAGCAATCCCTGTAGAGCATTCGCTCCAGTTTCTCTATGGAATCAGCTGATATATTTTGCACTGACGGGTCCTGCGTAATAATAAGGTCCATTATAATAAAGTGATTGTGTCATAAATTAGACTCTCACATCTCCTCTCCATTTCGATCCATTGTAAATAAAGAAAAATCATATCCACTTTGGTCAATAACGGGCCTAAAAGCAATCATGAATAATGTTTGAAACGATTGAACCCTAAACTTATTCAAATTATCTTACTTGGGCCTTTCTCATTAACCTCCACTTAGCGGGATTCTGCGCCACATCAAAGATTAAATATTTCTGGCACATGGACCGACAACCTGATGAAGATCGCGGAAAGCCGCTGCTGGATGCAGGCAGCGCAGGACCAGTCGTTGCGTAAATCCCTGGGGAAGGCCTTTGTCCAGAATTGGACGTCTTTCGGCTGATGTGATGGTGCATAGCAGTAGCTTTTTGTAAGCACCACTCGATCATGTGACCACCTGGAGTACCTAATTAATTAATCAATTCCAAGTGTATACTTTAACAAACTAAGAAGAGATAAAAGAAAAAAAGATAAGTCACACACACGCACACGCTCAATGCTTGACTCCTCAGGGTCGCTGTGGGCGGAGCAGGCGCTTCGAGCACTGCGGGCCGTTGTCGACGAGACCAGCGCTTGGCAGGACACCTGATGAATTAGGTACACCGAAAATGTCAATTCATATCAATTTTCATTAAGTACTTTAGATAGACTTAAAACGTCGTCTAAGATGGATGTGCGGTGCTGAGCCAGAAGACAAGAGCACTACCTCTATAAGAATGATGTCTCGTGGCGGTACCTTAGCAGATCTATAGCTGCCTCGCCAAATTGGAGAACTCTCCTCACTCCTGCAGATTCAGTTATTAAACACATTTCGGCACAGTCTGAAGAATCCATACCGCCGTCCAAAGAGGACGTCTACACAAGGCATTCGTGTGGGGGCCGAGTCCAATTCAGCTGCTGATAGGGACGAACTTCTCCCCGATGGCGAGCGATGCGGTGGTGGGCATCATCATAGACAGTTCCTCAAAACAACTCTGCCATTATCTCACCTGATGGTAAGTGACGATGATGTCGAAGATGGAAGCGAGCTATTCCTCAACGACTACCTTATCTTCATGCCTGAACACATCAACACTGCTAACATTATTTTTTCTCGGCAAGACTAAGATAAGATGGTGGTACAAAGCAGGTACCAGCCTTACAAAGTATTCTCCAACGGGAACCTCCTGGTGTGAAGCAGAGGTAGTCAACTAACTACGTAAGTGATTGTCAGGTGGCAAAACAAAATGTCACATTGGTCCAAACATTTCAAATGGAAAACGTACACTATGAATGCAGTAATTTCAAAACATCCAATCAATCAACTCCGCTTATTATAATGGTGTTGTTATGTTTAATAAATAAAATTAAAAAATGAAACTTACTTTGTTGGCTATCCTTTTCACACGTTACGCAAAGGTTATATCGTTATTCACTTCGTGGCACAGTTTAAAGATAAACACTGGCCGCACTACCACCACTGATGTTTGCGCTAGAGTGACATTGTGTCCGACATGACACGTAAACATAAATACGGACCGTAAAAGACAGTAGTTTTGTCTGCAAAAAAAATCTAAAAGGATGCTGGAGCTTTGTCATTACTCGCTCGGTATAAGCTTGGAATTGGACCGAAGAACTGCCTCACATTACTTACTAAGAAAACGAGATTAACGGACACGCAGTCAAGTACCCGAACATAATGTCATTCTTTTTCGCCCTCTCTGTCTAACATATATTTTTAAATATTTCTATCCTTGTCTCCTGTCACGACTTATTTGGAAGTTTGTTTTGTATGAAGCTGGGGATCTATTCTTTTATATATGATCTAAACCGAAACCCAAAATAATTACACAATTGAATCGGTTTCAAAACAACACTACATTTTTATAGAAGTACAATATTACCTCAAAGAAACTGCTTGCCAAGTATCTAAAACAAAACCATCAAAAGAACATCCAAAGACTGTCTTTAGCCCCACTAGTATTATGACAATGAGTGATCCAAGTAAAACCACAATAAGCTGGCAACACATGTCGTTTTCGTTCGGTTTATACATTACTGAACAGAGCAAGGCGTTGTTTAAACAATAACTCTGTTCTCTGTGACAGACTGAGCGAAAACGGCACATGTTCCCAGCGTTAACCAGATTTTATCGAAAATATATCGTCCCCTGAACCATCCAGACGCGGCGTGCGGCTTTCGTCAGAGTCCGGCAACGGGGCGGAGACAGTGGGGCGCTCGGCGGTCGCCCCGAGCGGCGAGGGCGCTGGCAGGGCGGCCACGCGCCGGCGCCCCGGCTGCCGTATACACAGAACGCGCGACGGCCGACACACGCTCATGTTATTCGCCTTGAAGTCATTCAAGTCACCTTGGGACTTGCCGATCGCTTCGGAGTCTTTTAACTGTAACAAAAGATGCACAGCAATTATCTTTTTATATATTTATACCCAAGCGTATACAAGCGTCGGTGGCTCAACCGGTAACGACTCGGTCGTCCTAACCAGAGGTGCCGGGTTCAAATCCGGACGGCCAATGTACCAATGAGTTTTTCGTAACTTACGTACATATACTCTCCGATTGCTTTAACGGTGAAGGAAAACATCGTGAGGAAACCTGCACCTGCACCTTTTTCGCTACCTTACTTTTCATCTTTTTACATATAAAAATTAATTGTTGTTCGTAAGTCTTGCTAAAACTCGAAAACGACAAAACTTTCGTGAATGGTGCGCGCGCCAGGGAAGGTTTATAACATAAAAGCCCCGCCCAAGGCGCACCACTGTTGTCGGTTATCCATGGCTGCACACACGCGACGCAAAACATACATTAGTCACTCCTACCACCTGGGATGTTGAAGACTAACCTTAGTTTTAGCCTGTTTCAGCTGCCGTCTCATCTCCCTTATAATCTCATCTTTAAACTGCGCGCGCAGAGTAGAGGCACGAGACTGTTCATCCAGGGCTGCGCACACGCGGCGCAAAGCGTGTAACTCCTCGCTCAGAGCCACGTTCACCTTGCGAAGCGCGAACACGTTGTCGTCAGCCGACTGCACGGGGAAGGTGGGGAGGGTTTGTTACTATTGAGTTCTGTATGACGCGTATTGATACGTACATGACCATTTTACTCACTATTGGTAAACCCTTAACAACATATCACCTGGTAAGTGACGATTTTGCCGAAGATGGAAGCGGGCTTACCAAGATTCCCCAACGCAATGGGGAACTGGCTATCTTATCTTCATGCCGGAACATACTAATGATATCAACATTGATATTTGGCGGCAAGATTTAGATAAGATGGTGGTAGTAGCTAGCCAGGCGGGCTTAGAAAATGCCCTGCCACCAACCAAAACCGAGTCTTACAATTGACCCCGCCGGGAATCGAACCCGCGACCTCCTGTGTAAAGCCAGTGACTTTTGCCTCTGGGCTACGTAGGCGGTTAACCACTAAACTGCTCCAACTTCTCGTTTTTATAACAATTCAACAACAAAATGATATTCTCTAGTAATTTGTTAACTATCCCTACTAATATTATAAATGCGAAAGTAACTCTGTCTGTCTGTTACGCTTTCCCGCAAAAACTACTGAACGGATTTGGCTGAAATTTGGTAGGTAGACAGATTAGGACCTGGATTAAGACATAGGCTCGGGCGGGGTCCTCAAACTCTGGTGCGCCAATCACACCACACTGCAGTGGCTCAAAAAGGCCGTACAGGATTTCACCTTACCCACAGGTGAAAAACTTACGGTCATACAACAGTCAGAGGTGCCCCGCAAAGTGCTCGGGGGCATTTTGCTACCAGGGGACTGGCCCGAGATTACGGACGTTGGGCGTGCGCTCAACCACCAAAACTCTTGGGCCCAGGTCCACCGGTGGCGCATCCACAAGGTTGACCCACAAGAGAATGGAACATTCATTGTGGTCAGCCTCCCAGACGATATCGTCGGGGCCCTGGTTGAGCGTGGACGTCGCCTGTCATTCATGCTGGGCAAGGTCTACGTTAAATTTCAAGGGCCTAAGGGAAAGTTTAACATAACTGACCCGCTAACTCCGGCACCCGCCGGTCAGCTGGAACCCATGGCTGAGGTTGCGGACACCGAGGTTACACCAGTAACCATCGGGCCGTCTCCTTCGGGCGGTCGTCTCGGCTCTCCGGAGATCTCAGATCTCTCGGATGGCGGTGACGAGTGCACCGAGGAGATGGGCAACCTTGCCATCGGATCGGACGAGGAGAGGGGCTTGCTATCGCAAGATGGCGTCCCCTTCCCTCGTCTCTAGCGTCCTACAGGCCAACCTCCACCACAGTACAACCGCAACGGCTCAGTTCCGCAAGTGGCTGGAGGTCAACAAAACTGCGGTGGCCCTAATACAGGAGCCGTGGGTTAGGGCCGGAAAGATATGCGGGCTCTCCAACGCCGGAGGTAAGTTATTTTCCTACGGTGGACCTGAGGGCCCCAGATCAGCTATATACATCACTAAAAACGTGGCTGCACAACCGTTAACCGAGTTCTTTTCTAGAGACCTGAGCGCCATCAAGCTGCTCCAGGGCGAACCAAACAACAGCCTTCCTGAGATGGTTGTCGCATCGGCCTATATGCCCGACGGCGACGACCCCCCACCTCAAGATCTGGAGAGGCTGATCTCATACTGCGAGGGTAATGGACTGGAGCTGCTCGTGGCTGCTGACAGCAACGCGCACCATACCCTGTGGGGCATGACAAGCTGCAACGAGAGAGGTAAGGCCCTAGTGGACTATCTCTTCACAACCAATCTCAACATTTTAAACAGAGGTTCGGTACCTACCTTCGTCACGAGAAGGAGCAGGAGCATAATAGACATTACTTTAGCAACCAGCGGAGTAATGCAACTGGTATCCAACTGGCACGTAGCGACTGAGGAAGCTTCATGCTCAGACCACAGGTGGATCCGGTTCGATCTCCAGGTGAATACAGTGGCAAAACCTCCTCGCAGGAACCCCCGGAAGACCGATCGGGCTGCCTACCGCTCTAAGGTGGAGCAGAAACTGCAAGAGTCTGGGGTACCGCATAGATTGGAAGGAGCACACCAAATAGAACTGCAAGTAAGTGACCTAACAGACTGCCTGAGCAGCGTCTACCAAGAAACTTGCCCCTTAATCAATCCACCAGCGAATGGCAGCCAAAAGGTAAGCTGGTGGGGACCTGAATTGGAGAGGCTCAGGAAAAAAGTCAGAAGGCTATTTAATAGAGCAATGAACACTTGTAACGAACAGGACTGGGACAACTACAAAACTGCCAAGTCCAAATACAAGAAGAGGATACGATACTATAGCACTGCATCGTGGCGTAGCTTCTGCGATGGAGTTGAATCGTGTGCCCAAGCGAACAGGGTAAGAAAGGTCCTCTCCAGCGGCCCGAATCAAGATCTGGGATCGCTAAAGAAACCCGACGACACCCTCACCAACTCGCCTGAGGAGGCGGAGTGTGTACTACTACAGACACACTTCCCCGACTGCCGAATAGTGCAAGAGGTAAGTTGGAATGCAGAGGAAACATATGCAACTGAGACAGACTGGGCCGTAGCCGACAAAGTGGTCTCCGCAGATAAAGTAAAGTGGGCGTTAAACAGCTTCCAACCCTTCAAAGCAGCTGGTTGTGATGGAATCTTCCCCGCCCTCTTGCAGTGGGGGGGAGATCCCGTCATTAATATCCTGACGGACATCCTCAGGGCGTGCCTTGCCCACAGGTACGTACCGCACAAATGGAGGGAGGTAAAGGTGATATTCTTGCCCAAACCAGGAAAAAGCGACTACACTGACGCTAAATCCTTCAGACCCATCAGTCTCACATCGTTTCTTTTGAAAACGCTAGAGAAACTTTGTGACAGGGACCTGAGGGAAAACGCGCTAATAAACTTACCACTTCACCGCAACCAACATGCGTACAGTCAAGGTAAATCCACAGAGTCAGCCCTTCACGCTGTTGTCAGTAAGATTGAGGCGGCGCTTCAAGGCAAGGCCATGTGCCTAGGCACCTTCATCGACATCGAAGGTGCATTTGATAAGACAAACTTCTCCAGCATAGAGATGGCGCTCCGTAAGCACGGCGTGAACCCGACCATGACAAAGTGGATCGGGAACATGCTTAGTCAGCGGGTCGTCAAGCTGGACAGAGGTAAGGCACGTACAGCCATAGTCGCGAAGGGATGCCCCCAAGGAGGTGTACTATCACCGCTACTGTGGAATCTGGTGGTAAACGACCTGATTACCACGCTTAACAGACATCACTACTTCACGGTAGGCTATGCAGACGACCTGACCATCCTTATATCAGGAAATTTCGCAAACATAGTCTGCGATGTCACTCGCTCCGCGCTACGCATCGTGGAACGCTGGTGCACCGAGTTCAAACTGTCAGTGAACCCCAAGAAAACAGAACTAGTATTGTTCACCAACAAGCGGAACCTGGGTAACTATAATTTACCGAAGCTATTCAACACAGATCTCCAACTCTCACCAGAAGTTAAGTACCTAGGGGTCATACTTGACAGCAAGTTGAATTGGAGCAGTCACCTAAACTGCAAGTTAAATAAAGCTACAATAACTCTGTGGCAGTGCCGTAGAATGGTGGGTAAGAAATGGGGCCTTACCCCAAAAATCATGCTATGGCTCTATACAGCGGTTATTCGCCCTATGGTAAGCTACGGCGCGGTGGTATGGTGGCCACGCACCAAACTTTCGACTGTCGTAAGTAAACTTCAATGTTTCCAAAGGACAGCATGCATGGCGGTCTCCGGCTGCATGCGAACAACACCAACAGCAGCCCTGGAGACGATGCTGAACGTGCCGCCCCTGCAGCTGTTCATCCAGCAAGAGGCAGCCAGCGCTGCGGTACGTTTAAAGCTGCTGAACCTCTGGACCAAGGAAGGGATTCCTCACGTCGAACTTCTGGACAATGTTGTCTCGGAAGAACCGCTGTTCGCAGCTGTCAACGATAGAATCCCAAAACAGTTCATCTTTGACAATAAATACAAAATTCAGCTCTACGAGGACCCCTGGGAAGGCCAGAACCTATCGGACCTTCGGATCTTTACCGATGGGTCCAAAACTGGAGCTGGGACCGGCTGCGGGGTCTTCTCAGAAGACCTAAACATAAAAATATCCAAACCACTTGGTGCGTACAACACAGTCTTTCAGGCGGAGTGTATGGGCATCATTCTGGCTGCTAATGCAATCACAGCTAGAAGGGTACAGGGCTACTCCATTCGTATCCTTTCAGACAGTCGAGCGGTTTTACTGGCCCTCCAAAGTAATGTCATCACTTCGGGGCTAATACACGAGTGTCACCAAAGACTAACAGAGGTATGTTACCACAGCAATGTAACTCTGCAGTGGATCAAGGGACACAGTAACTCGCGTGGAAACGACGCAGCCGACGAACTGGCCAGGAGAGGGTCAGAACTTGTAGCTGTAGGACCAGAACCTATTTTACCCCTCCCCTCGGGCTGGTTCAGATCCACATTACGGCTGCGTACAAGGTCAGAACATAACCGATATTGGACAGGACTGGAAGCATGTCGCCAGGCCAGACAGGCGCTACCGTCGCCAAATGCTGGCCTGACTAGGAAGCTCCTGAAACTCGGGAGACTCCAGCTCCGTAAGGTAACAGCGACCATTACCGGTCACGGTTACTTTAATAAACATCTTTTTACCCTGGGGATTACAGACAGCCCGCTGTGCCGCGCGTGCATGGCGGCCGAGGAGACAGCCGCCCACATCCTCCTGGATTGCAGAGAGGTGGCGGCGTACAGGGCCGAGCATCTCGGCGACCATAGGACACTCCCGGAAGTCGTCGGCAACCTGCGGGGGCTACTAGGCTTCCTGGAGGAGCTGGGCTGGCAGTGATGCCGGCCAACCACGCAAAATGGGCGCTCAGGCGCCTGGTTGCGGAAATCAGCCCGTCCTTACAATTACAATTAAGACATAGGCTACTTTTTACCACGCTCGCGAGCCGCGGGAAACAGCTAGTGTTTAATAGTTATAAAATGATAAACAACCTGAGAATTGACGTGGAAACGACAAGCCATGACAAGTTTAGTACTTCTTTTCATTCATATTTTTTTCTTAGTATTGACATGAGTGGTGCATGCTCGCTTAAATGTTCGTGCGGATGGTGGCGCATCGGGAGCCGGGTCGTTCCTTTCCATCTAATATGGTTGATGGGAGCGATGACTGACTCTCGCGTTATACTCGTGACCGGGTGCTGTCCGTGTGAACTGGCCTAACTCTTGTCAAAGGCATCAATGACATTCAATGATTTTTATGTAAAACTTTTCGTGTCATATTGTTTTCAGGTTCTAATGACATAATCTGGTTTATTTCAAGGATTGCATTTTGACATTAATGATAAACTAATGATTGTTTATTTCTTGATTTTTGCAAATGACATTTTGTTATTATTATTTTATGACTATTTCATTCATTCATATCAGCTCATATACGTACCCACCGAGGAGCCTATCCTGAAGTAGGGCGATCGGGCCTTAGTCGACCACGCAGGCCCAGTGCGGGTTGGTCGACTTCACACACAACCTGCGAGTTTCTTCGCAGGCGTGTGCAGGTTTCCTCACGATGTTTTCCTTCACCGTAAGAGCGTCGGATAAACGTACATATGAAATCTAAATTCGAAAACACATTGGTACGTGGCAGGATTCGTTCCACGACCTCCCGGACTGGAAGCAGCGGCCCGATGCTCTAGGACTATTAGAAAGAGTGTAATTTGCACCCATTTTGAATAAATATCTTGAATCTTGAACATAGTGTGGCGTGGATTTAGACGTTGGGTACTTTTTGTCCCGTGAAACGACGCAAACGAAGTCATAGGTTCTACCATATTTTATGGCTTGGCAAAAAGGTAGCGAGAAACTTGGGCAACACGTAAACAGAGCAATGAGAGTGGCCTTACTGGCACGCGAAGCATTCCATCTCGGTCCTCGAGGAGCAAAGACCTGGGATGACTACGAATAGTAATAACTTCTAGGTATATTACTGGCGTAAGGACCCGGCCAACGCGCTCGACTATCAAAAGTTTCGCACACTCGCGACTTACAATCAGTCGTCTGCGGGAAACTGCAGAGTGCGGTGAAAATATATTCCATCTAAAAATGCCTTTTTGTGTTATTAGAGGCTGTAAAAATCTGAAAGAAAGACTCAAAAGAAACATGGGATATCGTATCATAGTTAAGTAACCTTACATTTTATTTTTTCTTGTAAACTAATTAAATAAACGCATTTTTAAAGAGACAATTCTACCAAGGTCCTTTTAGCGCGGCACTGACGTCAACTCTCGCCCACGCTAGTTCGTTCGAGTTATATCAGATGGCGCTACTTTTTGCATGTATGAAGAAAATCTGAGTAAAATATGGAGACGGGCGGATCCTTCTGTACAAATCTGTGATGAACAGTCATATTGCTGTTCCTTTGGTGTCACAGCTGTTTTATGGGCGGCGGTCGACACTTTCCATCAGGTGGGTGCCGCCGCCAGCCTTTTGCCAACATTTACATTAAAAAAATTACTTGCAAAACACAGGCTGGTTATTAGGTTATTGAGGGGCTCACCTTCAGCTTGGTCTCTATGGCGCGCATCTTCTCATGGCACTTGCCGGCCTCGTCCTTCGGCACGACGCTGAGCTTGCACTCGCCGCTGCCGTTCTACAAGAGCAGTGAGCGTGTAAGCACGCGTGTGCGCGCGTACGCCCATCGCTTGTTGCACGCGTCTCATACAGTCGATGGACGGGGTTTCATATAACATAAGGATAGAAGGGCAACTACTGCAAACTCTATATACATAGTGATTATTTAATATATTTGAGGGCACATCAATATGCTCACCAAACTGAATAACATTTTCCACGGAACCTGTAGGTATACGTGGAAACTATGTATTAACGGACGATTTCTCTGTAACTATTAAAACCGGCCAAGTGAGAGTCGGACTAGCACTCCGAGGGTTCCGTACCACCCCATACATCTCTCCACACAACTTAGTACTTAAATATATACTTTGACACAACTACACAGTATAATGACAATAATACCTATTTACATTACAAGCAACAGACGCGAGCGACAAAAATATGCTTTTTTGTAATTTAGTTCGGACTCCTCAGCGCGAGTACGACTCACACTTGGCCGATTTTTAATATTTGATGTTTTACTTGAGTATTAGTACTATAATCTGATCACACCCAGTTTCACGCTTGTATGTATTATCGTTTTTACGATGGATCTAATCAATGATACTTCTAAAGACCACGTTTTTTTGTATGGAGACCTCCCTTATTTTTTTACTTTTTCATATTTTTTGTATTTTTTGTTATAGCGGCAATAGAAATACAAATTTTACGAAAATTTCAACTGTGTACCTATTACGGTTCATGAAATACAGCCCGCTGACAGACGGACAAACCGCGGAGGCTTAGCCAAAGGGTCCCGTTGGTCACCCGTTATGTGTACGGAACCTTAAAAATAATTTAAACCAAAAACTGATTCTTCTTTTTCATCCACCATTGGTAAGCCCTTGGCATCATCTCACCTGCTGGTAAGTGACGATGATGCCTAAGATAGAAGCGGAATAAAATAATAATATTAACTACATAAAATATTAATATTAACAGCATTGATGTTTTCCGGCATTAAGACAAGATAGCCAGTTCCTCATTACTTCGGAGAATCTTGGTAAAACCGCTTTCGTATTAAGCCCGCCTGGCTAGCTACCACCATATTAACGCGAGGCATTGATTGGAACAGTTGTCTCGGTCTTTTTCTTTACGTGTTAACAGTTAAGAAAATAATCACACTTTTTAACGTTTTTTCTCTTCAATTAAAAACTACAACTAAGTAATTATAAAAAGTTCAAATAGCATATTGAGGTGTGTGTTTAGAATAATGGACTAAGAAAATTTTGAGATAACTAAATCGATTTGGTTTGCCTGTAGAATGCAAATCTCTGTTTTAAAAGAGGTTTCTTTGAAAACATCAGTTTCATATGTTTTGTAACTGTTGAAAAAAATCGAAATCCCTGCGACCAAAGTTTCCAACGCGTCGCCTTAAGGTGGTAGCTAGAGGCTTAGGAAATGTCTTACAAAGTTGAACCCCGCCGGAATTCGAACCCCCGCCCCGTTGTGAAGCAAGATCTAGAGCACAGTGTAAGTCTAAAAAATATATTTTCACTGGGAATATTTTTTGTGCGATTTATTTATGTCAAATGAATGACTTAATTTTCCGAGGTAAGTACACAAATCAGCTTTTTTTTACTTCTCATAAACATGGATCAGCTCATTCGAGTGCATACCGTTCTTGTGATTCGAGCAAAGTTCCTTGGGGAGTTGTTGAGGTTTTGAGTACGACATTCATGCCCACTATTGTTCACTCATTACAAATCAGCCCAACCATACGAGTACATATAACTTTTACACTCATCAATGTTGAATTCTCAAAATTTTGAATTCAACATCTGCAAAATATGTAAATTTATGATCGCAAAAAAATATATTTTTATGTTTCTTTTGATGTTGATTAAGAAGCTTTAATATTTCACACCTTAAATTTTCCCATTTTTTTTAAATTAGGTTTGATCAGGTTTGATTGATAATGATTATACAGTCGCGAGGCTCCCCCTCATGGCAAAGTATATACATTAGTACTAACATACAGTATGGACACTCCCTGCCGCTCTCTAGATTGCGACCTCACCCCCTAACTGATTGATTGATACAGATTGGTTACAGTTTGGTTGTCGAACGTATAGGATTTCGCCGCCATTTTGTTTGTTCCGTCTTTCCTTTTTTAAATGTCATTTCTGTCCTGTTGTATGAAGTGTCCAGTGTGTGATCATGTGCAGCAGAATGCTGCGCAGAAGAAGAAACGCTACACTGTTGTTCAATCACGATTTCAACATTAAGACATTTACTGTTCAACATTTTGAGAATTCAGCATCATGTTCCGGAAGGATTTATTCAGTGTGTAATAAAAAAGTAAAAGAGAAGTTCATTCGCGAATTCACTGCGGATTGTTTGGAAACACCTGTTCAGTATGGTGAGTCGGGGCCCAGTGCACACCTGTTTTGTTACATTATTTACATCATAAATTAAAGCAACCAAGCAAAAATGCAAGAAGTTTTTTTATCTAGCAGTCTCTAGTAAGTAGTCATAATATTGGAGAGATCCAATTAAACATTGCGAGTCCTATACTAAGTGGTTGGCATACGATTTTGATGGAAGCTATGTTTGGACCAATGTCATCTAATTCAGTTTGTATTCATTTCAAAATTTTAACCAGGTTTTCTTTTCTCCGTGAATTCACATTGAGTATGGGTGGGTACCTTCCCGAGTAGACCGGCGCCCCAGCATTGGGGAGGTGAATTACGTTTGTCAACGATAGAAAATCATTAACATGTGTATACAGGTGTAACAAATGTATGGGCGTGGGACCCGTTAACTGAGGTTTCCATACATCGGTGAACAACTTTCCCCAAGGAACACAGTCAATTCGAAAAATATATTCCACTCTCCACACCAAAATGCACAAAACTGGTCAATCAGGTGAGCGATTTGTATGAAGTTTTTTTTTGCGAATTGACTAGGAGTCGAAGTGGTCGCCACGACCGAAAGCGGTCGGATAGATCATCATCATCATCATCATGGGAAAAGTTGTTCAGTATGATAAGAAAACATAATTTTGTTTCACCCGTATGGAAAGAGAAGTCCCGGCTCACCGCATCCCTGACGCCCACCCCAAGGCCCAAACCATTCGACCTAGAAAGCTGAAATTTTACACAGACCTACCTTTTTTACCTTTTACCTTTATGGTGTAAACAAGGCCATATTTTTAGAAACTCCCTCGGGATAGGGAATAAAGCCGGAACGAAGTCGCGGGCACCCACTAGTCAAATAAATAAATGGAAAGGGACTATACCTCGACCCGGTCGGAGCAGCATATTCCGGCGCTCACTTCCACATCCCTTTTAGCGCATGGTCTGCAATAGAACAAATCCATCTTCAGGTCAAAGTCTCCCAAACAAAGTACCTAATGGGTCTATCGCTGAGACGTCGTCTTTCGGCATGCGCATGGTGCTAGGCAATCTTGTTGTTTTTTCAAGCGACTTCCGAAAAGGAGGATGTTCTCAATTCGACTGTGTTTGTTTTTTTTATGTGTGTTACCTCAGAACTTTTGACTGGGTGAATCGATTTTTATGATTCTTTTTTTATTCGAAAGCTAGTGGTTCCCGTGTGGTCCCTTATCAGTGACTTATATATTACTGGCGTAAGGACCCGGCCAACGCGCGCGACTAATGCTCCCAACGAATTGGTGCGAAAATCGAAAGTTTCGCACACTCGCGACTCAGTCGTCTGCGGGAAATTGTACAGTGCGGTGGAAATATATTCTATATAAAAATGCCTTATTGTGTTGTTAGAGGCTGTAAAAATCATGAAAGAAAGGCTAAAAAAAACATGGGATGTCGTATCATCGCTATGTAACCTTACATTGTATTTTTTTCTTGTTAACAAATTAAATAAACAAATTTTAAAGCGACAATTCTACCAAGGTTATTTTAACGCGACACTGACGTCAACTCTCGCCCACGCTAGTTCGTACGAGTTATGTTAGATGGCGCTACTTTTTGCTTGTTCAAGAAAATCTGAGTAAAATATGGAGACGGGCGGATCCTTCTGTTCAAATCTGTGTCCCTTATAAATTTTATCAAAATCGGTGTAGTACTTTATTAGAAAATTAAAAAAAAACAAAAATAATAATGCAAAAATGTACTAAGTTGTTGCGATGGAAGTCGGTTTTTTAACGTGTTTAGCGTTTTCAATTATTTTATGATAGGCCCAAGATTAGTGTCTCTCTAGTCCTTGCTCAATTTTGATAGTCCAACTTGTAAGGTTGCGTTATCTATAACATGCAGACCGTTCTGAGCAAATATATACATTAGTGCATCTGTAGCCTCACGACGTCTCAGTTGAGGGGTGATACCTTTAGCTGATAGTGTGGACACTTACGAAGAGCATTTGGTACTTGAAATCTCTTTTCTCAAATCAAGTAATTTTTGTTCGTATTGGTGCATGTCTTTGTTCAATCGTCTTATCTCTCTGCAAACAGAAATGTTTGCGTCAATAGACTGATTTCTCTCAACCTTTTTACCTATGAGCATTTGAACGCTGGTAGTGCTAAAACCGGCACTGTGGGCGGGTCCCAATTCATAACAAGCAATGCAAGTAACAATAACTTTGGAATATACTCAAGTAGGTCATCATATCAGCTCATATACGTCCCCACCGAGGGGCTCGAGCCTACCCTGAGTTAGGGCGATCAGGCCTTAGTCGATCACGCGGGCCTAGTGCGGGTAGGTCGACTTCACACACAACCTGCGAGTTTCTTCGCAGGCGTGTGCAGGTTTCCTCACGATGTTTTCCTTCACCGTTAAAGCAATAAGTATATGTACGTAAGTTTTTGAAAAACTCAGGTTAGAAGCACCGAGTCGTTACCGGTTGAGCCACGACGCTTTTCACTCAAGTAGGTCACGGGTGGTTTATAGTCGCTGGCAATAAAATGACAAATGGTAGATGCTAATCATCAAGTCGGAGATTTTTTTCTGAAGTGCCTGCACATTGAGCGGCCAAGTAGCCGGGGTTCCTGCGGTCAAAACGCAACTACTTTCTCTACTATACAGTTTGACAGAGATAGATTGGAGCGTCGGTAGCTCACCGGAAAGGGCCGCTATCTCCTATCCGGGAGGTCGCGGTTCTAGTCCTGCAATGTGTTTTCGAATTTCGATCTTATATGTACGTTTATCCGACGCTCTTACGGTGAAGGAAAACATCGCAAGGAAACCTGCACACATCTGCGAAGAAACTCGAAGATTGTGTGTGAAGTTGAGCAACCCCCACTGGGCCCGCGTGGTCGACTAAGGCCTGATCGCCCTAATTCAGGGTAGGCTCGAGCCCCTCGGTGAGGACGTATATATGAGCTGATGTGAGTGAGATTGAAAACAGTGAAAAAAGATAGGCTTGCGTTTTCTTGACCTCTGATTCTTGACCGCCTTATGTGCGACCACGCAAATATAATAAAGAACTTTTTTTCCATAAACAATTTGTAGTTCAGCCAATAAAATCAGTCATTTGTTTTCAGATTAGTCCATCAGTGCGATTCGTCGAGAGTCTGCCACTTTCATTAGTATCATCTACCATTTGCGTTTATTCCAGCTGAATAAAAATCACCCAGTATTGTACGTGTGTCTCACCTCTCCTTGGCCAGATTCTCCTTCACGAGCGACTCATTCATGTTCTTAAGCTCTTTGAACTTTTTGCTCTTCTTGTCCTATGAAAAATAATTAAACACAGAGGTAATAATCTCTAGTCTTGCAAACTAAGAGTCTTTATAACAAACTTTCAAAATAAATTAGGAAAGTGAAGAGGTATGCACTAAGGGGGCTATAACACTATCATAGATATACGATCCTAGATCTAATGTACATTGCCGCTTTTGTAATATCATATTTTGCATTAAGCTGTCAAAATGATCATTGAGCTACATCTAGCATCATGTATCTATGATAATGTGATACCCTCCTAAGGTTGCTTGCAAATTTGTACAACTGTCAAATCCTCAAAGTAAATATTATGCAATGTTATAAATGAAAAGAAGCAGTTATTTTACGAGTAGGTTTTTCAAAAGTAGAGGCTAAAACTAAAGGGGGGATTGTTTCTTTTATAAATATACTAGCTGTCCCGGCGAACTTCGTACCACCTTACACTACACTACCCTACCCGACGCTACCCTAAACTACACTACACACAACCCTACCCTACACTTCACTACAAAACCCTACACTACCCTACCCTACATAAGAACCATCTTCTGACAGTAACGAACTCAACAGAAAGCGAAATCGGTCCAGCCGTTTTCAAGTTATAACGCGACACGAAGAAATAGGGGTTAATTTTTATATAAATGAAACAGCCATTAAAAATAAAAATAATATTATTAAAACAACACTTCACAAACAAACAATCTTTAAAAAAACAATATACAGACCACTACAAAACACAACAATTCAAAATCTAGGTAAACATGTTGTCCTAGACAAGCTGGTATCGTCGCCTGTTCTTGGCTTTTCCGAGAGCGGCCTTCAGGTTCGAGCCGTCTACTTTTGAGTCGCCTTGATCTAGTTTGTTTTGTCGCCTGGAAATAAAACATAAGTTCACCAACTTATATTGATTGAATATAAGAAATACAAGGTAAACAAACGTACAGGAGGAGTTCGTCCAAATGGTTCAAAGGATAAACAGGTCGCATCGCATTCTAATGAAAACCTGTTTAACCTTGTACAGTTTATCTGTTGTCCAGTGTACCGTATGTGGTACACGGGGAGCGGTTACGCCGAGTTCGTGTACCCTATGAGGCACACGAGCCCTGTTACTCTACGAGCTCACATATGGACATATGACGTAATTCAGAACACTTGTATGGGGACTGTTATTGTGTTAAGCACATAAAAGACGATACAAAAATGGAGCCTAGTACATTTTACAGAATTTTGTGATTTTAGTTATACATGAGTAGAAAATTAAATGTGTGACCACGATGATGTCTCGTTGTGAAAACCATTTAAAAGAAATAAGCAAGAAAGACGAGGAAGAGGATGCCACAACGGCAAATATTACATGACAAGAGCTAATATTGTTATTGTGTAATAATTTGTCAGATGGAACGATGGAAATTACCATATAAATGTTTCTTACAAACTAGGCGGCGCGGAATCGGAGTGAGCCGATTAAAAAAAGCTTTCTGTCAATGCAATAAAAGCGACAAACGTCGGCCGAATGAACATTCCAAACCCCGCCAAATCGTACAGAACAACGGAAGTACTGACATAAAGCTTTGTCCAACCGATACCTTTCCGAGCGTATAAATGTGGTTAGAGCCTTGAAAGATCATAATTTCGTCCGGAAGACGACCACCTCTAATTGCCCCCCAAACATTGACCGCCATTTATTTTCTTTAACCCTGCGCTGCATGCATCCAACCAGTTGCATTGTATTACCTGTTTTTTTTCATCATCATCATATCATCCGAAAGACGTCCAAATCTGGACAAAAGCCTCCCCCAATGATTTCCACGACGACCGGTCCTGCGCCATCCGCATTCAGCGGCTTCCCGCGACCGCCACATGCCGTCGGTCCACCGTGTGGGAGGCCTGCCTACGATACAGCTTCCAGTGCGCGGTCACCATTCAAGAACGTTACTGCCCCACTGTGAGCTATGTCGGTTACCTTGGTTCTCCTACGAATCGCCTCATTTCTGATTCGATCGCGTAGGGAAACTCCGAGCATAGCTCGCTCCATCGCCCTTTGGGTGACCTTGAGCCTTGTTATGAGGCCCATTGTAGGCGACCATGTCTCAGTTCTGTATGTCATCACTGGCAACACACACTGGTTAAAGACCTTAGTCGTAAGACACTGCGGTGTTTGGGATGTGAAGATATCGCGAAGCTTCCCGAACGCTGCCTGAACTGTGAACTAATTCGAGCTACCAATTTTCCTATTACTGTAAATGTGGGCTGACGGCCCACTACATCGGAAGTAGTGGGCCGTCAGCCTGCACTACAAGTACGTCGTGTACCAAAATTAGTGTTGGACCCATATAGTCAATTTGCAAAAAAAATCTCTTCATACAAAAAGATCAGCTAATTGATTAATTTTGTGCATTTTTGTAAGGAGCGTAGAATATTTGAAACTCGGACTTTGATTTTGAGGGTTTTGAGGTACTCGGTTTTTGAGCGTTTTGAAGGACTCGGATTTCGAGGGTTTTGAGGTACTCGGATTTTGAGGGTTTTGAGGGACTCGGATTTTGAGGGTTTTGAGGGACTTGGATTTTGTGGGTTTTAAGGGGCTCGGATTTTGAGGGTTCTCGGAAGGAAACACCTAAGAAATCGGATGGTTTTACATGAGTCCACGATCCGAATGATTCTATTTAACACGCTCACCACTCGACACTGCCAAATATGTCCGACTCGGTGACCTCGAAGAAGTGTATCCCCTCGAGCGTGCAGTAGTCGAACTCCCTGAGGCGGCGAAGCACCTCCACCAGGCCGCGCAGGTCGGAGTCCTTGCGCGACAGCCGCCGCCGCAGCGCCGCGATCTCCGCGGTCAGCTCGCCCTCGATCTGGGAACACGGGAAGCTGCTTCAAGGCGACCACTTAGGAAGTAGTGGGCGCCTAACAGAGGGTACGTACAGACAGCGACACATCAAGCTATACGAAACCAGTATAAGCGTTTGCGTTTCACAATACGGGAGGCCCGCGTATACTGGTTTTGTATAGCTTGATGTGGCGCCGTGTGTACATGCTTGAGGATTATAACTTTGAAAGTATTTGCCTGACCCGCGAGGCAGTCGCATGGTGGGCCCATATGGCCAGTTCGGTCCGAGATTTCTTTTAAAGTAGTAACAGTCACTACAGTTTCGTAACATTTTCGACACTTTGCGACATGTGTAAGGTTTGGTTTCTATGTGTGGTAATTGCTTCTACACAATGCAACTAAAAAAGTTTTCAGTAACTCTGCGTAGTCGCCGTGTCCACACGTTACTGAAACTTTTGTGTGGACACAAATTTACACACTTTGCGTTTGGTTTATAACTAAATGCAGGATTTAGTAAAATTGTGCTGTAACTGTGTCGTAACATGTCGAACTGCCTTCGACTAGTTCAAACTTATTGTTGAGATAGAAATTATAATCCTCGAGTAGGTATTAAATTAAACAAAAATAACTTTACAGGAGCTGATATATAAACGTATTTGAGAATTAATAAAATATATTTTTTTCCTTGACTTACCGTTGCATCTGTTCATTTTAAACACTAAGTATTTCCTTCGCGTAATATAAGGAAGTAGGCCTTAAATCACATATAAACGAACTAAATCCCTGGGTTCATACACAACCAACTGCAAAATGTCTGGACAGTTGTTTGAGAGGAAACAAGGAACCAAATATTAAAATACCTATGTTAGACAGAGAGGGAGAACCGCGAAGCTACACTTTCGTAAGCAAAAAGGTTGACCTTTGGACCGCGTGATCGTAAATCTCGTTCTTTCATGTACAGGACAGTTTTCGATATAGAAAGATACAACTTGGCAAATACTCAGCAGCAAAATTGATGACGCTTATAATGTGACGTTTGAGATTACCGTGTAATTCTAATGAAAGTGAATTTACTTAGTGAATAAATTGTTTATTACAAGCATATAAGTAGAGAATAGCATACGAATGAAATGTAAAGTTTTTAGCTTTTTAAAGATAAAATTAAAATTGTGAACATACGGGGGACCCAGTAATAAAATACTGGATTATTTCTCTTATATATTCGTAATGTTGAGTAAAGTGCCCAAATCTAACGTAGGTACAAATGGGGAGGTATTGAAAAAACCCCAGCAGAGTAGATAAGGAAATTGAAAACCCAATTACTTTAAACAACCAGAATATTGCGTCAGAATTCCTGTACAGGACCAAATATAGGCATAAAACGTTATTCCTATCAACCACAATGTTTTGCGTAGGAACAATGACTCAGTCACGTAACATTTTAAAATAATGAGAATTGTTTGTTTCTAATTTGTTATCCGGCGAGTACATAAGAAGCGTTCAGTGTAATAAGTTGTATCATTATTCGTCGAAACTTCAAAAAGTAACGGTGTACTCTCCCTGAAAATGGACGCCAATAGATTGAACAAAATATTTGGTCCAGATTCTTCGCGAAAAAATAATACGATATTTCATTCGATTGCTGCCGGTGACAATTTGGATATTTGCAAAAGATTTGCTATGAATAGTGATTATGAAGAAATTCAAGAAATTTCCCTGAAGAATGACGACGGAGACACTTGCATCCATACTGCAGTAAAGACCCAAAATGGAAAAGATGCTGACGCTATTTTAGAGCAATTGGTAGAACTAGGAGCGCCCTTGGAAGCCCAGAATAATGACGGAGATACTGTACTACACATAGCGGTGAAGAGGCGGAACTACGTGATGCTGGAAAACTTAATGGACGTTGATGCAAGAATTAAAAATAATGATGGATTGACGGCGTACCAAATTGCTGAAAAAATGGATGATGAAAAAGCAATGGAGATTTTGTCAGAATATATGGATGATTGGCATGATCAAGTAATTATTCAAAAATCTCAATAAAATGTATAATAGTGAAGAAAGTGATTAATTATTGTTTCTCTTGTATTAGTTAGATGTTTAAGTGTTTGGTGATTGTTTGATTGTCAAGAAAATTAGTTGTAAGGTAATATGTAAGTATTCTGGATGCCTTTTAAACTTCCACTGTGATTACAATAATAAAATTATGACTTGTACTAAGACTTTTATTTAACATTTATTTTTATTTAACTATCAAATGATAGTTCTTTTAAATTACGCACTAACACCCATGCGAATAATTTAATTCTGAAAAAAATATTTGTACATAAATATGCAAGTCCACTCATTATTTACTTACTAAGTATAAAAAATATATATAATATCTACACGTAAGGCCACTGTTATAAAAATTAAAGTTTTGAGTTAACTAATTAAATAATTGAAAACCGAATTATTTTAAACAACCAGGATATAGCGTCAGAATTTCTGGAAAGAAATAAATATGGACATATAACGTTATTCCTATCAACCGCAATGTTTTACGTAGGAACAATGACTCTGTCACGTGACTTTACAGCTAATTATTAAATAAAATTAGTTTAGGTTAACGAATACTGCAAATTAAAAATAAACAGATCGTTATCTATTGACGTATGTGTTCCTAATTGAACAGACAATTATAGATTAATCAGTAATGAATTCACGAAATTCAACATCAATTCCAGAAAGTGATAAAGATAATGAGACTTATTTGCTTCTAATATATTATCAGTACTACCTATAAATTTGGTTCGATTGTGTGCCTACATGCCTATTTATCACCAGTGACCTATTACCTGGGTTTCCCCAGAGTATTGCAATAACATTCCCAAGGTTTCAGGAAAAATACTGTGGTATACTAACTAGTACCTAACGTGGACCTATTTTACTTAGACCTATGCACAATACAGGGCAAACAGAAGTTTTTGCTCAAAACGAGTTACTGTCAGTGAATAATATAACGGTCGCGAGGCTGGATTAATTATAATTGACTCTGTATTGCACGCCTCACAAGCCGAGCATACTCTCGACATGTCAAAAAACCCAGTCTTTCGAAACTTAAATGACTTCTTTTTTTTACTAATATAACACAGGATAATATGAGTGCACTAATATCAAGTTACATAATCTGTCTAGCACATATGGTATATTTTATAAACAATTATTTTGTTTAATATAGTAAATAATAACATTAAAATCAATCATTCTTGGACATCCGTGTGTCTGTGTTTATGTGTCCATGTATGTGGCAGAGAAATTGCTCGAAAAAATGTATTTTACCGGAATATTTTTTTTTTAGATAAAGTAATACACTGTGCTGATTCTTAGTTAATATTAGCGTTCTAAGTACTGTTGTTTAATTATAATTTATAAAAAACTAAAATACGACTGTATATTTGTATATCTATATTTATATACAAATGAAGATTAGCCTTAAGCCATATGTGAAAAGTTGAGATCAGCGCATGCGCCATTATAAATATCTCACGAAATGGCGCAAAATTTGAATTTGATAAATCTTTTTTTGAAATTTCATTATCAAAAACTCTATTGAATTTTTTTATTTTAGAAGTTAATGACCGCGGTGAGGCGTGCACTTTTGGATTTTCCAAACTTTTTTTTTTCTAAATTCTTATCAGCTACTAGGTTTGTAATTTGATATTTTTAGTAGCAAACTTTTATAAAGTGTGTAAAAGGGGGCAGTAATTGAAAAACATAAATCCAATAAAACAACTTTTATTTAAGGTAAAACATTTATACTGGCATTTTAAATACTGAAAAAGTAGTCAAAAATAAATACAATACAACTACGTACTACAAAATAAACACTATAACTACTTAGCAGCTAATTGAACATATTCTAATAGCGTGAAATAGCAAAATATATAATATTGAGGTAAAGATAAACAATTACTTCTTTGTTTGCGAAGATTTCTAACTACTGTCGCTAAGTCGATTGTTGCGCTCTCGTTATATTTTGAAATGGAGATATCTAGAGCACAAAAAACTCCCGTGCGATTTAAACCCGCCGAACAGTGGACCACCACGGGAGGGTAGTTTAAGCTCTTGTCATCAAACTGTGCTTGTTTTTGGGCTTGTCTAACTTTGAGAACGAACTTAAGAAAGTCTGATGGGCTTCTCGGCAAATTATTATGACTCCAATCGGTATAAGCAAAGTGTGTTATGTCCAGAGTATCGCCGCTGTCATCTGTCACCCGCAGCTTGCTCACTACGTGATCCCGGAAGGTCTTTACTTTCTCTGTATGGATGGTGAACTTTCCGTAGAACACTATTTTTCCTTTTTTTGGACTCCAGTATTGATAGCAAGCTTCCTTTTTTCCTTCCTGAGTTTTTGACAGCATAACAATGACTCTCGATTGGTCTGCAAACACCATCTTCCAGAAATCTCCCGCTGTCGACTGGAGTGGGCCTTGACAGCATAAGTATTCGCCGCTGGTATTGTACCCGTTTACACGATTAGCGTTTATGTAATCACTCTCTCCGTCTTCAGTTGGGAGAATTACCCTGTTATGATTAAAACAGTATCTGTTTTTTCCGAAATTTTCTGGTAGCATCGATATACTGCAACTGTGTTGAATTTCTTCTTCTAATATTCTCAAATGCTCTTGTTGAAGAATCCTGACTATTTTCTCTTCACTGTAACTGACGCCCAACTGTTTTTTCGAGAAAATCGCACCCATTTTCAAAAATTTATTTTTGTAGGATAAGAGTCCTTGCTACTGCTGGTTAATAATATTGAGTGAAATGATTTTACTGATCCCGACATATTTATAGTGTTCTGTTAGTATTAATATTAATTTTTTTCTCCCAGGATCGATAATCTTACTTCTATGACGCACGAGGTTTTAATCAACTGAATTTAATACTCATTTTATCAGCATTGAAAATTAATTTTAACAATCGGTATTCCCATGTGGTTAACCCTTAGTTAAACAACAAGCTTATCAGTTCTGAAAACCCCAGTTCAAATGTTATCGTGAACTTCCTTTCTATGTTCTTAACAATGCTATGGCCAAATTTAGGTACAATTTAAAATCCTTTATATGGATTTTCAAGTAATAATTTCCTCTACAGTAAGTGAATCAGCATACTGGGTGTAACTATAGGCAATTGAAGGATTTATATAAAATGATTATTACGTATAACATCATAACTTTTTTTTCATAAAACAGAATTGTGACAATATTTTAAATAGTAAATACTGAGCACCACTGAGCCCGGGCTTGAGCGCGCCATCTGCCTCAGTTTCAGAATCTTCATTATCGACCGCGTGATTAATTGTAAACATTCAATTTTTTTTTTTAATAATTTTTTTCACAAACAGATTAAACTGCAGAGGGCTGGAATTCGTTTCATTATCTTCAAAATTTTACGCCCTTCAATATGATACCAATCATTATAGGGCTTAACATTCGTATATATAAGCTATTTAAGGAAAATACACGGTATCTCGGCCGCTCCATTGTTATATTATTGTTTATTTAAAAAACCCGCCTGATTTGGACTTTCTAATTATTATTTTCGTAATCTACGGAATTTTTTACGTCTAGTAAGTCGAAATTATTTCTATAGCAAATTAGGTACAGAAACGCTTAAGAGTAAAGTAAGTGGACTATGGACCATAGAGACTTGTTTATTCTCCATAATTTGAAGTTGACACTTGGCACTGTCACGGTGATATTTAGCTCGATTTAACTCCCGTCTAAGATGAGCTCTGTGGCTTTCTATGTTACGTATTTGTCTCTCTAACAATTTTATTTTCAAACTAAACCGATCAACTTCCGATCGTAGTCTACTATGGTAAATTATGGAGAATAAACAAGTCTCTATGGTCCATAGTCCACTTACTTTACTCTTAAGCGTTTCTGTACCTAATTTGCTATAGAAAATTTGCTATAGAATAAACAAGTCTCTATGGTCCATAGTCCACTTACTTTACTCTTAAGCGTTTCTGTACCTAATTTGCTATAGAAATAATTTCGACTTACTGGACGTAAAAAATTCCGTAGATTACGAAAATAATAATTAGAAAGTCCAAATCAGGCGGGTTTTTTAAATAAACAATAAAATAACAATGGAGCGGCCGAGATACCGTGTATTTTCCTTAAATAGCTTATATATACGAATGTTAAGCCCTATAATGATTGGTATCATATTGAAGGGCGATAAATTTTGAAGATGATGAAACGAATTCCAGCCCTCTGCAGTTTAATCTGTTTGTGAAAAAAATTATTAAAAAAAATAAATTGAATGTTTACAATTAATCACGCGGTCGATAATGAAGATTCTGAAACTGAGGCAGATGGCGCGCTCAAGCCCGGGCTCAGTGGTGCTCAGTATTTACTATTTAAAATATTGTCACAATTCTGTTTTATGAAAAAAAAGTTATGATGTTATACGTAATAATCATTTTATATAAATCCTTCAATTGCCTATAGTTACACCCAGTATGCTGATTCACTTACTGTAGAGGAAATTATTACTTGAAAATCCATATAAAGGATTTTAAATTGTACCTAAATTTGGCCATAGCATTGTTAAGAACATAGAAAGGAAGTTCACGATAACATTTGAACTGGGGTTTTCAGAACTGATAAGCTTGTTGTTTAACTAAGGGTTAACCACATGGGAATACCGATTGTTAAAATTAATTTTCAATGCTGATAAAATGAGTATTAAATTCAGTTGATTAAAACCTCGTGCGTCATAGAAGTAAGATTATCGATCCTGGGAGAAAAAAATTAATATTAATACTAACAGAACACTATAAATATGTCGGGATCAGTAAAATCATTTCACTCAATATTATTAACCAGCAGTAGCAAGGACTCTTATCCTACAAAAATAAATTTTTGAAAATGGGTGCGATTTTCTCGAAAAAACAGTTGGGCGTCAGTTACAGTGAAGAGAAAATAGTCAGGATTCTTCAACAAGAGCATTTGAGAATATTAGAAGAAGAAATTCAACACAGTTGCAGTATATCGATGCTACCAGAAAATTTCGGAAAAAACAGATACTGTTTTAATCATAACAGGGTAATTCTCCCAACTGAAGACGGAGAGAGTGATTACATAAACGCTAATCGTGTAAACGGGTACAATACCAGCGGCGAATACTTATGCTGTCAAGGCCCACTCCAGTCGACAGCGGGAGATTTCTGGAAGATGGTGTTTGCAGACCAATCGAGAGTCATTGTTATGCTGTCAAAAACTCAGGAAGGAAAAAAGGAAGCTTGCTATCAATACTGGAGTCCAAAAAAAGGAAAAATAGTGTTCTACGGAAAGTTCACCATCCATACAGAGAAAGTAAAGACCTTCCGGGATCACGTAGTGAGCAAGCTGCGGGTGACAGATGACAGCGGCGATACTCTGGACATAACACACTTTGCTTATACCGATTGGAGTCATAATAATTTGCCGAGAAGCCCATCAGACTTTCTTAAGTTCGTTCTCAAAGTTAGACAAGCCCAAAAACAAGCACAGTTTGATGACAAGAGCTTAAACTACCCTCCCGTGGTGGTCCACTGTTCGGCGGGTTTAAATCGCACGGGAGTTTTTTGTGCTCTAGATATCTCCATTTCAAAATATAACGAGAGCGCAACAATCGACTTAGCGACAGTAGTTAGAAATCTTCGCAAACAAAGAAGTAATTGTTTATCTTTACCTCAATATTATATATTTTGCTATTTCACGCTATTAGAATATGTTCAATTAGCTGCTAAGTAGTTATAGTGTTTATTTTGTAGTACGTAGTTGTATTGTATTTATTTTTGACTACTTTTTCAGTATTTAAAATGCCAGTATAAATGTTTTACCTTAAATAAAAGTTGTTTTATTGGATTTATATTTTTCAATTACTGCCCCCTTTTACACACTTTATAAAAGTTTGCTACTAAAAATATCAAATTACAAACCTAGTAGCTGATAAGAATTTAGAAAAAAAAAAGTTTGGAAAATCCAAAAGTGCACGCCTCACCGCGGTCATTAACTTCTAAAATAAAAAATTTCAATAGAGTTTTTGATAATGAAATTTCAAAAAAAGATTTATCAAATTCAAATTTTGCGCCATTTCGTGAGATATTTATAATGGCGCATGCGCTGATCTCAACTTTTCACATATGGCTTAAGGCTAATCTTCATTTGTATATAAATATAGATATACAAATATACAGTCGTATTTTAGTTTTTTATAAATTATAATTAAACAACAGTACTTAGAACGCTAATATTAACTAAGAATCAGCACAGTGTATTACTTTATCTAAAAAAAAAATATTCCGGTAAAATACATTTTTTCGAGCAATTTCTCTGCCACATACATGGACACATAAACACAGAAACACGGATGTCCAAGAATGATTGATTTTAATGTTATTATTTACTATATTAAACAAAATAATTGTTTATAAAATATACCATATGTGCTAGACAGATTATGTAACTTGATATTAGTGCACTCATATTATCCTGTGTTATATTAGTAAAAAAAAGAAGTCATTTAAGTTTCGAAAGACTGGGTTTTTTGACATGTCGAGAGTATGCTCGGCTTGTGAGGCGTGCAATACAGAGTCAATTATAATTAATCCAGCCTCGCGACCGTTATATTATTCACTGACAGTAACTCGTTTTGAGCAAAAACTTCTGTTTGCCCTGTATTGTGCATAGGTCTAAGTAAAATAGGTCCACGTTAGGTACTAGTTAGTATACCACAGTATTTTTCCTGAAACCTTGGGAATGTTATTGCAATACTCTGGGGAAACCCAGGTAATAGGTCACTGGTGATAAATAGGCATGTAGGCACACAATCGAACCAAATTTATAGGTAGTACTGATAATATATTAGAAGCAAATAAGTCTCATTATCTTTATCACTTTCTGGAATTGATGTTGAATTTCGTGAATTCATTACTGATTAATCTATAATTGTCTGTTCAATTAGGAACACATACGTCAATAGATAACGATCTGTTTATTTTTAATTTGCAGTATTCGTTAACCTAAACTAATTTTATTTAATAATTAGCTGTAAAGTCACGTGACAGAGTCATTGTTCCTACGTAAAACATTGCGGTTGATAGGAATAACGTTATATGTCCATATTTATTTCTTTCCAGAAATTCTGACGCTATATCCTGGTTGTTTAAAATAATTCGGTTTTCAATTATTTAATTAGTTAACTCAAAACTTTAATTTTTATAACAGTGGCCTTACGTGTAGATATTATATATATTTTTTATACTTAGTAAGTAAATAATGAGTGGACTTGCATATTTATGTACAAATATTTTTTTCAGAATTAAATTATTCGCATGGGTGTTAGTGCGTAATTTAAAAGAACTATCATTTGATAGTTAAATAAAAATAAATGTTAAATAAAAGTCTTAGTACAAGTCATAATTTTATTATTGTAATCACAGTGGAAGTTTAAAAGGCATCCAGAATACTTACATATTACCTTACAACTAATTTTCTTGACAATCAAACAATCACCAAACACTTAAACATCTAACTAATACAAGAGAAACAATAATTAATCACTTTCTTCACTATTATACATTTTATTGAGATTTTTGAATAATTACTTGATCATGCCAATCATCCATATATTCTGACAAAATCTCCATTGCTTTTTCATCATCCATTTTTTCAGCAATTTGGTACGCCGTCAATCCATCATTATTTTTAATTCTTGCATCAACGTCCATTAAGTTTTCCAGCATCACGTAGTTCCGCCTCTTCACCGCTATGTGTAGTACAGTATCTCCGTCATTATTCTGGGCTTCCAAGGGCGCTCCTAGTTCTACCAATTGCTCTAAAATAGCGTCAGCATCTTTTCCATTTTGGGTCTTTACTGCAGTATGGATGCAAGTGTCTCCGTCGTCATTCTTCAGG
Source organism: Coleophora flavipennella (assembly GCA_947284805.1). Lineage (NCBI taxonomy): Eukaryota > Metazoa > Arthropoda > Insecta > Lepidoptera > Coleophoridae > Coleophora > Coleophora flavipennella. The sequence goes on along the minus strand of OX369263.1, from coordinate 18,050,224 downwards.
GAAATTTCTTGAATTTCTTCATAATCACTATTCATAGCAAATCTTTTGCAAATATCCAAATTGTCACCGGCAGCAATCGAATGAAATATCGTATTATTTTTTCGCGAAGAATCTGGACCAAATATTTTGTTCAATCTATTGGCGTCCATTTTCAGGGAGAGTACAACGTTACTTTTTGAAGTTTCGACGAATAATGATACAACTTATTACACTGAACGCTTCTTATGTACTCGCCGGATAACAAATTAGAAACAAACAATTCTCATTATTTTAAAATGTTACGTGACTGAGTCATTGTTCCTACGCAAAACATTGTGGTTGATAGGAATAACGTTTTATGCCTATATTTGGTCCTGTCCAGGAATTCTGACGCAATATTTTGGTTGTTTAAAGTAATTGGGTTTTCAATTTCCTTATCTACTCTGCTTTGAATTTTTTTTTCTTTGAAATCTCATCAAGTAGTTGATATATAATCACCAATATATAAAATATATATATATATATATATATATATATATACATATATATATATATATGGATCTATGATCATTACAAAGCTCTGTCAACTCGCACTGTCGCACTCACTTATAATTGTGTCTTTGTCTAAAGGTGCGCTACCGGCAACAAGTGCTTGCGACGTAACATCAGAAAAGTGAATAACGGAGAGGGGAGTGCAGTGCATGGTTGACTATTTCTATGAAACACACACTCACGCAGATATAAGCACATTGGTAGAGACGCTGTGGTAGCAGTAACGCTGTTGTGGATTCTCGCGTTTCTTTTCTAAAGAAAAGCGGAACTGTCTACCGTTAGTATCGTGGATTTTAATTAATTAATCTAAAAATTGAATAAATCATCGTCAGTCAACATGATGGAATGGGCATTGGTAAAAATACCAATAGCAAACATTAATCGAGCAATTGTCAAAGCCCGTCACATCGAAAATGTTGATCAGTTCAATTCTTTAACAAGAAATAGGGTTTACCGCTATAATGATGGCGAGAGACGATTCAAGTGCCAAATATATGAATTATCAGGTAAGTTTAATAGTTTATCATAGTTACCATAACGTTTATTATATTTAAAAATTACAAGTCTTTTGTTACTACTATAGTTAAAAAAATGTCTATTGGTTGCAATTGTGCTATTTAATTTTAAAAAAAATAAATAACCCAGAAATCTTAAATCCAGCAACATGAAATTAGAAAAAATAATTCAGTCTTCACTTAAATCTTTAATAGCCATTTAGAATGTGACAAGCATGAAATTTTAATTTATGAATCAATTCGATTAATTTTTTTCCATTTCAAAGTTTTTAATTTTATGTAGATAATTTAGTTAATTTTTTTATAACATTTGTATTTTAGTGTATTAATGTAAATCAATATCAGATGATAAGATGTAATAATGTGAATAAATTTCAGATGACTATGATTACTTGGATAATCCAGACTTACGAGTTCGAGAACCAAAAATTGTCAATCCTTCATCTTTTGAGTCGTCAGATGATGAAGAAAAAGACACAGAGACAACTAATGCAAAAGATTTGAGAAAGGTATTTACTAATTTTATCGACTTCAGTTTTAAAGATTTATGTTCTTCAAAATGATGAATTATTTATTAATTTTTCCTTCTATTTTTTTTTTATAGAGACAACGGCATAAAGTCACACAGTCACGTAAACTAAAAACTGACGAAATTATCAAAAAGTACAAAGCGAATGGAATAATAAATACAGACGTATGTATTATAAAATCCAAACAATTGCTGATCTTTCCTTTAATTTATTTATTTTTTTTATTGTTTAATTTCTGTTTTATTACAGAATTTAAGTTCAGAAAGTGATGACTCTGACTTTGAAACAGGAAGAAAACGGAAATTCAAATCTATGAATGGCTGTCATGTGGAATCAAAAAGAATAACGGTAAGCTCAGTTTTTCTATTGAGAATATCATGGAGGGTTAAACGAAGATGCCACTTCTAATTAGTTGTTTATATACTTTACAATTCAATTTAGGTTTTAAATTATTGTCTAATTTCTCAGATTCTCGAATTTTTGTTTATTTGCCTTTTTGTTAGTATTTAAAATCATAAATTACATGTATTAAATTCAAAAACCGTAAATAGAATTGAGTTATTTCTTCGTAAGTGTTCATTAGACATAGTTCATTAGACAAGTTTAACAAAATCGTTGATAGTAACTATTTTTTTTAATTAATATTTAGCTTTATATTAGTAATTGAAGTTGATTTCTTCTATCGAAATGGTTTAACGATAAAATCGTTCTGTTATGAAAAAAAAGTAAGTTCAGTTTTTTTTTCTGGAAAAATTTAAATAAAATCAATATTTTTTTAAGAAGTAACAACAATTAAAGCAATAAATCTTTCTGCGTTAATATAATTTTTTTTAACGTTACAGTTTCAAGTTCATTTTTCGATTTTATAGAATCTCAAAATCTAGTATATACTCGGTTATTCTCATTGAAATCTTCTAGGAATATCATATTTTGTAAATGTTGATCAGACCCAGAGTAATGTAGATTTTCAATGAGGAGTGATTTATTATTCGTTATCATGTCAATAAAAACAATTCATTTATTTTACCAAAGAGTTTGAAGGAAACGAAAATTGAAAGAAATTCATGGAATTTTTAATGAAATTTTATTTCAATTGAATGTAATATATTTCTCAAAATTATCATATGATCATACATATTATCACGTACACGTTAAAAAGGTTGCCTGCTTTTTTCGAAAAATTTCACAATCAGTTCACTTGATATATATTTTATTTTAAAGATATTTACTTGTTTTATATTCATTAACAATTATAAAATCTATTATAGTTTTTATTATTACAGAATAATCAATTGTAACATGTCAATATTGTAATCATCCAGAAATAATAAGACTTTAAATTTCAAATCAGATAGAGTACAAAGTAATCAAAGAAATGAAATTAAAATAGAATTACCTAGTGTGAATAATCAATAATTCACATGACTCAGTAGTTATTTTTTAAATCTAATCACGCTGAATGCTTTGATAGTAACTTGAAACTTCTGTGTCAATTTTATAAAAGAATTCATAGATCTTCTTCTTCTTTTCGAATCGATGGTTTGAATATTGACTGTTGTTATTTTATATCTTATTGGCCCAATAGGTAGCCACGCGTATGCCATTATCAGTGGCCCCCCAGAGGTCTACCATTGTGCAGGTGTCCGGGCACTCGGGGCAAGCCAATAAGTGCGTCATAGTTTGTGGGGTGACTCCACATGGGCACTCTTCTCCGTCACAGAAACCCCAACGACACATTTTCTCCCTAAATCGGCCAACCTGAGTCCGCAGTCTATTCAGATAATTATAGTTTAAAGAATACACTAAGAATTACACGACAATTAATGTCTTGTCTTTCTACAAATATTTCCGGATTCCCGCTAAAAAAATTGATAAATTTGTTTTAACGTAGTATTCTATTTTACAAGTTATTTCTTCTCAATGGAAAACCCAAACTCAAAAAGCGCTAAAAGTGAAATAATGATTAAAATCAACAATGAACATTTATTTGTACAAAATGTGTTTTATCTTCATTTTTAATAGACTATTAGTATTGGTGTTAATGTAATAAACTATAAGTGATTTATTCATAAAATAATTTAAAATTTTGATTTAATAGTTATTTTCATTCAGTTACATATAATAATAATAATAATAATATTTATCACCAGAAATATACAGATATACATAAGATACAAATACATATGTGTTTGCATTGATATATCTGCCCTATAGAGATGATTTTAATCATCTGTGCATAGGCCTGGTATGATATAAATCCAAGAAAAGCAAACAAAATATATAAAGGATTTACATAATATAATAATAATTAAATTCAAGAATGTAAAAGGAAATCCTTTTCTAGGAGAATTACACAATACAGATTAATTAATTAACTTAAACTAAAAATTCACTTGGTTTGCCTATTTTATCAATTTATTTTTAATCAGTTTTTTTCTAGCAACTATGCATTTCAATTCAAAAGCTAAATTGTTGTAATGCTTTATAGCAATGTATCTAGAGCTTTTGTACAGTATAGTTTTATTTCTTTTTGGCAATGGAATTGATCTGTTCCTAGTGTTTACCTCACTGTTAATTAAAATTGTCTTACATTCATCATAGTGTAACAAAATGGAGTTAACTATAAAACTTTTCTTAATAACTAGCAATTTTTCATTGCTGATTTTTTTGAACAGTTTATTTTGGATTGAGACCAGCGTTTTCAGAGTATTACTATAAGTTCCACCCCATGAGGTTACACCATAATTTATTTTACTTTCAATTAGTGCGTGATATATTATTCTCAAATTTCTTCTATTCATAACAAGGCTAAGCTTATAAAAAATAAAAATATAATATTTTAATTTATTGATCAACTCTCTAATATGATAATCCCACTTCATACATCCATCTAATATTATTCCTAAATATTTGCAATATTGCACTCTTTTCAACTTTTTGTTGTCTATGAAAATATCTAGCACAGCTGGGACACTATCAGCATAGCACCCAAATGTTATGAATGTGGATTTATCAATATTTAATGAGAGTTGATTGATTGATTTTTAATTAACATATTTTTTAACATTTACTGAGATATTTTAAATTGACAATTTTCCGTTAATTTTTTATAATCTGATTTATTTTCCTTTTATTACATTTTTATTATTATTGGTCATAATTTATTTCATTACAGAAACCACGTGAGTCATGTTCAGGTGCCGAAAGTACGAGTGAAGATGACAGTTCGAAGGCAAATCAGGAAGGAAAATTAACCAAGATGATGCAAATCAAAAGTGATCCAGAGATAACGGTAATCTCAATTTATATCAATGTAATGTCTTGTTTTTTAAAAGAACATTTCAAACTTAATCTATATTTAATTGTTATAAAGTCATTTATTTTTAAATAACATCAAAATGTTTCATTAATAATAACTTTTCCGGCATTAAAAAATCTATACTAATACAGTGCTCAGTTTCTTTGATGAAACACATGTAAAACAAATTAAAGCGTGGAGCCGATTGAGAAAAATATTTTTTATGAATTATTATTTTAATTTAATTAATTAAAATTCCTTGAAAATAGTTGATTTCAAATTATGAGTTGCGATTAATTCAGAAATTCAGTTATAGTAGTAAAAAGTTCAAAGAATATCAGAGTTTGGAAAAACGCCTGAGGGTTAAATGGCAGTTCATGTTTATAATTTTTTTTTATTTCTCATAACTTATCTATTTTCAAAGCAAATTATAATCTCAAATTATTAATAATTTGTGGAGAATTTAGGAGTCGAAGGAATTTCAGCCATTTTTAAAAGGGATTTCAAAAAAAAACTAAAGTTCGAAGCTGATGTTTTAATTATAATTTATATCCATAATATATATTCCTTCTTACGGAATTTCTTTTATTTTGGTTAAACTATCATTGAGTTATTTATTTTTTAAGTAACTTTAAATTTAAGATTGATAATATAATAGTGTTTATACCGGCAAAAAAATTTTGGGAAATTGAATTCATTTTATTGAAATGATTCAATGGTAAATTTGTTCGTTTATTTTTATTTTCTTTCTCATGAGTAACTACTTGCATATTATTTTACAGAAACCCCGTTGTTCTCAATCAGGTGAAGGACAGTTGAGTGATGTTGACAGTTTTGTGTCAGACCAACACAAAACTTGTAATAAAGGAACTAATTCATCTGGGATCGATTCACAAAGAAAAGTCTCTGAGTTTACAATAAAACAATCTCAGAACGAAAAATTTTTGAGTGATGATCCTGGTATAGAGAAAAGAACGGTAAGCTCAGGTTTTTTTTGAGCGCGATATTCAATTATAATAAAAAAAAAAGAAAATTACTAAAGTTAAAATAACTTGATATTTTTAGTAACTAATAACTTTTATTTTCTAAATTTACCTTTATCTCTATTAATATTTAAAAAGAATTAAAGTTTTGAGATATTGTATATTTTCGAAGAATTTCATTTTATTTCTTTTTTTTTGAGATCTAGTATACCTTGGATATCAACAATGCATATTCTTTTATATGAAATGCCTTATATCTTGATTATTATTAAACGATAGTTAAGTAATTTATTCTTAAAGTGCCTTTAAATTTCAGATTGATAATTATATTTATAACGGCAATAGTCTTGTAACATTTAATTTAGTTCATTAAAACAATTAAATGGAAGATTTCTTCGTTTACTTTTTATTTTTTATCTCATAGTTAACTACTTGAATATTATTTTACAGAAATCCCATGAAAATCGTTTAATTGATGTTGATGAAACTAGTAAGAAAACTCAGTCGCCTGAGAAGATCAGCTCTGGGAGTAAAGGCTCTAATTTGGAACCAAAAAAATCTGCAGTCAACCCTTGTAGAGGTCCTGTTATGTCTAATATAACGGTAAGCTTGGTTTCTTTCTCTAAAATAGTTAAATAAAATTAATATTTTAATAAAGTAAAAAAATTTTGTAATAATGTATTATTCTGAACGATTTTTTTTCTTTATTAATATTTAACTTTAAATAAATTGCTTATTTTTAAAGTAAAAAGTGTTTTTAAATTATTATATATTGAAGAGGTATTATTGGGATGTCCAAGAAAAATAAAAGTCGATAAATATTAATATATCAATTGATACATCGAATATTGTAGTTTTTTTGATTGACAAATATTTATTTCTTTGAATAATTACTCAATTTTAAATGATTTGTATACTTTTTATAGAATTTCTCTAAATTATCTTATTATAAATAATTCGTGTCGAGTTTAATAATGTAGTGAAATATAATTATCGTCAAAAAAAGGGTTAAAGAAAATCGAAGTTTGCTGAAAACTCTATCATTTGAATAATAATTAATTTGTGTTACTATGTCATGTCATGTTTTTAAGTAAATAATTTTAGTCATCTGGAATTGTTCATTACGTTTGATGTGTTAAATTTATCATACAGTTAAGTTTTTTTATCATAGCGTTCAAGAAGATCAAAATTTTAATCATCTAATGAAAATTGAAATATTGTCTTTTAAAATATCGTTGTTCTTCAAAATAATAATCTATAAATTACTATCATACTTTCAATAAATCACATATGAATTTTAGATGTTTATAGAAGTTGTAAATTGTAAATAATTGGTGTTAATATAGAAAATCTATAATATCGGAGCAAAAGTTGGTAACTTGTATGTTTTAATAATTAAAAAAAAATAGTCTAAGGAGAATAATGAGGATTCAATATTCTATATTAATATTCCATGGATTTCTATTAATAGTATTAGCAACACATACTTATTATTTTGTAATTTTGATGACGGTTCTGAGGGAGTCTTGGCTTCAGAACTAATAAAAAACTTATCTATCTATCTATTCGATTTGAGATATATTATTTACAGTTAATATTCACCTTTAACGTATACAGTAATACATCTTTCAAGTGATCTTAAATTCAAAATTAAAAATTATCGCTTTTGGCTTTAAATATATTTAATTAATTAATTTGTTATTAAGAAAGATGAAGAAATTAACAACAATAAAAGTAATCTAGAACTAATATGAAATAATCATTTTTATATATGATGTAATTTAGTACTTTTACTTAGAAATTTCACAAGAAACGTGGAAATTGATAAATTTAAATATAAATTAGAGATAATTAATTTATTAATTCGAAAAAATATATTTGGTCATTTAATATCAAAATTTTATTTAATTATTCATTAATACAATTAATAAAAATTGATATTAAATTGATAACTTCAAGTATAACGTTGAAAAATATCATCAAATTTGTTTTTCTTGACTTACTCGTTTGAGCAAAAGTACTGTTCGACTATAATGTTTATTTTAAAAAAAATATTATTAACTGCCCCCTCAGAAAATTAAAAATTTTCTAAAATTGGGAAGTTACTTTCTAAATGCACTCATGAATATTCTACGCTTCTCGTTTTTTAGACTCCGTATTAATTTTAATTTAAACTTTAAATGATTGATAAAAATTCTCGAAATTTAAGGTTTTGCAGAAAATATATGATGTTTTTAATATATCTTTAAAGAAGTTTAGAAATAATCTAAACTAAAATAAATCAATGTGAGTTCAGTAGGAAGTGACAAAAATTTTTAGTTATTAAAAACATATTTTTTTTAAATTTATATTTAACTCTTCTTAAAAATAGATTTTCATAATACTCTAATTATCTGAATTCTGTTTATTTTTAGAAATACGATGACATTGATCTGCTAAGAAACACGTTGTTGAAGAACAAAAAGGCAAAGGATGCTGAAATTGATAAATTGAAACATAAAATTCAAGATTCCAGACTATTGCTGGCTGCTCATCGGCAACAAATTCAGCAAAAACAGAATGAAATTCAACAACTGCGCCAAGAACTACAGCACCAGCCACCGCCACAACCTCAGCACCGAAAATTACAGCAGTCGCTGCCGCAATCCCGAAATCAGCCATCACTTCCACAACAGAATCAACAAAATCAACAACAACAACAACAACATGACCAGCGTTACGATCCGCTGTACTATATACATAAAGAGAGTTTCCATGTTGGTGGCGATATTCATATTCCAAGCTCTAAAATGCAAGAGGCTTTTGGTTCAACTAAGCCAGCAAAATTTATAAGTATCATGTCTTTGGCGGTATGGGGACAATACGATCTTTCACACCGAATTGTTCGTAAGCAAAAAAACACGGGCATTCGAACGGAGTTGACTCCTAGGAAAAAGGAGTTGGTTAAAATTCATTATCACCAATTCTTGAAAACAAAGAATTACTCGCTGGAAAAGTTGAATTTCGAAAAAAGTTCTATTCGCGTAAATACTTATTTTGATAGAGCTATACAAGAGGCTAAAAGATTATGCCGCGAGTAATATTTATTTAATTTTTTCTATTTTTTAAAATTCATTTTTATAGTAATATTTAAATTTTATTTTAATATTTTACTAACATTGTTAACTACTTTAAGCATTTATATTTATTTGCATATTTAATCTATACTTATGAGATTATTTTCAATACTTACGTTTACCAACATAAACATATGAGATTATTTTCAATACTTACGTTTACCAACATAAACGTTAGTATTGAAAATAATCTTATAAGTATAGATTAAATATGCAAATAAATATAAATGCTTAAAGTAGTTAACAATGTAAGTAAAATATTAAAATAAAATTAAAATATTACTATAAAAATGAATTTTAAAAAATAGAAAAAATTAAATAAATATTACTCGCGGCATAATCTTTTAACCTCTTGTATAGCTCTATCAAAATAAGTATTTACGCGAATAGAACTTTTTTCGAAATTCAACTTTTCCAGCGAGTAATTCTTTGTTTTCAAGAATTGGTGATAATGAATTTTAACCAACTCCTTTTTCCTAGGAGTCAACTCCGTTCGAATGCCCGTGTTTTTTTGCTTACGAACAACTCGGTGTGAAAGATCGTATTGTCCCCATACCGCCAAAGACATGATACTTATAAATTTTGCTGGCTTAGTTGAACCAAAAGCCTCTTGCATTTTAGAGCTTGGAATATGAATATCGCCACCAACATGGAAACTCTCTTTATCTATATAGTACAGCGGATCGTAACGCTGGTCATGTTGTTGATTTTGTTGATTCTGTTGTGGAAGTGATGGCTGATTTCGGGATTGCGGCAGCGACTGCTGTAATTTTCGGTGCTGAGGTTGTGGCGGTGGCTGGTGCTGTAGTTCTTGGCGCAGTTGTTGAATTTCATTCTGTTTCATTTTCATTATGTTGCAACATAAACGTAAGTATTGAAAATAATCTTATAAGTATAGATTAAATATGCAAATAAATATAAATGCTTAAAGTAGTTAACAATGTAAGTAAAATATTAAAATAAAATTTAAATATTACTATAAAAATGAATTTTAAAAATAGAAAAAATTAAATAAATATTACTCGCGGCATAATCTTTTAGCCTCTTGTATAGCTCTATCAAAATAAGTATTTACGCGAATAGAACTTTTTTCGAAATTCAACTTTTCCAGCGAGTAATTCTTTGTTTTCAAGAATTGGTGATAATGAATTTTAACCAACTCCTTTTTCCTAGGAGTCAACTCCGTTCGAATGCCCGTGTTTTTTTGCTTACGAACAACTCGGTGTGAAAGATCGTATTGTCCCCATACCGCCAAAGACATGATACTTATAAATTTTGCTGGCTAAGTTGAACCAAAAGCCTCTTGCATTTTAGAGCTTGGAATATGAATATCGCCACCAACATGGAAACTCTCTTTATCTATATAGTACAGCGGATCGTAACGCTGGTCATGTTGTTGTTGTTGTTGTTGATTTTGTTGATTCTGTTGTGGAAGTGATGGCTGATTTCGGGATTGCGGCAGCGACTGCTGTAATTTTCGGTGCTGAGGTTGTGGCGGTGGCTGGTGCTGTAGTTCTTGGCGCAGTTGTTGAATTTCATTCTGTTTTTGCTGAATTTGTTGCCGATAAGCAGCCAGCAATAGTCTGGAATCTTGAATTTTATGTTTCAATTTATCAATTTCAGCATCCTCTGCCTTTTTGTTCTTCAACAACGTGTTCCTTAGCAGATCAATGTCATCGTATTTCTAAAAATAAACAGAATTCAGATAATTAGAGTATTATGAAAATCTATTTTTAAGAAGAGTTAAATATAAATTTAAAAAAAAAATGTTTTTAATAACTAAAAATTTTTGTCACTTCCTACTGAACTCACATTGATTTATTTTAGTTTAGATTATTTCTAAACTTCTTTAAAGATATATTAAAAACATCATATATTTTCTGCAAAACCTTAAATTTCGAGAATTTTTATCAATCATTTAAAGTTTAAATTAAAATTAATACGGAGTCTAAAAAACGAGAAGCGTAGAATATTCATGAGTGCATTTAGAAAGTAACTTCCCAATTTTAGAAAATTTTTAATTTTCTGAGGGGGCAGTTAATAATATTTTTTTTAAAATAAACATTATAGTCGAACAGTACTTTTGCTCAAACGAGTAAGTCAAGAAAAACAAATTTGATGATATTTTTCAACGTTATACTTGAAGTTATCAATTTAATATCAATTTTTATTAATTGTATTAATGAATAATTAAATAAAATTTTGATATTAAATGACCAAATATATTTTTTCGAATTAATAAATTAATTATCTCTAATTTATATTTAAATTTATCAATTTCCACGTTTCTTGTGAAATTTCTAAGTAAAAGTACTAAATTACATCATATATAAAAATGATTATTTCATATTAGTTCTAGATTACTTTTATTGTTGTTAATTTCTTCATCTTTCTTAATAACAAATTAATTAATTAAATATATTTAAAGCCAAAAGCGATAATTTTTAATTTTGAATTTAAGATCACTTGAAAGATGTATTACTGTATACGTTAAAGGTGAATATTAACTGTAAATAATATATCTCAAATCGAATAGATAGATAGATAAGTTTTTCATTAGTTCTGAAGCCAAGACTCCCTCAGAACCGTCATCAAAATTACAAAATAATAAGTATGTGTTGCTAATACTATTAATAGAAATCCATGGAATATTAATATAGAATATTGAATCCTCATTATTCTCCTTAGACTAATTTTTTTAATTATTAAAACATACAAGTTACCAACTTTTGCTCCGATATTATAGATTTTCTATATTAACACCAATTATTTACAATTTACAACTTCTATAAACATCTAAAATTCATATGTGATTTATTGAAAGTATGATAGTAATTTATAGATTATTATTTTGAAGAACAACGATATTTTAAAAGACAATATTTCAATTTTCATTAGATGATTAAAATTTTGATCTTCTTGAACGCTTTGATAAAAAAACTTAACTGTATGATAAATTTAACACATCAAACGTAATGAACAATTCCAGATGACTAAAATTATTCACTTAAAAACATGACATGACATAGTAACACAAATTAATTATTATTCAAATGATAGAGTTTTCAGCAAACTTCGATTTTCTTTAACCCTTTTTTTGACGATAATTATATTTCACTACATTATTAAACTCGACACGAATTATTTATAATAAGATAATTTAGAGAAATTCTATAAAAAGTATACAAATCATTTAAAATTGAGTAATTATTCAAAGAAATAAATATTTGTCAATCAAAAAAACTACAATATTCGATGTATCAATTGATATATTAATATTTATCGACTTTTATTTTTCTTGGACATCCCAATAATACCTCTTCAATATATAATAATTTAAAAACACTTTTTACTTTAAAAATAAGCAATTTATTTAAAGTTAAATATTAATAAAGAAAAAAAATCGTTCAGAATAATACATTATTACAAAATTTTTTTACTTTATTAAAATATTAATTTTATTTAACTATTTTAGAGAAAGAAACCAAGCTTACCGTTATATTAGACATAACAGGACCTCTACAAGGGTTGACTGCAGATTTTTTTGGTTCCAAATTAGAGCCTTTACTCCCAGAGCTGATCTTCTCAGGCGACTGAGTTTTCTTACTAGTTTCATCAACATCAATTAAACGATTTTCATGGGATTTCTGTAAAATAATATTCAAGTAGTTAACTATGAGATAAAAAATAAAAAGTAAACGAAGAAATCTTCCATTTAATTGTTTTAATGAACTAAATTAAATGTTACAAGACTATTGCCGTTATAAATATAATTATCAATCTGAAATTTAAAGGCACTTTAAGAATAAATTACTTAACTATCGTTTAATAATAATCAAGATATAAGGCATTTCATATAAAAGAATTTGCTTGACTAGTACTTAAAGTTCTTATCAGTGAAAACCGAGAGATACTAACTTGTAACAATAATTCAGAATGAGTATTTTTCACTGTGAAACAAAAAGGGCTGGAATGTAGTAAAGTATTAAGTGTGATTGTTGAGTAAAAATTGAGCCAATATTGTACTTAGAAGAAATATTATAATTGCTATGAGAAATCAAGTGATAGTTGATTGAAATTTTTGACGGAACTTTCACTGTAATTTTCTTGAAATAAAATTATGCGCATACTCTTTATTTTATGCAAAACTATCAGCTTAACATTTCAAGGAAAATGATGCTCATACTTATGTTGTATTGTCATTTGAGTGCCAATGATAATTTAAAGATGGCCTATATCTTGAACTCTCCATTGTCAAACCGATCTTACTACTTAGATAAGGCTCCCATAAAAAGAAAATTATGTAACAGGTTTCAGTAGTTCGGTCTAGACTGTTACAACTTTAACACCTGTAATTTCCTTAAAAAAAATGGATCCTGCTACTATAAGAAATATTTTTGGAAAAGTATCATCAACTGGTACTAATATATTCCACGAGATCGCAGCTGAAGGCTCTATTTTGCTTTTGGAACGGGTGAGTCAGTTTATAATGCCCTCAAACAGATTTCTTTTGCAAGAAAAAAAACTACAGTGGACAGGAATGTGTCCATATTGTCGCATTCCTCCATAAAGGGCAGCTTGCAATAGATCTGATGAAGATACTTTTAAATTTGGGCGGTAATATCAACGCCAAAAATCGAACTGGCGATTCAGTTCTTCACCAAGCTGTTTATAGTGAAAACTACGAGCTTGTTAAATGGATGTGTGAGCAACCGCTGTTAGAGTTGAATGTTACAAATCGCAGTGGGTTGACGGCTTATCAAATTGCGTTAGATCGGAATGATAAGAAAATGATGAGTATCTTGAGAAGCTTTGGAGTCAATACTAAAATTTTTAAAGTGTATAATAGTGATGAAAGTGATTAATTATTGTTGCTCTTGTATTAGTTAGAGGTTTAAGTGTTTGGTGATTGTTTGATTGTCAAGAAAATTAGTTGTAAGGTAATATGTAAGTATTCTGGATGCCTTTTAAACTTTCACTGTGATTACAATGATAAAATTATGACTTGGACTAAGACTTTCATTTAACATTTATTTTTATTTAACTATCAAAAGATAGTTTCTTTAAATTACGCACTAACACTCATGCAAATAATTTAATTCTGAAAAAAATATTTGTACATAAATATGCAAATCCACTCATTATTTCATTACTAAGTATAAAAAATATATATAATATCTACACGTAAGGCCACTGTTATAAAAATTAAAGTTTTGAGTTAAAAACTCTAGGTGAAGACCATAGGAGGGATACAAACCCGTAACTATGATTCAGAACGAGTATTCTTCATTGCGAAACAAAATTTGGAGAAAAAATTGAGCCAATATTGTACTTGAACGTCATATTTTAATTGTTATTAGAATGTAAGAGATAATTGATTGAAACTTTTGATAGAATCAGCACTGTAATTTTTTCGAAACAAAATGATGCGGATACTTATTATTTTATGTAAAACTAGCAGCATAGCTACTCAAGAAAAAAAAACATTTCATTATATTGTAGTTCGAGTGCCAATAATAGTTTAAAAATAGCCTATATTCTGAACTTTTCATTGTCAAACCGATCTTGCTACTCAGATGAAGGTCCCATAAAAAAATACTTGCGTTGTTATGAGTTCGAAATAGGGACAGGCTTAAGGACAATTAGGCTGAGTCTCCAGCGTCCAAAATGACATAAATTATTTTCTGATCTATCAATTTGAGAAATTATTTCCTGTCACAACGTGAACTGAAAAGAGCGCGTTTTAAATATTTTTATATCTGACAGCTAAATTTCCTAATTGATCGCCAATTTTGCACACGTTTTAAAGTTTATGTTTTTTTTGGATCATAATTTTCGAATTTCTACAAAGAAAATGTTTCTGTTGTATGATCTAATAAAGTACTGATTTATAATTTGATTCGTTTCATAATTTTTTCGCAAAACAGACCACTCAGTGCCCGCTCAGTCCATACTCATGGCGTGCCGATGCACTTGCCATGACTGCTTGACAGTCACGTTTTATTCTTCGTTTCGTAAGACTATCACGAGAGACCCCCAAACAAACTGAGCTAGGTTCCTGGTAGTTACCTCGGAGTGCTTGTTCTTCTCGTGCAGCAGCTTGGCGGTGGCCTCCGTCTCCAGGTCCTCGATGGCCTGCACGAGCAGCGAGTTCTGCCCCACCAGATCATCCACCCAAGACTTCATCACGTCCACTTGCATCTTACAACAAAACCACACAAAACATTCAGACATCCACTGCTGCAAAGACCTCCTCCAAGGCTTTCCACAACAACCGGTCATGCGCTGCCCGCATCAAACGGCACCCCGTGACCTTCGGTCCACGGTCCTCGGTTCCTAGTTAAACTACGGAAGCTCAAAAAAAAGTTTTTTTGGAGTGTAATGAATTGAATAAAATTCATCAATTACATGTTAGGTCGAGGGAAGCCGCTGGATGCGGGTAGCGCAGAACCGGTCGTCGTGAAAATCCTTGGGGGAGGCCTTTGTCCAGCAGTGGACGTCCTTCGGCTGATATGATGATGATGATGATGACATGTAAGATGATAATGATTGGTATTATGGAAACTATTAATTTTATTCTACAGTATTTCTTATATATAACTCATGTAATTTCCTTAATGTCTGTGTTCCAAATCTGTGTTCTACTAACATTGTAAATAAGACGTTTGTGTTACTAACAAAAATGGATCATGTTGTCTGACATAAAAAGATAATAATAATATTTGCTCGCCTCTCATGGCAGATTTTGGTGCACTATTCCGTTTATTATGTACCCAAACCTAACATTACGCAAATAAATCTTTTGACTTTGAAGGAGTAAATTGAAAGTAATTATGTGATCGTCCACAACCGAGATCCGCAGTGTGGTGGCACCCTGGCACTGAATCCTCAGGGTGCAGGGCACTTGGCCGGTTCCGCGACTTGTTAATATTAACAATATTAACTTTATAACGTATCGGGCAAAAACATCGCCTTTGACAACATAGTGCAGACCCCTCCTATCTAGTCAGTTATTTTTTGTCATTTTGTATTCTGTCCACTATACAAACTCGGCTACTGGACGAAATTCAAGGTAAGAGCATATTCTTAAAATCTTGAAAATTTTTGAAAACCGATGGGCCGATTGTAATAAAACTTTATACACATATGCAAGTCACAAAAGTCAAGTTCGTCGATAGCTAAAATTAAAAAAAAAATGTTTTGTCACTAAATAATAATGGTTTAAGGTTTTTATAGTAGTAAAATAAAGTATTTCGAAAATTTAACCTATCCACCAACTAGAATTTCAAAGTTTCATTAGAATCGGCCCTTCTATTTTCAAACAGCGGTAATTTTTAGTTTTTATGAGAATCGATTTTGTGACTACGCTCTTAGTGGTCACCTGTAGCTTCTTGGGCCCGCCGTATCGCTGGACTGCATCCAACCTGTCCTCGTATGCGCGCTGCACATCCTGCTGTCAGACAACTGATTTCAATACTTTATTTCACTCAAATATTAAGACACTAGGAATGCAAAAAGACAGATAGGTACCTAAAAGAAGACACTTGGATCAAAGGATTTCTGAAACCGGAATACTCCCTCCCTGTATGTGATGACTCAGATCCAGATTCATACATTTGTTGAAATAAATACACACACACTCCAACACAGCATAAGACTAAACAATTATTTAAAGAAGAAAACAGGTAGGTAGGAAAAAAGGAATACACAGGGAAGACAACAGGAACAAAACAAAACTTAATAAACTAGATTAATAAAAGGTAAAGTAATCCTAAATATGAGGAGCGTCGGTGGTGTATTGGCTAGGGCCGCTACTTCCTGTCCCGGAGGTCGTGGTCCGCCACGAAGGTATCAATGTGTTTTCCAATTTCGATTTCATATGGACGTTTATCTGACGCTCTAACGGTGAAGGAAAACATCGTGAGAAAACCTGCACACGCCTGCTAAGAAACTCGAAGGTTGTGTGTGAAATCGACTAACCCGCACTGGTCCCGATCGCCCTAATTCAGGGTAGGCTCTAGCCCCTCGGTGGGGACGTATATGAGCTGATATGATTAAAGTAATCCTAACTTATGGTGCTCAAACTTGGTCGTTTACTGAAGACCAAAAGTTTAAACTCAAGGTTTGCCAAAGCGCTACGAACGAAGTATTCTGGGTGTTAAAAGGATTGATAGAATACGGAACACGTGCATACCGAACGTCGGGGAGCAAGCTGAAAAACTGAAATGGGACTGGGGGGACATGCCTGCCGCAGGAACCCGAAAGGTGGGCACATATTGCCACGGAGTGGGTTCAGCTCTGAAAGACCGTAGAGGTCGCGGCAGACCAAAACGGAGATGACAGGATAGGATGAGTTGGACAGGTTTCAGGTTCGATGGAAAGAGGTGACTCAGGATGGAGATTTATGGCATAATTTATTTTATTACAAAAAGGCCATGTAATAGAGGGGAGGCTTTGCTCAGCAGTGGGACCGTTTAGACTAATAATAATAATTGATAATAAATTAATAGTCATTATTAGCCTAGATAACTAAACTCAAACTCAAATATTTTATTGCCGATTATTGGTTTACATTAGGTCTTAACCTGCCTTAAAAAAGCATGCAATATTATATGTTAATTAATTATAGATAATGTCAAAGAATTAAATTAATCAAAATAATCTGCTATGTCGAGTCAGTTTTTACTAAATCGGTCCACTTATTCTTTCATAAATTCATCGATACTATCTTATGTATTCCAGTAAAGCGGTTGTAGCTTAGTATGATTTGCATGGTTAGGTCGGTCGACCTGAAGCACGGTGTGGGGTATGGCCTAACCTTCCCGAATTCGGGAACAGACCCGTTCCCCAGCTGCGGGGACTTTTATGGATTATTAACGAACTCCAGCCAGTCGTGACTCGAAGTTATCCTGGCACAAGTTACTTTGAAAATAGTTGTTCCAGAGCGAGCTGCGGTGGTAGGTGGGGGATGAAGATGTTACCTTGAGTATGTCCAGATTGAGGGACCCCCCGCGGCACATGCAGCCCTCCCTCTCATTGTCCGGGCACTCCCCACTCATCTTCAGACACCAAGTCAGCTATTCTCTAAATGATATTAAAAACGATGTACAATAGTTTCACTTCATTTTGTTGTAAATAAATGAAACGCAACGTTTCTTTGTTGTTTGTTTGTGATTGACAGAATTTATGCAAGTCTTCTTTTGAAAAAGATTATCTGTCTCTTTGTTCAGAATATTCTTGTCTTGAGAGATTGCATATTATGTCTCACGTCCACCGCGTCATTGCAGACCCAGCGTACCTCTGGCCATACCCCTGGTGGTACGGTAGGTCTTTACCATCTAGTGTAATAGTGACCCTAGTTATGTGATGACCCTATCTCTCGCATGATAACTCTTTGGTAGATCGGTAAGTAATAGAAAATGTATCGATGCGCTGTTCATATCTTTGATAATCTAATAAAATCTACACTAAAATATCATAAAGAGGAAAGATTTTTATTTTTGTATGTTTGTAATGAATTAACTCCAAAACAACTGAACCTATTTTTAAGATTCCTTCACTAGAAAAAGCTACACGATAATATTATAAAGAGGAAAGATTTGTATTTTTGTATGTTTGTAACGAATAAACTCAAAAACTACTTTACCGATTTTTAAAATTCCTTCACCAGTAGAAAGCTTCATTATTCCTGAGCGGTAGGCGATAATGCGGAATGAGAGACTTGTAAAGTTATATAGGGTGTCCCTTTTTCTACATAAATGCTGACGCGGTTTTTTACTATGATGACAACCCTAAAAAATCAAGATAAGGGAAATTAAAAAAAAGGTTAGATATTATGAAAATAATATTGCTCTTACCAAAGTTTTACCCCGATCCGTCTAGGAGTTCCACTGGACGGACACACACACAAATACACACACACACACACACACACACACACACACACACTCACACACGCTAGCACGCGCTCACAAACACACCCACACATACACACTCGCAAGCGTACATTCGCGCGCGCACACATACACACACACACACACACACACACACACACACATTTATTTTATTTTAAGACTAAGAAATACTAGACACTAATAGTAGGTAGGTAGTGTAAGACAATCGATCCCCATCAAAATCTCAACTAACAATTTTTTTTTTGCCATCACAATAGCTTTTTCACTCCTTTATCGCTCGAATGTAAAAAGGTGTCTGTGGATCTATATATTTCTAACATATAGCGTTGTCGCTGTCGCTCACTGAGTGGCAAGGCGAGTGGCGAATATTTAAATCCAGTCTAAGAAGATTTAAAATCTATAATGTAAGTACCTTTTTCATATCTTTAGACACTATAAGATATAGCCTCAAAATTTCTGGAACTCAAGACTGACTACATTGTGTTACTAAAGGAGTTTGTGCGGTACAACCGCCTCCGTGGCGTAATGGTTAGTCCATTCACTTTACACCAGGAGGTCGCGGGTTCGATTCCCGGTATGGTCAACATGTAAGACTCGGTTTGGTTGGTGATAGGGCATTTTCTAAGCCCGCCTGGCTAGCCACCACCATCTTATCTAAGTCTTGCCGCCAAACATCAGTGTTAACAACATTGGTGTGTTCCGGCATGAAGGTAAGATAGCCAGTTCTCATTGCGTTGGAGAAGCTAGGTAACCCGCTTTCATCTTCGGCATCATCGTCACTTACCATCAGGTGACATGATGCCAATAGGGGATCGGACTGGTAGTCATTTGAGTTACTTTTGACATCATAGATTTTAAGCGTCATTGACGAACTTATTTTGTGAATTTAATGAATGAAAAATTGAAGACGAGATGGAAAAAGAAAACGAGTAAGGTTTTTTTAAACTTCAAGAGGAGAGCAATTTAGGAAATCATATTTCAGAATTTATTTTTGATGCAGTCCGATCCCCTATAATGAGATTGTTTTCTCCCGTGTGTATAATCTTCTTGGATTTAACCCCAAGTAAAAGCTTTTTTGACGCCCTCCAATGCAATTTGACGGAGATGGAATTCTGACTAAATGCTATCTGTCGGGTCTAATAGGAACAAAACGGTGAAGCTTAGATAGGAAAAATAAGTGAAAACGGTATTTGACTACTAGTCATTTGAGTTACTTTTTATCAACAACTGTCAAAAAAGAATGTTTGTTAAAGTGAAACTTTTATTACATCGTCTCAAATTTTTTCGTCTGTTGGTCGCGTGACGGTCGGTATGATCGTTTCGTCCTCTGTACCGTAGCTCCAAGACGAGAGCAGCCATGATCGTTTCGTGCTCTGTAAATGTCTATAATGTGAAAAAAAGTTTCACTTTTACCGTGGTTTCATAAAACCACACACTCTTTTTTCTGCAATTATTCGCGTAACTGACATAGTGACGTCATAAGTGCCATAGTCTTTACCGAAATAATTTGCTGTTTTTAATAAATATAAAATTAAAAATTGTTTAATATTTCGAATGAACAAGTGTTTTTGCTATTCTAGAAGAAATGCAATTTATTTAATAGTGGTTTTTAATTTATTTAATAGTGGTTTTTAATTTATTTTTTATAAGGTTAAATAGCTTATTCTGTGTCAATGCTTAAAATTAAAGATGAATAAAAAAAATTGGAAACCGTGTACATAATTTATTTGATTAATATTTTGGCTAATTCTTTGTACTTACATTGCCAGACTCACCCGCGCCTGTTTAACAGGCTTATAGCTTAGATCTACTCTATATTAGATTATCTTTACAAATATCTTGCTTTCTCATACCTATACAAGCTGTGGTTCCGGCCAACAACTCTAAGGTACACCCAGAGGTGTTAAGAAACATGACACTGATGCCAAAAAAATCCTTTGTCACAACATTTTTGGGCCTTTTAACACTACTTTTAACAGTATACCATACCAACCCCTCGATATGATCACATAAGTACATACTAATAGTAGGTAATCTATAAACTCGGTAGGTAATCAGACATTAAAATATTATACATATTTAGCAGATTAATACCAACGGATGTGATTATGTGGAAGATAACACGTCCGTTTGAGGTTTGTAGAATAAATAGAGTTTAATAAAACTAAAAAACACGCTTTTAAAGTACATCAGACTAAAAAGTACAAAATAATTCAATATAAGTTGAAAATAATAATTAACAAATTACTATTAGTATTATTGTGAAAAAGCGTGGGGCGCTCTGTTCCATATTTTTCGTCTATCAAGCAACCCACACTTTTTCACAATAATACTAGTAATTTGTTAATTATTATTTTCAACTTATATTCAGAATTATTTTTTACCCTACTTTAAAAGCGTGTTTTTTAGTTTTTTTAAACTCTATTTATTTTTTAGTTCAAACTTATGAAATTATTATATTGTCGCTGATTCTTGATAAGTCTACAAAGTTTGAATTAAATCTGTCCGTTTAAAGTGGGTCAAAATCGAGTCCAAAGGAGTCGGTTACATACAAACATACAGGTTACAAACAAACAGGTGAAGCTAATAAAAGCGTGATAAAAAAGTCTAAGTATCACTCTCTTTTCAGGTTCATGATACGTAAAATGCATACGTACCTTACCTACCCATATTATCGTAAGTAATTTAACATTAAAAGCTTCACAATACTTTGATTAATAATAATATTTACAACAACAACAAATCGGAGATTTGTCGGAGATTGGACTATTCTCTTAACAATTCCACAAGAAATACCGTCGGTATACGGGAACTGCTTAACTTACACGTTGCGTAAGGACGCTAGCGAGGTGATACACGGCCTCGTTCTAACTAAGGGGTTTGTACTCGTCATTCTGCACAACTATTCCCAAGTAACCAAACACATTTACAAGAACACTCTCAATCTCTACAACATCCAGTGACGACATTTGGGAATCGTTTCGTTGGGTTTATGTTCGGTTATGATAAAAAAGTTTCGAGGCAATATTATTTACAAAACGGATTAACCATTGAATTCCTTTGATTACTTCGTAATAGCTCTGTTTTTATGACACATTTATTGCCCCAGTAATGTACATTGTTTGTAAGGCGTACTTTTTATTTACAATCGCTTCTTTGTCGCGGCTTTGTCCTCAGAAATACAACCACTATAAACAAAAAAACCACTACACCCATTCATCTACAGGATCATAGCAATAAATCACTCAACTTGAAAACACTCGACACTTGACGTTGGGCGCAAAAACATTGATTTATTGTTAACCGGATCTCGATATTTCAGGACATTTCACGGAACATAAACAATATACTTTAACTAAGAATATATACCTCAAGTCCCAAGCACTGTTGCGCCCAAGTCGCCTGTAAGTGCTGAGCGGGATGTCTGAATTTTCGATAAAAATTCATGCAGCCATAGATAAAAATTATAATAATAAATGCCTGACTACCTACGAATCGAAAACAAAAACGTTACACAGGATTGTGTGCGTACGTTTTGCCGGCCTATATCGCGATATAGGCCGGCAAAACGTACGCCGTTAGGTAGTCAGGCATTTATTATTATAATTTTTATCTATGGCTGCATGAATTTTTATCGAAAATTCAGACATCCCGCTCAGCACTTACGCGCGACTTGGGCGCAACAGTGCTTGGGACTTGAGTCCGGGACTTGAGTAGGTCTTTGTTATAAGCGGTCTTTAGCGCCAACTTAGCTAGTTACACCTGAAACGTCGGCTGTGTGTTGAATTTTATTTTATTTAAAATAAGTATTACAAATATCATTTTTGATACTAACGTGTTATTTTAAAGTGAAATTTTATATGACGAACCACGAAAACTGTTAATCTTGTGAAATAATAAAAGGAACTAAGTGAATTGTGATAAAATTAATATGAACGGTAATCCAGTTAAATACCTAACAATAGTGAAAAATATCATTGAAACTGTGTTGAAAACCACTCTGGAACAACAAATATAAAAGTTCTTATTGAAAGCAACCCAAAAACAAACCAAAAATCGATTAAAATCTGTTTAAAATCCGTTATGGAATTCAAATTACGTGTCAACAATAACTCAGTGACAAGTCGTCTCAGCCAGTGCATAGCACAATCAGCTGATTCATAAGCCAGCCGAGTGTTTATTAATGAGTGAATCAGACACTTCTTTTCATCAATTGTATTGTAAACCTTGATAGCGCAGTTTGCAGTGAGCTTGGAATCTTTCGGTATATACTCCGAGTTCAAATCACTGCCGCGGCTTCTTTTTTTTTTTTTTTATGATTTCGTGGTCTGATTTTTGTTGAAAACAATGAATGAATACCACTAACACTTTGGATGAAACAATGAACTACGTTACAGCGAGAAAGCCAAAACAAAAATATGTGCATGATAACACTTATGCTTCATTACCACTGGATGTGGAAGACCCTGCTGATGATGTCTCGGTCTTATCCTCTAGTAGGACAGAATTTAACAAAACATGTCCTGTTGTACCTACAGTTTATTCTGAACAGCTGGAATTTCTAAAAGATCAAATCCGCAGTCTTCAGGAAAAACTTGACGCTGCAGACAGACAAATTGAAGAGTTGGTCTGTGAAAATGGCACATTAAAAAAGCGAATTTCAAAATTTGAACTAAAGGTCACTCATCTGAAGGATATTTGCTCGTCAACCAAAAAGAAAACACAAAAGTCTGGTAGGCGGAAAAAGATCAGTAAGGTTCAATTGAATTTTTCAAATATAAGAATGGAAAATGGGTGTGACACTACAACTACGTCGGAACGCAAGGCTCAAAATCATTTTTTGTATGACACAATTGTAACACCGCCATCTAATGAAATGCAAAGGAAGGACGACCAAAGATATACGGGACAACAGCACGCATTGGAAGTGGAATGTAACCACCCTACTAATTTACCCATAACCAAACCAGATGGCACCTTCGTACTTAAGGACATAATGCCATCTCTCGAATCGGAGAAAAAAGAGGATCAAATATCGTTGGGATCACAGCAAGCGCTGGAGTTTGCTTGCGCACACACAAGTTCACCCATTAACAAACATGAGGGCGCTGCCACTGAAAATAAAGCAAGTAAGCACAAAATTGTAATTTTGGGTGATGAGCAGCTATCGGGATTATCCGAAATGCTGTTAAACACGAGAAAAGGAAAATGGAATGACAAGCACCAAACTTTTGCTTTAATAAAACCTCAGGCTACCACATCTCAAATATTGGAATACTGTGATTCTTTGGAAAAAACTCTCAATGAAAATGACATATTAGTTATAGGTATAAGTAGTCATGATTCAGACCCACAGGTTATACACTCCGAATTATGTGTAGCATTAAATAAAATCAGAGCTTTTGTGTACATAGTACCCGTGATGCAAAACCGGCATTTAAATGAAAAAACCTTAAATAACCATTTAAAACTATGGGTTCAAAATTTTAGAAATTGTAAATATGTGGAGCTAGATCGCTATATGATGTATCAAAATAACTTTTATCGCTACTTAAAGTGTGTTTGTCGGAAAATTAACGTACTTGTCGATAATGCTGAGTACCAGTCTCAGTTTCTCAATGTGTCAAATTGGGTACATAGGTTGAAAATCACAAACAAAAAAGACTCCAGTATGAGTAACAACAAACCGCAAAAAGGGACCATCCCCTATTATTTTCCAGTGCTAGGTAAAGGTAAAACCAAACAGAAGGAAGAAGCGTTTTTTCGTCACTAATTTTACAGATTTACCAAAGCCAACTTTTACAAATTATAACGTAGCTAAGTTGAACATCTTTCATCAAAATCTCTGTGGTGTGAGCAATAAAAAAGATGAACTAGAGTTGTACATTCACGATATGAAGAAAGAGTTAGACTATGTGTGCATTAGCGAACATTTTCTTAATAAAATAAATGCCCCTATGTTTGAATTTTCTAATTTTGAGCTATGCTCTTGGAATGCTAGAGTTAACAAAAAACGGGGAGGCACTATGATATTAGTTAAGAAGGGGAGAGACACAGAAGAGGTTGCTATGCAGAACAAACTGTACAAAATGGAGAGTTTTGAAATTTCTTTGACTAAAGATATAGAAACGAATCTGTACATTGCATGTATTTATAGTAATCAAAAAAAAGAAAATTATGACTGCTTCCTGGAAAATTTTGAAAAATTACTTGAATATACTTATGATAAAAAATGTGTAATATGTGGTGATTTCAATATAGATTTTGCAGTTGACACAAAAAAGAGAAATGACATGTTAATTTTATTGCAGTGTTACAATTTCAGACATCTCATAAATGAAGTGACTTTTAAACGGAATGACTCTTCTTCCTGTATTGATAATTTCATGACAAATTTGTGTGACAATGAAATATTAACTATAAATGTTGACCATAACGGACTTGCTGATGGACATGCTGGTATATCATGTAATATTCAAACTGAAAGAAAAAATAAAAATAAAAATTTACATATACTCAAGGAATTACGATCGTTTAGTGAGAAAAATATGCAAAGTTATAGGTATTATTTGATAACAAAAAATTGGAACTTAATGGGGATAAATAACTTCATAAAGACTTTTAGTGTAATTTACAAACGGAGCTTTAGAAAAAAGAAAAAGTGGGTTAAAGTTAAAAATATACAAGGTGTTAAATGGATCACAAAAGGGATAAAAACTTCAAGCCTAATGAAACGGTTTTTATGTACTAGTAGTTCTGAAAATGATGTTTCTGTAATAGAGTATCGCAGAATTTACATAAGAATATATAAAAAAATAATAAGACATGCAAAAAGAATGGCGGTGCAAAAAAGCATAGTAAAGGCTAATAATGTTTCAAAAGAAATTTGGAAAACTGTAAATCAACATAGAGGAAATAAAGTAAGATCGTCAGTTACACAAAACATTTGCCTAAAAATGGAAAATAAATTTATCAGTAACCCAGATAAAGTATGTGATATTTTTGCAGATCAATTTAGTAGTACCTTGAAAAGTGATTTAAGTGACGTACAGGAAGCGAAAAACTTTCTTGAATTGGGAATAAAAAGAGTAGAAAATGAAATGTGCCTTGATCCAACTACACCTAAAGAAATAGTGAAAATTGTGGGAAGCATGAAAGCAAAAACTTCTTGTGGTTATGATGAAATACCGGTAACAGTAATAAAAGCAAACCTGGACATTCTTGCAGAACCACTCTCTTGTTTCTATAACAATTGTTTAGACGAAGGTTTATTTCCTGAGCAGTTCAAACTAGCCAAAGTGATCCCCATATACAAAAAAGGCGCCGTGACTGATCCTAAAAATTATAGACCAATTTCCTTATTACCGACACTGGGAAAAATTTTTGAAAGAATTATAAAGGACCGACTACTGCGGCATCTAAACTGTTATCAAATTTTAAATAAACGCCAATTTGGCTATCAGAAAAGTGTTGGAACTACAGATGCAATAGACACTCTTGTCAATGATTTATTGTTAAAGCTGAACGATAAATTGAAAGTGGCAGGCCTGTTCCTAGATTTAAGCTCTGCTTTCGATATGATTAATCATAGACTACTCATTACAAAACTAGATCATTATGGGATCAGAGGCAAAGCTTTAGAGTTGATAAAAACTTACCTACAAAATCGTAAGATGGTTGTAGAACTTAGATCAACTGACGATGATGGACATGAAAAGGTGCATAAATCAAATTTTGTGAGCATAAACAGAGGCGTACCCCAAGGGTCCGTATTGGGTCCAATATTTTTTATAACATTTATTAATGACATGATTACACATATGCATAACTGTCTGGATGATAACACGAGATTGGTGGTATTTGCTGACGATACAAACGCAGTTTTATCTGCCAATAACTTGACAAGCTTAAATGACAAGGTATATCGCTCTATCACTGCTTTCAACACATGGTTTGAAACAAACGGCCTTAAATTAAATGTTAACAAAACTAACGTTATTATGTTTCGATCAACTTCTAGAAACAAGGATATGTTAGAAGTTTGCTTCAATAGAAACAAAATAGAAATGGTGCAAAATGCAAAGTTCCTAGGAGTACATAAAGATGATGATTTAAACTGGAAAAATGAACTAGCGAATATAGAGAGTGCTCTCAGTTCAGGATGTTACGCCTTGAGAAGCTTACGTGATGAACTTACCATTGAACAGCTTAAGACGGTTTATTATGCCCTTATAGAGTCAAAACTGAGATATAGCATTCAGTTGTGGGGCCATAGCTATAAGTACAATGTAGAAAAAGCTTTCGTACTACAAAAGCGTGCCATTAGAACTATGGTACGTATACCTCAAATGGATTCTTGTAAAGAACATTTTAAAAAATTGGGGATCCTGACAGTTCCTAGTCTTTACATAATGGTAGTACTTAGTAACCTTGCCAAAAACATACGTGAGATTGAAAGTGTACAAGAAAGACAATTAAGGGAACAAACGAGAAGGCAAGACCTACCAAATCAGATACAACCAACACTAGAAGTTGTTAAGCATGGCTCACACTATCAGGCAGTAAGACTGTTTAACAGGTTGCCAGATGATATAAAAAGCTTAATATACACTAGCCATTTTCGACCCAAACTGAAGTCTTTTTTACTTAAAAAAAACTACTATAGTGTAGGCGATTATCTAAATTAGTTGACAAAAGTTATAAAATAATTTTGTTAGGACTGACATTATATTGCTTTCAGACTTCACTTTCATACAATGTTGGCATAAATTCTTGACATGTATTTAATTTTGGTGTGTGTTTATGTAAGGAAAAGATTTATTTTAATGTTTTTATTGTAATTATTTTGATTATGTAGGTTATTTTATATATTTATGTCTACTTAATTTTTATTTAACTTTGACATGATATAAGTACCTAATGGATTCTTTATGTGTATCCATTTTTGATATGTTTTTGTAAACTGACGTAGGGAAATTATTTGTTTTAATTTTTAATTAATTCTAATTCCATAAGGTTATTTTAATTTTAGAACTATAAAAATTTTTCAACGCAATGTATGTTGCTTAGAAATAAATGAACTTGAACTTGAACTTGAAACTATTCTATAGTTTTAATACACCTGAAGCTATTCCACGCCATCTAGTTTTTATTCACTTGAAAATATTCCGCGCCATCTAGATCTAATACAACTGAAACTATTCCGCGCCATCTAGATTCAATACAACTGAAACAATTTGCGCCATCTACTTTGAATATACCTGAAGCTATTTCGCACCATCTAGTTTAATACACCTGAAACTATTCCATGCCATCTAGTTTTAAAACACTATTAAAGACTAAAATGAAGGTCAGCAATCTATTTTAAAAAATCTATTATCGGCGGTTTGTTTAAAATAGGGGTTTGGAAAACTTTTAATTTTCTGTCACGTCATTTTTCCTGAAAAATGTATTCAGATTTATGTCCTGTGTAGGTTACACTTTGATTAGTCAAGTGTTTAGTCATTGCTTGGTTATTTTGTGATGTTGTTTAGCACTCCACTCAAAGCAAGCAATGTAGTTCAAGTATTATTTTTTGTTTATTGAGATTACTTGGGGAAACTCGCTCAGAATTCTGAGTAGAACCCCTAGTTACAAGGACGATATGTAATAAATTATTTGGAGTGTGGCAAAATTGGTGTGGGGCCCGTTAACTGGGGCTTCTACTCATCGTACTGAACAACATACCCCAAGAGGCGATCAGCTGTTGGGTCAATGATTTCTTAGATTTGACCATGGGTCATTTGAGAGCAGTTGTGCAGCATGATAAATACAATCCACAGGTCCTTCACCAATTCCATCGCGCCTATGTACAAATTGGCTACTTACAGCTAAGGACAAGCTCACAGCTCAAGAACAACATATTATAAGTAACAAATGCGACACATTTTACTGATATAAATATAAGTAAACATAGTTATAAAATAAGTCTGGCCTTTTTTAAAGACAATCGCGTTTCTTGTTAATAACAAACTCGTTACATTAAAAAAAGCGAAATAAACAATAATCAACATATTAGTACAAAATAATAAAACAAAACTATTTAGTTTTAAAATTAATTGAAATGACTTGAACTATATCTAAAGATCTCAGAAATTAAACTAACTACTTTATGTACGTACTTATGCTTTACAAATATTATAGTACACTATACAGGTATAACAATATTGGTGTAGTTCCCGTTAACTGGGGCTTCTACTCATGAAACTGAACAACTTTTGTTCTACAAGTTTGCCGAAATCGCATTTTTCAAAACTCTTGATACAAAACGATCAGCTGATTGACCAATTTTGTGAATTTTTTTTAGAATTGACTATGAGTTCCTTAAGGGAAAGTTGTTCAGTATTATGAGCAGTAGTTTCAGTTAACGGGTCCTACACCAATTTTTTTACAACCTGCTTATTTCATCACTATGGTCACAAAATTAAGAACGCTTCATGATTAGACATCACTTTAAAGGCTGTACTTTTGAACCGTGATAGGTATCTGGCTGAAATTTATGAACAATATGCGTTATTATAAGAGAATCGCTAATAAATAATAAAAAAATATCCCCCCATACAAGAAACGTGTATTTTTAGTTTTTTTTTCTTTCATAAAAACGATAATACAATACAAACCAACAACTTGATGTGATCATCTAACTTATCCTTAAATAAAACATCAAATAACGAAAACTGGCCAAGCGTAAGTCGTACTCAAACTACGGAATCCGAACTGTTTTGAGAAAAAAGCATTTTTCTATCGCTTTCGTTGATGTCTTTTGTTTGAATTTAAAAGGTATCATTGTTTTACTTATGTGGAGAGGTGTGGTGGTCAGTGGTACGGAACTCTTGAGTACGGAACTTTGAGTCCGACTCACACTTGGCTGTTTTTTATAACACCTATTACAAACACGCAACCTTATTTATTTATTTGGTGGCAGAGTCGCAAGATAAATTTTTTTCCATACTTTTTGATACACCATTTCAAAAAACGAAAAATGAGCTAATCATGGCGTGAAACTGCAATAAAAAGTAAAGAAGAACATCGCATTCCGTTTCAAACTGAAGAAAAGAAAAAAAACCATTTTTAATTATTTGTCCTGCTGGTGTTCCTGCAAATAAATAAGTTATTGTGATTTAATACATAAAAAATAATTTGTACACTATTTTGACAATATTATGATATTAAATAAAACAGGACAGACATAGTAATATTCTACAATGTTAACAAAGCACGTTGAAAACTAATTGTACAATTATAATTTTGGTGACAAAATAATATTGGCTATGTATATTTTATCGTTCTTAATTTTATGACCACCACTTTATATATGTATTCTATGACCACCACTTTATATAATATGTGTCGCAGGCAAATAGTATAGGTAATTCGTTTGGTTACAAACGGCGTCGTCAATTTATATATGCTCGCTCTTTGCGACAGTGTAAAATATGCGGCACGAATTTAAGATCTTTCTTTCGTAACTGTCTGATCAGCCACCCAGGGTATCGCGAGGCTCTTCGACAGTATAATCATCAAACCTAATGGACCTATTATCGCTCGTTTTACACAAAGTAGGGTTCAGTAGTCTTTTATAATAAATGTATATTTTAAAAAACAAAACGTTTGCAGTTGTTAATGGAACATTTTGTATGGAAAATCTATAAACTTCTTACAAAAACCTGCACATCTTAATTTGGTCTAATATTACTTCTAAACAAAGAAAGCCTACTTAGCCGTAACAGTTTTTTTTAAATTAATTATATTTCGTACTGTTTAAAAAAAATTTTAGATGTTCTAAAATCGGTTTAGCTGGTATTGGACTCAATAACAAATAACACTTTAATACTTCGCAAACGGATCCCTGAATAGAAAAATGGTTTTAGCAAACCCTAAGTAGTATTGTAAGACCTATTCTACGATACTCCACTCCCAGGTAGGGTACGTCAACGAAAAAAGAATTACCCCCTCTTTACATGTAAGAGAGGTACCCTAATTTTTTTTTCAATATTTATTCGTATTACTTTGTAGACGTATACCCTTGCCAAATTACAGCTTTCTAGTACTAATAGTCTCTAAGCTAAGCCGCGGACACCGGACAGCCAGACACGGCGAAACTATAAGAGTTCCTTGTTGACTACGGAACCCTAAAAAGAGGGCTTCTCTAACCCGCTCGCCCCCCCCCCCCCCCCCTTCTCCCACCACAACCCCCACCCTTATGACGAAGCCGCGCCGTTTGAAACCAAATGAATTTATTGTACTATTTGCCAACCACTTAAATACAGGGTGGAAAGTTGTGATGGGGCCTGCGGCACACAGGGCAGCTACCAGAAGCATTATATGTACAAAAAAACGTACTAAGAAGACTAATCCTAACTTTTGGATTATTTTACTTCTACATTCACAAATTTTGGAAAAATGTACAGTCAGCAAGAAAATGGTATATTTACATAAAGCAACTTTTTATAATGCCAATCTATCCTGTTTCTTATTGGGATCAAAAGTCTCTATTAGACAAACTAAGGTTACGAGTACTAGAAAGAAATGTCGGATATCGCAAATTCTTTTCACATACATTAAAACCTTATGTTCTTCTCTGATGATGCCAATCGGTCATACCTCTGATAAGGAGCAAAAGACTTTATGGAACCAAGTTAGATAAAAGTAGAAAACTATGAAATCGCCGAAAATATTTTCCATTATTTTTTTTTGTACGAGAGAAGTTTTCGTGATTTCTAGGTTTTCCGGTACTCTAAGCTCAATTGGCCTCATAGTCTTTCGATCCCCATAATGAACGACCTGGTGAAGGACGCGGGAAGCCGCTGGATGGGGGCTGCGCAGGACCGGCTTTTGTGGAAACCCTTGGGAAAGGCCTTTGTCCAGCAGTGGACATCCTTCGGCTGATATGATGATGATTAGAGGAGAACATTAGGCTTTTCATTTGCTCATATTAAATTTATGGGAAAAGGTGTTTGGAATTTACTACATTTCTAGTACTCTACCTTACTTGGTCAATAGAGACTTTTGATCCCAATTAAAAAAGGGTTGATTGGCGTTCTAAAAAGTTGCTTTATGTAAATTGCCCATTTTCTTGCCGACTGTATTTTTTTTCCAAAATCTGTGAATGCAGAAGTAAAATACTTTAAAAGTTAGGCTCGTACATACAATACTTCTAGTAGGTGCGCTGAGTGCCCCATCGCAACTTTCCACCTTATATACACGATGTAACAAAATTTACCTGGGGCTTCTACTCATCATACTGAACAACTTTTGTTCTATGACTTTGCTGAAATCGTAAAACTCTCAATACAAATTGATCATAATTTTTTGCATTTTTTTATGTCGGGTTAAATTTTTTTGGGAATTGAGTATGTGTTCCTTGGGGACAGTTATTCAATATGATGAGCAGAACCCCTAAACGGGTCCTACACGAGCTTTGTTACCCCCTGTATAATAAATAACAGATTACGTATAGAAGAACACTATTAAAAAAACAATATTTGTTCGGTGTTTCACACAAATCACTATGTCAATAAGTTTAGTTTAGGAACCTACAACTTAACTTCGGTACTAAGTACCAATAATCTCAATGATATGTCTCTTCACATTAGTCCACATTAACTGCTTAAGAGGCTTCCATTCTACAGGATACCATCTAAATCCATACATTAAACCACACATAGATATTACAAAACTTTAAAAAAAAAACTATTAATTCAAAGAAGTTTCACCTCACTACAAGGAGTGTTTCTTGCAAAGCGCAGTCGAAAAAGTGAGACCAAAAACGATCTACGTGTGCGATCTATCTAAAGATTTCACATACTTTAAAAATACAGTACAATTACTGGTAGAATGTGACATTCGAACGTTTATTCCGCCCCAGATATAACTGTTGGGATCTTTTAACGCGTTGCAGCTCTACGTACTGAAGAAACGACTGGCGTGGTAAAGCATTTTGTCTCAGTTTCGTGTCACAAAACTCGATAGCAACGTTCTTTCTCCAAGGTGTAAGCTGCGTCAACCTTTTTTATATACTTGCATATATTGAAACTTTTCCTTTGCCTCGTAAACGGTTAGTGAACCAATATATGACTATGTGACATTTATATTTTTACTTACACACTACCTACACAAAGGACTAAAATATGGGCATCCCTTCTTCTTTATTTTTCATTCTTTGTGACAGCATTATGAATCCAAATACCGTACTTAGTAGTGTTAAATCATGTCGCTCACGTTTTCTTAATTATTCCAAACAACCCCCCACCCCCACCCCCCTCCCATATGCTGTCCAGACAACCTTTCAAAACTTTTGGTTTAAAACAATTTAAACTTTAAGCCAGCTTAATTTTTGTGATGTCATATTATTTTCAACCATAAGGATCCATGATCCGCCACAAGAACTTAATCCTCCAATCATTAAAAAATATATACTCTTTCAGGACCTACTACGAAGCCTTATTTTAAAATAATTCAGCTACCTACTTACCTTCCTACACTGCCTCACAAACTCTACAATCCTCAGTATCCAACCTGCACACCTTCAACGGCTGGCCAGTTCAGTAAAATTGTTTCAGCTGCTCGTAAGTGAGAAAGAAGATGATGTTCCAGGGCCCCATGCGCAGCCAGGTCGGTACAAACCCTTTGTACAGCGCTAGGAAACCCTCGCTGCGGACCGTCTGCAAAGGATTTCTTTTATTCATGCATCTACGTTTAAATAACAGAACTTTGTCATGATATGCGGAGCTAAGACTTTACGAAAGAGAATGGCGATAGTAAAACCGCGATGGCGGGTACGTACAACCACGGATAAGATAAATAAGGTTGGATTGGCAATAGTCACACTTTTGATTGAAAACCAGCGTCGCCGCCTGTCTCCCACCCATCAACTCCACTACACAAGCAATAATAACACATATACATAAATTGCGCGCACTAATAAACAAAACACACTAGGAACCCAGGGCTGCAATTGTGTCTCACACTATTTCGAGAGTCTGTACGTTACACACAACCACACGCAAATAAAAAGTATGAACGCGTGCTTCGGTTAAGTATGATTTTCTAATCATACTTGAGGCGCGCCTGCCCAGCGCACATTTCCGATCCAATCTTATTTATCTGATCCGTGCGTACAACGGTACAACTAATTGCATTCAATGAGCGCTAACGCGCTTGAGTTCACCGCGGCGCGGCGTTACAACACACTGGGGTTTTTTATGACAGGTGCAACTAAATGCAAACTCCTTGAATGAGGTCTGACAATAAGGTGTACCTGTCAAAACGTCAAACAGAACCACACAAAGGTTCGAAATCTTGCAATATCCTACAGTATATATTACAAAGCCGGAGTCACGGCGTTTTTTTATAATACCAATCAATTCCTTACACATCATCAAAAATAACAAAGCGATAGATCACGTCGAGTTAAAAGACCGTTTAATTGTTGCCAAGAAGGCCAAAACCCAACTTTAAATGTAATATAAAGAGTTTCCATACAAACATAGATCCGTTTTAATACAAAACCGACATTCTGAATCTAATCCAAATTCCGAAAAGACACATATCGATGTCTGTAATTTGCTATCGATGTAACAAAATAAGACCGACTTGAACTTTTAGTACAAGACTAACAAAATAAGACCGAGTTTTAATTTTAGTACAAATATAATTCAGCCCTTCATACAGTTCTGTTTATCACGATGAAAACCAATTACAGACTTATCTTGTCATGTGTCTTCCCAATATATTATTCGATTCGGCAAGGCATTTTGTATCATCAGCCGAAGGGTGTCCACTGCGGGACAAAGGCCTCCCCCAAGGAACTCCACGACGACCGGGTCCTTCACCAGGTCATCGGTCCACCGAGTGGGAGGCCTGCCTACGCTACGTTTTCCGGTGCACGATAGCCACTCGAGAACTTTACTGCCCCAACGGCCATCTATTCTACGAGCTATGTGCCCCGACCACTGCCATTTAAGTTTAGTAATTCTAAGAGCTATGTCGGTTACTTTGGTTCTCCTACAGATCTCCTCGTTTCTGATTCGATCACGCAGAGAAAATCTGTGCATGGCACGCTCCATTGGCCTTTGGGTGACATTAAGCCTTGTTATGAGGCTCATAGGAAGCGACCATGTCTCAGTTCCGTATGTCATTACTGGCAACACACACTGGTCTAAGATCATGGTTTTAAGACACTGCGGCATTTGGGACGTGAACATATTGCGAAGCTTCTCGAACACTGCCCAGCCGAGTTGGTTTCGAAGATTGATCTCTTTCTCGAAGTTGGAACTACCCCACTGGACTGTTTGTCTCAGGTACACATATGCGGCAACAACTTCAAGTGTGGAGCCTTCAACCTTCAGAGGAGTAGGTGCGATACGGACGTTTGACATAATTTTCGTCATGTCCATATCCATTTTATTTGTTGAGAGACATGACCACGATTTCGTCAGCGAATCGAAGGTGGATGACGTACTCGCCGTTGATATTGATGCCGAGTTCACCCCAGTCCATAAGCTTTGAAACGTATTGCAGGGCAGCGGTGAACAGTTTCGGAGATATGACGTCTCCCTGGCTCACCCCTCGCTGCAACCGGATAGGTTCCGAGTTTCAATCCTGGAGACGCACCGACATGGTGGCGTTTTCATACTCGATATATCGATAGTCAGTTTGGCACCGCTGCAGAGACTGTAACATAGCCCAAGTTTCGACCGAAGCAAAGGCTTTCTGATAGTCCACAAACGCTACGCATAGTGGCTGATTGTACTCTTCGAACTTCTGAATAATCTGTCGCAGCCTATGTAAGTGGTCTATGGTAATGAAAGTCTTTTAGGAAACCGAGACGATTCGTAATGACTCTCGAAAACAGCTTATAGACATGACTCAGAATGGAGAAGGGTCTGTAATTCTTTAGAAGGGTGTTGTCGCCCTTTTTGAAAAAAGGCACCACCACACTTTTGTGCCATGCCGCAGGCGTTTGTACCTTGGATATAAAGGAATGGAAAAACTTCTGAACAGCTTTTTTTATCAGTGTTCTATCTGCTTTCAGAAGCTCAGCCGTAATTCTAAGCTAAGGCACCGGTTGATGACGGAATTACGGCTGAGGCGCTGGTCGGCGTGTAGACTTCATCAGTCGACATCTTTCTAACTTGATTTTAAGATTGAATGTCCCTCTTACCATCCGGTGATCGTTTCATGTTTTGAACGAATTGATCACAGAAACATAATTGAATATTTGCTTCCTTGTCGACAAGATGTAGTCAATATCATTCTTCGTTACGCTATTGGGATGCAACCATTCCCACTTCCACTGTTTAGGCTTTTTGAAGAAGGAGTTCATCACGTGCATTCTTCTCTCCGTATCGAAATTGCCCCACTTTCAGCCTCTTAGCTCACCATCACTTTGTTTGGTCAGTTTCGCGTTAAAGTCACCCATAACAACGGTGTATTGGATCTGATAGCTACTCGTATTATGTAAAGCTCTAGAGACCTCCGCGGTCGGTGCATGTACCTGTATGGTGTATGACCTTGAATACCATTTGGTGATTCTGAGTAAAAGGTACGCTACCCTCGTCGAAACACTGTCGATCCGGACCATATTAAAGAGGGACTTGTGGACTAGAAACCCGACACCACCCTGGGACAGCTGGTCGCCTTTCCGGAAATAAAGCAGGTTTCCGGATCCATTTTTTTTTTATTCACAATTGATCAGTCCTTGATATCATCTCACCTGATGGTAAGTGACGATGATGCCGAAGATGGAAGCGGGATTATAGTGTCCTCCCCCTGTCTTCGAACTTCACACAATCCTACGATATCCCATCGTAACCTGCTCAATTCTTCCTCGAGTTCTGACAGCTTCGCGTTGGTCCGCAGTGTGCGCGTGTTGTAAGTTGCCAGGGCTTTTAGTTTGGTATCATGGCATCTGCCGGGGATTCTTCGCACCTCATGCCCCGCCGTTACCTTCATCGCTACCAGAGCGAGGAATAGCAGGGCCGCCGGGGACTAGGGGCCGTTTATTTTTGTTGTGTTGATCATTGGGAGGTGTTGCCGTAATCGCCACGCTTGTCAGGCGGGTCGCAGTGTTGTTGCAGGTCGACTGAAAGTCACGGAAAGGACGCTGCTGCCCATCCTCCGGTGTAAGTCTCTTACTCGATTCTTACGACACCTACTGGAAGAGATAGGATGGCCCTATTCTAAGCCGGGAGCCATATGGCGTATTGTAAGGAGGGGGCGCGGACGAGGGGCTTCAGTGAGACAAGAGATTCAGGCTATGGTGTTTATTACGTTAACAACACTGCACAGTCAGAATTCCGGCCACAATTACCGCGTAAAGTAGTGAGCCGGGGTACCAGCTCGTTCCACTAAAAGCGATAAGGGGAGCCTATGCACTGAGGGTTAAGATTGCCAGGGTACTGTCAGATCTCAAACCTCCTACCTAGAGCATACATATCGAATTCACATGTTCGACCCTACTAAATCTCAGTGTTAACTCGTTAGCGCGTTGTAAAATACACGTGGCGCCATCTATTGGGGTACTGTTGAACTAATCAAACTTAGATGGTGTTACAACTTCTCCCCCTCTGTTCTCGAAGGCGTCCCGACGAGAAGAACAGTGTAATTGGCTAGTTAGTTCCTCTTCTTGGGTCGTCCGCGTCGGGCGATGGTTGTTGCTACATCTGGCTGCTTGGTTGTGTCTTTGCGTGGTCGTCCCCTCTTCCTGATAGGTTGTATTGGTGAAGGTGGACAACTGGAATCCCCGACGAAAGGAGTTAAGGCTGACGTGTGGTATATTCCAATCGGATTGTCAGGGTCGACTGGTTTAGCCAATACATACGAAGTAGCTCCTTGCCGTGACTTCACTAGATAAGGTCCATCCCTTCTAGGTGCGAATTTGGCGCTGATTCCTTGAGCGGCGTTGCTGATAGCATGTACCGTAGCAAGCACTAAGTCTCCAGGTTGATATCCAGGATCAGGTCTTCGTGTTTTGTCAGCTTGCTTCTTTCGAGCTTCTTCCTTGCTCTCTCTTACTTCTTTGCTTCTTTTAAATGTTTCAGCCAGTAGCAGTAGTTTCGGCGTGATCTCAGGCACGAAATTCTCCGATAAAACCACTTGTCTCAGGTCGTGCTGGATGTCGTCTGGTGTTCTGAGTTCGCGGGCGAATGTAAGATACGCCGGCGTCTGCCCTGTTACCAGATTCGTGGCAGTATTCATAGCGAAGCGTATACAAGCGAGCTTGTCTGCCCAAATCTTATGGTCCTCTTGGACCAGAATGGCTAGTTGTGTTTTTAGGTCCCTGTTTTTACGTTCTACTGGGTTAGCAGCCGGGTGATATACGGGGGTGAGTGTATGCTTCATTCCCAGACAATAGGTCATTTGCTGCATTACTGCGCTGACAAATTGAGGTCCGTTATCACTATGTAGGCGCCTTGGTATCCCGTACCTCAGAAATACTTCATTTACTAACGTCATAGCACAGTTCTCGGCGCTGGCTGTTCCCAAAGCGAACAGCTCTACCCAGCCAGTAGCAATATCCTCCACGATTAAAATCCAATTCTTTCCAGAAGACGTTGTAGGTAATGGCCCAAATAGGTCAAAAGCCAACACGTCGAATCGCTGATTGATGGTGGTTGTCTGCAACAGGCCCGCTGGTTTTAGATTGGTAGGTTTGTACCGTTGGCACTGTATACAGTTCTTTACGTACGCTTCCACAAACCTTCTCATTCCTTTCCAGTAATAGCGTCGTGCTATCCTTTGGAGGGTTTTGTCCGCACCATAATGTCCAGCCAGTTCATCATCGTGGTAGGCTGCTAGGATATTCTTCCACTCGTGTTGAGGTACTAAGAGCTGCGCATCTTCCCCATTGCCTTCTGGATCATACTTATAAAGGACGCCGTTATTCATTACGTAGCCTTTTCCACTCCAATAAACTGCGTCTTCTCCTTGTTCTTTTGTTAGTGCTTGTATGATTCTCGCAATGTTCTCGTCTTTCATTTGTTCCTGCCGGATTTCCGCAGAGCTGCGTGCTGGCATATCCACTACTACGCTGCATATTCCACAATCGTTGCTGTTCTCTTCAGAGCAATGTGGTCGTGAAAGGGCGTCAGCCACTACATTAACTTTTCCTGGTACATACTTGATAGTTACGTCGTAGGCTTGTATCACTAATGCCCAACGTGCCAATCGTCCAGTGGGGGTTTTTAACGAGAGTAGCCATTTAAGCGCCTGATGATCCGTTAATATGGTCACGGGTATTCCCTCTATGTATCCACGAAATTTGTCAAGCGCCCATACCACTGCAAGAGCTTCTCTTTCGGTGGTAGTGTAGTTTCTTTCAGCTGGTATTAACAATCGACTTGCATACTCTACAGGGTGTGCGTCTTCGCCCTCCCCCTGCTCTATAACTGCCCCTATGGCGTAGTTACTCGCGTCCGTCTTAATAGTGTATGGCTTCCTTTCGTCAGCTTGGCGTAAAACTGGTGCTGTAGTGAGGCAGGTTTTCAAAGTGTTGAAAGCTTCCTCTTGGGCGTCTCCCCAGGTCCATTTAGCTTTCTTCTTAGTCAACCTTGTTAGTGGCTCAATTATGGTTGAAAAGTTTCTGATAAAACGCCTATACCAAGAGCATGTTTGAATGAAGGACAGAAGGTGCTTCAGACTCCTCGGCCGCGGGAGTTTAGTAATTGCCTCCACTTTGGTAGGATCCACTTCTAATCCTTGTGGCGTGATGTAATGTCCTAAGTACTTGACCGTAGTACAGCAAAAATGGCATTTGGCAGGATTAACTGCGAGATTATTTCCTTTTAACACTTCCATGACCTTTGCAATATCCTCAAGGTGTTCTTCGAAAGTAGAAGAAAGGATGATGAGGTCATCTAAATATGCCAACATCTTCACATTCCCCGCCAGAACTTTGACGCGGTCGATTAGGCGTTGAAATGTTGCTGGGGCGTTACGCAGCCCAAATGGCATACGAGTGAATTTGTAGATCCCAAACGGTGTTATAAAGCTGGTTTTGTCTTGATCTTCCTCTCTCACTTTTACCTGCCAGTAACCTGCGCGTAGATCGAGCGTGGTCATAAATGGAGTTGGCTTGGCTTCCTGTAAGAGGTCATCAATGCGAGGCATTGGGTACGAGTCAGGCACTGTGACTGAGTTTAGGCGGCGATAATCGATGCAGAGGCGAATAGATCCGTCCTTTTTGGGCACCATCACTGTTGGTGCTGACCAAGGAGAATTCGAAGGCTCGATGACATTTTCTTTTAGCATTTTCTCTATCTCCGTCTTCAACGTTTCACGTCGAGCCGGAGACAAGCGATAAGGAGGTACTGCGATCGGTGCGTGTGACCCTGTATTGATACTATGTTCGGCCAGTGTTGTTGGTTCTTTACTTGCGAGGAACACTTCCTCATAATCGCTGAGTAGCTTATGGAATTGTTGCTTCTGCTCCTCGTTGAGATTTGGTCCCAGCTCCACTTTTCCCACGTCCAATGAGCTTATTCCAATGTCCTCGCCTGTATAACCGGGAAAGAGTGCCGCCGATCTAGGGGATAATTCGATTTTGGACTCTTCGATTGTACGTACAGCATCGTTATATAGCTGATCCACGAGGTCTGGGTTCCTTCCGTCAAAAGCTTGACGATAGCGTTTGGGTTCGGGTTTAGCACTTTCGGCTGTCCACTTGTCCAGTATTACTTTTCTTGACTCTCTTTTTCCTTCGGCATTATCCGGTGCAGAGGTCGTCTCACATGGATCAAACATTGCCATAGATATATCTATCGTTCCCTCTTCTTGCAGGTTGTAATGGGTATTGGGCTGATCTATGAAATGCCAGCTAAGTTGGGGAACGTTGATGACCATGCCCGCATCCTGAAT
Source organism: Coleophora flavipennella (assembly GCA_947284805.1). Lineage (NCBI taxonomy): Eukaryota > Metazoa > Arthropoda > Insecta > Lepidoptera > Coleophoridae > Coleophora > Coleophora flavipennella. The sequence continues at coordinate 18,009,440 of OX369263.1, read as the reverse complement.
AAATCCTACCCCCAATAATGTTTTGTTGTCTCTGGACTCCGGAAGCACTATGAAGGTTGTGGGTATAACTCGGTCGCATATTTTCAGAGGCACGGTTGTGGATAATATGTTCTCCCTCCTTTTCACTCCATCAGCTAACGTCACGGTCACTGTTTGCTGCGCGAATTGGCAGCCTCTGCGTTTAAGAAGCGTGTAGAGCTACAACGTCGTAAATGCCAATGCCAATTATGGGTCTTCTTCGAACATCCGTTTTCACGTTCAAAGAGCAGAAGTCCAGGTTTTGTTCCAGCTTGACTTGTTTTGCTGCGACGCAGGTAGGGCACTTGCTACGTACGACTCCTGGTGTTCCACAGCCATAGCAAGAGAAAACCGGTTGAGAAGGCGATGGTGCCTGGGTAGACATTTCTTCTTTCTTAGCTGTAAGAGTAGGTGGTTGGCCAGCAATTCTTAATTTCTTTCTACAAACATCCGAAGTGTGTCCCAGGTATCTGCAATAATCGCATCTCGGTTTTTTGGGTTTTCCACTATCAGCCTTGCTTTGATTATTGGAATCAAGTGTTGTTAGCTTAGTGGGCTTAGTCGGGGTAGCAGTTGTCTTTTCTCTTAAAAGTTGTTCCACTGCTCTAGCCGCATTAAGCAGTTCTTCAAAGTTTTTTACTGTTTTGCGTTGAACCTTTTCCCGAATCTTTATAGTTAGCTGTCCGTACAACAAATCCATCTGTAGTTCTTCGCTTAGTCCAGGGGCAGGCAGCTGTGCTAGTAGAGCACGGTTTTTCGCAATGTAAGACTCAGTTAGCATGCTATCCGGTTGCTTGTTCGCGAATATTTCTTGGAAGATCGTGTACCCGTCTTTCTTGGGAGCAAACGCATGACGAAGCCTGTCTTCGAACTCCGACCAGGTCTTTATCTCGCTTTTGACACCTTGCCACCATGTGGCAGCTTCTCCCTTGAGTATCAGTGGAAGGCTCATAATAGAATCGGTTTCGGTGATCTTCCTCATCGACTTGAAAACACTCGCAGCAGAGATGAATTCTTCTACAGACATGGCATCTCGAGCGCCATCATATGAAAACGTTGCGCTGTCAAAGGAATTGGAGATAGTTTGAGCCGATGTTACAGCCTGTAGCGCCGCTGATGTAAGAGAATTCACCAGCTCCCGCAGTTGATCTGGGGACATTGACACGTTTGTGGCCATTATCCTGTGCCTCTTTTCTTTTGTCTCAGCTGAGGGTAGATTAACGGTTCTATGTGGTTTCGTTCGCAAAGTAGGTCCCTTCCTCGGTGCTATCGGAGTGCCGTTGGTGTTGCTAGGACTCGCCACGATGACAAAGGTTCCTCGCTGAATGACGTCACTTCCCACGTTGGGCGCCAAATGTAAGGATGGGGCTTCAGTGAGACAAGAGATTCAGGCTATGGTGTTTATTACGTTAACAACACTGCACAGTCAGAATTCCGGCCACAATTACCGCGTAAAGTAGCGAGCCGGGGTACCAGCTCGTTCCACTAAAAGCGATAAGGGGAGCCTATGTACTGAGGGTCAAGATTGCCAGGGTACTGTCAGATCTCAAACCTCCTACCTAGAGCATACATATCGAATTCACATGTTCGACCCTACTAAATCTCAGTGTTAACTCGTTAGCGCGTTGTAAAATACACGTGGCGCCATCTATTGGGGTACTGTTGAACTAATCAAACTTAGATGGTGTTACAGTATTGTTTTTGTATTTGTACTAAAACTGAACTTTGTTTCTTTGAAAACTCCCGCCTTCCGACCACTGTAACTGATTCATCACTACATACTTTAGGAAAAAATATATATAAAACAAAATACAAAACAATGAATCATCTAGCACTATTAAACCTAAAATATTAAAACTTACTTGTAGAAAACAGTCCACAGTCCCCAAGTATATCCTAATCTCTGGCTTAACTATTTGATTCTTTATTTTTCTTTGGTTCATTAGCCGCGTCTGAAAATCAAAATAATTAATCATTTTTACATCCAAACAAAACTTTTCTTTTGCACGTAATTCGGTATCCAGTTAATTGTAGATAAAAAATGAATTACAGGGTGGCCCAGAGAGAAATGCACTTTTGATTTGGCGCGCATTTTTAAACGAGAAAATGGAGGGGCGCGGGGATAGCAGATTTGCGAAGCGCAGTTTTTGTAATTTTAGTCACCATAAGTCATTGCTGACACGGGAGAGCAGCGCACGTTTTGTGTCCGCGCATTTTACGAGAATGCTCGGTCTTATGTGACTGTTCGACGACTTTACCGTGTTGAATACGAGTTGCGGCGCATCAGTGAGTGTCCAAGCACTAATTTAATAAAGCAATGGATTGAAAGATTCGAAAGGACAGGATCGACGCAAAAAATGCGGCCTCGGGGTCGTCAGAGTATCACGGACCGATAAAAACATACAGCGTGTTCGAGAATCTGTACGCGCGAATCCACGATTGTCGGAGCGCAAACGTTCATCGGTTTTGCGAATCTCTAGATCGACCTCGTAGCGAATTTTGCGGCTTGATTTGAAATTACATCCTTATAAGATGCAGCTAGTGCAGGAACTAAAGGCAGCAGACTTCGAATCGAGATTGAGATTTGCAAATGAAATGCGCAATGAATTCAATGAATTCAATAATTTCAATGATATCTTTTTTTTTCTGATGAAATAACTCTTTCACGTTAACGGATTTGTAAATAAGCAGAACTGTAGATATTGGGCAGCAGAAACTCCTCGATTGAAACATCAGAAGCCGCTACACTCACCGAAAGTTACAGTTTGGGCCGCAATTGCAAGATGGGGAATCGTCGGACAATTTTTTTTTGAGAACAATCGTGGCCAAGCTGTGACTGTCAATTCAGAGCGCTATACGGGCATGCTGAGAAGTTTTTTGATGCCAAAGCTGCAAGAATCTCGAGGCTATAACAGGAACACTTAGTTCCAGCAAGATGAGGCTACATGTCACACTTCAAACGAGAGCATCGCCGTGGTAATAGACATGTTCCCACGAAAGTTAATTTCACGCAGGGGTGACATCTCCTGGCCACCCAGAAGCCCCGATCTCACTCCAGCAGACTTCTTTTTGTGAGGTTACTTAAAGAGCAAAGTATACTCCAATAATCCAATGACTCTGCAGCAACTAAAGCAGAATATTCGGCAAGACATGGAATCCATTTCAAGGTAAATTCTAACGAAAGTTTTCCAAAATTATGATGCCAGATTGGAAGAATGCTGTAACCGTCAAGGACACCATTTAGTCGATGTAATTTTTAAAAATTAAATTTCATTTAATTATCTTTAAAATTGTAATAAATACAAGTTCTACAAAATTATACAGTTTATTTTCTTGAATTTTCAAAAGTGCATTTCTCTCTGAGCCATCCTGTACAACCTCACTTCGGTGGCAGCCCTCGCGAAGCGCGACAACCAGTGTTTAGTTATCCTTAGTAGGTAGTCTGTGCAATTGACAGATCGATCACCATCAGATCGCCTGTTCAGATATATGCGATTTATGCGATGTTTCGACACACGTAATGAGGCTGACCTACGCGCAGTTTAGTTAAGGCTTATACCGCCGCCAACGACCAACTTTGTAACCTATTTTAACTTTAATTAAAGGGATTTTCATCAAGAAAAAAATTGTGTTGTAATTTACAGGACATGAAGAGTGATTTTAATTTCGAATTATATTTTAGTACATATAAATAACCGAATATGTATACCTGGGACAAACAGTCCAGTTAGGTAGGTCCAACTTCGAGAAAGAGATCAATCGTCGAATCCAACTCGGCTGGGCAGCGTTCGGGAAGCTTCTCAATATCTTTACGTGACAGATACCGCAGTGTCTTAAGACCAAGGTCTTCGACCAATGTGTGTTGCCAGTGATGACGTACGGAACTGAGACATGGTCGCTTACTATGGGCCTCATAAGAAGGCTCAAGGTCACCCAAAGGGCAATGGAGCGTGCTATGCTCGGAGTTTCTCTGCGTGATCGAATCAGAAACGAGGAGATCCGTAAGAGAACCAAAGTAAGTAGCTCTCAGAATTGCTAAACTTAAGTGGCAGTGGGCGGGGCACATTGCTCGTAGAACAGATGGCCGTTGGGGCAGTAAAGTTCTCGAGTGGCGACCACGCACCGGAAAGCGTAGTGTAGGCAGGCCTCCCACTCGGTGGACCGATGACCTGGTCAAGGTCGCGGGAAGCCGCTGGATGCGGGCAGCGCAGAACCGGTCGTCGTGGAGATCCTTGGGGGAGGCCTATGTCCAGCAGTGGACTTCCTTCGGCTGATATGATGATGATGATGACATATAAATAAAGAAAAAAAGAAGAAAAAGAAAAAAATATCCTAATGCACCCTTTTTTAAATTTGTAACCATAGAATTGTTGCAATTTTTAACGAAACATTATGATAATTTATGAACTTCTTAACAAAACAACAAAAAATGATTTTGTTTTCTTGCTTTTTGAAAATTTTTCGATTTTATAGTGGGTGCCTGCGGCTTCGCCCGCGCAGATCCCGTTTTTTGCCGTTCCCGTAGGAATTTCCCAAAATGTTTTCTTAGCGGATGCCCACGTCCTAATTGTTACCTGATTTCCAAATTTCAGCGCAATTTGTTAATTGGTTTCGGCTGTGCGTTGATATACCAGTCATACCAGTAATTTAAAAACTTAAATTTTCGCACGATTCGTCCGCAGCGATTGACGGACGTAACAGCCACGTTGCTAATTTTAGTGACGAATTAGCCTTAAGTAGCAAATTAACTTGCTGGTTTAGCGATTTAAGTTATTATCGTCGTTTGGACGGGGATTTGCCAGTTAAGTAATAACTTAACGATTAAGTACAGAGAATATAATGATAGTAAGCTATATTTTTCGGGTAGTCAAGTGCAAGTCCACCCGCCTGTGCGTCTCCCGCACCCCGCAATTAAACTCGCTTGTACGTGTGGACGCTACTTGTTACTTATCGATCTAAATCGATTAAACTTGTTGCTTAAGGGCCGCCAGGAGGCTCGAGTTTCCATACAAACGTAGTTCTGCTTTAATACAAAAACTACATGCCGGATTGAATCCAAACTTTGTAAATATATTGAGTAGACACATATCGATGTTTGTAATTCGTTTTCGAAATACTAATATAAAACGGAAAAAAATAATAGCAGTTTCTAACTTTCAGTACAAAACTAAATTATGCCTTCGTTTAGTTACGTTTAAATAGACTACGATGAAAACTAATTACAAACATCTATATGTGTCTAATCAATATATTTACAAAGTTTGAATTCAATCCGGCATGTAGTTTTTGTATTAAAGCAGAACTACGTTTGTATGGAAACTCGAGCCTCCTGGAGACTCTTAGGACATAAAAAGAAATAAGACATACAAGTACGACATAATAATTTTATTTACAAAGCTTATCTAATAAATACAAGTTAACTTTGACTTCATGGTGTAAATCAGCCTTTAGAACTTTTTAGACATTTTACTGTTCTATCATTCACGTCAAGGGGCGTGCCTAGTAACGACTCTTATAAGACTAGCTAGCAAACTGCTAGCCAAGTTATTGGGCGTATCTCCTAAATTTCCATCAGTTGTTTCTTGCACCCGTAATAAACAGGCAGTTCTACTTCTGCAATACTTTAGGACACTTCCACTTATAATTCTACCAGTTGCCCTTATAAAATCAAGTGGTGTGCTAGCAACCGCACTTGGAAGACTAGCCAGCAAATTGCTTACTAAGTGATTCGCTGCCGTATCTCCTAAAGACCTCATCAGATGTTTTATGAACGTATCATAAAAGTTATACTTCCGCAATATTTTGTAACTTCTAGAGCTTTCTAGAGTATTCTTAAACTCACCCTTATGACGTCAAGCGGTGTGCTAGCAACCGCACTTCCAAGACTAGCCAGCAAACTGCTCGCAAAGTGGTTCGCCGGCGTATCCCTAAAGACCCCATCAGTCGCTTCTTGCAGGCGTCGTAAACAGGTAACTCTACTGCGGCAATAACGGCGGCCCGCTGCGAGGTGGGGCCGACGCCCCGCCAGAGCCCCCGAATCCCCTCCAGTCGATATATGTCGATGAAGCATCGGACTAGGTTGCGTTTTTCGTCGCCTACCTGTAGATAGATAAGATACTCTAAACAACAAACAAGTGAGGTCGAAGGAAAGAGATCCATGTCTCAGTAGTGTGGCACATTGAACTATTTGGAAACTTGAAATATTAAATGCACTACGAAAAAAAATGTTTCCTAGTGCATAGAATTTTGTATTGAAGACCAGGTAAATGAAGCACTTCTTGAGTTTGCACATACTGTTCTCGACTACTTAAACGCTTTCATTTGAGATGTTAAAAGGCTTTGATTTAAATGGACAGTAAAATATTCAAAGAGGCAGTAAATTAATGAATTCTGGGCAGTTCAATAATAGATTGGGCGGTTATAAATGTAGGCAGTACAATAACTGGACAAGAAGGTAACACATTTTCAAATGGACAATAAAATTAACATTTCATGTGGGTAGTAACCCAGGGGAAGTAGTGACGTTACTTCTTGTCTATAAATGAACCTAACAGCACGTCGCTTCGCTTCTCGCCACCTAAAATACCGCCTCCCGACCGTGCATCCGACTATCCTTCCGTTTGTCCATCCGTTATTCCATACCACCCATATTACTGACTCAGTGGTCCAGTGGTCAGCGCTCCTGTCTACTGGGCCGAAGGTCATGGGTTCGATCCCCACTCAGGGCAAACAATCGTGTAATACATACATATAATCACGCCTCTTTCCCGTAGGGGTAGGCAAAGACCACTTCTTACCACTTGCTACGATCCTTACATACTTGTTTCGCTTCCTCCACTTTCATTATTCCCTTCATACATGCTCTTTGGTTTAGGATACTCTTGACCTGGCCTTTTTTCAAGACGTCCCTTATTTGGTCTCGAAACGTCCGCCTAGGTCTACCCCTTTCATTCACACTCGCCTTATACACTTTTTTCGCCAATCGTTCTTTATTCATTCTCTCGATATGGCCAAACCATCACAGCATACCTTTCTCAATCGTGTAATGAACAGGTTTATTACCTCTGTGGCCAGGTGTGTAATTAATATCTATATATGTTTGTGTTTGATGTAGATTAGTCTCTGGTTTCCCATAGTACAGGAAATCCCAGTTTGGGGACAGATGACCGTGTGTGATTTGTCCCTCAATATTATCGCCCACGTGTGACCCCTCAGCATTAAATACCGCCCAAAAAAACACTTTCCTTATTTTAAGTAAAAAGGAACAAGCGCGGGATGTTCCCGACTTCGTTAACAATCCATAAATAACGAACGTCCCTACTGCTGGGGCTTCCAAATTCAGTACCCAGGGTTCGAAATTATCAAAATAATTATTTTATTTGATAAATATCTTGATAATTATCAGATCATTATCATGATAGTTAAACGATAATTATCGGTGTTGATTCTTATTTTTGGCTCTTTAATTTTTTACTAAAAATTAAAATACAAAAATATTACCTATGTAGAAAAAATAACGAAATAACTTATTTTTTTAAATGTAAGCTTAATCACAGTTAACACTCAAAAATTTTTAGGGTTCCGTACCCAAAGGGTAAAAACGGGACCTTATTACTAAGACTTCGCTGTCCGTCCGTCTGTCACCAGGCTGTATTTCATGAACCGTGATAACTAGACAGTTGAAATTTTCACAGATGATGTATTTCTGTTGCCGCTATAACAACAAATACTAAAAATTAGAAAAAGTGAAATAATAAGGGGGGTATCCATACAAAAAACGTGTTTTTTTTTAACATGAAGACTAGCGCCATCTAGTATGATGGTACGGAACTTTATGTGTGCGGTTCTGACTCGCACTTGGCCGGTTTTTGTTACATTTTTTCGAAGTTCGAGGTTTGACGCGTTTCGTTACGCCACCATACGTCTGATCGTGTTCGGACAAACATGGCAAGACGTAGCGCGAAGATAAGTCTGTGGCGCGAAGCTAGCTTTTTGTTAAAGATAACTATAATATTAATGTTTTGTTATGCAAATTAACTTTATAATTACTAAGATAATTATCAATGATTATTATCACTTCGAACCCTCGTTCCACCATACTCCACAAACGGGGATCAAGTACGGCCCCCTGATTTTAACGCTTAGAGTTTGATGGTAAGTGATGATGCAGTCGAGAATGGTACACGCAAACTCAAATAATGCTTATTCACTCTTCAACAAGTAGCTGTAGTTACCTGCATCCGCACTTTGAGTACATCAGTAGGATTAGCTATGGCACTGGACAGGCCCCCCGCGAACGCCGCGCAGAACGTGTTCGTCGGCACGTGCTCTATGGCGCCGCCGTCGACTCGCCGCGCTGCTATCCACTGCTTCATGGAGTAGTACGTGCCGAACTTTATGGTGCCATATGTGGCTTGGCGGAGGACCGCTGGCCATATTCTGTGGACAAGGCGCACTTTAAAGCTCCTGCGTCCCTAAAATTAGCAACTCGATTCACGATGTTTAAAACATCGAACGAAATAGCTTGGAAATAAAGTTCGTGTCAGCTCGTACTGCAATGTGGCTGTTACGTCAATCGCTACGGACAAATCGTGCTAAAATTGTGGTTTTTAATTTCATTTTATAAAAATAAAATAATATTTTGTGGCGGTGGCGTAACGGCTAGGGCCGCCGCTTCCTGTCCGGGAGGTCGTTGTTCGAATCCTGCCACGTACCAATGTGATTTCGAATTAAGATTTCATATGTACGTTTATCCGGCGTTCTTACGGTGAAGGAAAACATCGTGAGGAAACCTGCACAAGCCTGCGACGAAACTCGAAGGTTGTGTGTGAAGTCGACCGCACTGGGCCCGCGTGGTTGACTAAGGCCCGATCGCCCTAATTCAGGGTAGGCTCGATCCCCTCGGTGGAGACGTGTATGAGCTGATATGATGAAGAAGATTTTCCAAAAAGTAAAAAAAATAATTTTATATTGTTTTGTTAAGAAGTTCATAAATTATCATAATGTTTTAATTAAAACGGTTACAACTAGAAAAAAGGGCATCATTATGATATTTTTTTCTTGAGTTCTGTGTATTAAAATAGAATTCGAGGATATCAAAAACACTCTCATATCTGTAAATAACAAAATATTTTATTTTTCGTTAAAAAATCCTTAATTGTAATAAAAAGTGTTACAAAGTTGGTCGTTGGCGGAGGTATAAGCCTAAGTTGTTAGGATCATGCATGGCCTAAAAAGAAGAGTCTCTGCATAAGATGATTAATACACAAATATTACAGGCTTATTTCTCCCGTACTTCATTTTTGTTTCCGTGCCCCAAGAGTGCCAACGACGAGACGCTATTTCTAAGCCTACTCTGTCCAGCCATCTGTCTGTCCGATTTTTAAGAAGCTGTATCTTTTTAACCGTAATAGGTATTCGGCTGAAATTTTCACAGAACATGTGTTATTATGGCGAATTAATAAAGAAATTATAAATATAAGAAATAGATACCTAGTTAAAAATACCCTCATACAAGAAACGTGTTTTGATTCAAGGTTTTTTGCAAGGTTTAATGTATTTTGTAACATGTTAAGCCGTTCAATTTGTAACATACTAAGCCATTCATTTTGTAACATACTAAGCCGTTCTTTAATTTTGTGACATACTAAGCTGTTTATTTTGTAACATACTAAGCCGTTCTTTGATTTTGTGACATACTAAGCTGTTTATTTTGTAAAGTACTAAGCCGTTCATTTTGTATAATACTAAGCTGTTCATTTTGTAACATACTAAGCCGTTCATTTGTAACATACTAAGCCGTTCGTTTTGTAACATACTAAGCCGTTCATTTTGTTAGGTAAAGTTAGGTTTCATATCTACATACAAAGGTTTTCTGCTCCGATTGTAAAAGTACTTTGGGTAAAGTTCGGTTTCATATCTACATACGAAGTTTTTCTGCTCCGATTGTAAATATCCTTTGGGTAAAGTTCGGTTTCATATCTATATACAAAGTTTTTCTGCTACGATTGTAAAAGTCCCAAGGGTAACGTTGGGTTTCAGATCTACATACAAAGTTTTTCTGCCCTGATTGTAAAAGTCCCTTGGGTAAAGGTTGATTTCAGATCTACAATACAAAGTTTTTCCGCCCCGATTGTAAAAGTCCTTCGGGTAAAGTTTGGTTTCATATCTACATACAAAGTTTTTTCTGCTCCGATTGTAAAAGTCCCAAGGGTAAAGTTGGGTTTCAGATCTACATACAAAGTTTTTTTGCTCCGATTGTAAAAGTCCCTTGGGTAAAGGTTGATTTCAGATATACAATACAAAGTTTTTCCGCCCCGATTGTAAAAGTCCTTCGGGTAAAGTTTGGTTTCATATCTACATACAAAGTTTTTCTGCTCCAATTGTAAAAGTACTTTGGGTAAAGTTTGGTTTTATATCTACATACAAATTTTTTATGCTCCGATTGTAAAAGAACTTTGGGTAAAGTTTGGTTTCAGATCTACATACAAAGTTTTTCTGCTCCGATTGTAAAAGTCCCTTGGATAAAGTTTGGTTTTAGATCTACATACAAAGTTTATCCGCCCCAATTGTAAAAGTCCTTCGGGTAAAGTTTGGATTCATATCTACATACACAGTTTTTCTGCTCCAATTGTAAAAGTACTTTGGGTAAAGTTTGGTTTTATATCTACATACAAAGTTTTTCTGCTCCGATTGTAAAAGTCCCTTGGATAAAGTTTGGTTTTAGATCTACATACAAAGTTTATCCGCCCCAATTGTAAAAGTCCTTCGGGTAAAGTTTGGATTCATATCTACATACACAGTTTTTCTGCTCCAATTGTAAAAGTACTTTGGGTAAAGTTTGGTTTTATATCTACATACAAAGTTTTTCTGCTCCGATTGTAAAAGTCCTTTGGGTAAAGTTTGGTTTCATATCTACATACAAAGTTTTTCTGCTCCGATGTAAAAGTCCCTTGGATAAAGTTTGGTTTCAGATCTACATACAAAGTTTTTCTGCTCCGATTGTAAAAGTCCCTTGGATAAAGATCGTTTTTAGATCTACATACAAAGTTTTTCCGCCCAGATTGTAAAAGTCCCTTGGGTAAAAGTTCCAAAAGGGCGTTGCTTTACACCCTGTATATAAGAACAAGATTCACGGTCCGCAGTCAAATAGTCCGGACATAAAGTCACCTCCTTTGTTCACGGAGATGTACTTTCGCGGGTTTTTGCTCTCTGTCTAACATAGCTATAGGAATGTTAAATATTGAACATTTTGGCGTTTGGAGTTGCGAAGGGCGGGAGTGATACTCGAGGAATACGTCCACAGGGCCCCAAGTCGACAGCTAAGCCCTGCGCCCCTGAACCGAAACCCATTTGGTATCGTTACTACTTACATAATTTTTTTGGAAAAAGCCTAACCCTGGAGCCATGCGCATGTTTACAATATGGGACTGACATCTTTTTTTGGAGATTCCTGTTGACGACGCACAACTTTGACATGTTTTAATAGCTACCGTCTAGCTTACCACCGGTATCTACGATGATACGCAAGGCACGTTACCTTTCGAAACACGGCAACGGTCGAGCTATGTCACTTTCAGTCAAACCCGTTCAGGTAATGACCATGCTACGGTACATGGTACAAGTGCCTACGGTCAGCCATTACTGATCGACGTAGCCGCTATGTCGCCCTGAACTACGACTGCCTGTGTCCTATCAGATGAATCGCACTCAAGTTTAATCAGGACCATCGCAACCTGAGACGTTGTCGATTTTCCTGGCCTGCTACTTCACCTTCGGGCAGCAGCAAGTTGTCGGCAGGCGTACGCTAATTTCCTTGCCATGACGCCTGCGCCTGTCTCCATCTTGACTTACCATGGACATCGGCCTGGTGCATGAATTCGACCTGACTTGCCGAGGACTACCTAAGACTGCCAGCTAAAATTTGGATCGACTTCCGGTCTCGGAAGGAGAGTGATGTGGTGGCAACGGTAGTAACCCGCCACTCAACCTCAACACAAGGAACGAGAGCACAAAATACATACCTCATCTAGAACGCGCGACTAACATTTCTTCGCTAGTGAGTATATATGACGAAGCAGGATGGGCCGTGGCCGTCATTTTTTCGTTGTTTGGTTCATCTTCCGATGCAATTACCATATCCGAGAAGTATTTAGGTCCTCCGAGCGACAATAACAAACGCATTTGCACTTGATAAGTGATTTAGTCATCCAACACAGTAATTACAGGGTATCGTTTCTTAGAACACGTGTGCGGAAACAGACATAACGAATTATCGTCAGGAGCTTGGTAGCCAGAGGCACACATGAGATAGTAGTTTGCCAGAGGATTCTCTCATTGTCCAATTTCTAGAAGGTGCAATCATACACTGAAATGGTTCTTAATTCTTAAAAGACACTAGATGGCACCAGCTGCCATTGATTTTCTACAACGACCTGGCAGTGGCGCACTCATTCTCCGACATACATATAAATTCCAATCATCAATGGTTGGACCAACGGCCGGTCCCCAGGCATACCACCTCGCCTGGCGAGATACCTCCCTTTGCTCTCGGAGAGTAGGAACACACCGCTCCTACAAGGCAGTGTAATACAATAATAATACATAGTAGAATCCTATGTATTATTAAATAACTAGCGACCCGCCCCGGCTTCGCACGGGTGCAATGCTGATACTAAATACACTACAGAAAAACTGAGAACGTTGTATATAAAAACATAGCGGCCCGCTCCGGCTTCGCACGGGTATAAAATATATAGCCTATGTGATTAAAATCGATTCAGTAGTTTTGATTTATTCATTACTGCCCGTGGCCCGCACGCGTTAAATTTAGAGTAAAACAATCCCCCTTTCCCTATACCATGAAGATTTCCTGCTATCTTTGGGATATCTAAATTCATACACTTCATTTTTACTTATTTACTTTTTACATTTTTAACTATTTATTTTATTTTTACAACATATTACAGAATGTCTTTATAAACAACGTTCACAGCTTTCTTGTCATTAGACAATACAAACATGTTTTCTCTGGAGGTCACTCTTGAAAGAGCGACATACAGTTGTCCATGTGAAAAACAGTCAACGCTCAAATCTAAGCCTGCAACGTTGAAGGTTTGACCCTGCGACTTATTAATGGTCATTGCAAAAGATGTCATTACCGGAAACTGTAAACGTTTAAATTGGAAGGGTAAATCCGATGGTATCAGAGGGATTCGGGGAATCAATACATCTTCTCCGGTACCACATCCTGTGAGTATTGTGCACTCTATTATGAAAGTTTTCAATGATTTTACCAGCAAACGCGTGCCATTGCAAAGTTTAGGTGGATTCAGGTTTCTTAATAAAATAACAGGACAACCTACTTTCAACACCATTTTGTGAGGAGGGAGTCCAGACGGGTTCAAAGAATTTAGAAATTCTGTAGGAAAATGAACAGCTTCTTCCAAATCGAGAACAGTATCGACCGAGTAGTATATTTTCGTCGGCGCATCAATCTTTGAAAGAATCAAGTTATTTACTTTATCTACTTGTTCGTTAGTTGGTGACAGAATCGCTCTTTCTTTAAACCAAGATATTGTCTTATAACTTATGTTATCAATGTCAGGATAGACATTGTTGACTAACTCTTGGATGTTGTCTATCAAAACGCAAAGGTTTATAGGCACTCTCTTGCCGCACCGGGCGGCCGGCCGGTACCGCCGCAAACGCTACGTCCCGCAATTTTTAAATCTGTAATATCTTCGAAAATATTCACTTAAATCATACGGTGTAACGGGCCATATAGATCTATATTAAATGAACAATGTATTCAAGGTATTTAATTGGTTAAGGATTAATGCTGTATTGGTTAAAATCGCTTCGAAAATTAGCCATTATTTGTCGTAAAAAGTAAATGACAAAAAAAAGTTATTGTGGGTTATCCATAAGAGATAGACATATACCATCACGGACTTTTCTGTAGACCTTTTCAATGTGTACAATACTTAGTACATTATTTTGATAAAACTCGTAGGGTTCAGCCTGCGTTTGCAATGTAAGCGAAAAAAATGTAATTATTTACGACATCACATTAGAAACCTCAAAAATAACAGTACTTCTCCACTATTTAATGGATGTTATTATACATATAAACCTTCCTCTTGAATCACTCTATCTACTAAAACAAACCGCATCAAAATCCGTTGCGTAGTTTCAAAGATTTAAGCATACAAAGGGACATAGGGACAGAGAAAGCGACTTTGTTTTATACTATGTAGTGAGTAGTGATGATGATGACAACTAACTCATGTGTAATAATCAACTAGTTTCCAACAGGCGCTTTAGGCACAAACATAAACCAACGGTCGATTTTGGTGTACCTTGCAACTCGGGTGAGTACCCACACTAAGATATTCCACATACACAGTTACACACCAGTTCCCGAACTAAGTTATTAGCAGCTCAAACTCCTAAGTTACTAGCCGTAACTTTGCAGACGGTGCGGTGTAGTGTAAGTAAGAACTTCCTTACAAATACGTCCAAGTATCTGCCTCCAATTATTAAATTATTCAACCGACATCTTCAACACTTAGTCGCTAATTGCGGTATAGTGATTTTTCTGAATACAAGTTTAGGTGGTACATGATGTTTGGACAGGATGAGAAAAACATTTTAACAAGAGGCAAAGCGTCAGACTAAGACGTTTTCTAAAGCATACTTAGAGAGAAAACACTGCTACGCTACAGGAGTACAGGCGCACCACAGAGTCTACGGGCAACAAAGGTGACAATCATAATTAGGAACCTACTTATGATTATAATTAGGAACCTAGGGTCGTTCCTTTCCCTCTGTTATGGTTGATGGGAGCGATGGCTGTCTCTCGCGTTATACTAGTGACCGGGTGCTGTCCGTGTGAACTGGCATACACTTGTCAAAGGTATCTATGACTTTCAATGATTTTTATATGTAACTTTTCGTGTACTTAATATTGTTTTCATGTTCTAATGACATAATCTGGTTTATTTCAAGGATTGAATTTTGACATTATTAACTAATGATCGTTTATTTCTTGTTTTTTCACAAATGAAATTATGTTCTTATTATTTTAAGACTATCTTAAAGAGTTTAATTTTCACCTATTTTGAATAAATACCTTGAATCTTGAACCTACTTGTGATCCTCTCCTTTATCCGCGTCTTTACTTTACACTTGATACTTTCTCAAATTTCTTCGCCTGTGTGTCGCGTGACGGTCGGTACGATCGTTTCGTCCTCTGTACCGTAGCTTCAAGACGAGAGCTCAGCCATGAACGTTTCGTCCTCTGTAAGTGTCTATAATGTGAAAAAAGTTTTACTTTTACCGTGTTTTCATAAAACCACACACTACTTTTTTGTTTAATGTACTTATCTACATTGTAGTGCATCACGCTGTAGCCTGGAGTCGTCATTATAATAACGACGATGCGAAATGTCTCCTAACTGCACGAAACATATTCCTTTCCTCCACTTCAAAGTAGTAACATTCAAACCGTTTATTTTGCTCGTGTCCCTTTCCCCGTATTGTGCCATAAACATGTTTTATTTGTGATTTTAATAGCGTCCCGAATCCTGGCACCCAACGACCAAGGAGACGACGCGACGACTTGATGGCGGTGGCAAGGAGCCGCGCACGCGGTAATGTTGCGTTCACATTGGTCTTTTGCCAACAATGCAAGTAATAACAAACTATCCCATAACTACCACGGGGCACCTTTTCTTATTTATTTATATATAAATATTTATTGTACACACACAGTTGAGTTAAACAGTTGCTTACAAACTAAATGTAAAAATGGCATGAATAACTCTGTAAGAGTTTTCTTTTTACATACCACAGGCGATGAAAAATGAGATGTGAGGGTTGAATTGGCGTGTACACAGATAATTAAACAATATATAACAGACATTATGTATACCTAATATAAATTTAATACATAATATATACCTATATACTTAAAAATAATACATATAGCTACGTAATTAGGAAAGATTATTAGTAATTTTTATGTTACACAAATAAATATAATATGACTAAATAGAAAGGTAATGTTCTTTTACTCTTCTTTTGAAGACATTCAGTGATGGGCTATCACAGACGTAACGTGGGAGGGTGTTCCACAGTCTCACTGCATGTACGTACAGTGAAGGAGCTAACGTAGCAAGAAGACGTGTGGGTCGGTGTTCTTAGTAGGTAGTTACCCGCTCATCCTACCCGGGTACCTACCTGACCCATCTCATTCAGTCCAGTCTCACTCAACGTAACAGGGGACCTCGCTCCCGCTTCAAACTGTCTCATTTCCGTCTCATTCAGTCAAACAACCGCCTCTTTAGGTCACGCCCTCAAAACAGGTTTCGCACGACAGTTTACCTAAACGTAGGTATTAAAAACTTATTAATAATGAAATCTGTAATAAATAAAAATAACAGGCCAAGTGCGAGTCAGAACCGCACACAAAGAGTTCTGTACCATCATACTAGATGGCGCTAGTTTCTTCATGTTTGAAAAAAAACGATTTTTTTTTTGTATGGAGACCCTCTTTTTTTACTTTTTCTAATTTTTAGTATTTGTCGTTATAGCGGCGACGGTTCCAGCTATCACGGTTCATGAAATACAGCCTGGTGAAAGACGGATGGACAGACAGACAGACGGACGGACAGCGAAATCTTAGTAATAGGGTCCCGTTTTTACCCTTTTGGTACGGAACCCTAAAAAATTACGTTACACCTAAATTAAAATTTCACCTCAGGGTCTGGCCAGCCTTGAGCGGGAGCGGCGCTCTCGGCTACCCTCTAGGTAGTAAGGTAGGCCTTGTTGAGTTCTGGTTACTCGCAAAGTTTCAGAAGCATGGTAAGCGCCATTTCTGAGAAAATTTAACTAAAAATATATTTACAGTAACGAACAGAGTTTCATCACGATCGTTAGAGCCATTTTTTTATTATATTATAGGGTTCCGTACGCCCAAAGGGTGACGGGACCCTATCACTAAGCCTCCGCTATCCGGGCTGTATTTCATGAACCGTAATAAATAGGTAGATAGTTGAAATTTTCCCATAGTATGTTTGTTTATTGCAACTTTAACAGCAAATAATAAAAATTAGAAAAAAATAAAAATTGATAGGAGTTAGCCGTACAAAAACTTATTTTCATAGGTATTTTTTGTTTTTCATCGTAAAAGCTGTAATATATACAAGCGTGAAATAACGAAGTATTTACAATAACGGTATATAAATATTTCCAGTAATTAATGAAGATTATAATAATACAAATTATATACAGTAGTATATTTCTGAAGACAGTAAATTTGGTAATGTAAAGTTAAGCAATTTTTAGCAACCTACTGCTATTTCTGAACGCCTCCTTGGCGTAATCGATAGTCCATTCGCTTAAAAACGAGGAGGTCGCAGGTTCGATTCCCGGCGGGGTCAACTTGTAAGACTCGGTTTGGTTGGTGGTAGGGAATTTAAAGTCCGCCTGGCTAGCTACCACCATCCATTTTATCCAAGTCTTGCCGCCAAGCTTCAGTGTTAACAGCATTGATGTGTGTGTAGCCAGTTCTCCTTTGCGTTGGGGAATCTTGGCAAGCTCGCTTCCTTCTTTGGCATCATCGTCACTTAACATCAAGTGAGATAATGCCAAGGGCTTATCAACTGTGGATAAAAAAAGTCTCTCTTTCGTCTCTAGAATTTTCTCGCACTCTATCTTCAGGCATCCTTTATAGTATATGAATATATCACATTGCACGTATAGTCCAGTGCAAACCGCTAAAAACATAAGTGATCCAATCAGTTCTTATATAGACCGTTCCTCATCTGAACATAGTCAAGCCATTGTGTAGGGTAGGAAAGGTATGTTGGTGGTATATGCAACTTGGTAACATTTTTTTAAATGTATCTCAAAAAATGCTCGAGCGGTCAATCGAAACGGGAGAAATATGATTGTCTTCCTTGCACTTCTGTAAACTCGCTAGCGCTATCTCGTAAAAGTGCATGTTCAGGTAATTATGTCAGATAAATTTGAAAAAATGACACCAAGTTGCCTATTCCACCAATATACCTTTCCTTACCCTATTTATATCCACAATCTACAAATGGAGTAAGTATCTTCTCGTGTAGAGATTAAGCTTAATTACCATCTACCGTGTTGAACATCTTCACCAACTTTACAACATCATCTTCGTGATCTATAATTTGTTTTGTCAGCTGTTTCTCTGCCGTAGGCTGCCGTAGGTATTACATTCTCTTTGGTTCTCTGTTTTATTTTTTTACAAAAGATTATTATAAACTAATAATCTTCATAATACAGAGTATTATTTAGATATACCATCAGGCCATGAACCTAGACCTCTAGCACCAACTGACGGTGCAATGGGACATAACTTGATGGGATTTGAAATACCTACACTGTATTTTATAAGACTACTAGCTGTCCCGGCGAACTTCGTACCGCCTTACATTACATTACACTGCCCTGCCCTACCCTACACTACCCTACACTACACTACACTACCCTACCCTACACTACCCTACCCTACACTACCCTACCCTACACTACTCTACACTACCCTACACTACACTACCCTACCCTACCCTACACTACCCTACCCTACACTACCCTACCCTACACTACCATACCCTACACTACCATACCCTACACTACCCTACCCTACCCTATCCTATCTCTCAAGTTGGATCGAACTGCACATGGTGTGTGAATTTTATTATAATCGGTTAAGTGGTTTAGGAGTCCATTGGGGACAAACATTGTGACACGAGATTTATATATATTAAGATTAATTTTAAATAATCAATCTTTTGGACAAAGAAAAACATTTTGTCTATAGTAACAACCTCCTGGTAACAATTGAAAAAACAAATTTAACAAAGACATAAACACACGGAACATAGATGACGCTTTAATTAGTCAAACATGAAAAATCTTAATATTTCCGCTTAAGAGCACTATAAACCCACGGCGAAAACTCGACTTTTCATACAAACGGCGATAACGATTTTCACCTCTTGAATATTAACCGATTTGAACCAATTTTTGATAGGTTGTCAGTCAGAACAAAAGCTAGGCTTATACGTTTCCACAAGCATAATTCCTTCTGTATGGCAATATGTGTTTACAACAACCTCCCTATCCACATTAAAACTTGTTCAAATTTTTGTTTCGAATCTACATTGACCGAATGGCTACAAAACAAATGTTACTATTCAGTAAAAGAATTTCTCAGCGACAAAAATTGATGTTAGTTTGTAAAACCTAGGTTATATTATAATATGTATATTTGCATGCCATTGATGGTGGGACATAAGATACCTTAAATTTAAGAACACCATGTATGCAACTATGTTCTGGCAAATAAATGCTTTGACTTTGACTTTTTGACTTCGTTTTTTAGTGTTCGGTAGCCAAATGGCAAAAAACGGAACCCTTATGGATTCGTCATGTCTGTTTGTATGTCTGTCCGTCCGTCCGTATGTCACAGCCACTTTTTTTCGAAACTATAAGAACTATACTGTTGAAACTTGGTAAGTAGATATATTCTGTGAACCGCATTAAGATTTCCACACAAAAATTGAAAAAAAAACCAGTAAATTTTGGGGGTTCCCCATACTTAGAACTGAAACTCAAAATTTTTTTTATCAAACATATACGTGTGGGGTATCTATGGATAGGTCATCAAAAATGATATTGAGGTTTCTGATATCATTTTTTTCTTAACTGAATAGTTTGCGAATTGCGCGAGAGACACGTTCAAAGTAGTAAAATTATGTGTCCCCACCACTGTAACTTCTAAAATAGGAGAATGACAGTTAGGTAATGTACATCATATATTTTTTTTTAGTTTTACTATAAAAAATATATGATGTACATTACCATGCAAACTTCCACCGAAAATTGGTTTGAACGAGATCTACTAAGTAGTTATTTTTAATACGCCATAAATCGTAAACCGCAATTTACCAAACCCGCTGCTACGGAACCCTTCATGGGCTAGTCTGAGTCGCACTTCGCCGCTTTTTAAATTACTGATTATAAATTTTAAAAATGGCCAAAATTAGTTTTGTATAAAAACACGTCACCGACAGTAAAATTTAACTTATTAACTTTATCGAAAAAACAAGCCTAGCTTTTGTTCTGACTGACAAGCTATCAAAAATTGGTCCAAATCGGTTAACATTTAAGAGGTGAAAATCGTTATCGCCGTTTGTATGAAAAGTCGCAGGTTCACAATCATCTTAATAAGTCGTGTCCCGCCAATATCTTGGATATTGTTTTTGTTTTGACACACTAGCGCTGTCTATAGCTCCATGTGTTTTTTTAGCCGACGAAAAAACAATTCTCAAGTCGACCCGTATCGTATATATTTTTTTTAATGATCACGTATATCTTCTTACAGAGTAGTTCGATATCGATAGGTACCTAATAGTTGTTTATTAGATAGGGTATATTTCGAAGAAGGTTCCATTTAAATATGTAAAAAAGACACCCATAAGGGAAGAAAAATAGGGAATGGTTGATTGTTCACCCACTGAATTTTCATCTGTGAACCGATTCTGTTGAAGTTTAGCACACATAATTACTTGGCTTATGTTTGGGATTATTCATTCATCTTAATGAGAACTTTATAGCTAACTTATGATTTATGAATTATGACTACCATCGAGGGTCTGGTGATGGAGACGAAAGGCTGTTAAAAGTAGGTCATCAAAAAATAAGTAGTTATTAATTTGTATATTTTAGCCACAAAAAAATTAAAAATATAATAAATATATTTTTAACAAAAAAAGAGGGAACATAAAAGCGAAAAATAAAAAGAACCTTTTTAGTCTAACTATGCTCCTATATTAATGCAAATCTTACTAATATTATATATGTGAAAGTTTGTGTGTATGGATGTATGTATGGATGCATTGACGTTTGTTACTCTTTCACGCAAAAACTACTTAACGGATCTGGATGAAATTTGGTAGATAGACAGATCGGGACCTGGATTAAAACATAGGCTACTTTTTTCAACGCTCGCAAGCCACTTGCGCTCTGCGCACCCTCGAAGACAGTTATAGAAACTATGTTCACGCGAGCGAAGCCGCTGGCAAAATTTAGTACCTTAATAATCAAAGGGCTGAGTGTAAATGCGCCAATCAAACGGCGCATTTGCACTCAGCCCTGGTGGGCAGGGAAGTGGGCAACGCGAGAATGTTAATAGGTCACTCGCGCTGCCGCTGCCACGACTGTTGGTTTTCGTGCGGAACTCAAAGGAATCGGCTGAGTGTGAACACTCACTTGCGTCGATGTTGCCGCAGAAGTATTTACGGGCAATCTTTTTTTCGGGCAGTGGCAGGAGAAGTGGCAGTGGGTGGTTGTAAATCCCGTGAAACAAACCACAGAATAGAAGAATTAAGTGGCATCGATTTAAAATTATTTGGGTATGAACAGTAGTGTAGTGTAGGAGCTTATTTAGACTAAAATGGTTATTTATATTTTTCGCTTTTCAGTTCCATTCTTTTTTCGCCCGTTAAATTTACTGATAAAAAGTTTTCAAGTTTCCTACTGGAGGAGTTGCTCCCGCGGAAAGTCGTTGCCAGGTCCCGTACTACGGTGCAGCCGAGCCGCCTTCCTTCAGAGAAAAAGGTACCTAACTCAACAAATAAAATGAGCCTTAACCCGCCATCTATGTTCTCAACGAAGTATTAGAACACTAGCTTGCTAGTCATATCATGCAGCAAACTAACATGATCGTTTCGTGCTCCGTTCCGTAACTCCAAGAGGCTTGAAAGCTGAAAAATCTTTCAGTAACTTAAAAATAAGTCCTTATTTTAACACTCACACCATTCGTAACGCATTTAGTAAGGAATGATGACTATTGAAGTTGGGCCAGACGACGAAACACCTGAAAGCTTTAGTGTTCGTTTTTTGTTCGTTTAGCTTTTTCCCGAGCAGATTTGAAGGTTTAACAAGCGTTACGTTTCAAACGGTGTCGGCATACTTAGTTTGTTTGTAGAGAGTCTACCTTTTCTGTAAATAGCCCGCAAAAATTGAACGGACGGGCTCAATTTTTGCGGGCTATTTACAGAAAAAGTAGACACTCTAGAAAAAACTAACTATGCCAACGCTTGTTGAACCTTCAAATCTTCTCGGGAAAAAGCTCAACGAATAAAAAACGAAAACAAAAGTTTTCAGATGTTTCGTCGTGTGGCCCATCTTCTTTCGCCAATTACTCCATAACGAGTGCGGTACGATTGATATTAAGCAAGTATTTCTCAATTGGTTTTCCTGTACTCTAGCTTAATAAACCTCTTTAGTCACTAATTGCAGTAATTATGGAGAAAACCAGTAATAATAATTGTATGTAGATCATGAAATCACAAGGAAGTATCCCGAACTCAAAATCTAAGAATATTACAAATTTATTTTTCGCCAAAAATGGTCTCAGATGAACTATTTTGCACAGAGCACGAAGCACGTTTTTAGGTGTTTCGTCGTCTGGCCCAACTTCAATAGTCAATCATTTCTTACTGAATGCGTTACGAATGGTGTGAGTGTTACAATAATGCCTCATTTTTAAGTTACAAAAAGATTTTGCAGCTTTCAATCCTCTTGGAGCTACGGTACAGAGCACGAAATGATCATAAATAATCTGTGGTTCTCGGCTCTTCTTTTGAGATGAGTTTTTTGGCGGGATTTGTGGTGGACGCATTCGTAGTTTTTTGTTGTTTTTTCATTGTTTTCTGCTGGGATTTTGTTCAAGAAGTGGTGCATTTTGTAGAAAATCGTCTAGTGCACGTGATCAATGTGGAGAACAAGAAAATAAAACGAAGGAGGACATTTATAGTTATAGACACCCAACAGCAACTGGGTGTTCCACCTCAGAATGTAGCTGCTGCAAATGCTGTCAAGAACTTCAGAGAAGATTTATAGTGTACCGGCACTAGCATTACAAATCAAAAAACGAATATAGATTAATTAAATAGGGATTGTCTCGGAAGTGCTTTAGTACCCGTGAGACGTTAAGAGACTAAAAAAAACCTTCTTTTAACATTTCCCAAGACTTTTCTCAGCTGACACTGACTGACAGATAAACAAAATTTTTGTTCGTTCAATTTGCATTACCTTCTTCGCATTTTCGCAAACAAATACGTATACGTAACAGAACAAACAAAACCATGGCGCTAAGTTATCTAACTGAAAGCGAGGCGCCTCGAGATTTTCGCGTGTCGTCCACGGAAAGTGATGGCCATTACAAGAAGTGTCTCCTTTGCTACACGGTGAAGAGGAACTTCTACTGTCCGGAGTGCATCCGTGCTGGGAACTTCGTGCCTTCCTCCATGCCCTACTCCGACAGGTTTGCTCAGCTAACTCCGCAGTAAACATTGAGATTCACGAGTCATTGCCTCTCTCCTGTGACCTACTTTGCAGCTGATATCATTGAATGTGAGAGTAAATAAATGAGATTGTGCGTGAATATGCCATATATGTGGTGTTTTCGCTGTCTTATTTTTTTTACTTAGAGATTTTTATGTGACAGTCCTTCTAGGTACACCTAAACCCAACCTTTACTGATTATTGTTATAAAATAAACTATTTTTAAACTTTGTCAATGGTTATTCCATTCACTTCACACCAGCAGGTCCCGGTTTAAAATTCCGGCAGAGTCTCCATTTGGTTGGTGGTAGTGATAAGGCATTTTCTAAGGCCGCCAGGCTAGCTTCCACCATCTTAATTCTTGGCGCCAAATATCAATGTTAACAGCATTATTAAGATAAGATTGCCATTGATACGACGACCTGGTGAAGGTCGGAGAAAGCCGTTGAATGCAGCACAGGACTGGTCTTCATATAAATCCTTGGGGAAGGTCTTAGTCCAGCTGTGGACATCTTTTGGCTGAAATGATGATTATGAAAATAGCCATTTCCCATTGCGTTGGGGAATCTTGTTGAGTCCACTTACAGTTTGTCATCATTGTCACTTACTATCAAGCAAGATTATGCCAAGGGCTTATCAATTGTGATTAAAAAAAGTATTTATTTTATTTTTCAGATTCGCAGAAAAACAAGCAAAATTACTGAGGCTAAAATCAAACAGAAGGCATGTCTTAGATCGGTGTGAAAAATTATTATCGCCCAAAATGAAACGAGATGCCCTCCTCACAGAAGCCAAACAATCTAGGGATAAGATAGACTTATTGCGGTTAGCCATCGAGCAACGAAGGAACAACATAGAGGAAAAGAAAAAAGCCCTAGTGGATACAGTACAATACAATAATGACTTGAAATTAAAACTGCCAAGGTATCAAAAAAGAGTAGCAAGTTTAGGAAAACATGCTGAATCCCAACGAATAGAGCTGCAAAGTAAGGTTACCACATACAATGACCAGGCAGAAGCACTAGCAGCATTAAGGAGGTCTCGGATACGACAGCTGACAAAGTATATTTTCCCAGTGTATATGACATATGATTCCAGGTTAGAAACACTAGGTTTTCTCATTTGAACCTTACTTCTAAACTTAATAAAATATAAAATTTCTCGCTTGTAATAAATAGGAGCAGGCTTAATATAAAGGATCATATATTCTTATGATTTGAAAAAAAATTTAAGTCTAAGTTGGTCCATAATGAAGCAATGAACCAAAAGGCTCCAAGTTCCCAAGCCTGTCACTCACATTAGTGATAGACTTGGGAAGCTGTAAGCTATTTTGGACCTGCATTGGCAACAATCCCAGGAGGGATCCTAGCCACACACCCAACTAGACAAATCCCCACAAAAAAAGAAAAAGTGGCCAACACAAACAGTCCTGTCAGTGCTCAGTGGTGGCAGACTTAAAGGTAATCGAGCTGTCATGGCCCGAATTAAAGCACATGCTTAGACTACATATTCTGAGACAGAACACAAGTTATTTTTAACTGACTTCAAAAAAGGAGGTTTCTCAATTCGACCGTATATATACATATATATTTTTTAAATGTGTGTTCGTGGATAACATATTCGTTTATGAACCGATTTTGATGATTATTTTTTGTTGGAAAGGAGATATCCTAAACGTGGTACCATGATAAAGAAACCAGGATCTGATGGCATCCCAGAGAAATTGAGGGGAACCTACAGTAATCGTAGTGACTACTAGCATGTTTGAATGCCTCTCTTCCAGCGTCATCAGTCTTCTCGTATGGATAGAGCCACTGTTGGTGGTGGGCATTAAAGTCCCCGAGAAAAACCAGCTGCGCGGTTGGGTACCTGAGTTGTGCCTCATAGGTGGCCTCACACAGATGTTCAGTTAGCGTGGTTGTCTCCTGGTCACCACTGTGCGAACGGTGAACACTACCGTAGATTATTTTATCCATGCCGGAATCAACCATCATTCACAAAGTGGCAAATCAGGAATCCCCAAGGTTCCGGATATGCTTGCAGCAGATGTTGTCGCTAACATAAGGCGTGCGCTTTAAAATTGTGCTCTGGAGAATAACCCAGGTACTGCAGATAAGCTACGTCCGACTGACTACATTAACGTGCAACAGAACATGTTGTTAATAAAATTTTCATTTTCATTTTTCTGCCGGTCGTCTGTTTTGTGTCTCTGTGAGAAAGAACAGCTGCGGTTTCTTGGTCTCGAGGTGGTGATGGACCGCAACAAGATTTGAGTGCAAACTTCTGATATTGGCGAGATGCACTTTAAGTGGGAGGAAGTGCAGCCGCTGTGGAACCTTCTTTTTTTCCTGTGTTTTATAGTTTTTTTTTTGGGTGGGGAGTGAACAGACAAGAAAGGCGGCAGTTGTACGAGGCGTTGCATTGAGTAGAATCCAGTAGCGAACACAAGGTCGCTGCACTGAAGGAGAGACTATCCTGGAGACCGCGGGGATGCCCAAACCCTCCAGGAGATGGCCATCGGGTCCTCCCGTCCAATAGCCAAATGGCACAATGAATCATTCCGGGATTTTTCGTGTTGTGGCGAGGCAGCCTTCATAGGTGCCTAGCCTACTAATTGGGCCCCCTACTACTAACGGTCGGCCAGCGGTGCACCATGCTTCGGAACCCGCTGCCTTCCAAGACTAGCCACCAAGTGCAGCGACACTCTGACACTGAAACGGCATACTAACTCAATGCTACTTACTGTACCCGCCTTCCCAATGGCTTCTCAAGGCATCATTCCGGAACATGTCAGAGGACGCATGGCGGCAAGACTTTGCCTTGAGGTGGTAACTAAGCCACGGCCGAAGCCTACCACCACTAAAAACGCCAGAGCCTCGTTCGTTATACAGCAGGGTATACCGCGGGCAGGTGAGGTTGGCTTGGGTCTTATCAGGTGAAGTTTAAGACCCCTTACACCCCAAAAAGGTGGAATCATGGTGCCAGAATAGTCTTTTATTTTTCAATAAAATCTTAGGAAATACAGCCTTTGAATTGGGAACCGTATTTACGTAACCGAATATTCACTTGCGCATTCAGAAATCACAACCAAACTTCAAATAAAAGCTTGTACCTTCAAGACGAGAGTGAATAGGCTCTATTTGAGCTTACGTGTTACATCTTCGGCTCCATCGGCACCTACCATCAGGTAATGTGCAGCCAAACACTTTCAAAGTTTTAATAAAAAATAACCTAAAAGCTTTTCTTAGTTTGAACTATAAACCTTTAATTAGTGAGATAGCATTAATTAGTAGGTATTGCTTTGAAAAAGCAGAAAAAAAATACCTGAAGTTATTTAAATAATGAAATTAATGTTAGTTTTGTCAAGTGGCAACATTGACTGTTAATTGAAAAATTGCCTACAAAACGGAAAACGGATGTTAGGTGCGTACGGATTAGGGGCAGCCTCGCCTGAGGCATGCACAGCTCGCCCTGTTGCCTCAAGTGCGTACGTGCCTTAGCCCGAGGCGTGTCGGTTTTTTGACTATGCTCAAAGGCGCCACGGCGGCGTACGGCACGTTGCCTCAGCCTGCTGCCTCATGTTGTTTAATTATTTACCGAGGCAGCCTCCATACGAGCCGTGCGTGCCGAGGCTGCTCACCCTGAGGCTGCCTCTAATCCGTACGCACCTTGATATACGTGCTTTTAGTTGAGCCGTGTACTCATTACATTGGCTACTTCATATATTATTTACGAGTACAATGCAATGCGAAATGTAACATAGGCGTTGTTGGTTATTCACTTTTGCCCGAGATCACAACCAATTTTCGACAAAAACTTGACTGAAATCGTTCCTCTCGCCCGCCTGTTTCCTAATCAATTAGCCTATTATAATGTTTCTGTGTTGTCTTGCAGTGACAGTATAGAGGACATGGAGTTCATAGGGGAGGACACGGAGGAGTGGCCACGCAAGACACTCCAGCTACACATCGGGGCTCCGTGGATCAACGCCGACGGGGATCTCTCGCATCTGCAAGCATTGAGTGAGCTGCAATCTGTGGATCATTTAATACAGGGTGACTTCTTTTTTACTCAAAATGTTATTTTTCCATGCAGTTTCCCAGAACAAGGAGGCGAGCGCAGCGGAGGCAGGCGCGGGGGCGGGGGCGGGCGGCGCGGTGGGCGGGCTGCAGCGCAGCGTGGCGGCCATGGGGCTGGCTGCACAGTTGGTGACACTGCTCGCCAGCACGCTGCACGCGCCCACGCCGTATCCCCTGTCTCTCGGGTAACTTACTAGAACATGCCTAAATTAAATGCGGTGCTTTATGAACCGCTACAGTCATCTTTCTTATGTTTTCGCTTTTGATTTTATCAGTTCTCCGAATTTTAAGAGTACTTTTTTCCATTGCTCTCCGACAGCTTTTTATTTTGTGATGTACACCCATGTTTGACTGTCATATGTGAGGCAAGGTAGAATATTTGTGTCCAGTATTACTGGTTTCAAATTTGTTGGATATGTCCCTTAATATGTTCTTCTGAGCCCAAAACTTCTTCCAACATATAGTGACATTAAAAACCACTTAAGTTAAAAACAAAATAAAAACCTGTCAGAGAGCAATGGAAAGAAGTATTCTTAAAATTCGGATATTGATAAAATCAGAAGCGAAAACATAAGAGAGACAACAAAGCTAGTGGACGCCTTTAAACATGTCGTCGAACTGAAGTGAAATTATCAGGACACATCTCTCGATGCGGGGACAAAAGATGGACAGTGAAGGCAACTAGATGGTAAGGGCCCGCAGGGCAAAGAAAAGTAGGCAGACCAAGAAAAAGGTGGAAACATGATATAGTTCGAGCTGCAGGAAAAAAATGGCATGAATTGGCACAAAACAGAGATCACTGGAAAAGGTTGGGGGAGCCCTATACCCAATTAGAAGTCCTTAACTTAGACTAACAATAAAACTAACACAACATATTTTATTTTTTTTATCTTGTATTTTTTTCTAAATTCAATACCCTTAGGTTACTAACAAAAATATTACAATGTTTTGTAAGCTAAGGAAATTAAATTAAAGGAAATAAAAGGCAACAATACAATACAGCCATATCCCATACAAACCAATTCCAGTTTCTTGAAACATTTATGGATTCCAATGTTGTGTGTTAAGTTTACCTTAGTAAAACATTTAACTGTATTAAGAATCATCATCATCATATCAGCCACAAATCGTCCACTGCTGGACAAAGGCCTCCCCTAAGGATTTCCACGACGACCGGTCCTGCGCTGCCCGCATCCATTGGCTTCCCGCGATCTTCACCAGGTCGTCGGTCCACCGCGTGGGAGGCCTGCCTACGCTACGTTTTCCGGTGCGCGGTCGCCACTCGAGAACTTTACTGCCCCATCGGCCATCTGTTCTACGATCTATGTGCCCTGCCCACTGCCACTTCAGTTTAGCGATTCTGTGAGCTATGTCGGTTACTTTAGTTCTAGTGTAATTTTCTTTTTCGAAATACTTTATGTAATCAAGTCTGCGTGTGTCAGTCGAGTTTTCTTTATTGAGTCAACTCAATAAAGAAAACTCGACTGACACACGCAGCACTCACAGCACCAATACTAATGTAACGTACATCGAAGTTAACACCACTTGCCAGTGTTCTCCCCAGACAACTCCACACTTGTTATGTTGTCCTAAGGGTCCAAAGTGCACCACAGAAGATCTAATGAAGGCAACACCTGAAGCGATCGAAGTGGCACGATTTTGGCAAAGATTTGCCTAATAGATTAAGGAATGACACTTCCATACGAAAAGTAGAACTCATCCATCAATAGGCGAACAGGTTCAGCCAAAGAAAGAGATATGTAGATATGGTTATCTGGACTAGATCCATCACCCTCCATCTTGGGATTTGGGTAATTATTTAAGTCACACACACTTAAAAAAATCAAATGTTAATTGTAATATTGCCAATTTCCGTTTTATTTTTTTATTCTGAGATCATACTAGATTTTCCCCTCCTTTCTTTGCCAGCGAGTACTGCAACTGGCGCGTTTGGGAGGGCGGCGCCCGGTGGCGCGCGGCGCGGCTGTGCGCGTGCGCCGCCGCGCTGGCCGCGCGCGCACATCTGCCGCCGCCGCTCGCGCCGCTCAAAGCCATTGACGACATATGCAGCGCTGCGGCCGCGGACAACCCGTCGCTAGGGCGGTAGGAGACTGTTCTTCTGTAATTAGGTTACAGCAAGTATAGTAGCTCTACAGAATGACTATACAGCGCCAACCTGCGGATGCAATTTATTCCTCCTGTGACTAGGTTTCACTCAGTTCTGTAGTTAACTGGTTTACTCCTCGCCCTCCCGTAGCGCCACTGAAGGCGATTTCGACGATAAATGTAGCGCTGCGGCAGCGGAACCCCATATCTTGGCAGGTGAGAAACATGCGCTAGGCGTGATTTTATAGACGTCTAGTTAAAATTTGTTCTTGTAGCTGTACACACGGCCCATTGCAAAATCGCACCGTTATTGAAGCTAGATAGGTATGATGTAGGTTGACTCCCTAGGAGCGAGTGCCCCGCCTCCGCCCACCACGTGCCCACCGACCGCTACTTACGACATTTTTTACTTACCACTCGGCAGGAGAGATGTGTTCTTCGTGTGATTATACGTATATAACATTCTTCTTTCAGCGAGTGTTGTAGCAAAGATAATTTGGAACTAGATAGCGCTGGCTTTTGGCACCGTATGGCACCCGGCTTAGAACAGGGCCATCCCATCTCTTCTCGTGGGTGTTGTAAGAGACGACTAAGGGACTAAACAACAGCGTCCTTTCCGCGTACTTTGCCACCACGTCGCACCATGCGATCGCCAACCCGCCACCCGCCTGCCAAGCGTGGCGATCAAGGCAAAACTCCCCAACTCGAGAGAGCCCTACGTCCAGCAGTGGACGTCTTTTGGCTGATGTGATGATGGTCATCATCATTGTACGCCAAAGATATAGAGCGCTCTGAATTAATCAGTTCTTGTTTAAAATTCAATGATTTCGTCTTAAAACTGTACACGCATATTACACTTTATTTAATAAAATCGACTTTACGAGTAGATGTGAATAAAATGGTAAGTTGTAAAAATGTTCTAAGTTATGAGCTACTGGACGTTGGACTGCAACCGGCTGCGCGGCCTAGAAAACAAATCAGCAAAAGTCGCGAGCGCATCCAAACGTAAGCCGAGAGTAGGTTACACGCGTAATCTACGTTTCTAAATACTAATATACAGTGCTGACTGTACAGGCTACTTTAACCATTTGACTGCTTTATATGAACACCTACTCAATCAAATAGCGCCGCTCGAGATTTTTACGACAACATCAAGTGCTGATCAACATCTAGATGATATTGTGACGATTACGTATTGTGACTCCCCAGGGTGGAGGCGTGGGTGAGTGGCGAGATAGCGGAGCAGTGGCGCCAGTGGTGCGACACTGTGCCGCCGGAGAGCGATGACGCGGAGCCCGAGCATCTAGTGTGGCCCGACACAATGCAGGTATACTCATTGTGACTCTCCAGGGTGGAGGCGTAGGTTAGTGGCGAGATAGCGGAGCAGTGGCGCCAGTGATGCGACACTGTGCCGCCGGAGAGCGATGACGCGGAGCCCGAGCATCTAGTGTGGCCCGACACAATGCAGGTATACTCATTGTGACTCTCCAGGGTGGAGGCGTAGGTTAGTGGCGAGATAGCGGAGCAGTGGCGCCAGTGATGCGACACTGTGCCGCCGGAGAGCGATGACGCGGAGCCCAAGCATCTAGTGTGGCCCGACACAATACAGGTATACTAATTGTGACTCCCCAGGGTGGAGGCGTAGGTTAGTGGCGAGATAGCGGAGCAGTGGCGCCAGTGATGCGACACTGTGCCGCCGGAGAGCGATGACGCGGAGCCCAAGCATCTAGTGTGGCCCGACACAATACAGGTATACTAATTGTGACTCCCCAGGGTGGAGGCGTGGGTGAGTGGCGAGATAGCGGAGCAGTGGCGCCAGTGGATGATGACGAGGCTATGCAAAATTCACTCTAAAGCTTAGCTCACCCCGGAACCTAACCAAGCGAGTATTATGGAAAAGTCCCCATTTCAACGTGACCTACGCTAATCTGTAACTATCTATGCACATATCTCCTTGAGCTCCTGGGGTTAACTGCGCTTATAATGGCTGACCCATCAACTTTCAAATCTACCCAAGCATGTTTTCCCGCAGGTGGAAGAGGCGAGCTGCACTCCGCCGTCGCCGGCGCCGTCGCTCGTGACGTCAGCCGCAGCCTCCATAGCCTCCATCTGGCGCGGCTGGACCAAGTGACGTCATCACACCACATCACACCTGCTTTTATAATATACTATTTACATAAGGATAGAATCGAAGTCAATTCGCTTCGTTTTAAACGAAGTAGGAAATAAATCTTTAAGCTCTAGACTTCGTATGACCTATCGCAATCTTTACCCATTCGCAAAATTCAGTTTGACTCGCACAATAATGCTCCCCGATGTACCTGCGTAGTAGCCTAATAGTAGTAGCACGGGAAGTGTCGATACACCAATAGTTGCTCAGGGTGGTTATGAGTCGACTGATGTTTTTTTTTTTAAATAAAAATTTAGAGTATTTTGTAAGAAACTAATTTAATATTTTTTCAATTTCAATGCTTTAAAAGACTTGACAGTGCCAATTGCAGCCAGTTAGTTGTGCAGCTCTTATTTCACTTGTGTATAGGCACAGAAGTGGGTTCGCATAGCAAGGTATAAATGTGCTATTAGCGCACGGAAATAAATTAATTGGACACATATTCGCGGTAGTTTCGGAAATTGGTCTGCGATTTCCTTCTAAATTAAAACTGCCGATCGGAATCACAAGTTGTCAATCTGTAGTTTTTTTTATATGAACGAAGGGTTTTCGATTGCATGGCACATTACGTGGTCGAGCCCCTGGCTTCCGGCTTACCTGTATAAATTAAATTAAATTCATGTCACCTAACTACCTATTTGTACAAAGTATCTCAAATAATATCGTCGTTATACTTGCGACTAGGTAACACGGAATGTCCCAGTACTAATGTTAACAATCACGTACCTACATATATGTGATATAATGATAGCTAGTAATATGTAACATTTAAACACCTAATTCATCACCTAGAAAGTAATGATAATTTACGGCCATAGGCCGTAATTCTTAGACAAATCGCAAAAGAGAAGTCTCGTATTTTCATTTCACGTTCCATAATGGCTCGTCCACACTTCGATATATTTGTATATCGCAACATGGTTGTGCAAACATTGCCGATACGGCAACTCAGGTCACATTTTGTATAGGTAGTACAAAACTTGAATAGGGACGACGACAGCATCAGAAATAAATTATAAACTCTTGATAACTAAATTGCCAACCTACTTAAACTTCGGAAAACCTTACTCGTTTTGTTTTCCATCAAGTCTTCGATTTTTAATTCACCAAAATCACAAAATGAGTACTTAAATGACGCTGCTAAACTATGACGTCACGCGGTATTTCAAACATTTTTAGAACAAAATGTCGTTTTTGACAGATAATAAAGAGTAACTCAGATGACTAGCATTCGTCATCCCTATTGTCCGCAGGTTTTATAGGGAAACATGTTCAGAATCACGGACAGAACCCCTAGTGAGAATGATGAATGATGCGCGCGTCTCGTCCCAAACTCAGGAAGGCTAGGCTATACTCCACACGCTGGGGCCAGGTCCGGATGGGTGGAGGCAGTAGGGCCAGAAGTTTTTCAAGCCGCCTATAAGGCATCTGACGTAGTTTAACGACTGCCATCTAGTAATAGCAACCGGCGCCAACGGCTTAACGTGGCTTGAGAAACACGGAAACGGTCGATAAAATTGCCACTAACAGTTAAACCCATCTAGGTACCGACCGTGATTCAAGTCAGTTAACCTGCGTGATCGCAACCGCGCAAGTTACACTGAACTACGACCGCTTCATGCGAGCTGAGAATTAGGACCGTACAAGTAATGTGAATATTTCTATAAGAGTTTTACAACATGTCGGTATCATGCGTTATTAAAAAAACGGCCAAGCGCGACGTATCGCCACCCCTCGCCACACAACTACATGTATAACTATCGCAGCCGAGCCGTTATGTAGAATCCGCCGGTTTGCAAACTCTTGCGGGGACTCTTTGACTGTATAATCAATCAAACCTGACCTAACCTAACATCGCTCGCTTCGCTCGCTCATATTTAATTTTTTACTAACAATAAGTAGTTTTTACACAAAGCGACGCCTCATACAATGCGTGATGTCGCCGCGTTACAAAACGCCGCCGTTTTACAATCCGGCGTTATTCAGCGCGCTGTTTTGCAAAACGGCGGATTCTACAATACGGCTTCCACATAATGACAATGATACCCATTCACATTACAAACAAAAGACATGTTTTTTTTGTCATTCAGTTCGGAAAGGACTAGCACTTGGATGGCGTATTTGTTTTACTTTAGTATTAGTACAATAGTCACAATAAGTTTGTATTACCGTTTTTACGATAGAACTCTATCAAAAATACTTCTAAAGTCCTATAAAAAAAAACCTTATTTTTTCTCTTTTTTAGTATTTATTGTTGTTATAGCGGCAATAGAAATATACATTCTGTGAAAATTTCACTGTCTACCTATTTCGTTTCATAAAATACAGCCTGCTGACGGACAGACAGACAGCGAACACCCCTAAAAAGATTCAGATGAATAAATGTGGACGAGCCTTTAATTGTGTATAACTGCTAGATTTAACAGTACCACTATGGTTGTGTAAATATTCTAGTTGGCTATTACAATGCGGAACTGCTAATGCGAGTCGTGTGCAAATGATATTTTTAATTTTATATTTTGTTTTTATTTTTTTTAATAAAAATATGTATTTTATAGAAAATGTTTTTTCATTAAAAATTCCAAATGTCAACAAAACAATAGTTTATTATAAGTAAAAATAAAAGTAAATTACAAAACTATTAATACGACTAGCATAGTAAACAATAAAATACTGTTAAATGCATAGCAAGTCTTTAAGGTAACAATCGAGTTAATGGTCAGTTAAATGCAACGTAAACTGTCTTTATTTAATTAAGTAGTTTTCTTTGCTGAGCTGTTATTACATGTGAGTTAATTTTTCAAACAAATTTATCTCAATTAATACTTGGCTTTTGTTCACATGACTGAGGCAAAAGGGGAGACTTTTGTACCCGATACATTCAAAACTAAAAGGGGTCATTTTTGCATAACTGATACTGAAACAAAACCTGAGACATTTTTTTTATATTCGAAAACAAATAAGGACACATGTGATAAATTGAAAATAAAAAGGAAACCCGATACATTAAATCATTCTTCTTATACGAGTCGGGACAGTTAAAACCAAAAATATTTCCTGAAGGCGGTAAAACGAATCTCGGTCTTTCTCTAGTTCGGTTTGGCGCTGTAATAATTGAAATACCTTCAAATTACTAAAATTCATGTTGAGCTCGTCTTACTAATTGGTTATAAATGCATATTGGGCTCCCCATGATAATTGGTTAATAAATTTATATCGGGCTTCCCATAATGGGAGAAAAACGTTTTGCCTGACTGCTTGAAGAAAGTAGTTTAGTTTGTATTGTTAATAAAGAAACTTAAAAGTAAGGTATTTCAATGCCAAATCAGCACCATGTATTTTTCAATTAATTTGAAGATATTCCATTTATGCTAAATAGGTCTGGTCTGTAGGAAACTTTATCACTCCGCGGTTTGTTGCGGTGACGTCACGAGCGCCTGCCGGCGGGGGCGGGGCGGGGGCGCGGCCCCAGCGGCGCTGCCCGGAGACCAGTGCGTCGTGTAGGTTCTCCACGCGCTGCAACAGCTCCTGGCTTGGCGACTGCCCTCGCTGTATACATTAACAGAAACTAGATAGACGTACCATTTCATTACACAGATCGGATAGCGGCTCTCATAGCGGACGGACGTGTCCTAAGTTTTTTAGAAATTTGTTTGCGAAATATTCGTTTACTAAATTCGCCATTGGTGGATTGCACTGTCTTTCAATTCCTGCTCTTTCAACGGGTGATCTTATGGACTGGCTCCGCCTACTGGGCGGTCTCTGAAGAGGATAGCTGTACGTTTGCCTGTTTGTCGCCAGCGCCACTGCCATTGCCATACACAAGTAAGAATTTTGAGGAATAATTCTCGCCGGTGGAAGGATTGAACCCGGGCCTCCTGGGCGCTGGACAGGCCGTTTACCAACACAGCCAAAGTGAGTGGCGCTGCACTGCGAAATAGGGGTACACATCAGCCCTAGAGAGGCGGTGACTGTTTGGACTGCTGGTGAAGCGACATCTATTGGTGAATCTGCGTACTACGTACTGCATGCGTGTGTAACAGCCACAACTCAATAGCGTTTTTTCCGTGTTTCTACCTTCTGTTCAGAGATGGCGACAAGAGCTGTGGCAGCAATGTGTGCGAGTTGTCATCGCGCCATCGCAAAAAAATATCACTTGCGTTGTAGTCTTTGTGCGCAGGTTTACGATCTTGTCTGCGCTAACGTACCTGATAAGCGCTTTGAGAATACTATGACAAAAGATCACAAAGCTGCTTGGAAGTGCCAAGACTGTAGGAGTAAACAACCTAAAGTGGGTAATTTGAACACGCCTATTGGACATATGGCTGAGCAATCTTCGCTAGGTAACGAAAATGAGCTAAGAAAAAAAACCAACATCGAACCAATGGACCTCATTACTGACCCTGAAGTTCCATCTGTGGAGAATGGCTCAGTAGTAGGAGACTCCGAAAATGTTACTTTGCAACGTGGTAGTAGGGGCACAGGGAAACCGAATGATTCATACACAGAAGACACATTTTGTATGGATGGTATAAGATCAATAGTAAGGGAAGAAATGGAGCGAGTTCTGGATGAACGC
This sequence comes from Coleophora flavipennella, assembly GCA_947284805.1. Classification (NCBI taxonomy): domain Eukaryota; kingdom Metazoa; phylum Arthropoda; class Insecta; order Lepidoptera; family Coleophoridae; genus Coleophora; species Coleophora flavipennella. The sequence goes on along the minus strand of OX369263.1, from coordinate 17,973,097 downwards.
ATTTCGGAGTTAATTAAAAAACTAATTTCAGACCAGTTTATCGTGCCAATTAACACATCTATTCAGTCACTGAGCGATAGACTTGATCTACTTGAGAACAGGATTAAATTCTTGGAGTATGATCAAACAAAGAACTCAACGGGATCAAGTAACAAGCAACAGTCTGAGCATGTTGTTAAGCTTCCACTAAATCAGGACACCAGAAAAACAGAGTTTTTAGTGCAACAACCAAAGGAAAGCGATGCTACAGGAAATATACATCCGCTTGATTTGCCTCGCCTTACTCAGTCGGGTGACTCCTGTATGGATGTACTTGGCGTCAGTGTGACGACTAACGAAGTTGGTTCAGAGATCGAGTGGACCCAAGTAGCAAAAAAGCGTCCCCGAGGCGCCCCTGCAGGCGTTATGCGAGGCGCAGCGGCTTCTGGGATGACAAGGTTAGAAGCTGCGGAACGGCGGCGCTACTTACACCTGTATTATGTAAAAGTTGGCACTACCGAGGAGCAGGTGCGTGATCATCTGAAAGAGATATGTGGCTGTGGAAATGATACTTGCACTGTCATAGCTTTGAAGGCTAGAGGAAATTACGCCTCGTTCAAACTTGATGTCCCGCCAAAGTTGGTAGATATTATCATGTCTCCAGAGAATTGGCCTGAAGACATATGTGTGAAACCCTTGTTGCAGAGACCTCGCCACTCCTTTCGTGCCAAAAGTCAAGAAGTGTAAAGCTCCTATTAGAACTAAAAGGTTAGAAATTTACTACCAGAACGTCAGAGGTTTGAGGAGCAAAACTGTAGCATTCTATAATCACGTATCTGCACTATCTTCATGTGGCGTGGTGGCTCTCACTGAAACTTTCTTAAACAGTTCGGTAGCCGATGCAGAGTTATTCCCTCCTGGGTACGTCGTTCTCCGAAAGGATCGCTCTGGCGATGCTGGTTGGGGAGGTGTGCTGCTGGCAGTCCATAATACATACTTTGTGCGCTTTGTAGAGGATGTGGACGGTAGACCAAGAGATAATGAAGTGTTACTGGCAATTCTTACTTACAAAACCATAAAATTGTTAGTCTGTTTAGTATACCTACCACCTAGCTATAAAGACAAGCAATATTTAGATGTACTAGCCTATTTAGAAAACGCAGTTTGTAAATACTCCTCGTTCGATATCATTTTATTGGGCGACTTTAACTTAAATTCATGTAGTCTCAATGTAAAGTTGCAGTTTGAATGTTTTATACAGTTTTGCAAATTAAGTCAACATAATGAAATCCATAATGCATATGGCGGCAAGTTGGATCTTGTATTAACGAATATGTTACGCGAGAGAGTTGTAGTATCGGAAAGCAAAGAATCACTGGTACCGGCTGATGCATTTCATCCACCCCTCGAAATAACCCTCTTTTTGCCCCTAGGCTCTTATGTCACCTATGAGCCCGGGCTCCCCCCAGCATCCCGTACTTATGCTCCGAATTGGAATTTCCGGAAGGCAAATCTTAGTCAACTCTATTCGGACTTATCCAGTGTTGATTGGACTGATGTGGAGGAGCAGAGTGATGTAGATTTGGCTACAGAATCTTTCTATTCAAAATTTAATAGTATCATTAGTGATAATGTCCCTATCAAAAAATGTTACCGTGTACAGCAGCGGCTATATCCGCCTTGGTACTCTTCTGAAATAATTGATAAAATAAAAATGAAATATTTTCATCACTGTAAATATAAAGAAAAAGGATTACAATTTAACTATAAAGTGTTTAAGTATTATAGGAGTCTAGTTAAGAAACTTATTGATTCGGCTTATAGACGCTACATTAATTCTGTAGAAATTAACATATGTAGTGATCCAAAGTATTTCTGGAAACATGTAAAAGAAAGACGCAAAGATAGACGGCTCTGTAGCAAGTACACCTACAATGGAGAGACGGTAGAGGGGAAAGAGGCAGTTGTGGCATTTGCAGAGTATTTTAGCTCTGTATTCCTTGACAATGTTCCGAAGCTAGATGCTAACGAAGCCGAAAGACTCGCCATTGAAGGCGGCCGTGAGCTGTGTGTCCGCCTTGACCATCTCAGCGAAAATGATTTGCGCCACGCTGGCCGCCGGCTCAAGTCCAGCTCTGCTGCTGGCCCAGATTATGTGCCTTCCTTTCTTGTAAAGGATTGTTTAGGAGTACTAGAAAAACCACTTTTACATATATATAATCTTTCCTTGCAATGCTGTCGTTACCCTGTGAGATGGAAATTAACCAGAGTGACTCCGGTACCTAAAATTACTGCTTCGAGTGACGTCACATCATTCAGACCAATAGCTATACTTTCTGTGTTCGCAAAAATTTTTGAATCGATGATAAATTTTCATATAACTCGTCAGATAAATGCTCGGTTAGACGACTCGCAGCATGGCTTCCGTCGTGCCCGCTCTACCACCTCGAATCATATTACCTTTGTTGATAGCATAGCCAGAGTGATGGATTCAAAACAGCAGATGGATGCAATCTTCCTTGATTTCAGGCGTGCTTTCGATATTGTGGATAATGATGTGCTTTTGATGAAACTTTCGTCTCTAGGAATGACCCCAAAATTGCTGAAATTCTTTGCTGACTACCTTAGAAATCGCAGGCAATATGTTCAGTTGGAAAATTACAAATCTGAAGAGTACTTCACTAGGTCGGGCGTAAGCCAAGGTAGTACGCTGGGGCCGACGTTATTTCTTGTAATGATTAATGATCTCCCTAAAGTGGTTACCACCGCGAAATGTTTACTATTCGCTGATGATTTGAAAATTTTTAAGTCCGTCAGTGAAGAAAATGACTGTTTGGCTCTTCAAAGGGACCTTGATAAGGTTGAGAATTGGAGTCGCGAAAATAGGCTCGGTTTCAGCGAACCGAAGTGTAAAGTCATTACGTTCTCTAAGTCCCGCAAACCAATCACTGAAACGTACTTTCTAGGAAGTTCAGCACTGGAAAGAGTATACGAAGTTAAAGATCTTGGCCTCTTGATGGATTCAGAGCTTACTTTTCGTGAACACATAATATCAACGTGTAAATCGGCCAATAAAACACTGGGTTACATAATGAGGACGGCCTCTCAGTTCCGGGATGTTCGTGTAGCGATTATGTTATACAACGCATTCGTGCGTAGTAAACTAGAGTACAGTGCAGCAGTCTGGGATCCGCGCGAAGCTAAATATACTCTGCTAATAGAACGGCTACAAAGAAAGTTTGCCAGGTACTTATATAAAAGGATGTACGGTACATATCCGTTTCTCTACCCATCTATGTTCGTTTATGGTATGGTCGGGCTCGATGCCCTTGAACTGAGAAGGAAATTACAACTAGCGATGCATTACTGTCTACTTTTGCGTAACAAAATTGATAACCCAGTGGTATTATCGAGTATTAAGCTCTTTGTCCCTGATCATTACGTGCGCTCGGGGCGGCGGCACCACCAGCTGCTGGCGGCGGGTGTGCATCGCACGCACTACGCACACCATGCGCCCACTTCCCGCGCGCTGGCGCTACTTAATGAATTCGTTGATGGGATCCAACTTGTTGACATTTTCGATGACAATATAAACAAAATATACTATCATTGTAGAATATTCCTTAGTTTTAGATAACTATAAGTGTAACAACAATAGCGGTTTGGGTGTACTGTAAGCTCTTGTTGTATTTTAAATAAATAAATAAATAAATTGCAAAGCAAGGTAACGAAGCGAGGGTTTGATCGATACTATAGATTAGGTAGAAGTCGTTTTATTTATTAAAATTTTCGAAAAACCTAAAACTTTTAGCTACAAGCTTTAATTTGAAAGTAATTTTAATTATTTCGTATTCTTCTCAGAAAGCCCTTTCATTCGATACCCAAATTGTAGGAGTGAATTAAAAATAACTAGTCCGCCATGTTGGATTTAGAATGACGTCACAGAGTTAACCATGCATGGTCATCCAAACTGAACGTGTATACAAAATTTCAGCTCAATCGATGGAAGGTATCTGCTTCAAAATTGAGTTGCTAGATTCCACCCGAACAAACATACATGTTAAATAAAAGTAAAAAAATGTGCGTTTGGCTACATCCCACATAATGGTAAGTGACGATGTAGTCAAGGATGGTACACGCAAACTCAATTTAATGCCTATTCACTCTTTCAAGATCCCTAGATTGTAAGAGTCGGTTCCACTCCATTGCTGGCCGCATAATAAATGAGGAAGCGTAACGCTTTGTGCGGATAGGCAGATTTTCAACATCAAAGCGGTGGAACCTCAGTTGACTAGTCAGTGTTAACTGTTGGTTACAAAGCGGAGACTGCGACTACTTATATGACATACGAATACGATTCAATCACAATGCATTATATCTAGCCGCCTTCGTAGTTCAGAGGCAAAGTCGCGGGTTCGATTCCCGGCGGGGTCAATTGTAAGACTCGGTTTGGTTGGTGGTAGGGCATTTTCTAAGCCCGCCTGGCTAGCTACCACCATCTTAACTAAGTCTTGCCGCCAAATATCAATGTTGATATCATTGGTGTGTTCCGGCATGAAGATAAGATAGCCAGTTCCCCATTGCGTTGGGGAATCTTGGTAAGCCCGCTTCCATCTTCGGCAACATCGTCACTTACCACCAGGTGAGATGTTGTCAAGGGTTTTACCAATTGTGAATAGAAAAAAAAGGTGAAGCTCAGAGGCGACACGATATTTCCATGTATCGGCATTACTAGCTCGGTAGCACACTTACCGGCTGCGGCGGCGACGCGGAGGGGCCGGCGCGGCCAGCGAGCCGCAAGTGCTGCACGTCGTGCGTGTTGCAGCAGCGCGGGGGCGGCGCGGGCGCGATGCACGTGGCGGCGTCCTGCGTGCCTTCCGGCTGCTGCGCACCAGCAGACCGGCAGCGCGACACACATCGCTGTAACCCGATAACAATCTCAAACATCATAACAAGCTTTAGGGACGCACAGCACTTGCTGTATCTCTCCGTTCTGCATGCATTTAAATCACTAACAATCAATCACTCACCTCACTGCAAGTTTTGGACTTCTTCTTGAGCAGTCTCCTTGGTGGCACAGGGCCGGAGGAACATCCCGGCGGCACCTCACCGACGCCCGTCTCGCTCTTCACGTGTAAAGTGGGACACGTGGCCAGGCCGCAGCGCTCTCGCTCGCGCGCGCGGCCGCACTTGGTGCACCCCACCGTGCGGCACGTGCCGCAGGGCGACGGGGGCGCGGGCGCGGCCGCGGCGCAGCAGCATCGCGTCTCCTCCAACTCATTATTTAGTGTCCAAATAATCGTTTCCTGCCTTTTGATTTTTTCATCTTGTTCTCTGGAAATGGAGAAGTAGAGTTAAATAAAAAAAAAGTTTATTATTTTTAACAAGGAGTACATTTTGAGATAGGGTCGGTGTCTCCATTTAAGCATAAACAGCCTGTGTCAGGAGGCACCGCTCTTCCTTAACTTAATGAATGTTGTTCCCGTTAAAATATATACTTACAGAAGAAATAAAAATATATATATGTATATAGATAAACAATCATATTAGGACAATTTGAGATAAACAAAGTTATATAATATCATAAAAGTATCTATGGTAAGTGCTAATGTGTGTGTGTGTGTGTGTGTGAGAGAGAGAGAGTTTGTGTGTGTGTGTGTGTGTGTATGTGTGAGTTAAATCTAGACTGTATTATGTACACCGGGAAGTGCTGCCGAAGACTTTGCTTTTCATATATTAATTAAAAATTAAATATTAAAAATAACGTCTGAGCAACCAGATATTGAATCTCTTTCTTTTCGCTGCAATAAAACAAAGATGACGTTGTAGGTACTAAACAAACGTTTGTAACAGCAGGAATGAGAGATTCGCTGTTTAGTGCTTTTCTTTTCTCCTTTGCAGTTGTCGCGCGCCCACTGTGACGTCACGCTACGTGTACGTACGTGCGCATCGTGATAGTAGCAGTTATGTATCGCACACACTGCGTACGTTTCTGGACCGGTCACTGCTTAAGGCCCCGTGGTACCTAAAAATCCACTTAAACAGGTTTTAGAATTCATTTTTGAAGTAGTTAACAGTAAATTTAAATTCTAGGAAAACATACTGGTATTATTGCTTACTATGGGCCTCATAAGAAGGCTCAAGGTCACCCAAAGGGCAATGGAGCGTGCTATGCTCGGAGTTTCTCTGCGTGATCGAATCAGAAACGAGGAGATCCGTAAGAGAACCAAAGTAACCGACATAGCTCTCAGAATTGCTAAACTTAAGTGGCAGTGGGCGGGGCACATTGCTCGTAGAACAGATGGCCGTTGGGGCAGTAAAGTTCTCGAGTGGCGACCACGCACCGGAAAGCGTAGTGTAGGCAGGCCTTCCACTCGGTGGACCGATGAACTGGTGAAGGTCGCGGGAAGCCGCTGGATGCGGGCAGCGCAGAACCGGTCGTCGTGGAGATCCTTGGGGGAGGCCTATGTCCAGCAGTGGACTTCCTTCGGCTGATATGATGATGATGATGATTATTGAGAATAGTTATGTATGAGGGAAAACACGATTTCATAAAGTTGGCTCGATAGAATAATTTCGCAAAGGTACCTCTTTTCGAGCCATTTTATCGTCTATTTTCGGTTTTATTCTTAAAATAAGTAATTTGATAATATTATTTATTTACTGAAATAAAGTTCATAGGTGACTGAAGGGAAAACGTCGAATGGATTTTTATTTAAGATAAATATGATGAAAATAAAAACGAAAACATCGAAAAAGTGCAAAAGTGTGGTTATTTTCTTTCCTCTCTACACGTAAAGAAAAAGACAAAGACAGATTTTTAAGTACCATTGCGCCTTAACAGATACGTCTCGTCTGATACATAATTTGAGGTTTCGGCTACCCCTTGCCTAGATAAGTTTGACTTTCGTGGCAATCATCTCGAGCGTTTTCGTGCGTCGCGAGATAGGTACGTACGCCATTAGTGCCGTTTGCCATTACTAGATAACTATCTAACGACACAGTCACAGTACAGAAAAGAGTACTAGCGTACAGTATGGTCACTCCCTGCCTCCCGTTGAAAGTGCCGCCCACCCCCGCTCAGTAGCCTCAACCGCAACCCTAGCCTGTCTTATCTCACTCACACAAGCATGGTACGCGTTCACCTACACGAGCTTACACTGTGTGCGTAGGAACGCGTTTGTTTCATCATCGTCAGTGACCGAGGTGTGACACAGTCGCATCCCGGACACTATATAGAATGGGCGAGAAATTACATTTCTAAAAACAAATGACGGAGAAAACGACGAAATTGTTTACGTTCCACTTCCAGAACCTAACTAAGTAACTGCCTGTGGCGTAATAGTTAGTCTATTAGCTTCACATCAGGAGGTCGCGGGTTCGATTCCCCGCGTAGTCTAACTTTGTAAGACTCAGTTTGGTTGGTGGTAGGGCATTTTTAAGACCGCCTGGCCTAGCTACGACCATCTTATACCTACAAATCTTGCTGCCAAATATCCATGTTTACAACATTGATGTGTTCCGGATTGAAGATAAGATAGCCAGTTTACCTTTGCGTGGCAATCTTGGTTAGCCTGCTTCCATCTTCGGGATCATCGTCACTTTACATCAGGTGAGATGTAACAAGGGCTTACCAATTGTAGATTTAAAAAAAGTACCAATCTTTCTCAACCTGAGTGACGGGGGTGAGATTGTCATAAGAGAGCGGCAGGAAGTGGCCAATTGGCCATACTGTACGTTAGTGTACCAATAAGTATATAATGTGTAACAAAATTAGCTGAAACTATTTTAACTGGTGCTTCTACCCATGAAACTGAACAACTTTCCCTATAGGATCCATAGTCAAATCGTAAAAAAAAATTTGGCTCTCCCATACTAAACTCGATCAGCTGATCAGCCAACTTAGTATGGGAAGTTCAAATATTTTTTTGAGATTTGACTATGGGTTTCATGAAGAAAGTTGCAGTTTCATGGGTAGAAGCACTAGTATAAATAGTTTCAGCTAATTTTGTTAGACCTTATATATACTTTGTGTGGAATGTGGCTAACCTTCCAGAGTTTTAGCAGAGTGTGCTCGTTATGGGTTGTCAATATCTGTATCCGCCACGGGCATGCGCTTCTTCTAGTTGCAGCTCGGTCGCCATCTCGTCGTCGTCCTCTTACATGTTGCTTGACACCGCCTAGCTATATCTGTCCTACGCATCACTCGCTAGCTATCTATCACTGTCGCACTCACCGCCGTTTAGCGCAGTTGTCGCGCACCCACTGACGCACGGCGCACACGACGCGGCGCGACTCCTCGCACAGGGTTGCGCCCCGCTCGTGCGCCTCCTCCAACTGCCGCTGCAGCTCCGTTGCCATCTCCACTTGTTGTCTGCCGCAGGAAACGTTAACATATCGAAAGTTTTAAATATTAAAGCTAGTATACTAGTTGCATGAGAACCTCAGTGGCGTAACGACTAGTGACGCGTGGTTGTAATTCTGCCACGTACCAATGTGTTTTCAAATTACTAATTCGTATGTATCCGACGATTTTACGATGAATTAAAAACATCGTGAGGAAACCTGCACATATTTATTTTATTTTATTCGGAAAACAAAAGGTTATTATATAACAATAAGTAACGAATATTTAAAATAACAATAAACCACTTTAATGTTTTCGCATATAAAAGTCTAAATACTTGCATATCGAGTGAATACAGAAAATGAATGAAAAACAAAGAAAAGAAACTCCCAAGTTAAAAGAACAAAAAATTACAAGTAACAAATAAATAAATAAATAAAGTTTCAAGCACAGTTAGGAAACCGCATCAAACCAGCTTTTTGATAAAATTGTTTTAAACTTGTGTGGCTTTGAGTTGAAAAGATCTTCCGGAAATTTCACAAGCCTGTTGAATTCAGTGGGGGCACGGATAAAAAATGAGTTTTGTCTATAGTTGGAAGAGATTTGTTGAACAGATGGTGCCGAAAGAAAGTTCTAAACGGAACTTTTATGTTTATTAAGGATAGGAGTTGCGGTGAGTTAATCCTGTTCTGAGCTATTTTACTTAGAAATACGACGTCAGCAAGTTTGCGCCTCAATTGCAACGGTAAAATGTGATGCCTCTTACACTTTGCTTCATAGCAGTTGTCATAAGTTTTGCATTTGTATTTTAGGAATCTCACAAATCGTTTCTGTAGTCAATTCCAGTCTTTCAATGTATTTATCGTATTGAGGGTTCCATACTGCAGTCAGAGCAGTATTCGAGGATACTACGCACAAAGGAGCAGTATAAGATTTTGATTATCTTAACACTCGTGAACTGAGAGCCGGATCTCATTAAACCCTAGTGATTTGTTGGCCTTTTTTCACAATGTAGTCTAATGTTTGTCATACAATAATTTGCTGTCATAGACCACACCTAGGTCGCGAATGCTGTCCACATAATTTAAACAAATCCCTTTGAGGGTATAACTAAGTTTTGCGACTTTGGGCTTGCGTGTGAAAGTTATTGAGTTACATTTTAATACATTAAGGTCTAGAAGATTTATGTCACAATACTGTTCAAATCTAAATAGGTCTTCTTGAAAGATATGGCAGTCATCGATAGTATTTATTGGTTTGAAAACTTTATTATCATCAGCTTAAAATAGAACCTTTGAGTGCTTAACATAGCGGCTAACGTCATTAATAAATCTGATGAAAAGTAACGGTCCTAATAGAGATCCCTAGGGAACACCAGAAGGCACATTTATCCACGAAGAAATAAAACCACTAGTTACTACAGCATGCGAGCGGTTTACGATATAGGAAGTGAACCACCTGAATAGGTTACCATATATACCAACGTTCAATAACTTCTGCAAAAGTATTCTATGATCTATTCGGTCGAACGCTTTTCTATAGTCGGTAAAAATAGTGTCTTCTTGCCCACCAAAATCCATAGATGATGAAGTGAAATCAACAGAGGAGACCAAGTTAGATGTAGTCGATTTATTCTTTAAGAACCCGTGTTGTTCAGGGATAAAGGTAGATTATAAAGACGAATCGACAGACGACTGTTTATTTTTAGATATGTAATATATCTAAGAACAAACTCGAAGGATGTGTGTGGTCGATCAACCCACACTTGGCCCGCGTGATCGACTAAGGCCCGATCGCCCTAATTCAGGGTAGGTTCGAGTCCCTGGAGGGGACATAAATATGAGCTGAGATAATGACTTGTTGCATGGCGACTAGTTTACCGCGACAAAAAGGTGAAGGGCATAAGATAAAGCACGCTTTGTGCCGACTGTCAGTGCTAATTAGTCATCTTTAGTTCAGTCTCAGTGAGCGCTGGGCAACACTCACCTGTAGTTAAGGTCGGCGGTGTCGGCGCGAGCGCGTGCGCGCTGCAGCTCGGCCTGCAGCGCGCACACGCGCGCCTGGCTCTCCTGCAACTGCGCGCTCCACATGCGCACGCTCTGCTGCAGTGCGCACAGCTCGTTGCAGATGCGCTCATTCTGGAAAATCGTCGGTACTCATCAGCGCGTCATACAAGGTTGCTTTGAACCGCAAAAAAAAATAACTCGAGTTTATCGTCATCATATCAGGCGAAAGACGCCTACTGCTAGATAAAGACCTCCCCAAGAAGTTCCACAACGACGGGTCCTGCGCTACCCGCATTCAGCGGTTTGCCACAGCCTTCACCAGAGACCGATCCACCGAGTGACACCGACATGGTCGCTTACTATGGGACTCATAACGTAGCGTAGCGAGGCAGGCCTCGTCAGCCAGTCCCACTCGGTGGACCGATGGCCTGGTGAAGGTCGCAGGAAGCCGCTGGATGCGGGCATCGCAGAACCGGTCATCATGGAAATCCTTGGTGGAGGCCTATGTCCAGCAGTGGACGTCCTTCGGCTGATATGAAGATAATGACAATATAGTTTGCAAAACTATTGTTTATGTATTCTAATTTACCTGTAAAAGAACCCGTGTTTAAAATTCATTTATTTACGTTACATGTCCGTCTTTGGGTCACCGATTTACATATGTGTACCAAATTTCAACTCAGTCGGTCCAGTAGTTTCTGAGGAAATCGGCTGTGACAGACGGACCGACAGAAACACGAGTGATCTTATAAGGGTATCGTTATTTCGTTTTGTGGTACGGAACACTATTATATCAGCTTATATACGTCCCCACCGAGGGGCTCGAGCCTACCCTGAATCAGGGCGATTAGGCCTTAGTCGACCACGCGGGCCCAGTGCGGGTTGGTCGACTTCACACACAACCTTCGAGTTTCTTCGCAGGCGTGTGCAGGTAGGTTTCCTCACGATGTTTTCCTTCACCGTTAAAGCAATCGGTACGGAACACTAAAAATGAAATAAATTTCTGGATTTCTTAATTTAAATGATTCAATATACCATCATCAAGTAGGCCGGTTCACACGGACAGCACTCGGTCACGAGTGTAAGGTGAGCGTAAACTAGTGTTAAGTGTGCCGTTAAGATTAACGCGTAATCGAATCCGTACTTTTTTGGTTATTGGTTACGAAACACAGTTACGATGGAGGCCGAAAGGTACGAAGGAGAGCCACAGACTAGTCACCGACATAGCTCGTAGAATAAAAAAGCTGCACGCAGAACTGATAACTGACAGGTAGGAAGATTCTCGAGTGGGGACCGAGGGCCGAAAGACGGTAGTGTTCGTTAAATGGCCCCTCGCCAGGTGGACTGATAATCGAGTGAAGCTTGCAGAAAGCTGCTGGATGTCCGATGGACCCAGTTTACAGGTAATGTTGCTGTTAACGAATTGTGTATACTTGGTTCCAAATAAATTATATTAATTACTAGCTTTCGCGTAGGCGTAGTTTTTATGACGGCGCGAACCGCAAGCGGCTTTGGGGGAGCGTAGGCAGAAGTTTACTCAAGATCTCACGGGAACTATATCGGGCTATTCTGATTAGCATTCTATGTCACTTTCCACCCTACCGACTGTTTCTATGCAAAAAATCACGTCAATCTGTCATCAACGTGTGCGAGCCTGGAAATGAGTTTTCCCCAGATCCCTCGGAAACTGTTTTGGCCTATGCTAATAAGTAGTATTTATTACTTCCCACCCCTTCAACCATCTCTGTTCAAAAAATCACAACAATCGGTTGCTATGTTAAAAAAAAATCAATCAAAAAATAATATTGTATGCTTGCGATAGTAGGTTCTTGGTGGAACACTGAACTGAACATATTTAGGTTTTTGAAATAAAGTAGTCTACTGCCTGAAGAAAAAAAAAGAAACCGGTTGCAGTATAAACAAATTTGTGTTTTATTTACATTAATTGTGGAATAGTGCAAGGAAAAACCTAAATATGTTCAAAAAATAATAGTATTTTTTCATTTTCTCGAAAATTTTATCAGACTATGCTATTTTCAGGGGATTAAAAGTAGCTTATGTGCTTCCCTATAACACAGGCTACCCACATACCAAATTTCTTCAAGATTGGTTGTGGTGTGAAAAACACAATATAATATATAATAGCGATAAAACCGCCTTTGTACATTTAAGTCCCATAATACCATGCTGTAATTATAATCCTTGTGTGCACTAAAGTGTTCAAATACATCCATACACATTTGTAATATTGGTAGGAAATTATATAGAGGCAGCACCAGCAGCGTGTCGTCTATTTATTCGTAGGTGATGGATGATACCGTACCACAGATTACTAAATAGTTACTTCGTACCGTACCTCTTCGGCGAGCTGTTTAGCCTCCTCCAGCTGCGCACGCAATTCCACCTCAGTACACTCGTGATGGCAAATCTGTTCGAGGGCTTGTTCTAGCTTCTGGTTGGTCGCGTTCAATAGACCTGGTATAGAAAATAATTTACGAAGAATTTGAAGATCAAAGCGTAAAGTAGGACGTCCCTCAGTTGCAAAAGAAAATCCTGTCCCAGTAGCTAAAACGCTCTGGTTTGTTAACTACATATTGCTAAGTTTTTTGGCTGATATACCTGGAGATTTGTGCATCATCGAAGTGACGGTGATCTTATTCAACTACTACTTAATGCATCAAAAGTAAATTGTGAAATATTGTTTTCTAAATAATAGATCATCTTTGATTTTACTGAAATTTCAAAAATCTTAGACGTTTTGTTTTTCGTTATTTTATATAAATCATGATCATAAAATTAGGAGATACTTATAAGATGCTGAATAATCAGCTCATCTCCTAATTTTACATACTTAACTATGACATCACTCCTTGCTAATTCAAACATTTTTAAAATAAATTTCGTTTTTTCACATGATAAAAAAGTAACTCAATTGACTAGCAGGCAACTGCCGCATTCATCCCAACGTGTTTTTGCATTGGTCTGAGCGCATCTCAGGCAACAGAGGGAGAAACACGGTGAGTACGGGGGACTGTGTGCAGACACAGTCGCCTCTTAACACTATCGATGTGCACTCACACAGATGCAGAAACCATTTCAGCTCTGACTGATGAAGCACTGACAACATATCTGATACATCCCGTGATTAACGATACACTTGGTTCAAAATACTCGTTTAAAAGCGGGTAACAAAATTTCCATCCTATAGATAGTTAAACACATACGTTGAGTCTCGCTGATTTTCTCCTGGGTGCAGCGAACCGCGCTCTCGAGTTCGCTCTCTCGCTGCGTCAGCGCCTCCACCTGGTTCTGCGCGCATCTCAGCTGGAAACGTTTACGAACCGTTAGTAGGTGGGTACCTAGTTACCTACCGACCATAGACTTTAAACGCGTCGTAATGAAATGACAATTTATCAAAAAGTGACTCATTACTCTGGAAAGCTTCGTTCAAGAAATATTGTAACTAAAACATAACGTCCACGACTCTGGCGTTGTTTGCGGCCCATCATTCTAATTTTATATTGTTAAAATAAAATCTGTATTTCCTATAAGAAGCGTGTGCATTCTTGGAAAGCGATCGGTAAACTTTGTTTTCGTGGGTATAAAAAAGGAAAAGAAAATCCAATCTTCTGAAGCGAGCAACAGAAACAAAGTTTCAAATGAAGCATACTACGACTGCTCACGGCGACGTACGGATTTTCAGTCATAGCCAGGCGGTTAGATGGATAAAAGTATTCTTATCTCTTTCTATTACGTGATTAGACCCACCTGATTCTCAGTGCACTCTTTCTCTCTCTCCAAATTATCGATTAATTCTTCGTTGTTTCGTACTGTGCACTCCAATCCGCACACCTTTTGGCGGTAATCATCAATTTGTCCCTAAAAGAAACACTGACGATTAAGCTCATTGACTGACATTAAGTCACACTCTAAACAATCGATACAGTCGTCCAACGAAGACGTCTAGACAGGGCTATCGTGCGGGGCCAAGAGACGAGACGGGGGACGTCGAGCCCAAATTGCCCTAGTCACCGTTCGGGAGAATTCATTAGAATTGCCAGCGCAGCGCCAAAGTGACCAGTGCCAAGACAGTGATGTCGGCTTTGACGCTAACATCAAAGGTGTTGCAGTTGGACCACTGCACGGATTGTTACACTGTGGTTAGGTGATGCCATGACGATCAATAAAGACAAGGCATTTTATAACTGTCAGGATTTCCAGAAAATTAATAGAGCAACAATTATTTTATCCTGTCATCATCATAATTTTAGCTGGAGGACGCCCAATGTTTTAAACATAGGCTGGCCCCTTCGCGGTTGATATTCACTCGATGATCAGTCCATTAGGTAAGTGGCCTACCAGACTCTCAGGCCCGGCTATAGGACAGTTGTGTTAATAAAATTAAGTATTCGCACCTCCAAATCATTATTATCACATTTCAGTCTGCAGTTCTCATCGGTCAGTTTACTGTTCTCACATTTTAGTCTGCAGTTCTCACTGGTCAACTCATCGTTCTCACATTTAGATCTACAATTCTCACTGGTCAATTCATTGTTCTCACATTTGAGTTTGCAGTTCTCATTGGACAATTCGGTTAAAAGTGGATCATCCTGGGAACAAGAAAATAATAATTTCATAAAAATCGGTACATCGTGTCATAATGACAAGCAACACTTCAAGAATAAATTTTAAGGGTTTTTACGTCATTGAATTTATTATTACCTAATTAATTACGTGAGGTGCAGCCAAACGCACTAAAATTTATAATTAAAAAAAACTGAAAAAAGTATACATTTAATAAATAATAATCTTAATTAGTGTAAGCTTTGTTGAGTTTAGTGGTAGTCCACGCATCGGAAGTGTAACTAGGTCACTGTCCATACCGACCCGTCACTAACGCACGTAAGTGGTTGACATAAATTTTCCAAATTCTATTTCTAATATTGTTAATCAGAATACACTTAGACCTTACCTACTGCGGACAACACGCCATTCAGCTCAGATGAACCCTTCACATTTCATAAAAAAATACTACATTCAAGACAAACTCTAACATTTCTCTATAAAAAGTAACCATTTTAGGAAAGCAATAATAGTCAATACCGGAGGAGCACAAACAAACACAGATAGAAAGAAAAATAACAGTACGACAAGAATCTCTAAACATATCACACTCGCAGTATAATAGGGATGACGAATGCTAGTCATCTGATTTACTTTTTATCATCTGTCAAAAACGACATTTTGTTCTAAAAATGTATGAAATACCTAGGCGTGACGTCATAGTTTTGCAGCGTCATTTATGTACTCATTTTGTGATTTTGGTGAATTAAAAATCAAGGACTAGATGGAAAACAAAACGAGTAAGGTTTTCGGAAGTTTAAGTAGGAGGGCAATTTAGTGATCAAGAGTTCATAATTTATTTCTGATGCTGTCGTCATCCCTATACAAGTTCACCATGAAGCATTGTTAAACTGAAAGAAGAAGAAATAGCTAATAAAGCAGTCACGCACAGCTGATCAAGGATCGCTATCCTCGTGCATGCACAATCCACATACTTGGTGGAGGAGGTGTTTGAGCTGCAGCAGCTGCTCCGTGATTTGCTGCAGGTCCTCGCCCACGTCCGGCGCGGCCGAGTCTTCGCTTCTCTCCCACATACCCTGACCAATCAAACACTGCGCTTTTATGGGCAAATCTTTATTTAAACTTTGGAAAAGAAAAAACAACTCGATAAAAATAATAGCTGTAAAGTTTTGCAGGAAGCTTGCATTCGACCATGTTAAGTCAAGATTTCAGTATTTTTTTGTGGAAAACATCGCGAGGAAACCTGCACATCTGATAAGTCCATTACCTTCACATTGTCGCGAGTTCTATTCCCCGCGAAGTCTAACCCTGTAAGACTCGGTTTGGTTTGTGGAAATGCATTTTCTAAGCCCGCCTGGCTAGCTACCACTATCTTATCTTAGTCTTGCCGCCAAGCATCAATGTTCATAGCATTGATTTGTTCCGGCTTAAAGATAAGATAGCCAGCTACATTGCGTTGGGGAATCTTGGTAAGCCTGCTTTCATGTTCGGCATCATCATCACTTACCATTAGGTGAGATGATGCCAAGGGCTTTCCAATTATGAATTTTTAATAAATTAAGGTCTCGTTGTAGGCGTCCGTAGGTATAAATCTAAATTCCCTACACGTAACCGCGGGTGATGCTAAATGCAACACCAGGCAACTACCGCCGTCTATCCCTTGGATAGCACGGTTAATTTTTGCTACACGATACCAGTTTTCTTTTGCTTAATGAACGTATCCCGTACATAATTTTAAAAAATGATTCCAAAGAACACCGCGGACATTTTTCTTTACCATCTCGGGAAGAGAATTAACATGGTTGAATGAACAATATACATGCACTGAGCTGCCCTAGGTCTTGTCCTAATATACGCGAATAACGCGGCCATCTTATTTTCGCGCGAATTTTGGTCGTATACGAACGTGTGATCAAACATAAGTAGGCACTGATACCAAACAGATGTACTAAACAGATGTTCTAACATTCTCGCAAAAATGCGCAAATGTATGAGAAGGCGCGATCATTGCGTCGCTTATTCGCGCGTATTAGGAAAAAGCCTTATGTCA
Source organism: Coleophora flavipennella (assembly GCA_947284805.1). Taxonomy (NCBI): domain Eukaryota; kingdom Metazoa; phylum Arthropoda; class Insecta; order Lepidoptera; family Coleophoridae; genus Coleophora; species Coleophora flavipennella. The sequence continues at coordinate 17,956,131 of OX369263.1, read as the reverse complement.
ATCGACGCTAACAAAACAGTTTATAACACACCACACGATAGTCAAGACACTAAGCAATACCGAGTCGTTGTTTGAGCTGTTCCAGAAATTAGATATTTCCATCTTCAACCCCTCCACCTCCATGACTATGTCCTGGAATAAAACAAACAATATCATATCCATTAATTAATTACCTAATGTTACTATTTATTTTAGCGATATTTCTTTATTGATTGCAGATGTCGAAAATCTACTTGAGCGCTCTAACTCAATAGTGAAATTAGCCAAACAACTTCTTATTTAGTATTATCTGATCATGATGTTAGAATATAACGACTTCTAATGCCGCCCACGCCCCGCCCCCCGCCCATAGTAGGCGCTAGGTGAGGTGACAGATGCAATGACAACACTGCACACCTACCCCCGGCGACGGAGTTTTTGGCGGCATTTTGTGGTAACCACATTCGTAGTTTTATTTTACTGTTTTTACATTGTTTTCTGCCAGAATTTGCTTCAAAAAGTGGTGTTTTGGAAAAAATCACATGGTGCACGTGCACGTAAGCAATGTTAAGAAAAAAAATGAGGTAGAAGTGAAAACCCAATTTGCACTGGGTGCAGTTTTAGAGACGCCCAACTGCACCCGGGTGTTCCACCTCCATGAAAAGTACCTAACTGACTCCAGACGCTCAAATTGCGAGCTGTGCAACTAACGCTAAACTAAGAAGTAACTATTTAGTAATCTGTGGCTAAACGCACATAATCTTCTTTATCAAGATTTGCGATTTTTGTGTGGCATCAAGTGTTTCCTTTTTAATGAAATAAACTGTTTAAAAAAACGACGGGTTGCACTCCGGGAGTGCCGGCAGAAGTAAAAACTTGAATATTAACGTTGTGCATTTTTGATATTTTGGAATGGTTAGGGAATAATTTTGCACGAAGCATAAAAGTACTATCATTTATGTGGTAGAATAAAATATTTATTTATTGCGCTATCGTACACAAACATGACAATTTATATTACATTAAAAAGTTTATATCTCAGAAAAATCAACAAAAAATCAACTTTATCCGTCTTACGAATTTTCGATCAGGTCACGTGTCCTGACGCGAGTTTAACATTTTTTACCCATTACAAAACAAGTGCACAACGTCGCTAAAGAAGTTTTCACTTCAAAAAACCTCAGTTTGATGCTATTGCAAAGCCTGTGAAGAACTCCAGAGAGGATTTGCAAATCAAGAAAACAAGTAAAAATGAATTAAATGAATACTGTCTCAAAAGGGCTTTTGTACCCACACATTATTTTAAAAAAACCCCGGCGACCTCTCTGTTTAACTGCAGACCGGCAGGGTAGATCGATAAAACTCGATTTACTTTATGTCGTGTACCTAACTCAAAAAGGTCTCTGTGTATGACCTAAGGTACCAAATAATACACCTTAACTTCAGAGCGATCAAGAAATTTTAAACGAGCACTTAAGCAATGTTGTGGTAATGTATAACATGACTACCTGACATTGATCCAGAGACCATTTTTGCGTGTTGACGACGTTCTGCAGACGACCGATCTCGTCTGATTTCTGCTTGTCCGACAGTCGCACGTCCAGATACGACTGCCGTAACTTCTCTATTAGAGCTTCCTGTTTTGCTGTCTGAAATACGTCAAAACCACGTATACAGTATGTAGGCTGGCTAAAAATTGACATAGACGTGATTAAAAATAGCTAGGTACTAGAAGTTCATAAGAAAAATCAAAGCAGTTCTATCTACAGAAAAACACCAATAACTCATCTAAAACGGCAAAAAACTGTAAACGTTTGGAAAAATGTAGGTTTCCATTAACAAAAAAAATAACTGCACGGAAAAGACCGATACATACACACCAACTATATGAAGGCTCCGTATTAACTTGCTAACTTTTGCCCCCAGTCGTATTAAGCCAAGATATAGTCAAAAACAATAACAGCACACATTGAACAAAGCCAAGCGTCGGCACTCAGGACTCACCTCATAAAAGCATTCTCTATACAGCTCCTCGATGATCGACAAGTTGGTTTGTAATGTTATCACAACGTTCTTGTGTTTCTGAAGATCCTAAAAAGTTTTGCACACACTTTTCAGAATAGTCAAAGCTATTATGGTAACTCTTGCAGCAACTAGTATTTTATTGATCCAAAATTTAAGTAACTCCACCAATTTACCGTTCAACCTTAGATCACATATGTATATAATAACTAGATCCCCGGTTCATACAAAACAAACTTCAAAAAACAGCAGTTTGACGGGGACAAGGATATAAACTAAACATCGCCTGTCGGCAAGCGCGCGGTGCGAGGGGGTGAGAGGGGGTGCGAAAGGGCGCGCGACACGTTACGTGACGTTACACTTGTGCTGCGCATCAGTGCCCTCAAGCGACTCTCACTTGGCCTCGAGGCCCAGTATCTTACACTGACATAAACTCGATTCAATCCTTTACCACAGGTCACTTCTATCTTTGACCCAAGACGGAAAACTGAAGAGGTGGCTACAGGTAAGTAAATGTGCGTTTGGGGTGAATAGTGTATTTGTCGCTGTAAGATAGAAACATCCGTGATATAAATTCTAATTGTACCGATATAATTACATATATCATAGCTTTATCTATTTCACTGCGATATGATGTTTGTTTGTGTGCGTATCTGTTATGATATGAAAATACTAAAGTTGCGTTTTCACAATACAACAGTTTAGCTCCTTCAATCTTCTAATCTTTTTATTATCAATTTGACTGCGTTTGACTGCAACGCACCTGAGGAGAAGTGATGATGTAGTCGAGGATGGTACACGCAAACTCAAATAATGCCTATTCACTCTTGCCTTGAAGATCTCCTAATTATAGGAATCGGGAAACATTGACTAAGGCAAGGAGTTCCACTCCTTCGCTGTCCGCATAATAAATGAGGAAGCATAGCGCTTCGTGCGGAAGGGTGGAACATCAACAACAAAGGGGTGCAACCCTCCCTGCGTTTCGTTGACCGACGGTGGAATGAAGCCGGGGGAATGAGGTCGTTAAGTACTTGCGCGCACTCTCCGAAATGAATTCGATAGAATACCGATAGACAGGCGACTTTGCGGCGCTGCTCTTGGGTTTGGCGCTTGTTGTTGTCTAGCTCGTCGTTACCAATGAGTCTTCATGCGCGTCGGTCGATGGTGTCCAAGGTATCCAGCTGATAGCGGGCTGATCTATCCCGTAAATATCAACAGTACACCATACATGAGCAGACCTGTGCTTGATAAAAAGTAAGCAGCTGGCCAGGTGTGAAGTACCGTCTCACCTTATAGAGAATGCCCAGCTTCATTGCAGCAACTTTTGCCTTGGACTCAATGTAACTACCAAAATTAAGATTGGGTGTAAAACCCACACCGAGGAGCTCCGGGTGAAATCGTTTCATTCCGGAGAGTTGGAGTCAAGGTGAAAGGACTCCTTTTGGCGGAAAAAAGACACGCCTGTGTTTTAGAGGCATAAAACCTAACCAGGTTGGAATCACCATAATCAGACAGTGCCAGTGATAGGTTCATGCGCTCTAGCATGGCCTCCTCAGAAACAGCGTATCAGCTCTGTTAGCTCGTGCACTGGCCAGGTATCTTTCCAGTACCGTGCTATCCTCCGTATACCTAATAATACCGGATTTCAGCAGATCATTTATGTGAGGTACCCCGGCATCGACCACTCGAATAGACCGGTCTATCAGGGAAATCAGCTACTCAATTACATAAACTCACAGGAAGACCTGTGTTCGGAAGAGTTAGAAACGAAGTTAATAAGTTGACTAAAAAGATGCTGAAGGGGACTCACGGCGCACGGCGGCCCGTCGCTCTCTGTGCAGGTGTCTACCCGTTCGTTCTCCTTGCAGCGGCACCCCGACATTGCTCTGCGTAACATTCGCAACTGGAAACATTTTTTTTAATGACATTTTTCAATCTTTGCGGTCGATATCCACCAATCAATCAAACGGTGCTAGACTAAATCAATTGGTAGAGACGGGTAGAACAGAAAGATCTCGCAGATCAATCATCACACCAGAATAGTGCTAATACCACAGTATCCTTACTAATATTATAAATGTGAAAATTAGTTTTTTTTTTTTTTACCTTTTCACGCTTCAACACCTCAACCAATCTTGACGAAATATGGCATGCACGTAGCCTGTGCCATGGAGAAGAACATAGGCTACTTTTTATGCCGTAAAAAGAGCAATACAGTGCATGAGAGAACTGAAAAAAGGCTTTTTTGGTTATTTTTTTAACATCGCAACGGACGGAGCAACGGATTTTTGTAACTTTTTGGACTTTTTTGGGATATTTGTGTCATTATGTGCACATAAATTGTAGAGGGGGTGATAAATGACAGACTACTTATTAGCATAGTCCGAGCCAGGCAGAGTGATATAGTTCCCGAGGGAACTGGAGCAAACTCCTGTCACCACTCACCTTCAAAGACGAAAACGATGCCCACGGGAGCAAGGAAGCGGTCAAAAGCTAGTTTATTATATCATAAAGTCGTCATCGGAACATAGCGTGGTGAACATAGGTCGGTAAACCGCAACTCAGCCCACCGCAATGTACTTTTCTTGGACCCATATCTTTGTTTGAGGCCATCACCTGCTAGAGCTTGATTCCAGATATCACAGAGCCTTACCTCCTTGGACTTGCATTCAAGTTCTTGCCTCAGCTGCCCCGCCCTTATAGTGAGGGTGGCGAGCCGCGACTCGGCCACGGCAAGACTTTCTCCTTGGATCCGTATTGTTTCCTCTTTATTTTCAATCTGCAAGTACAACGGCCTATATCAGTGTTTCAAGCTACAAATGTGGTGTTAAATGAATGGGACAGAAGGATGGAGGTCACGTGATAGGCTAGACAGAGTGAAAAATATGACAGTCAATTTCGTCCGTAGTCTGTTTGTTGTATTTCTTGCACTCGACGTTTAGTTGCTAGCGAGAAGTGGAAAGCCAATGTTGTTTGTTTATCATCATCAATTCATCATTCCCGTTTCATCTGAGGTCGAGCCTCCTTGTCCTGGCCCCAAGACGTGTATTGTTGAACATAAGCCCTCTCCATAGACCTCCGTTCTGCACGATTCTGAGCATTCCACTTCCTGCAAGCTTCACTTCAAGATCATACTTAGCGGGATCCATCCAACACAAGAGCATCCGGCCAATGTTCGCCACTCAAGACATTTGGCCAATGTCCGCCACTCAAGACATCTGGCCAATGTTCGCAACTCAAGACACCAGGCCAATGTTTGCCGCTCAGGCAGATGTCCTAATGTTCGCTAATGAAGACATCCGGTCAATGTTGGCCACTCAACACATCAGGCCAATGTTCCCCACTCAGGACGTCCGGCCAATGTTCGCCACTCAGACCTGTATCAGGACCATTACTTATCAATTCTTGTTATTACCTACGTCATATTCGTCTTTACTTTGTTATTTACATTTTGCATCAAAACTTCGAGAAAAAGTAGCCAAGTGCATGTCGGACCACACGCAATGCAGGGTTCCGTAGTATTTTTAATAAACAAATGTATGTTTTAAAACAAAGTTACTTTTGCAGTTGATATAGAACATTTTATATAGAAAATCTATAAACTTTTTAAAAATCTGACTGCACATCTTGGTCGACTATCCTTACTAATATAAGAAATGTGAAAAATGTGTTTGTTTGTTTGTTACCTTTTAACGCTTCAATACCTCAACCAAACTTGGCTAAATGAGGCACGGAGGTAGCCTGTGTCACGGGCAAGGATATAGGCTACTTTTTATCCCGTGAAAATAACATAGTCGGATGCAGTTCCTGAGGAAACAAAGACCTTTTTTGATTGATTTTTTTAACATAGCAATGGAGAAACGGTTCGTTGTGATTTTGTGCACAGAGATGGTTGAGGGCGTGGGAAATGATATAGACTACTAGTTAGCATAGCCTGAGACAGTTCCCGGGGGATCTAGGGAAAACTCATTTCCAGGCTCGTGCACGTCGGCGTCGCAGCGGAGCAACGGATTGACGTGCACCACTCGCACTCAAAGACGATGTACGATAATAACGATGAACGATGTCGATTTTTCTCTTAAATTGATTATGCCTTAATACTTCCCGATACTTTTCAGATTTCCTGAAATAGCTGTTTAGCTGGTGCGGGTGGGGAGTGGGGACATGCAACTCTAACAAAAATCATCACTTTTAAACGTATCATTCATCGGAAAAACTATCTTAAGAAGTCCCCAGTAGTTTTGAAAGACCTATTCACGATCCAATAGAGTAAACGAACAAAAAAATCATGAAGCGGAGGTGCCCAAATTTTTTTAACAGATTTTAGTCCGTAACTTTATAGGGGGTCACAGATTTGTACAACCATATTACCAATTTTCAGCTTTTAGCTGTAATGGTCTTTGAGAAAAACGTCTGTGACAACGATGGACAGACAGGCATGACGAAAGTGTAAAGATTACGTTTAATTGAAAAGCTTACAATCTGCTGCGTGGATAAGAACTTGTTCCGGTAATACTGCGCACGCGCCGCGTCGCACATGCCGGCCATCTCGCAACTCTCCTGCGGATCAAACGAAATAGGTTAGGGTTCGCATCTCTAGGGATAACATGTAGGTACCTAGCTGGAGCTTCATCTCGGGAAACTGAACATTTCCCAGGGACCAAGGGCACACCCTGGACACTTCATACAACGGGCCAGAAATGACATTTCAAAAAAGGAATGACGGAACAAACAAAATGGCGGCGCAATCCTATACGTTCAACAACTAAACTGTAACCAATCTGTATCAATCTGGGTGACGAGGGGGTGAGGTCGCAATCTAGAGAGCGGCAGGGAGTGTTCATACTGTATGTTAGCACTAATATAATATATACTTTGCCAAGGGTCAGGTTGCGAAAACACAGTATAACACTCCGACAGAAGTAGAAACCATAGTGTTCATAAAATCGTTCCCCATACAAACCTAAAATTACTACATCTTAAACGGATGGGCCGATTCTAATGAAACTTTATACACATGAGAATATTGTGTGCAAGTTACCAAATTTTAGTATGTGAATAGATTACATTTTAAAAAACAATATTTTCACTAAATAATACTGATTTAAGGTTTTCATAGTAATCTTAAAATTCGCTAATCGTAAAATAAAGTATTTAGTACATTTAATCTACCCAGAAACTAGAATTTTGTGACTTGCTTATGTGTATAAAGTATCATTAGAATCGGCCCATTCCATTTTCAAGAGATAGTAATTCTAATTTTGTATGGGACATGATTTTGTAAATAGGTAATGTTTCATTATGTGCGTTTGAACGCACGTACGCTCTACCACCACTTTAAAGAGCTCTTGCAAGAAAATGTATTTTTTTGTGAATGTCAATTTTTGGTTTAAAGTTGTTCAGAGTTCAGATTCATTTTTGAGACCATATTTGGTACCTACCTATGGAAAATTATAAGTAACTATACTCGTATAAGCTTCCGAACTCTCCCGCCCGAGGGGAATTATCAACACCTGTGCTTTTATTTTTATGGTATGGAAACTATTTTAGGGCTTCCGTTCTTGAAGGGGGAATGTAATCTTTAAACGTCTATTTTTATTGTGCGGTATACTTATGGTTTGCTTGTTTACGTTATAGAAGTCACTTTTTATTAGCGTAAAATAGTGTAAGTATAAATATAAGCTAGACTTTCATACGTAGAGACAAGAAGATGAATGTCGCAGCTATTTCACATAATAAGGTTTTTTGAGCAAGAACATGGGTATACCTTATATCAATCAAAAAAAAATTTAAACAAACTTAGTAGGGATTTGACAGTTTCAAATGTCAATTCCATAGTACTTTTGCTTTTTTTGGTTGATACATGGTATAGGTATAACCACTCAAAAGTTGTATCTCACTTAAGTATTTTTGCGTTACCTACATTGTGTCTTCAAATGAACAAAAACAAAACATCAAAAACATTAATGAGAAGTGGCTGAAAACATCGAGATGTGCGTTAAGATTAAGATAATGCTTAGATATAAATGTTGACCTAAATCTTTGCTAACATCAAAGGAAGGAAATCCATTTTAACGATGCGCTAATCATTTTTCATACTAAACGTTTGACGTAGCAAAGGATAGGTACCACGTTTCAATCACAAAATAAATTGTTGCTGTACTTGCAACAGAGTTGATAAATGTGTCGTCGCTTTCGAAAAAAGAGAGAGCACAAGAAATCAGTCGCTTTCAAAACACGAGAGAGCCAAGAAATCAGCCGCTTTCTAAACACGAGAGAACACAAGAAATGAGCCGCTTTCGAAACACGAGAGAGCACAAGAAATCAGTTTCTTTCGAAACACGAGAGAGCACAAGAAATCAGTTGCTTTCAAAACACGAGAGATCGCAAGAAATCAGTTGCTTTCGAAACACGAGAGAGCACAACAAATCAGATGCTTTCAAAACACGAGAGAGCGCAAGAAATCAGTGGCTTACGAAACACGATATTGCACAAGAAATCAATTGCTTTCGAAACACGAAAGAGCACAAGAAAGTTGCTTTCGAAACACGAGAGAGCACAAGAAATCAGTTGCTTTCGAAACACGAGAGAGCACAAGAAATCAGTTGCTTTCGAAACACGAGAGAGCACAAGAAATCAGTTGCTTTCGAAACACGAGAGAGCACAACAAATCAGTTTCTTTTGAAACACGAGAGAGCACAAGAAATTTTTGCTTGCGAAACACAAGAACGCGCAACAAATCGTCGCTGTCACAAAACAACATTTATGTCTCTCTGATCTTAACACTGTTGTGATGGTCAATAATTTTGATATTCTTGCTAAGCCTGCTTGCATCTAAGAACGGTGTCTATCGTCGTGCGTCTATCTGTCATCTATCTGGTCATGGGGAGATATGTTAACTGAATGGATAGAAGACAATGCAATGCTGTTAACATTGATGCTTGGCGGCAATACTTAGATAAGATGAAGGTTGCTAGCCAGGCGGGCCTAGAAAATGCCCTACCACCACAAGTCATACAAATTTAAAGTCCGCAGGGAATCTAACCCGCGACCTCCTGATAAAGCTAATGGATGTTGCCATTACGCCACGGAGGCGGTTAATCCTACCTACTTAGGTGCCTTATCTAAAACTTACTTTAGAAAAACCACTCGTACTTGTATCAGAATCTCCTGACATTGCAAGTCCGTTGAACATCATTGCAGGCATTTTTCACTTTACAGACACTTTACCTACTACTGTTAATAATAAAAATGACTTTAACAAAGAACGTTTACACGATAACTCATGTCGCAGAATAACCCAAATCCTAAATTTGATTTACCGAGTCATTCTAAAATCCTAAAACTAACTTTACTGCTGTCCGAGAAACACCAAAGCCTAGTGACTGACGCAGAATTAAGCGATTAGTAACGTATAAACATAAACAGAGTTTACGATGTGTTTACTAGCGCTAGCGCACTAGACAGGCTGAGAACTACAGGTCTACACTACAACTACACAGAACGGTGCGCGCGGGAACACTGAGCTGTATGTGTCGTGCGTGTGTGCTTCAATCTGTGGAGGGTTGAGGCGTGGACAGTACTGAAACTACACGTTCAGGAGGTCTAAGTGCGTGCGGAGAAATCCAAGAAACGGAGACAAAACTATTCATCAACTTTTTAGCAGTGAAACTAGAAAAAAAAACCGGCCAAGTGCGTGTCGGGCCACGTGCAATGTAGGATCCCGTAGTTGCCATCAAATTTCCAAATACAGCGGTTTAGTTGTAAGGGGCTGGGGACACTCGACTCCCAACAAAATTTAGCACTTTCAACCCTATTTTTTCGAAAACGGAACCTTAAATTATAAAATGGTCTTAGAAGACTCACAATTATTTTTTAAAGCTCTAACCAACGATATCCCTTACGACTGGGTTTGACGAGAGAGAAAAAACATCCTCACTTTACTCTCCGCGTTATTGTTATAGTGCCAAATTTCAGCTCTTAAATACTAATAGTCTAGGAGCTAGGACGCGTACAGACAGACGGACAAACATGACGAAACTATAAGGGTTCCTTGTTGTACTACGGAACCTCAAAAAGAAACAAACTCACGAAATGAACTAAGTTAATCAATTATGAATTAGTTTTTTACCTGTAAGTCCTGTAAATCCTATCGTCTTTACCATTCAGACGTCATTACAAACATTTGATGAATGACATGGTTAAGTGCAGCACGAGTAAGTACATAGTAAGAAGTTTTTTTTTTAATATTTATTAACAATTAATAAGACACCGGACACAGAAGATTAAATGTCTTGAAAACCATACGTACAGACGACACTTTGATCAGTTCGCGATAAAATTTTGGACACCTTGCTAATAAAATTTATAGACAAATGCTCTCGTTTAAAAAAATTCAAATTCAATTAAATTAAAAGTTTAGAAAAAACACGACTGCATATAAACATTACCCCTCTTTTCTTGCTAAGTCGGGTAAAATGTATCCTATGTCACCCATGGGATCAAGGCGAATCTAACGATACCTCGCACTCTCAAATCCATCAAGCCATAAAACTAAAAGGATTTTTAAAGTTCCCAGACCGCGTCAAACAACTTCATTTGCTCAGACTCAATACGCGTTTATGGCCCCCTACATTTACAACATAATAGTATCTAGACAGGTAGATCTTCTAGATTCAACTAAGAACACTAAAAAAGAAACATTAAGGAATGGCTGCTAGGACTTGACTACCAAGGTACAGAAAACTAGTGTACAGAAATAGTTACAGTAACACACTCTCTCTCACACACACACAAACACACACACACACACACGCAAACCATTTAACTGGCTTAGCAATATCTATACTTTGTTTTTTTTTCTCCTGTTCTCTTTTTAAATGTATTATTATATTATGCTGATAACGCACCAAGTCTTATTGTCAACACCAAGTGTAATAAATAAGTTACTTTGCTTGGAAGGGACTAGTTTCTGTAACACAGGCGCTGCCTAGTACAGATACTAGGATCTGCACACCCAGATGTTCCTAAATAATTTAAGAAACTTTATGATGAGACTTCTTAAAGTGAATAAACAATTTATTTATTTATTTATTTAATATTTAGAATATATCGTGGAATAAAGAGCAATACCAGCATACAACACATATATTAGACCCGAGAACAATACACTCCCTTTTGGTGACCCCATGACCCCCATGGAATACTTTTTATCGAAAGTAATAAAATATCCTTCCAGCGTCCCTACTGCATTCACAATTGCATGCACTGCACCGCTGCAGTTATTTCTGTCGCCCCCCAAATAGCGATTTTGGAAGTATGGCGGAAGTGCGCTGGAGTCAGCACGGCCCACTTCGGCGCGTCGCTTTGTGGAGCTGGAGATGGACGGGCGATGTATAGAGTGTGCCACTGTTCATCAAACTAATGGCGCAAATCCATTACTAGTAGGACCTGGCCAGGAGGTAGTGGTTAACCTCCACGCTACTCGCGTTACAGAGTACCAAGGGCGAGCGTCTTGGCGGCAAGATAGGTCTTGCGGTAGGCCTCAGGTTGTCCCTGCCTTCAGTGTTGCCAGGTATGGCGGCCCTAACCGAAGGGTTGGCGAGTGAGGACGCTGTAAGTGTTATGAACCGGGTACTTTAGCGTTATCTAGTCTAATTAACTAGTATAGGGGGTTTGAATCTCTTTCTGTAAGATCTACGGCCGCTGTCACGCAAGTAGAACTCAAAGATCCTTTAAAACCCTTTCAGTACCTACCTACTTACATTGAAGGCGTTAAGGATACCCTAACACAGGCCTTGGAAACACAGTTTTAGGACACTATACTATGTTCCACCGCATGCTTGGCATAGACTTTAAGTGGCCCTTACTTTGATACTGATGATGGTAAAAGTGTTGTAGGTATACCTTTTTTGTAATAAACAATTTACAATAGTACCATTAACTACTGAAACCAGGAAATTTTAAGAAAGAAACGAATGGAACACTGAAATTCACTATTCCTCTCGCTATGCCATATAACTACTCGTAACACGCTAGTTACAAATAAATTGTCTGTCGGTCTGAGCAACAAAGTAGCCAGTTAATGTGACATGGCAATCGAATTACAAAATTAAACATGAAAGGCTAACCTAACACCCTGTGAAGTTCATTAGTGGACAGTCGCGCGCAGGTTTCCGTCAAGTCCTCATTCGACTATTTCGACACACCGTCGTCGTTAACACGCCGGACAATCGCGCACGAAAGTGACGAGCTTTGATGTGCACTATGATTAATTGCAGTTATCGTTCAAGGAGTGTAGTTAGCTAATAACTGTGACTGTGTCGCCTAGATTCAAGATGAGTCACTTTAATATAAGAAGGAGAACAGAAGAGCAAAATAGTAACAACGAAGCTACGAGCAAGGGCATTGAAATAGTTATTTATGATACACGGGTGGAGTAAATATTCATATTTTTTTGCGATTTGAATATAGTTTTCTTGAAGAAAGTTCTTGTAAACTATGACTAGCCCCGTTAAGGCAAAGTATTGATTGGAACAGTTGTCTCTGTCTTTTTCTTTACGTGTAAAGAGTAAAGAAAATAACCACACTTTTTCACTTTTTCAATGGTTTTTCGTTTCAATCAAAAACTACAATGAAAGTATAAAAAATAATAACATTACTCACTTTGTATTATCATAACACATATTGTTGTATATTTTTTTAAATTAATAATTCAAAATATTAGTCTTAACTAGAGTTGAAGTTGAGCTGCGTTTTCTGTGATAAGGGAGGCCTGTGACCCTTGGTCAATTAGGGCTCGTAATACCATCTGAGTTCCATCTGATGACGTCACATAGAGTTGTGCTGTTGATAATAGAATCTCTGGTACCGATTCTTGTGACGCGTGATTGCTGTTGCTAGGTGCAGCCTTAAGGTTGTTATTTGCACCGCTGTTTTTACACGTAAAAGTGCTGGTTTGCGGATTTAAGTAGGCATCGTGCAATAGCGTATTATGTTTCTCGTTGCACTCGCGGCATCGTTTTTCCGATATGCATTCTTTGCCATTATGATTGTATAAACAGTTTTTACATAAATTGTATTTCGCAACCGCTTTCCGCTTTGCTTCGGGTTGAAGTTCCAAGAATAACTTGCAAAAAAATAATCCATGTTCGCCTTGGCAATGAGGACACTTAGTTGCCATAAAATTGGAAGGTTTAACAAAGTTTTTGGAATCCTTCTGCTGTTTGCTATGATTCGTGCTGTAGGCCTTGTATGAATGGAACTTCTTATTGATTGCTGATTCTTGATATTTCGTTGATGTTGATGGTTTTTGCTCTTGTTTACGCCGAGATGACTCTAGCGAAGTGAATTTTAATTCCAAAAATTCTAAAAATTCTTTCAAATCAGGTAGCTCCCGTGGATTTTTTAATGACTCTAGGTAATCGTTATGCGTGTCCGTATCCAATTTTTGTGCCAGAATGTGTACAACCATAGGGTCCCATGTAGAGGTGTCTGCGCCGAGATTTTGAATAGCATGTAGACACTCGTTTGCTGTGTCATGGATTCTCTTGATTTGTACTGATGATTGATACTGCATTGTAGGTATGTTTAGCAGTATGTTGATATGCGACGTAAATATCATTTTTTTGTTATTATACCTATGGTTAAGTATATCCCAGCATATTATCTGATAGTTATCGGAACTAATTGATAAGTGCTGTACCAATTTCTCTGCTTCTCCTTTGATTTTTGTTTTCAAAAATTGCATTTTCTGCGCATTTGATAGTGATGGATTCGAATGTATGGTTTCGATAAATAAATCTTTGAATGATGTCCAGTTTTGATAGCTTCCAGAGAATAGATAGAGAGTAGATTTTTCTTTATGCGAAACTGACCACATCTTTGAGTTAAGTGCTTTTTTGATTTGCTTGAAGTAATTTTCATACTTGTTAAATTCTTGGTCATATTCCTTGTTTCCACCGCTGAGCTCACTGTCAATTTCCCAGTGGAGGCTGTCTATTGCGGACCATCTAGCTTGCAAGGTTTTGAGATTGTCTTCAAATTCCCATTTTTCGCTGATAGATTCCACATCAATGCTGGTGGCAGTTCTATGGAACGCCTTAAAATTGCTTGTTTGCTTGCGGAGCAGCTCTTCCGACTTGCTGGAAGAACCTTTGTCGGTAGAGGAGTTTGTGGCTGCTGATGCTCCTTCCGCCGCTTTTAAAAATGGGGGTGCTGGATCGAGTTTCAAGACTGGTGGCTTCAGAACTGGTGTTGCTGGCCGTGGTTCAGTGGAAATAGGTGGATTGACGCAGTGTTGCTGAATATACGTACATACACCATTATAAAATAGTTTTGTCTGCATGTACTGATTTTCCACAAAATATTTATGAGTTTGGTCTTCATACCTTAACAGGGTTTGATGGTTTGTTTCGAATTCTTGCCAATAGGCTGCTAGTACCTCCAGTCTGCACGGAAGAAGCCTCCCCGCAAGACGCATTCGAAGCATTGACGAAAATACTCGTCCTAGCGTCTGGCGCACCCCGGGCAACGTTCAGAAAAACCCAAATCCTGAACGGCGAATTCTTCCACCACGATGGTTTCACCAACTACTACATGCGATCCAAAACGGCTCTTATCAGAGCCAGCCCTGACCGTCGTCTCTATAAACATAGAGGGCTTCTCAGATAACAAAGCACAACTCCTTTCAGAGATGTGCCGCGAGACGCGATGTGACATCCTGTGCGTCCAAGAAACCCACCGTGACGCAGGCCAACTTAGGCGGGAGATACCCGGACTGACATTAATAATAGAAATTCCGCACCCAAAGCACGGCAGTGCCATTTTTGCAAGACCGGAAATTGTGATCAATTCTTCTTTTCGTACCGCCCGGGACTCGATGGAGCTTATGACCGTGGACGTTGGCCACTGCGCAATTACATCTGTGTACAAGCCCCCTACACAGCCTTTCCTGCCATGGGACACCGGTAACCTTGGAGACCAGCGTATGAGGATAATTGTGGGCGATTTTAACAGCCATGGTGCCACGTGGGGCTACCGCGATACAAACCATGATGGCGAGGCTGTTGAAGCCTGGACAGAAGCTAATGGGCTCAGCCTCCTCCACAATCCAAAGCTACTCTATTCTTTTAATAGCAACCGCTGGAAAAGAGGATACAACCCTGACCTCATTTTCGTCAGCGAGAACCAAAGCCTGCAGTGCAGCAAATCTGTATGCAAGCCCGTCCACAGAACACAGCACAGGCCCATCATATGCCGTATTCAAGCAGCGGTTCAGCCTATTACTGTACCGTTCCGGCGCCGAATTAACTTCCAAAAGGCGGACTGGAAGCAATACACAAAAGATGTGGATAACATGTTACCTAACTTGCTACCAATAGCTGCAAACTACGACGAATTTATAAAGATTATAAGAACGGCATCCTGTCGATGCATCCCCAGAAGTTGCCGCAAATCGTACATCCCTGGAATCAATCAGGAATCATCTGAACTGCTCAAGTCCTACGAGGCCGCGTATGACTGCGACCCATTCTCCGAGGAAACGATCCGTGTCGGAGAGCAACTAATGCTAGAACTGCAAAAAAGTCGTAGGGAGCGATGGCAAGACCTGATTGCCAGCACGGACATGACGCATAACAGCAAGAAAGCTTGGTCTACATTGCGTAAGTTAACCGGAGATGCCCCTGCAGCATTAAACCCTGGACAGGTCAGTGCAAACCAAGTAGCCAGCCAACTGCTGCTTAACGGGAAGCCTTCACACCGCCTCCCAAGAACATCAGCACCACCTAAGCCGCAGGAAACTAATAATGAGATAAGCAAGCCCATAACACTCACCGAGCTCACGTCTGCTGTAAAGCAACTAAAAAACGGGAAGGCAGCTGGTGTTGATGACCTCACAGTGGAACAAATAAAACATCTGGGTCCACCAGCAATATCCTGGCTTCTGGAGCTCTTTAACAGCTGTCTTCTGACGCTTAAAATACCAAAGGCCTGGCGGAAGTCCAGAGTTGTTGCGCTCCTCAAGCCTGGGAAGTGTCCAAAGGAGGCAAAAAATTACCGACCTATTTCTCTGCTTTGCCACACGTATAAACTTTTTGAGCGCCTCCTCTTGAATCGACTCGTACCGATTGCTGAGCCGCAGTTTATACCCGAACAAGCAGGCTTCAGACCAGGAAAGTCTACAGCTGGTCAAACCTTAGGCCTCACACAGTTCATCGAGAACGGCTACGAGCTGGGCAAGATCACAGGTGTAGCTTTCGTCGACCTATCAGCTGCCTATGATACTGTGAACACTCAAATGCTTCTGGTAAAGGTTGCGGGGCTGACAAAAGACCCTGGGTTTGTTAATATCCTCAAAGAGCTACTTTGCAATCGCCGTTTTCAGGTCCATCTTAACTCAGAGAAAAGTCGATGGCGCAACCAAAAGAATGGTCTCCCACAAGGTAGCGTACTAGCTCCCACTTTATTCAACATCTATACTAACGACCAGCCCAGTCCACCAGACACGTGCCGCTTCCTGTACGCTGACGACTTGGCGCTGGCGACACGGTGCGACAGCTTTGAGAATGTAGAAATAACACTAAGTGCAGCACTGGATACCTTGGGAAAATATTACGAAGCCAACTGCCTGAAACCAAACCCGTCGAAAACACAAACTTGCGCTTTCCACCTCCGAAACCACTATGCAAAAAGATCACTTAACGTCGTTTGGCAAGGGGTACCCATAGAGCCTAGCTTTCACCCAAAATATCTGGGTGTGACACTGGACAGAACGCTCACATTTAAAACCCACTGCAAAAACACGCGCCAGAAGGTTGACTCACGGAATAATCTTCTCCGAAAACTAACTTCAACGAACTGGGGCGCATCAGCCCACACCTTACGTACCACTGGTCTAGCACTGTGCTACTCCGCAGGTGAATATGCGTGCCCAGTTTGGCACCGGTCCACACACGCAGTGCAGGTAAATGCGGCCTTAAATGAAACCTGTCGAATTGTCACTGGCTGCCTGAAACCTACCCCGCTGAATAAACTGTACCCACTGGCAGGAATTGCCCCCCCTGAAATCCGTAGGGAGATAACATGCGCTGCAGAAAAATCGAAGCAGGAACGCGATAAAAGGCACCCACTGTTTGGCCACAGACCTCCGCCACCCCGTCTCAAAAGCAGAAAAAGTTTCCTGAGGAGCACGGAACCCTTGGTGGGTACTGCTTCTGAGAAGCCTTGCTCTGTATGGCGACAGAAACGTCCCCCACCAAGGGTGTACGTGCAACCATCAGAAGAGCTGCCTGCAGGATATAAGACCCCATGGCCAACGTGGAAGTCATTAAATCGTCTCCGAACACAGGTGGGTCGCTGCAAGGAGAACTTGATAAAGTGGGGTATGCAGACCAACCAGCAAACGCAGTGCAGCTGCGGAACCGCACCACAGACCATGGCGCACCTCCTCGCATGCCCAGCCTGCCCCTACTCCTGTAGCGAGCGAGACCTGGTCGACGCAACGGAAAGGGCCATCGGAGCGGCCACTTTCTGGTCGAGATTGCTGTAGTAAAGAACCCATCGACACGAAAAGAAGAAGAAGAAGAAGACCTCCAGTCTGCTCTTGATGTTTACGTCAGTTCTCCGAGAAGGACCATCCTTTTTGAAGTTGATTAACTCGGTGTTGATTGATGCTATGATCTTGCTCTGAGTTTCAATCAAAGCTTCCATTGTGGAATTATGATTTTACCACGGCTTGAATGATGATTTGATGATGATGACAGGTTTGCTGGTGCTGCTTGCTAGGTCAATCGGTATCTCTATGTGTCCCTGATGCAAAATAGGCGAAGACTCAACTCGAACTGGTGAGACCCGCTGGTGGGAGGCCAGCCGAGCCGTTCGCTATCACACCGAAAACACACAGGAAGCTCGAGAGACCAAAAATATTTTGATTTGATTTGACCAAAAAGGTCTCCACAGGTTGCTGATTGTTCTTCACTGCTCGAAGGACCAAAAAGATGTTTGGGCTGTTGCTACCCAGCACACCTTTATTGCTGGTGAAATGATACAACTGTATTTTTCATTGTTATTTTCTTGATAGTGAGTAGGTACGCGGGCGCGGTACGGCGGCCGAACGTATACTAATTGATATTACACTTAATAAATGAAGTTAGCGTAAACCGCTGACGGCGCGATGTGCGGTCGCAGACCGTACAGTGTAGGTAGACCTATCTTTGGGATTTTTTTCTATCGAGCAAAAATTTCTCAATCGTGTTTCTAATAGCTTTTGACTTTAAGGTACATCATCAACAATAAGAGTATTTTTTTCAACCTCGGGTTTTCTATCGTTTAGAAGTAATTGACATCAAAAATAACGAAAATCTGTAATATTACCGCCTTAATAATATCGAGTGCCTACTAATAATCTTATATGTATCCTTTACACATTTACATATTTAGATGCAATAATATTTTTACTATTACAGCAAAATCGTCCAAGAACAAAAGTTTGACGATTTGCCCATCTTTAAATATTTACCTATTGTTACACCTGTAGATTAGTGAAATAACAGAAGTTTTTAGCTATCACTAATAAATTTAGTTAGTCGGTGGCGTAATGGCTAGATACGCCGCCTCCTGCCCGGGAGGTCGTGGTTCGAATCCTGCCACGTACCAATGTGATTTCGAATTTAGATTTCATATGTACGTTTATCCGACGCTCTTACGGTGAAGTAAAACATCGTGAGGATGCGAAGTGCGAAGAAACTCGCAGGTTGTGTTTAAGTCGACCAAGCCGCACTGGGCCCGCGTGGTCGTCTAAGGCCCGATCGCTCTAATTCAGGGTAGGCTCGAGCCCCTCGGTGGGAACGTATATGAGCTGACATGATGATAATTAATTTAGTAAGCAATAAATAAATTAAATTTATGCTTACATGGAGGCCTAAATAAAAACACACTTTTTAAAAACTGATCAGCTTTTGTAGTAAACTGTACAGTTTACTACATATCCCATCAACCATAACCGCAAACGACGCCATAATTCTCAAGTTAAACAACTCCGTTTGAGTGGGAAAGGAGTCACTGAAATAGGCGCAGGCGCCAAAATCGTAGCAACTACGTACTACATGGCTCTCTATTAATATTGAATCATCATCATCATATCAGCCGAAAGACGTCCACTGCTCGACAAAGGCTTCCCTCGAGGATTTCCACGAGGACCGGTCCTGCGCTGCCCGCACCCAGCGGCTTCCAGATTGAATAATATAATATTCGTATTATAGAAATGAGACTTTCATGGCGGACATTTATTCGTATCAGAAAACGATGACTAGGATTTTCATCTTTAATTCCATTTCCTAAGACAGTGTTTACATGGTGATCTATATAATTTCTAAAAGGCCTCTACAAGGTACTGGGACTTATCGTAATACTGAATTACATTCCCCAAAATTAAAAATCTATTTTTCCCATGAGAAAAGTTGTTTGGTTACATCATTTGAAAGACAGTGTAAACCGCTTTCATATGTTGTATACTTGCACGTCCTGCAGCAAAGCAATGCTACTCGTAGTTCAAGCTACTTTCTTTAAACTTGTTTTAGAAACTTACCTCCTGTGTAAGTATGCATTTGTCAGCGCTTTGGTTACTGAAATGAAACAAATTACAATAAGCGTTGTCATTTACAGAATATTTTCCAAAGCAAGATAGACATGTGCGTTGTATAGTTGGGCCCAAAGAAAATTACGCCAACTTGTCACCCAAACATTTTGTTTATCACGTATTATAAAATTGTGGTGTATGTGTGTCTTTATGTTTTCTTGAAAAAATCGTTTATAGGGTAATTGAAGGTGATTAAGAGTAAACAGAAGTGAAAAATATATAAAATAGAACCATGGGCGCCGGCAGAATCATTCTTTGCTTCTTTGCAAATTTTTGGATTCGAGAAACAATAGCTGAAGGTAGCGTAGAAGAGAACGAGATTGTAATCCTTTTTTGACCTGATTTGATTACTCATTTGTCCAACACCACTACTATAGCTCTATAGAGACGAGGCGAGCGCAGCGAGCCCGAAAAATTGTTGTATATGAAAACATAAATTTTCATCAACTTTTTTTCCGTGAGTATATCTTATTTTAAGTCAGGGCGGTGCAAGTGCACTCCCTCGCATTGCACCTACTTGCCAGCGCCCATGGATAGAACTGCGAAAACCTCACGGGCCAAGTCACGGGCAATAGCCACCTAGTAAAAATAAAATCAAAGGAAATATTTATAATAAATACTACATAATTATTAATAATACGCGGTATTTTATGTAAACTAACCAGTCGGTAAAAGCGTCGATCTCCTCCTTTATGGTAGGACACACGGCCTCAGCCCCGGGGCACACTACTTGCGGAGACAGCGGCTTCAGATCCTCGTTGCCAGGCAGGAACTGGACGCATCTCTTCAGGAAGTCGAAAGGGTTAAACGTGCTCTCGCATGGTGCTTTTTGCTCACATGAATCTTTGCTCAGTGAGCAAATGTCGATGCACGAGGAATCTGGTGAACTTAGCGGGGAATGGCACGGTGATATCTTATTGCACGGCTTCGAACGACAAGGTTTTGGAGCGCAAGGGGTCTTACGAATGCAAGGTTTGCTTGGACAGGGTTTAGCAATACAAGGGGGAATTCCCGATGGACAAGGTTTTCTAGCGCAAGGTGCTGACAGAGCCGGGTTAGGTTTCGAGGCGCAAGGGAAAGTCTTGTTGAGAGATGAGTCTTCAGAAATAGTAGGAGACCGACGTGGGCTACTATTTTGTGAACGCGAGCAAGGCTTAATGTATGATTTAGCTGGACAAGGTTTCGGAGGACAAGGCGTTGATGTTTTGCATGGACCCGACAGAAGGGTAGAAAGTTTCGTAAGAGTCGTGTTGATAAGAGAGTCTTCCGAATTACGAGGAGATTGACATGGTGTGAGTAAAGGTATGCAAGGTCTAGATTTAGCTGGACAAGATTTTGGAGCACCAAGCTTCTTTGGGTCACACGGCGATTTTGGGACACAAGTAGGTTTTGTATCACACGGTGGTTTAGGATCACAAGGCGGTTTTGAAGCACAAGTAGGTTTTGTATCATATGGTGGTTTAGGATCACAAGGCGATTTTGGGACACAAGCAGATTTTGTATCACACGGTGGTTTAGGATCACAAGGCGGTTTTGGGACACAAGTAGATTTTGTATCGCACGGTGGTTTAGGATCACAAGGCGATTTTGGGACACAAGTAGATTTTGTATCACACGGTGGTTTAGGATCACAAGGCGGTTTTGGGGCACAAGGCGAGGAGGTGTTAAAAGGACATGGTAGTAAACTAGAAAGCTTAAAACCATAAGGAGGAGAAACTGAATGCGCACAAGATTTTAAAAGCGATTTAGTTGGACACGGCTTTAGAGCACTAGGTGATGAGATACCTGGACATGGTATTCCATAAGAAGTTTTTGAACCAGAAGGCGATGGAGATCGACAAGAGCTGGTGTTCTGTGAACGTGAGCAAGGCTTCAAAAGTCTTGAACAGGGTTTTGAAGTGCAAGGCGGTGAAGTCTTAGCTGGACAAGGCTTTGTCGAAGACGATGTCTTTTTTCTCGGACTACAGGGATACGACTTACACCAAGGCTCAGGCCGCGGAGAGCCACAAGGGGAATTGGGACAGGAACTAATAGGGAGGATCTTTCCACATAGAAGACTATCCATGGAATTCCTGGTGCAAATACCGACTCCCACATCGACGGGAGTCAATACTGCAGTGCCCGTGCCCGCATTAACGAGACCGGATTTTCCTGAATCGGAGCTGAAATCTGATGAGCCTTTTGATCCTGACTTTTTATCCTTTTCTTTTTTTTGCCTCTTCCATATGCTTTTCTTTTCTTTTTTACTGGACGAACCGGAATCATGTGAGGAACTAGACTCTTTTGACTTTTTCTTTTCTTGAGCTAAGTTTTGTTTAGAAGACTTCTTCGTATCTCCTTCATGTTTTGTGTGTGACTTTTTTGAAGGTCTTAAACGATTAGATGATTTTGAATGTTTTTGAAACAGAGGTTTCTTAGATGTATTTGCCTCTTTAGCAGAATCGTTTGATTCAGAGCTTTTGAGAGATTTATTTTTCTTATCTTTTTTGCTTTTTGTTTTTTTAGATTCCCGATCAGGTGAGTTCTCATCATCTGAAGATTCAGACGTTTTTGTGGACTTATTTCTCTTGAAAAAACCAGCAATGTTAGATTTCTTTGAAGTTTTACTTTCCTGTTCCGGTGACTTAGAGCTAGAAGATTCAGAAGATTTCTGATCGTCTTTCGTGTTAATATCGGGAGAAGTGAACGATAATAATTTTTCTACGAGACACCTTCTATCTGGTGGATTCCTACATAAAGCATGTGCGGTGTCCGAGCAATCGCATGCTGACGTGTTTGTAGTGTGTCGAGTTCTTTTGGGGCTGTGGCCGCCATTTGTGGTGTTAGATACAGCTAGTCTGACAGTGGGGACGCAGTTTAGTGCTCCTGTTGAGGCGGACAACATGCGCGCCTGCCGCGCACATGACATTATCGAAGATGGCGTCAAGCAGCAATCCCTGTAGAGCATTCGCTCCAGTTTCTCTATGGAATCAGCTGATATATTTTGCACTGACGGGTCCTGCGTAATAATAAGGTTCATTATAATAAGGTGATTGTGTCATAAATTAGACTCTCACATCTCCTCTCCATTTCGATCCATTGTAAATAAAGAAAAATCATATCCACTTTGGTCAATAACAGGCCTAAAAGCAATCATGAATAATGTTTGAAACGATTGAACCCTAAACTTATTCAAATTATCTTACTTGGGCCTTTCTCATTAACCTCCACTTAGCGGGATTCTGCGCCACATCAAAGATTAAATATTTCTGGCACATGGACCGACAACCTGATGAAGATCGCGGAAAGCCGCTGCTGGATGCAGGCAGCGCAGGACCAGTCGTTGCGTAAATCCCTGGGGAAGGCCTTTGTCCAGAATTGGACGTCTTTCGGCTGATGTGATGGTGCATAGCAGTAGCTTTTTGTAAGCACCACTCGATCATGTGACCACCTGGAGTACCTAATTAATTAATCAATTCCAAGTGTATACTTTAACAAACTAAGAAGAGATAAAAGAAAAAAAGATAAGTCACACACACGCACACGCTCAATGCTTGACTCCTCAGGGTCGCTGTGGGCGGAGCAGGCGCTTCGAGCGCTGCGGGCCGGTGTCGACGAGACCAGCGCTTGGCAGGACACCTGATGAATTAGGTACACCGAAAATGTCAATTCATATCGATTTTCATTAAGTACTTTAGATAGACTTAAAACGTCGTCTAAGATGGATGTGCGGTGCTGAGCCAGAAGACAAGAGTACTACCTCTATAAGAATGACGTCTCGTGGCGGTACCTTAGCAGATATATAGCTGCCTCGCCAAATTGGAGAACTCTCCTCACTCCTGCAGATTCAGTTATTAAACACATTTCGGCACAGTCTGAAGAATCCATACCGCCGTCCAAAGAGGACGTCTACACAAGGCATTCGTGTGGGGGCCGAGTCCAATTCAGCTGCTGATAGGGACGAACTTCTCCCCGATGGCGAGCGATGCGGTGGTGGGCATCATCATAGACAGTTCCTCAAAACAACTCTGCCATCATCTCACCTGATGGTAATTGACGATGATGTCGAAGATGGAAGCGAGCTATTCCTCAACGACTACCTTATTTTCATGCCTGAACACATCAACACTGCTAACATTATTTTTTCTCGGAAGACTAAGATAAGATGGTGGTACAAAGCAGGTACCAGCCTTACAAAGTATTCTCCAACGGAAACCTCCTGGTGTGAAGCAGAGGTAGTCAACTAACTACGTAAGTGATTGTCAGGTGGCAAAACAAAATGTCACATTGGTCCAAACATTTCAAATGGAAAACGTACACTATTAATGCAGTAATTTCAAAACATCAAATCAATCAACTCCGCTTATTATAATGCTGTTGTTATGTTTAGTAAATAAAATTAAAAAATGAAACTTACTTTGTTGGCTATCCTTTTCACACGTTACGCAAAGGTTATATCGTTATTCACTTCGTGGCACAGTTTAAAGATAAACACTGGCCGCACTACCACCACTGATGTTTGCGCTAGAGTGACATTGTGTCCGACATGACACGTATATATAAATACAGACCGTAAAAGACAGTAGTTTTGTCTGCAAAAAATCTAAAAGGATGCTGGAGCTTTGTCATTACTCGCTCGGTAAGCTTGGAATTCGACCAAAGAACTGCCTCACATTACTTACTAACAAAACGAGATTAACGGACACGCAGTCAAGTTCCCGAACATAGTCATTCTTTTTCGCCCTCTCTGTCTAACATATATTTTTAAATATTTCTATCCTTGTCTCCTGTCACGACTTATTTGGAAGTTTTTTTTGTATGAAGCTGGGGATCTATTCTTTTATATATGATCTAAACCGAAACCCAAAATAATTACACAATTGAATCGGTTTCAAAACAACACTACATTTTTATAGAAGTACAATATTACCTCAAAGAAACTGCTTGCCAAGTATCTAAAACAAAACCATCAAAAGAACATCCAAAGACTGTCTTTAGCCCCACTAGTATTATGACAATGAGTGATCCAAGTAAAACCACAATAAGCTGGCAACACATGTCGTTTTCGTTCGGTTTATACATTACTGAACAGAGCAAGGCGTTGTTTAAACAATAACTCTGTTCTCTGTGACAGACTGAGCGAAAACGGCACATGTTCCCAGCGTTAACCAGATTTTATCGAAAATATATCGTCCCCTGAACCATCCAGACGCGGCGTGCGGCTTTCGTCAGAGTCCGGCAACGGGGCGGAGACAGTGGGGCGCTCGGCGGTCGCCCCGAGCGGCGAGGGCGCTGGCAGGGCGGCCACGCGCCGGCGTCCCGGCTGCCGTATACACAGAACGCGCGACGGCCGACACACGCTCATGTTATTCGCCTTGAAGTCATTCAAGTCACCTTGGGACTTGCCGATCGCTTCGGAGTCTTTTAACTGTAACAAAAGATGCACAGCAATTATCTTTTTATATATTTATACCCAAGCGTATACAAGCGTCGGTGGCTCAACCGGTAACGACTCGGTCGTCCTAACCAGAGGCGCCAGGTTCAAATCCGGACGGCCAATGTACCAATGAGTTTTTCGTAACTTACGTACATATACTCTCCGATTGCTTTAACGGTGAAGGAAAACATCGTGAGGAAACCTGCACAACACACCCGCGAAGAAACTCGAAGGTTGTGTGTGAAGTCGACCAACCCGCACTGGGCCCGCGTGGTCGACTAAGGCCCGATCGCCCTAATTAATTTCTAATTCAGCTCATATACGTCCCCACCGAGGGGCTCGAGCCTAACCTGAATCAGGGCGATTAGGCCTTAGTCGACCACGCGGGCCCAGTGCGGGTTGGTCGACTTCACACACAACCTTCGAGTTTCTTCGCAGGCGTGTGCAGGTTTCCTCACGATGTTTTCCTTCACCGTTAAAGCAATCGGTAAGTATGTACGTAAGTTTTTGAAAAACTCATTGGTAAATGGGCCGTCCAGATTTGAACCCGGTACCTCTGGTTAGATGGACCGAGTCGTTACCGGTTGAGCCACCGACGCTTAATCTTAATATAAATCGCAATAGAAACTTAATCATTAATAACAAAATAATACGAGTATAACATGATAAGCAAGTCTCCACAGTACAGAACAGGGTCAAAAGTGTGACATGAGACAGCCATTTTTCCGTCCCTTGTCATCATTAGATATCGTCGTAGGTATGTTCTATCTGCGTCTATAAGAGGAAGGCACGAGTACAGGTGGCATACGGTTAACGAGAAACCATTGTAGGAGCACACACATTAAGGTTTATTTTTCACTAATTTTATATAATAAGTATTGTAGCTGACATTGCGAACTCATACATCGCCCGCCGTCATTCACTTAGTGCGCATTAAAGACGCTTGACAAGAGCACACACCTTTTACAAACTCTCCTGCCGTCCTGCACTCATACAATCACATACATCGTTCAGGGACCAGCCCGAACAACCATAATATCTAACTAAAGTAAAGAAAGACACATTTACCTATTAATTGACGCGCGGCAAATTAGGGTTAGTTAAAAACTACTTGGTTCTACGTCTCTAACCTCAATTTAAACAAATTTTTTTCGCTACCTTACTTTTTATCTTTTTACATAT
Source organism: Coleophora flavipennella (assembly GCA_947284805.1). NCBI lineage: Eukaryota > Metazoa > Arthropoda > Insecta > Lepidoptera > Coleophoridae > Coleophora > Coleophora flavipennella. The sequence continues at coordinate 17,929,894 of OX369263.1, read as the reverse complement.
AAAAATTAATTGTTGTTCGTAAGTCTCGCTAAAACTCGAAAACGACAAAACTTTCGTGAATGGTGCGCGCGCCAGGGAAGGTTTATAACATAAAAGCCCCGCCCAAGGCGCACCACTGTTGTCGGTTATCCATGGCTGCACACACGCGACGCAAAACATACATTAGTCACTCCTACCACCTGGGATGTTGAAGACTAACCTTAGTTTTAGCCTGTTTCAGCTGCCGTCTCATCTCCCTTATAATCTCATCTTTAAACTGCGCGCGCAGAGTAGAGGCACGAGACTGTTCATCCAGGGCTGCGCACACGCGGCGCAAAGCGTGTAACTCCTCGCTCAGAGCCACGTTCACCTTGCGAAGCGCGAACACGTTGTCGTCAGCCGACTGCACGGGGAAGGTGGGGAAGGTGGGGAGGGTTTGTTACTATTGAGTTCTGTATGACGCGTATTGATACGTACATGACCATTGTTATTTTTACTTTTTTTTACTCACTATTGGTAAACCCTTAACAACATATCACCTGGTAAGTGACGATTTTGCCGAAGATGGAAGCGGGCTTACCAAGATTCCCCAACGCAATGGGGAACTGGCTATCTTATCTTCATGCCGGAACATACTAATGATATCAACATTGATATTTGGCGGCTAGATTTAGATAAGATGGTGGTAGCTAGCCAGGCGGGCTTAGAAAATGCCCTGCCACCAACCAAACCGAGTCTTACAATTGACCCCGCCGGGAATCGAACCCGCGACCTCCTGTGTAAAGCCAGTGACTTTTGCCTCTGGGCTACGTAGGCGGTTAACCACTAAACTGCTCCAACTTCTCGATTTTATAACAATTCAACAACAAAATGATATTCTCTAGTAATTTGTTAACTATGTTTAATAGTTATAAAATGATAAACAACCTGAGAATTGACGTGGAAGCGACAAGACATGACAAGTTTAGTACTTCTTTTCATTAATGTATTTTTCTTAGTATTGACATGAGTGGTGCATGCTCGCTTAAATGTTCGTGCGGATGGTGGCGTATCGGGAGCCGGGTCGTTCCTTTCCATCTAATATGGTTGATGGGAGCGATGGCTGACTCTCGCGTTATACTCGTGACCGGGTGCTGTCCGTGTGAACTGGCCTAACTCTTGTCAAAGGCATCAATGACATTCAATGATTTTTATGTATAACTTTTCGTGTCTTATTGTTTTCAGGTTCTAATGACATAATCTGGTTTATTTCAAGGATTGCACTTTGACATTATTAACTAATGATTGTTTATTTCTTGATTTTACGCAAATGACATTTTGTTATTATTATTTTATGACTATTTCATTCATTCATATCAGCTCATATACGTACCCACCGAGGGGCTCGAGCCTACCCTGAAGTAGGGCGATCGGGCCTTAATCGACCACGCAGGCCCAGTGCAGGTTGGTCGACTTCACACACAACCTGCGAGTTTCTTCGCAGGCGTGTGCAGGTTTCCTCACGATGTTTTCCTTCACCGTAAGAGCGTCGGATAAACGTACATATGAAATCAAAATTAGAAAACACATTAGTACGTGGCAGGATTTCCGATTTGAACCACTACCACTCGGACTGGGAATCAGCGGCCCTAGCCATTACAACAACGACGCTCTATGACTATTGGAAAGAGTGTAAATTGCACCTATTTTGAATAAATTGAACATAGTGTGGCGTTGAATTAGACGTTGGGTGGGTACTTTTTGTCCTGTGATACGACGCAAACGAAGTCATAGGTTCAACCATATTTTTATGGTTTGGCAAAAAGGTGGCGAGAAACTTGGGCAACACGTAAACAGAGCAATGAGAGTGGCCTTACTGGCACGCGAAGCATTCCATCTCGGTCCTCGAGGGTGAGCAAAGACCTGAGATGACTACTAATAGTAATGACTTCTATATTACTGGCGTAAGGACCCGGCCAAAGCGCTCGACTATCAAAAGTTTCGCACACTCGCGACTCACAATCAGTCGTCTGCGGGAAACTGCAGAGTGCGGTGAAAATATATTCCATATAAAAATGCCTTTTTGTGTTGTTAGAGGCTGTAAAAATCTGAAAGAAAGGTTTAAAAGAAACATGGGATATCGTATCATAGTTAAGTAACCTTACATTTTATTTTTTCTTGTAAACAAATTAAATAAACGCATTTTTAGAGCGACAATTCTACCAAGGTCCTTTTATCGCGGCACTGACGTCAACTCTCGCCCACGCTAGTTCGTTCGAGTTATGTCAGATGGCGCTACTTTTTGCATGTATGAAGAAAATCTGAGTAAAATATGGAGACGGGCGGATCCTTCTGTACAAATCTGTGATCAACAGTCATATTGCTGTGCCTTTGGTGTCACAGCTGTTTATGCGCGGCGGTCGACACTTTCCATCAGGTGGGTGCCGCCGCCAGCCTTTTGACAACCTTTACAATAAAAAAATTACTTGCAAAACACAGGCTGGTTCATAAGTTATTGAGGGGCTCACCTTCAGCTTGGTCTCTATGGCGCGCATCTTCTCCTGGCACTTGCCGGCCTCGTCCTTCGGCACGACGCTGAGCTTGCACTCGCCGCTGCCGTTCTACAAGAGCAGTGAGCGTGTAAGCACGCGTGTGCGCGCGCACGCCCATCGCTTGTTGCACGCGTCTCATACAGTCGATGGACGGGGTTTCATATAACATAAGGATAGAAGGGCAACTACTGCAAACTCTATATACATAGTGATTATTTAATATATTTGAGGGCACATCAATATGCTCACCAAACTGAACAACATTTTCCATGGAACCTGTTGGTATACGTGGAAACTATATGTTAACGGACGATTTCTCTGTAACTATTAAAACCGGCCAAGTGCGAGTCCGACTAGCACCCCGAGGGTTCCGTACCACTCCATACACCTCTCCACACAACTTAGTACTTAAATATATACTTTGACACAACTACACAGTATAATGACAATAATACCTATTTACATTACAAGCAACACACGCGAGCGACAAAAGTATGCTTTTTTTTGTCATTTAGTTCGGACTCCTTAGCGCGAGTACGACTCACACTTGGCCGATTTTTAATATTTGATGTTTTACTTGAGTATTAGTACTATAATCTGATCACACCAAGTTTCATGCGTGTATGTATTATCGTTATTACGATGGATCTAATCAATGATACTTCTAAAGACCTATAAAAAAACACGTTTTTTTTGTATGGAGACCTCCCTTATTTTTTTACTTTTTCATATTTTTAGTATTTTTTGTTATAGCGGCAATAGAAATACAAATTTTGTGAAAATTTCAACTGTGTACCTATTATTATTATTATAACAGCTCATATACGTCCCCACCGAGGGGCTCGAGCCTACCCTGAATCAGGGCGATTTACAGCCCGCTGACAGACGGACAAACCGCGGAGGCTTAGCAAAAGGGTCCTGTTGGTCACCCGTTATGTGTACGAAACCTTAAAAATAATTTAAACCAAAAACTGATATCTTCTTTTTCATCCACAATTGGTAAGCCCTTGGCATTATCTCACCTGCTGGTAAGTGACGATGATGCCTAAGATAGAAGCGGAATAAAATAATAATATTAACTACATAATATGCCGCCAAATATTAATATTAACAGCATTGATGTTTTCCGGCATTAAGACAAGATAGCCAGTTCCTCATTACTTCGGAGAATCTTGGTAAAACCGCTTTCGTATTAAGCCCGCCTGGCTAGCTACCACCATATTAACGCGAGGCATTGATTGGAACAGTTGTCTCGGTCTTTTTCTTTACGTGTTAACAGTTAAGAAAATAACCACACTTTGCACTTTTTAACGTTTTTTCTCTTCAATTAAAAACTACAACTAATTATAAAAAGTTCAAATAGCATATTGAGGTGTGTGTTTAGACTAATCGACTAAGAAAATTTAGAGATAACTAAATCGATTTGGTTTGCCTGTAGAATGCAAATCTCTGTTTTAAAAGAGGTTTCTTTGAAAACATCAGTTTCATATGTTTTGTAACTGTTGAAAAAATCGAGATCCCTGCTAGACCGTGTTGCTCGAAGGATCCCTGCGACCAAAGTTTCCAACGCGTCGCCTTAAGGTGGTAGCTAGAGGCTTAGGAAATGTCTTACAAAGTTGAACCCCGCCGGAATTCGAACCCCCGTTGTGAAGCAAGATCTAGAGCACAGTGGTGTAAGTCTAAAAAATATATTTTCACTGGGAATATTTTTTGTGCGATTTATTTATGTCAAATGAATGACTTAATTTTCTGAGGTAAGTACACAAATCAGTTTTTTTTACTTCTCATAAACATGGATCAGCTCATTCGAGTCCATACCGTTCTTGTGATTCGAGCAAAGTTCCTTGGGGAGTTGTTGAGGTTTTGAGTACGACATTCATGCCCACTATTGTTCACTCATTACAAATCAGCCCAACCATACGAGTACATATAACTTTTACACTCATCTAGATGGTTCCGGAACATAATGTTGAATTCTCAAAATTTTGAATTCAACATCTGCAAAATATGTAAATTTATGATCGCAAAAAAATTATATTTTTATGTTTCTTTTGATGTTGATTAAGAAGCTTTAATATTTCACACCTTAAATTTTCCCATTTTTTTAAATTAGGTTTGGTCAGGTTTGATTGATAATGATTATACAGTCAGAGCCTCGCTAAGCGAGGCTCCCCCTCATGGCAAAGTATATACATTAGTACTAACATACAGTATGGACACTCCCTGCCGCTCTCTAGATTGCGACCTCACTCCCTAACTGATTAATTGATACAGATTGGTTACAGTTTGGTTGTCGAACGTATAGGATTTCGCCGCCATTTTGTTTGTTCCGTCTTTCCTTTTTTAAATGTCATTTCTGTCCTGTTGTATGAAGTGTACAGGGTGTGATCATGGGTAGCAGAATGCTGCGCAGAAGAAGAAACGCTACGCTGTTGTTCAATCACGATTTCAACATTAAGACATTTAAGGTTCAACATTTTGAGAATTCAACATCATGTTCCGGAAGGATTTATTCAGTGTGTAATAAAAAAAAAAAGAGAAGTTCATTCGCGAATTCACTGCGGATTGTTTTGAAACAATTGTTCAGTATGGTCGACTGATGAGTCGGGGCCCAGTGCACACCTGTTTTGTTACATTATTTACATCATAAATTAAAGCAACCAAGCAAAAATGCAACAAGTTTTTTTATCTAGCAGTCTCTAGTAAGTAGTCATAATATTGGAGAGATCCAATTAAACATTGCGAGTCCTATACTAAGTGGTTGGCATACGATTTTGATGGAAGCTATGTTTGGACCAATGTCATCTAATTCAGTTTGTATTCATTTCAAAATTTTAACCAGGTTTTCTTTTCTCCGTGAATTCACATTGAGTATGGGTGGGGTACCTTCCCGAGTAGACCGGCGCCCCAGCAATGGGGAGGTGAATTACGTTTGTCAACGATAGGAAATCATTAAAATGTGTATACAGGTGTAACAAATGTATGGGCGTGGGACCCGTTAACTGAGGTTTCCATACATCGGTGAACAACTTTCCCCAAGGAACACAGTCAATTCGAAGAATATATCCACTCTCCACACCAAAATGCACAAAACTGGTCAATCAGGTGAGCGATTTGTATGAATTTTTTTTTTGGGAATTGACTAGGAGTCGAAGTGGTCGCCACGACCGAAATCGGTCGGATAGATCATCATCATCATCATCATGGGAAAAGTTGTTCAGTATGATAAGAAAACATAATTTTGTTTCACCCGTATGGAAAGAGAAGTCCCGGCTCACCGCATCCCTGACGCCCACCCCAAGGCCCAAACCATTCGACCTAGAAAGCTGAAATTTTACACAGACCTACCTTTTTTACCTTTTACCTTTATGATGTAAACAAGGCCATATTTTTAGAAACTCCCTCGGGATAGGGAAGGGAATAAAGCGGGAACGAAGTCGCGGGCACCCACTAGTCAAATAAATAAATGGAAAGGGACTATACCTCGACCCGGTCGGAGCAGCATATTCCGGCGCTCACTTCCACATCCCTTTTAGCACATGGTCTGCAATAGAACAAATCCATCTTCGGGTCAAAGTCTCCCAAACAAAGTACCTAATGGGTCTATCGCTGAGACGTCGTCTTTCGGCATGCGCATGGTGCTAGGCAATCTTGTTGTTTTTTCAAGCGACTCCAAAAAAGGAGGAGGTTCTCAATTCGACTGTGTTTGTTTTTTTTATGTGTGTTACCTCAGAACTTTTGACTGGGTGAATCGATTTTTATGATTTCGCTAGTGCTTCCCGTGTGGTCCCTTATCAGTGACTTATATATTACTGGCGTAAGGACCCGGCCAACGCGCGCGACTAATGCTCCCAACGAATTGGTGCGAAAATCGAGTTTCGCACACTCGCGACTCAGTCGTCTGCGGGAAATTGTACAGTGCGGTGGAAATCTATATCTATATATATATACTAGCTGTCCCGGCGAACTTCGTACCGCCTAACATAACATTACACTGCCCTACCCTACACTACACTACCCTACCCTACTACATACACTACACTACACTACCCTACACTACCCTACACTACCCTACCCTACACTACACTACCCTACACTACCCTACACTACACTACCCTACCCTACACTACCCTACCCTACCCTACACTACCCTACCCTACCCTACACTACACTACACTACCCTACCCTACATAAGAACCTTCTCCTGACAATAACGAACTCAAAAAAAAAAGAATTAGCGAAATCGGTCCAGCCGTTTAGGAGGAGTTCAATGACTAACACACGGACAGAAGATTTATATGGAATAAAATCTTTTTGTACCTATCTCTATAAATACAAACAGCTGTGTCTTAAATAAAAATGTTTTTGCATTTTATAAATAAAAAATAATCAAATCTTTTTTGTCATATGGAGGTATATACAGTTTATGAAAAGAGTTTTATTATTCTCCGAAAATGATCAAATCTTCTTATATGTTTGTTTTGACAACCGATATTGTTGCCATGGCAACCGAGCGTGAAGTTTTATTCTTCGTTACGGAATTTCTGGATTCTTAATTAAAATTGCTACTATAATTTGAGATTTAAACTATCCTATCTATCAAGTTGGATCGAACTGCACATGGTGTGCGAATTTTATTATAATCGGTTAAGTGGTTTAGGAGTCCATTGGGGACAAACATTGTGACACGAGATTTATATATATAAGATATATATATAAAATGCTTATGTTAGTACGTAAAGCCAGGGTTTTCTCTATCACCACTAACTCCAATCAACTTCCCGTTGGGGTGGTAAATACCCCTTGGTCTCCAGGTGGGAGTAAGGGAGTTTGGTCGCGGTGGGTGGAAGTGGGTGGTTGTGGGTGGCGAAAATGTGAAAAAATATATATCTGTCCTTTTCTAACTCATGGGAACTTTTAGAAAGTTCTAAAAATTTCTGGAATTTCTGGAATAATCTAGAAAACTCCAGAATGTGTACAAGTGTAACAATCGATCTAGAATGTTCGAGAAGGTTCTAAAAATTTCTGGAATGATCTAGAAAGTTCCAAAATTGTGTGTGACTGCTAAAATCGGTATGGAATGTTCCAGAAAGTTTTAAAAATTTCTGGAATGATCTAGAAAGTTCCAAAATTGTGTGTGACTGCTAAAATCGGTATGGAATGTTCCAGAAAGTTCTAAAAATTTCTAGAATGATCTAGAAAGTACCAAAATTGTGTGTGACTTCTAAAATCGGTATGGAATGCTCCAAAAAGTTCTAAAAATTTCTAGAATGATCTAGAAAGTTCCAAAATTGTGTGTGACTGCTAAAATCGGTATGGAATGTTCCAGAAATATCTAAAAATTTCTGGAATGATATAGAAAGTTCCAAAATTGTGTGTGACTGCTAAAATCGGTATGGAATGTTCCAAAAAGTTCTAAAAATTTCTAGAATGATCTAGAAAGTTCCAAAATTGTGTGTAACTGCTAAAATCGGTATGGAATGTTCCAGAAAGTTCTAAAAATTTCTGGAATGATCTAGAAAATTCCAAAATTGTGTGTGACTGCTAAAATCGGTATGGAATGTTCCAGAAAGTTCTAAAAATTTTTAGAATGATCTAGAAAGTTCTAAAAATTGTGTGTGACCACTAAAATCGGTATGGAAAGTTCCAGAAAGTTCAAAAATTTTCTGGAATGATCTAGAAAGTTCCAAAATTGTGTGTGACTGCTAAAATCGGTATGGAATGTTTCAAAAAGTTCTAAAAATTTCTGGAATGATCTAGAAAGTTCCAAAATTGTATGTGACTGCTAAAATCAGTATGGAATGTTCCAAAAAGTTCTAAAAATTTCTGGAATGATCTAGAAAGTTCCAAAATTGTATGTGACTGCTAAAATCGGTATGGAATGTTCCAGAAAGTTCTAAAAAATTCTGGAATGATCTAGAAAGTTCCAAAATTGTGTGTGACTGCTAAAATCGGTATGGAATGTTCCAAAAAGTTCTAAAAATTTCTAGAATGATCTAGAAAGTTACAAAATTGTGTGGGACAGCTAAAATCGGTATAGAATGTTCCAGAAAGTTCTAAAAATTTCTGGAATAATCTAGAAAGTTCCAAAATTGTGTGTGACTGCTAAAATCGGTATGGAATGTTCCAAAAAGTTCTAAAAATTTCTGGAATGATCTAGAAAGTTCCAAAATTGTGTGTGACTGCTAAAATCAGTATGGAATGTTCCAGAAAGTTCTAATAATTTCTGGAATGATCTAGAAAGTTCTAAAATTGTGTGTGACTGCTAAAATCGGTATGGAATGTTCCAGAAAGTTCTAAAAATTTCTGGAATGATCTAGAAAGTTTTCAAATTGTGTGTGACTGCTAAAATCGGTATGGAATGGTCTAGAAAGTTCTAGAAATGTTTGGAAAGATCTAGAAAGATTCAAAATTGTGTGCAAGTGTAAAAATCGATATGGAATGCTCTAGATAGTTCTAGAAATGACTGGAATAATCTAGAAGCTTCTAGAAAAATCCGAAATGTGTGCAACTATTGAAATTAATCCGGACGATCCAGATCGTAATTAAGTACATCGGAATGTTCTAGAGTTTTCTGATACTAGAAATTTCGATTTCCAACGGTATAAACCGAAAATCAGTGACTTTTTGTCAGTTGAACCGTGTTTACAGTCGCGAAAAGATCAATTGAAGCCAAGAGTGAACAGTGATTACATAAATTCAAGTGACTTGAACAAATGAAAAAGTAAAAACTATTTGACTATTCTAGAGTGTTCTGATACTAGAAATTGCGATTTCCAACGGTATATAAACCGAAAATCAGTGACTTTTTGTCGGTTGAACCGTGTTTACAGTCGCGAAAAGATCAATTGAAGCCAAGAGTGAACAGTGATTACATAAATTCAAGTGATTTGATCAAATGAAAAAGTAAAAACTATTTGACTATTCTAGAGTGTTCTGAACAACTTATAAATGAAGTGTATCCAAGTATTGCTGAAAAATATACTAATTCAGAATGTTTACATGAGCGCATTATTCTAGCCACGAAGAACGACATTGTCAATAGCATCAACAACATCATCCAGAAAATGATTCCGGGAGAAGAGAAAATCTACAACGCAATTGATACAATGACTGATGAACAAGAAAGCGTAAATTTTCCTACAGAATTTTGGAATTCACTAAATGTTCCAGAAATGCCATTACTTTGCCTTAAAGTGAAAGTTGATTCACCAATTATTTTATTACGAAATCTGAACTCGCCAAAATTGTGTAGTGGTACGAGACTCTGTATCAAACAGCTACAAAATAACATCATCGAAGCCAGTACAATGACTGGTAAAGAAAAAGGACAAATAGTATTTATACCACGAATACCTTTAATATCAAATGGATTGCCCTTTACGTTTAAACGTTTACAATTCCCGGTGAAGTTGGCTTACAGTATGACCATCAACAAAGCACAGGGCCAAACATTCCAATACTGTGGCGTTGACTTAAAGGAACCATGCTTTGCACATGGTCAATTATACGTTGCATGCTCACGAGCAGGATCACCTCGAAATTTGTTCATCTACAGCCCGGACAATAAAACAATAAATGTAGTCTATAAGCAAGTATTATAAAAAAAAATAAACAAAATGTAAATGTATAATATGACGTGTAATATGTTAATGTATTTATTATATATGTAGTATGTAGAATATCATATGTAAATAATTGTGTGAATAAAACATAAATTTTCCATTTACTAAGGTGTTTTTTATTCTAACTTAGGTATAATTATTTCAATTAGTTAATTAATTAAATATACTTTCTATACACCGCATATTTAATGGTCGACTAAGTCTTTCAATATCTAAGATAGAAATCTATATTATCTACGTTAAAAAATGCATCCTCAAATATTTTTTATACCATTAAACATGCGATGTATTTTAACCCGAGCAACGCCGGGTTTTGCAGCTAGTATATTCTATATAAAAATGCCTTATTGTGTTGTTAGAGGCTGTAAAAATCATAAAAGAAAGGCTAAAAAAAACATGCGATGTCGTATCATCGCTATTTAACCTTACATTGTATTTTTTTCTTGTTAACAAATTAAATAAACAAATTTTTAAAGCGACAATTCTACCAAGGTTATTTTAACGCGACACTGACGTCAACTCTCGCCCACGCTAGTTCGTACGAGTTATGTTAGATGGCGCTACTTTTTGCTTGTATCAAGAAAATCTGAGTAAAATATGGAGACGGGCGGATCCTTCTGTTCAAATCTGTCCCTTATAAATTTTATCAAAATCGGTGTAGTACTTTATTAGAAAATTAAAAAAAACAAAAATAATAATGCAAAAATTTACTAAGTTGTTGCGATGGAAGTCGGTTTTTTAACGTGTTTAGCGTTTTCAATTATTTAATGATAGGCCCAAGATTAGTGTCTCTCTAGTCCTTGCTTAATTTTGATAGTCCAACTTGTAAGGTTGCGTTATCTATAACATGCAGACCGTTCTGAGCAAATATATACATTAGTGCATCTGTAGCCTCACGACGTCTCAGTCGAGGCGTGATACATTTAGCTGATAGTGTGGACACTTACGAAGAGCATTTGGTACTTGAAATCTCTTTTCTCAAATCAAGTAATTTTTGTTCGTATTGGTGCATGTCTTTGTTCAATCGTCTTATCTCTCTGCAAACAGAAATGTTTGCGTCAATAGACTGATTTCTCTCAACCTTTTTGCCTATGAGCATTTGAACGCTGGTAGTGCTAAAACCAGCACTGTGAGCGGGTCCCAATTCATAAAAGCAATGCAAGTAACAATAACTTTGGAATATACTCAAGTAGGTCATCATATCAGCTCATATACGTCCCCACCGAGGGGCTCGAGCCTACCCTGAGTTAGGGCGATCAGGCCTTAGTCGATCACGCGGGCCCAGTGCGGGTTGGTCGACTTCACACACAACCTGCGAGTTTCTTCGCAGGCGTGTGCAGGTTTCCTCACGATGTTTTCCTTCACCGTAAGAGCGTCGCGTCGGATAAACGTATACGTATTTTTTTATTTTGCGTTTATTCCAGCTGAATAAAAATCACCCAGTATTGTACGTGTGTCTCACCTCTCCTTGGCCAGATTCTCCTTTACGAGCGACTCATTCATGTTCTTAAGCTCTTTGAACTTTTTGCTCTTCTTTTCCTATGAAAAATAATTAAACACAGAGGTAATAATCTTTAGTCTTATAAACTAATAATCTTTATAACAGACTTTCAAAATAAATTAGGAAAGTGAAGAGGTATGCACTAAGGGGGCTATAACACTATCATAGATATACGATTTTAGATCTAATATACATTGCCGCTTTTGTAATATCATATTTTGCATTAAGCTGTCAAAATGATCATTGAGCTACATCTAGCATCATGTATCTATGATAATGTGATACCCTCCTAAGGTTACTTGCAAATCTGAGCAACTGTCAAATCCTCAAAGTAAATATAATGCAATGTTATAAATGAAAACAAGCAATTATTTTACGAGTAGGTTTTTCAAAAGTAGAGGCTAAAACTAAAGGGGGGATTGTTTCTTTTATAAATATACTAGCTGTCCCGGCGAACTTCGTACCACCTTACACTACACTACCCTACCCGACGCTACCCTAAACTACACTACACACAACCCTACCCTACACTACCCTACCCTACATAAGAACCATCTTCTGACAGTAACGAACTCAACAGAAAGCGAAATCGGTCCAGCCGTTTTCAAGTTATAACGCGACACGAAGAAATAGGGGTTAATTTTTATATAAATGAAACAGCCATTAAAAATAAAAATAATATTATTAAAACAACACTTCACAAACAAACAATCTTTAAAAAAACAATATACAGACCACTACAAAACAAAACAATTCAAAATCTAGGTAAACATGTTGTCCTAGACAAGCTGGTATCGTCGCCTGTTCTTGGCTTTTCCGAGAGCGGCCTTCAGGTTCGAGCCGTCTACTTTTGAGTCGCCTTGATCTAGTTTGTTTTGTCGCCTGGAAATAAAACATAAGTTCACCAACTTATATTGATTGAATATAAGAAATACAAGGTAAACAAACGTACAGGAGGAGTTCGTCCAAATGGTTCAAAGGATAAACAGGTCGCATCGCATTCTAATGAAAACGTTACTATTAACGTGTTAAGTAGAATGCAATGCGACGCGTATCGTATTAGAAGAAATTATTAACGTGTTAAGTAGAATGCGATGCGACGCGAATCGTATTAGAAGAAATTATTAACGTGCTAAGTAGAATGCGATGCGACGCGAATCGTATTAGAAGAAATTACTAACGTGTTAAGTAGAATGCGATGCGACAGGAATCGCATTAGAAGAAATTATTAACGTGTTGAGTAGAATACGATATGACGCGAATCGCATTAGAAGAAATTATTAACCTGTTGAGTAGAATGCGATGTGACGCGAATCGCATTAGAAGAAATTATTAACGTGTTAAGTAGAATGCGATGTGACGCGAATCGCATTTGAAAAAATTATTAACGTGTTAAGTAGAATGCGATGTGACGCGAATCGCATTTGAAAAAAATATTAACGTGTTAAGTAGAATGCAATGCGACAGGATTCGCATTAGCAGAAATTATTAACGTGTAAAGTAGAATGCCATGCGACAGGAGTCGCATTAGAAGAAATTATTAACGTGTTGAGTAGAATGCGATGTGACGCGAATCGCATTAGAAGAAATTATTAACGTGTTAAGTAGAATGCGATGTAACGCGAATCGCATTAGAAGAAATTATTAACGTGTTGAGTAGAATGTGATGTGACGCGAATCGCATTAGAAGAAATTACCTGTTTATCCTTGTACAGTTTATCTGTTGTCCTGTGTACAGTATGTGGTACACGGGGAGCGGTTACGCCGAGTTCGTGTACCCTATGAGGCACACGAGCCCTGTTACTCTACGAGCTCACATATGGACATATGACGTAATTCAGAACACTTGTATGGGGACTGTTATTGTGTTAAGCACATAGAAGGCGATATAAAAATGGAGCCTAGTACATTTTACAGAATTTTGTGATTTTAGTTATACATGAGTAAAAATTAAATTTGTGACCACGATGATGTCTCGTTGTGAAAACCGTTTAAAAGAAATAAGCAAGAAAGACGAGGAAGAGGATGCCACAACGGCAAATATTACATGACAAGAGCTAATATTGTTATTGTGTAATAATTTGTCAGATGGAACGATGGAAATGACCATATAAATGTTTCTTACAAACTAGGCGGCGCGGAATCGGAGTGAGCCGATTAAAAAAAGCTTTCTGTCAATGCAATAAAAGCGACAAACGTCGGCCGAATGAACAATCCAAACCCCGCCCAATCGGACAGAACAACGGAAGTACTGACATAAAGCTTTGTCCAACCGATACCTTTCCGAGCGTATAAATGTGGTTAGAGCCTTGAAAGATCATAATTTCGTCCGGAAGACGACCACCTCTAATTGCCCCCCAAACATTGACCGCCATTTATTTTCTTTAACCCTGCGCTGCATGCATCCAACCAGTTGCATTGTATTACCTGTTTTTTTTTTTCATCATCATCATATCATCCGAAAGACGTCCAAAGCCGGACAAAGGCCTCCCCCAATGATTTCCACGACGACCGGTCCTGCGCCACCCGCATTCAGCGGCTTCCCGCGACCGCCACATGCTGTCGGTCCACCGTGTGGGAGGCCTGCCTACGATACAGCTTCCAGTGCGCGGTCACCATTCGAGAACGTTACTGCCCCAGTGTAAGCTATGTCGGTTACCTTGGTTCTCCTACGGATCGCCTCATTTCTGATTCGATCGCGTAGGGAAACTCCGAGCATAGCTCGCTCCTTCGCCCTTTGGGTGACCTTGAGCCTTGTTATGAGGCTCATAGGAAGCGACCATGTCTCAGTTCCGTATGTCATCACTGGCAACACACACTGGTTAAAGACCTTAGTCGTAAGACACTGCGGTGTTTGGGATGTGAAGATATCGCGAAGCTTCCCGAACGCTGCCTGAACTGTGAAATAATTCGAGCTGCCAATTTTACTGTTACTGTAAATGTGGGCTGACGGCCCACTACATCGGAAGTAGTGGGCCGTCAGCCTACGCTACAAGTACGTCGTGTACCAAATTTAGTGTTGGACCCATATAATTAATTTGCAAAAAAAAATCTTCATACAAATCGATCAGCTAATTGATTAATTTTGTGCATTTTTCTAAGGAGCGTAGAATATTTGAAACTCGGACTTTGATTTTGAGGGTTTTGAGGTACTCGGTTTTTGAGCGGTTTGAAGGACTCGGATTTTGAGGGTTTTGAGGTACTCGGATTGTGAGGGTTTTGAGGGACTCGGATTTTGAGGGTTTTGAGGGACTCGGATTTTGTGGGTTTTGAGGGACTTGGATTTTGAGGGTTCTCGGAACGAAACACCTAAGAAATCGGATGGTTTTACATGAATCCACGATCCGAATGATTCTATTTAACACGCTCACCACTCGACACTGCCAAATATATCCGACTCGGTGACCTCGAAGAAGTGTATCCCCTCGAGCGTGCAGTAGTCGAACTCCCTGAGGCGGCGAAGCACCTCCACCAGGCCGCGCAGGTCGGAGTCCTTGCGCGACAGCCGCCGCCGCAGCGCCGCGATCTCCGCGGTCAGCTCGCCCTCGATCTGGGAACACGGGAAGCTGCTTCAAGGCGACCACTTAGGAAGTAGTGGGCGCCTAACAGAGGGTACGTACAGACAGCGACACATCAAGCTATACGAAACCAGTATAAGCTTTTGCGTTTCAACATACGCGAGGCCCGCGTATACTGGTTTTGTATAGCTTGATGTGGCGCCGTGTGTACATGCTTGAGGATTATAACTTTGAAAGTATTTGCCTGACCCGCGAGGCAGTCGCATGGTGGGCCCATATGGCCAGTTCGGTCCGAGATTTCTTTTAAAGTAGTAACAGTCACTACAGTTTCGTAACATTTTCGACACTTTGCGACATGTGTAAGGTTTAGTTTCTATGTGTGGTAATTGCTTCTACACAATGCAACTAAAAAAGTTTTCAGTAACTCTGCGTAGTCGCCGTGTCCACACGTTACTGAAACTTTTGTGTGGACACAAATTTACACACTTTGCGTTTGGTTTATAACTAAATGCAGGATTTAGTAAAATTGTGCTGTAACTGTGTCGTAACATGTCGAACTGCCTTCGACTAGTTCAAACTTATTGTTGAGATAGAAATTATAATCCTCGAGTAGGTATTAAATTAAACAAAAATAACTTTACAGGAGCTGATATATAAACGTATTTGAGAATTAATAAAATATATTTTTTTCCTTGACTTACCGTTGTATCTGTTCATTTTAAACACTAAGTATTTCCTTCGCGTAATATAAGGAAGTAGGCCTTAAATCACATATAAACGAACTAAATCCCTGGGTTCATACACAACCAACTGCAAAATGTCTGGACAGTTGTTTGAGAGGAAACAAGGAACCAAATATTAAAATACCTATGTTAGACAGAGAGGGAGAACCGCGAAGCTACACTTTCGTAAGCAAAAAGGTTGACCTTTGGACCGCGTGATCGTAAATCTCGTTCTTTCATGTACAGGACAGTTTTCGATATAGAAAGATACAACTTGGCAAATACTCAGCAGCAAAATTGATGACGCTTATAATGTGACGTTTGAGATTACCGTGTAATTCTAATTAAAGTGAATTTACTTAGTGAATAAATTGTTTATTACAAGCATATAAGTAGAGAATAGCATACGAATGAAATGTAAAGTTTTTAGCTTTTTAAAGATAAAATTAAAATTGTGAACATACGGGGGACCCAGTAATAAAATACTGGATTATTTCTCTTATATATTCGTAATGTAGAGTAAAGTGCCCAAATCTAACGTAGGTACAAATGGGGAGGTATTGAAAAAACCCCAGCAGAGTAGATAAGGAAATTGAAAACCCAATTACTTTAAACAACCAGAATATTGCGTCAGAATTCCTGGACAGGACCAAATATAGGCATAAAACGTTATTCCTATCAACCACAATGTTTTGCGTAGGAACAATGACTCAGTCACGTAACATTTTAAAATAATGAGAATTGTTTGTTTCTAATTTGTTATCCGGCGAGTACATAAGAAGCGTTCAGTGTAATAAGTTGTATCATTATTCGTCGAAACTTCAAAAAGTAACGTTGTACTCTCCCTGAAAATGGACGCCAATAGATTGAACAAAATATTTGGTCCAGATTCTTCGCGAAAAAATAATACGATATTTCATTCGATTGCTGCCGGTGACAATTTGGATATTTGCAAAAGATTTGCTATGAATAGTGATTATGAAGAAATTCAAGAAATTTCCCTGAAGAATGACGACGGAGACACTTGCATCCATACTGCAGTAAAGACCCAAAATGGAAAAGATGCTGACGCTATTTTAGAGCAATTGGTAGAACTAGGAGCGCCCTTGGAAGCCCAGAATAATGACGGAGATACTGTACTACACATAGCGGTGAAGAGGCGGAACTACGTGATGCTGGAAAACTTAATGGACGTTGATGCAAGAATTAAAAATAATGATGGATTGACGGCGTACCAAATTGCTGAAAAAATGGATGATGAAAAAGCAATGGAGATTTTGTCAGAATATATGGATGATTGGCATGATCAAGTAATTATTCAAAAATCTCAATAAAATGTATAATAGTGAAGAAAGTGATTAATTATTGTTTCTCTTGTATTAGTTAGATGTTTAAGTGTTTGGTGATTGTTTGATTGTCAAGAAAATTAGTTGTAAGGTAATATGTAAGTATTCTGGATGCCTTTTAAACTTCCACTGTGATTACAATAATAAAATTATGACTTGTACTAAGACTTTTATTTAACATTTATTTTTATTTAACTATCAAATGATAGTTCTTTTAAATTACGCACTAACACCCATGCGAATAATTTAATTCTGAAAAAAATATTTGTACATAAATATGCAAGTCCACTCATTATTTACTTACTAAGTATAAAAAATATATATAATATCTACACGTAAGGCCACTGTTATAAAAATTAAAGTTTTGAGTTAACTAATTAAATAATTGAAAACCAAATTATTTTAAACAACCAGGATATAGCGTCAGAATTTCTGGAAAGAAATAAATATGGACATACAACGTTATTCCTATCAACCGCAATGTTTTACGTAGGAACAATGACTCTGTCACGTGACTTTACAGCTAATTATTAAATAAAATTAGTTTAGGTTAACGAATACTGCAAATTAAAAATAAACAGATCGTTATCTATTGACGTATGTGTTCCTAATTGAACAGACAATTATAGATTAATCAGTAATGAATTCACGAAATTCAACATCAATTCCAGAAAGTGATAAAGATAATGAGACTTATTTGCTTCTAATATATTATCAGTACTACCTATAAATTTGGTTCGATTGTGTGCCTACATGCCTATTTATCACCAGTGACCTATGACCTGGGTTTCCCCAGAGTATTGCAATAACATTCCCAAGGTTTCAGGAAAAATACTGTGGTATACTAACTAGTACCTAACGTGGACCTATTTTACTTAGACCTATGCACAATACAGGGCAAACAGAAGTTTTTGCTCAAAACGAGTTACTGTCAGTGAATAATATAACGGTCGCGAGGCTGGATTAATTATAATTGACTCTGTATTGCACGCCTCACAAGCCGAGCATACTCTCGACATGTCAAAAAACCCAGTCTTTCGAAACTTAAATGACTTCTTTTTTTTACTAATATAACACAGGATAATATGAGTGCACTAATATCAAGTTACATAATCTGTCTAGCACATATGGTATATTTTATAAACAATTATTTTGTTTAATATAGTAAATAATAACATTAAAATCAATCATTCTTGGACATCCGTGTGTCTGTGTTTATGTGTCCATGTATGTGGCAGAGAAATTGCTCGAAAAAATGTATTTTACCGGAATATTTTTTTTTAGATAAAGTAATACACTGTGCTGATTCTTAGTTAATATTAGCGTTCTAAGTACTGTTGTTTAATTATAATTTATAAAAAACTAAAATACGACTGTATATTTGTATATCTATATTTATATACAAATGAAGATTAGCCTTAAGCCATATGTGAAAAGTTGAGATCAGCGCATGCGCCATTATAAATATCTCACGAAATGGCGCAAAATTTGAATTTGATAAATCTTTTTTTGAAATTTCATTATCAAAAACTCTATTGAAATTTTTTATTTTAGAAGTTAATGACCGCGGTGAGGCGTGCACTTTTGGATTTTCCAAACTTTTTTTTTCTAAATTCTTATCAGCTACTAGGTTTGTAATTTGATATTTTTAGTAGCAAACTTTTATAAAGTGTGTAAAAGGGGGCAGTAATTGAAAAATATAAATCCAATAAAACAACTTTTATTTAAGGTAAAACATTTATACTGGCATTTTAAATACTGAAAAAGTAGTCAAAAATAAATACAATACAACTACGTACTACAAAATAAACACTATAACTACTTAGCAGCTAATTGAACATATTCTAATAGCGTGAAATAGCAAAATATATAATATTGAGGTAAAGATAAACAATTACTTCTTTGTTTGCGAAGATTTCTAACTACTGTCGCTAAGTCGATTGTTGCGCTCTCGTTATATTTTGAAATGGAGATATCTAGAGCACAAAAAACTCCCGTGCGATTTAAACCCGCCGAACAGTGGACCACCACGGGAGGGTAGTTTAAGCTCTTGTCATCAAACTGTGCTTGTTTTTGGGCTTGTCTAACTTTGAGAACGAACTTAAGAAAGTCTGATGGGCTTCTCGGCAAATTATTATGACTCCAATCGGTATAAGCAAAGTGTGTTATGTCCAGAGTATCGCCGCTGTCATCTGTCACCCGCAGCTTGCTCACTACGTGATCCCGGAAGGTCTTTACTTTCTCTGTATGGATGGTGAACTTTCCGTAGAACACTATTTTTCCTTTTTTTGGGCTCCAGTATTGATAGCAAGCTTCCTTTTTTCCTTCCTGAGTTTTTGACAGCATAACAATGACTCTCGATTGGTCTGCAAACACCATCTTCCAGAAATCTCCCGCTGTCGACTGGAGTGGGCCTTGACAGCATAAGTATTCGCCGCTGGTATTGTACCCGTTTACACGATTAGCGTTTATGTAATCACTCTCTCCGTCTTCAGTTGGGAGAATTACCCTGTTATGATTAAAACAGTATCTGTTTTTTCCGAAATTTTCTGGTAGCATCGATATACTGCAACTGTGTTGAATTTCTTCTTCTAATATTCTCAAATGCTCTTGTTGAAGAATCCTGACTATTTTCTCTTCACTGTAACTGACGCCCAACTGTTTTTTCGAGAAAATCGCACCCATTTTCAAAAATTTATTTTTGTAGGATAAGAGTCCTTGCTACTGCTGGTTAATAATATTGAGTGAAATGATTTTACTGATCCCGACATATTTATAGTGTTCTGTTAGTATTAATATTAATTTTTTTCTCCCAGGATCGATAATCTTACTTCTATGACGCACGAGGTTTCAATCAACTGAATTTAATACTCATTTTATCAGCATTGAAAATTAATTTTAACAATCGGTATTCCCATGTGGTTAACCCTTAGTTAAACAACAAGCTTATCAGTTCTGAACACCCCAGTTCAAATGTTATCGTGAACTTCCTTTCTATGTTCTTAACAATGCTATGGCCAAATTTAGGTACAATTAAAAATCCTTTATATGGATTTTCAAGTAATAATTTCCTCTACAGTAAGTGAATCAGCATACTGGGTGTAACTATAGGCAATTGAAGGATTTATATAAAATGATTATTACGTATAACATCATAACTTTTTTTTCATAAAACAGTATTGTGACAATATTTTAAATAGTAAATACTGAGCACCACTGAGCCCGGGCTTGAGCGCGCCATCTGCCTCAGTTTCAGAATCTTCATTATCGACCGCGTGATTAATTGTAAACATTCAATTTTTTTTTTTTAAATAATTTTTTTCACAAACAGATTAAACTGCAGAGGGCTGGAATTCGTTTCATTATCTTCAAAATTTATCGCCCTTCAATATGATACCAATCATTATAGGGCTTAACATTCGTATATATAAGCTATTTAAGGAAAATACACGGTATCTCGGCCGCTCCATTGTTATTTTATTGTTTATTTAAAAAACCCGCCTGATTTGGACTTTCTAATTATTATTTTCGTAATCTACGGAATTTTTTACGTCTAGTAAGTCGAAATTATTTCTATAGCAAATTAGGTACAGAAACGCTTAAGAGTAAAGTAAGTGGACTATGGACCATAGAGACTTGTTTATTCTATAGCAAATTTTCTATAGCAAATTAGGTACAGAAACGCTTAAGAGTAAAGTAAGTGGACTATGGACCATAGAGACTTGTTTATTCTCCATAATTTACCATAGTAGACTACGATCGGAAGTTGATCGGTTTAGTTTGAAAATAAAATTGTTAGAGAGACAAATACGTAACATAGAAAGCCACAGAGCTCATCTTAGACGGGAGTTAAATCGAGCTAAATATCACCGTGACAGTGCCAAGTGTCAACTTCAAATTATGGAGAATAAACAAGTCTCTATGGTCCATAGTCCACTTACTTTACTCTTAAGCGTTTCTGTACCTAATTTGCTATAGAAATAATTTCGACTTACTAGACGTAAAAAATTCCGTAGATTACGAAAATAATAATTAGAAAGTCCAAATCAGGCGGGTTTTTTAAATAAACAATAAAATAACAATGGAGCGGCCGAGATACCGTGTATTTTCCTTAAATAGCTTATATATACGAATGTTAAGCCCTATAATGATTGGTATCATATTGAAGGGCGATAAATTTTGAAGATAATGAAACGAATTCCAGCCCTCTGCAGTTTAATCTGTTTGTGAAAAAAACTATTTAAAAAAAAAAATTGAATGTTTACAATTAATCACGCGGTCGATAATGAAGATTCTGAAACTGAGGCAGATGGCGCGCTCAAGCCCGGGCTCAGTGGTGCTCAGTATTTACTATTTAAAATATTGTCACAATACTGTTTTATGAAAAAAAAGTTATGATGTTATACGTAATAATCATTTTATATAAATCCTTCAATTGCCTATAGTTACACCCAGTATGCTGATTCACTTACTGTAGAGGAAATTATTACTTGAAAATCCATATAAAGGATTTTTAATTGTACCTAAATTTGGCCATAGCATTGTTAAGAACATAGAAAGGAAGTTCACGATAACATTTGAACTGGGGTGTTCAGAACTGATAAGCTTGTTGTTTAACTAAGGGTTAACCACATGGGAATACCGATTGTTAAAATTAATTTTCAATGCTGATAAAATGAGTATTAAATTCAGTTGATTAAAACCTCGTGCGTCATAGAAGTAAGATTATCGATCCTGGGAGAAAAAAATTAATATTAATACTAACAGAACACTATAAATATGTCGGGATCAGTAAAATCATTTCACTCAATATTATTAACCAGCAGTAGCAAGGACTCTTATCCTACAAAAATAAATTTTTGAAAATGGGTGCGATTTTCTCGAAAAAACAGTTGGGCGTCAGTTACAGTGAAGAGAAAATAGTCAGGATTCTTCAACAAGAGCATTTGAGAATATTAGAAGAAGAAATTCAACACAGTTGCAGTATATCGATGCTACCAGAAAATTTCGGAAAAAACAGATACTGTTTTAATCATAACAGGGTAATTCTCCCAACTGAAGACGGAGAGAGTGATTACATAAACGCTAATCGTGTAAACGGGTACAATACCAGCGGCGAATACTTATGCTGTCAAGGCCCACTCCAGTCGACAGCGGGAGATTTCTGGAAGATGGTGTTTGCAGACCAATCGAGAGTCATTGTTATGCTGTCAAAAACTCAGGAAGGAAAAAAGGAAGCTTGCTATCAATACTGGAGCCCAAAAAAAGGAAAAATAGTGTTCTACGGAAAGTTCACCATCCATACAGAGAAAGTAAAGACCTTCCGGGATCACGTAGTGAGCAAGCTGCGGGTGACAGATGACAGCGGCGATACTCTGGACATAACACACTTTGCTTATACCGATTGGAGTCATAATAATTTGCCGAGAAGCCCATCAGACTTTCTTAAGTTCGTTCTCAAAGTTAGACAAGCCCAAAAACAAGCACAGTTTGATGACAAGAGCTTAAACTACCCTCCCGTGGTGGTCCACTGTTCGGCGGGTTTAAATCGCACGGGAGTTTTTTGTGAGATATCTCCATTTCAAAATATAACGAGAGCGCAACAATCGACTTAGCGACAGTAGTTAGAAATCTTCGCAAACAAAGAAGTAATTGTTTATCTTTACCTCAATATTATATATTTTGCTATTTCACGCTATTAGAATATGTTCAATTAGCTGCTAAGTAGTTATAGTGTTTATTTTGTAGTACGTAGTTGTATTGTATTTATTTTTGACTACTTTTTCAGTATTTAAAATGCCAGTATAAATGTTTTACCTTAAATAAAAGTTGTTTTATTGGATTTATATTTTTCAATTACTGCCCCCTTTTACACACTTTATAAAAGTTTGCTACTAAAAATATCAAATTACAAACCTAGTAGCTGATAAGAATTTAGAAAAAAAAAAGTTTGGAAAATCCAAAAGTGCACGCCTCACCGCGGTCATTAACTTCTAAAATAAAAAATTTCAATAGAGTTTTTGATAATGAAATTTCAAAAAAAGATTTATCAAATTCAAATTTTGCGCCATTTCGTGAGATATTTATAATGGCGCATGCGCTGATCTCAACTTTTCACATATGGCTTAAGGCTAATCTTCATTTGTATATAAATATAGATATACAAATATACAGTCGTATTTTAGTTTTTTATAAATTATAATTAAACAACAGTACTTAGAACGCTAATATTAACTAAGAATCAGCACAGTGTATTACTTTATCTAAAAAAAAATATTCCGGTAAAATACATTTTTTCGAGCAATTTCTCTGCCACATACATGGACACATAAACACAGACACACGGATGTCCAAGAATGATTGATTTTAATGTTATTATTTACTATATTAAACAAAATAATTGTTTATAAAATATACCATATGTGCTAGACAGATTATGTAACTTGATATTAGTGCACTCATATTATCCTGTGTTATATTAGTAAAAAAAAGAAGTCATTTAAGTTTCGAAAGACTGGGTTTTTTGACATGTCGAGAGTATGCTCGGCTTGTGAGGCGTGCAATACAGAGTCAATTATAATTAATCCAGCCTCGCGACCGTTATATTATTCACTGACAGTAACTCGTTTTGAGCAAAAACTTCTGTTTGCCCTGTATTGTGCATAGGTCTAAGTAAAATAGGTCCACGTTAGGTACTAGTTAGTATACCACAGTATTTTTCCTGAAACCTTGGGAATGTTATTGCAATACTCTGGGGAAACCCAGGTCATAGGTCACTGGTGATAAATAGGCATGTAGGCACACAATCGAACCAAATTTATAGGTAGTACTGATAATATATTAGAAGCAAATAAGTCTCATTATCTTTATCACTTTCTGGAATTGATGTTGAATTTCGTGAATTCATTACTGATTAATCTATAATTGTCTGTTCAATTAGGAACACATACGTCAATAGATAACGATCTGTTTATTTTTAATTTGCAGTATTCGTTAACCTAAACTAATTTTATTTAATAATTAGCTGTAAAGTCACGTGACAGAGTCATTGTTCCTACGTAAAACATTGCGGTTGATAGGAATAACGTTGTATGTCCATATTTATTTCTTTCCAGAAATTCTGACGCTATATCCTGGTTGTTTAAAATAATTGGGTTTTCAATTATTTAATTAGTTAACTCAAAACTTTAATTTTTATAACAGTGGCCTAACGTGTAGATATTATATATATTTTTTATACTTAGTAAGTAAATAATGAGTGGACTTGCATATTTATGTACAAATATTTTTTTTTCAGAATTAAATTATTCGCATGGGTGTTAGTGCGTAATTTAAAAGAACTATCATTTGATAGTTAAATAAAAATAAATGTTAAATAAAAGTCTTAGTACAAGTCATAATTTTATTATTGTAATCACAGTGGAAGTTTAAAAGGCATCCAGAATACTTACATATTACCTTACAACTAATTTTCTTGACAATCAAACAATCACCAAACACTTAAACATCTAACTAATACAAGAGAAACAATAATTAATCACTTTCTTCACTATTATACATTTTATTGAGATTTTTGAATAATTACTTGATCATGCCAATCATCCATATATTCTGACAAAATCTCCATTGCTTTTTCATCATCCATTTTTTCAGCAATTTGGTACGCCGTCAATCCATCATTATTTTTAATTCTTGCATCAACGTCCATTAAGTTTTCCAGCATCACGTAGTTCCGCCTCTTCACCGCTATGTGTAGTACAGTATCTCCGTCATTATTCTGGGCTTCCAAGGGCGCTCCTAGTTCTACCAATTGCTCTAAAATAGCGTCAGCATCTTTTCCATTTTGGGTCTTTACTGCAGTATGGATGCAAGTGTCTCCGTCGTCATTCTTCAGGGAAATTTCTTGAATTTCTTCATAATCACTATTCATAGCAAATCTTTTGCAAATATCCAAATTGTCACCGGCAGCAATCGAATGAAATATCGTATTATTTTTTCGCGAAGAATCTGGACCAAATATTTTGTTCAATCTATTGGCGTCCATTTTCAGGGAGAGTACAACGTTACTTTTTAAAGTTTCGACGAATAATGATACAACTTATTACACTGAACGCTTCTTATGTACTCGCCGGATAACAAATTAGAAACAAACAATTCTCATTATTTTAAAATGTTACGTGACTGAGTCATTGTTCCTACGCAAAACATTGTGGTTGATAGGAATAACGTTTTATGCCTATATTTGGTCCTGTCCAGGAATTCTGACGCAATATTCTGGTTGTTTAAAGTAATTGGGTTTTCAATTTCCTTATCTACTCTGCTTTGAATTTTTTTTTCTTTGAAATCTCATCAAGTAGTTGATATATAATCACCAATATATAATATATATAATATATATATATATATATATATACATATATATATATATGGATCTATGATCATTACAAAGCTCTGTCAACTCGCACTGTCGCACTCACTTATAATTGTGTCTTTGTCTAAAGGTGCGCTACCGGCAACAAGTGCTTGCGACGTAACATCAGAAAAGTGAATAACGGAGAGGGGAGTGCAGTGCATGGTTGACTATTTCTATGAAACACACACTCACGCAGATATAAGCACATTGGTAGAGACGCTGTGGTAGCAGTAACGCTGTTGTGGATTCTCGCGTTTCTTTTCTAAAGAAAAGCGGAACTGTCTACCGTTAGTATCGTGGATTTTAATTAATTAATCTAAAAATTGAATAAATCATCGTCAGTCAACATGATGGAATGGGCATTGGTAAAAATACCAATAGCAAACATTAATCGAGCAATTGTCAAAGCCCGTCACATCGAAAATGTTGATCAGTTCAATTCTTTAACAAGAAATAGGGTTTACCGCTATAATGATGGCGAGAGACGATTCAAGTGCCAAATATATGAATTATCAGGTAAGTTTAATAGTTTATCATAGTTACCATAACGTTTATTATATTTAAAAATTACAAGTCTTTTGTTACTACTATAGTTAAAAAAATGTCTATTGGTTGCAATTGTGCTATTTAATTTAAAAAAAAATAAATAACCCAGAAATCTTAAATCCAGCAACATGAAATTAGAAAAAATAATTCAGTCTTCACTTAAATCTTTAATAGCCATTTAGAATGTGACAAGCATGAAATTTTAATTTATGAATCAATTCGATTAATTTTTTTCCATTTCAAAGTTTTTAATTTTATGTAGATAATTTAGTTAATTTTTTTATAACATTTGTATTTTAGTGTATTAATGTAAATCAATATCAGATGATAAGATGTAATAATGTGAATAAATTTCAGATGACTATGATTACTTGGATAATCCAGACTTACGAGTTCGAGAACCAAAAATTGTCAATCCTTCATCTTTTGAGTCGTCAGATGATGAAGAAAAAGACACAGAGACAACTAATGCAAAAGATTTGAGAAAGGTATTTACTAATTTTATCGACTTCAGTTTTAAAGATTTATGTTCTTCAAAATGATGAATTATTTATTAATTTTTCCTTCTATTTTTTTTTTATAGAGACAACGGAATAAAGTCACACAGTCACGTAAACTAAAAACTGACGAAATTATCAAAAAGTACAAAGCGAATGGAATAATAAATACAGACGTATGTATTATGAAATCCAAACAATTGCTGATCTTTCCTTTAATTTATTTATTTTTTTTATTGTTTAATTTCTGTTTTATTACAGAATTTAAGTTCAGAAAGTGATGACTCTGACTTTGAAACAGGAAGAAAACGGAAATTCAAATCTATGAATGGCTGTCATGTGGAATCAAAAAGAATAACGGTAAGCTCAGTTTTTCTATTGAGAATATCATGGAGGGTTAAACGAAGATGCCACTTCTAATTAGTTGTTTATACAGGGTAATTGGTAATTAGACCGGATCCTCTTAAGAGGGTATAGGGGCGGTTATTTGGAATAATTTTGACCCCATATTGCATTATCCGAAACTCAACCGTTTTTGAGATATTTGCTTTTTAAGAGTTTTTTTGGAAAAATCAGATTTTCTCCTTCAAAAATTTATAAAAAAATAACTATTCATCCAGATTTCATTTTGTTTACATTTTTAGATAGAGTACATTTTAATTCTTAATATTCAATCATAAAATCATAATATTCTGTATTAATACAGAAAGTACAGGCCACTTCGTAAAAAACAAATCAGATTTTTTGTTAAACTGTCTACTCAAATGTGATTTTTCTCGAAGAAAACCCCTATTAATTGAGTCTGCATGTTATTTGAAAAACATCTACACATTTCTAGCTATCCAACGAGGTAAAAAACATTGCATTTAGTTACAAAATTTCAAAGAAAATGTGAAAACAATAGGCCCAGGTAGTGAATTCCGAGAATGTGGTTTTTGATCCGAGGTCAATAAGCGATACTACTTCAATGCTCCGTATGCTCTGTCTCGCTCTCGCTCACGTTGCTAGCAGATTTGTGTTGTTGTTAAGTCCAGTTTGCTCGTGCGATTCGTACTGTGTAGACGCTTTCCACTATCTTTGGACTTCGGTATCTTTACTTTGTGACTTGGCTTGTAAACGTTTTGTGACTGATTGCATTCCCGACGACTTGGCGTGTATTAAAGGACTTGATTGACGATCAAATTATGGCTGCAGATCCCCGCGTCCAACCTCGTCCTCGAGAGTTTTCAAATGAGGAATATGCGGACATAATGTTTTGCTATGGATATGCCAACGGTATCTCTACTCGTGCTCGTACGGAGTATCAGTCTCGATTTCCTAACCGCCGTTTACCCGATGAGAGTGTGTTTGACGGAGTGTATCGGCGACTACGAGAAACCGGTAGCGTTCAGAGAAGACAAATCGATGCTGGCAGACCTCGTGTTTATCGTGTGGAGGAAGAAGAAGACATTCTTCGTTACTTTGAAGAGGATCCAACCACCTCGACCAACATGGTAGCACGACGTCTTGGTATAACCCAATGGAAATTGAAAGAAATACCTTGATTCTAAAAACTTCCTTAAATTATTATTTCAACCTCACACCTTTAGTTTCTACTACCCAGTTTTGGTTTTGTCACATTTTCTCTGAAACCATGCCACGAAATGCAGTGTTTTTTACCTCGTTGGATAGCTAGAAATGTGTAGATGTTTTTCAAATAACATGCAGACTCAATTAATAGGGGTTTTCTTCGAGAAAAATCACATTTAAGTAGACAGTTTAACAAAAAATCTGATTTGTTTTTTACGAAGTGGCCTGTACTTTCTGTATTAATACAGAATATTATGATTTTATGATTGAATATTAAGAATTAAAATGTACTCTATCTAAAAATGTAAACAAAATGAAATCTGGATGAATAGTAATTTTTTTATAAATTTTTGAAGGAGAAAATCTGATATTTATAAAAAAAACTCTTTAAAAGCAAATATCTCAAAAACGGTTGAGTTTCGGATAATGCAATATGGGGTCAAAATTATTCCAAATAACCGCCCCTATACCCTCTTAAGAGGATCCGGTCTAATTACCAATAACCCTGTATACTTTACAATTCAATTTAGGTTTTAAATTATTGTCTAATTTCTCAGATTCTCGAATTTTTGTTTATTTGCCTTTTTGTTAGTATTTAAAATCATAAATTACATGTATTAAATTCAAAAACCGTAAATAGAATTGAGTTATTTCTTCGTAAGTGTTCATTAGACATAGTTCATTAGACAAGTTTAACAAAATCGTTGATAGTAACTATTTTTTTTAAATTAATATTTAGCTTTATATTAGTAATTGAAGTTGATTTCTTCTATCGAAATGGTTTAACGATAAAATCGTTCTGTTATGAAAAAAAAGTAAGTTCAGTTTTTTTTTCTGGAAAAATTTAAATAAAATCAATATTTTTTTAAGAAGTAACAACAATTAAAGCAATAAATCTTTCTGCGTTAATATAATTTTTTTTAACGTTACAGTTTCAAGTTCATTTTTCGATTTTATAGAATCTCAAAATCTAGTATATACTCGGTTATTCTCATTGAAATCTTCTAGGAATATCATATTTTGTAAATGTTGATCAGACCCAGAGTAATGTAGATTTTCAATGAGGAGTGATTTATTATTCGTAATCATGTCAATAAAAACAATTCATTTATTTTACCAAAGAGTTTGAAGGAAACGAAAGTTGAAAGAAATTCATGGAATTTTTAATGAAATTTTATTTCAATTGAATGTAATATATTTCTCAAAATTATCATATGATCATACATATTATCACGTACACGTTAAAAAGGTTGCCTGCTTTTTTCGAAAAATTTCACAATCAGTTCACTTGATATATATTTTATTTTAAAGATATTTACTTGTTTTATATTCATTAACAATTATAAAATCTATTATAGTTTTTATTATTACAGAATAATCAATTGTAACATGTCAATATTGTAATCATCCAGAAATAATAAGACTTTAAATTTCAAATCAGATAGAGTACAAAGTAATCAAAGAAATGAAATTAAAATAGAATTACCTAGTGTGAATAATCAATAATTCACATGACTCAGTAGTTATTTTTTAAATCTTATCACGCTGAATGCTTTGATAGTAACTTGAAACTTCTGTGTCAATTTTATAAAAGAATTCATAGATCTTCTTCTTCTTTTCGAATCGATGGTTTGAATATTGACTGTTGTTATTTTATATCTTATTGGCCCAATAGGTAGCCACGCGTATGCCATTATCAGTGGCCCCCAGAGGTCTACCATTGTGCAGGTGTCCGGGCACTCGGGGCAAGCCAATAAGTGCGTCATAGTTTGTGGGGTGACTCCACATGGGCACTCTTCTCCGTCACAGAAACCCCAACGACACATTTTCTCCCTACATCGGCCAACCTGAGTCCGCAGTCTATTCAGATAATTATAGTTTAAAGAATACACTAAGAATTACACGACAATTAATGTCTTGTCTTTCTACAAATATTTCCGGATTCCCGCTAAAAAAAATTGTTTTAACGTAGTATTCTATTTTACAAGTTATTTCTTCTCAATGGAAAACCCAAACTCAAAAAGCGCTAAAAGTGAAATAATGATTAAAATCAACAATGAACATTTATTTGTACAAAATGTGTTTTATCTTCATTTTTAATAGACTATTAGTATTGGTGTTAATGTAATAAACTATAAGTGATTTATTCATAAAATAATTTAAAATTTTGATTTAATAGTTATTTTCATTCAGTTACATATAATAATAATAATAATAATATTTATCACCAGAAATATACAGATATACATAAGATACAAATACATATGTGTTTGCATTGATATATCTGCCCTATAGAGATGATTTTAATCATCTGTGCATAGGCCTGGTATGATATAAATCCAAGAAAAGCAAACAAAATATATAAAGGATTTTCATAATATAATAATAATTAAATTCAAGAATGTAAAAGGAAATCCTTTTCTAGGAGAATTACACAATACAGATTAATTAATTAACTTAAACTAAAAATTCACTTGGTTTGCCTATTTTATCAATTTATTTTTAATCAGTTTTTTTCTAGCAACTATGCATTTCAATTCAAGTGCTAAATTGTTGTAATGCTTTATAGCAATGTATCTAGAGCTTTTGTACAGTATAGTTTTATTTCTTTTTGGCAATGGAATTGATCTGTTCCTAGTGTTTACCTCACTGTTAATTAAAATTGTCTTACATTCATCATAGTGTAACAAAATGGAGTTAACTATAAAACTTTTCTTAATAACTAGCAATTTTTCATTGCTGATTTTTTTGAACAGTTTATTTTGGATTGAGACCAGCGTTTTCAGAGTATTACTATAAGTTCCACCCCATGAGGTTACACCATAATTTATTTTACTTTCAATTAGTGCGTGATATATTATTCTCAAATTTCTTCTATTCATAACAAGGCTAAGCTTATAAAAAATAAAAATATAATATTTTAATTTATTGATCAACTCTCTAATATGATAATCCCACTTCATACATCCATCTAATATTATTCCTAAATATTTGCAATATTGCACTCTTTTCAACTTTTTGTTGTCTATGAAAATATCTAGCACAGCTGGGACACTATCAGCATAGCACCCAAATGTTATGAATGTGGATTTATCAATATTTAATGAGAGTTGATTGATTGATTTTTAATTAACATATTTTTTAACATTTACTGAGATATTTTAAATTGACAATTTTCCGTTAATTTTTTATAATCTGATTAATTTTCCTTTTATTACATTTTTATTATTATTGGTCATAATTTATTTCATTACAGAAACCACGTGAGTCATGTTCAGGTGCCGAAAGTACGAGTGAAGATGACAGTTCGAAGGCAAATCAGGAAGGAAAATTAACCAAGATGATGCAAATCAAAAGTGATCCAGAGATAACGGTAATCTCAATTTATATCAATGTAATGTCTTGTTTTTTAAAAGAACATTTCAAACTTAATCTATATTTAATTGTTATAAAGTCATTTATTTTTAAATAACATCAAAATGTTTCATTAATAATAACTTTTCCGGCATTAAAAAATCTATACTAATACAGTGCTCAGTTTCTTTGATGAAACACATGTAAAACAAATTAAAGCGTGGAGCCGATTGAGAAAAATATTTTTTATGAATTATTATTTTAATTTAATTAATTTAAATTCCTTGAAAATAGTTGATTTCAAATTATGAGTTGCGATTAATTCAGAAATTCAGTTATAGTAGTAAAAAGTTCAAAGAATATCAGAGTTTGGAAAAACGCCTGAGGGTTAAATGGCAGTTCATGTTTATAATTTTTTTTTATTTCTCATAACTTATCTATTTTCAAAGCAAATTATAATCTCAAATTATTAATAATTTGTGGAGAATTTAGGAGTCGAAGGAATTTCAGCCATTTTTAAAAGGGATTTCAAAAAAAAAATAAAGTTCGAAGCTGATGTTTTAATTATAATTTATATCCATAATATATATTCCTTCTTACGGAATTTCTTTTATTTTGGTTAAACTATCATTGAGTTATTTATTTTTTAAGTAACTTTAAATTTAAGATTGATAATATAATAGTGTTTATACCGGCAAAAAAATTTTGGGAAATTGAATTCATTTTATTGAAATGATTCAATGGTAAATTTGTTCGTTTATTTTTATTTTCTTTCTCATGAGTAACTACTTGCATATTATTTTACAGAAACCCCGTTGTTCTCAATCAGGTGAAGGACAGTTGAGTGATGTTGACAGTTTTGTGTCAGACCAACACAAAACTTGTAATAAAGGAACTAATTCATCTGGGATCGATTCACAAAGAAAAGTCTCTGAGTTTACAATAAAACAATCTCAGAACGAAAAATTTTTGAGTGATGATCCTGGTATAGAGAAAAGAACGGTAAGCTCAGGTTTTTTTTGAGCGCGATATTCAATTATAATAAAAAAAAAAGAAAATTACTAAAGTTAAAATAACTTGATATTTTTAGTAACTGATAACTTTTATTTTCTAAATTTATTTTTATCTCTATTAATATTTAAAAAGAATTAAAGTTTTGAGATATTGTATATTTTCGAAGAATTTCATTTTATTTCTTTTTTTTTGAGATCTAGTATACCTTGGATATCAACAATGCATATTCTTTTATATGAAATGCCTTATATCTTGATTATTATTAAACGATAGTTAAGTAATTTATTCTTAAAGTGCCTTTAAATTTCAGATTGATAATTATATTTATAACGGCAATAGTCTTGTAACATTTAATTTAGTTCATTAAAACAATTAAATGGAAGATTTCTTCGTTTACTTTTTATTTTTTATCTCATAGTTAACTACTTGAATATTATTTTACAGAAATCCCATGAAAATCGTTTAATTGATGTTGATGAAACTAGTAAGAAAACTCAGTCGCCTGAGAAGATCAGCTCTGGGAGTAAAGGCTCTAATTTGGAACCAAAAAAATCTGCAGTCAACCCTTGTAGAGGTCCTGTTATGTCTAATATAACGGTAAGCTTGGTTTCTTTCTCTAAAATAGTTAAATAAAATTAATATTTTAATAAAGTAAAAAAATTTTGTAATAATGTATTATTCTGAACGATTTTTTTTCTTTATTAATATTTAACTTTAAATAAATTGCTTATTTTTAAAGTAAAAAGTGTTTTTAAATTATTATATATTGAAGAGGTATTATTGGGATGTCCAAGAAAAATAAAAGTCGATAAATATTAATATATCAATTGATACATCGAATATTGTAGTTTTTTTGATTGACAAATATTTATTTCTTTGAATAATTACTCAATTTTAAATGATTTGTATACTTTTTATAGAATTTCTCTAAATTATCTTATTATAAATAATTCGTGTCGAGTTTAATAATGTAGTGAAATATAATTATCGTCAAAAAAAGGGTTAAAGAAAATCGAAGTTTGCTGAAAACTCTATCATTTGAATAATAATTAATTTGTGTTACTATGTCATGTCATGTTTTTAAGTGAATAATTTTAGTCATCTGGAATTGTTCATTACGTTTGATGTGTTAAATTTATCATACAGTTAAGTTTTTTTATCATAGCGTTCAAGAAGATCAAAATTTTAATCATCTAATGAAAATTGAAATATTGTCTTTTAAAATATCGTTGTTCTTCAAAATAATAATCTATAAATTACTATCATACTTTCAATAAATCACATATGAATTTTAGATGTTTATAGAAGTTGTAAATTGTAAATAATTGGTGTTAATATAGAAAATCTATAATATCGGAGCAAAAGTTGGTAACTTGTATGTTTTAATAATTAAAAAAAATTAGTCTAAGGAGAATAATGAGGATTCAATATTCTATATTAATATTCCATGGATTTCTATTAATAGTATTAGCAACACATACTTATTATTTTGTAATTTTGATGACGGTTCTGAGGGAGTCTTGGCTTCAGAACTAATAAAAAACTTATCTATCTATCTATTCGATTTGAGATATATTATTTACAGTTAATATTCACCTTTAACGTATACAGTAATACATCTTTCAAGTGATCTTAAATTCAAAATTAAAAATTATCGCTTTTGGCTTTAAATATATTTAATTAATTAATTTGTTATTAAGAAAGATGAAGAAATTAACAACAATAAAAGTAATCTAGAACTAATATGAAATAATCATTTTTATATATGATGTAATTTAGTACTTTTACTTAGAAATTTCACAAGAAACGTGGAAATTGATAAATTTAAATATAAATTAGAGATAATTAATTTATTAATTCGAAAAAATATATTTGGTCATTTAATATCAAAATTTTATTTAATTATTCATTAATACAATTAATAAAAATTGATATTAAATTGATAACTTCAAGTATAACGTTGAAAAATATCATCAAATTTGTTTTTCTTGACTTACTCGTTTGAGCAAAAGTACTGTTCGACTATAATGTTTATTTTAAAAAAAATATTATTAACTGCCCCCTCAGAAAATTAAAAATTTTCTAAAATTGGGAAGTTACTTTCTAAATGCACTCATGAATATTCTACGCTTCTCGTTTTTCAGACACCGTATTAATTTTAATTTAAACTTTAAATGATTGGAAAAAATTCTCGAAATTTAAGGTTTTGCAGAAAATATATGATGTTTTTAATATATCTTTAAAGAAGTTTAGAAATAATCTAAACTAAAATAAATCAATGTGAGTTCAGTAGGAAGTGACAAAAATTTTAAGTTATTAAAAACATTTTTTTTTTTTAATTTATATTTAACTCTTCTTAAAAATAGATTTTCATAATACTCTAATTATCTGAATTCTGTTTATTTTTAGAAATACGATGACATTGATCTGCTAAGGAACACGTTGTTGAAGAACAAAAAGGCAAAGGATGCTGAAATTGATAAATTGAAACATAAAATTCAAGATTCCAGACTATTGCTGGCTGCTCATCGGCAACAAATTCAGCAAAAACAGAATGAAATTCAACAACTGCGCCAAGAACTACAGCACCAGCCACCGCCACAACCTCAGCACCGAAAATTACAGCAGTCGCTGCCGCAATCCCGAAATCAGCCATCACTTCCACAACAGAATCAACAAAATCAACAACATGACCAGCGTTACGATCCGCTGTACTATATACATAAAGAGAGTTTCCATGTTGGTGGCGATATTCATATTCCAAGCTCTAAAATGCAAGAGGCTTTTGGTTCAACTAAGCCAGCAAAATTTATAAGTATCATGTCTTTGGCGGTATGGGGACAATACGATCTTTCACACCGAATTGTTCGTAAGCAAAAAAACACGGGCATTCGAACGGAGTTGACTCCTAGGAAAAAGGAGTTGGTTAAAATTCATTATCACCAATTCTTGAAAACAAAGAATTACTCGCTGGAAAAGTTGAATTTCGAAAAAAGTTCTATTCGCGTAAATACTTATTTTGATAGAGCTATACAAGAGGCTAAAAGATTATGCCGCGAGTAATATTTATTTAATTTTTTCTATTTTTTAAAATTCATTTTTATAGTAATATTTAAATTTTATTTTAATATTTTACTTACATTGTTAACTACTTTAAGCATTTATATTTATTTGCATATTTAATCTATACTTATGAGATTATTTTCAATACTTACGTTTACCAACATAAACGTTAGTATTGAAAATAATCTTATAAGTATAGATTAAATATGCAAATAAATATAAATGCTTAAAGTAGTTAACAATGTAAGTAAAATATTAAAATAAAATTAAAATATTACTATAAAAATGAATTTTAAAAAATAGAAAAAATTAAATAAATATTACTCGCGGCATAATCTTTTAACCTCTTGTATAGCTCTATCAAAATAAGTATTTACGCGAATAGAACTTTTTTCGAAATTCAACTTTTCCAGCGAGTAATTCTTTGTTTTCAAGAATTGGTGATAATGAATTTTAACCAACTCCTTTTTCCTAGGAGTCAACTCCGTTCGAATGCCCGTGTTTTTTTGCTTACGAACAACTCGGTGTGAAAGATCGTATTGTCCCCATACCGCCAAAGACATGATACTTATAAATTTTGCTGGCTTAGTTGAACCAAAAGCCTCTTGCATTTTAGAGCTTGGAATATGAATATCGCCACCAACATGGAAACTCTCTTTATCTATATAGTACAGCGGATCGTAACGCTGGTCATGTTGTTGTTGTTGTTGCTGATTTCGGGATTGCGGCAGCGACTGCTGTAATTTTCGGTGCTGAGGTTGTGGCGGTGGCTGGTGCTGTAGTTCTTGGCGCAGTTGTTGAATTTCATTCTGTTTCATTTTCATTATGTTGCAACATAAACGTAAGTATTGAAAATAATCTTATAAGTATAGATTAAATATGCAAATAAATATAAATGCTTAAAGTAGTTAACAATGTAAGTAAAATATTAAAATAAAATTTAAATATTACTATAAAAATGAATTTTAAAAAATAGAAAAAATTAAATAAATATTACTCGCGGCATAATCTTTTAGCCTCTTGTATAGCTCTATCAAAATAAGTATTTACGCGAATAGAACTTTTTTCGAAATTCAACTTTTCCAGCGAGTAATTCTTTGTTTTCAAGAATTGGTGATAATGAATTTTAACCAACTCCTTTTTCCTAGGAGTCAACTCCGTTCGAATGCCCGTGTTTTTTTGCTTACGAACAACTCGGTGTGAAAGATCGTATTGTCCCCATACCGCCAAAGACATGATACTTATAAATTTTGCTGGCTTAGTTGAACCAAAAGCCTCTTGCATTTTAGAGCTTGGAATATGAATATCGCCACCAACATGGAAACTCTCTTTATCTATATAGTACAGCGGATCGTAACGCTGGTCATGTTGTTGTTGTTGTTGTTGATTTTGTTGATTCTGTTGTGGAAGTGATGGCTGATTTCGGGATTGCGGCAGAGACTGCTGTAATTTTCGGTGCTGAGGTTGTGGCGGTGGCTGGTGCTGTAGTTCTTGGCGCAGTTGTTGAATTTCATTCTGTTTTTGCTGAATTTGTTGCCGATAAGCAGCCAGCAATAGTCTGGAAT
This sequence comes from Coleophora flavipennella, assembly GCA_947284805.1. Taxonomy (NCBI): domain Eukaryota; kingdom Metazoa; phylum Arthropoda; class Insecta; order Lepidoptera; family Coleophoridae; genus Coleophora; species Coleophora flavipennella. The sequence goes on along the minus strand of OX369263.1, from coordinate 17,892,651 downwards.
CTTGAATTTTATGTTTCAATTTATCAATTTCAGCATCCTTTGACTTTTTGTTCTTCAACAACGTGTTCCTTAGCAGATCAATGTCATCGTATTTCTGAAAATAAACAGAATTCAGATAATTAGAGTATTATGAAAATCTATTTTTAAGAAGAGTTAAATATAAATTTAAAAAAAAAAATGTTTTTAATAACTAAAACTTTTTGTCACTTCCTACTGAACTCACATTGATTTATTTTAGTTTAGATTATTTCTAAACTTCTTTAAAGATATATTAAAAACATCATATATTTTCTGCAAAACCTTAAATTTCGAGAATTTTTATCAATCATTTAAAGTTTAAATTCAAATTAATACGGAGTCTAAAAAACGAGAAGCGTAGAATATTCATGAGTGCATTTAGAAAGTAACTTCCCAATTTTAGAAAATTTTTAATTTTCTGAGGGGGCAGTTAATAATATTTTTTTTAAAATAAACATTATAGTCGAACAGTACTTTTGCTCAAACGAGTAAGTCAAGAAAAACAAATTTGATGATATTTTTCAACGTTATACTTGAAGTTATCAATTTAATATCAATTTTTATTAATTGTATTAATGAATAATTAAATAAAATTTTGATATTAAATGACCAAATATATTTTTTCGAATTAATAAATTAATTATCTCTAATTTATATTTAAATTTATCAATTTCCACGTTTCTTGTGAAATTTCTAAGTAAAAGTACTAAATTACATCATATATAAAAATGATTATTTCATATTAGTTCTAGATTACTTTTATTGTTGTTAATTTCTTCATCTTTCTTAATAACAAATTAATTAATTAAATATATTTAAAGCCAAAAGCGATAATTTTTAATTTTGAATTTAAGATCACTTGAAAGATGTATTACTGTATACGTTAAAGGTGAATATTAACTGTAAATAATATATCTCAAATCGAATAGATAGATAGATAAGTTTTTTATTAGTTCTGAAGCCAAGACTCCCTCAGAACCGTCATCAAAATTACAAAATAATAAGTATGTGTTGCTAATACTATTAATAGAAATCCATGGAATATTAATATAGAATATTGAATCCTCATTATTCTCCTTAGACTAATTTTTTTTAATTATTAAAACATACAAGTTACCAACTTTTGCTCCGATATTATAGATTTTCTATATTAACACCAATTATTTACAATTTACAACTTCTATAAACATCTAAAATTCATATGTGATTTATTGAAAGTATGATAGTAATTTATAGATTATTATTTTGAAGAACAACGATATTTTAAAAGACAATATTTCAATTTTCATTAGATGATTAAAATTTTGATCTTCTTGAACGCTATGATAAAAAAACTTAACTGTATGATAAATTTAACACATCAAACGTAATGAACAATTCCAGATGACTAAAATTATTCACTTAAAAACATGACATGACATAGTAACACAAATTAATTATTATTCAAATGATAGAGTTTTCAGCAAACTTCGATTTTCTTTAACCCTTTTTTTGACGATAATTATATTTCACTACATTATTAAACTCGACACGAATTATTTATAATAAGATAATTTAGAGAAATTCTATAAAAAGTATACAAATCATTTAAAATTGAGTAATTATTCAAAGAAATAAATATTTGTCAATCAAAAAAACTACAATATTCGATGTATCAATTGATATATTAATATTTATCGACTTTTATTTTTCTTGGACATCCCAATAATACCTCTTCAATATATAATAATTTAAAAACACTTTTTACTTTAAAAATAAGCAATTTATTTAAAGTTAAATATTAATAAAGAAAAAAAATCGTTCAGAATAATACATTATTACAATTTTTTTTTACTTTATTAAAATATTAATTTTATTTAACTATTTTAGAGAAAGAAACCAAGCTTACCGTTATATTAGACATAACAGGACCTCTAGAAGGGTTGACTGCAGATTTTTTTGGTTCCAAATTAGAGCCTTTACTCCCAGAGCTGATCTTCTCAGGCGACTGAGTTTTCTTACTAGTTTCATCAACATCAATTAAACGATTTTCATGGGATTTCTGTAAAATAATATTCAAGTAGTTAACTATGAGATAAAAAATAAAAAGTAAACGAAGAAATCTTCCATTTAATTGTTTTAATGAACTAAATTAAATGTTACAAGACTATTGCCGTTATAAATATAATTATCAATCTGAAATTTAAAGGCACTTTAAGAATAAATTACTTAACTATCGTTTAATAATAATCAAGATATAAGGCATTTCATATAAAAGAATTTGCTTGACTAGTACTTAAAGTTCTTATCAGTGAAAACCGAGAGATACTAACTTGTAACAATAATTCAGAATGAGTATTTTTCACTGTGAAACAAAAAGGGCTGGAATGTAGTAAAGTATTAAGTGTGATTGTTGAGTAAAAATTGAGCCAATATTGTACTTAGAAGAAATATTATAATTGCTATGAGAAATCAAGTGATAGTTGATTGAAATTTTTGACGGAACTTTCACTGTAATTTTCTTGAAATAAAATTATACGCATACTCTTTATTTTATGCAAAACTATCAGCTTAACATTTCAAGGAAAATGATGCTCATACTTATGTTGTATTGTCATTTGAGTGCCAATGATAATTTAAAGATGGCCTATATCTTGAACTCTCCATTGTCAAACCGATCTTACTACTTAGATAAGGCTCCCATAAAAAGAAAATTATGTAACAGGTTTCAGTAGTTCGGTCTAGACTGTTACAACTTTAACACCTGTAATTTCCTTAAAAAAAATGGATCCTGCTACTATAAGAAATATTTTTGGAAAAGTATCATCAACTGGTACTAATATATTCCACGAGATCGCAGCTGAAGGCTCTATTTTGCTTTTGGAACGGGTGAGTCAGTTTATAATGCCCTCAAACAGATTTCTTTTGCAAGAAAAAAACTACAGTGGACAGGAATGTGTCCATATTGTCGCATTCCTCCATAAAGGGCAGCTTGCAATAGATCTGATGAAGATACTTTTAAATTTGGGCGGTAATATCAACGCCAAAAATCGAACTGGCGATTCAGTTCTTCACCAAGCTGTTTATAGTGAAAACTACGAGCTTGTTAAATGGATGTGTGAGCAACCGCTGTTAGAGTTGAATGTTACAAATCGCAGTGGGTTGACGGCATATCAAATTGCGTTAGATCGGAATGATAAGAAAATGATGAGTATCTTGAGAAGCTTTGGAGTCAATACTAAAATTTTTAAAGTGTATAATAGTGATGAAAGTGATTAATTATTGTTGCTCTTGTATTAGTTAGAGGTTTAAGTGTTTGGTGATTGTTTGATTGTCAAGAAAATTAGTTGTAAGGTAATATGTAAGTATTCTGGATGCCTTTTAAACTTTCACTGTGATTACAATGATAAAATTATGACTTGGACTAAGACTTTCATTTAACATTTATTTTTATTTAACTATCAAAAGATAGTTTCTTTAAATTACGCACTAACACTCATGCAAATAATTTAATTCTGAAAAAAATATTTGTACATAAATATGCAAATCCACTCATTATTTCATTACTAAGTATAAAAAATATATATAATATCTACACGTAAGGCCACTGTTATACAAATTAAAGTTTTGAGTTAAAAACTCTAGGTGAAGACCATAGGAGGGATACAAACCCGTAACTATGATTCAGAACGAGTATTCTTCATTGCGAAACAAAATTTGGAGAAAAAATTGAGCCAATATTGTACTTGAACGTCATATTTTAATTGTTATTAGAATGTAAGAGATAATTGATTGAAACTTTTGATAGAATCAGCACTGTAATTTTTTCGAAACAAAATGATGCGGATACTTATTATTTTATGTAAAACTAGCAGCATAGCTACTCAAGAAAAAAAATCATTTCATTATATTGTAGTTCGAGTGCCAATAATAGTTTAAAAATAGCCTATATTCTGAACTTTTCATTGTCAAACCGATCTTGCTACTCAGATGAAGGTCCCATAAAAAAATACTTGCGTTGTTATGAGTTCGAAATAGGGACAGGCTTAAGGACAATTAGGCTGAGTCTCCAGCGTCCAAAATGACATAAATTATTTTCTGATCTATCAATTTGAGAAATTATTTCCTGTCACAACGTGAACTGAAAAGAGCGCGTTTTAAATATTTTTATATCTGACAGCTAAATTTCCTAATTGATCGCCAATTTTGCACACGTTTTAAAGTTTATGTTTTTTTTTGATCATAATTTTCGAATTTCTACATAGAAAATGTTTCTGTTGTATGATCTAATAAAGTACTGATTTATAATTTGATTCGTTTCATAAATTTTTCGCAAAACAGACCACTCAGTGCCCGCTCAGTCCATACTCATGGCGTGCCGATGCACTTGCCATGACTGCTTGACAGTCACGTTTTATTCTTCGTTTCGTAAGACTATCACGAGAGACCCCCAAACAAACTGAGCTAGGTTCCTGGTAGTTACCTCGGAGTGCTTGTTCTTCTCGTGCAGCAGCTTGGCGGTGGCCTCCGTCTCCAGGTCCTCGATGGCCTGCACGAGCAGCGAGTTCTGCCCCACCAGATCATCCACCCAAGACTTCATCACGTCCACTTGCATCTTACAACAAAACCACACAAAACATTCAGACATCCACTGCTGCAAAGACCTCCTCCAAGGCTTTCCACAACAACCGGTCATGCGCTGCCCGCATCAAACGGCACCCCGTGACCTTCGGTCCACGGTCCTCGGTTCCTAGTTAAACTACGGAAGCTCAAAAAAAAGTTTTTTTGGAGTGTAATGAATTGAATAAAATTCATCAATTACATGTTAGGTCGAGGGAAGCCGCTGGATGCGGGTAGCGCAGAACCGGTCGTCGTGAAAATCCTTGGGGGAGGCCTTTGTCCAGCAGTGGACGTCCTTCGGCTGATATGATGATGATGATGATGACATGTAAGATGATAATGATTGGTATTATGGAAACTATTAATTTTATTCTACAGTATTTCTTATATATAACTCATGTAATTTCCTTAATGTCTGTGTTCCAAATCTGTGTTCTACTAACATTGTAAATAAGACGTTTGTGTTACTAACAAAAATGGATCATGTTGTCTGACATAAAAAGATAATAATAATATTTGCTCGCCTCTCATGGCAGATTTTGGTGCACTATTCCGTTTATTATGTACCCAAACCTAACATTACGCAAATAAATCTTTTGACTTTGAAGGAGTAAATTGAAAGTAATTATGTGATCGTCCACAACCGAGATCCGCAGTGTGGTGGCACCCTGGCACTGAATCCTCAGGGTGCAGGGCACTTGGCCGGTTCCGCGACTTGTTAATATTAACAATATTAACTTTATAACGTATCGGGCAAAAACATCGCCTTTGACAACATAGTGCAGACCCCTCCTATCTAGTCAGTTATTTTTTGTCATTTTGTATTCTGTCCACTATACAAACTCGGCTACTGGACGAAATTCAAGGTAAGAGCATATTCTTAAAATCTTGAAAATTTTTGAAAACCGATGGGCCGATTGTAATAAAACTTTATACACATATGCAAGTCACAAAAGTCAAGTTCGTCGATAGCTAAAATTAAAAAAAAAATGTTTTGTCACTAAATAATAATGGTTTAAGGTTTTTATAGTAGTAAAATAAAGTATTTCGAAAATTTAACCTATCCACCAACTAGAATTTCAAAGTTTCATTAGAATCGGCCCTTCTATTTTCAAACAGCGGTAATTTTTAGTTTTTATGAGAATCGATTTTGTGACTACGCTCTTAGTGGTCACCTGTAGCTTCTTGGGCCCGCCGTATCGCTGGACTGCATCCAACCTGTCCTCGTATGCGCGCTGCACATCCTGCTGTCAGACAACTGATTTCAATACTTTATTTCACTCAAATATTAAGACACTAGGAATGCAAAAAGACAGATAGGTACCTAAAAGAAGACACTTGGATCAAAGGATTTCTGAAACCGGAATACTCCCTCCCTGTATGTGATGACTCAGATCCAGATTCATACATTTGTTGAAATAAATACAAACACACTCCAACACAGCATAAGACTAAACAATTATTTAAAGAAGAAAACAGGTAGGTAGGAAAAAAGGAATACACAGGGAAGACAACAGGAACAAAACAAAACTTAATAAACTAGATTAATAAAAGGTAAAGTAATCCTAAATATGAGGAGCGTCGGTGGTGTATTGGCTAGGGCCGCTACTTCCTGTCCCGGAGGTCGTGGTCCGCCACGAAGGTATCAATGTGTTTTCCAATTTCGATTTCATATGGACGTTTATCTGACGCTCTAACGGTGAAGGAAAACATCGTGAGAAAACCTGCACACGCCTGCTAAGAAACTCGAAGGTTGTGTGTGAAATCGACTAACCCGCACTGGTCCCGATCGCCCTAATTCAGGGTAGGCTCTAGCCCCTCGGTGGGGACGTATATGAGCTGATATGATTAAAGTAATCCTAACTTATGGTGCTCAAACTTGGTCGTTTACTGAAGACCAAAAGTTTAAACTCAAGGTTTGCCAAAGCGCTACGAACGAAGTATTCTGGGTGTTAAAAGGATTGATAGAATACGGAACACGTGCATACCGAACGTCGGGGAGCAAGCTGAAAAACTGAAATGGGACTGGGGGGACATGCCTGCCGCAGGAACCCGAAAGGTGGGCACATATTGCCACGGAGTGGGTTCAGCTCTGAAAGACCGTAGAGGTCGCGGCAGACCAAAACGGAGATGACAGGATAGGATGAGTTGGACAGGTTTCAGGTTCGATGGAAAGAGGTGACTCAGGATGGAGATTTATGGCATAATTTATTTTATTACAAAAAGGCCATGTAATAGAGGGGAGGCTTTGCTCAGCAGTGGGACCGTTTAGACTAATAATAATAATTGATAATAAATTAATAGTCATTATTAGCCTAGATAACTAAACTCAAATATTTTATTGCCGATTATTGGTTTACATTAGGTCTTAACCTGCCTTAAAAAAGCATGCAATATTATATGTTAATTAATTATAGATAATGTCAAAGAATTAAATTAATCAAAATAATCTGCTATGTCGAGTCAGTTTTTACAAAATCGGTCCACTTATTCTTTCATAAATTCATCGATACTATCTTATGTACTCCAGTAAAGCGGTTGTAGCTTAGTATGATTTGCATGGTTAGGTCGGTCGACCTGAAGCACGGTGTGGGGTATGGCCTAACCTTCCCGAATTCGGGAACAGACCCGTTCCCCAGCTGCGGGGACTTTTATGGATTATTAACGAACTCCAGCCAGTCGTGACTCGAAGTTATCCTGGCACAAGTTATTTTGAAAATAGTTGTTCCAGAGCGAGCTGCGGTGGTAGGTGGGGGATGAAGATGTTACCTTGAGTATGTCCAGATTGAGGGACCCCCCGCGGCACATGCAGCCCTCCCTCTCATTGTCCGGGCACTCCCCACTCATCTTCAGACACCAAGTCAGCTATTCTCTAAATGATATTAAAAACGATGTACAATTGTTTCACTTCATTTTGTTGTAAATAAATGAAACGCAACGTTTCTTTGTTGTTTGTTTGTGATTGACAGAATTTATGCAAGTCTTCTTTTGAAAAAGATTATCTGTCTCTTTGTTCAGAATATTCTTGTCTTGAGAGATTGCATATTATGTCTCACGTCCACCGCGTCATTGCAGACCCAGCGTACCTCTGGCCATACCCCTGGTGGTACGGTAGGTCTTTACCATCTAGTGTAATAGTGACCCTAGTTATGTGATGACCCTATCTCTCGCATGATAACTCTTTGGTAGATCGGTAAGTAATAGAAAATGTATCGATGCGCTGTTCATATCTTTGATAATCTAATAAAATCTACACTAAAATATCATAAAGAGGAAAGATTTTTATTTTTGTATGTTTGTAATGAATTAACTCCAAAACAACTGAACCTATTTTTAAGATTCCTTCACTAGAAAAAGCTACACGATAATATTATAAAGAGGAAAGATTTGTATTTTTGTATGTTTGTAACGAATAAACTCAAAAACTACTTTACCGATTTTTAAAATTCCTTCACCAGTAGAAAGCTTCATTATTCCTGAGCGGTAGGCGATAATGCGGAATGAGAGACTTGTAAAGTTATATAGGGTGTCCCTTTTTCTACATAAATGCTGACGCGGTTTTTTACTATGATGACAACCCTAAAAAATCAAGATAAGGGAAATTAAAAAAAAGGTTAGATATTATGAAAATAATATTGCTCTTACCAAAGTTTTACCCCGATCCGTCTAGGAGTTCCACTGGACGGACACACACACAAATACACACACACACACACACACACACTCACACACGCTAGCACGCGCTCACAAACACACCCACACATACACACTCGCAAGCGTACATTCGCGCGCGCACACATACATACACACACACACACACACACACACACACATTTATTTTATTTTAAGACTAAGAAATACTAGACACTAATAGTAGGTAGGTAGTGTAAGACAATCGATCCCCATCAAAATCTCAACTAACAATTTTTTTTTTGCCATCACAATAGCTTTTTCACTCCTTTATCGCTCGAATGTAAAAAGGTGTCTGTGGATCTATATATTTCTAACATATAGCGTTGTCGCTGTCGCTCACTGAGTGGCAAGGCGAGTGGCGAATATTTAAATCCAGTCTAAGAAGATTTAAAATCTATAATGTAAGTACCTTTTTCATATCTTTAGACACTATAAGATATAGCCTCAAAATTTCTGGAACTCAAGACTGACTACATTGTGTTACTAAAGGAGTTTGTGCGGTACAACCGCCTCCGTGGCGTAATGGTTAGTCCATTCACTTTACACCAGGAGGTCGCGGGTTCGATTCCCGGTATGGTCAACATGTAAGACTCGGTTTGGTTGGTGATAGGGCATTTTCTAAGCCCGCCTGGCTAGCCACCACCATCTTATCTAAGTCTTGCCGCCAAACATCAGTGTTAACAACATTGGTGTGTTCCGGCATGAAGGTAAGATAGCCAGTTCTCATTGCGTTGGAGAAGCTAGGTAACCCGCTTTCATCTTCGGCATCATCGTCACTTACCATCAGGTGACATGATGCCAATAGGGGATCGGACTGGTAGTCATTTGAGTTACTTTTGACATCATAGATTTTAAGCGTCATTGACGAACTTATTTTGTGAATTTAATGAATGAAAAATTGAAGACGAGATGGAAAAAGAAAACGAGTAAGGTTTTTTTAAACTTCAAGAGGAGAGCAATTTAGGAAATCATATTTCAGAATTTATTTTTGATGCAGTCCGATCCCCTATAATGAGATTGTTTTCTCCCGTGTGTATAATCTTCTTGGATTTAACCCCAAGTAAAAGCTTTTTTGACGCCCTCCAATGCAATTTGACGGAGATGGAATTCTGACTAAATGCTATCTGTCGGGTCTAATAGGAACAAAACGGTGAAGCTTAGATAGGAAAAATAAGTGAAAACGGTATTTGACTACTAGTCATTTGAGTTACTTTTTATCAACAACTGTCAAAAAAGAATGTTTGTTAAAGTGAAACTTTTATTACATCGTCTCAAATTTTTTCGTCTGTTGGTCGCGTGACGGTCGGTATGATCGTTTCGTCCTCTGTACCGTAGCTCCAAGACGAGAGCAGCCATGATCGTTTCGTGCTCTGTAAATGTCTATAATGTGAAAAAAAGTTTCACTTTTACCGTGGTTTCATAAAACCACACACTCTTTTTTCTGCAATTATTCGCGTAACTGACATAGTGACGTCAAAAGTGCCATAGTCTTTACCGAAATAATTTGCTGTTTTTAATAAATATAAAATTAAAAATTGTTTAATATTTCGAATGAACAAGTGTTTTTGCTATTCTAGAAGAAATGCAATTTATTTAATAGTGGTTTTTAATTTATTTAATAGTGGTTTTTAATTTATTTTTTATAAGGTTAAATAGCTTATTCTGTGTCAATGCTTAAAATTAAAGATGAATAAAAAAAATTGGAAACCGTGTACATAATTTATTTGATTAATATTTTGGCTAATTCTTTGTACTTACATTGCCAGACTCACCCGCGCCTGTTTAACAGGCTTATAGCTTAGATCTACTCTATATTCGATTATCTTTACAAATATCTTGCTTTCTCATACCTATACAAGCTGTGGTTCCGGCCAACAACTCTAAGGTACACCCAGAGGTGTTAAGAAACATGACACTGATGCCAAAAAAATCCTTTGTCACAACATTTTTGGGCCTTTTAACACTACTTTTAACAGTATACCATACCAACCCCTCGATATGATCACATAAGTACATACTAATAGTAGGTAATCTATAAACTCGGTAGGTAATCAGACATTAAAATATTATACATATTTAGCAGATTAATACCAACGGATGTGATTATGTGGAAGATAACACGTCCGTTTGAGGTTTGTAGAATAAATAGAGTTTAATAAAACTAAAAAACACGCTTTTAAAGTACATCAGACTAAAAAGTACAAAATAATTCAATATAAGTTGAAAATAATAATTAACAAATTACTATTAGTATTATTGTGAAAAAGCGTGGGGCGCTCTGTTCCATATTTTTCGTCTATCAAGCAACCCACACTTTTTCACAATAATACTAGTAATTTGTTAATTATTATTTTCAACTTATATTCAGAATTATTTTTTACCCTACTTTAAAAGCGTGTTTTTTAGTTTTTTTAAACTCTATTTATTTTTTAGTTCAAACTTATGAAATTATTATATTGTCGCTGATTCTTGATAAGTCTACAAAGTTTGAATTAAATCTGTCCGTTTAAAGTGGGTCAAAATCGAGTCCAAAGGAGTCGGTTACATACAAACATACAGGTTACAAACAAACAGGTGAAGCTAATAAAAGCGTGATAAAAAAGTCTAAGTATCACTCTCTTTTCAGGTTCATGATACGTAAAATGCATATGTACCTCACCTACCCATATTATCGTAAGTAATTTAACATTAAAAGCTTCACAATACTTTGATTAATAATAATATTTACAACAACAACAAATCGGAGATTTGTCGGAGATTGGACTATTCTCTTAACAATTCCACAAGAAATACCGTCGGCATACGGGAACTGCTTAACTTACACGTTGCGTAAGGACGCTAGCGAGGTGATACACGGCCTCGTTCTAACTAAGGGGTTTGTACTCGTCATTCTGCACAACTATTCCCAAGTAACCAAACACATTTACAAGAACACTCTCAATCTCTACAACATCCAGTGACGACATTTGGGAATCGTTTCGTTGGGTTTATGTTCGGTTATGATAAAAAAGTTTCGAGGCAATATTATTTACAAAACGGATTAACCATTGAATTCCTTTGATTACTTCGTAATAGCTCTGTTTTTATGACACATTTATTGCCCCAGTAATGTACATTGTTTGTAAGGCGTACTTTTTATTTACAATCGCTTCTTTGTCGCGGCTTTGTCCTCAGAAATACAACCACTATAAACAAAAAAAACCACTACACCCATTCATCTACAGGATCATAGCAATAAATCACTCAACTTGAAAACACTCGACACTTGACGTTGGGCGCAAAAACATTGATTTATTGTTAACCGGATCTCGATATTTCAGGACATTTCACGGAACATAAACAATATACTTTAACTAAGAATATATACCTCAAGTCCCAAGCACTGTTGCGCCCAAGTCGCCTGTAAGTGCTGAGCGGGATGCCTGAATTTTCGATAAAAATTCATGCAGCCATAGATAAAAATTATAATAATAAATGCCTGACTACCTACGAATCGAAAACAAAAACGTTACACAGGATTGTGTGCGTACGTTTTGCCGGCCTATATCGCGATATAGGCCGGCAAAACGTACGCCGTTAGGTAGTCAGGCATTTATTATTATAATTTTTATCTATGGCTGCATGAATTTTTATCGAAAATTCAGACATCCCGCTCAGCACTTACGCGCGACTTGGGCGCAACAGTGCTTGGGACTTGAGTCCGGGACTTGAGTAGGTCTTTGTTATAAGCGGTCTTTAGCGCCAACTAGCTATGATACACCTGAAACGTCGGCTGTGTGTTGAATTTTATTTTATTTAAAATAAGTATTACAAATATCATTTTTGATACTAACGTGTTATTTTAAAGTGAAATTTTATATGACGAACCACGAAAACTGTTAATCTTGTGAAATAATAAAAGGAACTAAGTGAATTGTGATAAAATTAATATGAACGGTAATCCAGTTAAATACCTAACAATAGTGAAAAATATCATTGAAACTGTGTTGAAAACCACTCTGGAACAACAAATATAAAAGTTCTTATTGAAAGCAACCCAAAAACAAACCAAAAATCGATTAAAATCTGTTTAAAATCCGTTATGGAATTCAAATTACGTGTCAACAATAACTCAGTGACAAGTCGTCTCAGCCAGTGCATAGCACAATCAGCTGATTCATAAGCCAGCCGAGTGTTTATTAATGAGTGAATCAGACACTTCTTTTCATCAATTGTATTGTAAACCTTGATAGCGCAGTTTGCAGTGAGCTTGGAATCTTCCGGTATATACTCCGAGTTCAAATCACTGCCGCGGCTTCTTTTTTTTTTTTTTTTATGATTTCGTGGTCTGATTTTTGTTGAAAACAATGAATACCACTAACACTTTGGATGAAACAATGAACTACGTTACAGCGAGAAAGCCAAAACAAAAATATGTGCATGATAACACTTATGCTTCATTACCACTGGATGTGGAAGACCCTGCTGATGATGTCTCGGTCTTATCCTCTAGTAGGACAGAATTTAACAAAACATGTCCTGTTGTACCTACAGTTTATTCTGAACAGCTGGAATTTCTAAAAGATCAAATCCGCAGTCTTCAGGAAAAACTTGACGCTGCAGACAGACAAATTGAAGAGTTGGTCTGTGAAAATGGCACATTAAAAAAGCGAATTTCAAAATTTGAACTAAAGGTCACTCATCTGAAGGATATTTGCTCGTCAACCAAAAAGAAAACACAAAAGTCTGGTAGGCGGAAAAAGATCAGTAAGGTTCAATTGAATTTTTCAAATATAAGAATGGAAAATGGGTGTGACACTACAACTACGTCGGAACGCAAGGCTCAAAATCATTTTTTGTATGACACAATTGTAACACCGCCATCTAATGAAATGCAAAGGAAGGACGACCAAAGATATACGGGACAACAGCACGCATTGGAAGTGGAATGTAACCACCCTACTAGTTTACCCATAACCAAACCAGATGGCACCTTCGTACTTAAGGACATAATGCCATCTCTCGAATCGGAGAAAAAAGAGGATCAAATATCGTTGGGATCACAGCAAGCGCTGGAGTTTGCTTGCGCACACACAAGTTCACCCATTAACAAACATGAGGGCGCTGCCACTGAAAATAAAGCAAGTAAGCACAAAATTGTAATTTTGGGTGATGAGCAGCTATCGGGATTATCCGAAATGCTGTTAAACACGAGAAAAGGAAAATGGAATGACAAGCACCAAACTTTTGCTTTAATAAAACCTCAGGCTACCACATCTCAAATATTGGAATACTGTGATTCTTTGGAAAAAAACTCTCAATGAAAATGACATATTAGTTATAGGTATAAGTAGTCATGATTCAAACCCACAGGTTATACACTCCGAATTATGTGTAGCATTAAATAAAATTAGAGCTTTTGTGTACATAGTACCCGTGATGCAAAACCGGCATTTAAATGAAAAAACCTTAAATAACCATTTAAAACTATGGGTTCAAAATTTTAGAAATTGTAAATATGTGGAGCTAGATCGCTATATGATGTATCAAAATAACTTTTATCGCTACTTAAAGTGTGTTTGTCGGAAAATTAACGTACTTGTCGATAATGCTGAGTACCAGTCTCAGTTTCTCAATGTGTCAAATTGGGTACATAGGTTGAAAATCACAAACAAAAAAGACTCCAGTATGAGTAACAACAAACCGCAAAAAGGGACCATCCCCTATTATTTTCCAGTACTAGGTAAAGGTAAAACCAAACAGAAGGAAGAAGCGTTTTTTCGTCACTAATTTTACAGATTTACCAAAGCCAACTTTTACAAATTATAACGTAGCTAAGTTGAACATCTTTCATCAAAATCTCTGTGGTGTGAGCAATAAAAAAGATGAACTAGAGTTGTACATTCACGATATGAAGAAAGAGTTAGACTATGTGTGCATTAGCGAACATTTTCTTAATAAAATAAATGCCCCTATGTTTGAATTTTCTAATTTTGAGCTATGCTCTTGGAATGCTAGAGTTAACAAAAAACGGGGAGGCACTATGATATTAGTTAAGAAGGGGAGAGACACAGAAGAGGTTGCTATGCAGAACAAACTGTACAAAATGGAGAGTTTTGAAATTTCTTTGACTAAAGATATAGAAACGAATCTGTACATTGCATGTATTTATAGTAATCAAAAAAAAGAAAATTATGACTGCTTCCTGGAAAATTTTGAAAAATTACTTGAATATACTTATGATAAAAAATGTGTAATATGTGGTGATTTCAATATAGATTTTGCAGTTGACACAAAAAAGAGAAATGACATGTTAATTTTATTGCAGTGTTACAATTTCAGACATCTCATAAATGAAGTGACTTTTAAACGGAATGACTCTTCTTCCTGTATTGATAATTTCATGACAAATTTGTGTGACAATGAAATATTAACTATAAATGTTGACCATAACGGACTTGCTGATGGACATGCTGGTATATCATGTAATATTCAAACTGAAAGAAAAAATAAAAATAAAAATTTACATATACTCAAGGAATTACGATCGTTTAGTGAGAAAAATATGCAAAGTTATAGGTATTATTTGATAACAAAAAATTGGAACTTAATGGGGATAAATAACTTCATAAAGACTTTTAGTGTAATTTACAAACGGAGCTTTAGAAAAAAGAAAAAGTGGGTTAAAGTTAAAAATATACAAGGTGTTAAATGGATCACAAAAGGGATAAAAACTTCAAGCCTAATGAAACGGTTTTTATGTACTAGTAGTTCTGAAAATGATGTTTCTGTAATAGAGTATCGCAGAATTTACATAAGAATATATAAAAAAATAATAAGACATGCAAAAAGAATGGCGGTGCAAAAAAGCATAGTAAAGGCTAATAATGTTTCAAAAGAAATTTGGAAAACTGTAAATCAACATAGAGGAAATAAAGTAAGATCGTCAGTTACACAAAACATTTGCCTAAAAATGGAAAATAAATTTATCAGTAACCCAGATAAAGTATGTGATATTTTTGCAGATCAATTTAGTAGTACCTTGAAAAGTGATTTAAGTGACGTACAGGAAGCGAAAAACTTTCTTGAATTGGGAATAAAAAGAGTAGAAAATGAAATGTGCCTTGATCTAACTACACCTAAAGAAATAGTGAAAATTGTGGGAAGCATGAAAGCAAAAACTTCTTGTGGTTATGATGAAATACCGGTAACAATAATAAAAGCAAACCTGGACATTCTTGCAGAACCACTCTCTTGTTTCTATAACAATTGTTTAGACGAAGGTTTATTTCCTGAGCAGTTCAAACTAGCCAAAGTGATCCCCATATAAAAAAAAGGCGCCGTGACTGATCCTAAAAATTATAGACCAATTTCCTTATTACCGACACTGGGAAAAATTTTTGAAAGAATTATAAAGGACCGACTACTGCGGCATCTAAACTGTTATCAAATTTTAAATAAACGCCAATTTGGCTATCAGAAAAGTGTTGGAACTACAGATGCAATAGACACTCCTGTCAATGATTTATTGTTAAAGCTGAACGATAAATTGAAAGTGGCAGGCCTGTTCCTAGATTTAAGCTCTGCTTTCGATATGATTAATCATAGACTACTCATTACAAAACTAGATCATTATGGGATCAGAGGCAAAGCTTTAGAGTTGATAAAAACTTACCTACAAAATCGTAAGATGGTTGTAGAACTTAGATCAACTGACGATGATGGACATGAAAAGGTGCATAAATCAAATTTTGTGAGCATAAACAGAGGCGTACCCCAAGGGTCCGTATTGGGTCCAATATTTTTTATAACATTTATTAATGACATGATTACACATATGCATAACTGTCTGGATGATAACACGAGATTGGTGGTATTTGCTGACGATACAAACGCAGTTTTATCTGCCAATAACTTGACAAGCTTAAATGACAAGGTATATCGCTCTATCACTGCTTTCAACACATGGTTTGAAACAAACGGCCTTAAATTAAATGTTAACAAAACTAACGTTATTATGTTTCGATCAACTTCTAGAAACAAGGATATGTTAGAAGTTTGCTTCAATAGAAACAAAATAGAAATGGTGCAAAATGCAAAGTTCCTAGGAGTACATATAGATGCTGATTTAAACTGGAAAAATGAACTAGCGAATATAGAGAGTGCTCTCAGTTCAGGATGTTACGCCTTGAGAAGCTTACGGGATGAACTTACCATTGAACAGCTTAAGACGGTTTATTATGCCCTTATAGAGTCAAAACTGAGATATAGCATTCAGTTGTGGGGCCATAGCTATAAGTACAATGTAGAAAAAGCTTTCGTACTACAAAAGCGTGCCATTAGAACTATGGTACGTATACCTCAAATGGATTCTTGTAAAGAACATTTTAAAAAATTGGGGATCCTGACAGTTCCTAGTCTTTACATAATGGTAGTACTTAGTAACCTTGCCAAAAACATACGTGAGATTGAAAGTGTACAAGAAAGACAATTAAGGGAACAAACGAGAAGGCAAGACCTACCAAATCAGATACAACCAACACTAGAAGTTGTTAAGCATGGCTCACACTATCAGGCAGTAAGACTGTTTAACAGGTTGCCAGATGATATAAAAAGCTTAATATACACTAGCCATTTTCGACCCAAACTGAAGTCTTTTTTACTTAAAAAAAACTACTATAGTGTAGGCGATTATCTAAATTAGTTGACAAAAGTTATAAAATAATTTTGTTAGGACTGACATTATATTGCTTTCAGACTTCACTTTCATACAATGTTGGCATAAATTCTTGACATGTATTTAATTTTGGTGTGTGTTTATGTAAGGAAAAGATTTATTTTAATGTTTTTATTGTAATTATTTTGATTATGTAGGTTATTTTATATATTTATGTCTACTTAATTTTTATTTAACTTTGACATGATATAAGTACCTAATGGATTCTTTATGTGTATCCATTTTTGATATGTTTTTGTAAACTGACGTAGGGAAATTATTTGTTTTAATTTTTAATTAATTCTAATTCCATAAGGTTATTTTAATTTTAGAACTATAAAAATTTTTCAACGCAATGTATGTTGCTTAGAAATAAATGAACTTGAACTTGAACTTGAAACTATTCTGCGCCATATAGTTTTAATACATCTGAAGCTATTCCACGCCATCTAGTTTTTATTCACTTGAAACTATTCCGCGCCATCTAGATCTAATACAACTGAAACTATTCCGCGCCATCTAGATTCAATACAACTGAAACAATTTGCGCCATCTACTTTGAATATACCTGAAGCTATTTCGCACCATCTAGTTTAATACACCTGAAACTATTCCATGCCATCTAGTTTTAAAACACTATTAAAGACTAAAATGAAGGTCAGCAATCTATTTTAAAAAATCTATTATCGGCGGTTTGTTTAAAATAGGGGTTTGGAAAACTTTTAATTTTCTGTCACGTCATTTTTCCTGAAAAATGTATTCAGATTTATGTCCTGTGTAGGTAACACTTTGATTAGTCAAGTGTTTAGTCATTGCTTGGTTATTTTGTGATGTTGTTTAGCACTCCACTCAAAGCAAGCAATGTAGTTCAAGTATTATTTTTTGTATATTGAGATTACTTGGGGAAACTCGCTCAGAATTCTGAGTAGAACCCCTAGTTACAAGGACGATATGTAATAAATTATTTGGAGTGTGGCAAAATTGGTGTGGGGCCCGTTAACTGGGGCTTCTACTCATCGTACTGAACAACATACCCCAAGAGGCGATCAGCTGTTGGGTCAATGATTTCTTAGATTTGACCATGGGTCATTTGAGAGCAGTTGTGCAGCATGATAAATACAATCCACAGGTCCTTCACCAATTCCATCGCGCCTATGTACAAATTGGCTACTTACAGCTAAGGACAAGCTCACAGCTCAAGAACAACATATTATAAGTAACAAATGCGACACATTTTACTGATATAAATATAAGTAAACATAGTTATAAAATAAGTCTGGCCTTTTTTAAAGACAATCGCGTTTCTTGTTAATAACAAACTCGTTACATTAAAAAAAGCGAAATAAACAATAATCAACATATTAGTACAAAATAATAAAACAAAACTATTTAGTTTTAAAATTAATTGAAATGACTTGAACTATATCTAAAGATCTCAGAAATTAAACTAACTACTTTATGTACGTACTTATGCTTTACAAATATTATAGTACACTATACAGGTATAACAATATTGGTGTAGTTCCCGTTAACTGGGGCTTCTACTCATGAAACTGAACAACTTTTGTTCTACAAGTTTGCCGAAATCGCATTTTTCAAAACTCTTGATACAAAACGATCAGCTGATTGACCAATTTTGTGAATTTTTTTTAGAATTGACTATGAGTTCCTTAAGGGAAAGTTGTTCAGTATTATGAGCAGTAGTTTCAGTTAACGGGTCCTACACCAATTTTTTTACAACCTGCTTATTTCATCACTATGGTCACAAAATTAAGAACGCTTCATGATTAGACATCACTTTAAAGGCTGTACTTTTGAACCGTGATAGGTATCTGGCTGAAATTTATGAACAATATGCGTTATTATAAGAGAATCGCTAATAAATAATAAAAAAATATCCCCCCATACAAGAAACGTGTATTTTTAGTTTTTTTTTCTTTCATAAAAACGATAATACAATACAAACCAACAACTTGATGTGATCATCTAACTTATCCTTAAATAAAACATCAAATAACGAAAACTGGCCAAGCGTAAGTCGTACTCAAACTACGGAATCCGAACTGTTTTGAGAAAAAAGCATTTTTCTATCGCTTTCGTTGATGTCTTTTGTTTGAATTTAAAAGGTATCATTGTTTTACTTATGTGGAGAGGTGTGGTGGTCAGTGGTACGGAACTCTTGAGTACGGAACTTTGAGTCCGACTCACACTTGGCTGTTTTTTATAACACCTATTACAACCACGCAACCTTATTTATTTATTTGGTGGCAGAGTCGCAAGATAAATTTTTTTCCATACTTTTTGATACACCATTTCAAAAAACGAAAAATGAGCTAATCATGGCGTGAAACTGCAATAAAAAGTAAAGAAGAACATCGCATTCCGTTTCAAACTGAAGAAAAGAAAAAAAACCATTTTTAATTATTTGTCCTGCTGGTGTTCCTGCAAATAAATAAGTTATTGTGATTTAATACATAAAAAATAATTTGTACACTATTTTGACAATATTATGATATTAAATAAAACAGGACAGACATAGTAATATTCTACAATGTTAACAAAGCACGTTGAAAACTAATTGTACAATTATAATTTTGGTGACAAAATAATATTGGCTATGTATATTTTATCGTTCTTAATTTTATGACCACCACTTTATATATGTATTCTATGACCACCACTTTATATAATATGTGTCGCAGGCAAATAGTATAGGTAATTCGTTTGGTTACAAACGGCGTCGTCAATTTATATATGCTCGCTCTTTGCGACAGTGTAAAATATGCGGCACGAATTTAAGATCTTTCTTTCGTAACTGTCTGATCAGCCACCCAGGGTATCGCGAGGCTCTTCGACAGTATAATCATCAAACCTAATGGACCTATTATCGCTCGTTTTACACAAAGTAGGGTTCAGTAGTCTTTTATAATAAATGTATATTTTAAAAAACAAAACGTTTGCAGTTGTTAATGGAACATTTTGTATGGAAAATCTATAAACTTCTTACAAAAACCTGCACATCTTAATTTGGTCTAATATTACTTCTAAACAAAGAAAGCCTACTTAGCCGTAACAGTTTTTTTTAAATTAATTATATTTCGTACTGTTTAAAAAAAATTTTAGATGTTCTAAAATCGGTTTAGCTGGTATTGGACTCAATAACAAATAACACTTTAATACTTCGCAAACGGATCCCTGAATAGAAAAATGGTTTTAGCAAACCCTAAGTAGTATTGTAAGACCTATTCTACGATACTCCACTCCCAGGTAGGGTACGTCAACGAAAAAAGAATTACCCCCTCTTTACATGTAAGAGAGGTACCCTAATTTTTTTTTCAATATTTATTCGTATTACTTTGTAGACGTATACCCTTGCCAAATTACAGCTTTCTAGTACTAATAGTCTCTAAGCTAAGCCGCGGACACCGGACAGCCAGACACGGCGAAACTATAAGAGTTCCTTGTTGACTACGGAACCCTAAAAAGAGGGCTTCTCTAACCCGCTCGCCCCCCCCCCCCCCCCTTCTCCCACCACAACCCCCACCCTTATGACGAAGCCGCGCCGTTTGAAACCAAATGAATTTATTGTACTATTTGCCAACCACTTAAATACAGGGTGGAAAGTTGTGATGGGGCCTGCGGCACACAGGGCAGCTACCAGAAGCATTATATGTACAAAAAAACGTACTAAGAAGACTAATCCTAACTTTTGGATTATTTTACTTCTACATTCACAAATTTTGGAAAAATGTACAGTCAGCAAGAAAATGGTATATTTACATAAAGCAACTTTTTATAATGCCAATCTATCCTGTTTCTTATTGGGATCAAAAGTCTCTATTAGACAAACTAAGGTTACGAGTACTAGAAAGAAATGTCGGATATCGCAAATTCTTTTCACATACATTAAAACCTTATGTTCTTCTCTGATGATGCCAATCGGTCATACCTCTGATAAGGAGCAAAAGACTTTATGGAACCAAGTTAGATAAAAGTAGAAAACTATGAAATCGCCGAAAATATTTTCCATTATTTTTTTTTGTACGAGAGAAGTTTTCGTGATTTCTAGGTTTTCCGGTACTCTAAGCTCAATTGGCCTCACAGTCTTTCGATCCCCATAATGAACGACCTGGTGAAGGACGCGGGAAGCCGCTGGATGGGGGCTGCGCAGGACCGGCTTTTGTGGAAACCCTTGGGAAAGGCCTTTGTCCAGCAGTGGACATCCTTCGGCTGATATGATGATGATTAGAGGAGAACATTAGGCTTTTCATTTGCTCATATTAAATTTATGGGAAAAGGTGTTTGGAATTTACTACATTTCTAGTACTCTACCTTACTTGGTCAATAGAGACTTTTGATCCCAATTAAAAAAGGGTTGATTGGCGTTCTAAAAAGTTGCTTTATGTAAATTGCCCATTTTCTTGCCGACTGTATTTTTTTTCTAAAATCTGTGAATGCAGAAGTAAAATACTTTAAAAGTTAGGCTCGTACATACAATACTTCTAGTAGGTGCGCTGAGTGCCCCATCGCAACTTTCCACCTTATATACACGATGTAACAAAATTTACCTGGGGCTTCTACTCATCATACTGAACAACTTTTGTTCTATGACTTTGCTGAAATCGTAAAACTCTCAATACAAATTGATCATAATTTTTTGCATTTTTTTATGTCGGGTTAAATTTTTTTGGGAATTGAGTATGTGTTCCTTGGGGACAGTTATTCAATATGATGAGCAGAACCCCTAAACGGGTCCTACACGAGCTTTGTTATCCCCTGTATAATAAATAACAGATTACGTATAGAAGAACACTATTAAAAAAACAATATTTGTTCGGTGTTTCACACAAATCACTATGTCAATAAGTTTAGTTTAGGAACCTACAACTTAACTTCGGTACTAAGTACCAATAATCTCAATGATATGTCTCTTCACATTAGTCCACATTAACTGCTTAAGAGGCTTCCATTCTACAGGATACCATCTAAATCCATACATTAAACCACACATAGATATTACAAAACTTTAAAAAAAAAACTATTAATTCAAAGAAGTTTCACCTCACTACAAGGAGTGTTTCTTGCAAAGCGCAGTCGAAAAAGTGAGACCAAAAACGATCTACGTGTGCGATCTATCTAAAGATTTCACATACTTTAAAAATACAGTACAATTACTGGTAGAATGTGACATTCGAACGTTTATTCCGCCCCAGATATAACTGTTGGGATCTTTTAACGCGTTGCAGCTCTACGTACTGAAGAAACGACTGGCGTGGTAAAGCATTTTGTCTCAGTTTCGTGTCACAAAACTCGATAGCAACGTTCTTTCTCCAAGGTGTAAGCTGCGTCAACCTTTTTTATATACTTGCATATATGTATTGAAACTTTTCCTTCGCCTCGTAAACAGTTAGTGAACCAATATATGACTATGTGACATTTATATTTTTACTTACACACTACCTAAACGAAGGACTAAAATATGGGCATCCCTTCTTCTTTATTTTTCATTCTTTGTGACAGCATTATGAATCCAAATACCGTACTTAGTAGTGTTAAATCATGTCGCTCACGTTTTCTTAATTATCCCAAACAACCCCCCACCCCCACCCCCCTCCCACATGCTGTCCAGACAACCTTTCAAAACTTTTGGTTTAAAACAATTTAAACTTTAAGCCAGCTTAATTTTTGTGATGTCATATTATTTTCAACCATAAGGATCCATGATCCGCCACAAGAACTTAATCCTCCAATCATTAAAAAATATATACTCTTTCAGGACCTACTACGAAGCCTTATTTTAAAATAATTCAGCTACCTACTTACCTTCCTACACTGCCTCACAAACTCTACAATCCTCAGTATCCAACCTGCACACCTTCAACGGCTGGCCAGTTCAGTAAAATTGTTTCAGCTGCTCGTAAGTGAGAAAGAAGATGATGTTCCAGGGCCCCATGCGCAGCCAGGTCGGTACAAACCCTTTGTACAGCGCTAGGAAACCCTCGCTGCGGACCGTCTGCAAAGGATTTCTTTTATTCATGCATCTACGTTTAAATAACAGAACTTTGTCATGATATGCGGAGCTAAGACTTTACGAAAGAGAATGGCGATAGTAAAACCGCGATGGCGGGTACGTACAACCACGGATAAGATAAATAAGGTTGGATTGGCAATAGTCACACTTTTGATTGAAAACCAGCGTCGCCGCCTGTCTCCCACCCATCAACTCCACTACACAAGCAATAATAACACATATACATAAATTGCGCGCACTAATAAACAAAACACACTAGGAACCCAGGGCTGTAATTGTGTCTCACACTATTTCGAGAGTCTGTACGTTACACACAACCACACGCAAATAAAAAGTATGAACGCGTGCTTCGGTTAAGTATGATTTTCTAATCATACTTGAGGCGCGCCTGCCCAGCGCACATTTCCGATCCAATCTTATTTATCTGATCCGTGCGTACAACGGTACAACTAATTGCATTCAATGAGCGCTAACGCGCTTGAGTTCACCGCGGCGCGGCGTTACAACACACTGGGGTTTTTTATGACAGGTGCAACTAAATGCAAACTCCTTGAATGAGGTCTGACAGTAAGGTGTACCTGTCAAAACGTCAAACAGAACCACACAAAGGTTCGAAATCTTGCAATATCCTACAGTATATATTACAAAGCCGGAGTCACGGCGTTTTTTTATAATACCAATCAATTCCTTACACATCATCAAAAATAACAAAGCGATAGATCACGTCGAGTTAAAAGACCGTTTAATTGTTGCCAAGAAGGCCAAAACCCAACTTTAAATGTAATATAAAGAGTTTCCATACAAACATAGATCCGTTTTAATACAAAACCGACATTCTGAATCTAATCCAAATTCCGAAAAGACACATATCGATGTCTGTAATTTGCTATCGATGTAACAAAATAAGACCGACTTGAACTTTTAGTACAAGACTAACAAAATAAGACCGAGTTTTAATTTTAGTACAAATATAATTCAGCCCTTCATACAGTTCTGTTTATCACGATGAAAACCAATTACAGACTTATCTTGTCATGTGTCTTCCCAATATATTATTCGATTGGGCAAGGCATTTTGTATCATCAGCCGAAGGGTGTCCACTGCGGGACAAAGGCCTCCCCCAAGGAACTCCACGACGACCGGGTCCTTCACCAGGTCATCGGTCCACCGAGTGGGAGGCCTGCCTACGCTACGTTTTCCGGTGCACGATAGCCACTCGAGAACTTTACTGCCCCAACGGCCATCTATTCTACGAGCTATGTGCCCCGACCACTGCCATTTAAGTTTAGTAATTCTAAGAGCTATGTCGGTTACTTTGGTTCTCCTACAGATCTCCTCGTTTCTGATTCGATCACGCAGAGAAAATCTGTGCATGGCACGCTCCATTGGCCTTTGGGTGACATTAAGCCTTGTTATGAGGCTCATAGGAAGCGACCATGTCTCAGTTCCGTATGTCATTACTGGCAACACACACTGGTCTAAGATCATGGTTTTAAGACACTGCGGCATTTGGGACGTGAACATATTGCGAAGCTTCTCGAACACTGCCCAGCCGAGTTGGTTTCGAAGATTGATCTCTTTCTCGAAGTTGGAACTACCCCACTGGACTGTTTGTCTCAGGTACACATATGCGGCAACAACTTCAAGTGTGGAGCCTTCAACCTTCAGAGGAGTAGGTGCGATACGGACGTTTGACATAATTTTCGTCATGTCCATATCCATTTTATTTGTTGAGAGACATGACCACGATTTCGTCAGCGAATCGAAGGTGGATGACGTACTCGCCGTTGATATTGATGCCGAGTTCACCCCAGTCCATAAGCTTTGAAACGTATTGCAGGGCAGCGGTGAACAGTTTCGGAGATATGACGTCTCCTTGGCTCACCCCTCGCTGCAACCGGATAGGTTCCGAGTTTCAATCTTGGAGACGCACCGACATGGTGGCGTTTTCATACAAACACTTCAGATCCTCGATATATCGATAGTCAGTTTGGCACCGCTGCAGAGACTGTAACATAGCCCAAGTTTCGACCGAAGCAAAGGCTTTCTGATAGTCCACAAACGCTACGCATAGTGGCTGATTGTACTCTTCGAACTTCTGAATAATCTGTCGCAGCCTATGTAAGTGGTCTATGGTAATGAAAGCCTTTTAGGAAACCGAGACGATTCGTAATGACTCTCGAAAACAGCTTATAGACATGACTCAGAATGGAGAAGGGTCTGTAATTCTTTAGAAGGGTGTTGTCGCCCTTTTTGAAAAAAGGCACCACCACACTTTTGTGCCATGCCGCAGGCGTTTGTACCTTGGATATAAAGGAATGGAAAAACTTCTGAACAGCTTTTTTTATCAGTGTTCTATCTGCTTTCAGAAGCTCAGCCGTAATTCTAAGCTAAGGCATCGGTTGATGACGGAATTACGGCTGAGGCGCTGGTCGGCGTGTAGACTTCATCAGTCGACATCTTTTTAACTTGATTTTAAGATTGAATGTCCCTCTTACCATCCGGTGATCGTTTCATGTTTTGAACGAATTGATCACAGAAACATAATTGAATATTTGCTTCCTTGTCGACAAGATGTAGTCAATATCATTCTTCGTTACGCTATTGGGATGCAACCATTCCCACTTCCACTGTTTAGGCTTTTTGAAGAAGGAGTTCATCACGTGCATTCTTCTCTCCGTATCGAAATTGCCCCACTTTCAGCCTCTTAGCTCACCATCACTTTGTTTGGTCAGTTTCGCGTTAAAGTCACCCATAACAACGGTGTATTGGATCTGATAGCTACTCGTATTATGTAAAGCTCTAGAGACCTCCGCGGTCGGTGCATGTACCTGTATGGTGTATGACCTTGAATACCATTTGGTGATTCTGAGTAAAAGGTACGCTACCCTCGTCGAAACACTGTCGATCCGGACCATATTAAAGAGGGACTTGTGAACTAGAAACCCGACACCACCCTGGGACAGCTGGTCGCCTTTCCGGAAATAAAGCAGGTTTCCGGATCCATTTTTTTTTATTCACAATTGATCAGTCCTTGATATCATCTCACCTGATGGTAAGTGACGATGATGCCGAAGATGGAAGCGGGATTATAGTGTCCTCCCCCTGTCTTCGAACTTCACACAATCCTACGATATCCCATCGTAACCTGCTCAATTCTTCCTCGAGTTCTGACAGCTTCGCGTTGGTCCGCAGTGTGCGCGTGTTGTAAGTTGCCAGGGCTTTTAGTTTGGTATCATGGCATCTGCCGGGGATTCTTCGCACCTCATGCCCCGCCGTTACCTTCATCGCTACCAGAGCGAGGAATAGCAGGGCCGCCGGGGACTAGGGGCCGTTTATTTTTGTTGTGTTGATCATTGGGAGGTGTTGCCGTAATCGCCACGCTTGTCAGGCGGGTCGCAGTGTTGTTGCAGGTCGACTGAAAGTCACGGAAAGGACGCTGCTGCCCATCCTCCGGTGTAAGTCTCTTACTCGATTCTTACGACACCTACTGGAAGAGATAGGATGGCCCTATTCTAAGCCGGGAGCCATATGGCGTATTGTTTTTGTATTTGTACTAAAACTGAACTTTGTTTCTTTGAAAACTCCCGCCTTCCGACCATTGTAACTGATTCATCACTACATACTTTAGGAAAAAATATATATAAAACAAAATACAAAACAATGAATCATCTAGCACTATTAAACCTAAAATATTAAAACTTACTTGTAGAAAACAGTCCACAGTCCCCAAGTATATCCTAATCTCTGGCTTAACTATTTGATTCTTTATTTTTCTTTGGTTCATTAGCCGCGTCTGAAAATCAAAATAATTAATCATTTTTACATCCAAACAAAACTTTTCTTTTGCACGTAATTCGGTATCCAGTTAATTGTAGATAAAAAATGAATTACAGGGTGGCCCAGAGAGAAATGCACTTTTGATTTGGCGCGCATTTTTAAACGAGAAAATGGAGGGGCGCGGGGATAGCAGATTTGCGAAGCGCAGTTTTTGTAATTTTAGTCACCATAAGTCATTGCTGACACGGGAGAGCAGCGCACGTTTTGTGTCCGCGCATTTTACGAGAATGCTCGGTCTTATGTGACTGTTCGACGACTTTACCGTGTTGAATACGAGTTGCGGCGCATCAGTGAGTGTCCATGCACTAATTTAATAAAGCAATGGATTGAAAGATTCGAAAGGACAGGATCGACGCAAAAAATGCGGCCTCGGGGTCGTCAGAGTATCACGGACCGATAAAAACATACAGCGTGTTCGAGAATCTGTACGCGCGAATCCACGATTGTCGGAGCGCAAACGTTCATCGGTTTTGCGAATCTCTAGATCGACCTCGTAGCGAATTTTGCGGCTTGATTTGAAATTACATCCTTATAAGATAAGAGAAGAAGCAGCAGACTTCGAATCGAGATTGAGATTTGCAAATGAAATGCGCAATGAATTCAATGAATTCAATAATTTCAATGATATCTTTTTTTTTCTGATGAAAGAACTCTTTCACGTTAACGGATTTGTAAATAAGCAGAACTGTAGATATTGGGCAGCAGAAACTCCTCGATTGAAACATCAGAAGCCGCTACACTCACCGAAAGTTACAGTTTGGGCCGCAATTGCAAGATGGGGAATCGTCGGACAATTTTTTTTTGAGAACAATCGTGGCCAAGCTGTGACTGTCAATTCAGAGCGCTATACGGGCATGCTGAGAAGTTTTTTGATGCCAAAGCTGCAAGAATCTCGAGGCTATAACAGGAACACTTAGTTCCAGCAAGATGAGGCTACATGTCACACTTCAAACGAGAGCATCGCCGTGGTAATAGACATGTTCCCACGAAAGTTAATTTCACGCAGGGGTGACATCTCCTGGCCACCCAGAAGCCCCGATCTCACTCCAGCAGACTTCTTTTTGTGAGGTTACTTAAAGAGCAAAGTATACTCCAATAATCCAATGACTCTGCAGCAACTAAAGCAGAATATTCGGCAAGACATGGAATCCATTTCAAGGTAAATTCTAACGAAAGTTTTCCAAAATTATGATGCCAGATTGGAAGAATGCTGTAACCGTCAAGGACACCATTTAGTCGATGTAATTTTTAAAAATTAAATTTCATTTACTTATCTTTAAAATTGTAATAAATACAAGTTCTACAAAATTATACAGTTTATTTTCTTGAATTTTCAAAAGTGCATTTCTCTCTGAGCCATCCTGTACAACCTCACTTCGGTGGCAGCCCTCGCGAAGCGCGACAACCAGTGTTTAGTTATCCTTAGTAGGTAGTCTGTGCAATTGACAGATCGATCACCATCAGATCGCCTGTTCAGATATATGCGATTTATGCGATGTTTCGACACACGTAATGAGGCTGACCTACGCGCAGTTTAGTTAAGGCTTATACCGCCGCCAACGACCAACTTTGTAACCTATTTTAACTTTAATTAAAGGGATTTTTATCAAGAAAAAAATTGTGTTGTAATTTACAGGACATGAAGAGTGATTTTAATTTCGAATTATATTTTAGTACATATAAATAACCGAATATGTATACCTGGGACAAACAGTCCAGTTAGGTAGGTCCAACTTCGAGAAAGAGATCAATCGTCGAATCCAACTCGGCTGGGCAGCGTTCGGGAAGCTTCTCAATATCTTTACGTGACAGATACCGCAGTGTCTTAAGACCAAGGTCTTCGACCAATGTGTGTTGCCAGTGATGACGTACGGAACTGAGACATGGTCGCTTACTATGGGCCTCATAAGAAGGCTCAAGGTCACCCAAAGGGCAATGGAGCGTGCTATGCTCGGAGTTTCTCTGCGTGATCGAATCAGAAACGAGGAGATCCGTAAGAGAACCAAAGTAACCGACATAGCTCTCAGAATTGCTAAACTTAAGTGGCAGTGGGCGGGGCACATTGCTCGTAGAACAGATGGCCGTTGGGGCAGTAAAGTTCTCGAGTGGCGACCACGCACCGGAAAGCGTAGTGTAGGCAGGCCTCCCACTCGGTGGACCGATGACCTGGTCAAGGTCGCGGGAAGCCGCTGGATGCGGGCAGCGCAGAACCGGTCGTCGTGGAGATCCTTGGGGGAGGCCTATGTCCAGCAGTGGACTTCCTTCGGCTGATATGATGATGATGATGACATATAAATAAAGAAAAAAAGAAGAAAAAGAAAAAAATATCCTAATGCACCCTTTTTTAAATTTGTAACCATAGAATTGTTGCAATTTTTAACGAAACATTATGATAATTTATGAACTTCTTAACAAAACAACAAAAAATGATTTTGTTTTCTTGCTTTTTAAAAATTTTTCGATTTTATAGTGGGTGCCTGCGGCTTCGCCCGCGCAGATCCCGTTTTTTGCCGTTCCCGTAGGAATTTCCCAAAATGTTTTCTTAGCGGATGCCCACGTCCTAATTGTTACCTGATTTCCAAATTTCAGCGCAATTTGTTAATTGGTTTCGGCTGTGCGTTGATATACCAGTCATACCAGTAATTTAAAAACTTAAATTTTCGCACGATTCGTCCGCAGCGATTGACGGACGTAACAGCCACGTTGCTAATTTTAGTGACGAATTAGCCTTAAGTAGCAAATTAACTTGCTGGTTTAGCGATTTAAGTTATTATCGTCGTTTGGACGGGGATTTGCCAGTTAAGTAATAACTTAACGATTAAGTACAGAGAATATAATGATAGTAAGCTATATTTTTCGGGTAGTCAAGTGCAAGTCCACCCGCCTGTGCGTCTCCCGCACCCCGCAATTAAACTCGCTTGTACGTGTGGACGCTACTTGTTACTTATCGATCTAAATCGATTAAACTTGTTGCTTAAGGGCCCGCCAGGAGGCTCGAGTTTCCATACAAACGTAGTTCTGCTTTAATACAAAAACTACATGCCGGATTGAATCCAAACTTTGTAAATATATTGAGTATACACATATCGATGTTTGTAATTCGTTTTCGAAATACTAATATAAAACGGAAAAAAATAATAGCAGTTTCTAACTTTCAGTACAAAACTAAATTATGCCTTCGTTTAGTTACGTTTAAATAGACTACGATGAAAACTAATTACAAACATCTATATGTGTCTAATCAATATATTTACAAAGTTTGAATTCAATCCGGCATGTAGTTTTTGTATTAAAGCAGAACTACGTTTGTATGGAAACTCGAGCCTCCTGGAGACTCTTAGGACATAAAAAGAAATAAGACATACAAGTACGACATAATAATTTTATTTACAAAGCTTATCTAATAAATACAAGTTAACTTTGACTTCATGGTGTAAATCAGCCTTTAGAACTTTTTAGACATTTTACTGTTCTATCATTCACGTCAAGGGGCGTGCCTAGTAACGACTCTTATAAGACTAGCTAGCAAACTGCTAGCCAAGTTATTGGGCGTATCTCCTAAATTTCCATCAGTTGTTTCTTGCACCCGTAATAAACAGGCAGTTCTACTTCTGCAATACTTTAGGACACTTCCACTTATAATTCTACCAGTTGCCCTTATAAAATCAAGTGGTGTGCTAGCAACCGCACTTGGAAGACTAGCCAGCAAATTGCTTACTAAGTGATTCGCTGCCGTATCTCCTAAAGACCTCATCAGATGTTTTATGAACGTATCATAAAAGTTATACTTCCGCAATATTTTGTAACTTCTAGAGCTTTCTAGAGTATTCTTAAACTCACCCTTATGACGTCAAGCGGTGTGCTAGCAACCGCACTTCCAAGACTAGCCAGCAAACTGCTCGCAAAGTGGTTCGCCGGCGTATCCCCTAAAGACCCCATCAGTCGCTTCTTGCAGGCGTCGTAAACAGGTAACTCTACTGCGGCAATAACGGCGGCCCGCTGCGAGGTGGGGCCGACGCCCCGCCAGAGCCCCCGAATCCCCTCCAGTCGATATATGTCGATGAAGCATCGGACTAGGTTGCGTTTTTCGTCGCCTACCTGTAGATAGATAAGATACTCTAAACAACAAACAAGTGAGGTCGAAGGAAAGAGATCCATGTCTCAGTAGTGTGGCACATTGAACTATTTGGAAACTTGAAATATTAAATGCACTACGAAAAAAAATGTTTCCTAGTGCATAGAATTTTGTATTGAAGACCAGGTAAATGAAGCACTTCTTGAGTTTGCACATACTGTTCTCGACTACTTAAACGCTTTCATTTGAGATGTTAAAAGGCTTTGATTTAAATGGACAGTAAAATATTCAAAGAGGCAGTAAATTAATGAATTCTGGGCAGTTCAATAATAGTTTGGGCGGTTAAATGTAGGCAGTACAATAACTGGACAAGAAGGTAACACATTTTCAAATGGACAATAAAATTAACATTTCATGTGGGTAGTAACCCAGGGGAAGTAGTGACGTTACTTCTTGTCTATAAATGAACCTAACAGCACGTCGCTTCGCTTCTCGCCACCTAAAATACCGCCTCCCGACCGTGCATCCGACTATCCTTCCGTTTGTCCATCCGTTATTCCATACCACCCATATTACTGACTCAGTGGTCCAGTGGTCAGCGCTCCTGTCTACTGGGCCGAAGGTCATGGGTTCGATCCCCACTCAGGGCAAACAATCGTGTAATACATACATATAATCACGCCTCTTTCCCGTAGGGGTAGGCAAAGACCACTTCTTACCACTTGCTACGATCCTTACATACTTGTTTCGCTTCCTCCACTTTCATTATTCCCTTCATACATGCTCTTTGGTTTAGGATACTCTTGACCTGGCCTTTTTTCAAGACGTCCCTTATTTGGTCTCGAAACGTCCGCCTAGGTCTACCCCTTTCATTCACACTCGCCTTATACACTTTTTTCGCCAATCGTTCTTTATTCATTCTCTCGATATGGCCAAACCATCACAGCATACCTTTCTCAATCGTGTAATGAACAGGTTTATTACCTCTGTGGCCAGGTGTGTAATTAATATCTATATATGTTTGTGTTTGATGTAGATTAGTCTCTGGTTTCCCATAGTACAGGAAATCCCAGTTTGGGGACAGATGACCGTGTGTGATTTGTCCCTCAATATTATCGCCCACGTGTGACCCCTCAGCATTAAATACCGCCCAAAAAAACACTTTCCTTATTTTAAGTAAAAAGGAACAAGCGCGGGATGTTCCCGACTTCGTTAACAATCCATAAATAACGAACGTCCCTACTGCTGGGGCTTCCAAATTCAGTACCCAGGGTTCGAAATTATCAAAATAATTATTTTATTTGATAAATATCTTGATAATTATCAGATCATTATCATGATAGTTAAACGATAATTATCGGTGTTGATTCTTATTTTTGGCTCTTTAATTTTTTACTAAAAATTAAAATACAAAAATATTACCTATGTAGAAAAAATAACGAAATAACTTATTTTTTTAAATGTAAGCTTAATCACAGTTAACACTCAAAAATTTTTAGGGTTCCGTACCCAAAGGGTAAAAACGGGACCTTATTACTAAGACTTCGCTGTCCGTCCGTCTGTCACCAGGCTGTATTTCATGAACCGTGATAACTAGACAGTTGAAATTTTCACAGATGATGTATTTCTGTTGCCGCTATAACAACAAATACTAAAAATTAGAAAAAGTGAAATAATAAGGGGGGTATCCATACAAAAAACGTGTTTTTTTTTAACATGAAGACTAGCGCCATCTAGTATGATGGTACGGAACTTTATGTGTGCGGTTCTGACTCGCACTTGGCCGGTTTTTGTTACATTTTTTCGAAGTTCGAGGTTTGACGCGTTTCGTTACGCCACCATACGTCTGATCGTGTTCGGACAAACATGGCAAGACGTAGCGCGAAGATAAGTCTGTGGCGCGAAGCTAGCTTTTTGTTAAAGATAACTATAATATTAATGTTTTGTTA
Organism: Coleophora flavipennella; assembly: GCA_947284805.1. Lineage (NCBI taxonomy): Eukaryota > Metazoa > Arthropoda > Insecta > Lepidoptera > Coleophoridae > Coleophora > Coleophora flavipennella. The sequence continues at coordinate 17,859,751 of OX369263.1, read as the reverse complement.
TGCAAATTAACTTTATAATTACTAAGATAATTATCAATGATTATTATCACTTCGAACCCTCGTTCCACCATACTCCACAAACGGGGATCAAGTACGGCCCCCTGATTTTAACGCTTAGAGTTTGATGGTAAGTGATGATGCAGTCGAGAATGGTACACGCAAACTCAAATAATGCTTATTCACTCTTCAACAAGTAGCTGTAGTTACCTGCATCCGCACTTTGAGTACATCAGTAGGATTAGCTATGGCACTGGACAGGCCCCCCGCGAACGCCGCGCAGAACGTGTTCGTCGGCACGTGCTCTATGGCGCCGCCGTCGACTCGCCGCGCTGCTATCCACTGCTTCATGGAGTAGTACGTGCCGAACTTTATGGTGCCATATGTGGCTTGGCGGAGGACCGCTGGCCATATTCTGTGGACAAGGCGCACTTTAAAGCTCCTGCGTCCCTAAAATTAGCAACTCGATTCACGATGTTTAAAACATCGAACGAAATAGCTTGGAAATAAAGTTCGTGTCAGCTCGTACTGCAATGTGGCTGTTACGTCAATCGCTACGGACAAATTGTGCTAAAATTGTGGTTTTTAATTTCATTTTATAAAAATAAAATAATATTTTGTGGCGGTGGCGTAACGGCTAGGGCCGCCGCTTCCTGTCCGGGAGGTCGTTGTTCGAATCCTGCCACGTACCAATGTGATTTCGAATTAAGATTTCATATGTACGTTTATCCGGCGTTCTTACGGTGAAGGAAAACATCGTGAGGAAACCTGCACAAGCCTGCGACGAAACTCGAAGGTTGTGTGTGAAGTCGACCGCACTGGGCCCGCGTGGTTGACTAAGGCCCGATCGCCCTAATTCAGGGTAGGCTCGATCCCCTCGGTGGAGACGTGTATGAGCTGATATGATGAAGAAGATTTTCCAAAAAGTAAAAAAAATAATTTTATATTGTTTTGTTAAGAAGTTCATAAATTATCATAATGTTTTAATTAAAACGGTTACAACTAGAAAAAAGGGCATCATTATGATATTTTTTTCTTGAGTTCTGTGTATTAAAATAGAATTCGAGGATATCAAAAACACTCTCATATCTGTAAATAACAAAATATTTTATTTTTCGTTAAAAAATCCTTAATTGTAATAAAAAGTGTTACAAAGTTGGTCGTTGGCGGAGGTATAAGCCTAAGTTGTTAGGATCATGCATGGCCTAAAAAGAAGAGTCTCTGCATAAGATGATTAATACACAAATATTACAGGCTTATTTCTCCCGTACTTCATTTTTGTTTCCGTGCCCCAAGAGTGCCAACGACGAGACGCTATTTCTAAGCCTACTCTGTCCAGCCATCTGTCTGTCCGATTTTTAAGAAGCTGTATCTTTTTAACCGTAATAGGTATTCGGCTGAAATTTTCACAGAACATGTGTTATTATGGCGAATTAATAAAGAAATTATAAATATAAGAAATAGATACCTAGTTAAAAATACCCTCATACAAGAAACGTGTTTTGATTCAAGGTTTTTTGCAAGGTTTAATGTATTTTGTAACATGTTAAGCCGTTCAATTTGTAACATACTAAGCCATTCATTTTGTAACATACTAAGCCGTTCTTTAATTTTGTGACATACTAAGCTGTTTATTTTGTAACATACTAAGCCGTTCTTTGATTTTGTGACATACTAAGCTGTTTATTTTGTAAAGTACTAAGCCGTTCATTTTGTATAATACTAAGCTGTTCATTTTGTAACATACTAAGCCGTTCATTTGTAACATACTAAGCCGTTCGTTTTGTAACATACTAAGCCGTTCATTTTGTTAGGTAAAGTTAGGTTTCATATCTACATACAAAGGTTTTCTGCTCCGATTGTAAAAGTACTTTGGGTAAAGTTCGGTTTCATATCTACATACGAAGTTTTTCTGCTCCGATTGTAAATATCCTTTGGGTAAAGTTCGGTTTCATATCTATATACAAAGTTTTTCTGCTACGATTGTAAAAGTCCCAAGGGTAACGTTGGGTTTCAGATCTACATACAAAGTTTTTCTGCCCTGATTGTAAAAGTCCCTTGGGTAAAGGTTGATTTCAGATCTACAATACAAAGTTTTTCCGCCCCGATTGTAAAAGTCCTTCGGGTAAAGTTTGGTTTCATATCTACATACAAAGTTTTTTCTGCTCCGATTGTAAAAGTCCCAAGGGTAAAGTTGGGTTTCAGATCTACATACAAAGTTTTTTTGCTCCGATTGTAAAAGTCCCTTGGGTAAAGGTTGATTTCAGATATACAATACAAAGTTTTTCCGCCCCGATTGTAAAAGTCCTTCGGGTAAAGTTTGGTTTCATATCTACATACAAAGTTTTTCTGCTCCAATTGTAAAAGTACTTTGGGTAAAGTTTGGTTTTATATCTACATACAAATTTTTTATGCTCCGATTGTAAAAGAACTTTGGGTAAAGTTTGGTTTCAGATCTACATACAAAGTTTTTCTGCTCCGATTGTAAAAGTCCCTTGGATAAAGTTTGGTTTTAGATCTACATACAAAGTTTATCCGCCCCAATTGTAAAAGTCCTTCGGGTAAAGTTTGGATTCATATCTACATACACAGTTTTTCTGCTCCAATTGTAAAAGTACTTTGGGTAAAGTTTGGTTTTATATCTACATACAAAGTTTTTCTGCTCCGATTGTAAAAGTCCTTTGGGTAAAGTTTGGTTTCATATATACATACAAAGTTTTTCTGCTCCGATGTAAAAGTCCCTTGGATAAAGTTTGGTTTCAGATCTACATACAAAGTTTTTCTGCTCCGATTGTAAAAGTCCCTTGGATAAAGATCGTTTTTAGATCTACATACAAAGTTTTTCCGCCCAGATTGTAAAAGTCCCTTGGGTAAAAGTTCCAAAAGGGCGTTGCTTTACACCCTGTATATAAGAACAAGATTCACGGTCCGCAGTCAAATAGTCCGGACATAAAGTCACCTCCTTTGTTCACGGAGATGTACTTTCGCGGGTTTTTGCTCTCTGTCTAACATAGCTATAGGAATGTTAAATATTGAACATTTTGGCGTTTGGAGTTGCGAAGGGCGGGAGTGATACTCGAGGAATACGTCCACAGGGCCCCAAGTCGACAGCTAAGCCCTGCGCCCCTGAACCGAAACCCATTTGGTATCGTTACTACTTACATAATTTTTTTGGAAAAAGCCTAACCCTGGAGCCATGCGCATGTTTACAATATGGGACTGACATCTTTTTTTGGAGATTCCTGTTGACGACGCACAACTTTGACATGTTTTAATAGCTACCGTCTAGCTTACCACCGGTATCTACGATGATACGCAAGGCACGTTACCTTTCGAAACACGGCAACGGTCGAGCTATGTCACTTTCAGTCAAACCCGTTCAGGTAATGACCATGCTACGGTACATGGTACAAGTGCCTACGGTCAGCCATTACTGATCGACGTAGCCGCTATGTCGCCCTGAACTACGACTGCCTGTGTCCTATCAGATGAATCGCACTCAAGTTTAATCAGGACCATCGCAACCTGAGACGTTGTCGATTTTCCTGGCCTGCTACTTCACCTTCGGGCAGCAGCAAGTTGTCGGCAGGCGTACGCTAATTTCCTTGCCATGACGCCTGCGCCTGTCTCCATCTTGACTTACCATGGACATCGGCCTGGTGCATGAATTCGACCTGACTTGCCGAGGACTACCTAAGACTGCCAGCTAAAATTTGGATCGACTTCCGGTCTCGGAAGGAGAGTGATGTGGTGGCAACGGTAGTAACCCGCCACTCAACCTCAACACAAGGAACGAGAGCACAAAATACATACCTCATCTAGAACGCGCGACTAACATTTCTTCGCTAGTGAGTATATATGACGAAGCAGGATGGGCCGTGGCCGTCATTTTTTCGTTGTTTGGTTCATCTTCCGATGCAATTACCATATCCGAGAAGTATTTAGGTCCTCCGAGCGACAATAACAAACGCATTTGCACTTGATAAGTGATTTAGTCATCCAACACAGTAATTACAGGGTATCGTTTCTTAGAACACGTGTGCGGAAACAGACATAACGAATTATCGTCAGGAGCTTGGTAGCCAGAGGCACACATGAGATAGTAGTTTGCCAGAGGATTCTCTCATTGTCCAATTTCTAGAAGGTGCAATCATACACTGAAATGGTTCTTAATTCTTAAAAGACACTAGATGGCACCAGCTGCCATTGATTTTCTACAACGACCTGGCAGTGGCGCACTCATTCTCCGACATACATATAAATTCCAATCATCAATGGTTGGACCAACGGCCGGTCCCCAGGCATACCACCTCGCCTGGCGAGATACCTCCCTTTGCTCTCGGAGAGTAGGAACACACCGCTCCTACAAGGCAGTGTAATACAATAATAATACATAGTAGAATCCTATGTATTATTAAATAACTAGCGACCCGCCCCGGCTTCGCACGGGTGCAATGCTGATACTAAATACACTACAGAAAAACTGAGAACGTTGTATATAAAAACATAGCGGCCCGCTCCGGCTTCGCACGGGTATAAAATATATAGCCTATGTGATTAAAATCGATTCAGTAGTTTTGATTTATTCATTACTGCCCGTGGCCCGCACGCGTTAAATTTAGAGTAAAACAATCCCCCTTTCCCTATACCATGAAGATTTCCTGCTATCTTTGGGATATCTAAATTCATACACTTCATTTTTACTTATTTACTTTTTACATTTTTAACTATTTATTTTATTTTTACAACATATTACAGAATGTCTTTATAAACAACGTTCACAGCTTTCTTGTCATTAGACAATACAAACATGTTTTCTCTGGAGGTCACTCTTGAAAGAGCGACATACAGTTGTCCATGTGAAAAACAGTCAACGCTCAAATCTAAGCCTGCAACGTTGAAGGTTTGACCCTGCGACTTATTAATGGTCATTGCAAAAGATGTCATTACCGGAAACTGTAAACGTTTAAATTGGAAGGGTAAATCCGATGGTATCAGAGGGATTCGGGGAATCAATACATCTTCTCCGGTACCACATCCTGTGAGTATTGTGCACTCTATTATGAAAGTTTTCAATGATTTTACCAGCAAACGCGTGCCATTGCAAAGTTTAGGTGGATTCAGGTTTCTTAATAAAATAACAGGACAACCTACTTTCAACACCATTTTGTGAGGAGGGAGTCCAGACGGGTTCAAAGAATTTAGAAATTCTGTAGGAAAATGAACAGCTTCTTCCAAATCGAGAACAGTATCGACCGAGTAGTATATTTTCGTCGGCGCATCAATCTTTGAAAGAATCAAGTTATTTACTTTATCTACTTGTTCGTTAGTTGGTGACAGAATCGCTCTTTCTTTAAACCAAGATATTGTCTTATAACTTATGTTATCAATGTCAGGATAGACATTGTTGACTAACTCTTGGATGTTGTCTATCAAAACGCAAAGGTTTATAGGCACTCTCTTGCCGCACCGGGCGGCCGGCCGGTACCGCCGCAAACGCTACGTCCCGCAATTTTTAAATCTGTAATATCTTCGAAAATATTCACTTAAATCATACGGTGTAACGGGCCATATAGATCTATATTAAATGAACAATGTATTCAAGGTATTTAATTGGTTAAGGATTAATGCTGTATTGGTTAAAATCGCTTCGAAAATTAGCCATTATTTGTCGTAAAAAGTAAATGACAAAAAAAAGTTATTGTGGGTTATCCATAAGAGATAGACATATACCATCACGGACTTTTCTGTAGACCTTTTCAATGTGTACAATACTTAGTACATTATTTTGATAAAACTCGTAGGGTTCAGCCTGCGTTTGCAATGTAAGCGAAAAAAATGTAATTATTTACGACATCACATTAGAAACCTCAAAAATAACAGTACTTCTCCACTATTTAATGGATGTTATTATACATATAAACCTTCCTCTTGAATCACTCTATCTACTAAAACAAACCGCATCAAAATCCGTTGCGTAGTTTCAAAGATTTAAGCATACAAAGGGACATAGGGACAGAGAAAGCGACTTTGTTTTATACTATGTAGTGAGTAGTGATGATGATGACAACTAACTCATGTGTAATAATCAACTAGTTTCCAACAGGCGCTTTAGGCACAAACATAAACCAACGGTCGATTTTGGTGTACCTTGCAACTCGGGTGAGTACCCACACTAAGATATTCCACATACACAGTTACACACCAGTTCCCGAACTAAGTTATTAGCAGCTCAAACTCCTAAGTTACTAGCCGTAACTTTGCAGACGGTGCGGTGTAGTGTAAGTAAGAACTTCCTTACAAATACGTCCAAGTATCTGCCTCCAATTATTAAATTATTCAACCGACATCTTCAACACTTAGTCGCTAATTGCGGTATAGTGATTTTTCTGAATACAAGTTTAGGTGGTACATGATGTTTGGACAGGATGAGAAAAACATTTTAACAAGAGGCAAAGCGTCAGACTAAGACGTTTTCTAAAGCATACTTAGAGAGAAAACACTGCTACGCTACAGGAGTACAGGCGCACCACAGAGTCTACGGGCAACAAAGGTGACAATCATAATTAGGAACCTACTTATGATTATAATTAGGAACCTAGGGTCGTTCCTTTCCCTCTGTTATGGTTGATGGGAGCGATGGCTGTCTCTCGCGTTATACTAGTGACCGGGTGCTGTCCGTGTGAACTGGCATACACTTGTCAAAGGTATCTATGACTTTCAATGATTTTTATATGTAACTTTTCGTGTACTTAATATTGTTTTCATGTTCTAATGACATAATCTGGTTTATTTCAAGGATTGAATTTTGACATTATTAACTAATGATCGTTTATTTCTTGTTTTTTCACAAATGAAATTATGTTCTTATTATTTTAAGACTATCTTAAAGAGTTTAATTTTCACCTATTTTGAATAAATACCTTGAATCTTGAACCTACTTGTGATCCTCTCCTTTATCCGCGTCTTTACTTTACACTTGATACTTTCTCAAATTTCTTCGCCTGTGTGTCGCGTGACGGTCGGTACGATCGTTTCGTCCTCTGTACCGTAGCTTCAAGACGAGAGCTCAGCCATGAACGTTTCGTCCTCTGTAAGTGTCTATAATGTGAAAAAAGTTTTACTTTTACCGTGTTTTCATAAAACCACACACTACTTTTTTGTTTAATGTACTTATCTACATTGTAGTGCATCACGCTGTAGCCTGGAGTCGTCATTATAATAACGACGATGCGAAATGTCTCCTAACTGCACGAAACATATTCCTTTCCTCCACTTCAAAGTAGTAACATTCAAACCGTTTATTTTGCTCGTGTCCCTTTCCCCGTATTGTGCCATAAACATGTTTTATTTGTGATTTTAATAGCGTCCCGAATCCTGGCACCCAACGACCAAGGAGACGACGCGACGACTTGATGGCGGTGGCAAGGAGCCGCGCACGCGGTAATGTTGCGTTCACATTGGTCTTTTGCCAACAATGCAAGTAATAACAAACTATCCCATAACTACCACGGGGCACCTTTTCTTATTTATTTATATATAAATATTTATTGTACACACACAGTTGAGTTAAACAGTTGCTTACAAACTAAATGTAAAAATGGCATGAATAACTCTGTAAGAGTTTTCTTTTTACATACCACAGGCGATGAAAAATGAGATGTGAGGGTTGAATTGGCGTGTACACAGATAATTAAACAATATATAACAGACATTATGTATACCTAATATAAATTTAATACATAATATATACCTATATACTTAAAAATAATACATATAGCTACGTAATTAGGAAAGATTATTAGTAATTTTTATGTTACACAAATAAATATAATATGACTAAATAGAAAGGTAATGTTCTTTTACTCTTCTTTTGAAGACATTCAGTGATGGGCTATCACAGACGTAATGTGGGAGGGTGTTCCACAGTCTCACTGCATGTACGTACAGTGAAGGAGCTGACATAGCAAGAAGACGTGTGGGTCGGTGTTCTTAGTAGGTAGTTACCCGCTCATCCTACCCGGGTACCTACCTGACCCATCTCATTCAGTCCAGTCTCACTCAACGTAACAAGGGACCTCGCTCCGCTTCAAACTGTCTCATTTCCGTCTCATTCAGTCAAGCAACCGCCTCTTTAGGTCACGCCCTCAAAACAGGTTTCGCACGACAGTTTACCTAAACGTTGGTATTAAAAACTTATTAAAAATTAAATCTGTAATAAATAAAAAAAAAAGGCCAAGTGCGAGTCAGAAACCCACACAAAGAGTTCTGTACCATCATACTAGATGGCGCTAGTTTCTTCATGTTTAAAAAAAAACGCATTTTTTTTTGTATGGAGACCCATTTTTTTACCTTTTCTAATTTTTAGTATTTGTCGTTATAGCGGCGACGGTTCAAGCTATCACGGTTCATGAAATACAGCCTGGTGAAAGACGGATGGACAGACAGACAGACGGACGGACAGCGAAATCTTAGTAATAGGGTCCCGTTTTTACCCTTTTGGTACGGAACCCTAAAAAATTACGTTACACCTAAATTAAAATTTCACCTCAGGGTCTGGCCAGCCTTGAGCGGGAGCGGCGCTCTCGGCCACCCAGGTAGTAAGGTAGGCCTTGTTGAGTTCTGGTTACTCGCAAAGTTTCAGAAGCATGGTAAGCGCCATTTCTGAGAAAATTTAACTAAAAATATATTTACAGTAACGAACAGAGTTTCATCACGATCGTTAGAGCCATTTTTTTATTATATTATAGGGTTCCGTACGCCCAAAGGGTGACGGGACCCTATCACTAAGCCTCCGCTATCCGGGCTGTATTTCATGAACCGTAATAAATAGGTAGATAGTTGAAATTTTCCCATAGTATGTTTGTTTATTGCAACTTTAACAGCAAATAATAAAAATTAGAAAAAAATAAAAATTGATAGGAGTTAGCCGTACAAAAACTTATTTTCATAGGTATTTTTTGTTTTTCATCGTAAAAGCTGTAATATATACAAGCGTGAAATAACGAAGTATTTACAATAACGGTATATAAATATTTCCAGTAATTAATGAAGATTATAATAATACAAATTATATACAGTAGTATATTTCTGAAGACAGTAAATTTGGTAATGTAAAGTTAAGCAATTTTTAGCAACCTACTGCTATTTCTGAACGCCTCCTTGGCGTAATCGATAGTCCATTCGCTTAAAAACGAGGAGGTCGCAGGTTCGATTCCCGGCGGGGTCAACTTGTAAGACTCGGTTTGGTTGGTGGTAGGGAATTTAAAGTCCGCCTGGCTAGCTACCACCATCCATTTTATCCAAGTCTTGCCGCCAAGCTTCAGTGTTAACAGCATTGATGTGTGTGTAGCCAGTTCTCCTTTGCGTTGGGGAATCTTGGCAAGCTCGCTTCCTTCTTTGGCATCATCGTCACTTAACATCAAGTGAGATAATGCCAAGGGCTTATCAACTGTGGATAAAAAAAGTCTCTCTTTCGTCTCTAGAATTTTCTCGCACTCTATCTTCAGGCATCCTTTATAGTATATGAATATATCACATTGCACGTATAGTCCAGTGCAAACCGCTAAAAACATAAGTGATCCAATCAGTTCTTATATAGACCGTTCCTCATCTGAACATAGTCAAGCCATTGTGTAGGGTAGGAAAGGTATGTTGGTGGTATATGCAACTTGGTAACATTTTTTTAAATGTATCTCAAAAAATGCTCGAGCGGTCAATCGAAACGGGAGAAATATGATTGTCTTCCTTGCACTTCTGTAAACTCGCTAGCGCTATCTCGTAAAAGTGCATGTTCAGGTAATTATGTCAGATAAATTTGAAAAAATGACACCAAGTTGCCTATTCCACCAATATACCTTTCCTTACCCTATTTATATCCACAATCTACAAATGGAGTAAGTATCTTCTCGTGTAGAGATTAAGCTTAATTACCATCTACCGTGTTGAACATCTTCACCAACTTTACAACATCATCTTCGTGATCTATAATTTGTTTTGTCAGCTGTTTCTCTGCCGTAGGCTGCCGTAGGTATTACATTCTCTTTGGTTCTCTGTTTTATTTTTTTACAAAAGATTATTATAAACTAATAATCTTCATAATACAGAGTATTATTTAGATATACCATCAGGCCATGAACCTAGACCTCTAGCACCAACTGACGGTGCAATGGGACATAACTTGATGGGATTTGAAATACCTACACTGTATTTTATAAGACTACTAGCTGTCCCGGCGAACTTCGTACCGCCTTACATTACATTACACTGCCCTGCCCTACCCTACACTACCCTACACTACACTACACTACCCTACCCTACACTACCCTACCCTACACTACCCTACCCTACACTACTCTACACTACCCTACACTACACTACCCTACCCTACCCTACACTACCCTACCCTACACTACCCTACCCTACACTACCATACCCTACACTACCATACCCTACACTACCCTACCCTACCCTATCCTATCTCTCAAGTTGGATCGAACTGCACATGGTGTGTGAATTTTATTATAATCGGTTAAGTGGTTTAGGAGTCCATTGGGGACAAACATTGTGACACGAGATTTATATATATTAAGATTAATTTTAAATAATCAATCTTTTGGACAAAGAAAAACATTTTGTCTATAGTAACAACCTCCTGGTAACAATTGAAAAAACAAATTTAACAAAGACATAAACACACGGAACATAGATGACGCTTTAATTAGTCAAACATGAAAAATCTTAATATTTCCGCTTAAGAGCACTATAAACCCACGGCGAAAACTCGACTTTTCATACAAACGGCGATAACGATTTTCACCTCTTGAATATTAACCGATTTGAACCAATTTTTGATAGGTTGTCAGTCAGAACAAAAGCTAGGCTTATACGTTTCCACAAGCATAATTCCTTCTGTATGGCAATATGTGTTTACAACAACCTCCCTATCCACATTAAAACTTGTTCAAATTTTTGTTTCGAATCTACATTGACCGAATGGCTACAAAACAAATGTTACTATTCAGTAAAAGAATTTCTCAGCGACAAAAATTGATGTTAGTTTGTAAAACCTAGGTTATATTATAATATGTATATTTGCATGCCATTGATGGTGGGACATAAGATACCTTAAATTTAAGAACACCATGTATGCAACTATGTTCTGGCAAATAAATGCTTTGACTTTGACTTTTTGACTTCGTTTTTTAGTGTTCGGTAGCCAAATGGCAAAAAACGGAACCCTTATGGATTCGTCATGTCTGTTTGTATGTCTGTCCGTCCGTCCGTATGTCACAGCCACTTTTTTTCGAAACTATAAGAACTATACTGTTGAAACTTGGTAAGTAGATATATTCTGTGAACCGCATTAAGATTTCCACACAAAAATTGAAAAAAAAACCAGTAAATTTTGGGGGTTCCCCATACTTAGAACTGAAACTCAAAATTTTTTTTATCAAACATATACGTGTGGGGTATCTATGGATAGGTCATCAAAAATGATATTGAGGTTTCTGATATCATTTTTTTCTTAACTGAATAGTTTGCGAATTGCGCGAGAGACACGTTCAAAGTAGTAAAATTATGTGTCCCCACCACTGTAACTTCTAAAATAGGAGAATGACAGTTAGGTAATGTACATCATATATTTTTTTTTAGTTTTACTATAAAAAATATATGATGTACATTACCATGCAAACTTCCACCGAAAATTGGTTTGAACGAGATCTACTAAGTAGTTATTTTTAATACGCCATAAATCGTAAACCGCAATTTACCAAACCCGCTGCTACGGAACCCTTCATGGGCTAGTCTGAGTCGCACTTCGCCGCTTTTTAAATTACTGATTATAAATTTTAAAAATGGCCAAAATTAGTTTTGTATAAAAACACGTCACCGACAGTAAAATTTAACTTATTAACTTTATCGAAAAAACAAGCCTAGCTTTTGTTCTGACTGACAAGCTATCAAAAATTGGTCCAAATCGGTTAACATTTAAGAGGTGAAAATCGTTATCGCCGTTTGTATGAAAAGTCGCAGGTTCACAATCATCTTAATAAGTCGTGTCCCGCCAATATCTTGGATATTGTTTTTGTTTTGACACACTAGCGCTGTCTATAGCTCCATGTGTTTTTTTAGCCGACGAAAAAACAATTCTCAAGTCGACCCGTATCGTATATATTTTTTTTAATGATCACGTATATCTTCTTACAGAGTAGTTCGATATCGATAGGTACCTAATAGTTGTTTATTAGATAGGGTATATTTCGAAGAAGGTTCCATTTAAATATGTAAAAAAGACACCCATAAGGGAAGAAAAATAGGGAATGGTTGATTGTTCACCCACTGAATTTTCATCTGTGAACCGATTCTGTTGAAGTTTAGCACACATAATTACTTGGCTTATGTTTGGGATTATTCATTCATCTTAATGAGAACTTTATAGCTAACTTATGATTTATGAATTATGACTACCATCGAGGGTCTGGTGATGGAGACGAAAGGCTGTTAAAAGTAGGTCATCAAAAAATAAGTAGTTATTAATTTGTATATTTTAGCCACAAAAAAATTAAAAATATAATAAATATATTTTTAACAAAAAAAGAGGGAACATAAAAGCGAAAAATAAAAAGAACCTTTTTAGTCTAACTATGCTCCTATATTAATGCAAATCTTACTAATATTATATATGTGAAAGTTTGTGTGTATGGATGTATGTATGGATGCATTGACGTTTGTTACTCTTTCACGCAAAAACTACTTAACGGATCTGGATGAAATTTGGTAGATAGACAGATCGGGACCTGGATTAAAACATAGGCTACTTTTTTCAACGCTCGCAAGCCACTTGCGCTCTGCGCACCCTCGAAGACAGTTATAGAAACTATGTTCACGCGAGCGAAGCCGCTGGCAAAATTTAGTACCTTAATAATCAAAGGGCTGAGTGTAAATGCGCCAATCAAACGGCGCATTTGCACTCAGCCCTGGTGGGCAGGGAAGTGGGCAACGCGAGAATGTTAATAGGTCACTCGCGCTGCCGCTGCCACGACTGTTGGTTTTCGTGCGGAACTCAAAGGAATCGGCTGAGTGTGAACACTCACTTGCGTCGATGTTGCCGCAGAAGTATTTACGGGCAATCTTTTTTTCGGGCAGTGGCAGGAGAAGTGGCAGTGGGTGGTTGTAAATCCCGTGAAACAAACCACAGAATAGAAGAATTAAGTGGCATCGATTTAAAATTATTTGGGTATGAACAGTAGTGTAGTGTAGGAGCTTATTTAGACTAAAATGGTTATTTATATTTTTCGCTTTTCAGTTCCATTCTTTTTTCGCCCGTTAAATTTACTGATAAAAAGTTTTCAAGTTTCCTACTGGAGGAGTTGCTCCCGCGGAAAGTCGTTGCCAGGTCCCGTACTACGGTGCAGCCGAGCCGCCTTCCTTCAGAGAAAAAGGTACCTAACTCAACAAATAAAATGAGCCTTAACCCGCCATCTATGTTCTCAACGAAGTATTAGAACACTAGCTTGCTAGTCATATCATGCAGCAAACTAACATGATCGTTTCGTGCTCCGTTCCGTAACTCCAAGAGGCTTGAAAGCTGAAAAATCTTTCAGTAACTTAAAAATAAGTCCTTATTTTAACACTCACACCATTCGTAACGCATTTAGTAAGGAATGATGACTATTGAAGTTGGGCCAGACGACGAAACACCTGAAAGCTTTAGTGTTCGTTTTTTGTTCGTTTAGCTTTTTCCCGAGCAGATTTGAAGGTTTAACAAGCGTTACGTTTCAAACGGTGTCGGCATACTTAGTTTGTTTGTAGAGAGTCTACCTTTTCTGTAAATAGCCCGCAAAAATTGAACGGACGGGCTCAATTTTTGCGGGCTATTTACAGAAAAAGTAGACACTCTAGAAAAAACTAACTATGCCAACGCTTGTTGAACCTTCAAATCTTCTCGGGAAAAAGCTCAACGAATAAAAAACGAAAACAAAAGTTTTCAGATGTTTCGTCGTGTGGCCCATCTTCTTTCGCCAATTACTCCATAACGAGTGCGGTACGATTGATATTAAGCAAGTATTTCTCAATTGGTTTTCCTGTACTCTAGCTTAATAAACCTCTTTAGTCACTAATTGCAGTAATTATGGAGAAAACCAGTAATAATAATTGTATGTAGATCATGAAATCACAAGGAAGTATCCCGAACTCAAAATCTAAGAATATTACAAATTTATTTTTCGCCAAAAATGGTCTCAGATGAACTATTTTGCACAGAGCACGAAGCACGTTTTTAGGTGTTTCGTCGTCTGGCCCAACTTCAATAGTCAATCATTTCTTACTGAATGCGTTACGAATGGTGTGAGTGTTACAATAATGCCTCATTTTTAAGTTACAAAAAGATTTTGCAGCTTTCAATCCTCTTGGAGCTACGGTACAGAGCACGAAATGATCATAAATAATCTGTGGTTCTCGGCTCTTCTTTTGAGATGAGTTTTTTGGCGGGATTTGTGGTGGACGCATTCGTAGTTTTTTGTTGTTTTTTCATTGTTTTCTGCTGGGATTTTGTTCAAGAAGTGGTGCATTTTGTAGAAAATCGTCTAGTGCACGTGATCAATGTGGAGAACAAGAAAATAAAACGAAGGAGGACATTTATAGTTATAGACACCCAACAGCAACTGGGTGTTCCACCTCAGAATGTAGCTGCTGCAAATGCTGTCAAGAACTTCAGAGAAGATTTATAGTGTACCGGCACTAGCATTACAAATCAAAAAACGAATATAGATTAATTAAATAGGGATTGTCTCGGAAGTGCTTTAGTACCCGTGAGACGTTAAGAGACTAAAAAAAACCTTCTTTTAACATTTCCCAAGACTTTTCTCAGCTGACACTGACTGACAGATAAACAAAATTTTTGTTCGTTCAATTTGCATTACCTTCTTCGCATTTTCGCAAACAAATACGTATACGTAACAGAACAAACAAAACCATGGCGCTAAGTTATCTAACTGAAAGCGAGGCGCCTCGAGATTTTCGCGTGTCGTCCACGGAAAGTGATGGCCATTACAAGAAGTGTCTCCTTTGCTACACGGTGAAGAGGAACTTCTACTGTCCGGAGTGCATCCGTGCTGGGAACTTCGTGCCTTCCTCCATGCCCTACTCCGACAGGTTTGCTCAGCTAACTCCGCAGTAAACATTGAGATTCACGAGTCATTGCCTCTCTCCTGTGACCTACTTTGCAGCTGATATCATTGAATGTGAGAGTAAATAAATGAGATTGTGCGTGAATATGCCATATATGTGGTGTTTTCGCTGTCTTATTTTTTTTACTTAGAGATTTTTATGTGACAGTCCTTCTAGGTACACCTAAACCCAACCTTTACTGATTATTGTTATAAAATAAACTATTTTTAAACTTTGTCAATGGTTATTCCATTCACTTCACACCAGCAGGTCCCGGTTTAAAATTCCGGCAGAGTCTCCATTTGGTTGGTGGTAGTGATAAGGCATTTTCTAAGGCCGCCAGGCTAGCTTCCACCATCTTAATTCTTGGCGCCAAATATCAATGTTAACAGCATTATTAAGATAAGATTGCCATTGATACGACGACCTGGTGAAGGTCGGAGAAAGCCGTTGAATGCAGCACAGGACTGGTCTTCATATAAATCCTTGGGGAAGGTCTTAGTCCAGCTGTGGACATCTTTTGGCTGAAATGATGATTATGAAAATAGCCATTTCCCATTGCGTTGGGGAATCTTGTTGAGTCCACTTACAGTTTGTCATCATTGTCACTTACTATCAAGCAAGATTATGCCAAGGGCTTATCAATTGTGATTAAAAAAAGTATTTATTTTATTTTTCAGATTCGCAGAAAAACAAGCAAAATTACTGAGGCTAAAATCAAACAGAAGGCATGTCTTAGATCGGTGTGAAAAATTATTATCGCCCAAAATGAAACGAGATGCCCTCCTCACAGAAGCCAAACAATCTAGGGATAAGATAGACTTATTGCGGTTAGCCATCGAGCAACGAAGGAACAACATAGAGGAAAAGAAAAAAGCCCTAGTGGATACAGTACAATACAATAATGACTTGAAATTAAAACTGCCAAGGTATCAAAAAAGAGTAGCAAGTTTAGGAAAACATGCTGAATCCCAACGAATAGAGCTGCAAAGTAAGGTTACCACATACAATGACCAGGCAGAAGCACTAGCAGCATTAAGGAGGTCTCGGATACGACAGCTGACAAAGTATATTTTCCCAGTGTATATGACATATGATTCCAGGTTAGAAACACTAGGTTTTCTCATTTGAACCTTACTTCTAAACTTAATAAAATATAAAATTTCTCGCTTGTAATAAATAGGAGCAGGCTTAATATAAAGGATCATATATTCTTATGATTTAAAAAAAAATTTAAGTCTAAGTTGGTCCATAATGAAGCAATGAACCAAAAGGCTCCAAGTTCCCAAGCCTGTCACTCACATTAGTGATAGACTTGGGAAGCTGTAAGCTATTTTGGACCTGCATTGGCAACAATCCCAGGAGGGATCCTAGCCACACACCCAACTAGACAAATCCCCACAAAAAAAGAAAAAGTGGCCAACACAAACAGTCCTGTCAGTGCTCAGTGGTGGCAGACTTAAAGGTAATCGAGCTGTCATGGCCCGAATTAAAGCACATGCTTAGACTACATATTCTGAGACAGAACACAAGTTATTTTTAACTGACTTCAAAAAAGGAGGTTTCTCAATTCGACCGTATATATACATATATATTTTTTAAATGTGTGTTCGTGGATAACATATTCGTTTATGAACCGATTTTGATGATTATTTTTTGTTGGAAAGGAGATATCCTAAACGTGGTACCATGATAAAGAAACCAGGATCTGATGGCATCCCAGAGAAATTGAGGGGAACCTACAGTAATCGTAGTGACTACTAGCATGTTTGAATGCCTCTCTTCCAGCGTCATCAGTCTTCTCGTATGGATAGAGCCACTGTTGGTGGTGGGCATTAAAGTCCCCGAGAAAAACCAGCTGCGCGGTTGGGTACCTGAGTTGTGCCTCATAGGTGGCCTCACACAGATGTTCAGTTAGCGTGGTTGTCTCCTGGTCACCACTGTGCGAACGGTCAACACTACCGTAGATTATTTTATCCATGCCGGAATCAACCATCATTCACAAAGTGGCAAATCAGGAATCCCCAAGGTTCCGGATATGCTTGCAGCAGATGTTGTCGCTAACATAAGGCGTGCGCTTTAAAATTGTGCTCTGGAGAATAACCCAGGTACTGCAGATAAGCTACGTCCGACTGACTACATTAACGTGCAACAGAACATGTTGTTAATAAAATTTTCATTTTCATTTTTCTGCCGGTCGTCTGTTTTGTGTCTCTGTGAGAAAGAACAGCTGCGGTTTCTTGGTCTCGAGGTGGTGATGGACCGCAACAAGATTTGAGTGCAAACTTCTGATATTGGCGAGATGCACTTTAAGTGGGAGGAAGTGCAGCCGCTGTGGAACCTTCTTTTTTTCCTGTGTTTTATAGTTTTTTTTTTGGGTGGGGAGTGAACAGACAAGAAAGGCGGCAGTTGTACGAGGCGTTGCATTGAGTAGAATCCAGTAGCGAACACAAGGTCGCTGCACTGAAGGAGAGACTATCCTGGAGACCGCGGGGATGCCCAAACCCTCCAGGAGATGGCCATCGGGTCCTCCCGTCCAATAGCCAATTGGCACAATGAATCATTCCGGGATTTTTCGTGTTGTGGCGAGGCAGCCTTCATAGGTGCCTAGCCTACTAATTGGGCCCCCTACTACTAACGGTCGGCCAGCGGTGCACCATGCTTCGGAACCCGCTGCCTTCCAAGACTAGCCACCAAGTGCAGCGACACTCTGACACTGAAACGGCATACTAACTCAATGCTACTTACTGTACCCGCCTTCCCAATGGCTTCTCAAGGCATCATTCCGGAACATGTCAGAGGACGCATGGCGGCAAGACTTTGCCTTGAGGTGGTAACTAAGCCACGGCCGAAGCCTACCACCACTAAAAACGCCAGAGCCTCGTTCGTTATACAGCAGGGTATACCGCGGGCAGGTGAGGTTGGCTTGGGTCTTATCAGGTGAAGTTTAAGACCCCTTACACCCCAAAAAGGTGGAATCATGGTGCCAGAATAGTCTTTTATTTTTCAATAAAATCTTAGGAAATACAGCCTTTGAATTGGGAACCGTATTTACGTAACCGAATATTCACTTGCGCATTCAGAAATCACAACCAAACTTCAAATAAAAGCTTGTACCTTCAAGACGAGAGTGAATAGGCTCTATTTGAGCTTACGTGTTACATCTTCGGCTCCATCGGCACCTACCATCAGGTAATGTGCAGCCAAACACTTTCAAAGTTTTAATAAAAAATAACCTAAAAGCTTTTCTTAGTTTGAACTATAAACCTTTAATTAGTGAGATAGCATTAATTAGTAGGTATTGCTTTGAAAAAGCAGAAAAAAAATACCTGAAGTTATTTAAATAATGAAATTAATGTTAGTTTTGTCAAGTGGCAACATTGACTGTTAATTGAAAAATTGCCTACAAAACGGAAAACGGATGTTAGGTGCGTACGGATTAGGGGCAGCCTCGCCTGAGGCATGCACAGCTCGCCCTGTTGCCTCAAGTGCGTACGTGCCTTAGCCCGAGGCGTGTCGGTTTTTTGACTATGCTCAAAGGCGCCACGGCGGCGTACGGCACGTTGCCTCAGCCTGCTGCCTCATGTTGTTTAATTATTTACCGAGGCAGCCTCCATACGAGCCGTGCGTGCCGAGGCTGCTCACCCTGAGGCTGCCTCTAATCCGTACGCACCTTGATATACGTGCTTTTAGTTGAGCCGTGTACTCATTACATTGGCTACTTCATATATTATTTACGAGTACAATGCAATGCGAAATGTAACATAGGCGTTGTTGGTTATTCACTTTTGCCCGAGATCACAACCAATTTTCGACAAAAACTTGACTGAACTCGTTCCTCTCGCCCGCCTGTTTCCTAATCAATTAGCCTATTATAATGTTTCTGTGTTGTCTTGCAGTGACAGTATAGAGGACATGGAGTTCATAGGGGAGGACACGGAGGAGTGGCCACGCAAGACACTCCAGCTACACATCGGGGCTCCGTGGATCAACGCCGACGGGGATCTCTCGCATCTGCAAGCATTGAGTGAGCTGCAATCTGTGGATCATTTAATACAGGGTGACTTCTTTTTTACTCAAAATGTTATTTTTCCATGCAGTTTCCCAGAACAAGGAGGCGAGCGCAGCGGAGGCAGGC
Organism: Coleophora flavipennella; assembly: GCA_947284805.1. Taxonomy (NCBI): domain Eukaryota; kingdom Metazoa; phylum Arthropoda; class Insecta; order Lepidoptera; family Coleophoridae; genus Coleophora; species Coleophora flavipennella. The sequence goes on along the minus strand of OX369263.1, from coordinate 17,840,445 downwards.
GCGGGGGCGGGGGCGGGCGGCGCGGTGGGCGGGCTGCAGCGCAGCGTGGCGGCCATGGGGCTGGCTGCACAGTTGGTGACACTGCTCGCCAGCACGCTGCACGCGCCCACGCCGTATCCCCTGTCTCTCGGGTAACTTACTAGAACATGCCTAAATTAAATGCGGTGCTTTATGAACCGCTACAGTCATCTTTCTTATGTTTTCGCTTTTGATTTTATCAGTTCTCCGAATTTTAAGAGTACTTTTTTCCATTGCTCTCCGACAGCTTTTTATTTTGTGATGTACACCCATGTTTGACTGTCATATGTGAGGCAAGGTAGAATATTTGTGTCCAGTATTACTGGTTTCAAATTTGTTGGATATGTCCCTTAATATGTTCTTCTGAGCCCAAAACTTCTTCCAACATATAGTGACATTAAAAACCACTTAAGTTAAAAACAAAATAAAAACCTGTCAGAGAGCAATGGAAAGAAGTATTCTTAAAATTCGGATATTGATAAAATCAGAAGCGAAAACATAAGAGAGACAACAAAGCTAGTGGACGCCTTTAAACATGTCGTCGAACTGAAGTGAAATTATCAGGACACATCTCTCGATGCGGGGACAAAAGATGGACAGTGAAGGCAACTAGATGGTAAGGGCCCGCAGGGCAAAGAAAAGTAGGCAGACCAAGAAAAAGGTGGAAACATGATATAGTTCGAGCTGCAGGAAAAAAATGGCATGAATTGGCACAAAACAGAGATCACTGGAAAAGGTTGGGGGAGCCCTATACCCAATTAGAAGTCCTTAACTTAGACTAACAATAAAACTAACACAACATATTTTATTTTTTTTATCTTGTATTTTTTTCTAAATTCAATACCCTTAGGTTACTAACAAAAATATTACAATGTTTTGTAAGCTAAGGAAATTAAATTAAAGGAAATAAAAGGCAACAATACAATACAGCCATATCCCATACAAACCAATTCCAGTTTCTTGAAACATTTATGGATTCCAATGTTGTGTGTTAAGTTTACCTTAGTAAAACATTTAACTGTATTAAGAATCATCATCATCATATCAGCCACAAATCGTCCACTGCTGGACAAAGGCCTCCCCTAAGGATTTCCACGACGACCGGTCCTGCGCTGCCCGCATCCATTGGCTTCCCGCGATCTTCACCAGGTCGTCGGTCCACCGCGTGGGAGGCCTGCCTACGCTACGTTTTCCGGTGCGCGGTCGCCACTCGAGAACTTTACTGCCCCATCGGCCATCTGTTCTACGATCTATGTGCCCTGCCCACTGCCACTTCAGTTTAGCGATTCTGTGAGCTATGTCGGTTACTTTAGTTCTAGTGTAATTTTCTTTTTCGAAATACTTTATGTAATCAAGTCTGCGTGTGTCAGTCGAGTTTTCTTTATTGAGTCAACTCAATAAAGAAAACTCGACTGACACACGCAGCACTCACAGCACCAATACTAATGTAACGTACATCGAAGTTAACACCACTTGCCAGTGTTCTCCCCAGACAACTCCACACTTGTTATGTTGTCCTAAGGGTCCAAAGTGCACCACAGAAGATCTAATGAAGGCAACACCTGAAGCGATCGAAGTGGCACGATTTTGGCAAAGATTTGCCTAATAGATTAAGGAATGACACTTCCATACGAAAAGTAGAACTCATCCATCAATAGGCGAACAGGTTCAGCCAAAGAAAGAGATATGTAGATATGGTTATCTGGACTAGATCCATCACCCTCCATCTTGGGATTTGGGTAATTATTTAAGTCACACACACTTAAAAAAATCAAATGTTAATTGTAATATTGCCAATTTCCGTTTTATTTTTTTATTCTGAGATCATACTAGATTTTCCCCTCCTTTCTTTGCCAGCGAGTACTGCAACTGGCGCGTTTGGGAGGGCGGCGCCCGGTGGCGCGCGGCGCGGCTGTGCGCGTGCGCCGCCGCGCTGGCCGCGCGCGCACATCTGCCGCCGCCGCTCGCGCCGCTCAAAGCCATTGACGACATATGCAGCGCTGCGGCCGCGGACAACCCGTCGCTAGGGCGGTAGGAGACTGTTCTTCTGTAATTAGGTTACAGCAAGTATAGTAGCTCTACAGAATGACTATACAGCGCCAACCTGCGGATGCAATTTATTCCTCCTGTGACTAGGTTTCACTCAGTTCTGTAGTTAACTGGTTTACTCCTCGCCCTCCCGTAGCGCCACTGAAGGCGATTTCGACGATAAATGTAGCGCTGCGGCAGCGGAACCCCATATCTTGGCAGGTGAGAAACATGCGCTAGGCGTGATTTTATAGACGTCTAGTTAAAATTTGTTCTTGTAGCTGTACACACGGCCCATTGCAAAATCGCACCGTTATTGAAGCTAGATAGGTATGATGTAGGTTGACTCGCTAGGAGCGAGGCCCTCCGCCCACCACGTGCCCACCGACCGCTACTTACGACATTTTTTACTTACCACTCGGCAGGAGAGATGTGTTCTTCGTGTGATTATACGTATATAACATTCTTCTTTCAGCGAGTGTTGTAGCAAAGATAATTTGGAACTAGATAGCGCTGGCTTTTGGCACCGTATGGCACCCGGCTTAGAACAGGGCCATCCCATCTCTTCTCGTGGGTGTTGTAAGAGACGACTAAGGGACTAAACAACAGCGTCCTTTCCGCGTACTTTGCCACCACGTCGCACCATGCGATCGCCAACCCGCCACCCGCCTGCCAAGCGTGGCGATCAAGGCAAAACTCCCCAACTCGAGAGAGCCCTACGTCCAGCAGTGGACGTCTTTTGGCTGATGTGATGATGGTCATCATCATTGTACGCCAAAGATATAGAGCGCTCTGAATTAATCAGTTCTTGTTTAAAATTCAATGATTTCGTCTTAAAACTGTACACGCATATTACACTTTATTTAATAAAATCGACTTTACGAGTAGATGTGAATAAAATGGTAAGTTGTAAAAATGTTCTAAGTTATGAGCTACTGGACGTTGGACTGCAACCGGCTGCGCGGCCTAGAAAACAAATCAGCAAAAGTCGCGAGCGCATCCAAACGTAAGCCGAGAGTAGGTTACACGCGTAATCTACGTTTCTAAATACTAATATACAGTGCTGACTGTACAGGCTACTTTAACCATTTGACTGCTTTATATGAACACCTACTCAATCAAATAGCGCCGCTCGAGATTTTTACGACAACATCAAGTGCTGATCAACATCTAGATGATATTGTGACGATTACGTATTGTGACTCCCCAGGGTGGAGGCGTGGGTGAGTGGCGAGATAGCGGAGCAGTGGCGCCAGTGGTGCGACACTGTGCCGCCGGAGAGCGATGACGCGGAGCCCGAGCATCTAGTGTGGCCCGACACAATGCAGGTATACTCATTGTGACTCTCCAGGGTGGAGGCGTAGGTTAGTGGCGAGATAGCGGAGCAGTGGCGCCAGTGATGCGACACTGTGCCGCCGGAGAGCGATGACGCGGAGCCCGAGCATCTAGTGTGGCCCGACACAATGCAGGTATACTCATTGTGACTCTCCAGGGTGGAGGCGTAGGTTAGTGGCGAGATAGCGGAGCAGTGGCGCCAGTGATGCGACACTGTGCCGCCGGAGAGCGATGACGCGGAGCCCAAGCATCTAGTGTGGCCCGACACAATACAGGTATACTAATTGTGACTCCCCAGGGTGGAGGCGTAGGTTAGTGGCGAGATAGCGGAGCAGTGGCGCCAGTGATGCGACACTGTGCCGCCGGAGAGCGATGACGCGGAGCCCAAGCATCTAGTGTGGCCCGACACAATACAGGTATACTAATTGTGACTCCCCAGGGTGGAGGCGTGGGTGAGTGGCGAGATAGCGGAGCAGTGGCGCCAGTGGATGATGACGAGGCTATGCAAAATTCACTCTAAAGCTTAGCTCACCCCGGAACCTAACCAAGCGAGTATTATGGAAAAGTCCCCATTTCAACGTGACCTACGCTAATCTGTAACTATCTATGCACATATCTCCTTGAGCTCCTGGGGTTAACTGCGCTTATAATGGCTGACCCATCAACTTTCAAATCTACCCAAGCATGTTTTCCCGCAGGTGGAAGAGGCGAGCTGCACTCCGCCGTCGCCGGCGCCGTCGCTCGTGACGTCAGCCGCAGCCTCCATAGCCTCCATCTGGCGCGGCTGGACCAAGTGACGTCATCACACCACATCACACCTGCTTTTATAATATACTATTTACATAAGGATAGAATCGAAGTCAATTCGCTTCGTTTTAAACGAAGTAGGAAATAAATCTTTAAGCTCTAGACTTCGTATGACCTATCGCAATCTTTACCCATTCGCAAAATTCAGTTTGACTCGCACAATAATGCTCCCCGATGTACCTGCGTAGTAGCCTAATAGTAGTAGCACGGGAAGTGTCGATACACCAATAGTTGCTCAGGGTGGTTATGAGTCGACTGATGTTTTTTTTTTTAAATAAAAATTTAGAGTATTTTGTAAGAAACTAATTTAATATTTTTTCAATTTCAATGCTTTAAAAGACTTGACAGTGCCAATTGCAGCCAGTTAGTTGTGCAGCTCTTATTTCACTTGTGTATAGGCACAGAAGTGGGTTCGCATAGCAAGGTATAAATGTGCTATTAGCGCACGGAAATAAATTAATTGGACACATATTCGCGGTAGTTTCGGAAATTGGTCTGCGATTTCCTTCTAAATTAAAACTGCCGATCGGAATCACAAGTTGTCAATCTGTAGTTTTTTTTATATGAACGAAGGGTTTTCGATTGCATGGCACATTACGTGGTCGAGCCCCTGGCTTCCGGCTTACCTGTATAAATTAAATTAAATTCATGTCACCTAACTACCTATTTGTACAAAGTATCTCAAATAATATCGTCGTTATACTTGCGACTAGGTAACACGGAATGTCCCAGTACTAATGTTAACAATCACGTACCTACATATATGTGATATAATGATAGCTAGTAATATGTAACATTTAAACACCTAATTCATCACCTAGAAAGTAATGATAATTTACGGCCATAGGCCGTAATTCTTAGACAAATCGCAAAAGAGAAGTCTCGTATTTTCATTTCACGTTCCATAATGGCTCGTCCACACTTCGATATATTTGTATATCGCAACATGGTTGTGCAAACATTGCCGATACGGCAACTCAGGTTGCATTTTGTATAGGTAGTACAAAACTTGAATAGGGACGACGACAGCATCAGAAATAAATTATAAACTCTTGATAACTAAATTGCCAACCTACTTAAACTTCGGAAAACCTTACTCGTTTTGTTTTCCATCAAGTCTTCGATTTTTAATTCACCAAAATCACAAAATGAGTACTTAAATGACGCTGCTAAACTATGACGTCACGCGGTATTTCAAACATTTTTAGAACAAAATGTCGTTTTTGACAGATAATAAAGAGTAACTCAGATGACTAGCATTCGTCATCCCTATTGTCCGCAGGTTTTATAGGGAAACATGTTCAGAATCACGGACAGAACCCCTAGTGAGAATGATGAATGATGCGCGCGTCTCGTCCCAAACTCAGGAAGGCTAGGCTATACTCCACACGCTGGGGCCAGGTCCGGATGGGTGGAGGCAGTAGGGCCAGAAGTTTTTCAAGCCGCCTATAAGGCATCTGACGTAGTTTAACGACTGCCATCTAGTAATAGCAACCGGCGCCAACGGCTTAACGTGGCTTGAGAAACACGGAAACGGTCGATAAAATTGCCACTAACAGTTAAACCCATCTAGGTACCGACCGTGATTCAAGTCAGTTAACCTGCGTGATCGCAACCGCGCAAGTTACACTGAACTACGACCGCTTCATGCGAGCTGAGAATTAGGACCGTACAAGTAATGTGAATATTTCTATAAGAGTTTTACAACATGTCGGTATCATGCGTTATTAAAAAAACGGCCAAGCGCGACGTATCGCCACCCCTCGCCACACAACTACATGTATAACTATCGCAGCCGAGCCGTTATGTAGAATCCGCCGGTTTGCAAACTCTTGCGGGGACTCTTTGACTGTATAATCAATCAAACCTGACCTAACCTAACATCGCTCGCTTCGCTCGCTCATATTTAATTTTTTACTAACAATAAGTAGTTTTTACACAAAGCGACGCCTCATACAATGCGTGATGTCGCCGCGTTACAAAACGCCGCCGTTTTACAATCCGGCGTTATTCAGCGCGCTGTTTTGCAAAACGGCGGATTCTACAATACGGCTTCCACATAATGACAATGATACCCATTCACATTACAAACAAAAGACATGTTTTTTTTGTCATTCAGTTCGGAAAGGACTAGCACTTGGATGGCGTATTTGTTTTACTTTAGTATTAGTACAATAGTCACAATAAGTTTGTATTACCGTTTTTACGATAGAACTCTATCAAAAATACTTCTAAAGTCCTATAAAAAAAAACCTTATTTTTTCTCTTTTTTAGTATTTATTGTTGTTATAGCGGCAATAGAAATATACATTCTGTGAAAATTTCACTGTCTACCTATTTCGTTTCATAAAATACAGCCTGCTGACGGACAGACAGACAGCGAACACCCCTAAAAAGATTCAGATGAATAAATGTGGACGAGCCTTTAATTGTGTATAACTGCTAGATTTAACAGTACCACTATGGTTGTGTAAATATTCTAGTTGGCTATTACAATGCGGAACTGCTAATGCGAGTCGTGTGCAAATGATATTTTTAATTTTATATTTTGTTTTTATTTTTTTAAATAAAAATATGTATTTTATAGAAAATGTTTTTTCATTAAAAATTCCAAATGTCAACAAAACAATAGTTTATTATAAGTAAAAATAAAAGTAAATTACAAAACTATTAATACGACTAGCATAGTAAACAATAAAATACTGTTAAATGCATAGCAAGTCTTTAAGGTAACAATCGAGTTAATGGTCAGTTAAATGCAACGTAAACTGTCTTTATTTAATTAAGTAGTTTTCTTTGCTGAGCTGTTATTACATGTGAGTTAATTTTTCAAACAAATTTATCTCAATTAATACTTGGCTTTTGTTCACATGACTGAGGCAAAAGGGGAGACTTTTGTACCCGATACATTCAAAACTAAAAGGGGTCATTTTTGCATAACTGATACTGAAACAAAACCTGAGACATTTTTTTTATATTCGAAAACAAATAAGGACACATGTGATAAATTGAAAATAAAAAGGAAACCCGATACATTAAATCATTCTTCTTATACGAGTCGGGACAGTTAAAACCAAAAATATTTCCTGAAGGCGGTAAAACGAATCTCGGTCTTTCTCTAGTTCGGTTTGGCGCTGTAATAATTGAAATACCTTCAAATTACTAAAATTCATGTTGAGCTCGTCTTACTAATTGGTTATAAATGCATATTGGGCTCCCCATGATAATTGGTTAATAAATTTATATCGGGCTTCCCATAATGGGAGAAAAACGTTTTGCCTGACTGCTTGAAGAAAGTAGTTTAGTTTGTATTGTTAATAAAGAAACTTAAAAGTAAGGTATTTCAATGCCAAATCAGCACCATGTATTTTTCAATTAATTTGAAGATATTCCATTTATGCTAAATAGGTCTGGTCTGTAGGAAACTTTATCACTCCGCGGTTTGTTGCGGTGACGTCACGAGCGCCTGCCGGCGGGGGCGGGGCGGGGGCGCGGCCCCAGCGGCGCTGCCCGGAGACCAGTGCGTCGTGTAGGTTCTCCACGCGCTGCAACAGCTCCTGGCTTGGCGACTGCCCTCGCTGTATACATTAACAGAAACTAGATAGACGTACCATTTCATTACACAGATCGGATAGCGGCTCTCATAGCGGACGGACGTGTCCTAAGTTTTTTAGAAATTTGTTTGCGAAATATTCGTTTACTAAATTCGCCATTGGTGGTTTTGACTGTCTTTCAATTCCTGCTCTTTCAACGGGTGATCTTATGGACTGGCTCCGCCTACTGGGCGGTCTCTGAAGAGGATAGCTGTACGTTTGCCTGTTTGTCGCCAGCGCCACTGCCATTGCCATACACAAGTAAGAATTTTGAGGAATAATTCTCGCCGGTGGAAGGATTGAACCCGGGCCTCCTGGGCGCTGGACAGGCCGTTTACCAACACAGCCAAAGTGAGTGGCGCTGCACTGCGAAATAGGGGTACACATCAGCCCTAGAGAGGCGGTGACTGTTTGGACTGCTGGTGAAGCGACATCTATTGGTGAATCTGCGTACTACGTACTGCATGCGTGTGTAACAGCCACAACTCAATAGCGTTTTTTCCGTGTTTCTACCTTCTGTTCAGAGATGGCGACAAGAGCTGTGGCAGCAATGTGTGCGAGTTGTCATCGCGCCATCGCAAAAAAATATCACTTGCGTTGTAGTCTTTGTGCGCAGGTTTACGATCTTGTCTGCGCTAACGTACCTGATAAGCGCTTTGAGAATACTATGACAAAAGATCACAAAGCTGCTTGGAAGTGCCAAGACTGTAGGAGTAAACAACCTAAAGTGGGTAATTTGAACACGCCTATTGGACATATGGCTGAGCAATCTTCGCTAGGTAACGAAAATGAGCTAAGAAAAAAAACCAACATCGAACCAATGGACCTCATTACTGACCCTGAAGTTCCATCTGTGGAGAATGGCTCAGTAGTAGGAGACTCCGAAAATGTTACTTTGCAACGTGGTAGTAGGGGCACAGGGAAACCGAATGATTCATACACAGAAGACACATTTTGTATGGATGGTATAAGATCAATAGTAAGGGAAGAAATGGAGCGAGTTCTGGATGAACGCATTTCGGAGTTAATTAAAAAACTAATTTCAGACCAGTTTATCGTGCCAATTAACACATCTATTCAGTCACTGAGCGATAGACTTGATCTACTTGAGAACAGGATTAAATTCTTGGAGTATGATCAAACAAAGAACTCAACGGGATCAAGTAACAAGCAACAGTCTGAGCATGTTGTTAAGCTTCCACTAAATCAGGACACCAGAAAAACAGAGTTTTTAGTGCAACAACCAAAGGAAAGCGATGCTACAGGAAATATACATCCGCTTGATTTGCCTCGCCTTACTCAGTCGGGTGACTCCTGTATGGATGTACTTGGCGTCAGTGTGACGACTAACGAAGTTGGTTCAGAGATCGAGTGGACCCAAGTAGCAAAAAAGCGTCCCCGAGGCGCCCCTGCAGGCGTTATGCGAGGCGCAGCGGCTTCTGGGATGACAAGGTTAGAAGCTGCGGAACGGCGGCGCTACTTACACCTGTATTATGTAAAAGTTGGCACTACCGAGGAGCAGGTGCGTGATCATCTGAAAGAGATATGTGGCTGTGGAAATGATACTTGCACTGTCATAGCTTTGAAGGCTAGAGGAAATTACGCCTCGTTCAAACTTGATGTCCCGCCAAAGTTGGTAGATATTATCATGTCTCCAGAGAATTGGCCTGAAGACATATGTGTGAAACCCTTGTTGCAGAGACCTCGCCACTCCTTTCGTGCCAAAAGTCAAGAAGTGTAAAGCTCCTATTAGAACTAAAAGGTTAGAAATTTACTACCAGAACGTCAGAGGTTTGAGGAGCAAAACTGTAGCATTCTATAATCACGTATCTGCACTATCTTCATGTGGCGTGGTGGCTCTCACTGAAACTTTCTTAAACAGTTCGGTAGCCGATGCAGAGTTATTCCCTCCTGGGTACGTCGTTCTCCGAAAGGATCGCTCTGGCGATGCTGGTTGGGGAGGTGTGCTGCTGGCAGTCCATAATACATACTTTGTGCGCTTTGTAGAGGATGTGGACGGTAGACCAAGAGATAATGAAGTGTTACTGGCAATTCTTACTTACAAAACCATAAAATTGTTAGTCTGTTTAGTATACCTACCACCTAGCTATAAAGACAAGCAATATTTAGATGTACTAGCCTATTTAGAAAACGCAGTTTGTAAATACTCCTCGTTCGATATCATTTTATTGGGCGACTTTAACTTAAATTCATGTAGTCTCAATGTAAAGTTGCAGTTTGAATGTTTTATACAGTTTTGCAAATTAAGTCAACATAATGAAATCCATAATGCATATGGCGGCAAGTTGGATCTTGTATTAACGAATATGTTACGCGAGAGAGTTGTAGTATCGGAAAGCAAAGAATCACTGGTACCGGCTGATGCATTTCATCCACCCCTCGAAATAACCCTCTTTTTGCCCCTAGGCTCTTATGTCACCTATGAGCCCGGGCTCCCCCCAGCATCCCGTACTTATGCTCCGAATTGGAATTTCCGGAAGGCAAATCTTAGTCAACTCTATTCGGACTTATCCAGTGTTGATTGGACTGATGTGGAGGAGCAGAGTGATGTAGATTTGGCTACAGAATCTTTCTATTCAAAATTTAATAGTATCATTAGTGATAATGTCCCTATCAAAAAATGTTACCGTGTACAGCAGCGGCTATATCCGCCTTGGTACTCTTCTGAAATAATTGATAAAATAAAAATGAAATATTTTCATCACTGTAAATATAAAGAAAAAGGATTACAATTTAACTATAAAGTGTTTAAGTATTATAGGAGTCTAGTTAAGAAACTTATTGATTCGGCTTATAGACGCTACATTAATTCTGTAGAAATTAACATATGTAGTGATCCAAAGTATTTCTGGAAACATGTAAAAGAAAGACGCAAAGATAGACGGCTCTGTAGCAAGTACACCTACAATGGAGAGACGGTAGAGGGGAAAGAGGCAGTTGTGGCATTTGCAGAGTATTTTAGCTCTGTATTCCTTGACAATGTTCCGAAGCTAGATGCTAACGAAGCCGAAAGACTCGCCATTGAAGGCGGCCGTGAGCTGTGTGTCCGCCTTGACCATCTCAGCGAAAATGATTTGCGCCACGCTGGCCGCCGGCTCAAGTCCAGCTCTGCTGCTGGCCCAGATTATGTGCCTTCCTTTCTTGTAAAGGATTGTTTAGGAGTACTAGAAAAACCACTTTTACATATATATAATCTTTCCTTGCAATGCTGTCGTTACCCTGTGAGATGGAAATTAACCAGAGTGACTCCGGTACCTAAAATTACTGCTTCGAGTGACGTCACATCATTCAGACCAATAGCTATACTTTCTGTGTTCGCAAAAATTTTTGAATCGATGATAAATTTTCATATAACTCGTCAGATAAATGCTCGGTTAGACGACTCGCAGCATGGCTTCCGTCGTGCCCGCTCTACCACCTCGAATCATATTACCTTTGTTGATAGCATAGCCAGAGTGATGGATTCAAAACAGCAGATGGATGCAATCTTCCTTGATTTCAGGCGTGCTTTCGATATTGTGGATAATGATGTGCTTTTGATGAAACTTTCGTCTCTAGGAATGACCCCAAAATTGCTGAAATTCTTTGCTGACTACCTTAGAAATCGCAGGCAATATGTTCAGTTGGAAAATTACAAATCTGAAGAGTACTTCACTAGGTCGGGCGTAAGCCAAGGTAGTACGCTGGGGCCGACGTTATTTCTTGTAATGATTAATGATCTCCCTAAAGTGGTTACCACCGCGAAATGTTTACTATTCGCTGATGATTTGAAAATTTTTAAGTCCGTCAGTGAAGAAAATGACTGTTTGGCTCTTCAAAGGGACCTTGATAAGGTTGAGAATTGGAGTCGCGAAAATAGGCTCGGTTTCAGCGAACCGAAGTGTAAAGTCATTACGTTCTCTAAGTCCCGCAAACCAATCACTGAAACGTACTTTCTAGGAAGTTCAGCACTGGAAAGAGTATACGAAGTTAAAGATCTTGGCCTCTTGATGGATTCAGAGCTTACTTTTCGTGAACACATAATATCAACGTGTAAATCGGCCAATAAAACACTGGGTTACATAATGAGGACGGCCTCTCAGTTCCGGGATGTTCGTGTAGCGATTATGTTATACAACGCATTCGTGCGTAGTAAACTAGAGTACAGTGCAGCAGTCTGGGATCCGCGCGAAGCTAAATATACTCTGCTAATAGAACGGCTACAAAGAAAGTTTGCCAGGTACTTATATAAAAGGATGTACGGTACATATCCGTTTCTCTACCCATCTATGTTCGTTTATGGTATGGTCGGGCTCGATGCCCTTGAACTGAGAAGGAAATTACAACTAGCGATGCATTACTGTCTACTTTTGCGTAACAAAATTGATAACCCAGTGGTATTATCGAGTATTAAGCTCTTTGTCCCTGATCATTACGTGCGCTCGGGGCGGCGGCACCACCAGCTGCTGGCGGCGGGTGTGCATCGCACGCACTACGCACACCATGCGCCCACTTCCCGCGCGCTGGCGCTACTTAATGAATTCGTTGATGGGATCCAACTTGTTGACATTTTCGATGACAATATAAACAAAATATACTATCATTGTAGAATATTCCTTAGTTTTAGATAACTATAAGTGTAACAACAATAGCGGTTTGGGTGTACTGTAAGCTCTTGTTGTATTTTAAATAAATAAATAAATAAATTGCAAAGCAAGGTAACGAAGCGAGGGTTTGATCGATACTATAGATTAGGTAGAAGTCGTTTTATTTATTAAAATTTTCGAAAAACCTAAAACTTTTAGCTACAAGCTTTAATTTGAAAGTAATTTTAATTATTTCGTATTCTTCTCAGAAAACCCTTTCATTCGATACCCAAATTGTAGGAGTGAATTAAAAATAACTAGTCCGCCATGTTGGATTTAGAATGACGTCACAGAGTTAACCATGCATGGTCATCCAAACTGAACGTGTATACAAAATTTCAGCTCAATCGATGGAAGGTATCTGCTTCAAAATTGAGTTGCTAGATTCCACCCGAACAAACATACATGTTAAATAAAAGTAAAAAAATGTGCGTTTGGCTACATCCCACATAATGGTAAGTGACGATGTAGTCAAGGATGGTACACGCAAACTCAATTTAATGCCTATTCACTCTTTCAAGATCCCTAGATTGTAAGAGTCGGTTCCACTCCATTGCTGGCCGCATAATAAATGAGGAAGCGTAACGCTTTGTGCGGATAGGCAGATTTTCAACATCAAAGCGGTGGAACCTCAGTTGACTAGTCAGTGTTAACTGTTGGTTACAAAGCGGAGACTGCGACTACTTATATGACATACGAATACGATTCAATCACAATGCATTATATCTAGCCGCCTTCGTAGTTCAGAGGCAAAGTCGCGGGTTCGATTCCCGGCGGGGTCAATTGTAAGACTCGGTTTGGTTGGTGGTAGGGCATTTTCTAAGCCCGCCTGGCTAGCTACCACCATCTTATCTAAGTCTTGCCGCCAAATATCAATGTTGATATCATTGGTGTGTTCCGGCATGAAGATAAGATAGCCAGTTCCCCATTGCGTTGGGGAATCTTGGTAAGCCCGCTTCCATCTTCGGCAACATCGTCACTTACCACCAGGTGAGATGTTGTCAAGGGTTTTACCAATTGTGAATAGAAAAAAAAGGTGAAGCTCAGAGGCGACACGATATTTCCATGTATCGGCATTACTAGCTCGGTAGCACACTTACCGGCTGCGGCGGCGACGCGGAGGGGCCGGCGCGGCCAGCGAGCCGCAAGTGCTGCACGTCGTGCGTGTTGCAGCAGCGCGGGGGCGGCGCGGGCGCGATGCACGTGGCGGCGTCCTGCGTGCCTTCCGGCTGCTGCGCACCAGCAGACCGGCAGCGCGACACACATCGCTGTAACCCGATAACAATCTCAAACATCATAACAAGCTTTAGGGACGCACAGCACTTGCTGTATCTCTCCGTTCTGCATGCATTTAAATCACTAACAATCAATCACTCACCTCACTGCAAGTTTTGGACTTCTTCTTGAGCAGTCTCCTTGGTGGCACAGGGCCGGAGGAACATCCCGGCGGCACCTCACCGACGCCCGTCTCGCTCTTCACGTGTAAAGTGGGACACGTGGCCAGGCCGCAGCGCTCTCGCTCGCGCGCGCGGCCGCACTTGGTGCACCCCACCGTGCGGCACGTGCCGCAGGGCGACGGGGGCGCGGGCGCGGCCGCGGCGCAGCAGCATCGCGTCTCCTCCAACTCATTATTTAGTGTCCAAATAATCGTTTCCTGCCTTTTGATTTTTTCATCTTGTTCTCTGGAAATGGAGAAGTAGAGTTAAATAAAAAAAAAGTTTATTATTTTTAACAAGGAGTACATTTTGAGATAGGGTCGGTGTCTCCATTTAAGCATAAACAGCCTGTGTCAGGAGGCACCGCTCTTCCTTAACTTAATGAATGTTGTTCCCGTTAAAATATATACTTACAGAAGAAATAAAAATATATATATGTATATAGATAAACAATCATATTAGGACAATTTGAGATAAACAAAGTTATATAATATCATAAAAGTATCTATGGTAAGTGCTAATGTGTGTGTGTGTGTGTGTGTGAGAGAGAGAGAGTTTGTGTGTGTGTGTGTATGTGTGAGTTAAATCTAGACTGTATTATGTACACCGGGAAGTGCTGCCGAAGACTTTGCTTTTCATATATTAATTAAAAATTAAATATTAAAAATAACGTCTGAGCAACCAGATATTGAATCTCTTTCTTTTCGCTGCAATAAAACAAAGATGACGTTGTAGGTACTAAACAAACGTTTGTAACAGCAGGAATGAGAGATTCGCTGTTTAGTGCTTTTCTTTTCTCCTTTGCAGTTGTCGCGCGCCCACTGTGACGTCACGCTACGTGTACGTACGTGCGCATCGTGATAGTAGCAGTTATGTATCGCACACACTGCGTACGTTTCTGGACCGGTCACTGCTTAAGGCCCCGTGGTACCTAAAAATCCACTTAAACAGGTTTTAGAATTCATTTTTGAAGTAGTTAACAGTAAATTTAAATTCTAGGAAAACATACTGGTATTATTGCTTACTATGGGCCTCATAAGAAGGCTCAAGGTCACCCAAAGGGCAATGGAGCGTGCTATGCTCGGAGTTTCTCTGCGTGATCGAATCAGAAACGAGGAGATCCGTAAGAGAACCAAAGTAACCGACATAGCTCTCAGAATTGCTAAACTTAAGTGGCAGTGGGCGGGGCACATTGCTCGTAGAACAGATGGCCGTTGGGGCAGTAAAGTTCTCGAGTGGCGACCACGCACCGGAAAGCGTAGTGTAGGCAGGCCTCCCACTCGGTGGACCGATGACCTGGTGAAGGTCGCGGGAAGCCGCTGGATGCGGGCAGCGCAGAACCGGTCGTCGTGGAGATCCTTGGGGGAGGCCTATGTCCAGCAGTGGACTTCCTTCGGCTGATATGATGATGATGATGATTATTGAGAATAGTTATGTATGAGGGAAAACACGATTTCATAAAGTTGGCTCGATAGAATAATTTCGCAAAGGTACCTCTTTTCGAGCCATTTTATCGTCTATTTTCGGTTTTATTCTTAAAATAAGTAATTTGATAATATTATTTATTTACTGAAATAAAGTTCATAGGTGACTGAAGGGAAAACGTCGAATGGATTTTTATTTAAGATAAATATGATGAAAATAAAAACGAAAACATCGAAAAAGTGCAAAAGTGTGGTTATTTTCTTTCCTCTCTACACGTAAAGAAAAAGACAAAGACAGATTTTTAAGTACCATTGCGCCTTAACAGATACGTCTCGTCTGATACATAATTTGAGGTTTCGGCTACCCCTTGCCTAGATAAGTTTGACTTTCGTGGCAATCATCTCGAGCGTTTTCGTGCGTCGCGAGATAGGTACGTACGCCATTAGTGCCGTTTGCCATTACTAGATAACTATCTAACGACACAGTCACAGTACAGAAAAGAGTACTAGCGTACAGTATGGTCACTCCCTGCCTCCCGTTGAAAGTGCCGCCCACCCCCGCTCAGTAGCCTCAACCGCAACCCTAGCCTGTCTTATCTCACTCACACAAGCATGGTACGCGTTCACCTACACGAGCTTACACTGTGTGCGTAGGAACGCGTTTGTTTCATCATCGTCAGTGACCGAGGTGTGACACAGTCGCATCCCGGACACTATATAGAATGGGCGAGAAATTACATTTCTAAAAACAAATGACGGAGAAAACGACGAAATTGTTTACGTTCCACTTCCAGAACCTAACTAAGTAACTGCCTGTGGCGTAATAGTTAGTCTATTAGCTTCACATCAGGAGGTCGCGGGTTCGATTCCCCGCGTAGTCTAACTTTGTAAGACTCAGTTTGGTTGGTGGTAGGGCATTTTTAAGACCGCCTGGCCTAGCTACGACCATCTTATACCTACAAATCTTGCTGCCAAATATCCATGTTTACAACATTGATGTGTTCCGGATTGAAGATAAGATAGCCAGTTTACCTTTGCGTGGCAATCTTGGTTAGCCTGCTTCCATCTTCGGGATCATCGTCACTTTACATCAGGTGAGATGTAACAAGGGCTTACCAATTGTAGATTTAAAAAAAGTACCAATCTTTCTCAACCTGAGTGACGGGGGTGAGATTGTCATAAGAGAGCGGCAGGAAGTGGCCAATTGGCCATACTGTACGTTAGTGTACCAATAAGTATATAATGTGTAACAAAATTAGCTGAAACTATTTTAACTGGTGCTTCTACCCATGAAACTGAACAACTTTCCCTATAGGACCCATAGTCAAATCGTAAAAAAAAATTTGGCTCTCCCATACTAAACTCGATCAGCTGATCAGCCAACTTAGTATGGGAAGTTCAAATATTTTTTTGAGATTTGACTATGGGTTTCATGAAGAAAGTTGCAGTTTCATGGGTAGAAGCACTAGTATAAATAGTTTCAGCTAATTTTGTTAGACCTTATATATACTTTGTGTGGAATGTGGCTAACCTTCCAGAGTTTTAGCAGAGTGTGCTCGTTATGGGTTGTTAATATCTGTATCCGCCACGGGCATGCGCTTCTTCTAGTTGCAGCTCGGTCGCCATCTCGTCGTCGTCCTCTTACATGTTGCTTGACACCGCCTAGCTATATCTGTCTTACGCATCACTCGCTAGCTATCTATCACTGTCGCACTCACCGCCGCTTAGCGCAGTTGTCGCGCACCCACTGACGCACGGCGCACACGACGCGGCGCGACTCCTCGCACAGGGTTGCGCCCCGCTCGTGCGCCTCCTCCAACTGCCGCTGCAGCTCCGTTGCCATCTCCATTTGTTGTCTGCCGCAGAAAACGTTAACATATCGAAAATTTTAAATATTAAAGCTAGTATACTAGTTGCATGAGAACCTCAGTGGCGTAACGACTAGTGACGCGTGGTTGTAATTCTGCCACGTACCAATGTGTTTTCAAAATTCTAATTCGTATGTATCCGACGCTTTTACGATGAATGAAAAACATCGTGAGGAAACCTGCACATATTTATTTTATTTTATTCGGAAAACAAAAGGTTATTATATAACAATAAGTCACAAATATTTAAAATAACAATAAACCACTTTAATGTTTTCGCATATAAAAGTCTAAATACTTGCATATCGTTATGTGAATACAGAAAATGAATGAAAAAAAAAAGAAAAGAAACTCCCAAGTTAAAAGAACAAATAAATTACAAGTAACAAATAAATAAATAAATAAAGTTTAAAACACAGTTAGGAAACCGCATCAAACCAGCTTTTTGATAAAATTGTTTTAAACGTATGTGGCTTTGAGTTGAATAGATCTAGTTCCGAAAATTTCACAAGCCTGTTGAATTCAGTGAGGGCACGGATAAAAAATGTGTTTTGTCTATCATCATATCAGCCACAAATCGTCCACTGCTGGACAAAGGCCTCCCCCAAGGATTTCCACGACGACCGGTCCTGCGCTGCCCGCATCCATCGGCTTCCCGCGACCTTCACCAGGTCATCGGTCCACCGCGTGGGAGGCCTGCCTACGCTACGTTTTCCGGTGCGCGGTCGCCACTCGAGAACTTTACTGCCCCATCGGCCATCTGTTCTACGAGCTATGTGCCCTGCCCACTGCCACTTCAGTTTAGCGATTCTGTGAGCTATGTCGGTTACTTTAGTTCTCCTGCGGATCTCCTCGTTTCTGATTCGATCACGCAGAGAAACTCCGAGCATAGCACGCTCCATTGCCCTTTGGGTGACCTTGAGCCTTCTTATGAGGCCCATAGTAAGCGACCATGTCTCAGTTCCGTAAGTCATCACTGGCAACACACACTGGTCAAAGACCTTAGTCTTGAGACACTGCGGTATTTGGGACGTGAAGATATTGCGAAGCTTCCCGAACGCTGCCCAGCCGAGTTGGATTCGTCGATTGATCTCTTTCTTGAAGTTGGAACTACCTAGCTGGACTGTTTGTCCCAGGTATACATATTCGTCAACAACTTCCAGTGTAGAGTCTCCAACTTTTAGAGGAGTGGGTGCGACACGGACATTTAACATTATTTTCGTCTTGTCCATGTTCATTTTAAGACCCACTTGTTGAGAGACCTTACTGAGGCCATCGAGCATTGTGCTTAGGTCTTCCATAGTCTCAGCCATGACCACGATATCGTCAGCGAGTTTTGTCTATACATAGTTATAAAAGGTTTGTTGAACAGATAAATAAACTCGGTGCCGAAAGAAAGTGCTAAACGGAACTTTTATGTTTATTAAGGATAGGAGTTGCGGTGAGTTAATCCTGTTCTGAGCTATTTTACTTAGAAATACGACGTCAGCAAGTTTGCGCCTCAATTGCAACGGTAAAATGTGATACCTCTTACACCTTGCTTCATAGCAGTTGTCATAAGTTTTGCATTTGTATTTTAGGAATCTCACAAATCGTTTTTGTATTCTCCAGTCTTTCAATGTATTTACCATATTAAGGGTTCCATACTTCAGAGCAGTATTCGAGGATACTACGCACAATGGAGCAGTATAGGACATTGATTACCTTAACACTCGTGAACTGAGAGCTGGATCTCATAATAAACCCTAGTGATTTGGTGGCTTTTTTCACAATGTAGTCTATATGTTTGTCATACAATAATTTGCTGTCATGGACCACGCCTAGGTCGCGAGTGATGTCAACATAATTTAAACAAATCCCTTTGAGGGTACATAACTAAATTTTGTAACTTTGGGCTTGCGTGTGAAAGTTATTGAGTTACATTTCAATACATTAAGGTCTAGAAGATTTATATCACAATACTGTTCAAATCTAAATAGGTCTTCTTGAAAGATATGGCAGTCATCGATAGTATTTATTGGTTTGAAAACTTTCTTTTATTTATTATTATATCAGCTCATATACATCCCCACCGAGGGGCTCGAGCCTACCCTGAATCAGGGTGATTAGGCCTTAGTCGACCACGCGGGCCCAGTGCGGGTTGGTCGACTATCATACTTTCTTATCATATCATCAGCTTAAAATAGAAACTTGTGCTTAACATAGCGGCTAACGTCATTAATAAATCTGATGAAAAGTAACGGTCCTAATAGAGATCCCTAGGGAACACCAGAAGGCACATTTATCCACGAAGAAATAAAACCACTAATTACTACAGCTTGCGAGCGGTTTACGATATAGGAAGTGAACCACCTGAATAGGTTACCATATATACCAACGTTCAATAACTTCTGCAAAAGTATTCTATGACCTATTCGGTCGAATGCTTTTCTATAGTCGGTAAAAATTGTGTCTACTTGCCCACCAAAATCCATAGATGATTATGTGAAATCTACAAAAGAGACCAAGTTCGATGTAGTCGATTGATTCTTTAAGAACCCGCGTTGTTCAGGGATAAAGGTAGATTATAAAGACGAAACGACAGACGAGTGTTTATTCTTAGATATGTAATATATCTAAGAACAAACTCAAAGGATGTGTGTGGTCGATCAACCCACACATGGCCCGCGTGGTCGACTAAGGCCCGATCGCCCTAATTCAGGGTAGGATCGAGTCCCTGGTGGGGACATAAATATGAGCTGAGAAAATTACTTGTTGCATGGCGACTATTTTACCGCGACAGAAAGGTGAAGGGCATAAGATAAAGCACGCTTTGTGCCGTCTGTCAGTGCTAATTAGTCATCATTAGTTCAGTCTCAGTGAGCGCTGAGCAACACTCACCTGTAGTTAAGGTCGGCGGTGTCGGCGCGAGCGCGTGCGCGCTGCAGCTCAGCCTGCAGCGCGCACACGCGCGCCTGGCTCTCCTGCAGCTGCGCGCTCCACATGCGCACGCTCTGCTGCAGTGCGCACAGCTCGTTGCAGATGCGCTCATTCTGGAAAATCGTCGGTACTCATCAGCGCGTCATACAAGGTTGCTTTGAACCGCAAAAAAAATAACTTGAGTTTATCGTCATCATAATATCAGGCGAAAGACGCCTACTGCTAGATAAAGGCCTTCCCAAGCAGTTCCACAACGACGGGTCCTGCGCTGCCCGCATTCAGCGGTTTCCCACAGCCTTCACCAGAGACCGATCCACCGAGTGACACCGACATTGTCGCTTACTATGGACCTCATAACGTAGCGTAGCGTAGGCAGGCCTCGTCAGCCAGTCCCACTCAGTGGACCGATGGCCTGATGAAGGTCGCAGGAAGCCGCTGGATGCGGGCATCACAGAACCGGTAATCGTGGAAATCCTTGGTGGAGGCCTATGTCCAGCAGTGGACGTCCTTCGGCTGATATGAAGATAATGACAATATAGTTTGCAAAACTATTGTTTATGTATTCTAATTTACCTGTAAAAGAACCCGTGTTTAAAATTAATTTATTTACGTTACATGTCCGTCTTTGGGTCACCGATTTACATATGTGTACCAAATTTCAACTCAGTCGGTCCAGTAGTTTCTGAAAAAATCGGCTGTGACAGACGGACCGACAGAAACACGAGTGATCTTATAAGGGTATCGTTATTTCGTTTTGTGGTACGGAACACTAAAAATGAATTAAATTTCTGGATTTCTTAATTTAAATGATTCAATATGCCATCATCAAGTAGGCCGGTTCACACGGACAGCACTCGGTCACGAGTGTAAGGTGAGCATAAACTAGTGTTAAGTGTGCCATTAAGATTAACGCGTAATCGAATCCGTACTTTTTTGGTAATTGGTTACGAAACACAGTTACAATGGTGGCCGAAAGGTACGAAGGAGAGCCACAGACTAGTCACCGACATAGCTCGTAGAATAAAAAAGCTGCACGCAGAACTGATAACTGACAGATAGGAAAGTGCCGAAAGACGGTAGTGTTCGTTGAATGGCCCCTCGCCAGGTGGACTGATAATCGAGTGAAGCTTGCAGAAAGCTGCTGGATGTCCGATGGACACAGTTTACAGGTAATGTTGCTGTTAACGAATTGTGTATACTTGGTTCCAAATAAATTATATTAATTACTAGTTTTCGCGTGGGCGTAGTTTTTATGACGGCGCGAACCGCAAGCGGCTTTGGGGGAGCGTAGGCAGAAGTTTACTCAAGATCTCTCGGGAACTATATCGGGCTATTCTGATTAGCATTCAATGTCACTTTCCACCCTACCAACTGTTTCTATGCAAAAAATCACGTCAATCTGTTACCAACGTGTGTGAGCCTGGAAATGAGTTTTCCCCAGATCCCTCGGAAACTGTTTCGGCCTATGCTAATAAGTAGTATTTGTTACTTCCCACCCCTTCAACCATCTCTGTTCAAAAAATCACAACAATCGGTTGCTATGTTAAAAGAAATCAACCAAAAAATAATATTGTATGCTTGCGATAGTAGGTTCTTGGTGGAACACTGAACTGAACATATTTAGGTTTTTGAAATAAAGTAGTCTACTGCCTGAAGAAAAAAAAAGAAACCGGTTGCAGTATAAACAAATTTGTGTTTTATTTACATTAATTGTGGAATAGTGCAAGGAAAAACCTAAATATGTTCAAAAAATAATAGTATTTTTTCATTTTCTCGAAAATTTTATTAGACTATGCTATTTTCAGGGGATTAAAAGTAGCTTATGTGCTTCTCTATAACACAGGCTACCCACATACCAAATTTCTTCAAGATTGGTTGTGGTGTGAAAAATACAATAAAATATATAATAGCGATAAAACCACCTTTGTACATTTAAGTCCCATAATACCATGCTGTAATTATAATCCTTGTGTGCACTAAAGTGTTCAAATACATCCATACACATTTGTAATATTGGTAGGAAATTATATAGAGGCAGCACCAGCAGCGTGTCGTCTATTTATTCGTAGGTGATGGATGATACCGTACCACAGATTACTAAATAGTTACTTCGTACCGTACCTCTTCGGCGAGCTGTTTAGCCTCCTCCAGCTGCGCACGCAATTCCGCCTCAGTACACTCGTGATGGCAAATCTGTTCGAGGGCTTGTTCTAGCTTCTGGTTGGTCGCGTTCAATAGACCTGGTATAGAAAATAATTTACGAAGAATTTGAAAATCAAAGCGTAAAGTAGGACGTCCCTCAGTTGCAAAAGAAAATCCTGTCCCAGTAGCTAAAACGCTCTGGTTTGTTAACTACATATTGCAAAGTTTTTTGGCTGATATACCTGGAGATTTGTGCATCAACGAAGTGACGGTGATCTTATTCAATTGCATCAAAAGTAAATTGTGAAATATTGTTTTCTAAATAATAGATCATCTTTGATTTTACTGAAATTTCAAAAATCTTAGACGTTTTGTTTTTCGTTATTTTATATAAATCATGATCATAAAATTAGGAGATACTTATAAGATTCTGAATAATCAGCTCATCTCCTAATTTTACATACTTAACTATTACATCACTCCTTGCTAATTCAAACATTTTTAAAATAAATTTTGTTTTTTCACATGATAAAAAAGTAACTCAATTGACTAGCAGGCAACTGCCGCATTCATCCCAACGTGGTTTTGCATTGGTCTGAGCGCATCTCAGGCAACAGAGGGAGAAACACGGTGAGTACGGGGGACTGTGTGCAGACACAGTCGCCTCTTAACACTATCGATGTGCACTCACACAGATGCAGAAACCATTTCAGCTCTGACTGATGAAGCACTGACAACATATCTGATACATCCCGTGATTAACGATACACTTGGTTCAAAATACACGTTTAAAAGCGGTTAGCAAAATTGTCATCCTATAGATAGTTAAACACATACGTTGAGTCTCGCTGATCTTCTCCTGGGTGCAGCGAACCGCGCTCTCGAGTTCGCTCTCTCGCTGCGTCAGCGCCTCCACCTGGTTCTGCGCGCATCTCAGCTGGAAACGTTTACGAACCGTTAGTAGGTGGGTACCTAGTTACCTACCGACCATAGACTTTAAACGCGTCGTAATGAAATGACAATTTATCAAAAAGTGACTCATTACTCTGGAAAGCTTCGTTAAAGAAATATTGTAACTAAAACATAACGTCCACGACTCTGGCGTTGTTTGCGGCCCATCATTCCAATTTTATATTGTTAAAAAAAACTGTATTTCCTATAAGATAAGCGTGTGCATTCTTGGAAAGCGATCGGTAAACTTTGTTTTCGTGGGTATAAAAAAGGAAAAGAAAATCCAATCTTCTGAAGCGAGCAACAGAAACAAAGTTTCAAATGAAGCATACTACGACTGCTCACGGCGACGTACGGATTTTCAGTCATAGCCAGGCGGTTAGATGGATAAAAGTATTCTTATCTCTTTCTATTACGTGATTAGACCCACCTGATTCTCAGTGCACTCTTTCTCTCTCTCCAAATTATCGATTAATTCTTCGTTGTTTCGTACTGTGCACTCCAATCCGCACACCTTTTGGCGGTAATCATCAATTTGTCCCTAAAAGAAACGCTGACGATTAAGCTCATCGACTGACATTAAGTCACACTCTAAAAAATCGATACAGTCGTCCAACGAAGACGTCTAGACAGGGCTATCGTGCGGGGCCAAGAGACGAGACGGGGGACGTCGAGTCCAAATTGCCCTAGTCATCGTTCGGGAGAATTCATTAGAATTGCCAGCGCAGCGCCAAAGTGACCAGTGCCAAGACAGTGATGTCGGCTTTGACGCTAACATCAAAGGTGTTGCAGTTGGACCACTGCACGGATTGTTACACTGTGGTTAGGTGATGCCATGACGATCAATAAAGACAAGGCATTTTATAACTGTCAGGATTTCCAGAAAATAAATAGAGCAACAATTATTTTATCCTGTCATCATCATAATTTTAGCTGGAGGACGTCCAATGTTTTAAACATAGGCTGGCCCCTTCGCGGTTGATATTCACTCGATGATCAGTCCATTAGGTAAGTGGCCTACCAGGCTCTCAGGCCCGGCTATAGGACAGTTGTGTTAATAAAATTAAGTATTCGCACCTCCAAATCATTATTATCACATTTCAGTCTGCAGTTCTCATCGGTCAGTTTACTGTTCTCATATTTTAGTCTGCAATTCTCACTGGTCAACTCATCGTTCTCACATTTAAATCTACAATTCTCACTGGTCAATTCATTGTTCTCACATTTGAGTTTGCAGTTCTCATTGGACAATTCGGTTAAAAGTGGATCATCCTGGGAACAAGAAAATAATAATTTCATAAAAATCGGTACATCGTGTCATAATGACAAGCAACACTTCAAGAAAAATTTTAAGGGTTTTTATGTCATTGAATTTATTATTAATTAATTACGTGAGGTGCAGCCAAACGCACTAAAATTTATAATTAAAAAAACCTGAAAAAAGTATACATTTAATAAATAATAATCTTAATTAGTGTAAGCTTTGTTGAGTTTAGTGGTAGTCCACGCATCGGAAGTGTAACTAGGTCACTGTCCATACCGACCCGTCACTAACGCACGTAAGTGCTTGACATAAATTTTCCAAATTCTATTTCTAATATTGTTAATCAGAATACACTTAGACCTTACTGCGGACAACACGCCTTTCATTCAGCTCAGATGAACCCTTCACATTTCATAAAAAAATACTACATTCAAAACAAACTCTAACATTTCTCTATAAAAAGTAACCATTTTAGGAAAGCAATAATAGTCAATACCGGAGGAGCACCAACAAACACAGATAGAAAGAAAAATAACAGTACGACAAGAATCTCTAAACATATCACACTCGCAGTATAATAGGGATGACGAATGCTAGTCATCTGATTTACTTTTTATCATCTGTCAAAAACGACATTTTGTTCTAAAAATGTATGAAATACCTAGGCGTGACGTCATAGTTTTGCAGCGTCATTCATGTACTCATTTTGTGATTTTGGTGAATTAAAAATCGAGGACTTGATGGAAAACAAAACGAGTAAGGTTTTCGGAAGTTTAAGTAGGAGGGCAATTTAGTGATCAAGAGTTCATAATTTATTTCTGATGCTGTCGTCATCCCTATACAAGTTCACCATGAAGCATTGTTAAACTGAAAGAAGAAGAAATAGCTAATAAGCAGTCACACACAGCTGATCAAGGATCGCTATCCTCGTGCATGCACAATCCACATACTTGGTGGAGGAGGTGTTTGAGCTGCAGCAGCTGCTCCGTGATTTGCTGCAGGTCCTCACCTACGTCCGGCGCGGCCGAGTCTTCGCTTCTCTCCCACATACCCTGACCAATCAAACACTGCGCTTTTATGGGCAAATCTTTATTCAAACTTTGGAAAAGAAAAAACAACTCGATAAAAATAATAGCTGTAAAGTTTTGCAGGAAGCTTGGATTCGACCATGTTAAGTCAAGATTTCAGTATTTTTTTGTGGAAAACATCGCGAGAAAACCTGCACATCTGATAAGTCCATTACCTTCACATTGCCGCGAGTTCTATTCCCCGCGAAGTCTAACCCTGTAAGACTCGGTTTGGTTAGTGGAAATTCATTTTCTAAGCCCGACTGGCTAGCTACCACCATCTTGTCTGAGTCTTGGCGCCAAACATCAATGTTAATAGCATTGATGTGTTCCGGCTTAAAGACAAGATAGCCAGATCCATTGCATTGGACAATCTTGGTAAGCCTGCTTTAATTTTCGGGATCATCATCACTTACCATCAGGTGAGATGATGCCAAGGGCTTACCAATTGGGAATTTAAAAAAATGTTAGGCCTCGTTGTACGCGTCCCTAGGTATAAATCTAAATGCCCTTCACGTGACCGCAGGTGATGCTAAATGCAACACCAGGCAACCGCCCCGTCTATCCCTTGGATAGCACGGTTAATTTTGCCACATGATAAGAGTTTCTTTTTGTTAAACGTATCGCGTACCTACATAATTTAAAAAAAAAAATGACGCCATAGAAGAACACCGCGGGTATTTTTCTTTACCATCTCGGAATTAAGATGATTCGATAATTAACATGGTTGAATGAACAATATGCATGCATTGAGCTGATCAGGTCATGTCCTAATATACGCGACTAACGCGGCCATCTCAAGTTCGCGCCAATTTTGGTCGTATACGAACGTGTGATCAAACATAAGTAGGCACAGATACCAAACAGATGTTCTAACATTCGCGCTAAAATGCGCATGTAAGAGAAAGGGCGATCATTGCGTCGCTTATTCGCGCGTATTAGGAAAAAGCCTTATGTCAATCGACGCTAACAAAACAGTTTACTTAACACACCACACTATAGTCAAGACACTAAGCAATACCGAGTCGTTGTTTGAGCTGTTCAAGAAATTAGATATTTCCATCTTCAACCCCTCCACCTCCATGACTATGTCCTGGAATAAAACAAACAATATCATATCCATTAATTAATTACCTAATGTTACTATTTATTTTAGCGATATTTCTTTATTGATTGCAGATGTTGAAAATCTGCTTGAGCGCTCTAACTCAATAGTGAAATTAGCCAAACACCTTCTTATTTAGTATTATCTGATCATGATGTTAGAATATAACGACTTCTAATGCCGCTAATGACAAGTAGCCCCACGCCCCGCCCCCCGCCCCGCCCCCCGCCCATAGAAGGCGCTAGGCGAGGTGACAGATGCAATGACAACACTGTACAGTTGTACACCTACCCCCGGCGACGGAGTTTTTGGCGGCATTTGTGGTGAACACATTCGTAGTTTTATTTTACTGTTTTTACATTGTTTTCTGGCAGAATTTGCTTCAAAAAGTGGAGTTTTGGAAAAAATCACATGGTGCACTTGCACGTAAGCAATGTTAAGAAAAAAAATGAGGTAGAAGTGAAAACCCAATTTGCACTGGGTGCAGTTTTAGAGACGCCCAACTGCACCCGGGTGTTCCACCTCCATGAAAAGTACCTAACTGACTCCAGACGCTCAAATTGCGAGCTGTGCAACTAACGCTAAACTAAGAAGTAACTATTTAGTAATCTGTGGCTAAACGCACATAATCTTCTTTATCAAGATTTGCGATTTTTGTGTGGCATCAAGTGTTTCCTTTTTAATGAAATAAACTGTTTAAAAAAACGACGGGTTGCACTCCGGGAGTGCCGGCAGAAGTAAAAACTTGAATATTAACGTTGTGCATTTTTGATATTTTGGAATGGTTAGGGAATAATTTTGCACGAAGTATAAAAGTACTATCATTTATGTGGTAGAATAAAATATTTATTTATTGCGCTATCGTACACAAACATGACAATTTATATTACATTAAAAAGTTTATATCTCAGAAAAATCAACAAAAAATCAACTCCATCCGTCTTACGAATTTTCGATCAGGTCACGTGTCCTGACGCGAGTTTAACATTTTTTACCCATTGCAAAATAAGTGCACAACGCCGCTAAAGAAGTTTTCACTTCAAAAAACCTCAGTTTGATGCTATTGCAAAGCCTGTGAAGAACTCCAGAGAGGATTTGCAAATCAAGAAAACAAGTAAAAATGAATTAAATGAATACTGTCTCAAAAGGGCTTTTGTACCCATACATTATTTTAAAAAAACCCCGGCGACCTCTCTGTTTAACTGCAGACCGGCAGGGTAGATCGATAAAACTCGATTTACTTTATGTCGTGTACCTAACTCAAAAAGGTCTCTGTGTATGACCTAAGGTACCAAATAATACACCTTAACTTCAGAGCGATCAAGAAATTTTAAACGAGCACTTAAGCAATGTTGTGGTAATGTATAACATGACTACCTGACATTGATCCAGAGACCATTTTTGCGTGTTGACGACGTTCTGCAGACGACCGATCTCGTCTGATTTCTGCTTGTCCGACAGTCGCACGTCCAGATACGACTGCCGTAACTTATCTATTAGAGCTTCCTGTTTTGCTGTCTGAAATACGTCAAAACCACGTATACAGTATGTAGGCTGGCTAAAAATTGACATAGACGTGATTAAAAATAGCTAGGTACTAGAAGTTCATAAGAAAAATCAAAGCAGTTCTATCTACAGAAAAACACCAATAACTCATCTAAAACGGCAAAAAACTGTAAACGTTTGGAAAAATGTAGGTTTCCATTAACAAAAAAAATAACTGCACGGAAAAGACCGATACATACACACCAACTATATGAAGGCTCCGTATTAACTTGCTAACTTTTGCCCCCAGTCGTATTAAGCCAAGATATAGTCAAAAACAATAACAGCACACATTGAACAAAGCCAAGCGTCGGCACTCAGGACTCACCTCATAAAAGCATTCTCTATACAGCTCCTCGATGATCGACAAGTTGGTTTGTAATGTTATCACAACGTTCTTGTGTTTCTGAAGATCCTAAAAAGTTTTGCACACACTTTTCAGAATAGTCAAAGCTATTATGGTAACTCTTGCAGCAACTAGTATTTTATTGATCCAAAATTTAAGTAACTCCACCAATTTACCGTTCAACCTTAGATCACATATGTATATAATAACTAGATCCCCGGTTCATACAAAACAAACTTCAAAAAACAGCAGTTTGACGGGGACAAGGATATAAACTAAACATCGCCTGTCGGCAAGCGCGCGGTGCGAGGGGGTGCGAGGGGGTGAGAGGGGGTGCGAAAGGGCGCGCGACACGTTACGTGACGTTACACTTGTGCTGCGCACCAGTGCCCTCAAGCGACTCTCACTTGGCCTCGAGGCCCAGTATCTTACACTGACATAAACTCGATTCAATCCTTTACCACAGGTCACTTCTACCTTTGACCCAAGACGGAAAACTGAAGAGGTGACTACAGGTAAGTAAATGTGCGTTTGGGGTGAATAGTGTATTTGTCGCTGTAAGATAGAAACATCCGTGATATAAATATAGCTTTATCTATTTCACTGCGATATGATGTTTGTTTGTGTGTGTATCTGTTATGATATGAAGATACTAAAGTTGCGTTTTCACAATACAACAGTTTAGCTCCTTCAATCTTCTAATCTTTTTATTATCAATTTGACTGCGTTTGACTGCAACGCACCTGAGGAGAAGTGATGATGTAGTCGAGGATGGTACACGCAAACTCAAATAATGCCTATTCACTCTTGCCTTGAAGATCTCCTAATTATAGGAATCGGGAAACATTGACTAAGGCAAGGAGTTCCACTCCTTCGCTGTCCGCATAATAAATGAGGAAGCATAGCGCTTCGTGCGGAAGGGTGGAACATCAACAACAAAGGGGTGCAACCCTCCCTGCGTTTCGTTGACCGACGGTGGAATGAAGCCGGGGGAATGAGGTCGTTAAGTACTTGCGCGCACTCTCCGAAATGAATTCGATAGAATACCGATAGACAGGCGACTTTGCGGCGCTGCTCTAGGGTTTGACGCTTGTTGTTGTCTAGCTCGTCGTTACCAATGAGTCTCCGTGCGCGTCGGTCGATGGCGTCCAAGGTATCCAGCTGATAGCGGGCTGATCTATCCCGTAAATATCAACAGTACAACATACATGAGCAGACCTGTGCTTGATAAAAAGTAAGCAGCTGGCCAGGTGTGAAGTACCGTCTCACCTTATAGAGAATGCCCAGCTTCATTGCAGCAACTTTTGCCTTGGACTCAATGTAACTACCAAAATTAAGATTGGGTGTAAAACCCACACCGAGGAGCTCCGGGTGAAATCGTTTCATTCCGGAGAGTTGGAGTCAAGGTGAAAGGACTCCTTTTGGCGGAAAAAAGACACGCCTGTGTTTTAGAGGCATAAAACCTAACCAGGTTGGAATCACCATAATCAGACAGTGCCAGTGATAGGTTCATGCGCTCTAGCATGGCCTCCTCAGAAACAGCGTATTAGCTCTGTTAGCTCGTGCACTGGCCAGGTATCTTTCCAGTACCGTGCTATCCTCCGTATACCTAATAATACCGGATTTCAGCAGATCATTTATGTGAGGTACCCCGGCATCGACCACTCGAATAGACCGGTCTATCAGGGAAATCAGCTACTCAATTACACAAACTCACAGGAAGACCTGTGTTCGGAAGACTTAGAAACGAAGTTAATAAGTTAAGACTAAAAAGATGCTGAAGGAGACTCACGGCGCACGGCGGCCCGTCGCTCTCTGTGCAGGTGTCTAACCGTTCGTTCTCCTTGCAGCGGCACCCCGACATTGCTCTGCGTAACATTCGCAACTGGAAACATTTTTTTTAATGACATTTTTCAATCTTTGCGGTCGATATCCACCAATCAATCAAACGGTGCTAGACTAAATCAATTGGTAGAGACGGGTAGAACAGAAAGATCTCACGGATCAATCACCACGCCAGAATAATGCTAGTACCACAGTATCTTTACTATTATAAATGTGAAAATATGTTTTTTTTTTGTTTTTACCTTTTCACGCTTCTACACCTCAACCAATCTTGACGAAATTTGGCATGCACGTACCCTGTGCCATGGAGAAGAACATATGCTACTTTTTATGCCGTAAAAATAACAATACAGTTCCTGAGAGAACTGAAAAAAGGTTTTTTTGGTTATTTTTTAACATCGCAACGGACTGAGCAACGGATGTTTGTGACTTTTCGGTCTTTTTTGGGATATTTGTGTCATTTTGTGCACATAAATGTTAGAGGGGGTGATAAATGACAGACTACTTATTAGCATAGTCCGAGCCAGGCAGAGTGATATAGTTCCCGAGGGAACTGGAGCAAACTCTTGTCACCACTCACCCTCAAAGACAAAAACGATGCCCACGGGAGCAAGGAAGCGGTCAAAAGCTAGTTTATTATATCATAAAGTCGTCATCGGAACATATCGTGGTGAACATAGGTCGGTAAACCGCAACTCAGCCCACCGCAATGTACTTTTCTTGGACCCATATCTTTGTTTGAGGCCATCACCTGCTAGAGCTTGATTCCAGATATCACAGAGCCTTACCTCCTTGGACTTGCATTCAAGTTCCTGCCTCAGCTGCCCCGCCCTTATAGTGAGGGTGGCGAGCCGCGACTCGGCCACGGCAAGACTTTCTCCTTGGATCCGTATTGTTTCCTCTTTATTTTCAATCTGCAAGTACAACGGCCTATATATCAGTGTTTCAAACTACAAATGTGGTGTTAAATGAATGGGACAGAAGGATGGAGGTCACGTGATAGGCTAGACAGAGTGAAAAATATGACAGTCAATTTCGTCCATAGTCTGTTTGTTGTATTTCTTGCACTCGACGTTTAGTTGTTAGCGAGAAGTGGAAAGCCAATGTTGTTTGTTTATCATCATCAATTCATCATTCCCGTTTCATCCGAGGTCGAGCCTCCTTGTCCTGGCCCCAAGACGTGTATTGTTGAACATAAGCCCTCTCCATAGACCTCCGTTCTGCACGATTCTGAGCATTCCGCTTCTTGCAAGCTTCACTTCAAGATCATACTTAGCGGGATCCATCCAACACAAGAGCATCCGGCCAATGTTCGCCACTCAAGACATTTAGCCAATGTCCGCCACTTAAGACATCTGGCCAATGTTCGCAACTCAAGACACCAGGCCAATGTTTGCCGCTCAGGCAGATTTCCTAATGTTCGCTAATGAAGACATCCGGTCAATGTTGGCCACTCAACACATCAGGCCAATGTTCCCCACTCAGGACGTCCGGCCAATGTTCGCCACTCAGACCTTTATCAGGACCATTACTTATCAATTCTTGTTATTACCTACGTCATATTCGTCTTTACTTTGTTATTTACATTTTGCATCAAAACTTCGAGAAAAAGTAGCCAAGTGCATGTCGGACCACATGCAATGCAGAGTTCCGTAGTATTTTTAATAAACAAATGTATGTTTTAAAACAAAGTTACTTTTGCAGTTGATATAGAACATTTTATATAGAAAATCTATAAACTTTTTAAAAATCTGACTGCACATCTTGGTCGACTATCCTTATTACTAATATAAGAAATGTGAAAAATGTGTTTGTTTGTTTGTTACCTTTTAACGCTTTAATACCTCAACCAAACTTGGCTAAATGTGGCACGGAGGTAGCCTGTGTCACGGGCAAGGATATAGGCTACTTTTTATCCCGTGAAAATAACATAGTCGGATGCAGTTCCTGAGGAAACAAAGACCTTTTTTGGTTGATTTTTTTAACATAGCAATGGAGAAACGGTTCGTTGTGATTTTGTGCACAGAGATGGTTGAGGGCGTGGGAAATGATATAGACTACTAGTTAGCATAGCCCGAGACAGTTCCCGGGGGATCTAGGGAAAACTCATTTCCAGGCTCGTGCACGTCGGCGTCGCAGCGGAGCAACGGATCGACGTGCACCACTCGCACTCAAAGACAGTCATAATAACGATGAACGATGTCGATTTTTCTCTTAAATTGATTATGCCTTAATACTTCCCGATACTTTTCAGATTTCCTGAAACAGCTGTTTAGCTGGTGCGGGTGGGGAGTGGGGACATGCAACTCTAACAAAAATCATCACTTTTAAACGCATCATTCATCGGAAAAATTATCTCAAGAAGTCCCCAGTAGTTTTGAAAGACCTATTCACGATCCAATAGAGTAAATGAACAAAAAAATCATGAAGCGGAGGTGCCCAAATTTTTTTAACAGATTTTAGTCCGTAACTTTATAGGGGGTCACAGATTTGTA
Source organism: Coleophora flavipennella (assembly GCA_947284805.1). Classification (NCBI taxonomy): domain Eukaryota; kingdom Metazoa; phylum Arthropoda; class Insecta; order Lepidoptera; family Coleophoridae; genus Coleophora; species Coleophora flavipennella. The sequence continues at coordinate 17,807,611 of OX369263.1, read as the reverse complement.
CAACCATATTACCAATTTTCAGCTTTTAGCTGTAATGGTCTTTGAGAAAAACGTCTGTGACAACGATGGACAGACAGGCATGACGAAAGTGTAAGGATTACGTTTAATTGAAAAGCTTACAATCTGCTGCGTGGATAAGAACTTGTTCCGGTAATACTGCGCACGCGCCGCGTCGCACATGCCGGCCATCTCGCAACTCTCCTGCGGATCAAACTAAATAGGTTAGGGTTCGCATCTCTAGGGATAACATGTAGGTACCTAGCTGGAGCTTCATCTCGGGAAACTGAACATTTCCCAGGGACCAAGGGCACACCCTGGACACTTCATACAACGGGCCAGAAATGACATTTCAAAAAAGGAATGACGGAACAAACAAAATGGCGGCGCAATCCTATACGTTCAACAACTAAACTGTAACCAATCTGTTTCAATCTGGGTGACGAGGGGGTGAGGTCGCAATCTAGAGAGCGGCATGGAGTGTCCATACTGTATGTTAGCACTAATATAATATATACTTTGCCAAGGGTCAGGTTGCGAAAACACAGTATAACACTCCGACAGAAGTAGAAACCATAGTGTTCATAAAATCGTTCCCCATACAAACCTAAAATTACTACATCTTAAACGGATGGGCCGATTCTAATGAAACTTTATACACATGAGAATATTGTGTGCAAGTTACCAAATTTTAGTATGTGAATAGATTACATTTTAAAAAACAATATTTTTACTAAATAATACTGATTTAAGGTTTTCATAGTAATCTTAAAATTCGCTAATCGTAAAATAAAGTATTTAGTACATTTAATCTATCCAGAAACTAGAATTTTGTGACTTGCTTATGTGTATAAAGTATCATTAGAATCGGCCCATTCCATTTTCAAGAGATAGTAATTTTAATTTTGTATGGGACATGATTTTGTAAATAGGTAATGTTTCATTATGTGCGTTTGAACGCACGCACGCTCTACCACCACTTTAAAGAGCTCTTGCAAGAAGATTTATTTTTTTGTGAATGTCATTTTTTGGTTTAAAGTTGTTCAGAGTTCAGATTCATTTTTGAGACCAGATTTGGTACCTACCTATGGAAAATTATAAGTAACTATACTCGTATAAGCTTCCGAACTCTCCCGCCCGAGAGGAATTATCAACACCTGTGCTTTTATTTTTATGGTATGGAAACTATTTTAGGGCTTCCGTTCTTGAAGGGGGAATGTAATCTTTAAACGTCTATTTTTATTGTGCGGTATACTTATGGTTTGCTTGTTTACGTTATAGAAGTCACTTTTTATTAGCGTAAAATAGTGTAAGTATAAATATAAGCTAGACTTTCATACGTAGAGACAAGAAGATGAATGTCGCAGCTATTTCACATAATAAGGTTTTTTGAGCAAGAACATGGGTATACCTTATATCAATCAAAAAAAAATTTAAACAAACTTAGTAGGGATTTGACAGTTTCAAATGTCAATTCCATAGTACTTTTGCTTTTTTTGGTTGATACATGGTATAGGTATAACCACTCAAAAGTTGTATCTCACTTAAGTATTTTTGCGTTACCTACATTGTGTCTTCAAATGAACAAAAACAAAACATCAAAAACATTAATGAGAAGTGGCTGAAAACATCGAGATGTGCGTTAAGATTAAGATAATGCTTAGATATAAATGTTGACCTAAATCTTTGCTAACATCAAAGGAAGGAAATCCATTTTAACGATGCGCTGATCATTTTTCATACTAAACGTTTGACGTAGCAAAGGATAGGTACCACGTTTCAATCACAAAATAAATTGTTGCTGTACTTGCAACAGAGTTGATAAATGTGTCGTCGCTTTCGAAAAAAGAGAGAGCACAAGAAATCAGTCGCTTTCAAAACACGAGAGAGCCAAGAAATCAGCCGCTTTCTAAACACGAGAGAACACAAGAAATGAGCCGCTTTCGAAACACGAGAGAGCACAAGAAATCAGTTTCTTTCGAAACACGAGAGAGCACAAGAAATCAGTTGCTTTCAAAACACGAGAGATCGCAAGAAATCAGTTGCTTTCGAAACACGAGAGAGCACAACAAATCAGATGCTTTCAAAACACGAGAGAGCGCAAGAAATCAGTGGCTTACGAAACACGATATTGCACAAGAAATCAATTGCTTTCGAAACACGAAAGAGCACAAGAAAGTTGCTTTCGAAACACGAGAGAGCACAAGAAATCAGTTGCTTTCGAAACACGAGAGAGCACAAGAAATCAGTTGCTTTCGAAACACGAGAGAGCACAAGAAATCAGTTGCTTTCGAAACACGAGAGAGCACAAGAAATCAGTTGCTTTCGAAACACGAGAGAGCACAACAAATCAGTTTCTTTTGAAACACGAGAGAGCACAAGAAATTTTTGCTTGCGAAACACAAGAACGCGCAACAAATCGTCGCTGTCACAAAACAACATTTATGTCTCTCTGATCTTAACACTGTTGTGATGGTCAATAATTTTGATATTCTTGCTAAGCCTGCTTGCATCTAAGAACGGTGTCTATCGTCGTGCGTCTATCTGTCATCTATCTGGTCATGGGGAGATATGTTAACTGAATGGATAGAAGACAATGCAATGCTGTTAACATTGATGCTTGGCGGCAATACTTAGATAAGATGAAGGTTGCTAGCCAGGCGGGCCTAGAAAATGCCCTACCACCACAAGTCATACAAATTTAAAGTCCGCAGGGAATCTAACCCGCGACCTCCTGATAAAGCTAATGGATGTTGCCATTACGCCACGGAGGCGGTTAATCCTACCTACTTAGGTGCCTTATCTAAAACTTTCTTTAGAAAAACCACTCGTACTTGTATCAGAATCTCCTGACAATGCAAGTCCGTTGAACATCATTGCAGGCATTTTTCACTTTACAGACACTTTACCTACTACTGTTAATAATAAAAATGACTTTAACAAAGAACGTTTACACGATAACTCATGTCGCAGAATAACCCAAATCCTAAATTTGATTTACCGAGTCATTCTAAAATCCTAAAACTAACTTTACTGCTGTCCGAGAAACACCAAAGCCTAGTGACTGACGCAGAATTAAGCGATTAGTAACGTATAAACATAAACAGAGTTTACGATGTGTTTACTAGCGCTAGCGCACTAGACAGGCTGAGAACTACAGGTCTACACTACAACTACACAGAACGGTGCGCGCGGGAACACTGAGCTGTATGTGTCGTGCGTGTGTGCTTCAATCTGTGGAGGGTTGAGGCGTGGACAGTACTGAAACTACACGTTCAGGAGGTCTAAGTGCGTGCGGAGAAATCCAAGAAACGGAGACAAAACTATTCATCAACTTTTTAGCAGTGAAACTAGAAAAAAAAACCGGCCAAGTGCGTGTCGGGCCACGTGCAATGTAGGATCCCGTAGTTGCCATCAAATTTCCAAATACAGCGGTTTAGTTGTAAGGGGCTGGGGACACTCGACTCCCAACAAAATTTAGCACTTTCAACCCTATTTTTTCGAAAACGGAACCTTAAATTATAAAATGGTCTTAGAAGACTCACAATTATTTTTCAAAGCTCTAACCAACGATATCCCTTACGACTGGGTTTGACGAGAGAGAAAAAACATCCTCACTTTACTCTCCGCGTTATTATTATAGTGCCAAATTTCAGCTCTTAAATACTAATAGTCTAGGAGCTAGGACGCGTACAGACAGACGGACAAACATGACGAAACTATAAGGGTTCCTTGTTGTACTACGGAACCTCAAAAAGAAACAAACTCACGAAATGAACTAAGTTAATCAATTATGAATTAGTTTTTTACCTGTAAGTCCTGTAAATCCTATCGTCTTTACCATTCAGACGTCATTACAAACATTTGATGAATGACATGGTTAAGTGCAGCACGAGTAAGTACATAGTAAGAAGTTTTTTTTTTAATATTTATTAACAATTAATAAGACACCGGACACAGAAGATTAAATGTCTTGAAAACCATACGTACAGACGACACTTTGATCAGTTCGCGATAAAATTTTGGACACCTTGCTAATAAAATTTATAGACAAATGCTCTCGTTTAAAAAAATTCAAATTCAATTAAATTAAAAGTTTAGAAAAAACACGACTGCATATAAACATTACCCCTCTTTTCTTGCTAAGTCGGGTAAAATGTATCCTATGTCACCCATGGGATCAAGGCGAATCTAACGATACCTCGCACTCTCAAATCCATCAAGCCATAAAACTAAAAGGATTTTTAAAGTTCCCAGACCGCGTCAAAAAACTTCATTTGCTCAGACTCAATACGCGTTTATGGCCCCCTACATTTACAACATAATAGTATCTAGACAGGTAGATCTTCTAGATTCAACTAAGAACACTAAAAAAGAAACATTAAGGAATGGCTGCTAGGACTTGACTACCAAGGTACAGAAAACTAGTGTACAGAAATAGTTACAGTAACACACTCTCTCTCACACACACACACACAAACACACACACACACACGCAAACCATTTAACTGGCTTAGCAATATCTATACTTTGTTTTTTTTTCTCCTGTTCTCTTTTTAAATGTATTATTATATTATGCTGATAACGCACCAAGTCTTATTGTCAACACCAAGTGTAATAAATAAGTTACTTTGCTTGGAAGGGACTAGTTTCTGTAACACAGGCGCTGCCTAGTACAGATACTAGGATCTGCACACCCAGATGTTCCTAAATAATTTAAGAAACTTTATGATGAGACTTCTTAAAGTGAATAAACAATTTATTTATTTATTTATTTAATATTTAGAATATATCGTGGAATAAAGAGCAATACCAGCATACAACACATATATTAGACCCGAGAACAATACACTCCCTTTTGGTGACCCCATGACCCCCATGGAATACTTTTTATCGAAAGTAATAAAATATCCTTCCAGCGTCCCTACTGCATTCACAATTGCATGCACTGCACCGCTGCAGTTATTTCTGTCGCCCCCAAATAGCGATTTTGGAAGTATGGCGGAAGTGCGCTGGAGTCAGCACGGCCCACTTCGGCGCGTCGCTTTGTGGAGCTGGAGATGGACGGGCGATGTATAGAGTGTGCCACTGTTCATCAAACTAATGGCGCAAATCCATTACTAGTAGGACCTGGCCAGGAGGTAGTGGTTAACCTCCACGCTACTCGCGTTACAGAGTACCAAGGGCGAGCGTCTTGGCGGCAAGATAGGTCTTGCGGTAGGCCTCAGGTTGTCCCTGCCTTCAGTGTTGCCAGGTATGGCGGCCCTAACCGAAGGGTTGGCGAGTGAGGACGCTGTAAGTGTTATGAACCGGGTACTTTAGCGTTATCTAGTCTAATTAACTAGTATAGGGGGTTTGAATCTCTTTCTGTAAGATCTACGGCCGCTGTCACGCAAGTAGAACTCAAAGATCCTTTAAAACCCTTTCAGTACCTACCTACTTACATTGAAGGCGTTAAGGATACCCTAACACAGGCCTTGGAAACACAGTTTTAGGACACTATACTATGTTCCACCGCATGCTTGGCATAGACTTTAAGTGGCCCTTACTTTGATACTGATGATGGTAAAAGTGTTGTAGGTATACCTTTTTTGTAATAAACAATTTACAATAGTACCATTAACTACTGAAACCAGGAAATTTTAAGAAAGAAACGAATGGAACACTGAAATTCACTATTCCTCTCGCTATGCCATATAACTACTCGTAACACGCTAGTTACAAATAAATTGTCTGTCGGTCTGAGCAACAAAGTAGCCAGTTAATGTGACATGGCAATCGAATTACAAAATTAAACATGAAAGGCTAACCTAACACCCTGTGAAGTTCATTAGTGGACAGTCGCGCGCAGGTTTCCGTCAAGTCCTCATTCGACTATTTCGACACACCGTCGTCGTTAACACGCCGGACAATCGCGCACGAAAGTGACGAGCTTTGATGTGTACTATGATTAATTGCAGTTATCGTTCAAGGAGTGTAGTTAGCTAATAACTGTGACTGTGTCGCCTAGATTCAAGATGAGTCACTTTAATATAAGAAGGAGAACAGAAGAGCAAAATAGTAACAACGAAGCTACGAGCAAGGGCATTGAAATAGTTATTTATGATACACGGGTGGAGTAAATATTCATATTTTTTTGCGATTTGAATATAGTTTTCTTGAAGAAAGTTCTTGTAAACTATGACTAGCCCCGTTAAGGCAAAGTATTGATTGGAACAGTTGTCTCTGTCTTTTTCTTTACGTGTAAAGAGTAAAGAAAATAACCACACTTTTTCACTTTTTCAATGGTTTTTCGTTTCAATCAAAAACTACAATGAAAGTATAAAAAATAATAACATTACTCACTTTGTATTATCATAACACATATTGTTGTATATTTTTTTTAATTAATAATTCAAAATATTAGTCTTAACTAGAGTTGAAGTTGAGCTGCGTTTTCTGTGATAAGGGAGGCCTGTGACCCTTGGTCAATTAGGGCTCGTAATACCATCTGAGTTCCATCTGATGACGTCACATAGAGTTGTGCTGTTGATAATAGAATCTCTGGTACCGATTCTTGTGACGCGTGATTGCTGTTGCTAGGTGCAGCCTTAAGGTTGTTATTTGCACCGCTGTTTTTACACGTAAAAGTGCTGGTTTGCGGATTTAAGTAGGCATCGTGCAATAGCGTATTATGTTTCTCGTTGCACTCGCGGCATCGTTTTTCCGATATGCATTCTTTGCCATTATGATTGTATAAACAGTTTTTACATAAATTGTATTTCGCAACCGCTTTCCGCTTTGCTTCGGGTTGAAGTTCCAAGAATAACTTGCAAAAATATAATCCATGTTCGCCTTGGCAATGAGGACACTTAGTTGCCATAAAATTGGAAGGTTTAACAAAGTTTTTGGAATCCTTCTGCTGTTTGCTATGATTCGTGCTGTAGGCCTTGTATGAATGGAACTTCTTATTGATTGCTGATTCTTGATATTTCGTTGATGTTGATGGTTTTTGCTCTTGTTTACGCCGAGATGACTCTAGCGAAGTGAATTTTAATTCCAAAAATTCTAAAAATTCTTTCAAATCAGGTAGCTCCCGTGGATTTTTTAATGACTCTAGGTAATCGTTATGCGTGTCCGTATCCAATTTTTGTGCCAGAATGTGTACAACCATAGGGTCCCATGTAGAGGTGTCTGCGCCGAGATTTTGAATAGCATGTAGACACTCGTTTGCTGTGTCATGGATTCTCTTGATTTGTACTGATGATTGATACTGCATTGTAGGTATGTTTAGCAGTATGTTGATATGCGACGTAAATATCATTTTTTTGTTATTATACCTATGGTTAAGTATATCCCAGCATATTATCTGATAGTTATCGGAACTAATTGATAAGTGCTGTACCAATTTCTCTGCTTCTCCTTTGATTTTTGTTTTCAAAAATTGCATTTTCTGCGCATTTGATAGTGATGGATTCGAATGTATGGTTTCGATAAATAAATCTTTGAATGATGTCCAGTTTTGATAGCTTCCAGAGAATAGATAGAGAGTAGATTTTTCTTTATGCGAAACTGACCACATCTTTGAGTTAAGTGCTTTTTTGATTTGCTTGAAGTAATTTTCATACTTGTTAAATTCTTGGTCATATTCCTTGTTTCCACCGCTGAGCTCACTGTCAATTTCCCAGTGGAGGCTGTCTATTGCGGACCATCTAGCTTGCAAGGTTTTGAGATTGTCTTCAAATTCCCATTTTTCGCTGATAGATTCCACATCAATGCTGGTGGCAGTTCTATGGAACGCCTTAAAATTGCTTGTTTGCTTGCGGAGCAGCTCTTCCGACTTGCTGGAAGAACCTTTGTCGGTAGAGGAGTTTGTGGCTGCTGATGCTCCTTCCGCCGCTTTTAAAAATGGGGGTGCTGGATCGAGTTTCAAGACTGGTGGCTTCAGAACTGGTGTTGCTGGCCGTGGTTCAGTGGAAATAGGTGGATTGACGCAGTGTTGCTGAATATACGTACATACACCATTATAAAATAGTTTTGTCTGCATGTACTGATTTTCCACAAAATATTTATGAGTTTGGTCTTCATACCTTAACAGGGTTTGATGGTTTGTTTCGAATTCTTGCCAATAGGCTGCTAGTACCTCCAGTCTGCACGGAAGAAGCCTCCCCGCAAGACGCATTCGAAGCATTGACGAAAATACTCGTCCTAGCGTCTGGCGCACCCCGGGCAACGTTCAGAAAAACCCAAATCCTGAACGGCGAATTCTTCCACCACGATGGTTTCACCAACTACTACATGCGATCCAAAACGGCTCTTATCAGAGCCAGCCCTGACCGTCGTCTCTATAAACATAGAGGGCTTCTCAGATAACAAAGCACAACTCCTTTCAGAGATGTGCCGCGAGACGCGATGTGACATCCTGTGCGTCCAAGAAACCCACCGTGACGCAGGCCAACTTAGGCGGGAGATACCCGGACTGACATTAATAATAGAAATTCCGCACCCAAAGCACGGCAGTGCCATTTTTGCAAGACCGGAAATTGTGATCAATTCTTCTTTTCGTACCGCCCGGGACTCGATGGAGCTTATGACCGTGGACGTTGGCCACTGCGCAATTACATCTGTGTACAAGCCCCCTACACAGCCTTTCCTGCCATGGGACACCGGTAACCTTGGAGACCAGCGTATGAGGATAATTGTGGGTGATTTTAACAGCCATGGTGCCACGTGGGGCTACCGCGATACAAACCATGATGGCGAGGCTGTTGAAGCCTGGACAGAAGCTAATGGGCTCAGCCTCCTCCACAATCCAAAGCTACTCTATTCTTTTAATAGCAACCGCTGGAAAAGAGGATACAACCCTGACCTCATTTTCGTCAGCGAGAACCAAAGCCTGCAGTGCAGCAAATCTGTATGCAAGCCCGTCCACAGAACACAGCACAGGCCCATCATATGCCGTATTCAAGCAGCGGTTCAGCCTATTACTGTACCGTTCCGGCGCCGAATTAACTTCCAAAAGGCGGACTGGAAGCAATACACAAAAGATGTGGATAACATGTTACCTAACTTGCTACCAATAGCTGCAAACTACGACGAATTTATAAAGATTATAAGAACGGCATCCTGTCGATGCATCCCCAGAAGTTGCCGCAAATCGTACATCCCTGGAATCAATCAGGAATCATCTGAACTGCTCAAGTCCTACGAGGCCGCGTATGACTGCGACCCATTCTCCGAGGAAACGATCCGTGTCGGAGAGCAACTAATGCTAGAACTGCAAAAAAGTCGTAGGGAGCGATGGCAAGACCTGATTGCCAGCACGGACATGACGCATAACAGCAAGAAAGCTTGGTCTACATTGCGTAAGTTAACCGGAGATGCCCCTGCAGCATTAAACCCTGGACAGGTCAGTGCAAACCAAGTAGCCAGCCAACTGCTGCTTAACGGGAAGCCTTCACACCGCCTCCCAAGAACATCAGCACCACCTAAGCCGCAGGAAACTAATAATGAGATAAGCAAGCCCATAACACTCACCGAGCTCACGTCTGCTGTAAAGCAACTAAAAAACGGGAAGGCAGCTGGTGTTGATGACCTCACAGTGGAACAAATAAAACATCTGGGTCCACCAGCAATATCCTGGCTTCTGGAGCTCTTTAACAGCTGTCTTCTGACGCTTAAAATACCAAAGGCCTGGCGGAAGTCCAGAGTTGTTGCGCTCCTCAAGCCTGGGAAGTGTCCAAAGGAGGCAAAAAATTACCGACCTATTTCTCTGCTTTGCCACACGTATAAACTTTTTGAGCGCCTCCTCTTGAATCGACTCGTACCGATTGCTGAGCCGCAGTTTATACCCGAACAAGCAGGCTTCAGACCAGGAAAGTCTACAGCTGGTCAAACCTTAGGCCTCACACAGTTCATCGAGAACGGCTACGAGCTGGGCAAGATCACAGGTGTAGCTTTCGTCGACCTATCAGCTGCCTATGATACTGTGAACACTCAAATGCTTCTGGTAAAGGTTGTGGGGCTGACAAAAGACCCTGGGTTTGTTAATATCCTCAAAGAGCTACTCTGCAATCGCCGTTTTCAGGTCCATCTTAACTCAGAGAAAAGTCGATGGCGCAACCAAAAGAATGGTCTCCCACAAGGTAGCGTACTAGCTCCCACTTTATTCAACATCTATACTAACGACCAGCCCAGTCCACCAGACACGTGCCGCTTCCTGTACGCTGACGACTTGGCGCTGGCGACACGGTGCGACAGCTTTGAGAATGTAGAAATAACACTAAGTGCAGCACTGGATACCTTGGGAAAATATTACGAAGCCAACTGCCTGAAACCAAACCCGTCGAAAACACAAACTTGCGCTTTCCACCTCCGAAACCACTATGCAAAAAGATCACTTAACGTCGTTTGGCAAGGGGTACCCATAGAGCCTAGCTTTCACCCAAAATATCTGGGTGTGACACTGGACAGAACGCTCACATTTAAAACCCACTGCAAAAACACGCGCCAGAAGGTTGACTCACGGAATAATCTTCTCCGAAAACTAACTTCAACGAACTGGGGCGCATCAGCCCACACCTTACGTACCACTGGTCTAGCACTGTGCTACTCCACAGGTGAATATGCGTGCCCAGTTTGGCACCGGTCCACACACGCAGTGCAGGTAAATGCGGCCTTAAATGAAACCTGTCGAATTGTCACTGGCTGCCTGAAACCTACCCCGCTGAATAAACTGTACCCACTGGCAGGAATTGCCCCCCCTGAAATCCGTAGGGAGATAACATGCGCTGCAGAAAAATCGAAGCAGGAACGCGATAAAAGGCACCCACTGTTTGGCCACAGACCTCCGCCACCCCGTCTCAAAAGCAGAAAAAGTTTCCTGAGGAGCACGGAACCCTTGGTGGGTACTGCTTCTGAGAAGCCTTGCTCTGTATGGCGACAGAAACGTCCCCCACCAAGGGTGTACGTGCAACCATCAGAAGAGCTGCCTGCAGGATATAAGACCCCATGGCCAACGTGGAAGTCATTAAATCGTCTCCGAACACAGGTGGGTCGCTGCAAGGAGAACTTGATAAAGTGGGGTATGCAGACCAACCAGCAAACGCAGTGCAGCTGCGGAACCGCACCACAGACCATGGGGCACCTCCTCGCATGCCCAGCCTGCCCCTACTCCTGTAGCGAGCGAGACCTGGTCGACGCAACGGAAAGGGCCATCGGAGCGGCCACTTTCTGGTCGAGATTGCTGTAGTAAAGAACCCATCGACACGAAAAGAAGAAGAAGAAGAAGACCTCCAGTCTGCTCTTGATGTTTACGTCAGTTCTCCGAGAAGGACCATCCTTTTTGAAGTTGATTAACTCGGTGTTGATTGATGCTATGATCTTGCTCTGAGTTTCAATCAAAGCTTCCATTGTGGAATTATGATTTTACCACGGCTTGAATGATGATTTGATGATGATGACAGGTTTGCTGGTGCTGCTTGCTAGGTCAATCGGTATCTCTATGTGTCCCTGATGCAAAATAGGCGAAGACTCAACTCGAACTGGTGAGACCCGCTGGTGGGAGGCCAGCCGAGCCGTTCGCTATCACACCGAAAACACACAGGAAGCTCGAGAGACCAAAAATATTTTGATTTGATTTGACCAAAAAGGTCTCCACAGGTTGCTGATTGTTCTTCACTGCTCGAAGGACCAAAAAGATGTTTGGGCTGTTGCTACCCAGCACACCTTTATTGCTGGTGAAATGATACAACTGTATTTTTCATTGTTATTTTCTTGATAGTGAGTAGGTACGCGGGCGCGGTACGGCGGCCGAACGTATACTAATTGATATTACACTTAATAAATGAAGTTAGCGTAAACCGCTGACGGCGCGATGTGCGGTCGCAGACCGTACAGTGTAGGTAGACCTATCTTTGGGATTTTTTTCTATCGAGCAAAAATTTCTCAATCGTGTTTCTAATAGCTTTTGACTTTAAGGTACATCATCAACAATAAGAGTATTTTTTTCAACCTTGGGTTTTCTATCGTTTAGAAGTAATTGACATCAAAAATAACGAAAATCTGTAATATTACCGCCTTAATAGTATCGAGTGCCTACTAGTAATCTTATATGTATAACTTACACATTTACATATTTAGATGCAATAATATTTTTACTATTACAGCAAAATCGTCCAAGAACAAAAGTTTCACGATTTGCCCATCTTTAAATATTTACCTATTGTTACACCTGTAGATTAGTGAAATAACAGAAGTTTTTAGCTATCACTAATAAATTTAGTTAGTCGGTGGCGTAATGGCTAGATACGCCGCCTCCTGCCCGGGAGGTCGTGGTTCGAATCCTGCCACGTACCAATGTGATTTCGAATTTAGATTTCATATGTACGTTTATCCGACGCTCTTACGGTGAAGTAAAACATCGTGAGGATGCGAAGTGCGAAGAAACTCGCAGGTTGTGTTTAAGTCGACCAAGCCGCACTGGGCCCGCGTGGTCGTCTAAGGCCCGATCGCTCTAATTCAGGGTAGGCTCGAGCCCCTCGGTGGGAACGTATATGAGCTGACATGATGATAATTAATTTAGTAAGCAATAAATAAATTAAATTTATGCTTACATGGAGGCCTAAATAAAAACACACTTTTTAAAAACTGATCAGCTTTTGTAGTGAACTGTACAGTTTACTACATATCCCATCAACCATAACCGCAAACGACGCCATAATTCTCAAGTTAAACAACTCCGTTTGAGTGGGAAAGGAGTCACTGAAATAGGCGCAGGCGCCAAAATCGTAGCAACTACGTACTACATGGCTCTCTATTAATATTGAATCATCATCATCATATCAGCCGAAAGACGTCCACTGCTCGACAAAGGCTTCCCTCGAGGATTTCCACGAGGACCGGTCCTGCGCTGCCCGCACCCAGCGGCTTCCAGATTGAATAATATAATATTCGTATTATAGAAATGAGACTTTCATGGCGGACATTTATTCGTATCAGAAAACGATGACTAGGGTTTTCATCTTTAATTCCATTTCCTAAGACAGTGTTTACATGGTGATCTATATAATTTCTAAACGGCCTCTACAAGGTACTGGGACTTATCGTAATACTGAATTACATTCCCCAAAATTAAAAATCTATTTTTCCCATGAGAAAAGTTGTTTGGTTACATGATTTGAAAGACAGTGTAAACCGCTTTCATATGTTGTATACTTGCACGTCCTGCAGCAAAGCAATGCTACTCGTAGTTCAAGCTACTTTCTTTAAACTTGTTTTAGAAACTTACCTCCTGTGTAAGTATGCATTTGTCAGCGCTTTGGTTACTGAAATGAAACAAATTACAATAAGCGTTGTCATTTACAGAATATTTTCCAAAGCAAGATAGACATGTGCGTTGTATAGTTGGGCCCAAAGAAAATTACGCCAACTTGTCACCCAAACATTTTGTTTATCACGTATTATAAAATTGTGGTGTATGTGTGTCTTTATGTTTTCTTGAAAAAATCGTTTATAGGGTAATTGAAGGTGATTAAGAGTAAACAGAAGTGAAAAATATATAAAATAGAACCATGGGCGCCGGCAGAATCATTCTTTGCTTCTTTGCAAATTTTTGGATTCGAGAAACAATAGCTGAAGGTAGCGTAGAAGAGAACGAGATTGTAATCCTTTTTTGACCTGATTTGATTACTCATTTGTCCAACACCACTACTATAGCTCTATAGAGACGAGGCGAGCGCAGCGAGCCCGAAAAATTGTTGTATATGAAAACATAAATTTTCATCAACTTTTTTTCCGTGAGTATATCTTATTTTAAGTCAGGGCGGTGCAAGTGCACTCCCTCGCATTGCACCTACTTGCCAGCGCCCATGGATAGAACTGCGAAAACCTCACGGGCCAAGTCACGGGCAATAGCCACCTAGTAAAAATAAAATCAAAGGAAATATTTATAATAAATACTACATAATTATTAATAATACGCGGTATTTTATGTAAACTAACCAGTCGGTAAAAGCGTCGATCTCCTCCTTTATGGTAGGACACACGGCCTCAGCCCCGGGGCACACTACTTGCGGAGACAGCGGCTTCAGATCCTCGTTGCCAGGCAGGAACTGGACGCATCTCTTCAGGAAGTCGAAAGGGTTAAACGTGCTCTCGCATGGTGCTTTTTGCTCACATGAATCTTTGCTCAGTGAGCAAATGTCGATGCACGAGGAATCTGGTGAACTTAGCGGGGAATGGCACGGTGATATCTTATTGCACGGCTTCGAACGACAAGGTTTTGGAGCGCAAGGGGTCTTACGAATGCAAGGTTTGCTTGGACAGGGTTTAGCAATACAAGGGGGAATTCCCGATGGACAAGGTTTTCTAGCGCAAGGTGCTGACAGAGCCGGGTTAGGTTTCGAGGCGCAAGGGAAAGTCTTGTTGAGAGATGAGTCTTCAGAAATAGTAGGAGACCGACGTGGGCTACTATTTTGTGAACGCGAGCAAGGCTTAATGTATGATTTAGCTGGACAAGGTTTCGGAGGACAAGGCGTTGATGTTTTGCATGGACCCGACAGAAGGGTAGAAAGTTTCGTAAGAGTCGTGTTGATAAGAGAGTCTTCCGAATTACGAGGAGATTGACATGGTGTGAGTAAAGGTATGCAAGGTCTAGATTTAGCTGGACAAGATTTTGGAGCACCAAGCTTCTTTGGGTCACACGGCGATTTTGGGACACAAGTAGGTTTTGTATCACACGGTGGTTTAGGATCACAAGGCGGTTTTGAAGCACAAGTAGGTTTTGTATCATATGGTGGTTTAGGATCACAAGGCGATTTTGGGACACAAGCAGATTTTGTATCACACGGTGGTTTAGGATCACAAGGCGGTTTTGGGACACAAGTAGATTTTGTATCGCACGGTGGTTTAGGATCACAAGGCGATTTTGGGACACAAGTAGATTTTGTATCACACGGTGGTTTAGGATCACAAGGCGGTTTTGGGGCACAAGGCGAGGAGGTGTTAAAAGGACATGGTAGTAAACTAGAAAGCTTAAAACCATAAGGAGGAGAAACTGAATGCGCACAAGATTTTAAAAGCGATTTAGTTGGACACGGCTTTAGAGCACTAGGTGATGAGATACCTGGACATGGTATTCCATAAGAAGTTTTTGAACCAGAAGGCGATGGAGATCGACAAGAGCTGGTGTTCTGTGAACGTGAGCAAGGCTTCAAAAGTCTTGAACAGGGTTTTGAAGTGCAAGGCGGTGAAGTCTTAGCTGGACAAGGCTTTGTCGAAGACGATGTCTTTTTTCTCGGACTACAGGGATACGACTTACACCAAGGCTCAGGCCGCGGAGAGCCACAAGGGGAATTGGGACAGGAACTAATAGGGAGGATCTTTCCACATAGAAGACTATCCATGGAATTCCTGGTGCAAATACCGACTCCCACGTCGACGGGAGTCAATACTGCAGTGCCCGTGCCCGCATTAACGAGACCGGATTTTCCTGAATCGGAGCTGAAATCTGATGAGCCTTTTGATCCTGACTTTTTATCCTTTTCTTTTTTTTGCCTCTTCCATATGCTTTTCTTTTCTTTTTTACTGGACGAACCGGAATCATGTGAGGAACTAGACTCTTTTGACTTTTTCTTTTCTTGAGCTAAGTTTTGTTTAGAAGACTTCTTCGTATCTCCTTCATGTTTTGTGTGTGACTTTTTTGAAGGTCTTAAACGATTAGATGATTTTGAATGTTTTTGAAACAGAGGTTTCTTAGATGTATTTGCCTCTTTAGCAGAATCGTTTGATTCAGAGCTTTTGAGAGATTTATTTTTCTTATCTTTTTTGCTTTTTGTTTTTTTAGATTCCCGATCAGGTGAGTTCTCATCATCTGAAGATTCAGACGTTTTTGTGGACTTATTTCTCTTGAAAAAACCAGCAATGTTAGATTTCTTTGAAGTTTTACTTTCCTGTTCCGGTGACTTAGAGCTAGAAGATTCAGAAGATTTCTGATCGTCTTTCGTGTTAATATCGGGAGAAGTGAACGATAATAATTTTTCTACGAGACACCTTCTATCTGGTGGATTCCTACATAAAGCATGTGCCGTGTCCGAGCAATCGCATGCTGACGTGTTTGTAGTGTGTCGAGTTCTTTTGGGGCTGTGGCCGCCATTTGTGGTGTTAGATACAGCTAGTCTGACAGTGGGGACGCAGTTTAGTGCTCCTGTTGAGGCGGACAACATGCGCGCCTGCCGCGCACATGACATTATCGAAGATGGCGTCAAGCAGCAATCCCTGTAGAGCATTCGCTCCAGTTTCTCTATGGAATCAGCTGATATATTTTGCACTGACGGGTCCTGCGTAATAATAAGGTTCATTATAATAAGGTGATTGTGTCATAAATTAGACTCTCACATCTCCTCTCCATTTCGATCCATTGTAAATAAAGAAAAATCATATCCACTTTGGTCAATAACAGGCCTAAAAGCAATCATGAATAATGTTTGAAACGATTGAACCCTAAACTTATTCAAATTATCTTACTTGGGCCTTTCTCATTAACCTCCACTTAGCGGGATTCTGCGCCACATCAAAGATTAAATATTTCTGGCACATGGACCGACAACCTGATGAAGATCGCGGAAAGCCGCTGCTGGATGCAGGCAGCGCAGGACCAGTCGTTGCGTAAATCCCTGGGGAAGGCCTTTGTCCAGAATTGGACGTCTTTCGGCTGATGTGATGGTGCATAGCAGTAGCTTTTTGTAAGCACCACTCGATCATGTGACCACCTGGAGTACCTAATTAATTAATCAATTCCAAGTGTATACTTTAACAAACTAAGAAGAGATAAAAGAAAAAAAGATAAGTCACACACACGCACACGCTCAATGCTTGACTCCTCAGGGTCGCTGTGGGCGGAGCAGGCGCTTCGAGCGCTGCGGGCCGGTGTCGACGAGACCAGCGCTTGGCAGGACACCTGATGAATTAGGTACACCGAAAATGTCAATTCATATCGATTTTCATTAAGTACTTTAAATAGACTTAAAACGTCGTCTAAGATGGATGTGCGGTGCTGAGCCAGAAGACAAGAGTACTACCTCTATAAGAATGACGTCTCGTGGCGGTACCTTAGCAGATATATAGCTGCCTCGCCAAATTGGAGAACTCTCCTCACTCCTGCAGATTCAGTTATTAAACACATTTCGGCACAGTCTGAAGAATCCATACCGCCGTCCAAAGAGGACGTCTACACAAGGCATTCGTGTGGGGGCCGAGTCCAATTCAGCTGCTGATAGGGACGAACTTCTCCCCGATGGCGAGCGATGCGGTGGTGGGCATCATCATAGACAGTTCCTCAAAACAACTCTGCCATCATCTCACCTGATGGTAATTGACGATGATGTCGAAGATGGAAGCGAGCTATTCCTCAAAGACTACCTTATCTTCATGCCTGAACACATCAACACTGCTAACATTATTTTTTCTCGGAAGACTAAGATAAGATGGTGGTACAAAGCAGGTACCAGCCTTACAAAGTATTCTCCAACGGAAACCTCCTGGTGTGAAGCAGAGGTAGTCAACTAACTACGTAAGTGATTGTCAGGTGGCAAAACAAAATGTCACATTGGTCCAAACATTTCAAATGGAAAACGTACACTATTAATGCAGTAATTTCAAAACATCAAATCAATCAACTCCGCTTATTATAATGCTGTTGTTATGTTTAGTAAATAAAATTAAAAAATGAAACTTACTTTGTTGGCTATCCTTTTCACACGTTACGCAAAGGTTATATCGTTATTCACTTCGTGGCACAGTTTAAAGATAAACACTGGCCGCACTACCACCACTGATGTTTGCGCTAGAGTGACATTGTGTCCGACATGACACGTATATATAAATACAGACCGTAAAAGACAGTAGTTTTGTCTGCAAAAAATCTAAAAGGATGCTGGAGCTTTGTCATTACTCGCTCGGTAAGCTTGGAATTCGACCAAAGAACTGCCTCACATTACTTACTAACAAAACGAGATTAACGGACACGCAGTCAAGTTCCCGAACATAGTCATTCTTTTTCGCCCTCTCTGTCTAACATATATTTTTAAATATTTCTATCCTTGTCTCCTGTCACGACTTATTTGGAAGTTTTTTTTGTATGAAGCTGGGGATCTATTCTTTTATATATGATCTAAACCGAAACCCAAAATAATTACACAATTGAATCGGTTTCAAAACAACACTACATTTTATAGAAGTACAATATTACCTCAAAGAAACTGCTTGCCAAGTATCTAAAACAAAACCATCAAAAGAACATCCAAAGACTGTGCCCCACTAGTATTATGACAATGAGTGATCCAAGTAAAACCACAATAAGCTGGCAACACATGTCGTTTTCGTTCGGTTTATACATTACTGAACAGAGCAAGGCGTTGTTTAAACAATAACTCTGTTCTCTGTGACAGACTGAGCGAAAACGGCACATGTTCCCAGCGTTAACCAGATTTTATCGAAAATATATCGTCCCCTGAACCATCCAGACGCGGCGTGCGGCTTTCGTCAGAGTCCGGCAACGGGGCGGAGACAGTGGGGCGCTCGGCGGTCGCCCCGAGCGGCGAGGGCGCTGGCAGGGCGGCCACGCGCCGGCGCCCCGGCTGCCGTATACACAGAACGCGCGACGGCCGACACACGCTCATGTTATTCGCCTTGAAGTCATTCAAGTCACCTTGGGACTTGCCGATCGCTTCGGAGTCTTTTAACTGTAACAAAAGATGCACAGCAATTATCTTTTTATATATTTATACCCAAGCGTATACAAGCGTCGGTGGCTCAACCGGTAACGACTCGGTCGTCCTAACCAGAGGTGCCGGGTTCAAATCCGGACGGCCAATGTACCAATGAGTTTTTCGTAACTTACGTACATATACTCTCCGATTGCTTTAACGGTGAAGGAAAACATCGTGAGGAAACCTGCACAACACACCCGCGAAGAAACTCGAAGGTTGTGTGTGAAGTCGACCAACCCGCACTGGGCCCGCGTGGTCGACTAAGGCCCGATCGCCCTAATTAATTTCTAATTCAGCTCATATACGTCCCCACCGAGGGGCTCGAGCCTAACCTGAATCAGGGCGATTAGGCCTTAGTCGACCACGCGGGCCCAGTGCGGGTTGGTCGACTTCACACACAACCTTCGAGTTTCTTCGCAGGCGTGTGCAGGTTTCCTCACGATGTTTTCCTTCACCGTTAAAGCAATCGGTAAGTATGTACGTAAGTTTTTGAAAAACTCATTGGTACATTGGCCGTCCAGATTTGAACCCGGTACCTCTGGTTAGATGGACCGAGTCGTTACCGGTTGAGCCACCGACGCTTAATCTTAATATAAATCGCAATAGAAACTTAATCATTAATAACAAAATAATACGAGTATAACATGATAAGCAAGTCTCCACAGTACAGAACAGGGTCAAAAGTGTGACATGAGACAGCCATTTTTCCGTCCCTTGGTCATCATTAGATATCGTCGTAGGTATGTTCTATCTGCTTCTATAAGAGGAAGGCACGAGTACAGGTGGCATACGGTTAAAATGACGAGAAACCATTGTAGGAGCACACACATTAAGGTTTATTTTTCACTAATTTTATATAATAAGTATTTTAGCTGACATTGCGAACTCATACATCGCCCGCCGTCATTCACTTAGTGCACAATAAAGACGCTTGACAAGAGCACACACCTTTTACAATCTCTCCTGCCGTCCTGCAATCATACAATCACATACATCGTTCAGGGACCAGCCCGAACAACCATAATATCTAACTAAAGTAAAGAAAGACACATTTACCTATTAATTGACGCGCGGCAAATTAGGGTTAGTTAAAAACTACTTGGTTCTACGTCTCTAACCTCAATTTAAACAATTTTTTTTCGCTACCTTACTTTTCATCTTTTTACATATAAAAATTAATTGTTGTTCGTAAGTCTCGCTAAAACTCGAAAACGACAAAACTTTCGTGAATGGTGCGCGCGCCAGGGAAGGTTTATAACATAAAAGCCCCGCCCAAGGCGCACCACTGTTGTCGGTTATCCATGGCTGCACACACGCGACGCAAAACATACATTAGTCACTCCTACCACCTGGGATGTTGAAGACTAACCTTAGTTTTAGCCTGTTTCAGCTGCCGTCTCATCTCCCTTATAATCTCATCTTTAAACTGCGCGCGCAGAGTAGAGGCACGAGACTGTTCATCCAGGGCTGCGCACACGCGGCGCAAAGCGTGTAACTCCTCGCTCAGAGCCACGTTCACCTTGCGAAGCGCGAACACGTTGTCGTCAGCCGACTGCACGGGGAAGGTGGGGAAGGTGGGGAGGGTTTGTTACTATTGAGTTCTGTATGACGCGTATCGATACGTACATGACCATTGTTATTTTTACTTTTTTTTTACTCACTATTGGTAAACCCTTAACAACATATCACCTGGTAAGTGACGATTTTGCCGAAGATGGAAGCGGGCTTACCAAGATTCCCCAACGCAATGGGGAACTGGCTATCTTATCTTCATGCCGGAACATACTAATGATATCAACATTGATATTTGGCGGCTAGATTTAGATAAGATGGTGGTAGCTAGCCAGGCGGGCTTAGAAAATGCCCTGCCACCAACCAAACCGAGTCTTACAATTGACCCCGCCGGGAATCGAACCCGCGACCTCCTGTGTAAAGCCAGTGACTTTTGCCTCTGGGCTACGTAGGCGGTTAACCACTAAACTGCTCCAACTTCTCGATTTTATAACAATTCAACAACAAAATGATATTCTATCAACACTAATCGAACCCGCGACCTCCTGTGTAAAGCCAGTGACTTTTGCCTCTGGGCTACGTAGGCGGTTAACCACTAAACTGCTCCAACTTTTCGTTTTTATAACAATTCAACAACAAAATGATATTCTCTAGTAATTTGTTAACTATGTTTAATAGTTATAAAATGATAAACAACCTGAGAATTGACGTGGAAGCGACAAGACATGACAAGTTTAGTACTTCTTTTCATTAATGTATTTTTCTTAGTATTGACATGAGTGGTGCATGCTCGCTTAAATGTTCGTGCGGATGGTGGCGTATCGGGAGCCGGGTCGTTCCTTTCCATCTAATATGGTTGATGGGAGCGATGGCTGACTCTCGCGTTATACTCGTGACCGGGTGCTGTCCGTGTGAACTAACTGGCCTAACTCTTGTCAAAGGCATCAATGACATTCAATGATTTTTATGTATAACTTTTCGTGTCTTATTGTTTTCAGGTTCTAATGACATAATCTGGTTTATTTCAAGGATTGCACTTTGACATTATTAACTAATGATTGTTTATTTCTTGATTTTACGCAAATGACATTTTGTTATTATTATTTTATGACTATTTCATTCATTCATATCAGCTCATATACGTACCCACCGAGGGGCTCGAGCCTACCCTGAAGTAGGGCGATCGGGCCTTAATCGACCACGCAGGCCCAGTGCAGGTTGGTCGACTTCACACACAACCTGCGAGTTTCTTCGCAGGCGTGTGCAGGTTTCCTCACGATGTTTTCCTTCACCGTAAGAGCGTCGGATAAACGTACATATGAAATCAAAATTAGAAAACACATTAGTACGTGGCAGGATTTCCGATTTGAACCACTACCACTCGGACTGGGAATCAGCGGCCCTAGCCATTACAACAACGACGCTCTATGACTATTGGAAAGAGTGTAAATTGCACCTATTTTGAATAAATTGAACATAGTGTGGCGTTGAATTAGACGTTGGGTGGGTACTTTTTGTCCTGTGATACGACGCAAACGAAGTCATAGGTTCAACCATATTTTTATGGTTTGGCAAAAAGGTGGCGAGAAACTTGGGCAACACGTAAACAGAGCAATGAGAGTGGCCTTACTGGCACGCGAAGCATTCCATCTCGGTCCTCGAGGGTGAGCAAAGACCTGAGATGACTACTAATAGTAATGACTTCTATATTACTGGCGTAAGGACCCGGCCAAAGCGCTCGACTATCAAAAGTTTCGCACACTCGCGACTCACAATCAGTCGTCTGCGGGAAACTGCAGAGTGCGGTGAAAATATATTCCATATAAAAATGCCTTTTTGTGTTGTTAGAGGCTGTAAAAATCTGAAAGAAAGGTTTAAAAGAAACATGGGATATCGTATCATAGTTAAGTAACCTTACATTTTATTTTTTCTTGTAAACAAATTAAATAAACGCATTTTTAGAGCGACAATTCTACCAAGGTCCTTTTATCGCGGCACTGACGTCAACTCTCGCCCACGCTAGTTCGTTCGAGTTATGTCAGATGGCGCTACTTTTTGCATGTATGAAGAAAATCTGAGTAAAATATGGAGACGGGCGGATCCTTCTGTACAAATCTGTGATCAACAGTCATATTGCTGTGCCTTTGGTGTCACAGCTGTTTATGCGCGGCGGTCGACACTTTCCATCAGGTGGGTGCCGCCGCCAGCCTTTTGACAACCTTTACAATAAAAAAATTACTTGCAAAACACAGGCTGGTTCATAAGTTATTGAGGGGCTCACCTTCAGCTTGGTCTCTATGGCGCGCATCTTCTCCTGGCACTTGCCGGCCTCGTCCTTCGGCACGACGCTGAGCTTGCACTCGCCGCTGCCGTTCTACAAGAGCAGTGAGCGTGTAAGCACGCGTGTGCGCGCGCACGCCCATCGCTTGTTGCACGCGTCTCATACAGTCGATGGACGGGGTTTCATATAACATAAGGATAGAAGGGCAACTACTGCAAACTCTATATACATAGTGATTATTTAATATATTTGAGGGCACATCAATATGCTCACCAAACTGAACAACATTTTCCATGGAACCTGTTGGTATACGTGGAAACTATATGTTAACGGACGATTTCTCTGTAACTATTAAAACCGGCCAAGTGCGAGTCCGACTAGCACCCCGAGGGTTCCGTACCACTCCATACACCTCTCCACACAACTTAGTACTTAAATATATACTTTGACACAACTACACAGTATAATGACAATAATACCTATTTACATTACAAGCAACACACGCGAGCGACAAAAGTATGCTTTTTTTTGTCATTTAGTTCGGACTCCTTAGCGCGAGTACGACTCACACTTGGCCGATTTTTAATATTTGATGTTTTACTTGAGTATTAGTACTATAATCTGATCACACCAAGTTTCATGCGTGTATGTATTATCGTTTTTACGATGGATCTAATCAATGATACTTCTAAAGACCTATAAAAAAACACGTTTTTTTTGTATGGAGACCTCCCTTATTTTTTTACTTTTTCATATTTTTAGTATTTTTTGTTATAGCGGCAATAGAAATACAAATTTTGTGAAAATTTCAACTGTGTACCTATTATTATTATTATAACAGCTCATATACGTCCCCACCGAGGGGCTCGAGCCTACCCTGAATCAGGGCGATTTACAGCCCGCTGACAGACGGACAAACCGCGGAGGCTTAGCAAAAGGGTCCTGTTGGTCACCCGTTATGTGTACGAAACCTTAAAAATAATTTAAACCAAAAACTGATATCTTCTTTTTCATCCACAATTGGTAAGCCCTTGGCATTATCTCACCTGCTGGTAAGTGACGATGATGCCTAAGATAGAAGCGGAATAAAATAATAATATTACCTACATAATATGCCGCCAAATATTAATATTAACAGCATTGATGTTTTCCGGCATTAAGACAAGATAGCCAGTTCCTCATTACTTCGGAGAATCTTGGTAAAACCGCTTTCGTATTAAGCCCGCCTGGCTAGCTACCACCATATTAACGCGAGGCATTGATTGGAACAGTTGTCTCGGTCTTTTTCTTTACGTGTTAACAGTTAAGAAAATAACCACACTTTGCACTTTTTAACGTTTTTTCTCTTCAATTAAAAACTACAACTAATTATAAAAAGTTCAAATAGCATATTGAGGTGTGTGTTTAGACTAATCGACTAAGAAAATTTAGAGATAACTAAATCGATTTGGTTTGCCTGTAGAATGCAAATCTCTGTTTTAAAAGAGGTTTCTTTGAAAACATCAGTTTCATATGTTTTGTAACTGTTGAAAAAATCGAGATCCCTGCTAGACCGTGTTGCTCGAAGGATCCCTGCGACCAAAGTTTCCAACGCGTCGCCTTAAGGTGGTAGCTAGAGGCTTAGGAAATGTCTTACAAAGTTGAACCCCGCCGGAATTCGAACCCCCGTTGTGAAGCAAGATCTAGAGCACAGTGTAAGTCTAAAAAATAGTTATATTTTTACTGGGAATATTTTTTGTGCGATTTATTTATGTCAAATGAATGACTTAATTTTCTGAGGTAAGTACATAAATCAGTTTTTTTTACTTCTCATAAACATGGATCAGCTCATTCGAGTCCATACCGTTCTTGTGATTCGAGCAAAGTTCCTTGGGGAGTTGTTGAGGTTTTGAGTACGACATTCATGCCCACTATTGTTCACTCATTAAAAATCAGCCCAACCATACGAGTACATATAACTTTTACACTCATCTAGATGGTTCCGGAACATAATGTTGAATTCTCAAAATTTTGAATTCAACATCTGCAAAATATGTAAATTTATGATCGCAAAAAAATTATATTTTTATGTTTCTTTTGATGTTGATTAAGAAGCTTTAATATTTCACACCTTAAATTTTCCCATTTTTTTAAATTAGGTTTGGTCAGGTTTGATTGATAATGATTATACAGTCAGAGCCTCGCTAAGCGAGGCTCCCCCTCATGGCAAAGTATATACATTAGTACTAACATACAGTATGGACACTCCCTGCCGCTCTCTAGATTGCGACCTCACTCCCTAACTGATTAATTGATACAGATTGGTTACAGTTTGGTTGTCGAACGTATAGGATTTCGCCGCCATTTTGTTTGTTCCGTCTTTCCTTTTTTAAATGTCATTTCTGTCCTGTTGTATGAAGTGTACAGGGTGTGATCATGGGTAGCAGAATGCTGCGCAGAAGAAGAAACGCTACGCTGTTGTTCAATCACGATTTCAACATTAAGACATTTAAGGTTCAACATTTTGAGAATTCAACATCATGTTCCGGAAGGATTTATTCAGTGTGTAATAAAAAAAATAAAAGAGAAGTTCATTCGCGAATTCACTGCGGATTGTTTTGAAACAATTGTTCAGTATGGTCGACTGATGAGTCGGGGCCCAGTGCACACCTGTTTTGTTACATTATTTACATCATAAATTAAAGCAACCAAGCAAAAATGCAACAAGTTTTTTTATCTAGCAGTCTCTAGTAAGTAGTCATAATATTGGAGAGATCCAATTAAACATTGCGAGTCCTATACTAAGTGGTTGGCATACGATTTTGATGGAAGCTATGTTTGGACCAATGTCATCTAATTCAGTTTGTATTCATTTCAAAATTTTAACCAGGTTTTCTTTTCTCCGTGAATTCACATTGAGTATGGGTGGGGTACCTTCCCGAGTAGACCGGCGCCCCAGCAATGGGGAGGTGAATTACGTTTGTCAACGATAGGAAATCATTAAAATGTGTATACAGGTGTAACAAATGTATGGGCGTGGGACCCGTTAACTGAGGTTTCCATACATCGGTGAACAACTTTCCCCAAGGAACACAGTCAATTCGAAAAATATATCCACTCTCCACACCAAAATGCACAAAACTGGTCAATCAGGTGAGCGATTTGTATGAATTTTTTTTTGGGAATTGACTAGGAGTCGAAGTGGTCGCCACGACCGAAATCGGTCGGATAGATCATCATCATCATCATCATGGGAAAAGTTGTTCAGTATGATAAGAAAACATAATTTTGTTTCACCCGTATGGAAAGAGAAGTCCCGGCCACCGCATCCCTGACGCCCACCCCAAGGCCCAAACCATTCGACCTAGAAAGCTGAAATTTTACACAGACCTACCTTTTTTACCTTTTACCTTTATGATGTAAACAAGGCCATATTTTTAGAAACTCCCTCGGGATAGGGAAGGGAATAAAGCGGGAACGAAGTCGCGGGCACCCACTAGTCAAATAAATAAATGGAAAGGGACTATACCTCGACCCGGTCGGAGCAGCATATTCCGGCGCTCACTTCCACATCCCTTTTAGCACATGGTCTGCAATAGAACAAATCCATCTTCGGGTCAAAGTCTCCCAAACAAAGTACCTAATGGGTCTATCGCTGAGACGTCGTCTTTCGGCATGCGCATGGTGCTAGGCAATATTGTTGTTTTTTCAAGCGACTCCAAAAAAGGAGGAGGTTCTCAATTCGACTGTGTTTGTTTTTTTTATGTGTGTTACCTCAGAACTTTTGACTGGGTGAATCGATTTTTATGATTTCGCTAGTGCTTCCCGTGTGGTCCCTTATCAGTGACTTATATATTACTGGCGTAAGGACCCGGCCAACGCGCGCGACTAATGCTCCCAACGAATTGGTGCGAAAATCGAGTTTCGCACACTCGCGACTCAGTCGTCTGCGGGAAATTGTACAGTGCGGTGGAAATCTATATCTTCTATATATATATATAAAATGCTTATGTTAGTACGTAAAGCCAGGGTTTTCTCTATCACCACTAACTCCAATCAACTTCCCGTTGGGGTGGTAAATACCCCTTGGTCTCCAGGTGGGAGTAAGGGAGTTTGGTCGCGGTGGGTGGAAGTGGGTGGTTGTGGGTGGCGAAAATGTGAAAAAATATATATCTGTCCTTTTCTAACTCATGGGAACTTTTAGAAAGTTCTAAAAATTTCTGGAATTTCTGGAATAATCTAGAAAACTCCAGAATGTGTACAAGTGTAACAATCGATCTAGAATGTTCGAGAAGGTTCTAAAAATTTCTGGAATTATCTAGAAAGTTCCAAAATTGTGTGTGACTGCTAAAATCGGTATGGAATGTTCCAGAAAGTTTTAAAAATTTCTGGAATGATCTAGAAAGTTCCAAAATTGTGTGTGACTGCTAAAATCGGTATGGAATGTTCCAGAAAGTTCTAAAAATTTCTAGAATGATCTAGAAAGTACCAAAATTGTGTGTGACTTCTAAAATCGGTATGGAATGCTCCAAAAAGTTCTAAAAATTTCTAGAATGATCTAGAAAGTTCCAAAATTGTGTGTGACTGCTAAAATCGGTATGGAATGTTCCAGAAATATCTAAAAACTTCTGGAATGATATAGAAAGTTCCAAAATTGTGTGTGACTGCTAAAATCGGTATGGAATGTTCCAAAAAGTTCTAAAAATTTCTAGAATGATCTAGAAAGTTCCAAAATTGTGTGTAACTGCTAAAATCGGTATGGAATGTTCCAGAAAGTTCTAAAAATTTCTGGAATGATCTAGAAAATTCCAAAATTGTGTGTGACTGCTAAAATCGGTATGAAATGTTCCAGAAAGTTCTAAAAATTTTTAGAATGATCTAGAAAGTTCTAAAAATTGTGTGTGACCACTAAAATCGGTATGGAAAGTTCCAGAAAGTTCAAAAATTTTCTGGAATGATCTAGAAAGTTCCAAAATTGTGTGTGACTGCTAAAATCGGTATTGAATGTTTCAAAAAGTTCTAAAAATTTCTGGAATGATCTAGAAAGTTCCAAAATTGTATGTGACTGCTAAAATCGGTATGGAATGTTCCAAAAAGTTCTAAAAATTTCTGGAATGATCTAGAAAGTTCCAAAATTGTATGTGACTGCTAAAATCGGTATGGAATGTTCCAGAAAGTTCTAAAAAATTCTGGAATGATCTAGAAAGTTCCAAAATTGTGTGTGACTGCTAAAATCGGTATGGAATGTTCCAAAAAGTTCTAAAAATTTCTAGAATGATCTAGAAAGTTACAAAATTGTGTGGGACAGCTAAAATCGGTATAGAATGTTCCAGAAAGTTCTAAAAATTTCTGGAATAATCTAGAAAGTTCCAAAATTGTGTGTGACTGCTAAAATCGGTATGGAATGTTCCAAAAAGTTCTAAAAATTTCTGGAATGATCTAGAAAGTTCCAAAATTGTGTGTGACTGCTAAAATCAGTATGGAATGTTCCAGAAAGTTCTAATAATTTCTGGAATGATCTAGAAAGTTCTAAAATTGTGTGTGACTGCTAAAATCGGTATGGAATGTTCCAGAAAGTTCTAAAAATTTCTGGAATGATCTAGAAAGTTTTAAAATTGTGTGTGACTGCTAAAATCGGTATGGAATGGTCTAGAAAGTTCTAGAAATGTTTGGAAAGATCTAGAAAGATTCAAAATTGTGTGCAAGTGTAAAAATCGATATGGAATGCTCTAGATAGTTCTAGAAATGACTGGAATAATCTAGAAGCTTCTAGAAAAATCCGAAATGTGTGCAACTATTGAAATTAATCCGGACGATCCAGATCGTAATTAAGTACATCGGAATGTTCTAGAGTTTTCTGATACTAGAAATTTCGATTTCCAACGGTATAAACCGAAAATCAGTGACTTTTTGTCAGTTGAACCGTGTTTACAGTCGCGAAAAGATCAATTGAAGCCAAGAGTGAACAGTGATTACATAAATTCAAGTGACTTGAACAAATGAAAAAGTAAAAACTATTTGACTATTCTAGAGTGTTCTGATACTAGAAATTGCGATTTCCAACGGTATATAAACCGAAAATCAGTGACTTTTTGTCGGTTGAACCGTGTTTACAGTCGCGAAAAGATCAATTGAAGCCAAGAGTGAACAGTGATTACATAAATTCAAGTGATTTGATCAAATGAAAAAGTAAAAACTATTTAACTATTCTAGAGTGTTCTGAACAACTTATAAATGAAGTGTATCCAAGTATTGCTGAAAAATATACTAATTCAGAATGTTTACATGAGCGCATTATTCTAGCCACGAAGAACGACATTGTCAATAGCATCAACAACATCATCCAGAAAATGATTCCGGGAGAAGAGAAAATCTACAACGCAATTGATACAATGACTGATGAACAAGAAAGCGTAAATTTTCCTACAGAATTTTGGAATTCACTAAATGTTCCAGAAATGCCATTACTTTGCCTTAAAGTGAAAGTTGATTCACCAATTATTTTATTACGAAATCTGAACTCGCCAAAATTGTGTAGTGGTACGAGACTCTGTATCAAACAGCTACAAAATAACATCATCGAAGCCAGTACAATGACTGGTAAAGAAAAAGGACAAATAGTATTTATACCACGAATACCTTTAATATCAAATGGATTGCCCTTTACGTTTAAACGTTTACAATTCCCGGTGAAGTTGGCTTACAGTATGACCATCAACAAAGCACAGGGCCAAACATTCCAATACTGTGGCGTTGACTTAAAGGAACCATGCTTTGCACATGGTCAATTATACGTTGCATGCTCACGAGCAGGATCACCTCGAAATTTGTTCATCTACAGCCCGGACAATAAAACAATAAATGTAGTCTATAAGCAAGTATTATAAAAAAAATAAACAAAATGTAAATGTATAATATGACGTGTAATATGTTAATGTATTTATTATATATGTAGTATGTAGAATATCATATGTAAATAATTGTGTGAATAAAACATAAATTTTCCATTTACTAAGGTGTTTTTTATTCTAACTTAGGTATAATTATTTCAATTAGTTAATTAATTAAATATACTTTCTATACACCGCATATTTAATGGTCGACTAAGTCTTTCAATATCTAAGATAGAAATCTATATTATCTACGTTAAAAAATGCATCCTCAAATATTTTTTATACCATTAAACATGCGATGTATTTTAACCCGAGCAACGCCGGGTTTTGCAGCTAGTATATATATATAAAATGCTTATGTTAGTACGTAAAGCCAGGGTTTTCTCTATCACCACTAACTCCAATCAACTTCCCGTTGGGGTGGTAAATACCCCTTGGTCTCCAGGTGGGAGTAAGGGAGTTTGGTCGCGGTGGGTGGAAGTGGGTGGTTGTGGGTGGCGAAAATGTGAAAAAATATATATCTGTCCTTTTCTAACTCATGGGAACTTTTAGAAAGTTCTAAAAATTTCTGGAATTTCTGGAATAATCTAGAAAACTCCAGAATGTGTACAAGTGTAACAATCGATCTAGAATGTTCGAGAAGGTTCTAAAAATTTCTGGAATGATCTAGAAAGTTCCAAAATTGTGTGTGACTGCTAAAATCGGTATGGAATGTTCCAGAAAGTTTGAAAAATTTCTGGAATGATCTAGAAAGTTCCAAAATTGTGTGTGACTGCTAAAATCGGTATGGAATGTTCCAGAAAGTTCTAAAAATTTCTAGAATGATCTAGAAAGTACCAAAATTGTGTGTGACTTCTAAAATCGGTATGGAATGCTCCAAAAAGTTCTAAAAATTTCTAGAATGATCTAGAAAGTTCCAAAATTGTGTGTGACTGCTAAAATCGGTATGGAATGTTCCAGAAATATCTAAAAATTTCTGGAATGATATAGAAAGTTCCAAAATTGTGTGTGACTGCTAAAATCGGTATGGAATGTTCCAAAAAGTTCTAAAAATTTCTAGAATGATCTAGAAAGTTCCAAAATTGTGTGTAACTGCTAAAATCGGTATGGAATGTTCCAGAAAGTTCTAAAAATTTCTGGAATGATCTAGAAAATTCCAAAATTGTGTGTGACTGCTAAAATCGGTATGGAATGTTCCAGAAAGTTCTAAAAATTTTTAGAATGATCTAGAAAGTTCTAAAAATTGTGTGTGACCACTAAAATCGGTATGGAAAGTTCCAGAAAGTTCAAAAATTTTCTGGAATGATCTAGAAAGTTCCAAAATTGTGTGTGACTGCTAAAATCGGTATGGAATGTTTCAAAAAGTTCTAAAAATTTCTGGAATGATCTAGAAAGTTCCAAAATTGTATGTGACTGCTAAAATCGGTATGGAATGTTCCAAAAAGTTCTAAAAATTTCTGGAATGATCTAGAAAGTTCCAAAATTGTGTGTGACTTCTAAAATCGGTATGGAATGCTCCAAAAAGTTCTAAAAATTTCTAGAATGATCTAGAAAATTCCAAAATTGTGTGTGACTGCTAAAATCGGTATGGAATGTTCCAGAAATATCTAAAAATTTCTGGAATGATATAGAAAGTTCCAAAATTGTGTGTGACTGCTAAAATCGGTATGGAATGTTCCAAAAAGTTCTAAAAATTTCTAGAATGATCTAGAAAGTTCCAAAATTGTGTGTAACTGCTAAAATCGGTATGGAATGTTCCAGAAAGTTCTAAAAATTTCTGGAATGATCTAGAAAATTCCAAAATTGTGTGTGACGCTAAAATCGGTATGGAATGTTCCAGAAAGTTCTAAAAATTTTAAGAATGATCTAGAAAGTTCTAAAAATTGTGTGTGACCACTAAAATCGGTATGGAAAGTTCCAGAAAGTTCAAAAATTTTCTGGAATGATCTAGAAAGTTCCAAAATTGTGTGTGACTGCTAAAATCGGTATGGAATGTTTCAAAAAGTTCAAAAAATTTCTGGAATGATCTAAAAAGTTCCAAAATTGTATGTGACTGCTAAAATCGGTATGGAATGTTCCAAAAAGTTCTAAAAATTTCTGGAATGATCTAGAAAGTTCCAAAATTGTATGTGACTGCTAAAATCGGTATGGAATGTTCCAGAAAGTTCTAAAAAATTCTGGAATGATCTAGAAAGTTCCAAAATTGTGTGTGACTGCTAAAATCGGTATGGAATGTTCCAAAAAGTTCTAAAAATTTCTAGAATGATCTAGAAAGTTACAAAATTGTGTGGGACAGCTAAAATCGGTATAGAATGTTCCAGAAAGTTCTAAAAATTTCTGGAATAATCTAGAAAGTTCCAAAATTGTGTGTGACTGCTAAAATCGGTATGGAATGTTCCAAAAAGTTCTAAAAATTTCTGGAATGATCTAGAAAGTTCCAAAATTGTGTGTGACTGCTAAAATCAGTATGGAATGTTCCAGAAAGTTCTAATAATTTCTGGAATGATCTAGAAAGTTCTAAAATTGTGTGTGACTGCTAAAATCGGTATGGAATGTTCCAGAAAGTTCTAAAAATTTCTGGAATGATCTAGAAAGTTTTCAAATTGTGTGTGACTGCTAAAATCGGTATGGAATGGTCTAGAAAGTTCTAGAAATGTTTGGAAAGATCTAGAAAGATTCAAAATTGTGTGCAAGTGTAAAAATCGATATGGAATGCTCTAGATAGTTCTAGAAATGACTGGAATAATCTAGAAGCTTCTAGAAAAATCTGAAATGTGTGCAACTATTGAAATTAATCCGGACGATCCAGATCGTAATTAAGTACATCGGAATGTTCTAGAGTTTTCTGATACTAGAAATTTCGATTTCCAACGGTATAAACCGAAAATCAGTGACTTTTTGTCAGTTGAACCGTGTTTACAGTCGCGAAAAGATCAATTGAAGCCAAGAGTGAACAGTGATTACATAAATTCAAGTGACTTGAACAAATGAAAAAGTAAAAACTATTTGACTATTCTAGAGTGTTCTGATACTAGAAATTGCGATTTCCAACGGTATATAAACCGAAAATCAGTGACTTTTTGTCGGTTGAACCGTGTTTACAGTCGCGAAAAGATCAATTGAAGCCAAGAGTGAACAGTGATTACATAAATTCAAGTGATTTGATCAAATGAAAAAGTAAAAACTATTTGACTATTCTAGAGTGTTCTGAACAACTTATAAATGAAGTGTATCCAAGTATTGCTGAAAAATATACTAATTCAGAATGTTTACATGAGCGCATTATTCTAGCCACGAAGAACGACATTGTCAATAGCATCAACAACATCATCCAGAAAATGATTCCGGGAGAAGAGAAAATCTACAACGCAATTGATACAATGACTGATGAACAAGAAAGCGTAAATTTTCCTACAGAATTTTGGAATTCACTAAATGTTCCAGAAATGCCATTACTTTGCCTTAAAGTGAAAGTTGATTCACCAATTATTTTATTACGAAATCTGAACTCGCCAAAATTGTGTAGTGGTACGAGACTCTGTATCAAACAGCTACAAAATAACATCATCGAAGCCAGTACAATGACTGGTAAAGAAAAAGGACAAATAGTATTTATACCACGAATACCTTTAATATCAAATGGATTGCCCTTTACGTTTAAACGTTTACAATTCCCGGTGAAGTTGGCTTACAGTATGACCATCAACAAAGCACAGGGCCAAACATTCCAATACTGTGGCGTTGACTTAAAGGAACCATGCTTTGCACATGGTCAATTATACGTTGCATGCTCACGAGCAGGATCACCTCGAAATTTGTTCATCTACAGCCCGGACAATAAAACAATAAATGTAGTCTATAAGCAAGTATTATAAAAAAAAATAAACAAAATGTAAATGTATAATATGACGTGTAATATGTTAATGTATTTATTATATATGTAGTATGTAGAATATCATATGTAAATAATTGTGTGAATAAAACATAAATTTTCCATTTACTAAGGTGTTTTTTATTCTAACTTAGGTATAATTATTTCAATTAGTTAATTAATTAAATATACTTTCTATACACCGCATATTTAATGGTCGACTAAGTCTTTCAATATCTAAGATAGAAATCTATATTATCTACGTTAAAAAATGCATCCTCAAATATTTTTTATACCATTAAACATGCGATGTATTTTAACCCGAGCAACGCCGGGTTTTGCAGCTAGTATATTCTATATAAAAATGCCTTATTGTGTTGTTAGAGGCTGTAAAAATCATAAAAGAAAGGCTAAAAAAAACATGCGATGTCGTATCATCGCTATTTAACCTTACATTGTATTTTTTTCTTGTTAACAAATTAAATAAACAAATTTTTAAAGCGACAATTCTACCAAGGTTATTTTAACGCGACACTGACGTCAACTCTCGCCCACGCTAGTTCGTACGAGTTATGTTAGATGGCGCTACTTTTTGCTTGTATCAAGAAAATCTGAGTAAAATATGGAGACGGGCAGATCCTTCTGTTCAAATCTGTCCCTTATAAATTTTATCAAAATCGGTGTAGTACTTTATTAGAAAATTAAAAAAAAACAAAAATAATAATGCAAAAATTTACTAAGTTGTTGCGATGGAAGTCGGTTTTTTAACGTGTTTAGCGTTTTCAATTATTTAATGATAGGCCCAAGATTAGTGTCTCTCTAGTCCTTGCTTAATTTTGATAGTCCAACTTGTAAGGTTGCGTTATCTATAACATGCAGACCGTTCTGAGCAAATATATACATTAGTGCATCTGTAGCCTCACGACGTCTCAGTCGAGGCGTGATACATTTAGCTGATAGTGTGGACACTTACGAAGAGCATTTGGTACTTGAAATCTCTTTTCTCAAATCAAGTAATTTTTGTTCGTATTGGTGCATGTCTTTGTTCAATCGTCTTATCTCTCTGCAAACAGAAATGTTTGCGTCAATAGACTGATTTCTCTCAACCTTTTTACCTATGAGCATTTGAACGCTGGTAGTGCTAAAACCAGCACTGTGAGCGGGTCCCAATTCATAAAAGCAATGCAAGTAACAATAACTTTGGAATATACTCAAGTAGGTCATCATATCAGCTCATATACGTCCCCACCGAGGGGCTCGAGCCTACCCTGAGTTAGGGCGATCAGGCCTTAGTCGATCACGCGGGCCCAGTGCGGGTTGGTCGACTTCACACACAACCTGCGAGTTTCTTCGCAGGCGTGTGCAGGTTTCCTCACGATGTTTTCCTTCACCGTAAGAGCGTCGCGTCGGATAAACGTATACGTATTTTTTTATTTTGCGTTTATTCCAGCTGAATAAAAATCACCCAGTATTGTACGTGTGTCTCACCTCTCCTTGGCCAGATTCTCCTTTACGAGCGACTCATTCATGTTCTTAAGCTCTTTGAACTTTTTGCTCTTCTTTTCCTATGAAAAATAATTAAACACAGAGGTAATAATCTTTAGTCTTATAAACTAATAATCTTTATAACAGACTTTCAAAATAAATTAGGAAAGTGAAGAGGTATGCACTAAGGGGGCTATAACACTATCATAGATATACGATTTTAGATCTAATATACATTGCCGCTTTTGTAATATCATATTTTGCATTAAGCTGTCAAAATGATCATTGAGCTACATCTAGCATCATGTATCTATGATAATGTGATACCCTCCTAAGGTTACTTGCAAATCTGAGCAACTGTCAAATCCTCAAAGTAAATATAATGCAATGTTATAAATGAAAACAAGCAATTATTTTACGAGTAGGTTTTTCAAAAGTAGAGGCTAAAACTAAAGGGGGGATTGTTTCTTTTATAAATATACTAGCTGTCCCGGCGAACTTCGTACCACCTTACACTACACTACCCTACCCGACGCTACCCTAAACTACACTACACACAACCCTACCCTACACTACCCTACCCTACATAAGAACCATCTTCTGACAGTAACGAACTCAACAGAAAGCGAAATCGGTCCAGCCGTTTTCAAGTTATAACGCGACACGAAGAAATAGGGGTTAATTTTTATATAAATGAAACAGCCATTAAAAATAAAAATAATATTATTAAAAAAACACTTCACAAACAAACAATCTTTAAAAAAACAATATACAGACCACTACAAAACAAAACAATTCAAAATCTAGGTAAACATGTTGTCCTAGACAAGCTGGTATCGTCGCCTGTTCTTGGCTTTTCCGAGAGCGGCCTTCAGGTTCGAGCCGTCTACTTTTGAGTCGCCTTGATCTAGTTTGTTTTGTCGCCTGGAAATAAAACATAAGTTCACCAACTTATATTGATTGAATATAAGAAATACAAGGTAAACAAACGTACAGGAGGAGTTCGTCCAAATGGTTCAAAGGATAAACAGGTCGCATCGCATTCTAATGAAAACGTTACTATTAACGTGTTAAGTAGAATGCAATGCGACGCGTATCGTATTAGAAGAAATTATTAACGTGCTAAGTAGAATGCGATGCGACGCGAATCGTATTAGAAGAAATTACTAACGTGTTAAGTAGAATGCGATGCGACAGGAATCGCATTAGAAGAAATTATTAACGTGTTGAGTAGAATACGATATGACGCGAATCGCATTAGAAGAAATTATTAACCTGTTGAGTAGAATGCGATGTGACGCGAATCGCATTAGAAGAAATTATTAACGTGTTAAGTAGAATGCGATGTGACGCGAATCGCATTTGAAAAAATTATTAACGTGTTAAGTAGAATGCGATGTGACGCGAATCGCATTTGAAAAAAATATTAACGTGTTAAGTAGAATGCAATGCGACAGGATTCGCATTAGCAGAAATTATTAACGTGTAAAGTAGAATGCCATGCGACAGGAGTCGCATTAGAAGAAATTATTAACGTGTTGAGTAGAATGCGATGTGACGCGAATCGCATTAGAAGAAATTATTAACGTGTTAAGTAGAATGCGATGCGACAGGAATCGCATTAGAAGAAATTATTAACGTGTTGAGTAGAATACGATGTAACGCGAATCGCATTAGAAGAAATTATTAACGTGTTGAGTAGAATGTGATGTGACGCGAATCGCATTAGAAGAAATTACCTGTTTATCCTTGTACAGTTTATCTGTTGTCCTGTGTACAGTATGTGGTACACGGGGAGCGGTTACGCCGAGTTCGTGTACCCTATGAGGCACACGAGCCCTGTTACTCTACGAGCTCACATATGGACATATGACGTAATTCAGAACACTTGTATGGGGACTGTTATTGTGTTAAGCACATAGAAGGCGATATAAAAATGGTAGGCTCCATTTTTATATCGCCTTCTATGTGCTTAACACAATAACAGTCCCCATACAAGTGTTCTGAATTACGTCATATGTCCATATGTGAGCTCGTAGAGTAACAGGGCTCGTGTGCCTCATAGGGTACACGAACTCGGCGTAACCTCCACCAGGCCGCGCAGGTCGGAGTCCTTGCGCGACAGCCGCCGCCGCAGCGCCGCGATCTCCGCGGTCAGCTCGCCCTCGATCTGGGAACACGGGAAGCTGCTTCAAGGCGACCACTTAGGAAGTAGTGGGCGCCTAACAGAGGGTACGTACAGACAGCGACACATCAAGCTATACGAAACCAGTATAAGCTTTTGCGTTTCAACATACGCGAGGCCCGCGTATACTGGTTTTGTATAGCTTGATGTGGCGCCGTGTGTACATGCTTGAGGATTATAACTTTGAAAGTATTTGTCTGACCCGCGAGGCAGTCGCATGGTGGGCCCATATGGCCAGTTCGGTCCCAGATTTCTTTTAAAGTAGTAACAGTCACTACAGTTTCGTAACATTTTCGACACTTTGCGACATGTGTAAGGTTTGGTTTCTATGTGTGGTAATTGCTTCTACACAATGCAACTAAAAAAGTTTACAGTAACTCTGCGTAGTCGCCGTGTCCACACGTTACTGAAACTTTTGTGTGGACACAAATTTACACACTTTGCGTTTGGTTTATAACTAAATGCAGGATTTAGTAAAATTGTGCTGTAACTGTGTCGTAACATGTCGAACTGCCTTCGACTAGTTCAAACTTATTGTTGAGATAGAAATTATAATCCTCGAGTAGGTATTAAATTAAACAAAAATAACTTTACAGGAGCTGATATATAAACGTATTTGAGAATTAATAAAATATATTTTTTTCCTTGACTTACCGTTGTATCTGTTCATTTTAAACACTAAGTATTTCCTTCGCGTAATATAAGGAAGTAGGCCTTAAATCACATATAAACGAACTAAATCCCAGGGTTCATACACAACCAACTGCAAAATGTCTGGACAGTTGTTTGAGAGGAAACAAGGAACCAAATATTAAAATACCTATGTTAGACAGAGAGGGAGAACCGCGAAGCTACACTTTCGTAAGCAAAAAGGTTGACCTTTGGACCGCGTGATCGTAAATCTCGTTCTTTCATGTACAGGACAGTTTTCGATATAGAAAGATACAACTTGGCAAATACTCAGCAGCAAAATTGATGACGCTTATAATGTGACGTTTGAGATTACCGTGTAATTCTAATGAAAGTGAATTTACTTAGTGAATAAATTGTTTATTACAAGCATATAAGTAGAGAATAGCATACGAATGAAATGTAAAGTTTTTAGCTTTTTAAAGATAAAATTAAAATTGTGAACATACGGGGGACCCAGTAATAAAATACTGGATTATTTCTCTTATATATTCGTAATGTAGAGTAAAGTGCCCAAATCTAACGTAGGTACAAATGGGGAGGTATTGAAAAAACCCCAGCAGAGTAGATAAGGAAATTGAAAACCCAATTACTTTAAACAACCAGAATATTGCGTCAGAATTCCTGGACAGGACCAAATATAGGCATAAAACGTTATTCCTATCAACCACAATGTTTTGCGTAGGAACAATGACTCAGTCACGTAACATTTTAAAATAATGAGAATTGTTTGTTTCTAATTTGTTATCCGGCGAGTACATAAGAAGCGTTCAGTGTAATAAGTTGTATCATTATTCGTCGAAACTTCAAAAAGTAACGTTGTACTCTCCCTGAAAATGGACGCCAATAGATTGAACAAAATATTTGGTCCAGATTCTTCGCGAAAAAATAATACGATATTTCATTCGATTGCTGCCGGTGACAATTTGGATATTTGCAAAAGATTTGCTATGAATAGTGATTATGAAGAAATTCAAGAAATTTCCCTGAAGAATGACGACGGAGACACTTGCATCCATACTGCAGTAAAGACCCAAAATGGAAAAGATGCTGACGCTATTTTAGAGCAATTGGTAGAACTAGGAGCGCCCTTGGAAGCCCAGAATAATGACGGAGATACTGTACTACACATAGCGGTGAAGAGGCGGAACTACGTGATGCTGGAAAACTTAATGGACATTGATGCAAGAATTAAAAATAATGATGGATTGACGGCGTACCAAATTGCTGAAAAAATGGATGATGAAAAAGCAACGGAGATTTTGTCAGAATATATGGATGATTGGCATGATCAAGTAATTATTCAAAAATCTCAATAAAATGTATAATAGTGAAGAAAGTGATTAATTATTGTTTCTCTTGTATTAGTTAGATGTTTAAGTGTTTGGTGATTGTTTGATTGTCAAGAAAATTAGTTGTAAGGTAATATGTAAGTATTCTGGATGCCTTTTAAACTTCCACTGTGATTACAATAATAAAATTATGACTTGTACTAAGACTTTTATTTAACATTTATTTTTATTTAACTATCAAATGATAGTTCTTTTAAATTACGCACTAACACCCATGCGAATAATTTAATTCTGAAAAAAATATTTGTACATAAATATGCAAGTCCACTCATTATTTACTTACTAAGTATAAAAAATATATATAATATCTACACGTAAGGCCACTGTTATAAAAATTAAAGTTTTGAGTTAACTAATTAAATAATTGAAAACCCAATTATTTTAAACAACCAGGATATAGCGTCAGAATTTCTGGAAAGAAATAAATATGGACATACAACGTTATTCCTATCAACCGCAATGTTTTACGTAGGAACAATGACTCTGTCACGTGACTTTACAGCTAATTATTAAATAAAATTAGTTTAGGTTAACGAATACTGCAAATTAAAAATAAACAGATCGTTATCTATTGACGTATGTGTTCCTAATTGAACAGACAATTATAGATTAATCAGTAATGAATTCACGAAATTCAACATCAATTCCAGAAAGTGATAAAGATAATGAGACTTATTTGCTTCTAATATATTATCAGTACTACCTATAAATTTGGTTCGATTGTGTGCCTACATGCCTATTTATCACCAGTGACCTATGACCTGGGTTTCCCCAGAGTATTGCAATAACATTCCCAAGGTTTCAGGAAAAATACTGTGGTATACTAACTAGTACCTAACGTGGACCTATTTTACTTAGACCTATGCACAATACAGGGCAAACAGAAGTTTTTGCTCAAAACGAGTTACTGTCAGTGAATAATATAACGGTCGCGAGGCTGGATTAATTATAATTGACTCTGTATTGCACGCCTCACAAGCCGAGCATACTCTCGACATGTCAAAAAACCCAGTCTTTCGAAACTTAAATGACTTCTTTTTTTTACTAATATAACACAGGATAATATGAGTGCACTAATATCAAGTTACATAATCTGTCTAGCACATATGGTATATTTTATAAACAATTATTTTGTTTAATATAGTAAATAATAACATTAAAATCAATCATTCTTGGACATCCGTGTGTCTGTGTTTATGTGTCCATGTATGTGGCAGAGAAATTGCTCGAAAAAATGTATTTTACCGGAATATTTTTTTTTTAGATAAAGTAATACACTGTGCTGATTCTTAGTTAATATTAGCGTTCTAAGTACTGTTGTTTAATTATAATTTATAAAAAACTAAAATACGACTGTATATTTGTATATCTATATTTATATACAAATGAAGATTAGCCTTAAGCCATATGTGAAAAGTTGAGATCAGCGCATGCGCCATTATAAATATCTCACGAAATGGCGCAAAATTTGAATTTGAAAAATCTTTTTTTGGAATTTCATTATCAAAAACTCTATTGAAATTTTTTATTTTAGAAGTTAATGACCGCGGTGAGGCGTGCACTTTTGGATTTTCCAAACTTTTTTTTTCTAAATTCTTATCAGCTACTAGGTTTGTAATTTGATATTTTTAGTAGCAAACTTTTATAAAGTGTGTAAAAGGGGGCAGTAATTGAAAAATATAAATCCAATAAAACAACTTTTATTTAAGGTAAAACATTTATACTGGCATTTTAAATACTGAAAAAGTAGTCAAAAATAAATACAATACAACTACGTACTACAAAATAAACACTATAACTACTTAGCAGCTAATTGAACATATTCTAATAGCGTGAAATAGCAAAATATATAATATTGAGGTAAAGATAAACAATTACTTCTTTGTTTGCGAAGATTTCTAACTACTGTCGCTAAGTCGATTGTTGCGCTCTCGTTATATTTTGAAATGGAGATATCTAGAGCACAAAAAACTCCCGTGCGATTTAAACCCGCCGAACAGTGGACCACCACGGGAGGGTAGTTTAAGCTCTTGTCATCAAACTGTGCTTGTTTTTGGGCTTGTCTAACTTTGAGAACGAACTTAAGAAAGTCTGATGGGCTTCTCGGCAAATTATTATGACTCCAATCGGTATAAGCAAAGTGTGTTATGTCCAGAGTATCGCCGCTGTCATCTGTCACCCGCAGCTTGCTCACTACGTGATCCCGGAAGGTCTTTACTTTCTCTGTATGGATGGTGAACTTTCCGTAGAACACTATTTTTCCTTTTTTTGGACTCCAGTATTGATAGCAAGCTTCCTTTTTTCCTTCCTGAGTTTTTGACAGCATAACAATGACTCTCGATTGGTCTGCAAACACCATCTTCCAGAAATCTCCCGCTGTCGACTGGAGTGGGCCTTGACAGCATAAGTATTCGCCGCTGGTATTGTACCCGTTTACACGATTAGCGTTTATGTAATCACTCTCTCCGTCTTCAGTTGGGAGAATTACCCTGTTATGATTAAAACAGTATCTGTTTTTTCCGAAATTTTCTGGTAGCATCGATATACTGCAACTGTGTTGAATTTCTTCTTCTAATATTCTCAAATGCTCTTGTTGAAGAATCCTGACTATTTTCTCTTCACTGTAACTGACGCCCAACTGTTTTTTCGAGAAAATCGCACCCATTTTCAAAAATTTATTTTTGTAGGATAAGAGTCCTTGCTACTGCTGGTTAATAATATTGAGTGAAATGATTTTACTGATCCCGACATATTTATAGTGTTCTGTTAGTATTAATATTAATTTTTTTCTCCCAGGATCGATAATCTTACTTCTATGACGCACGAGGTTTTAATCAACTGAATTTAATACTCATTTTATCAGCATTGAAAATTAATTTTAACAATCGGTATTCCCATGTGGTTAACCCTTAGTTAAACAACAAGCTTATCAGTTCTGAAAACCCCAGTTCAAATGTTATCGTGAACTTCCTTTCTATGTTCTTAACAATGCTATGGCCAAATTTAGGTACAATTAAAAATCCTTTATATGGATTTTCAAGTAATAATTTCCTCTACAGTAAGTGAATCAGCATACTGGGTGTAACTATAGGCAATTGAAGGATTTATATAAAATGATTATTACGTATAACATCATAACTTTTTTTTCATAAAACAGAATTGTGACAATATTTTAAATAGTAAATACTGAGCACCACTGAGCCCGGGCTTGAGCGCGCCATCTGCCTCAGTTTCAGAATCTTCATTATCGACCGCGTGATTAATTGTAAACATTCAATTTTTTTTTTTTTAATAATTTTTTTCACAAACAGATTAAACTGCAGAGGGCTGGAATTCGTTTCATTATCTTCAAAATTTATCGCCCTTCAATATGATACCAATCATTATAGGGCTTAACATTCGTATATATAAGCTATTTAAGGAAAATACACGGTATCTCGGCCGCTCCATTGTTATTTTATTGTTTATTTAAAAAACCCGCCTGATTTGGACTTTCTAATTATTATTTTCGTAATCTACGGAATTTTTTACGTCTAGTAAGTCGAAATTATTTCTATAGCAAATTAGGTACAGAAACGCTTAAGAGTAAAGTAAGTGGACTATGGACCATAGAGACTTGTTTATTCTATAGCAAATTTTCTATAGCAAATTAGGTACAGAAACGCTTAAGAGTAAAGTAAGTGGACTATGGACCATAGAGACTTGTTTATTCTCCATAATTTACCATAGTAGACTACGATCGGAAGTTGATCGGTTTAGTTTGAAAATAAAATTGTTAGAGAGACAAATACGTAACATAGAAAGCCACAGAGCTCATCTTAGACGGGAGTTAAATCGAGCTAAATATCACCGTGACAGTGCCAAGTGTCAACTTCAAATTATGGAGAATAAACAAGTCTCTATGGTCCATAGTCCACTTACTTTACTCTTAAGCGTTTCTGTACCTAATTTGCTATAGAAATAATTTCGACTTACTAGACGTAAAAAATTCCGTAGATTACGAAAATAATAATTAGAAAGTCCAAATCAGGCGGGTTTTATAAATAAACAATAAAATAACAATGGAGCGGCCGAGATACCGTGTATTTTCCTTAAATAGCTTATATATACGAATGTTAAGCCCTATAATGATTGGTATCATATTGAAGGGCGATAAATTTTGAAGATAATGAAACTAATTCCAGCCCTCTGCAGTTTAATCTGTTTGTGAAAAAAATTATTTAAAAAAAAAATTGAATGTTTACAATTAATCACGCGGTCGATAATGAAGATTCTGAAACTGAGGCAGATGGCGCGCTCAAGCCCGGGCTCAGTGGTGCTCAGTATTTACTATTTAAAATATTGTCACAATACTGTTTTATGAAAAAAAAGTTATGATGTTATACGTAATAATCATTTTATATAAATCCTTCAATTGCCTATAGTTACACCCAGTATGCTGATTCACTTACTGTAGAGGAAATTATTACTTGAAAATCCATATAAAGGATTTTTAATTGTACCTAAATTTGGCCATAGCATTGTTAAGAACATAGAAAGGAAGTTCACGATAACATTTGAACTGGGGTTTTCAGAACTGATAAGCTTGTTGTTTAACTAAGGGTTAACCACATGGGAATACCGATTGTTAAAATTAATTTTCAATGCTGATAAAATGAGTATTAAATTCAGTTGATTAAAACCTCGTGCGTCATAGAAGTAAGATTATCGATCCTGGGAGAAAAAAATTAATATTAATACTAACAGAACACTATAAATATGTCGGGATCAGTAAAATCATTTCACTCAATATTATTAACCAGCAGTAGCAAGGACTCTTATCCTACAAAAATAAATTTTTGAAAATGGGTGCGATTTTCTCGAAAAAACAGTTGGGCGTCAGTTACAGTGAAGAGAAAATAGTCAGGATTCTTCAACAAGAGCATTTGAGAATATTAGAAGAAGAAATTCAACACAGTTGCAGTATATCGATGCTACCAGAAAATTTCGGAAAAAACAGATACTGTTTTAATCATAACAGGGTAATTCTCCCAACTGAAGACGGAGAGAGTGATTACATAAACGCTAATCGTGTAAACGGGTACAATACCAGCGGCGAATACTTATGCTGTCAAGGCCCACTCCAGTCGACAGCGGGAGATTTCTGGAAGATGGTGTTTGCAGACCAATCGAGAGTCATTGTTATGCTGTCAAAAACTCAGGAAGGAAAAAAGGAAGCTTGCTATCAATACTGGAGTCCAAAAAAAGGAAAAATAGTGTTCTACGGAAAGTTCACCATCCATACAGAGAAAGTAAAGACCTTCCGGGATCACGTAGTGAGCAAGCTGCGGGTGACAGATGACAGCGGCGATACTCTGGACATAACACACTTTGCTTATACCGATTGGAGTCATAATAATTTGCCGAGAAGCCCATCAGACTTTCTTAAGTTCGTTCTCAAAGTTAGACAAGCCCAAAAACAAGCACAGTTTGATGACAAGAGCTTAAACTACCCTCCCGTGGTGGTCCACTGTTCGGCGGGT
The DNA here is from genome assembly GCA_947284805.1 of Coleophora flavipennella. Classification (NCBI taxonomy): domain Eukaryota; kingdom Metazoa; phylum Arthropoda; class Insecta; order Lepidoptera; family Coleophoridae; genus Coleophora; species Coleophora flavipennella. The sequence continues at coordinate 17,763,098 of OX369263.1, read as the reverse complement.
TTAAATCGCACGGGAGTTTTTTGTGCTCTAGATATCTCCATTTCAAAATATAACGAGAGCGCAACAATCGACTTAGCGACAGTAGTTAGAAATCTTCGCAAACAAAGAAGTAATTGTTTATCTTTACCTCAATATTATATATTTTGCTATTTCACGCTATTAGAATATGTTCAATTAGCTGCTAAGTAGTTATAGTGTTTATTTTGTAGTACGTAGTTGTATTGTATTTATTTTTGACTACTTTTTCAGTATTTAAAATGCCAGTATAAATGTTTTACCTTAAATAAAAGTTGTTTTATTGGATTTATATTTTTCAATTACTGCCCCCTTTTACACACTTTATAAAAGTTTGCTACTAAAAATATCAAATTACAAACCTAGTAGCTGATAAGAATTTAGAAAAAAAAAAGTTTAGAAAATCCAAAAGTGCACGCCTCACCGCGGTCATTAACTTCTAAAATAAAAAATTTCAATAGAGTTTTTGATAATGAAATTTCAAAAAAAGATTTATCAAATTCAAATTTTGCGCCATTTCGTGAGATATTTATAATGGCGCATGCGCTGATCTCAACTTTTCACATATGGCTTAAGGCTAATCTTCATTTGTATATAAATATAGATATACAAATATACAGTCGTATTTTAGTTTTTTATAAATTATAATTAAACAACAGTACTTAGAACGCTAATATTAACTAAGAATCAGCACAGTGTATTACTTTATCTAAAAAAAAATATTCCGGTAAAATACATTTTTTCGAGCAATTTCTCTGCCACATACATGGACACATAAACACAGACACACGGATGTCCAAGAATGATTGATTTTAATGTTATTATTTACTATATTAAACAAAATAATTGTTTATAAAATATACCATATGTGCTAGACAGATTATGTAACTTGATATTAGTGCACTCATATTATCCTGTGTTATATTAGTAAAAAAAAGAAGTCATTTAAGTTTCGAAAGACTGGGTTTTTTGACATGTCGAGAGTATGCTCGGCTTGTGAGGCGTGCAATACAGAGTCAATTATAATTAATCCAGCCTCGCGACCGTTATATTATTCACTGACAGTAACTCGTTTAGAGCAAAAACTTCTGTTTGCCCTGTATTGTGCATAGGTCTAAGTAAAATAGGTCCACGTTAGGTACTAGTTAGTATACCACAGTATTTTTCCTGAAACCTTGGGAATGTTATTGCAATACTCTGGGGAAACCCAGGTCATAGGTCACTGGTGATAAATAGGCATGTAGGCACACAATCGAACCAAATTTATAGGTAGTACTGATAATATATTAGAAGCAAATAAGTCTCATTATCTTTATCACTTTCTGGAATTGATGTTGAATTTCGTGAATTCATTACTGATTAATCTATAATTGTCTGTTCAATTAGGAACACATACGCCAATAGATAACGATCTGTTTATTTTTAATTTGCAGTATTCGTTAACCTAAACTAATTTTATTTAATAATTAGCTGTAAAGTCACGTGACAGAGTCATTGTTCCTACGTAAAACATTGCGGTTGATAGGAATAACGTTGTATGTCCATATTTATTTCTTTCCAGAAATTCTGACGCTATATCCTGGTTGTTTAAAATAATTGGGTTTTCAATTATTTAATTAGTTAACTCAAAACTTTAATTTTTATAACAGTGGCCTTACGTGTAGATATTATATATATTTTGTATACTTAGTAAGTAAATAATGAGTGGACTTGCATATTTATGTACAAATATTTTTTTCAGAATTAAATTATTCGCATGGGTGTTAGTGCGTAATTTAAAAGAACTATCATTTGATAGTTAAATAAAAATAAATGTTAAATAAAAGTCTTAGTACAAGTCATAATTTTATTATTGTAATCACAGTGGAAGTTTAAAAGGCATCCAGAATACTTACATATAACCTTACAACTAATTTTCTTGACAATCAAACAATCACCAAACACTTAAACATCTAACTAATACAAGAGAAACAATAATTAATCACTTTCTTCACTATTATACATTTTATTGAGATTTTTGAATAATTACTTGATCATGCCAATCATCCATATATTCTGACAAAATCTCCATTGCTTTTTCATCATCCATTTTTTCAGCAATTTGGTACGCCGTCAATCCATCATTATTTTTAATTCTTGCATCAACGTCCATTAAGTTTCCCAGCATCACGTAGTTCCGCCTCTTCACCGCTATGTGTAGTACAGTATCTCCGTCATTATTCTGGGCTTCCAAGGGCGCTCCTAGTTCTACCAATTGCTCTAAAATAGCGTCAGCATCTTTTCCATTTTGGGTCTTTACTGCAGTATGGATGCAAGTGTCTCCGTCGTCATTCTTCAGGGAAATTTCTTGAATTTCTTCATAATCACTATTCATAGCAAATCTTTTGCAAATATCCAAATTGTCACCGGCAGCAATCGAATGAAATATCGTATTATTTTTTCGCGAAGAATCTGGACCAAATATTTTGTTCAATCTATTGGCGTCCATTTTCAGGGAGAGTACAACGTTACTTTTTGAAGTTTCGACGAATAATGATACAACTTATTACACTGAACGCTTCTTATGTACTCGCCGGATAACAAATTAGAAACAAACAATTCTCATTATTTTAAAATGTTACGTGACTGAGTCATTGTTCCTACGCAAAACATTGTGGTTGATAGGAATAACGTTTTATGCCTATATTTGGTCCTGTCCAGGAATTCTGACGCAATATTCTGGTTGTTTAAAGTAATTGGGTTTTCAATTTCCTTATCTACTCTGCTTTGAATTTTTTTTTCTTTGAAATCTCATCAAGTAGTTGATAGATAATCACCAATATATAATATATATATATATATATATATATATATATATATATATATATATATATATATATATATATATATATATATATATATATATATATATATATATATGGATCTATGATCATTACAAAGCTCTGTCAACTCGCACTGTCGCACTCACTTATAATTGTGTCTTTGTCTAAAGGTGCGCTACCGGCAACAAGTGCTTGCGACGTAACATCAGAAAAGTGAATAACGGAGAGGGGAGTGCAGTGCATGGTTGACTATTTCTATGAAACACACACTCACGCAGATATAAGCACATTGGTAGAGACGCTGTGGTAGCAGTAACGCTGTTGTGGATTCTCGCGTTTCTTTTCTAAAGAAAAGCGGAACTGTCTACCGTTAGTATCGTGGATTTTAATTAATTAATCTAAAAATTGAATAAATCATCATCAGTCAACATGATGGAATGGGCATTGGTAAAAATACCAATAGCAAACATTAATCGAGCAATTGTCAAAGCCCGTCACATCGAAAATGTTGATCAGTTCAATTCTTTAACAAGAAATAGGGTTTACCGCTATAATGATGGCGAGAGACGATTCAAGTGCCAAATATATGAATTATCAGGTAAGTTTAATAGTTTATCATAGTTACCATAACGTTTATTATATTTAAAAATTACAAGTCTTTTCTTACTACTATAGTTAAAAAAATGTCTATTGGTTGCAATTGTGCTATTTAATTTAAAAAAAATTAAATAACCCAGAAATCTTAAATCCAGCAACATGAAATTAGAAAAAATAATTCAGTCTTCACTTAAATCTTTAATAGCCATTTAGAATGTGACAAGCATGAAATTTTAATTTATGAATCAATTCGATTATTTTTTTTCCATTTCAAAGTTTTTAATTTTATGTAGATAATTTAGTTAATTTTTTTATAACATTTGTATTTTAGTGTATTAATGTAAATCAATATCAGATGATAAGATGTAATAATGTGAATAAATTTCAGATGACTATGATTACTTGGATAATCCAGACTTACGAGTTCGAGAACCAAAAATTGTCAATCCTTCATCTTTTGAGTCGTCAGATGATGAAGAAAAAGACACAGAGACAACTAATGCAAAAGATTTGAGAAAGGTATTTACTAATTTTATCGACTTCAGTTTTAAAGATTTATGTTCTTCAAAATGATGAATTATTTATTAATTTTTCCTTCTATTTTTTTTTTATAGAGACAACGGCATAAAGTCACACAGTCACGTAAACTAAAAACTGACGAAATTATCAAAAAGTACAAAGCGAATGGAATAATAAATACAGACGTATGTATTATAAAATCCAAACAATTGCTGATCTTTCCTTTAATTTTTTTTTTTTTTTATTGTTTAATTTCTGTTTTATTACAGAATTTAAGTTCAGAAAGTGATGACTCTGACTTTGAAACAGGAAGAAAACGGAAATTCAAATCTATGAATGGCTGTCATGTGGAATCAAAAAGAATAACGGTAAGCTCAGTTTTTCTATTGAGAATATCATGGAGGGTTAAACGAAGATGCCACTTCTAATTAGTTGTTTATATACTTTACAATTCAATTTAGGTTTTAAATTATTGTCTAATTTCTCAGATTCTCGAATTTTTGTTTATTTGCCTTTTTGTTAGTATTTAAAATCATAAATTACATGTATTAAATTCAAAAACCGTAAATAGAATTGAGTTATTTCTTCGTAAGTGTTCATTCGACATAGTTCATTAGACAAGTTTAACAAAATCGTTGATAGTAACTATTTTTTTTAAATTAATATTTAGCTTTATATTAGTAATTGAAGTTGATTTCTTCTATCGAAATGGTTTAACGATAAAATCGTTCTGTTATGAAAAAAAAATAAGTTCAGTTTTTTTTTCTGGAAAAATTTAAATAAAATCAATATTTTTTTAAGAAGTAACAACAATTAAAGCAATAAATCTTTCTGCGTTAATATAATTTTTTTTAACGTTACAGTTTCAAGTTCATTTTTCGATTTTATAGAATCTCAAAATCTAGTATATACTCGGTTATTCTCATTGAAATCTTCTAGGAATATCATATTTTGTAAATGTTGATCAGACCCAGAGTAATGTAGATTTTCAATGAGGAGTGATTTATTATTCGTAATCATGTCAATAAAAACAATTCATTTATTTTACCAAAGAGTTTGAAGGAAACGAAAGTTGAAAGAAATTCATGGAATTTTTAATGAAATTTTATTTCAATTGAATGTAATATATTTCTCAAAATTATCATATGATCATACATATTATCACGTACACGTTAAAAAGGTTGCCTGCTTTTTTCGAAAAATTTCACAATCAGTTCACTTGATATATATTTTATTTTAAAGATATTTACTTGTTTTATATTCATTAACAATTATAAAATCTATTATAGTTTTTATTATTACAGAATAATCAATTGTAACATGTCAATATTGTAATCATCCAGAAATAATAAGACTTTAAATTTCAAATCAGATAGAGTACAAAGTAATCAAAGAAATGAAATTAAAATAGAATTACCTAGTGTGAATAATCAATAATTCACATGACTCAGTAGTTATTTTTTAAATCTAATCACGCTGAATGCTTTGATAGTAACTTGAAACTTCTGTGTCAATTTTATAAAAGAATTCATAGATCTTCTTCTTCTTTTCGAATCGATGGTTTGAATATTGACTGTTGTTATTTTATATCTTATTGGCCCAATAGGTAGCCACGCGTATGCCATTATCAGTGGCCCCCCAGAGGTCTACCATTGTGCAGGTGTCCGGGCACTCGGGGCAAGCCAATAAGTGCGTCATAGTTTGTGGGGTGACTCCACATGGGCACTCTTCTCCGTCACAGAAACCCCAACGACACATTTTCTCCCTACATCGGCCAACCTGAGTCCGCAGTCTATTCAGATAATTATAGTTTAAAGAATACACTAAGAATTACACGACAATTAATGTCTTGTCTTTCTACAAATATTTCCGGATTCCCGCTAAAAAAATTGATAAATTTGTTTTAACGTAGTATTCTATTTTACAAGTTATTTCTTCTCAATGGAAAACCCAAACTCAAAAAGCGCTAAAAGTGAAATAATGATTAAAATCAACAATGAACATTTATTTGTACAAAATGTGTTTTATCTTCATTTTTAATAGACTATTAGTATTGGTGTTAATGTAATAAACTATAAGTGATTTATTCATAAAATAATTTAAAATTTTGATTTAATAGTTATTTTCATTCAGTTACATATAATAATAATAATAATAATATTTATCACCAGAAATATACAGATATACATAAGATACAAATACATATGTGTTTGCATTGATATATCTGCCCTATAGAGATGATTTTAATCATCTGTGCATAGGCCTGGTATGATATAAATCCAAGAAAAGCAAACAAAATATATAAAGGATTTACATAATATAATAATAATTAAATTCAAGAATGTAAAAGGAAATCCTTTTCTAGGAGAATTACACAATACAGATTAATTAATTAACTTAAACTAAAAATTCACTTGGTTTGCCTATTTTATCAATTTATTTTTAATCAGTTTTTTTCTAGCAACTATGCATTTCAATTCAAGTGCTAAATTGTTGTAATGCTTTATAGCAATGTATCTAGAGCTTTTGTACAGTATAGTTTTATTTCTTTTTGGCAATGGAATTGATCTGTTCCTAGTGTTTACCTCACTGTTAATTAAAATTGTCTTACATTCATCATAGTGTAACAAAATGGAGTTAACTATAAAACTTTTCTTAATAACTAGCAATTTTTCATTGCTGATTTTTTTGAACAGTTTATTTTGGATTGAGACCAGCGTTTTCAGAGTATTACTATAAGTTCCACCCCATGAGGTTACACCATAATTTATTTTACTTTCAATTAGTGCGTGATATATTATTCTCAAATTTCTTCTATTCATAACAAGGCTAAGCTTATAAAAAATAAAAATATAATATTTTAATTTATTGATCAACTCTCTAATATGATAATCCCACTTCATACATCCATCTAATATTATTCCTAAATATTTGCAATATTGCACTCTTTTCAACTTTTTGTTGTCTATGAAAATATCTAGCACAGCTGGGACACTATCAGCATAGCACCCAAATGTTATGAATGTGGATTTATCAATATTTAATGAGAGTTGATTGATTGATTTTTAATAAACATATTTTTTAACATTTACTGAGATATTTTAAATTGACAATTTTCCGTTAATTTTTTATAATCTGATTTATTTTCCTTTTATTACATTTTTATTATTATTGGTCATAATTTATTTCATTACAGAAACCACGTGAGTCATGTTCAGGTGCCGAAAGTACGAGTGAAGATGACAGTTCGAAGGCAAATCAGGAAGGAAAATTAACCAAGATGATGCAAATCAAAAGTGATCCAGAGATAACGGTAATCTCAATTTATATCAATGTAATGTCTTGTTTTTTAAAAGAACATTTCAAACTTAATCTATATTTAATTGTTATAAAGTCATTTATTTTTAAATAACATCAAAATGTTTCATTAATAATAACTTTTCCGGCATTAAAAAATCTATACTAATACAGTGCTCAGTTTCTTTGATGAAACACATGTAAAACAAATTAAAGCGTGGAGCCGATTGAGAAAAATATTTTTTATGAATTATTATTTTAATTTAATTAATTTAAATTCCTTGAAAATAGTTGATTTCAAATTATGAGTTGCGATTAATTCAGAAATTCAGTTATAGTAGTAAAAAGTTCAAAGAATATCAGAGTTTGGAAAAACGCCTGAGGGTTAAATGGCAGTTCATGTTTATAAATTTTTTTTATTTCTCATAACTTATCTATTTTCAAAGCAAATTATAATCTCAAATTATTAATAATTTGTGGAGAATTTAGGAGTAGAAGGAATTTCAGCCATTTTTAAAAGGGATTTCAAAAAAAAAACTAAAGTTCGAAGCTGATGTTTTAATTATAATTTATATCCATAATATATATTCCTTCTTACGGAATTTCTTTTATTTTGGTTAAACTATCATTGAGTTATTTATTTTTTAAGTAACTTTAAATTTAAGATTGATAATATAATAGTGTTTATACCGGCAAAAAAATTTTGGGAAATTGAATTCATTTTATTGAAATGATTCAATGGTAAATTTGTTCGTTTATTTTTATTTTCTTTCTCATGAGTAACTACTTGCATATTATTTTACAGAAACCCCGTTGTTCTCAATCAGGTGAAGGACAGTTGAGTGATGTTGACAGTTTTGTGTCAGACCAACACAAAACTTGTAATAAAGGAACTAATTCATCTGGGATCGATTCACAAAGAAAAGTCTCTGAGTTTACAATAAAACAATCTCAGAACGAAAAATTTTTGAGTGATGATCCTGGTATAGAGAAAAGAACGGTAAGCTCAGGTTTTTTTTGAGCGCGATATTCAATTATAATAAAAAAAAAGAAAATTACTAAAGTTAAAATAACTTGATATTTTTAGTAACTGATAACTTTTATTTTCTAAATTTACCTTTATCTCTATTAATATTTAAAAAGAATTAAAGTTTTGAGATATTGTATATTTTCGAAGAATTTCATTTTATTTCTTTTTTTTTGAGATCTAGTATACCTTAGATATCAACAATGCATATTCTTTTATATGAAATGCCTTATATCTTGATTATTATTAAACGATAGTTAAGTAATTTATTCTTAAAGTGCCTTTAAATTTCAGATTGATAATTATATTTATAACGGCAATAGTCTTGTAACATTTAATTTAGTTCATTAAAACAATTAAATGGAAGATTTCTTCGTTTACTTTTTATTTTTTATCTCATAGTTAACTACTTGAATATTATTTTACAGAAATCCCATGAAAATCGTTTAATTGATGTTGATGAAACTAGTAAGAAAACTCAGTCGCCTGAGAAGATCAGCTCTGGGAGTAAAGGCTCTAATTTGGAACCAAAAAAATCTGCAGTCAACCCTTGTAGAGGTCCTGTTATGTCTAATATAACGGTAAGCTTGGTTTCTTTCTCTAAAATAGTTAAATAAAATTAATATTTTAATAAAGTAAAAAAAATTTGTAATAATGTATTATTCTGAACGATTTTTTTTCTTTATTAATATTTAACTTTAAATAAATTGCTTATTTTTAAAGTAAAAAGTGTTTTTAAATTATTATATATTGAAGAGGTATTATTGGGATGTCCAAGAAAAATAAAAGTCGATAAATATTAATATATCAATTGATACATCGAATATTGTAGTTTTTTTGATTGACAAATATTTATTTCTTTGAATAATTACTCAATTTTAAATGATTTGTATACTTTTTATAGAATTTCTCTAAATTATCTTATTATAAATAATTCGTGTCGAGTTTAATAATGTAGTGAAATATAATTATCGTCAAAAAAAGGGTTAAAGAAAATCGAAGTTTGCTGAAAACTCTATCATTTGAATAATAATTAATTTGTGTTACTATGTCATGTCATGTTTTTAAGTGAATAATTTTAGTCATCTGGAATTGTTCATTACGTTTGATGTGTTAAATTTATCATACAGTTAAGTTTTTTTATCATAGCGTTCAAGAAGATCAAAATTTTAATCATCTAATGAAAATTGAAATATTGTCTTTTAAAATATCGTTGTTCTTCAAAATAATAATCTATAAATTACTATCATACTTTCAATAAATCACATATGAATTTTAGATGTTTATAGAAGTTGTAAATTGTAAATAATTGGTGTTAATATAGAAAATCTATAATATCGGAGCAAAAGTTGGTAACTTGTATATTTTAATAATTAAAAAAAATTAGTCTAAGGAGAATAATGAGGATTCAATATTCTATATTAATATTCCATGGATTTCTTTTAATAGTATTAGCAACACATACTTATTATTTTGTAATTTTGATGACGGTTCTGAGGGAGTCTTGGCTTCAGAACTAATAAAAAACTTATCTATCTATCTATTCGATTTGAGATATATTATTTACAGTTAATATTCACCTTTAACGTATACAGTAATACATCTTTCAAGTGATCTTAAATTCAAAATTAAAAATTATCGCTTTTGGCTTTAAATATATTTAATTAATTAATTTGTTATTAAGAAAGATGAAGAAATTAACAACAATAAAAGTAATCTAGAACTAATATGAAATAATCATTTTTATATATGATGTAATTTAGTACTTTTACTTAGAAATTTCACAAGAAACGTGGAAATTGATAAATTTAAATATAAATTAGAGATAATTAATTTATTAATTCGAAAAAATATATTTGGTCATTTAATATCAAAATTTTATTTAATTATTCATTAATACAATTAATAAAAATTGATATTAAATTGATAACTTCAAATATAACGTTGAACAATATCATCAAATTTGTTTTTCTTGACTTACTCGTTTGAGCAAAAGTACTGTTCGACTATAATGTTTATTTTAAAAAAAATATTATTAACTGCCCCCTCAGAAAATTAAAAATTTTCTAAAATTGGGAAGTTACTTTCTAAATGCACTCATGAATATTCTACGCTTCTCGTTTTTCAGACTCCGTATTAATTTTAATTTAAACTTTAAATGATTGATAAAAAATCTCGAAATTTAAGGTTTTGCAGAAAATATATGATGTTTTTAATATATCTTTAAAGAAGTTTAGAAATAATCTAAACTAAAATAAATCAATGTGAGTTCAGTAGGAAGTGACAAAAATTTTTAGTTATTAAAAACATTTTTTTTAAAATTTATATTTAACTCTTCTTAAAAATAGATTTTCATAATACTCTAATTATCTGAATTCTGTTTATTTTTAGTAATACGATGACATTGATCTGCTAAGGAACACGTTGTTGAAGAACAAAAAGGCAAAGGATGCTGAAATTGATAAATTGAAACATAAAATTCAAGATTCCAGACTATTGCTGGCTGCTCATCGGCAACAAATTCAGCAAAAACAGAATGAAATTCAACAACTGCGCCAAGAACTACAGCACCAGCCACCGCCACAACCTCAGCACCGAAAATTACAGCAGTCGCTGCCGCAATCCCGAAATCAGCCATCACTTCCACAACAGAATCAACAAAATCAACAACAACAACAACAACATGACCAGCGTTACGATCCGCTGCACTATATAGATAAAGAGAGTTTTCATGTTGGTGGCGATATTCATATTCCAAGCTCTAAAATGCAAGAGGCTTTTGGTTCAACTAAGCCAGCAAAATTTATAAGTATCATGTCTTTGGCGGTATGGGGACAATACGATCTTTCACACCGAGTTGTTCGTAAGCCAAAAAACACGGGCATTCGAACGGAGTTGACTCCTAGGAAAAAGGAGTTGGTTAAAATTCGTTATCACCAATTCTTGAAAACAAAGAATTACTCGCTGGAAAAGTTGAATTTCGAAAAAAGTTCTATTCGCGTAAATACTTATTTTGATAGAGCTATACAAGAGGCTAAAAGATTATGCCGCGAGTAATATTTATTTAATTTTTTCTATTTTTTAAAATTCATTTTTATAGTAATATTTAAATTTTATTTTAATATTTTACTTACATTGTTAACTACTTTAAGCATTTATATTTATTTGCATATTTAATCTATACTTATAAGATTATTTTCAATACTTACGTTTATGTTGCAACATAATGAAAATGAAACAGAATGAAATTCAACAACTGCGCCAAGAACTACAGCACCAGCCACCGCCACAACCTCAGCACCGAAAATTACAGCAGTCGCTGCCGCAATCCCGAAATCAGCAACAACAACAACAACATGACCAGCGTTACGATCCGCTGTACTATATAGATAAAGAGAGTTTCCATGTTGGTGGCGATATTCATATTCCAAGCTCTAAAATGCAAGAGGCTTTTGGTTCAACTAAGCCAGCAAAATTTATAAGTATCATGTCTTTGGCGGTATGGGGACAATACGATCTTTCACACCGAGTTGTTCGTAAGCAAAAAAACACGGGCATTCGAACGGAGTTGACTCCTAGGAAAAAGGAGTTGGTTAAAATTCATTATCACCAATTCTTGAAAACAAAGAATTACTCGCTGGAAAAGTTGAATTTCGAAAAAAGTTCTATTCGCGTAAATACTTATTTTGATAGAGCTATACAAGAGGCTAAAAGATTATGCCGCGAGTAATATTTATTTAATTTTTTCTATTTTTTAAAATTCATTTTTATAGTAATATTTAAATTTTATTTTAATATTTTACTTACATTGTTAACTACTTTAAGCATTTATATTTATTTGCATATTTAATCTATACTTATAAGATTATTTTCAATACTTACGTTTATGTTGCAACATAATGAAAATGAAACAGAATGAAATTCAACAACTGCGCCAAGAACTACAGCACCAGCCACCGCCACAACCTCAGCACCGAAAATTACAGCAGTCGCTGCCGCAATCCCGAAATCAGCAACAACAACAACAACATGACCAGCGTTACGATCCGCTGTACTATATAGATAAAGAGAGTTTCCATGTTGGTGGCGATATTCATATTCCAAGCTCTAAAATGCAAGAGGCTTTTGGTTCAACTAAGCCAGCAAAATTTATAAGTATCATGTCTTTGGCGGTATGGGGACAATACGATCTTTCACACCGAGTTGTTCGTAAGCAAAAAAACACGGGCATTCGAACGGAGTTGACTCCTAGGAAAAAGGAGTTGGTTAAAATTCATTATCACCAATTCTTGAAAACAAAGAATTACTCGCTGGAAAAGTTGAATTTCGAAAAAAGTTCTATTCGCGTAAATACTTATTTTGATAGAGCTATACAAGAGGCTAAAAGATTATGCCGCGAGTAATATTTATTTAATTTTTTCTATTTTTTAAAATTCATTTTTATAGTAATATTTAAATTTTATTTTAATATTTTACTTACATTGTTAACTACTTTAAGCATTTATATTTATTTGCATATTTAATCTATACTTATAAGATTATTTTCAATACTTACGTTTATGTTGCAACATAATGAAAATGAAACAGAATGAAATTCAACAACTGCGCCAAGAACTACAGCACCAGCCACCGCCACAACCTCAGCACCGAAAATTACAGCAGTCGCTGCCGCAATCCCGAAATCAGCAACAACAACAACAACATGACCAGCGTTACGATCCGCTGTACTATATAGATAAAGAGAGTTTCCATGTTGGTGGCGATATTCATATTCCAAGCTCTAAAATGCAAGAGGCTTTTGGTTCAACTAAGCCAGCAAAATTTATAAGTATCATGTCTTTGGCGGTATGGGGACAATACGATCTTTCACACCGAGTTGTTCGTAAGCAAAAAAACACGGGCATTCGAACGGAGTTGACTCCTAGGAAAAAGGAGTTGGTTAAAATTCATTATCACCAATTCTTGAAAACAAAGAATTACTCGCTGGAAAAGTTGAATTTCGAAAAAAGTTCTATTCGCGTAAATACTTATTTTGATAGAGCTATACAAGAGGCTAAAAGATTATGCCGCGAGTAATATTTATTTATTTTTTTCTATTTTTTAAAATTCATTTTTATAGTAATATTTAAATTTTATTTTAATATTTTACTTACATTGTTAACTACTTTAAGCATTTATATTTATTTGCATATTTAATCTATACTTATAATATTATTTTCAATACTTACGTTTATGTTGCAACATAATGAAAATGAAACAGAATGAAATTCAACAACTGCGCCAAGAACTACAGCACCAGCCACCGCCACAACCTCAGCACCGAAAATTACAGCAGTCGCTGCCGCAATCCCGAAATCAGCAACAACAACAACAACATGACCAGCGTTACGATCCGCTGTACTATATAGATAAAGAGAGTTTCCATGTTGGTGGCGATATTCATATTCCAAGCTCTAAAATGCAAGAGGCTTTTGGTTCAACTAAGCCAGCAAAATTTATAAGTATCATGTCTTTGGCGGTATGGGGACAATACGATCTTTCACACCGAGTTGTTCGTAAGCAAAAAAACACGGGCATTCGAACGGAGTTGACTCCTAGGAAAAAGGAGTTGGTTAAAATTCATTATCACCAATTCTTGAAAACAAAGAATTACTCGCTGGAAAAGTTGAATTTCGAAAAAAGTTCTATTCGCGTAAATACTTATTTTGATAGAGCTATACAAGAGGCTAAAAGATTATGCCGCGAGTAATATTTATTTAATTTTTTCTATTTTTTAAAATTCATTTTTATAGTAATATTTAAATTTTATTTTAATATTTTACTTACATTGTTGACTACTTTAAGCATTTATATTTATTTGCATATTTAATCTATACTTATAAGATTATTTTCAATACTTACGTTTATGTTGCAACATAATGAAAATGAAACAGAATGAAATTCAACAACTGCGCCAAGAACTACAGCACCAGCCACCGCCACAACCTCAGCACCGAAAATTACAGCAGTCGCTGCCGCAATCCCGAAATCAGCAACAACAACAACAACAACATGACCAGCGTTACGATCCGCTGTACTATATAGATAAAGAGAGTTTCCATGTTGGTGGCGATATTCATATTCCAAGCTCTAAAATGCAAGAGGCTTTTGGTTCAACTAAGCCAGCAAAATTTATAAGTATCATGTCTTTGGCGGTATGGGGACAATACGATCTTTCACACCGAGTTGTTCGTAAGCAAAAAAACACGGGCATTCGAACGGAGTTGACTCCTAGGAAAAAGGAGTTGGTTAAAATTCATTATCACCAATTCTTGAAAACAAAGAATTACTCGCTGGAAAAGTTGAATTTCGAAAAAAGTTCTATTCGCGTAAATACTTATTTTGATAGAGCTATACAAGAGGCTAAAAGATTATGCCGCGAGTAATATTTATTTAATTTTTTCTATTTTTTAAAATTCATTTTTATAGTAATATTTAAATTTTATTTTAATATTTTACTTACATTGTTAACTACTTTAAGCATTTATATTTATTTGCATATTTAATCTATACTTATAAGATTATTTTCAATACTTACGTTTATGTTGCAACATAATGAAAATGAAACAGAATGAAATTCAACAACTGCGCCAAGAACTACAGCACCAGCCACCGCCACAACCTCAGCACCGAAAATTACAGCAGTCGCTGCCGCAATCCCGAAATCAGCAACAACAACAACAACATGACCAGCGTTACGATCCGCTGTACTATATAGATAAAGAGAGTTTCCATGTTGGTGGCGATATTCATATTCCAAGCTCTAAAATGCAAGAGGCTTTTGGTTCAACTAAGCCAGCAAAATTTATAAGTATCATGTCTTTGGCGGTATGGGGACAATACGATCTTTCACACCGAGTTGTTCGTAAGCAAAAAAACACGGGCATTCGAACGGAGTTGACTCCTAGGAAAAAGGAGTTGGTTAAAATTCATTATCACCAATTCTTGAAAACAAAGAATTACTCGCTGGAAAAGTTGAATTTCGAAAAAAGTTCTATTCGCGTAAATACTTATTTTGATAGAGCTATACAAGAGGCTAAAAGATTATGCCGCGAGTAATATTTATTTAATTTTTTCTATTTTTTAAAATTCATTTTTATAGTAATATTTAAATTTTATTTTAATATTTTACTTACATTGTTAACTACTTTAAGCATTTATATTTATTTGCATATTTAATCTATACTTATAAGATTATTTTCAATACTTACGTTTATGTTGCAACATAATGAAAATGAAACAGAATGAAATTCAACAACTGCGCCAAGAACTACAGCACCAGCCACCGCCACAACCTCAGCACCGAAAATTACAGCAGTCGCTGCCGCAATCCCGAAATCAGCAACAACAACAACAACATGACCAGCGTTACGATCCGCTGTACTATATAGATAAAGAGAGTTTCCATGTTGGTGGCGATATTCATATTCCAAGCTCTAAAATGCAAGAGGCTTTTGGTTCAACTAAGCCAGCAAAATTTATAAGTATCATGTCTTTGGCGGTATGGGGACAATACGATCTTTCACACCGAGTTGTTCGTAAGCAAAAAAACACGGGCATTCGAACGGAGTTGACTCCTAGGAAAAAGGAGTTGGTTAAAATTCATTATCACCAATTCTTGAAAACAAAGAATTACTCGCTGGAAAAGTTGAATTTCGAAAAAAGTTCTATTCGCGTAAATACTTATTTTGATAGAGCTATACAAGAGGCTAAAAGATTATGCCGCGAGTAATATTTATTTAATTTTTTCTATTTTTTAAAATTCATTTTTATAGTAATATTTAAATTTTATTTTAATATTTTACTTACATTGTTAACTACTTTAAGCATTTATATTTATTTGCATATTTAATCTATACTTATAAGATTATTTTCAATACTTACGTTTATGTTGCAACATAATGAAAATGAAACAGAATGAAATTCAACAACTGCGCCAAGAACTACAGCACCAGCCACCGCCACAACCTCAGCACCGAAAATTACAGCAGTCGCTGCCGCAATCCCGAAATCAGCAACAACAACAACAACATGACCAGCGTTACGATCCGCTGTACTATATAGATAAAGAGAGTTTCCATGTTGGTGGCGATATTCATATTCCAAGCTCTAAAATGCAAGAGGCTTTTGGTTCAACTAAGCCAGCAAAATTTATAAGTATCATGTCTTTGGCGGTATGGGGACAATACGATCTTTCACACCGAGTTGTTCGTAAGCAAAAAAACACGGGCATTCGAACGGAGTTGACTCCTAGGAAAAAGGAGTTGGTTAAAATTCATTATCACCAATTCTTGAAAACAAAGAATTACTCGCTGGAAAAGTTGAATTTCGAAAAAAGTTCTATTCGCGTAAATACTTATTTTGATAGAGCTATACAAGAGGCTAAAAGATTATGCCGCGAGTAATATTTATTTAATTTTTTCTATTTTTTAAAATTCATTTTTATAGTAATATTTAAATTTTATTTTAATATTTTACTTACATTGTTAACTACTTTAAGCATTTATATTTATTTGCATATTTAATCTATACTTATAAGATTATTTTCAATACTTACGTTTATGTTGCAACATAATGAAAATGAAACAGAATGAAATTCAACAACTGCGCCAAGAACTACAGCACCAGCCACCGCCACAACCTCAGCACCGAAAATTACAGCAGTCGCTGCCGCAATCCCGAAATCAGCAACAACAACAACAACATGACCAGCGTTACGATCCGCTGTACTATATAGATAAAGAGAGTTTCCATGTTGGTGGCGATATTCATATTCCAAGCTCTAAAATGCAAGAGGCTTTTGGTTCAACTAAGCCAGCAAAATTTATAAGTATCATGTCTTTGGCGGTATGGGGACAATACGATCTTTCACACCGAGTTGTTCGTAAGCAAAAAAACACGGGCATTCGAACGGAGTTGACTCCTAGGAAAAAGGAGTTGGTTAAAATTCATTATCACCAATTCTTGAAAACAAAGAATTACTCGCTGGAAAAGTTGAATTTCGAAAAAAGTTCTATTCGCGTAAATACTTATTTTGATAGAGCTATACAAGAGGCTAAAAGATTATGCCGCGAGTAATATTTATTTAATTTTTTCTATTTTTTAAAATTCATTTTTATAGTAATATTTAAATTTTATTTTAATATTTTACTTACATTGTTAACTACTTTAAGCATTTATATTTATTTGCATATTTAATCTATACTTATAAGATTATTTTCAATACTTACGTTTATGTTGCAACATAATGAAAATGAAACAGAATGAAATTCAACAACTGCGCCAAGAACTACAGCACCAGCCACCGCCACAACCTCAGCACCGAAAATTACAGCAGTCGCTGCCGCAATCCCGAAATCAGCAACAACAACAACAACATGACCAGCGTTACGATCCGCTGTACTATATAGATAAAGAGAGTTTCCATGTTGGTGGCGATATTCATATTCCAAGCTCTAAAATGCAAGAGGCTTTTGGTTCAACTAAGCCAGCAAAATTTATAAGTATCATGTCTTTGGCGGTATGGGGACAATACGATCTTTCACACCGAGTTGTTCGTAAGCAAAAAAACACGGGCATTCGAACGGAGTTGACTCCTAGGAAAAAGGAGTTGGTTAAAATTCATTATCACCAATTCTTGAAAACAAAGAATTACTCGCTGGAAAAGTTGAATTTCGAAAAAAGTTCTATTCGCGTAAATACTTATTTTGATAGAGCTATACAAGAGGCTAAAAGATTATGCCGCGAGTAATATTTATTTAATTTTTTCTATTTTTTAAAATTCATTTTTATAGTAATATTTAAATTTTATTTTAATATTTTACTTACATTGTTAACTACTTTAAGCATTTATATTTATTTGCATATTTAATCTATACTTATAAGATTACTTTCAATACTTACGTTTATGTTGCAACATAATGAAAATGAAACAGAATGAAATTCAACAACTGCGCCAAGAACTACAGCACCAGCCACCGCCACAACCTCAGCACCGAAAATTACAGCAGTCGCTGCCGCAATCCCGAAATCAGCAACAACAACAACAACATGACCAGCGTTACGATCCGCTGTACTATATAGATAAAGAGAGTTTCCATGTTGGTGGCGATATTCATATTCCAAGCTCTAAAATGCAAGAGGCTTTTGGTTCAACTAAGCCAGCAAAATTTATAAGTATCATGTCTTTGGCGGTATGGGGACAATACGATCTTTCACACCGAGTTGTTCGTAAGCAAAAAAACACGGGCATTCGAACGGAGTTGACTCCTAGGAAAAAGGAGTTGGTTAAAATTCATTATCACCAATTCTTGAAAACAAAGAATTACTCGCTGGAAAAGTTGAATTTCGAAAAAAGTTCTATTCGCGTAAATACTTATTTTGATAGAGCTATACAAGAGGCTAAAAGATTATGCCGCGAGTAATATTTATTTAATTTTTTCTATTTTTTAAAATTCATTTTTATAGTAATATTTAAATTTTATTTTAATATTTTACTTACATTGTTAACTACTTTAAGCATTTATATTTATTTGCATATTTAATCTATACTTATAAGATTATTTTCAATACTTACGTTTATGTTGCAACATAATGAAAATGAAACAGAATGAAATTCAACAACTGCGCCAAGAACTACAGCACCAGCCACCGCCACAACCTCAGCACCGAAAATTACAGCAGTCGCTGCCGCAATCCCGAAATCAGCAACAACAACAACAACATGACCAGCGTTACGATCCGCTGTACTATATAGATAAAGAGAGTTTCCATGTTGGTGGCGATATTCATATTCCAAGCTCTAAAATGCAAGAGGCTTTTGGTTCAACTAAGCCAGCAAAATTTATAAGTATCATGTCTTTGGCGGTATGGGGACAATACGATCTTTCACACCGAGTTGTTCGTAAGCAAAAAAACACGGGCATTCGAACGGAGTTGACTCCTAGGAAAAAGGAGTTGGTTAAAATTCATTATCACCAATTCTTGAAAACAAAGAATTACTCGCTGGAAAAGTTGAATTTCGAAAAAAGTTCTATTCGCGTAAATACTTATTTTGATAGAGCTATACAAGAGGCTAAAAGATTATGCCGCGAGTAATATTTATTTAATTTTTTCTATTTTTTAAAATTCATTTTTATAGTAATATTTAAATTTTATTTTAATATTTTACTTACATTGTTAACTACTTTAAGCATTTATATTTATTCGCATATTTAATCTATACTTATAAGATTATTTTCAATACTTACGTTTATGTTGCAACATAATGAAAATGAAACAGAATGAAATTCAACAACTGCGCCAAGAACTACAGCACCAGCCACCGCCACAACCTCAGCACCGAAAATTACAGCAGTCGCTGCCGCAATCCCGAAATCAGCAACAACAACAACAACATGACCAGCGTTACGATCCGCTGTACTATATAGATAAAGAGAGTTTCCATGTTGGTGGCGATATTCATATTCCAAGCTCTAAAATGCAAGAGGCTTTTGGTTCAACTAAGCCAGCAAATTTTATAAGTATCATGTCTTTGGCGGTATGGGGACAATACGATCTTTCACACCGAGTTGTTCGTAAGCAAAAAAACACGGGCATTCGAACGGAGTTGACTCCTAGGAAAAAGGAGTTGGTTAAAATTCATTATCACCAATTCTTGAAAACAAAGAATTACTCGCTGGAAAAGTTGAATTTCGAAAAAAGTTCTATTCGCGTAAATACTTATTTTGATAGAGCTATACAAGAGGCTAAAAGATTATGCCGCGAGTAATATTTATTTAATTTTTTCTATTTTTTAAAATTCATTTTTATAGTAATATTTAAATTTTATTTTAATATTTTACTTACATTGTTAACTACTTTAAGCATTTATATTTATTTGCATATTTAATCTATACTTATAAGATTATTTTCAATACTTACGTTTATGTTGCAACATAATGAAAATGAAACAGAATGAAATTCAACAACTGCGCCAAGAACTACAGCACCAGCCACCGCCACAACCTCAGCACCGAAAATTACAGCAGTCGCTGCCGCAATCCCGAAATCAGCAACAACAACAACAACATGACCAGCGTTACGATCCGCTGTACTATATAGATAAAGAGAGTTTCCATGTTGGTGGCGATATTCATATTCCAAGCTCTAAAATGCAAGAGGCTTTTGGTTCAACTAAGCCAGCAAAATTTATAAGTATCATGTCTTTGGCGGTATGGGGACAATACGATCTTTCACACCGAGTTGTTCGTAAGCAAAAAAACACGGGCATTCGAACGGAGTTGACTCCTAGGAAAAAGGAGTTGGTTAAAATTCATTATCACCAATTCTTGAAAACAAAGAATTACTCGCTGGAAAAGTTGAATTTCGAAAAAAGTTCTATTCGCGTAAATACTTATTTTGATAGAGCTATACAAGAGGCTAAAAGATTATGCCGCGAGTAATATTTATTTAATTTTTTCTATTTTTTAAAATTCATTTTTATAGTAATATTTAAATTTTATTTTAATATTTTACTTACATTGTTAACTACTTTAAGCATTTATATTTATTTGCATATTTAATCTATACTTATAAGATTATTTTCAATACTTACGTTTATGTTGCAACATAATGAAAATGAAACAGAATGAAATTCAACAACTGCGCCAAGAACTACAGCACCAGCCACCGCCACAACCTCAGCACCGAAAATTACAGCAGTCGCTGCCGCAATCCCGAAATCAGCAACAACAACAACAACATGACCAGCGTTACGATCCGCTGTACTATATAGATAAAGAGAGTTTCCATGTTGGTGGCGATATTCATATTCCAAGCTCTAAAATGCAAGAGGCTTTTGGTTCAACTAAGCCAGCAAAATTTATAAGTATCATGTCTTTGGCGGTATGGGGACAATACGATCTTTCACACCGAGTTGTTCGTAAGCAAAAAAACACGGGCATTCGAACGGAGTTGACTCCTAGGAAAAAGGAGTTGGTTAAAATTCATTATCACCAATTCTTGAAAACAAAGAATTACTCGCTGGAAAAGTTGAATTTCGAAAAAAGTTCTATTCGCGTAAATACTTATTTTGATAGAGCTATACAAGAGGCTAAAAGATTATGCCGCGAGTAATATTTATTTAATTTTTTCTATTTTTTAAAATTCATTTTTATAGTAATATTTAAATTTTATTTTAATATTTTACTTACATTGTTAACTACTTTAAGCATTTATATTTATTTGCATATTTAATCTATACTTATAAGATTATTTTCAATACTTACGTTTATGTTGCAACATAATGAAAATGAAACAGAATGAAATTCAACAACTGCGCCAAGAACTACAGCACCAGCCACCGCCACAACCTCAGCACCGAAAATTACAGCAGTCGCTGCCGCAATCCCGAAATCAGCAACAACAACAACAACATGACCAGCGTTACGATCCGCTGTACTATATAGATAAAGAGAGTTTCCATGTTGGTGGCGATATTCATATTCCAAGCTCTAAAATGCAAGAGGCTTTTGGTTCAACTAAGCCAGCAAAATTTATAAGTATCATGTCTTTGGCGGTATGGGGACAATACGATCTTTCACACCGAGTTGTTCGTAAGCAAAAAAACACGGGCATTCGAACGGAGTTGACTCCTAGGAAAAAGGAGTTGGTTAAAATTCATTATCACCAATTCTTGAAAACAAAGAATTACTCGCTGGAAAAGTTGAATTTCGAAAAAAGTTCTATTCGCGTAAATACTTATTTTGATAGAGCTATACAAGAGGCTAAAAGATTATGCCGCGAGTAATATTTATTTAATTTTTTCTATTTTTTAAAATTCATTTTTATAGTAATATTTAAATTTTATTTTAATATTTTACTTACATTGTTAACTACTTTAAGCATTTATATTTATTTGCATATTTAATCTATACTTATAAGATTATTTTCAATACTTACGTTTATGTTGCAACATAATGAAAATGAAACAGAATGAAATTCAACAACTGCGCCAAGAACTACAGCACCAGCCACCGCCACAACCTCAGCACCGAAAATTACAGCAGTCGCTGCCGCAATCCCGAAATCAGCAACAACAACAACAACATGACCAGCGTTACGATCCGCTGTACTATATAGATAAAGAGAGTTTCCATGTTGGTGGCGATATTCATATTCCAAGCTCTAAAATGCAAGAGGCTTTTGGTTCAACTAAGCCAGCAAAATTTATAAGTATCATGTCTTTGGCGGTATGGGGACAATACGATCTTTCACACCGAGTTGTTCGTAAGCAAAAAAACACGGGCATTCGAACGGAGTTGACTCCTAGGAAAAAGGAGTTAGTTAAAATTCATTATCACCAATTCTTGAAAACAAAGAATTACTCGCTGGAAAAGTTGAATTTCGAAAAGAGTTCTATTCGCGTAAATACTTATTTTGATAGAGCTATACAAGAGGCTAAAAGATTATGCCGCGAGTAATATTTATTTAATTTTTTCTATTTTTTAAAATTCATTTTTATAGTAATATTTAAATTTTATTTTAATATTTTACTTACATTGTTAACTACTTTAAGCATTTATATTTATTTGCATATTTAATCTATACTTATAAGATTATTTTCAATACTTACGTTTATGTTGCAACATAATGAAAATGAAACAGAATGAAATTCAACAACTGCGCCAAGAACTACAGCACCAGCCACCGCCACAACCTCAGCACCGAAAATTACAGCAGTCGCTGCCGCAATCCCGAAATCAGCAACAACAACAACAACATGACCAGCGTTACGATCCGCTGTACTATATAGATAAAGAGAGTTTCCATGTTGGTGGCGATATTCATATTCCAAGCTCTAAAATGCAAGAGGCTTTTGGTTCAACTAAGCCAGCAAAATTTATAAGTATCATGTCTTTGGCGGTATGGGGACAATACGATCTTTCACACCGAGTTGTTCGTAAGCAAAAAAACACGGGCATTCGAACGGAGTTGACTCCTAGGAAAAAGGAGTTGGTTAAAATTCATTATCACCAATTCTTGAAAACAAAGAATTACTCGCTGGAAAAGTTGAATTTCGAAAAAAGTTCTATTCGCGTAAATACTTATTTTGATAGAGCTATACAAGAGGCTAAAAGATTATGCCGCGAGTAATATTTATTTAATTTTTTCTATTTTATAAAATTCATTTTTATAGTAATATTTAAATTTTATTTTAATATTTTACTTACATTTTTAACTACTTTAAGCATTTATATTTAATCTATACTTATAAGATTATTTTCAATACTTACGTTTATGTTGCAACATAATGAAAATGAAACAGAATGAAATTCAACAACTGCGCCAAGAACTACAGCACCAGCCACCGCCACAACCTCAGCACCGAAAATTACAGCAGTCGCTGCCGCAATCCCGAAATCAGCAACAACAACAACAACATGACCAGCGTTACGATCCGCTGTACTATATAGATAAAGAGAGTTTCCATGTTGGTGGCGATATTCATATTCCAAGCTCTAAAATGCAAGAGGCTTTTGGTTCAACTAAGCCAGCAAAATTTATAAGTATCATGTCTTTGGCGGTATGGGGACAATACGATCTTTCACACCGAGTTGTTCGTAAGCAAAAAAACACGGGCATTCGAACGGAGTTGACTCCTAGGAAAAAGGAGTTGGTTAAAATTCATTATCACCAATTCTTGAAAACAAAGAATTACTCGCTGGAAAAGTTGAATTTCGAAAAAAGTTCTATTCGCGTAAATACTTATTTTGATAGAGCTATACAAGAGGCTAAAAGATTATGCCGCGAGTAATATTTATTTAATTTTTTCTATTTTTTAAAATTCATTTTTATAGTAATATTTAAATTTTATTTTAATATTTTACTTACATTGTTAACTACTTTAAGCATTTATATTTATTTGCATATTTAATCTATACTTATAAGATTATTTTCAATACTTACGTTTATGTTGCAACATAATGAAAATGAAACAGAATGAAATTCAACAACTGCGCCAAGAACTACAGCACCAGCCACCGCCACAACCTCAGCACCGAAAATTACAGCAGTCGCTGCCGCAATCCCGAAATCAGCAACAACAACAACAACATGACCAGCGTTACGATCCGCTGTACTATATAGATAAAGAGAGTTTCCATGTTGGTGGCGATATTCATATTCCAAGCTCTAAAATGCAAGAGGCTTTTGGTTCAACTAAGCCAGCAAAATTTATAAGTATCATGTCTTTGGCGGTATGGGGACAATACGATCTTTCACACCGAGTTGTTCGTAAGCAAAAAAACACGGGCATTCGAACGGAGTTGACTCCTAGGAAAAAGGAGTTGGTTAAAATTCATTATCACCAATTCTTGAAAACAAAGAATTACTCGCTGGAAAAGTTGAATTTCGAAAAAAGTTCTATTCGCGTAAATACTTATTTTGATAGAGCTATACAAGAGGCTAAAAGATTATGCCGCGAGTAATATTTATTTAATTTTTTCTATTTTTTAAAATTCATTTTTATAGTAATATTTAAATTTTATTTTAATATTTTACTTACATTGTTAACTACTTTAAGCATTTATATTTATTTGCATATTTAATCTATACTTATAAGATTATTTTCAATACTTACGTTTATGTTGCAACATATGAAAATGAAACAGAATGAAATTCAACAACTGCGCCAAGAACTACAGCACCAGCCACCGCCACAACCTCAGCACCGAAAATTACAGCAGTCGCTGCCGCAATCCCGAAATCAGCAACAACAACAACAACATGACCAGCGTTACGATCCGCTGTACTATATAGATAAAGAGAGTTTCCATGTTGGTGGCGATATTCATATTCCAAGCTCTAAAATGCAAGAGGCTTTTGGTTCAACTAAGCCAGCAAAATTTATAAGTATCATGTCTTTGGCGGTATGGGGACAATACGATCTTTCACACCGAGTTGTTCGTAAGCAAAAAAACACGGGCATTCGAACGGAGTTGACTCCTAGGAAAAAGGAGTTGGTTAAAATTCATTATCACCAATTCTTGAAAACAAAGAATTACTCGCTGGAAAAGTTGAATTTCGAAAAAAGTTCTATTCGCGTAAATACTTATTTTGATAGAGCTATACAAGAGGCTAAAAGATTATGCCGCGAGTAATATTTATTTAATTTTTTCTATTTTTTAAAATTCATTTTTATAGTAATATTTAAATTTTATTTTAATATTTTACTTACATTGTTAACTACTTTAAGCATTTATATTTATTTGCATATTTAATCTATACTTATAAGATTATTTTCAATACTTACGTTTATGTTGCAACATAATGAAAATGAAACAGAATGAAATTCAACAACTGCGCCAAGAACTACAGCACCAGCCACCGCCACAACCTCAGCACCGAAAATTACAGCAGTCGCTGCCGCAATCCCGAAATCAGCAACAACAACAACAACATGACCAGCGTTACGATCCGCTGTACTATATAGATAAAGAGAGTTTCCATGTTGGTGGCGATATTCATATTCCAAGCTCTAAAATGCAAGAGGCTTTTGGTTCAACTAAGCCAGCAAAATTTATAAGTATCATGTCTTTGGCGGTATGGGGACAATACGATCTTTCACACCGAGTTGTTCGTAAGCAAAAAAACACGGGCATTCGAACGGAGTTGACTCCTAGGAAAAAGGAGTTGGTTAAAATTCATTATCACCAATTCTTGAAAACAAAGAATTACTCGCTGGAAAAGTTGAATTTTGAAAAAAGTTCTATTCGCGTAAATACTTATTTTGATAGAGCTATACAAGAGGCTAAAAGATTATGCCGCGAGTAATATTTATTTAATTTTTTCTATTTTTTAAAATTCATTTTTATAGTAATATTTAAATTTTATTTTAATATTTTACTTACATTGTTAACTACTTTAAGCATTTATATTTATTTGCATATTTAATCTATACTTATAAGATTATTTTCAATACTTACGTTTATGTTGCAACATAATGAAAATGAAACAGAATGAAATTCAACAACTGCGCCAAGAACTACAGCACCAGCCACCGCCACAACCTCAGCACCGAAAATTACAGCAGTCGCTGCCGCAATCCCGAAATCAGCAACAACAACAACAACATGACCAGCGTTACGATCCGCTGTACTATATAGATAAAGAGAGTTTCCATGTTGGTGGCGATATTCATATTCCAAGCTCTAAAATGCAAGAGGCTTTTGGTTCAACTAAGCCAGCAAAATTTATAAGTATCATGTCTTTGGCGGTATGGGGACAATACGATCTTTCACACCGAGTTGTTCGTAAGCAAAAAAACACGGGCATTCGAACGGAGTTGACTCCTAGGAAAAAGGAGTTGGTTAAAATTCATTATCACCAATTCTTGAAAACAAAGAATTACTCGCTGGAAAAGTTGAATTTCGAAAAAAGTTCTATTCGCGTAAATACTTATTTTGATAGAGCTATACAAGAGGCTAAAAGATTATGCCGCGAGTAATATTTATTTAATTTTTTCTATTTTTTAAAATTCATTTTTATAGTAATATTTAAATTTTATTTTAATATTTTACTTACATTGTTAACTACTTTAAGCATTTATATTTATTCGCATATTTAATCTATACTTATAAGATTATTTTCAATACTTACGTTTATGTTGCAACATAATGAAAATGAAACAGAATGAAATTCAACAACTGCGCCAAGAACTACAGCACCAGCCACCGCCACAACCTCAGCACCGAAAATTACAGCAGTCGCTGCCGCAATCCCGAAATCAGCAACAACAACAACAACATGACCAGCGTTACGATCCGCTGTACTATATAGATAAAGAGAGTTTCCATGTTGGTGGCGATATTCATATTCCAAGCTCTAAAATGCAAGAGGCTTTTGGTTCAACTAAGCCAGCAAAATTTATAAGTATCATGTCTTTGGCGGTATGGGGACAATACGATCTTTCACACCGAGTTGTTCGTAAGCAAAAAAACACGGGCATTCGAACGGAGTTGACTCCTAGGAAAAAGGAGTTGGTTAAAATTCATTATCACCAATTCTTGAAAACAAAGAATTACTCGCTGGAAAAGTTGAATTTCGAAAAAAGTTCTATTCGCGTAAATACTTATTTTGATAGAGCTATACAAGAGGCTAAAAGATTATGCCGCGAGTAATATTTATTTAATTTTTTCTATTTTTTAAAATTCATTTTTATAGTAATATTTAAATTTTATTTTAATATTTTACTTACATTGTTAAATACTTTAAGCATTTATATTTATTTGCATATTTAATCTATACTTATAAGATTATTTTCAATACTTACGTTTATGTTGCAACATAATGAAAATGAAACAGAATGAAATTCAACAACTGCGCCAAGAACTACAGCACCAGCCACCGCCACAACCTCAGCACCGAAAATTACAGCAGTCGCTGCCGCAATCCCGAAATCAGCAACAACAACAACAACATGACCAGCGTTACGATCCGCTGTACTATATAGATAAAGAGAGTTTCCATGTTGGTGGCGATATTCATATTCCAAGCTCTAAAATGCAAGAGGTTTTTGGTTCAACTAAGCCAGCAAAATTTATAAGTATCATGTCTTTGGCGGTATGGGGACAATACGATCTTTCACACCGAGTTGTTCGTAAGCAAAAAAACACGGGCATTCGAACGGAGTTGACTCCTAGGAAAAAGGAGTTGGTTAAAATTCATTATCACCAATTCTTGAAAACAAAGAATTACTCGCTTGAAAAGTTGAATTTCGAAAAAAGTTCTATTCGCGTAAATACTTATTTTGATAGAGCTATACAAGAGGCTAAAAGATTATGCCGCGAGTAATATTTATTTAATTTTTTCTATTTTTTAAAATTCATTTTTATAGTAATATTTAAATTTTATTTTAATATTTTACTTACATTGTTAACTACTTTAAGCATTTATATTTATTTGCATATTTAATCTATACTTATAAGATTATTTTCAATACTTACGTTTATGTTGCAACATAATGAAAATGAAACAGAATGAAATTCAACAACTGCGCCAAGAACTACAGCACCAGCCACCGCCACAACCTCAGCACCGAAAATTACAGCAGTCGCTGCCGCAATCCCGAAATCAGCAACAACAACAACAACATGACCAGCGTTACGATCCGCTGTACTATATAGATAAAGAGAGTTTCCATGTTGGTGGCGATATTCATATTCCAAGCTCTAAAATGCAAGAGGCTTTTGGTTCAACTAAGCCAGCAAAATTTATAAGTATCATGTCTTTGGCGGTATGGGGACAATACGATCTTTCACACCGAGTTGTTCGTAAGCAAAAAAACACGGGCATTCGAACGGAGTTGACTCCTAGGAAAAAGGAGTTGGTTAAAATTCATTATCACCAATTCTTGAAAACAAAGAATTACTCGCTGGAAAAGTTGAATTTCGAAAAAAGTTCTATTCGCGTAAATACTTATTTTGATAGAGCTATACAAGAGGCTAAAAGATTATGCCGCGAGTAATATTTATTTAATTTTTTTCTATTTTTTAAAATTCATTTTTATAGTAATATTTAAATTTTATTTTAATATTTTACTTACATTGTTAACTACTTTAAGCATTTATATTTATTTGCATATTTAATCTATACTTATAAGATTATTTTCAATACTTACGTTTATGTTGCAACATAATGAAAATGAAACAGAATGAAATTCAACAACTGCGCCAAGAACTACAGCACCAGCCACCGCCACAACCTCAGCACCGAAAATTACAGCAGTCGCTGCCGCAATCCCGAAATCAGCAACAACAACAACAACATGACCAGCGTTACGATCCGCTGTACTATATAGATAAAGAGAGTTTCCATGTTGGTGGCGATATTCATATTCCAAGCTCTAAAATGCAAGAGGCTTTTGGTTCAACTAAGCCAGCAAAATTTATAAGTATCATGTCTTTGGCGGTATGGGGACAATACGATCTTTCACACCGAGTTGTTCGTAAGCAAAAAAACACGGGCATTCGAACGGAGTTGACTCCTAGGAAAAAGGAGTTGGTTAAAATTCATTATCACCAATTCTTGAAAACAAAGAATTACTCGCTGGAAAAGTTGAATTTCGAAAAAAGTTCTATTCGCGTAAATACTTATTTTG
Organism: Coleophora flavipennella; assembly: GCA_947284805.1. Lineage (NCBI taxonomy): Eukaryota > Metazoa > Arthropoda > Insecta > Lepidoptera > Coleophoridae > Coleophora > Coleophora flavipennella. The sequence continues at coordinate 17,733,643 of OX369263.1, read as the reverse complement.
ATAGAGCTATACAAGAGGCTAAAAGATTATGCCGCGAGTAATATTTATTTAATTTTTTCTATTTTTTAAAATTCATTTTTATAGTAATATTTAAATTTTATTTTAATATTTTACTTACATTGTTAACTACTTTAAGCATTTATATTTATTTGCATATTTAATCTATACTTATAAGATTATTTTCAATACTTACGTTTATGTTGCAACATAATGAAAATGAAACAGAATGAAATTCAACAACTGCGCCAAGAACTACAGCACCAGCCACCGCCACAACCTCAGCACCGAAAATTACAGCAGTCGCTGCCGCAATCCCGAAATCAGCAACAACAACAACAACATGACCAGCGTTACGATCCGCTGTCTTCTTCTTCTTCTTTGGCCTCGCCTTTTCCCGTTACGCGGGGTCGGCTTTCCTGGTGCTGAGGCGCCACTTATTCCGCTGGTATGCGTCGTCATCTGAAAGCCCCAACTGCTTCAAGTCCTTGCGGACATTCGTCATTCACGTAGTTGGGGGCCTTCCCCTCCCTCTCTCCTTTGTAGCCATGGAAAGGCACTTCTTCACGACATGGTCGTCTGGTCTTCGCTGTATATGACCGTACCATCTCAGCCTAGACTCCGTGATTTTTTCTGCGATAGGCGCAACTTTAAAGGTCCCTCTTATGTGTTCATTGCGCACCCTGTCTTTAAGTGTAACTCCGCCCGCCCAGCGCAGCATTCGCATCTCGGTCGTGTGTAGCTTCTGTACATGGCTTTTCTTCGCAGCCCATACCTCGCTGCCGTAGAGGAGAGCTGGTCTAACAGCAGTTTTATATACCTTGCCTTTTGTTCTTATTGGCATTTTGCTATCGCACAGTACTCCTGTAAGAGTACGCCATTTACTCCACCCACAGGTTGTCCGATGAGCTATATCTGCTTCAATGGATCCATCCGCCGAGATAACGGAACCCAAGTACTTGAAATTCTTTACTCTAGGTAGAGCTGTGCCATCTAGCCTGACGTCCGCGTGCGCTGAGTTACCCGGATCGAAGTTAAAGACCATGTATTCCGTCTTAGTTCTACTGATGCGCAACCCATTTGACTCGAGTACCTCCCTCCATTGCTCTAAATTATCTTGTACATCTTGAAAGTTATCGGATATTAGTGCTACGTCGTCGGCATATAAAAGGTTCCACGGAGTGGGTTTTTGTATTTTTGCGGTAAGAAAATCCATCACGATATTGAATATCAAAGGGCTCATGGCGCTTCCTTGATGAACACCCACTCTAATATCGAAGCTGTCTGATAGCCCAGCTGCACTTCTCACATGTGTCTGGATATCTTTATACATGTCTGCAATTAGTCTTATGTATATTTCTGGTACATTTTTTTTTCTCAGTGCCTGCCATATTATGGACCTTGGTACACGGTCGAAGGCTTTTTCAAGATCTATAAAGACTATCCATATGTTTTGCTTATTAACTTGGGCTTTTTCGATGATAGTACGTACCGCATGGATTGCATCAGTAGTTCCTTTACCAGCCACAAATCCAAACTGGTTTTCTGTCAGAGTGATATGCTTTAGAAGACGCTCGCTTAAAACCCTCTCCCATATTTTGAGAGTATGTGAGGTGAGTTTTATACCTCTGAAGTTTCCACATTCACGTACATCTCCCTTGTTTTTGTAGAATGGTACTAGTGTGCTTTTTCGCCAAGAGTCGGGCATGGTTTCGCTTGTAATGATGTTGTTGAACAAACTAGTAAGCCACACTTCACCTTCCTGTTTAAGGAGCTTCCAAAGTTCTACTGGAATGCCGTCTGGTCCGGTAGCTTTACGTTTCTTCATTTTGGAAATTGCTTTTCTGACTTCTGCTTCGGAAACTTCATTCACTGGTCCTTGCGTCTTCGGTAGTTCTGATTCCGGTTGGCGTGGAAATTCTTCATTCAGTAGACTGCTGTAGTATTCATACCATCTTCTACATATTTCTTTATCAGTTGTTAACAACGTACCTTCCTTATTTTTTATGTATTTTGTAGCAATGAAATCTTTAGTATTTGTATGTCTTTGCTTTGCTATTTTGTATATTTCGTTATCGGTTGCCTCTTCCAAGCGCTTATATAGATCTTGTACAGCTCTTTCTTTCTCTATAGCGATAGTTCTTTTAGAGATTTTTTTTGCCTCTTTGTATTTTTCCTTATCTTCGTCAGATTTAGTTTCTTGCCAGGTCTTAAATAGGCGTTTCTTTTCGTCTACGCTGTTTTTGGTGCGATTGTTCCACCAGCGAGTTTCTTTTTGATTATGAAGGGCTCCTTTGCTGATTCCTAGTACTTTCTTGGCTGTTTTAAGACAAAATTCTTCAAAGTTTGACCATACAGTAGAGGGGGTGTCGTCTTGAGGTACACTTTTACCGAAATAGTCAACAATATCATTCCGTAGGTTGCATCCCTTTTGTGAGTGAAGCTCATGCCATTTAATTTTTGTAACCTTAGGTTTCTTAATATTTATAAATCTACGTAGTTTCAAAGCTGCTAAGAGTAGTCGATGCTGCGAAGTTAGAGGTTCACCAGGGATAACCTTGCAATCTTTAATCTGTCTTAGGTTTCGCCTATCAGCTAGTATGTAGTCTATTTGTGTTTTAGTGTTCCCACTTTTATATGTAATTAAATGTTCATCCTTCTTTTTGAAAAAAGTGTTTACTACTGCCAAGTTATGTGATGTTGCGAATTCTAAAATTGTTTCTCCTTCCCTATTTAATTTTCCGAATCCATAGCCACCATGCTGCTCTTCGAAACCGCCCATGTCTACGCCTACGTGCCCGTTAAGATCCCCACATACAAGTGTGTGTTCGGTTTTAGGTATGGTCATTTGGTGAGCATGAAGGTCTTCCCAAAATTCAAGTTTGTCTGCTTCCGGGCAGTTAACCTGTGGTGCGTAAACAGAAATGATATTAAGACATGCTTGATTTTCCAGGGCAAGTTTAACAGCTATTATTCGATCACTGATCCTTTTTATGTCTACTACATTTTGGCTGAGATAGTGGTCTAATATAACTCCTACTCCGTTTTTAGTGTTTCCCTTTCCATAATATATGAGTTTATATCCCTTCCCTATTTGCCGTGATTTTGCACCCTTCCATTTTGTTTCTTGAACGCAACAGATATTTATGCGACGTCTTTCGAGAATAGCGCTGAGTTCAGCACTGCGTCCTGTCATCGTTCCAATGTTCCAAGTGGCTATACGAACTTCGGACATTGGGGCGGTGGCCCGTTGTTTCTTCTCGTCGCTTGGGGGGAACGCCCTAATATCATTCGCAGTTCGATCTTCTCCGTCGCTTGAGGGGGACGCCCTAGCTCTAGTGTTTTCTCTTTTCTTGTTTTGCCTCATACCAGTATAAATGTTGGCTTTTCTTTTACGATCGGTTGCCACCTGACATCAAGGTCGTAATCTTCCTGGAAGACTTGAGCGCCGCCGTTGACCCATGTAGAGTTCTTTCGCCGCCTGCTCTAATGAACCCTCCGACCTGAGAGCCCATCACAGCCGAGGACCTCTGCTCCAAGTACGCCGAAGGAGCTCCGTGGCTGGGTTTGATAACGGAGTTTTCTCTCCGACCTGTTGGTCCGCGGGAGGTATTTTATTTCCCTCCTACCCTCCAACCATTGGTTGGCGAGCATTCCCCCATCCGCCACCTGGGGACGCGCCCTCTAGGGGTGAGGTTCCCCCGTTACGATCCGCTGTACTATATAGATAAAGAGAGTTTCCATGTTGGTGGCGATATTCATATTCCAAGCTCTAAAATGCAAGAGGCTTTTGGTTCAACTAAGCCAGCAAAATTTATAAGTATCATGTCTTTGGCGGTATGGGGACAATACGATCTTTCACACCGAGTTGTTCGTAAGCAAAAAAACACGGGCATTCGAACGGAGTTGACTCCTAGGAAAAAGGAGTTGGTTAAAATTCATTATCACCAATTCTTGAAAACAAAGAATTACTCGCTGGAAAAGTTGAATTTCGAAAAAAGTTCTATTCGCGTAAATACTTATTTTGATAGAGCTATACAAGAGGCTAAAAGATTATGCCGCGAGTAATATTTATTTAATTTTTTCTATTTTTTAAAATTCATTTTTATAGTAATATTTAAATTTTATTTTAATATTTTACTTACATTGTTAACTACTTTAAGCATTTATATTTATTTGCATATTTAATCTATACTTATAAGATTATTTTCAATACTTACGTTTATGTTGCAACATAATGAAAATGAAACAGAATGAAATTCAACAACTGCGCCAAGAACTACAGCACCAGCCACCGCCACAACCTCAGCACCGAAAATTACAGCAGTCGCTGCCGCAATCCCGAAATCAGCAACAACAACAACAACATGACCAGCGTTACGATCCGCTGTACTATATAGATAAAGAGAGTTTCCATGTTGGTGGCGATATTCATATTCCAAGCTCTAAAATGCAAGAGGCTTTTGGTTCAACTAAGCCAGCAAAATTTATAAGTATCATGTCTTTGGCGGTATGGGGACAATACGATCTTTCACACCGAGTTGTTCGTAAGCAAAAAAACACGGGCATTCGAACGGAGTTGACTCCTAGGAAAAAGGAGTTGGTTAAAATTCATTATCACCAATTCTTGAAAACAAAGAATTACTCGCTGGAAAAGTTGAATTTCGAAAAAAGTTCTATTCGCGTAAATACTTATTTTGATAGAGCTATACAAGAGGCTAAAAGATTATGCCGCGAGTAATATTTATTTAATTTTTTCTATTTTTTAAAATTCATTTTTATAGTAATATTTAAATTTTATTTTAATATTTTACTTACATTGTTAACTACTTTAAGCATTTATATTTATTTGCATATTTAATCTATACTTATAAGATTATTTTCAATACTTACGTTTATGTTGCAACATAATGAAAATGAAACAGAATGAAATTCAACAACTGCGCCAAGAACTACAGCACCAGCCACCGCCACAACCTCAGCACCGAAAATTACAGCAGTCGCTGCCGCAATCCCGAAATCAGCAACAACAACAACAACATGACCAGCGTTACGATCCGCTGTACTATATAGATAAAGAGAGTTTCCATGTTGGTGGCGATATTCATATTCCAAGCTCTAAAATGCAAGAGGCTTTTGGTTCAACTAAGCCAGCAAAATTTATAAGTATCATGTCTTTGGCGGTATGGGGACAATACGATCTTTCACACCGAGTTGTTCGTAAGCAAAAAAACACGGGCATTCGAACGGAGTTGACTCCTAGGAAAAAGGAGTTGGTTAAAATTCATTATCACCAATTCTTGAAAACAAAGAATTACTCGCTGGAAAAGTTGAATTTCGAAAAAAGTTCTATTCGCGTAAATACTTATTTTGATAGAGCTATACAAGAGGCTAAAAGATTATGCCGCGAGTAATATTTATTTAATTTTTTCTATTTTTTAAAATTCATTTTTATAGTAATATTTAAATTTTATTTTAATATTTTACTTACATTGTTAACTACTTTAAGCATTTATATTTATTTGCATATTTAATCTATACTTATAAGATTATTTTCAATACTTACGTTTATGTTGCAACATAATGAAAATGAAACAGAATGAAATTCAACAACTGCGCCAAGAACTACAGCACCAGCCACCGCCACAACCTCAGCACCGAAAATTACAGCAGTCGCTGCCGCAATCCCGAAATCAGCAACAACAACAACAACATGACCAGCGTTACGATCCGCTGTACTATATAGATAAAGAGAGTTTCCATGTTGGTGGCGATATTCATATTCCAAGCTCTAAAATGCAAGAGGCTTTTGGTTCAACTAAGCCAGCAAAATTTATAAGTATCATGTCTTTGGCGGTATGGGGACAATACGATCTTTCACACCGAGTTGTTCGTAAGCAAAAAAACACGGGCATTCGAACGGAGTTGACTCCTAGGAAAAAGGAGTTGGTTAAAATTCATTATCACCAATTCTTGAAAACAAAGAATTACTCGCTGGAAAAGTTGAATTTCGAAAAAAGTTCTATTCGCGTAAATACTTATTTTGATAGAGCTATACAAGAGGCTAAAAGATTATGCCGCGAGTAATATTTATTTAATTTTTTTCTATTTTTTAAAATTCATTTTTATAGTAATATTTAAATTTTATTTTAATATTTTACTTACATTGTTAACTACTTTAAGCATTTATATTTATTTGCATATTTAATCTATACTTATAAGATTATTTTCAATACTTACGTTTATGTTGCAACATAATGAAAATGAAACAGAATGAAATTCAACAACTGCGCCAAGAACTACAGCACCAGCCACCGCCACAACCTCAGCACCGAAAATTACAGCAGTCGCTGCCGCAATCCCGAAATCAGCAACAACAACAACAACATGACCAGCGTTACGATCCGCTGTACTATATAGATAAAGAGAGTTTCCATGTTGGTGGCGATATTCATATTCCAAGCTCTAAAATGCAAGAGGCTTTTGGTTCAACTAAGCCAGCAAAATTTATAAGTATCATGTCTTTGGCGGTATGGGGACAATACGATCTTTCACACCGAGTTGTTCGTAAGCAAAAAAACACGGGCATTCGAACGGAGTTGACTCCTAGGAAAAAGGAGTTGGTTAAAATTCATTATCACCAATTCTTGAAAACAAAGAATTACTCGCTGGAAAAGTTGAATTTCGAAAAAAGTTCTATTCGCGTAAATACTTATTTTGATAGAGCTATACAAGAGGCTAAAAGATTATGCCGCGAGTAATATTTATTTAATTTTTTCTATTTTTTAAAATTCATTTTTATAGTAATATTTAAATTTTATTTTAATATTTTACTTACATTGTTAACTACTTTAAGCATTTATATTTATTTGCATATTTAATCTATACTTATAAGATTATTTTCAATACTTACGTTTATGTTGCAACATAATGAAAATGAAACAGAATGAAATTCAACAACTGCGCCAAGAACTACAGCACCAGCCACCGCCACAACCTCAGCACCGAAAATTACAGCAGTCGCTGCCGCAATCCCGAAATCAGCAACAACAACAACAACATGACCAGCGTTACGATCCGCTGTACTATATAGATAAAGAGAGTTTCCATGTTGGTGGCGATATTCATATTCCAAGCTCTAAAATGCAAGAGGCTTTTGGTTCAACTAAGCCAGCAAAATTTATAAGTATCATATCTTTGGCGGTATGGGGACAATACGATCTTTCACACCGAGTTGTTCGTAAGCAAAAAAACACGGGCATTCGAACGGAGTTGACTCCTAGGAAAAAGGAGTTGGTTAAAATTCATTATCACCAATTCTTGAAAACAAAGAACTACTCGCTGGAAAAGTTGAATTTCGAAAAAAGTTCTATTCGCGTAAATACTTATTTTGATAGAGCTATACAAGAGGCTAAAAGATTATGCCGCGAGTAATATTTATTTAATTTTTTCTATTTTTTAAAATTCATTTTTATAGTAATATTTAAATTTTATTTTAATATTTTACTTACATTGTTAACTACTTTAAGCATTTATATTTATTTGCATATTTAATCTATACTTATAAGATTATTTTCAATACTTACGTTTATGTTGCAACATAATGAAAATGAAACAGAATGAAATTCAACAACTGCGCCAAGAACTACAGCACCAGCCACCGCCACAACCTCAGCACCGAAAATTACAGCAGTCGCTGCCGCAATCCCGAAATCAGCAACAACAACAACAACATGACCAGCGTTACGATCCGCTGTACTATATAGATAAAGAGAGTTTCCATGTTGGTGGCGATATTCATATTCCAAGCTCTAAAATGCAAGAGGCTTTTGGTTCAACTAAGCCAGCAAAATTTATAAGTATCATGTCTTTGGCGGTATGGGGACAATACGATCTTTCACACCGAGTTGTTCGTAAGCAAAAAAACACGGGCATTCGAACGGAGTTGACTCCTAGGAAAAAGGAGTTGGTTAAAATTCATTATCACCAATTCTTGAAAACAAAGAATTACTCGCTGGAAAAGTTGAATTTCGAAAAAAGTTCTATTCGCGTAAATACTTATTTTGATAGAGCTATACAAGAGGCTAAAAGATTATGCCGCGAGTAATATTTATTTAATTTTTTCTATTTTTTAAAATTCATTTTTATAGTAATATTTAAATTTTATTTTAATATTTTACTTACATTGTTAACTACTTTAAGCATTTATATTTATTTGCATATTTAATCTATACTTATAAGATTATTTTCAATACTTACGTTTATGTTGCAACATAATGAAAATGAAACAGAATGAAATTCAACAACTGCGCCAAGAACTACAGCACCAGCCACCGCCACAACCTCAGCACCGAAAATTACAGCAGTCGCTGCCGCAATCCCGAAATCAGCAACAACAACAACAACATGACCAGCGTTACGATCCGCTGTACTATATAGATAAAGAGAGTTTCCATGTTGGTGGCGATATTCATATTCCAAGCTCTAAAATGCAAGAGGCTTTTGGTTCAACTAAGCCAGCAAAATTTATAAGTATCATGTCTTTGGCGGTATGGGGACAATACGATCTTTCACACCGAGTTGTTCGTAAGCAAAAAAACACGGGCATTCGAACGGAGTTGACTCCTAGGAAAAAGGAGTTGGTTAAAATTCATTATCACCAATTCTTGAAAACAAAGAATTACTCGCTGGAAAAGTTGAATTTCGAAAAAAGTTCTATTCGCGTAAATACTTATTTTGATAGAGCTATACAAGAGGCTAAAAGATTATGCCGCGACTAATATTTATTTAATTTTTTCTATTTTTTAAAATTCATTTTTATAGTAATATTTAAATTTTATTTTAATATTTTACTTACATTGTTAACTACTTTAAGCATTTATATTTATTTGCATATTTAATCTATACTTATAAGATTATTTTCAATACTTACGTTTATGTTGCAACATAATGAAAATGAAACAGAATGAAATTCAACAACTGCGCCAAGAACTACAGCACCAGCCACCGCCACAACCTCAGCACCGAAAATTACAGCAGTCGCTGCCGCAATCCCGAAATCAGCAACAACAACAACAACATGACCAGCGTTACGATCCGCTGTACTATATAGATAAAGAGAGTTTCCATGTTGGTGGCGATATTCATATTCCAAGCTCTAAAATGCAAGAGGCTTTTGGTTCAACTAAGCCAGCAAAATTTATAAGTATCATGTCTTTGGCGGTATGGGGACAATACGATCTTTCACACCGAGTTGTTCGTAAGCAAAAAAACACGGGCATTCGAACGGAGTTGACTCCTAGGAAAAAGGAGTTGGTTAAAATTCATTATCACCAATTCTTGAAAACAAAGAATTACTCGCTGGAAAAGTTGAATTTCGAAAAAAGTTCTATTCGCGTAAATACTTATTTTGATAGAGCTATACAAGAGGCTAAAAGATTATGCCGCGAGTAATATTTATTTAATTTTTTCTATTTTTTAAAATTCATTTTTATAGTAATATTTAAATTTTATTTTAATATTTTACTTACATTGTTAACTACTTTAAGCATTTATATTTATTTGCATATTTAATCTATACTTATAAGATTATTTTCAATACTTACGTTTATGTTGCAACATAATGAAAATGAAACAGAATGAAATTCAACAACTGCGCCAAGAACTACAGCACCAGCCACCGCCACAACCTCAGCACCGAAAATTACAGCAGTCGCTGCCGCAATCCCGAAATCAGCAACAACAACAACAACATGACCAGCGTTACGATCCGCTGTACTATATAGATAAAGAGAGTTTCCATGTTGGTGGCGATATTCATATTCCAAGCTCTAAAATGCAAGAGGCTTTTGGTTCAACTAAGCCAGCAAAATTTATAAGTATCATGTCTTTGGCGGTATGGGGACAATACGATCTTTCACACCGAGTTGTTCGTAAGCAAAAAAACACGGGCATTCGAACGGAGTTGACTCCTAGGAAAAAGGAGTTGGTTAAAATTCATTATCACCAATTCTTGAAAACAAAGAATTACTCGCTGGAAAAGTTGAATTTCGAAAAAAGTTCTATTCGCGTAAATACTTATTTTGATAGAGCTATACAAGAGGCTAAAAGATTATGCCGCGAGTAATATTTATTTAATTTTTTCTATTTTTTAAAATTCATTTTTATAGTAATATTTAAATTTTATTTTAATATTTTACTTACATTGTTAACTACTTTAAGCATTTATATTTATTTGCATATTTAATCTATACTTATAAGATTATTTTCAATACTTACGTTTATGTTGCAACATAATGAAAATGAAACAGAATGAAATTCAACAACTGCGCCAAGAACTACAGCACCAGCCACCGCCACAACCTCAGCACCGAAAATTACAGCAGTCGCTACCGCAATCCCGAAATCAGCAACAACAACAACAACATGACCAGCGTTACGATCCGCTGTACTATATAGATAAAGAGAGTTTCCATGTTGGTGGCGATATTCATATTCCAAGCTCTAAAATGCAAGAGGCTTTTGGTTCAACTAAGCCAGCAAAATTTATAAGTATCATGTCTTTGGCGGTATGGGGACAATACGATCTTTCACACCGAGTTGTTCGTAAGCAAAAAAACACGGGCATTCGAACGGAGTTGACTCCTAGGAAAAAGGAGTTGGTTAAAATTCATTATCACCAATTCTTGAAAACAAAGAATTACTCGCTGGAAAAGTTGAATTTCGAAAAAAGTTCTATTCGCGTAAATACTTATTTTGATAGAGCTATACAAGAGGCTAAAAGATTATGCCGCGAGTAATATTTATTTAATTTTTTCTATTTTTTAAAATTCATTTTTATAGTAATATTTAAATTTTATTTTAATATTTTACTAACATTGTTAACTACTTTAAGCATTTATATTTATTTGCATATTTAATCTATACTTATAAGATTATTTTCAATACTTACGTTTATGTTGCAACATAATGAAAATGAAACAGAATGAAATTCAACAACTGCGCCAAGAACTACAGCACCAGCCACCGCCACAACCTCAGCACCGAAAATTACAGCAGTCGCTGCCGCAATCCCGAAATCAGCAACAACAACAACAACATGACCAGCGTTACGATCCGCTGTACTATATAGATAAAGAGAGTTTCCATGTTGGTGGCGATATTCATATTCCAAGCTCTAAAATGCAAGAGGCTTTTGGTTCAACTAAGCCAGCAAAATTTATAAGTATCATGTCTTTGGCGGTATGGGGACAATACGATCTTTCACACCGAGTTGTTCGTAAGCAAAAAAACACGGGCATTCGAACGGAGTTGACTCCTAGGAAAAAGGAGTTGGTTAAAATTCATTATCACCAATTCTTGAAAACAAAGAATTACTCGCTGGAAAAGTTGAATTTCGAAAAAAGTTCTATTCGCGTAAATACTTATTTTGATAGAGCTATACAAGAGGCTAAAAGATTATGCCGCGAGTAATATTTATTTAATTTTTTCTATTTTTTAAAATTCATTTTTATAGTAATATTTAAATTTATTTTAATATTTTACTTACATTGTTAACTACTTTAAGCATTTATATTTATTTGCATATTTAATCTATACTTATAAGATTATTTTCAATACTTACGTTTATGTTGCAACATAATGAAAATGAAACAGAATGAAATTCAACAACTGCGCCAAGAACTACAGCACCAGCCACCGCCACAACCTCAGCACCGAAAATTACAGCAGTCGCTGCCGCAATCCCGAAATCAGCAACAACAACAACAACATGACCAGCGTTACGATCCGCTGTACTATATAGATAAAGAGAGTTTCCATGTTGGTGGCGATATTCATATTCCAAGCTCTAAAATGCAAGAGGCTTTTGGTTCAACTAAGCCAGCAAAATTTATAAGTATCATGTCTTTGGCGGTATGGGGACAATACGATCTTTCACACCGAGTTGTTCGTAAGCAAAAAAACACGGGCATTCGAACGGAGTTGACTCCTAGGAAAAAGGAGTTGGTTAAAATTCATTATCACCAATTCTTGAAAACAAAGAATTACTCGCTGGAAAAGTTGAATTTCGAAAAAAGTTCTATTCGCGTAAATACTTATTTTGATAGAGCTATACAAGAGGCTAAAAGATTATGCCGCGAGTAATATTTATTTAATTTTTTCTATTTTTTAAAATTCATTTTTATAGTAATATTTAAATTTTATTTTAATATTTTACTTACATTGTTAACTACTTTAAGCATTTATATTTATTTGCATATTTAATCTATACTTATAAGATTATTTTCAATACTTACGTTTATGTTGCAACATAATGAAAATGAAACAGAATGAAATTCAACAACTGCGCCAAGAACTACAGCACCAGCCACCGCCACAACCTCAGCACCGAAAATTACAGCAGTCGCTGCCGCAATCCCGAAATCAGCAACAACAACAACAACATGACCAGCGTTACGATCCGCTGTACTATATAGATAAAGAGAGTTTCCATGTTGGTGGCGATATTCATATTCCAAGCTCTAAAATGCAAGAGGCTTTTGGTTCAACTAAGCCAGCAAAATTTATAAGTATCATGTCTTTGGCGGTATGGGGACAATACGATCTTTCACACCGAGTTGTTCGTAAGCAAAAAAACACGGGCATTTGAACGGAGTTGACTCCTAGGAAAAAGGAGTTGGTTAAAATTCATTATCACCAATTCTTGAAAACAAAGAATTACTCGCTGGAAAAGTTGAATTTCGAAAAAAGTTCTATTCGCGTAAATACTTATTTTGATAGAGCTATACAAGAGGCTAAAAGATTATGCCGCGAGTAATATTTATTTAATTTTTTCTATTTTTTAAAATTCATTTTTATAGTAATATTTAAATTTTATTTTAATATTTTACTTACATTGTTAACTACTTTAAGCATTTATATTTATTTGCATATTTAATCTATACTTATAAGATTATTTTCAATACTTACGTTTATGTTGCAACATAATGAAAATGAAACAGAATGAAATTCAACAACTGCGCCAAGAACTACAGCACCAGCCACCGCCACAACCTCAGCACCGAAAATTACAGCAGTCGCTGCCGCAATCCCGAAATCAGCAACAACAACAACAACATGACCAGCGTTACGATCCGCTGTACTATATAGATAAAGAGAGTTTCCATGTTGGTGGCGATATTCATATTCCAAGCTCTAAAATGCAAGAGGCTTTTGGTTCAACTAAGCCAGCAAAATTTATAAGTATCATGTCTTTGGCGGTATGGGGACAATACGATCTTTCACACCGAGTTGTTCGTAAGCAAAAAAACACGGGCATTCGAACGGAGTTGACTCCTAGGAAAAAGGAGTTGGTTAAAATTCATTATCACCAATTCTTGAAAACAAAGAATTACTCGCTGGAAAAGTTGAATTTCGAAAAAAGTTCTATTCGCGTAAATACTTATTTTGATAGAGCTATACAAGAGGCTAAAAGATTATGCCGCGAGTAATATTTATTTAATTTTTTCTATTTTTTAAAATTCATTTTTATAGTAATATTTAAATTTTATTTTAATATTTTACTTACATTGTTAACTACTTTAAGCATTTATATTTATTTGCATATTTAATCTATACTTATAAGATTATTTTCAATACTTACGTTTATGTTGCAACATAATGAAAATGAAACAGAATGAAATTCAACAACTGCGCTAAGAACTACAGCACCAGCCACCGCCACAACCTCAGCACCGAAAATTACAGCAGTCGCTGCCGCAATCCCGAAATCAGCAACAACAACAACAACATGACCAGCGTTACGATCCGCTGTACTATATAGATAAAGAGAGTTTCCATGTTGGTGGCGATATTCATATTCCAAGCTCTAAAATGCAAGAGGCTTTTGGTTCAACTAAGCCAGCAAAATTTATAAGTATCATGTCTTTGGCGGTATGGGGACAATACGATCTTTCACACCGAGTTGTTCGTAAGCAAAAAAACACGGGCATTCGAACGGAGTTGACTCCTAGGAAAAAGGAGTTGGTTAAAATTCATTATCACCAATTCTTGAAAACAAAGAATTACTCGCTGGAAAAGTTGAATTTCGAAAAAAGTTCTATTCGCGTAAATACTAATTTTGATAGAGCTATACAAGAGGCTAAAAGATTATGCCGCGACTAATATTTATTTAATTTTTTCTATTTTTTAAAATTCATTTTTATAGTAATATTTAAATTTTATTTTAATATTTTACTTACATTGTTAACTACTTTAAGCATTTATATTTATTTGCATATTTAATCTATACTTATAAGATTATTTTCAATACTTACGTTTATGTTGCAACATAATGAAAATGAAACAGAATGAAATTCAACAACTGCGCCAAGAACTACAGCACCAGCCACCGCCACAACCTCAGCACCGAAAATTACAGCAGTCGCTGCCGCAATCCCGAAATCAGCAACAACAACAACAACAACATGACCAGCGTTACGATCCGCTGTACTATATAGATAAAGAGAGTTTCCATGTTGGTGGCGATATTCATATTCCAAGCTCTAAAATGCAAGAGGCTTTTGGTTCAACTAAGCCAGCAAAATTTATAAGTATCATGTCTTTGGCGGTATGGGGACAATACGATCTTTCACACCGAGTTGTTCGTAAGCAAAAAAACACGGGCATTCGAACGGAGTTGACTCCTAGGAAAAAGGAGTTGGTTAAAATTCATTATCACCAATTCTTGAAAACAAAGAATTACTCGCTGGAAAAGTTGAATTTCGAAAAAAGTTCTATTCGCGTAAATACTTATTTTGATAGAGCTATACAAGAGGCTAAAAGATTATGCCGCGAGTAATATTTATTTAATTTTTTCTATTTTTTAAAATTCATTTTTATAGTAATATTTAAATTTTATTTTAATATTTTACTTACATTGTTAACTACTTTAAGCATTTATATTTATTTGCATATTTAATCTATACTTATAAGATTATTTTCAATACTTACGTTTATGTTGCAACATAATGAAAATGGAACAGAATGAAATTCAACAACTGCGCCAAGAACTACAGCACCAGCCACCGCCACAACCTCAGCACCGAAAATTACAGCAGTCGCTGCCGCAATCCCGAAATCAGCAACAACAACAACAACATGACCAGCGTTACGATCCGCTGTACTATATAGATAAAGAGAGTTTCCATGTTGGTGGCGATATTCATATTCCAAGCTCTAAAATGCAAGAGGCTTTTGGTTCAACTAAGCCAGCAAAATTTATAAGTATCATGTCTTTGGCGGTATGGGGACAATACGATCTTTCACACCGAGTTGTTCGTAAGCAAAAAAACACGGGCATTCGAACGGAGTTGACTCCTAGGAAAAAGGAGTTGGTTAAAATTCATTATCACCAATTCTTGAAAACAAAGAATTACTCGCTGGAAAAGTTGAATTTCGAAAAAAGTTCTATTCGCGTAAATACTTATTTTGATAGAGCTATACAAGAGGCTAAAAGATTATGCCGCGAGTAATATTTATTTAATTTTTTCTATTTTTTAAAATTCATTTTTATAGTAATATTTAAATTTATTTTAATATTTTACTTACATTGTTAACTACTTTAAGCATTTATATTTATTTGCATATTTAATCTATACTTATAAGATTATTTTCAATACTTACGTTTATGTTGCAACATAATGAAAATGAAACAGAATGAAATTCAACAACTGCGCCAAGAACTACAGCACCAGCCACCGCCACAACCTCAGCACCGAAAATTACAGCAGTCGCTGCCGCAATCCCGAAATCAGCAACAACAACAACAACATGACCAGCGTTACGATCCGCTGTACTATATAGATAAAGAGAGTTTCCATGTTGGTGGCGATATTCATATTCCAAGCTCTAAAATGCAAGAGGCTTTTGGTTCAACTAAGCCAGCAAAATTTATAAGTATCATGTCTTTGGCGGTATGGGGACAATACGATCTTTCACACCGAGTTGTTCGTAAGCAAAAAAACACGGGCATTCGAACGGAGTTGACTCCTAGGAAAAAGGAGTTGGTTAAAATTCATTATCACCAATTCTTGAAAACAAAGAATTACTCGCTGGAAAAGTTGAATTTCGAAAAAAGTTCTATTCGCGTAAATACTTATTTTGATAGAGCTATACAAGAGGCTAAAAGATTATGCCGCGAGTAATATTTATTTAATTTTTTCTATTTTTTAAAATTCATTTTTATAGTAATATTTAAATTTTATTTTAATATTTTACTTACATTGTTAACTACTTTAAGCATTTATATTTATTTGCATATTTAATCTATACTTATAAGATTATTTTCAATACTTACGTTTATGTTGCAACATAATGAAAATGAAACAGAATGAAATTCAACAACTGCGCCAAGAACTACAGCACCAGCCACCGCCACAACCTCAGCACCGAAAATTACAGCAGTCGCTGCCGCAATCCCGAAATCAGCAACAACAACAACAACATGACCAGCGTTACGATCCGCTGTACTATATAGATAAAGAGAGTTTCCATGTTGGTGGCGATATTCATATTCCAAGCTCTAAAATGCAAGAGGCTTTTGGTTCAACTAAGCCAGCAAAATTTATAAGTATCATGTCTTTGGCGGTATGGGGACAATACGATCTTTCACACCGAGTTGTTCGTAAGCAAAAAAACACGGGCATTCGAACGGAGTTGACTCCTAGGAAAAAGGAGTTGGTTAAAATTCATTATCACCAATTCTTGAAAACAAAGAATTACTCGCTGGAAAAGTTGAATTTCGAAAAAAGTTCTATTCGCGTAAATACTTATTTTGATAGAGCTATACAAGAGGCTAAAAGATTATGCCGCGAGTAATATTTATTTAATTTTTTCTATTTTTTAAAATTCATTTTTATAGTAATATTTAAATTTTATTTTAATATTTTACTTACATTGTTAACTACTTTAAGCATTTATATTTATTTGCATATTTAATCTATACTTATAAGATTATTTTCAATACTTACGTTTATGTTGCAACATAATGAAAATGAAACAGAATGAAATTCAACAACTGCGCCAAGAACTACAGCACCAGCCACCGCCACAACCTCAGCACCGAAAATTACAGCAGTCGCTGCCGCAATCCCGAAATCAGCAACAACAACAACAACATGACCAGCGTTACGATCCGCTGTACTATATAGATAAAGAGAGTTTCCATGTTGGTGGCGATATTCATATTCCAAGCTCTAAAATGCAAGAGGCTTTTGGTTCAACTAAGCCAGCAAAATTTATAAGTATCATGTCTTTGGCGGTATGGGGACAATACGATCTTTCACACCGAGTTGTTCGTAAGCAAAAAAACACGGGCATTCGAACGGAGTTGACTCCTAGGAAAAAGGAGTTGGTTAAAATTCATTATCACCAATTCTTGAAAACAAAGAATTACTCGCTGGAAAAGTTGAATTTCGAAAAAAGTTCTATTCGCGTAAATACTTATTTTGATAGAGCTATACAAGAGGCTAAAAGATTATGCCGCGAGTAATATTTATTTATTTTTTTCTATTTTTTAAAATTCATTTTTATAGTAATATTTAAATTTTATTTTAATATTTTACTTACATTGTTAACTACTTTAAGCATTTATATTTATTTGCATATTTAATCTATACTTATAAGATTATTTTCAATACTTACGTTTATGTTGCAACATAATGAAAATGAAACAGAATGAAATTCAACAACTGCGGCAAGAACTACAGCACCAGCCACCGCCACAACCTCAGCACCGAAAATTACAGCAGTCGCTGCCGCAATCCCGAAATCAGCAACAACAACAACAACATGACCAGCGTTACGATCCGCTGTACTATATAGATAAAGAGAGTTTCCATGTTGGTGGCGATATTCATATTCCAAGCTCTAAAATGCAAGAGGCTTTTGGTTCAACTAAGCCAGCAAAATTTATAAGTATCATGTCTTTGGCGGTATGGGGACAATACGATCTTTCACACCGAGTTGTTCGTAAGCAAAAAAACACGGGCATTCGAACGGAGTTGACTCCTAGGAAAAAGGAGTTGGTTAAAATTCATTATCACCAATTCTTGAAAACAAAGAATTACTCGCTGGAAAAGTTGAATTTCGAAAAAAGTTCTATTCGCGTAAATACTTATTTTGATAGAGCTATACAAGAGGCTAAAAGATTATGCCGCGACTAATATTTATTTAATTTTTTCTATTTTTTAAAATTCATTTTTATAGTAATATTTAAATTTTATTTTAATATTTTACTTACATTGTTAACTACTTTAAGCATTTATATTTATTTGCATATTTAATCTATACTTATAAGATTATTTTCAATACTTACGTTTATGTTGCAACATAATGAAAATGAAACAGAATGAAATTCAACAACTGCGCCAAGAACTACAGCACCAGCCACCGCCACAACCTCAGCACCGAAAATTACAGCAGTCGCTGCCGCAATCCCGAAATCAGCAACAACAACAACAACATGACCAGCGTTACGATCCGCTGTACTATATAGATAAAGAGAGTTTCCATGTTGGTGGCGATATTCATATTCCAAGCTCTAAAATGCAAGAGGCTTTTGGTTCAACTAAGCCAGCAAAATTTATAAGTATCATGTCTTTGGCGGTATGGGGACAATACGATCTTTCACACCGAGTTGTTCGTAAGCAAAAAAACACGGGCATTCGAACGGAGTTGACTCCTAGGAAAAAGGAGTTGGTTAAAATTCATTATCACCAATTCTTGAAAACAAAGAATTACTCGCTGGAAAAGTTGAATTTCGAAAAAAGTTCTATTTGCGTAAATACTTATTTTGATAGAGCTATACAAGAGGCTAAAAGATTATGCCGCGAGTAATATTTATTTAAATTTTTTCTATTTTGTAAAATTCATTTTTATAGTTATATTTAAATTTTATTTTAATATTTTACTTACATTGTTAAATACTTTAAGCATTTATATTTATTTGCATATTTAATCTATACTTATAAGATTATTTTCAATACTTACGTTTATGTTGCAACATAATGAAAATGAAACAGAATGAAATTCAACAACTGCGCCAAGAACTACAGCACCAGCCACCGCCACAACCTCAGCACCGAAAATTACAGCAGTCGCTGCCGCAATCCCGAAATCAGCAACAACAACAACAACATGACCAGCGTTACGATCCGCTGTACTATATAGATAAAGAGAGTTTCCATGTTGGTGGCGATATTCATATTCCAAGCTCTAAAATGCAAGAGGCTTTTGGTTCAACTAAGCCAGCAAAATTTATAAGTATCATGTCTTTGGCGGTATGTGGACAATACGATCTTTCACACCGAGTTGTTCGTAAGCAAAAAAACACGGGCATTCGAACGGAGTTGACTCCTAGGAAAAAGGAGTTGGTTAAAATTCATTATCACCAATTCTTGAAAACAAAGAATTACTCGCTGGAAAAGTTGAATTTCGAAAAAAGTTCTATTTGCGTAAATACTTATTTTGATAGAGCTTTACAAGAGGCTAAAAGATTATGCCGCGAGTAATATTTATTTAATTTTTTCTATTTTTTAAAATTCATTTTTATAGTAATATTTAAATTTTATTTTAATATTTTACTTACATTGTTAACTACTTTAAGCATTTATATTTATTTGCATATTTAATCTATACTTATAAGATTATTTTCAATACTTACGTTTATGTTGCAACATAATGAAAATGAAACAGAATGAAATTCAACAACTGCGCCAAGAACTACAGCACCAGCCACCGCCACAACCTCAGCACCGAAAATTACAGCAGTCGCTGCCGCAATCCCGAAATCAGCAACAACAACAACAACATGACCAGCGTTACGATCCGCTGTACTATATAGATAAAGAGAGTTTCCATGTTGGTGGCGATATTCATATTCCAAGCTCTAAAATGCAAGAGGCTTTTGGTTCAACTAAGCCAGCAAAATTTATAAGTATCATGTCTTTGGCGGTATGGGGACAATACGATCTTTCACACCGAGTTGTTCGTAAGCAAAAAAACACGGGCATTCGAACGGAGTTGACTCCTAGGAAAAAGGAGTTGGTTAAAATTCATTATCACCAATTCTTGAAAACAAAGAATTACTCGCTGGAAAAGTTGAATTTCGAAAAAAGTTCTATTCGCGTAAATACTTATTTTGATAGAGCTATACAAGAGGCTAAAAGATTATGCCGCGAGTAATATTTATTTAATTTTTTCTATTTTTTAAAATTCATTTTTATAGTAATATTTAAATTTTATTTTAATATTTTACTTACATTGTTAACTACTTTAAGCATTTATATTTATTTGCATATTTAATCTATACTTATAAGATTATTTTCAATACTTACGTTTATGTTGCAACATAATGAAAATGAAACAGAATGAAATTCAACAACTGCGCCAAGAACTACAGCACCAGCCACCGCCACAACCTCAGCACCGAAAATTACAGCAGTCGCTGCCGCAATCCCGAAATCAGCAACAACAACAACAACATGACCAGCGTTACGATCCGCTGTACTATATAGATAAAGAGAGTTTCCATGTTGGTGGCGATATTCATATTCCAAGCTCTAAAATGCAAGAGGCTTTTGGTTCAACTAAGCCAGCAAAATTTATAAGTATCATGTCTTTGGCGGTATGGGGACAATTCGATCTATCACACCGAGTTGTTCGTAAGCAAAAAAACACGGGCATTCGAACGGAGTTGACTCCTAGGAAAAAGGAGTTGGTTAAAATTCATTATCACCAATTCTTGAAAACAAAGAATTACTCGCTGGAAAAGTTGAATTTCGAAAAAAGTTCTATTCGCGTAAATACTTATTTTGATAGAGCTATACAAGAGGCTAAAAGATTATGCCGCGAGTAATATTTATTTATTTATTTCTATTTTTTAAAATTCATTTTTATAGTAATATTTAAATTTTATTTTAATATTTTACTTACATTGTTAACTACTTTAAGCATTTATATTTATTTGCATATTTAATCTATACTTATAAGATTATTTTCAATACTTACGTTTATGTTGCAACATAATGAAAATGAAACAGAATGAAATTCAACAACTGCGCCAAGAACTACAGCACCAGCCACCGCCACAACCTCAGCACCGAAAATTACAGCAGTCGCTGCCGCAATCCCGAAATCAGCAACAACAACAACAACATGACCAGCGTTACGATCCGCTGTACTATATAGATAAAGAGAGTTTCCATGTTGGTGGCGATATTCATATTCCAAGCTCTAAAATGCAAGAGGCTTTTGGTTCAACTAAGCCAGCAAAATTTATAAGTATCATGTCTTTGGCGGTATGGGGACAATACGATCTTTCACACCGAGTTGTTCGTAAGCAAAAAAACACGGGCATTCGAACGGAGTTGACTCCTAGGAAAAAGGAGTTGGTTAAAATTCATTATCACCAATTCTTGAAAACAAAGAATTACTCGCTGGAAAAGTTGAATTTCGAAAAAAGTTCTATTCGCGTAAATACTTATTTTGATAGAGCTATACAAGAGGCTAAAAGATTATGCCGCGAGTAATATTTATTTAATTTTTCCTATTTTAAAAAATTCATTTTTATAGTAATATTTAAATTTTATTTTAATATTTTACTTACATTGTTAACTACTTTAAGCATTCATATTTATTTGCATATTTAATCTATACTTATAAGATTATTTTCAATACTTACGTTTATGTTGCAACATAATGAAAATGAAACAGAATGAAATTCAACAACTGCGCCAAGAACTACAGCACCAGCCACCGCCACAACCTCAGCACCGAAAATTACAGCAGTCGCTGCCGCAATCCCGAAATCAGCAACAACAACAACAACATGACCAGCGTTACGATCCGCTGTACTATATAGATAAAGAGAGTTTCCATGTTGGTGGCGATATTCATATTCCAAGCTCTAAAATGCAAGAGGCTTTTGGTTCAACTAAGCCAGCAAAATTTATAAGTATCATGTCTTTGGCGGTATGGGGACAATAGGATCTTTCACACCGAGTTGTTCGTAAGCAAAAAAACACGGGCATTCGAACGAAGTTGACTCCTAGGAAAAAGGAGTTGGTTAAAATTCATTATCACCAATTCTTGAAAACAAAGAATTACTCGCTGGAAAAGTTGAATTTCGAAAAAAGTTCTATTCGCGTAAATACTTATTTTGATAGAGCTATACAAGAGGCTAAAAGATTATGCCGCGAGTAATATTTATTTATTTTTTTCTATTTTTTAAAATTCATTTTTATAGTAATATTTAAATTTTATTTTAATATTTTACTTACATTGTTAACTACTTTAAGCATTTATATTTATTTGCATATTTAATCTATACTTATAAGATTATTTTCAATACTTACGTTTATGTTGCAACATAATGAAAATGAAACAGAATGAAATTCAACAACTGCGCCAAGAACTACAGCACCAGCCACCGCCACAACCTCAGCACCGAAAATTACAGCAGTCGCTGCCGCAATCCCGAAATCAGCAACAACAACAACAACATGACCAGCGTTACGATCCGCTGTACTATATAGATAAAGAGAGTTTCCATGTTGGTGGCGATATTCATATTCCAAGCTCTAAAATGCAAGAGGCTTTTGGTTCAACTAAGCCAGCAAAATTTATAAGTATCATGTCTTTGGCGGTATGGGGACAATACGATCTTTCACACCGAGTTGTTCGTAAGCAAAAAAACACGGGCATTCGAACGGAGTTGACTCCTAGGAAAAAGGAGTTGGTTAAAATTCATTATCACCAATTCTTGAAAACAAAGAATTACTCGCTGGAAAAGTTGAATTTCGAAAAAAGTTCTATTCGCGTAAATACTTATTTTGATAGAGCTATACAAGAGGCTAAAAGATTATGCCGCGAGTAATATTTATTTAATTTTTTCTATTTTTTAAAATTCATTTTTATAGTAATATTTAAATTTTATTTTAATATTTTACTTACATTGTTAACTACTTTAAGCATTCATATTTATTTGCATATTTAATCTATACTTATAAGATTATTTTCAATACTTACGTTTATGTTGCAACATAATGAAAATGAAACAGAATGAAATTCAACAACTGCGCCAAGAACTACAGCACCAGCCACCGCCACAACCTCAGCACCGAAAATTACAGCAGTCGCTGCCGCAATCCCGAAATCAGCAACAACAACAACAACATGACCAGCGTTACGATCCGCTGTACTATATAGATAAAGAGAGTTTCCATGTTGGTGGCGATATTCATATTCCAAGCTCTAAAATGCAAGAGGCTTTTGGTTCAACTAAGCCAGCAAAATTTATAAGTATCATGTCTTTGGCGGTATGGGGACAATAGGATCTTTCACACCGAGTTGTTCGTAAGCAAAAAAACACGGGCATTCGAACGGAGTTGACTCCTAGGAAAAAGGAGTTGGTTAAAATTCATTATCACCAATTCTTGAAAACAAAGAATTACTCGCTGGAAATTTATTTAAATTTTTTCTATTTTGTAAAATTCATTTTTATAGTAATATTTAAATTTTATTTTAATATTTTACTTACATTGTTAAATACTTTAAGCATTTATATTTATTTGCATATTTAATCTATACTTATAAGATTATTTTCAATACTTACGTTTATGTTGCAACATAATGAAAATGAAACAGAATGAAATTCAACAACTGCGCCAAGAACTACAGCACCAGCCACCGCCACAACCTCAGCACCGAAAATTACAGCAGTCGCTGCCGCAATCCCGAAATCAGCAACAACAACAACAACATGACCAGCGTTACGATCCGCTGTACTATATAGATAAAGAGAGTTTCCATGTTGGTGGCGATATTCATATTCCAAGCTCTAAAATGCAAGAGGCTTTTGGTTCAACTAAGCCAGCAAAATTTATAAGTATCATGTCTTTGGCGGTATGGCGACAATACGATCTTTCACACCGAGTTGTTCGTAAGCAAAAAAACACGGGCATTCGAACGGAGTTGACTCCTAGGAAAAATTGGTTAAAATTCATTATCTCCAATTCTTGAAAACAAAGAATTACTCGCTGGAAAAGTTGAATTTCGAAAAAAGTTCTATTCGCGTAAATACTTATTTTGATAGAGCTATACAAGAGGCTAAAAGATTATGCCGCGAGTAATATTTATTTAATTTTTTCTATTTTTTAAAATTCATTTTTATAGTAATATTTAAATTTTATTTTAACTACTTTAAGCATTTATATTTATTTGCATATTTAATCTATACTTATAAGATTATTTTCAATACTTACGTTTATGTTGCAACATAATGAAAATGAAACAGAATGAAATTCAACAACTGCGCCAAGAACTACAGCACCAGCCACCGCCACAACCTCAGCACCGAAAATTACAGCAGTCGCTGCCGCAATCCCGAAATCAGCAACAACAACAACAACATGACCAGCGTTACGATCCGCTGTACTATATAGATAAAGAGAGTTTCCATGTTGGTGGCGATATTCATATTCCAAGCTCTAAAATGCAAGAGGCTTTTGGTTCAACTAAGCCAGCAAAATTTATAAGTATCATGTCTTTGGCGGTATGGGGACAATACGATCTTTCACACCGAGTTGTTCGTAAGCAAAAAAACACGGGCATTCGAACGGAGTTGACTCCTAGGAAAAAGGAGTTGGTTAAAATTCATTATCACCAATTCTTGAAAACAAAGAATTACTCGCTGGAAAAGTTGAATTTCGAAAAAAGTTCTATTCGCGTAAATACTTATTTTGATAGAGCTATACAAGAGGCTAAAAGATTATGCCGCGACTAATATTTATTTAATTTTTTCTATTTTTTAAAATTCATTTTTATAGTAATATTTAAATTTTATTTTAATATTTTACTTACATTGTTAACTACTTTAAGCATTTATATTTATTTGCATATTTAATCTATACTTATAAGATTATTTTCAATACTTACGTTTATGTTGCAACATAATGAAAATGAAACAGAATGAAATTCAACAACTGCGCCAAGAACTACAGCACCAGCCACCGCCACAACCTCAGCACCGAAAATTACAGCAGTCGCTGCCGCAATCCCGAAATCAGCAACAACAACAACAACATGACCAGCGTTACGATCCGCTGTACTATATAGATAAAGAGAGTTTCCATGTTGGTGGCGATATTCATATTCCAAGCTCTAAAATGCAAGAGGCTTTTGGTTCAACTAAGCCAGCAAAATTTATAAGTATCATGTCTTTGGCGGTATGGGGACAATACGATCTTTCACACCGAGTTGTTCGTAAGCAAAAAAACACGGGCATTCGAACGGAGTTGACTCCTAGGAAAAAGGAGTTGGTTAAAATTCATTATCACCAATTCTTGAAAACAAAGAATTACTCGCTGGAAAAGTTGAATTTCGAAAAAAGTTCTATTTGCGTAAATACTTATTTTGATAGAGCTATACAAGAGGCTAAAAGATTATGCCGCGAGTAATATTTATTTAAATTTTTTCTATTTTGTAAAATTCATTTTTATAGTTATATTTAAATTTTATTTTAATATTTTACTTACATTGTTAAATACTTTAAGCATTTATATTTATTTGCATATTTAATCTATACTTATAAGATTATTTTCAATACTTACGTTTATGTTGCAACATAATGAAAATGAAACAGAATGAAATTCAACAACTGCGCCAAGAACTACAGCACCAGCCACCGCCACAACCTCAGCACCGAAAATTACAGCAGTCGCTGCCGCAATCCCGAAATCAGCAACAACAACAACAACATGACCAGCGTTACGATCCGCTGTACTATGTAGATAAAGAGAGTTTCCATGTTGGTGGCGATATTCATATTCCAAGCTCTAAAATGCAAGAGGCTTTTGGTTCAACTAAGCCAGCAAAATTTATAAGTATCATGTCTTTGGCGGTATGTGGACAATACGATCTTTCACACCGAGTTGTTCGTAAGCAAAAAAACACGGGCATTCGAACGGAGTTGACTCCTAGGAAAAAGGAGTTGGTTAAAATTCATTATCACCAATTCTTGAAAACAAAGAATTACTCGCTGGAAAAGTTGAATTTCGAAAAAAGTTCTATTTGCGTAAATACTTATTTTGATAGAGCTTTACAAGAGGCTAAAAGATTATGCCGCGAGTAATATTTATTTAATTTTTTCTATTTTTTAAAATTCATTTTTATAGTAATATTTAAATTTTATTTTAATATTTTACTTACATTGTTAACTACTTTAAGCATTTATATTTATTTGCATATTTAATCTATACTTATAAGATTATTTTCAATACTTACGTTTATGTTGCAACATAATGAAAATGAAACAGAATGAAATTCAACAACTGCGCCAAGAACTACAGCACCAGCCACCGCCACAACCTCAGCACCGAAAATTACAGCAGTCGCTGCCGCAATCCCGAAATCAGCAACAACAACAACAACATGACCAGCGTTACGATCCGCTGTACTATATAGATAAAGAGAGTTTCCATGTTGGTGGCGATATTCATATTCCAAGCTCTAAAATGCAAGAGGCTTTTGGTTCAACTAAGCCAGCAAAATTTATAAGTATCATGTCTTTGGCGGTATGGGGACAATACGATCTTTCACACCGAGTTGTTCGTAAGCAAAAAAACACGGGCATTCGAACGGAGTTGACTCCTAGGAAAAAGGAGTTGGTTAAAATTCATTATCACCAATTCTTGAAAACAAAGAATTACTCGCTGGAAAAGTTGAATTTCGAAAAAAGTTCTATTCGCGTAAATACTTATTTTGATAGAGCTATACAAGAGGCTAAAAGATTATGCCGCGAGTAATATTTATTTAATTTTTTCTATTTTTTAAAATTCATTTTTATAGTAATATTTAAATTTTATTTTAATATTTTACTTACATTGTTAACTACTTTAAGCATTTATATTTATTTGCATATTTAATCTATACTTATAAGATTATTTTCAATACTTACGTTTATGTTGCAACATAATGAAAATGAAACAGAATGAAATTCAACAACTGCGCCAAGAACTACAGCACCAGCCACCGCCACAACCTCAGCACCGAAAATTACAGCAGTCGCTGCCGCAATCCCGAAATCAGCAACAACAACAACAACATGACCAGCGTTACGATCCGCTGTACTATATAGATAAAGAGAGTTTCCATGTTGGTGGCGATATTCATATTCCAAGCTCTAAAATGCAAGAGGCTTTTGGTTCAACTAAGCCAGCAAAATTTATAAGTATCATGTCTTTGGCGGTATGGGGACAATTCGATCTATCACACCGAGTTGTTCGTAAGCAAAAAAACACGGGCATTCGAACGGAGTTGACTCCTAGGAAAAAGGAGTTGGTTAAAATTCATTATCACCAATTCTTGAAAACAAAGAATTACTCGCTGGAAAAGTTGAATTTCGAAAAAAGTTCTATTCGCGTAAATACTTATTTTGATAGAGCTATACAAGAGGCTAAAAGATTATGCCGCGAGTAATATTTATTTATTTATTTCTATTTTTTAAAATTCATTTTTATAGTAATATTTAAATTTTATTTTAATATTTTACTTACATTGTTAACTACTTTAAGCATTTATATTTATTTGCATATTTAATCTATACTTATAAGATTATTTTCAATACTTACGTTTATGTTGCAACATAATGAAAATGAAACAGAATGAAATTCAACAACTGCGCCAAGAACTACAGCACCAGCCACCGCCACAACCTCAGCACCGAAAATTACAGCAGTCGCTGCCGCAATCCCGAAATCAGCAACAACAACAACAACATGACCAGCGTTACGATCCGCTGTACTATATAGATAAAGAGAGTTTCCATGTTGGTGGCGATATTCATATTCCAAGCTCTAAAATGCAAGAGGCTTTTGGTTCAACTAAGCCAGCAAAATTTATAAGTATCATGTCTTTGGCGGTATGGGGACAATACGATCTTTCACACCGAGTTGTTCGTAAGCAAAAAAACACGGGCATTCGAACGGAGTTGACTCCTAGGAAAAAGGAGTTGGTTAAAATTCATTATCACCAATTCTTGAAAACAAAGAATTACTCGCTGGAAAAGTTGAATTTCGAAAAAAATTCTATTCGCGTAAATACTTATTTTGATAGAGCTATACAAGAGGCTAAAAGATTATGCCGCGAGTAATATTTATTTAATTTTTCCTATTTTTTAAAATTCATTTTTATAGTAATATTTAAATTTTATTTTAATATTTTACTTACATTGTTAACTACTTTAAGCATTCATATTTATTTGCATATTTAATCTATACTTATAAGATTATTTTCAATACTTACGTTTATGTTGCAACATAATGAAAATGAAACAGAATGAAATTCAACAACTGCGCCAAGAACTACAGCACCAGCCACCGCCACAACCTCAGCACCGAAAATTACAGCAGTCGCTGCCGCAATCCCGAAATCAGCAACAACAACAACAACATGACCAGCGTTACGATCCGCTGTACTATATAGATAAAGAGAGTTTCCATGTTGGTGGCGATATTCATATTCCAAGCTCTAAAATGCAAGAGGCTTTTGGTTCAACTAAGCCAGCAAAATTTATAAGTATCATGTCTTTGGCGGTATGGGGACAATACGATCTTTCACACCGAGTTGTTCGTAAGCAAAAAAACACGGGCATTCGAACGGAGTTGACTCCTAGGAAAAAGGAGTTGGTTAAAATTCATTATCACCAATTCTTGAAAACAAAGAATTACTCGCTGGAAAAGTTGAATTTCGAAAAAAGTTCTATTCGCGTAAATACTTATTTTGATAGAGCTATACAAGAGGCTAAAAGATTATGCCGCGAGTAATATTTATTTAATTTTTTCTATTTTTTAAAATTCATTTTTATAGTAATATTTAAATTTTATTTTAATATTTTACTTACATTGTTAACTACTTTAAGCATTTATATTTATTTGCATATTTAATCTATACTTATAAGATTATTTTCAATACTTACGTTTATGTTGCAACATAATGAAAATGAAACAGAATGAAATTCAACAATTGCGCTAAGAACTACAGCACCAGCCACCGCCACAACCTCAGCACCGAAAATTACAGCAGTCGCTGCCGCAATCCCGAAATCAGCAACAACAACAACAACATGACCAGCGTTACGATCCGCTGTACTATATAGATAAAGAGAGTTTCCATGTTGGTGGCGATATTCATATTCCAAGCTCTAAAATGCAAGAGGCTTTTGGTTCAACTAAGCCAGCAAAATTTATAAGTATCATGTCTTTGGCGGTATGGGGACAATACGATCTTTCACACCGAGTTGTTCGTAAGCAAAAAAACACGGGCATTCGAACGGAGTTGACTCCTAGGAAAAAGGAGTTGGTTAAAATTCATTATCACCAATTCTTGAAAACAAAGAATTACTCGCTGGAAAAGTTGAATTACAAAAAAAGTTCTATTCGCGTAAATACTTATTTTGATAGAGCTATACAAGAGGCTAAAAGATTATGCCGCGAGTAATATTTATTTAATTTTTTCTATTTTTTAAAATTCATTTTTATAGTAATATTTAAATTTTATTTTAATATTTTACTTACATTGTTAACTACTTTAAGCATTTATATTTATTTGCATATTTAATCTATACTTATAAGATTATTTTCAATACTTACGTTTATGTTGCAACATAATGAAAATGAAACAGAATGAAATTCAACAACTGCGCCAAGAACTACAGCACCAGCCACCGCCACAACCTCAGCACCGAAAATTACAGCAGTCGCTGCCGCAATCCCGAAATCAGCAACAACAACAACAACATGACCAGCGTTACGATCCGCTGTACTATATAGATAAAGAGAGTTTCCATGTTGGTGGCGATATTCATATTCCAAGCTCTAAAATGCAAGAGGCTTTTGGTTCAACTAAGCCAGCAAAATTTATAAGTATCATGTCTTTGGCGGTATGGGGACAATACGATCTTTCACACCGAGTTGTTCGTAAGCAAAAAAACACGGGCATTCGAACGGAGTTGACTCCTAGGAAAAAGGAGTTGGTTAAAATTCATTATCACCAATTCTTGAAAACAAAGAATTACTCGCTGGAAAAGTTGAATTTCGAAAAAAGTTCTATTCGCGTAAATACTTATTTTGATAGAGCTATACAAGAGGCTAAAAGATTATGCCGCGAGTAATATTTATTTATTTTTTTCTATTTTTTAAAATTCATTTTTATAGTAATATTTAAATTTTATTTTAATATTTTACTTACATTGTTAACTACTTTAAGCATTTATATTTATTTGCATATTTAATCTATACTTATAAGATTATTTTCAATACTTACGTTTATGTTGCAACATAATGAAAATGAAACAGAATGAAATTCAACAACTGCGCCAGGAACTACAGCACCAGCCACCGCCACAACCTCAGCACCGAAAATTACAGCAGTCGCTGCCGCAATCCCGAAATCAGCAACAACAACATGACCAGCGTTACGATCCGCTGTACTATATAGATAAAGAGAGTTTCCATGTTGGTGGCGATATTCATATTCCAAGCTCTAAAATGCAAGAGGCTTTTGGTTCAACTAAGCCAGCAAAATTTATAAGTATCATGTCTTTGGCGGTATGGGGACAATACGATCTTTCACACCGAGTTGTTCGTAAGCAAAAAAACACGGGCATTCGAACGGAGTTGACTCCTAGGAAAAAGGAGTTGGTTAAAATTCATTATCACCAATTCTTGAAAACAAAGAATTACTCGCTGGAAAAGTAGAATTTCGAAAAAAGTTCTATTCGCGTAAATACTTATTTTGATAGAGCTATACAAGAGGCTAAAAGATTATGCCGCGAGTAATATTTATTTAATTTTTTCTATTTTTTAAAATTCATTTTTATAGTAATATTTAAATTTTATTTTAATATTTTACTTACATTGTTAACTACTTTAAGCATTTATATTTATTTGCATATTTAATCTATACTTATAAGATTATTTTCAATACTTACGTTTATGTTGCAACATAATGAAAATGAAACAGAATGAAATTCAACAACTGCGCCAAGAACTACAGCACCAGCCACCGTCACAACCTCAGCACCGAAAATTACAGCAGTCGCTGCCGCAATCCCGAAATCAGCAACAACAACAACAACATGACCAGCGTTACGATCCGCTGTACTATATAGATAAAGAGAGTTTCCATGTTGGTGGCGATATTCATATTCCAAGCTCTAAAATGCAAGAGGCTTTTGGTTCAACTAAGCCAGCAAAATTTATAAGTATCATGTCTTTGGCGGTATGGGGACAATACGATCTTTCACACCGAGTTGTTCGTAAGCAAAAAAACACGGGCATTCGAACGGAGTTGACTCCTAGGAAAAAGGAGTTGGTTAAAATTCATTATCACCAATTCTTGAAAACAAAGAATTACTCGCTGGAAAAGTTGAATTTCGAAAAAAGTTCTATTCGCGTAAATACTTATTTTGATAGAGCTTTACAAGAGGCTAAAAGATTATGCCGCGAGTAATATTTATTTAATTTTTTCTATTTTTTAAAATCATTTTTATAGTAATATTTAAATTTTATTTTAATATTTTACTTACATTGTTAACTACTTTAAGCATTTATATTTATTTGCATATTTAATCTATACTTATAAGATTATTTTCAATACTTACGTTTATGTTGCAACATAATGAAAATGAAACAGAATGAAATTCAACAACTGCGCCAAGAACTACAGCACCAGCCACCGCCACAACCTCAGCACCGAAAATTACAGCAGTCGCTGCCGCAATCCCGAAATCAGCAACAACAACAACAACATGACCAGCGTTACGATCCGCTGTACTATATAGATAAAGAGAGTTTCCATGTTGGTGGCGATATTCATATTCCAAGCTCTAAAATGCAAGAGGCTTTTGGTTCAACTAAGCTAGCAAAATTTATAAGTATCATGTCTTTGGCGGTATGGGGACAATACGATCTTTCACACCGAGTTGTTCGTAAGCAAAAAAACACGGGCATTCGAACGGAGTTGACTCCTAGGAAAAAGGAGTTGGTTAAAATTCATTATCACCAATTTTTGAAAACAAAGAATTACTCGCTGGAAAAGTTGAATTTCGAAAAAAGTTCTATTCGCGTAAATACTTATTTTGATAGAGCTATACAAGAGGCTAAAAGATTATGCCGCGAGTAATATTTATTTAATTTTTTCTATTTTTTAAAATTCATTTTTATAGTAATATTTAAATTTTATTTTAATATTTTACTTACATTGTTAACTACTTTAAGCATTTATATTTATTTGCATATTTAATCTATACTTATAAGATTATTTTCAATACTTACGTTTATGTTGCAACATAATGAAAATGAAACAGAATGAAATTCAACAACTGCGCCAAGAACTACAGCACCAGCCACCGCCACAACCTCAGCACCGAAAATTACAGCAGTCGCTGCCGC
Organism: Coleophora flavipennella; assembly: GCA_947284805.1. NCBI lineage: Eukaryota > Metazoa > Arthropoda > Insecta > Lepidoptera > Coleophoridae > Coleophora > Coleophora flavipennella. The sequence continues at coordinate 17,701,157 of OX369263.1, read as the reverse complement.
AATCCGAAATCAGCAACAACAACAACAACATGACCAGCGTTACGATCCGCTGTACTATATAGATAAAGAGAGTTTCCATGTTGGTGGCGATATTCATATCCAAGCTCTAAAATGCAAGAGGCTTTTGGTTCAACTAAGCCAGCAAAATTTATAAGTATCATGTCTTTGGCGGTATGGGGACAATACGATCTTTCACACCGAGTTGTTCGTAAGCAAAAAAACACGGGCATTCGAACGGAGTTGACTCCTAGGAAAAAGGAGTTGGTTAAAATTCATTATCACCAATTCTTGAAAACAAAGAATTACTCGCTGGAAAAGTTGAATTTCGAAAAAGTTCTATTCGCGTAAATACTTATTTTGATAGAGCTATACAAGAGGCTAAAGATTATGCCGCGAGTAATATTTATTTAATTTTTTCTATTTTTTAAAGTTCATTTTTATAGTAATATTTAAATTTATTTTAATATTTTACTTACATTGTTAACTACTTTAAGCATTTATATTTATTTGCATATTTAATCTATACTTATAAGATTATTTTCATACTTACGTTTATGTTGCAACATAATGAAAATGAAACAGAATGAAATTCAACAACTGCGCCTAGAACTACAGCACCAGCCACCGCCACAACCTCAGCACCGAAAATTACAGCAGTCGCTGCCGCAACCCCGAAATCAGCAACAACAACAACAACATGACCAGCGTTACGATCCGCTGTACTATATAGATAAAGAGAGTTTCCATGTTGGTGGCGATATTCATATTCCAAGCTCTAAAATGCAAGAGGCTTTTGGTTCAACTAAGCCAGCAAAATTTATAAGTATCATGTCTTTGGCGGTATGGGGACAATACGATCTTTCACACCGAGTTGTTCGTAAGCAAAAAAACACGGGCATTCGAACGGAGTTGACTCCTAGGAAAAAGGAGTTGGTTAAAATTCATTATCACCAATTCTTGAAAACAAAGAATTACTCGCTGGAAAAGTTGAATTCGAAAAAAGTTCTATTCGCGTAAATACTTATTTTGATAGAGCTATACAAGAGGCTAAAAGATTATGCCGCGAGTAATATTTATTTAATTTTTTCTATTTTTTAAAATTCATTTTTATAGTAATATTTAATTTTATTTTAATATTTTACTTACATTGTTAACTACTTTAAGCATTTATATTTATTTGCATATTTAATCTATACTTATAAGATTATTTTCAATACTTACGTTTATGTTGCAACATAATGAAAATGAAACAGAATGAAATTCAACAACTGCGCCAAGAACTACAGCACCAGCCACCGCCACAACCTCAGCACCGAAAATTACAGCAGTCGCTGCCGCAATCCCGAAATCAGCAACAACAACAACAACATGACCAGCGTTACGATCCGCTGTACTATATAGATAAAGAGAGTTTCCATGTTGGTGGCGATATTCATATTCCAAGCTCTAAAATGCAAGAGGCTTTTGGTTCAACTAAGCCAGCAAAATTTATAAGTATCATGTCTTTGGCGGTATGGGGACAATTCGATCTATCACACCGAGTTGTTCGTAAGCAAAAAAACACGGGCATTCGAACGGAGTTGACTCCTAGGAAAAAGGAGTTGGTTAAAATTCATTATCACCAATTCTTGAAAACAAAGAATTACTCGCTGGAAAAGTTGAATTTCGAAAAAAGTTCTATTCGCGTAAATACTTATTTTGATAGAGCTATACAAGAGGCTAAAAGATTATGCCGCGAGTAATATTTATTTATTTTTTTCTATTTTTTAAAATTCATTTTTATAGTAATATTTAAATTTTATTTTAATATTTTACTTACATTGTTAACTACTTTAAGCATTTATATTTATTTGCATATTTAATCTATACTTATAAGATTATTTTCAATACTTACGTTTATGTTGCAACATAATGAAAATGAAACAGAATGAAATTCAACAACTGCGCCAAGAACTACAGCACCAGCCACCGCCACAACCTCAGCACCGAAAATTACAGCAGTCGCTGCCGCAATCCCGAAATCAGCAACAACAACAACAACATGACCAGCGTTACGATCCGCTGTACTATATAGATAAAGAGAGTTTCCATGTTGGTGGCGATATTCATATTCCAAGCTCTAAAATGCAAGAGGCTTTTGGTTCAACTAAGCCAGCAAAATTTATAAGTATCATGTCTTTGGCGGTATGGGGACAATACGATCTTTCACACCGAGTTGTTCGTAAGCAAAAAAACACGGGCATTCGAACGGAGTTGACTCCTAGGAAAAAGGAGTTGGTTAAAATTCATTATCACCAATTCTTGAAAACAAAGAATTACTCGCTGGAAAAGTTGAATTTCGAAAAAAGTTCTATTCGCGTAAATACTTATTTTGATAGAGCTATACAAGAGGCTAAAAGATTATGCCGCGAGTAATATTTATTTATTTTTTTCTATTTTTTAAAATTCATTTTTATAGTAATATTTAAATTTTATTTTAATATTTTACTTACATTGTTAACTACTTTAAGTATTTATATTTATTTGCATATTTAATCTATACTTATAAGATTATTTTCAATACTTACGTTTATGTTGCAACATAATGAAAATGAAACAGAATGAAATTCAACAACTGCGCCAAGAACTACAGCACCAGCCACCGCCACAACCTCAGCACCGAAAATTACAGCAGTCGCTGCCGCAATCCCGAAATCAGCAACAACAACAACAACATGACCAGCGTTACGATCCGCTGTACTATATAGATAAAGAGAGTTTCCATGTTGGTGGCGATATTCATATTCCAAGCTCTAAAATGCAAGAGGCTTTTGGTTCAACTAAGCCAGCAAAATTTATAAGTATCATGTCTTTGGCGGTATGGGGACAATACGATCTTTCACACCGAGTTGTTCGTAAGCAAAAAAACACGGGCATTCGAACGGAGTTGACTCCTAGGAAAAAGGAGTTGGTTAAAATTCATTATCACCAATTCTTGAAAACAAAGAATTACTCGCTGGAAAAGTTGAATTTCGAAAAAAGTTCTATTCGCGTAAATACTTATTTTGATAGAGCTATACAAGGGGCTAAAAGATTATGCCGCGAGTAATATTTATTTAATTTTTTCTATTTTTTAAAATTCATTTTTATAGTAATATTTAAATTTTATTTTAATATTTTACTTACATTGTTAACTACTTTAAGCATTTATATTTATTTGCATATTTAATCTATACTTATAAGATTATTTTCAATACTTACGTTTATGTTGCAACATAATGAAAATGAAACAGAATGAAATTCAACAACTGCGCCAAGAACTACAGCACCAGCCACCGCCACAACCTCAGCACCGAAAATTACAGCAGTCGCTGCCGCAATCCCGAAATCAGCAACAACAACAACAACATGACCAGCGTTACGATCCGCTGTACTATATAGATAAAGAGAGTTTCCATGTTGGTGGCGATATTCATATTCCAAGCTCTAAAATGCAAGAGGCTTTTGGTTCAACTAAGCCAGCAAAATTTATAAGTATCATGTCTTTGGCGGTATGGGGACAATACGATCTTTCACACCGAGTTGTTCGTAAGCAAAAAAACACGGGCATTCGAACGGAGTTGACTCCTAGGAAAAAGGAGTTGGTTAAAATTCATTATCACCAATTCTTGAAAACAAAGAATTACTCGCTGGAAAAGTTGAATTTCGAAAAAAGTTCTATTCGCGTAAATACTTATTTTGATAGAGCTATACAAGAGGCTGAAAGATTATGCCGCGAGTAATATTTATTTAATTTTTTCTATTTTTTAAAATTCATTTTTATAGTAATATTTAAATTTTATTTTAATATTTTACTTACATTGTTAACTACTTTAAGCATTTATATTTATTTGCATATTTAATCTATACTTATAAGATTATTTTCAATACTTACGTTTATGTTGCAACATAATGAAAATGAAACAGAATGAAATTCAACAACTGCGCCAAGAACTACAGCACCAGCCACCGCCACAACCTCAGCACCGAAAATTACAGCAGTCGCTGCCGCAATCCCGAAATCAGCAACAACAACAACAACATGACCAGCGTTACGATCCGCTGTACTATATAGATAAAGAGAGTTTCCATGTTGGTGGCGATATTCATATTCCAAGCTCTAAAATGCAAGAGGCTTTTGGTTCAACTAAGCCAGCAAAATTTATAAGTATCATGTCTTTGGCGGTATGGGGACAATACGATCTTTCACACCGAGTTGTTCGTAAGCAAAAAAACACGGGCATTCGAACGGAGTTGACTCCTAGGAAAAAGGAGTTGGTTAAAATTCATTATCACCAATTCTTGAAAACAAAGAATTACTCGCTGGAAAAGTTGAATTTCGAAAAAAGTTCTATTCGCGTAAATACTTATTTTGATAGAGCTATACAAGAGGCTAAAAGATTATGCCGCGAGTAATATTTATTTAATTTTTTCTATTTTTTAAAATTCATTTTTATAGTAATATTTAAATTTTATTTTAATATTTTACTTACATTGTTAACTACTTTAAGCATTTATATTTATTTGCATATTTAATCTATACTTATAAGATTATTTTCAATACTTACGTTTATGTTGCAACATAATGAAAATGAAACAGAATGAAATTCAACAACTGCGCCAAGAACTACAGCACCAGCCACCGCCACAACCTCAGCACCGAAAATTACAGCAGTCGCTGCCGCAATCCCGAAATCAGCAACAACAACAACAACATGACCAGCGTTACGATCCGCTGTACTATATAGATAAAGAGAGTTTCCATGTTGGTGGCGATATTCATATTCCAAGCTCTAAAATGCAAGAGGCTTTTGGTTCAACTAAGCCAGCAAAATTTATAAGTATCATGTCTTTGGCGGTATGGGGACAATACGATCTTTCACACCGAGTTGTTCGTAAGCAAAAAAACACGGGCATTCGAACGGAGTTGACTCCTAGGAAAAAGGAGTTGGTTAAAATTCATTATCACCAATTCTTGAAAACAAAGAATTACTCGCTGGAAAAGTTGAATTTCGAAAAAAGTTCTATTCGCGTAAATACTTATTTTGATAGAGCTATACAAGAGGCTAAAAGATTATGCCGCGAGTAATATTTATTTAATTTTTTCTATTTTTTAAAATTCATTTTTATAGTAATATTTAAATTTTATTTTAATATTTTACTTACATTGTTAACTACTTTAAGCATTTATATTTATTTGCATATTTAATCTATACTTATAAGATTATTTTCAATACTTACGTTTATGTTGCAACATAATGAAAATGAAACAGAATGAAATTCAACAACTGCGCCAAGAACTACAGCACCAGCCACCGCCACAACCTCAGCACCGAAAATTACAGCAGTCGCTGCCGCAATCCCGAAATCAGCAACAACAACAACAACATGACCAGCGTTACGATCCGCTGTACTATATAGATAAAGAGAGTTTCCATGTTGGTGGCGATATTCATATTCCAAGCTCTAAAATGCAAGAGGCTTTTGGTTCAACTAAGCCAGCAAAATTTATAAGTATCATGTCTTTGGCGGTATGGGGACAATACGATCTTTCACACCGAGTTGTTCGTAAGCAAAAAAACACGGGCATTCGAACGGAGTTGACTCCTAGGAAAAAGGAGTTGGTTAAAATTCATTATCACCAATTCTTGAAAACAAAGAATTACTCGCTGGAAAAGTTGAATTACAAAAAAAGTTCTATTCGCGTAAATACTTATTTTGATAGAGCTATACAAGAGGCTAAAAGATTATGCCGCGAGTAATATTTATTTAATTTTTTCTATTTTTTAAAATTCATTTTTATAGTAATATTTAAATTTTATTTTAATATTTTACTTACATTGTTAACTACTTTAAGCATTTATATTTATTTGCATATTTAATCTATACTTATAAGATTATTTTCAATACTTACGTTTATGTTGCAACATAATGAAAATGAAACAGAATGAAATTCAACAACTGCGCCAAGAACTACAGCACCAGCCACCGCCACAACCTCAGCACCGAAAATTACAGCAGTCGCTGCCGCAATCCCGAAATCAGCAACAACAACAACAACATGACCAGCGTTACGATCCGCTGTACTATATAGATAAAGAGAGTTTCCATGTTGGTGGCGATATTCATATTCCAAGCTCTAAAATGCAAGAGGCTTTTGGTTCAACTAAGCCAGCAAAATTTATAAGTATCATGTCTTTGGCGGTATGGGGACAATACGATCTTTCACACCGAGTTGTTCGTAAGCAAAAAAACACGGGCATTCGAACGGAGTTGACTCCTAGGAAAAAGGAGTTGGTTAAAATTCATTATCACCAATTCTTGAAAACAAAGAATTACTCGCTGGAAAAGTTGAATTTCGAAAAAAGTTCTATTCGCGTAAATACTTATTTTGATAGAGCTATACAAGAGGCTAAAAGATTATGCCGCGAGTAATATTTATTTATTTTTTTCTATTTTTTTAAATTCATTTTTATAGTAATATTTAAATTTTATTTTAATATTTTACTTACATTGTTAACTACTTTAAGCATTTATATTTATTTGCATATTTAATCTATACTTATAAGATTATTTTCAATACTTACGTTTATGTTGCAACATAATGAAAATGAAACAGAATGAAATTCAACAACTGCGCCAGGAACTACAGCACCAGCCACCGCCACAACCTCAGCACCGAAAATTACAGCAGTCGCTGCCGCAATCCCGAAATCAGCAACAACAACAACAACATGACCAGCGTTACGATCCGCTGTACTATATAGATAAAGAGAGTTTCCATGTTGGTGGCGATATTCATATTCCAAGCTCTAAAATGCAAGAGGCTTTTGGTTCAACTAAGCCAGCAAAATTTATAAGTATCATGTCTTTGGCGGTATGGGGACAATACGATCTTTCACACCGAGTTGTTCGTAAGCAAAAAAACACGGGCATTCGAACGGAGTTGACTCCTAGGAAAAAGGAGTTGGTTAAAATTCATTATCACCAATTCTTGAAAACAAAGAATTACTCGCTGGAAAAGTAGAATTTCGAAAAAAGTTCTATTCGCGTAAATACTTATTTTGATAGAGCTATACAAGAGGCTAAAAGATTATGCCGCGAGTAATATTTATTTAATTTTTTCTATTTTTTAAAATTCATTTTTATAGTAATATTTAAATTTTATTTTAATATTTTACTTACATTGTTAACTACTTTAAGCATTTATATTTATTTGCATATTTAATCTATACTTATAAGATTATTTTCAATACTTACGTTTATGTTGCAACATAATTAAAATGAAACAGAATGAAATTCAACAACTGCGCCAAGAACTACAGCACCAGCCACCGCCACAACCTCAGCAACGAAAATTACAGCAGTCGCTGCCGCAATCCCGAAATCAGCAACAACAACAACAACATGACCAGCGTTACGATCCGCTGTACTATATAGATAAAGAGAGTTTCCATGTTGGTGGCGATATTCATATTCCAAGCTCTAAAATGCAAGAGGCTTTTGGTTCAACTAAGCCAGCAAAATTTATAAGTATCATGTCTTTGGCGGTATGGGGACAATACGATCTTTCACACCGAGTTGTTCGTAAGCAAAAAAACACGGGCATTCGAACGGAGTTGACTCCTAGGAAAAAGGAGTTGGTTAAAATTCATTATCACCAATTCTTGAAAACAAAGAATTACTCGCTGGAAAAGTTGAATTTCGAAAAAAGTTCTATTCGCGTAAATTCTTATTTTGATAGAGCTTTACAAGAGGCTAAAAGATTATGCCGCGAGTAATATTTATTTAATTTTTTCTATTTTTTAAAATCATTTTTATAGTAATATTTAAATTTTATTTTAATATTTTACTTACATTGTTAACTACTTTAAGCATTTATATTTATTTGCATATTTAATCTATACTTATAAGATTATTTTCAATACTTACGTTTATGTTGCAACATAATGAAAATGAAACAGAATGAAATTCAACAACTGCGCCAAGAACTACAGCACCAGCCACCGCCACAACCTCAGCACCGAAAATTACAGCAGTCGCTGCCGCAATCCCGAAATCAGCAACAACAACAACAACATGACCAGCGTTACGATCCGCTGTACTATATAGATAAAGAGAGTTTCCATGTTGGTGGCGATATTCATATTCCAAGCTCTAAAATGCAAGAGGCTTTTGGTTCAACTAAGCCAGCAAAATTTATAAGTATCATGTCTTTGGCGGTATGGGGACAATACGATCTTTCACACCGAGTTGTTCGTAAGCAAAAAAACACGGGCATTCGAACGGAGTTGACTCCTAGGAAAAAGGAGTTGGTTAAAATTCATTATCACCAATTCTTGAAAACAAAGAATTACTCGCTGGAAAAGTTGAATTTCGAAAAAAGTTCTATTCGCGTAAATACTTATTTTGATAGAGCTATACAAGAGGCTAAAAGATTATGCCGCGAGTAATATTTATTTAATTTTTTCAATTTTTTAAAACTTATTTTTATAGTAATATTTAAATTTTATTTTAATATTTTACTTACATTGTTAACTACTTTAAGCATTTATATTTATTTGCATATTTAATCTATACTTATAAGATTATTTTCAATACTTACGTTTATGTTGCAACATAATGAAAATGAAACAGAATGAAATTCAACAACTGCGCCAAGAACTACAGCACCAGCCACCGCCACAACCTCAGCACCGAAAATTACAGCAGTCGCTGCCGCAATCCCGAAATCAGCAACAACAACAACAACATGACCAGCGTTACGATCCGCTGTACTATATAGATAAAGAGAGTTTCCATGTTGGTGGCGATATTCATATTCCAAGCTCTAAAATGCAAGAGGCTTTTGGTTCAACTAAGCCAGCAAAATTTATAAGTATCATGTCTTTGGCGGTATGGGGACAATACGATCTTTCACACCGAGTTGTTCGTAAGCAAAAAAACACGGGCATTCGAACGGAGTTGACTCCTAGGAAAAAGGAGTTGGTTAAAATTCATTATCACCAATTCTTGAAAACAAAGAATTACTCGCTGGAAAAGTTGAATTTCGAAAAAAGTTCTATTCGCGTAAATACTTATTTTGATAGAGCTATACAAGAGGCTAAAAGATTATGCCGCGAGTAATATTTATTTAATTTTTTCTATTTTTTAAAATTCATTTTTATAGTAATATTTAAATTTTATTTTAATATTTTACTTACATTGTTAACTACTTTAAGCATTTATATTTATTTGCATATTTAATCTATACTTATAAGATTATTTTCAATACTTACGTTTATGTTGCAACATAATGAAAATGAAACAGAATGAAATTCAACAACTGCGCCAAGAACTACAGCACCAGCCACCGCCACAACCTCAGCACCGAAAATTACAGCAGTCGCTGCCGCAATCCCGAAATCAGCAACAACAACAACAACATGACCAGCGTTACGATCCGCTGTACTATATAGATAAAGAGAGTTTCCATGTTGGTGGCGATATTCATATTCCAAGCTCTAAAATGCAAGAGGCTTTTGGTTCAACTAAGCCAGCAAAATTTATAAGTATCATGTCTTTGGCGGTATGGGGACAATACGATCTTTCACACCGAGTTGTTCGTAAGCAAAAAAACACGGGCATTCGAACGGAGTTGACTCCTAGGAAAAAGGAGTTGGTTAAAATTCATTATCACCAATTCTTGAAAACAAAGAATTACTCGCTGGAAAAGTTGAATTTCGAAAAAAGTTCTATTCGCGTAAATACTTATTTTGATAGAGCTATACAAGAGGCTAAAAGATTATGCCGCGAGTAATATTTATTTAATTTTTTCTATTTTTTAAAGTTCATTTTTATAGTAATATTTAAATTTTATTTTAATATTTTACTTACATTGTTAACTACTTTAAGCATTTATATTTATTTGCATATTTAATCTATACTTATAAGATTATTTTCAATACTTACGTTTATGTTGCAACATAATGAAAATGAAACAGAATGAAATTCAACAACTGCGCCAAGAACTACAGCACCAGCCACCGCCACAACCTCAGCACCGAAAATTACAGCAGTCGCTGCCGCAATCCCGAAATCAGCAACAACAACAACAACATGACCAGCGTTACGATCCGCTGTACTATATAGATAAAGAGAGTTTCCATGTTGGTGGCGATATTCATATTCCAAGCTCTAAAATGCAAGAGGCTTTTGGTTCAACTAAGCCAGCAAAATTTATAAGTATCATGTCTTTGGCGGTATGGGGACAATACGATCTTTCACACCGAGTTGTTCGTAAGCAAAAAAACACGGGCATTCGAACGGAGTTGACTCCTAGGAAAAAGGAGTTGGTTAAAATTCATTATCACCAATTCTTGAAAACAAAGAATTACTCGCTGGAAAAGTTGAATTTCGAAAAAAGTTCTATTCGCGTAAATACTTATTTTGATAGAGCTATACAAGAGGCTAAAAGATTATGCCGCGAGTAATATTTATTTAATTTTTTCAATTTTTTAAAACTTATTTTTATAGTAATATTTAAATTTTATTTTAATATTTTACTTACATTGTTAACTACTTTAAGCATTTATATTTATTTGCATATTTAATCTATACTTATAAGATTATTTTCAATACTTACGTTTATGTTGCAACATAATGAAAATGAAACAGAATGAAATTCAACAACTGCGCCAAGAACTACAGCACCAGCCACCGCCACAACCTCAGCACCGAAAATTACAGCAGTCGCTGCCGCAATCCCGAAATCAGCAACAACAACAACAACATGACCAGCGTTACGATCCGCTGTACTATATAGATAAAGAGAGTTTCCATGTTGGTGGCGATATTCATATTCCAAGCTCTAAAATGCAAGAGGCTTTTGGTTCAACTAAGCCAGCAAAATTTATAAGTATCATGTCTTTGGCGGTATGGGGACAATACGATCTTTCACACCGAGTTGTTCGTAAGCAAAAAAACACGGGCATTCGAACGGAGTTGACTCCTAGGAAAAAGGAGTTGGTTAAAATTCATTATCACCAATTCTTGAAAACAAAGAATTACTCGCTGGAAAAGTTGAATTTCGAAAAAAGTTCTATTCGCGTAAATACTTATTTTGATAGAGCTATACAAGAGGCTAAAAGATTATGCCGCGAGTAATATTTATTTAATTTTTTCTATTTTTTAAAATTCATTTTTATAGTAATATTTAAATTTTATTTTAATATTTTACTTACATTGTTAACTACTTTAAGCATTTATATTTATTTGCATATTTAATCTATACTTATAAGATTATTTTCAATACTTACGTTTATGTTGCAACATAATGAAAATGAAACAGAATGAAATTCAACAACTGCGCCAAGAACTACAGCACCAGCCACCGCCACAACCTCAGCACCGAAAATTACAGCAGTCGCTGCCGCAATCCCGAAATCAGCAACAACAACAACAACATGACCAGCGTTACGATCCGCTGTACTATATAGATAAAGAGAGTTTCCATGTTGGTGGCGATATTCATATTCCAAGCTCTAAAATGCAAGAGGCTTTTGGTTCAACTAAGCCAGCAAAATTTATAAGTATCATGTCTTTGGCGGTATGGGGACAATACGATCTTTCACACCGAGTTGTTCGTAAGCAAAAAAACACGGGCATTCGAACGGAGTTGACTCCTAGGAAAAAGGAGTTGGTTAAAATTCATTATCACCAATTCTTGAAAACAAAGAATTACTCGCTGGAAAAGTTGAATTACAAAAAAAGTTCTATTCGCGTAAATACTTATTTTGATAGAGCTATACAAGAGGCTAAAAGATTATGCCGCGAGTAATATTTATTTAATTTTTTCTATTTTTTAAAATTCATTTTTATAGTAATATTTAAATTTTATTTTAATATTTTACTTACATTGTTAACTACTTTAAGCATTTATATTTATTTGCATATTTAATCTATACTTATAAGATTATTTTCAATACTTACGTTTATGTTGCAACATAATGAAAATGAAACAGAATGAAATTCAACAACTGCGCCAAGAACTACAGCACCAGCCACCGCCACAACCTCAGCACCGAAAATTACAGCAGTCGCTGCCGCAATCCCGAAATCAGCAACAACAACAACAACATGACCAGCGTTACGATCCGCTGTACTATATAGATAAAGAGAGTTTCCATGTTGGTGGCGATATTCATATTCCAAGCTCTAAAATGCAAGAGGCTTTTGGTTCAACTAAGCCAGCAAAATTTATAAGTATCATGTCTTTGGCGGTATGGGGACAATACGATCTTTCACACCGAGTTGTTCGTAAGCAAAAAAACACGGGCATTCGAACGGAGTTGACTCCTAGGAAAAAGGAGTTGGTTAAAATTCATTATCACCAATTCTTGAAAACAAAGAATTACTCGCTGGAAAAGTTGAATTTCGAAAAAAGTTCTATTCGCGTAAATACTTATTTTGATAGAGCTATACAAGAGGCTAAAAGATTATGCCGCGAGTAATATTTATTTATTTTTTTCTATTTTTTTAAATTCATTTTTATAGTAATATTTAAATTTTATTTTAATATTTTACTTACATTGTTAACTACTTTAAGCATTTATATTTATTTGCATATTTAATCTATACTTATAAGATTATTTTCAATACTTACGTTTATGTTGCAACATAATGAAAATGAAACAGAATGAAATTCAACAACTGCGCCAGGAACTACAGCACCAGCCACCGCCACAACCTCAGCACCGAAAATTACAGCAGTCGCTGCCGCAATCCCGAAATCAGCAACAACAACAACAACATGACCAGCGTTACGATCCGCTGTACTATATAGATAAAGAGAGTTTCCATGTTGGTGGCGATATTCATATTCCAAGCTCTAAAATGCAAGAGGCTTTTGGTTCAACTAAGCCAGCAAAATTTATAAGTATCATGTCTTTGGCGGTATGGGGACAATACGATCTTTCACACCGAGTTGTTCGTAAGCAAAAAAACACGGGCATTCGAACGGAGTTGACTCCTAGGAAAAAGGAGTTGGTTAAAATTCATTATCACCAATTCTTGAAAACAAAGAATTACTCGCTGGAAAAGTAGAATTTCGAAAAAAGTTCTATTCGCGTAAATACTTATTTTGATAGAGCTATACAAGAGGCTAAAAGATTATGCCGCGAGTAATATTTATTTAATTTTTTCTATTTTTTAAAATTCATTTTTATAGTAATATTTAAATTTTATTTTAATATTTTACTTACATTGTTAACTACTTTAAGCATTTATATTTATTTGCATATTTAATCTATACTTATAAGATTATTTTCAATACTTACGTTTATGTTGCAACATAATTAAAATGAAACAGAATGAAATTCAACAACTGCGCCAAGAACTACAGCACCAGCCACCGCCACAACCTCAGCAACGAAAATTACAGCAGTCGCTGCCGCAATCCCGAAATCAGCAACAACAACAACAACATGACCAGCGTTACGATCCGCTGTACTATATAGATAAAGAGAGTTTCCATGTTGGTGGCGATATTCATATTCCAAGCTCTAAAATGCAAGAGGCTTTTGGTTCAACTAAGCCAGCAAAATTTATAAGTATCATGTCTTTGGCGGTATGGGGACAATACGATCTTTCACACCGAGTTGTTCGTAAGCAAAAAAACACGGGCATTCGAACGGAGTTGACTCCTAGGAAAAAGGAGTTGGTTAAAATTCATTATCACCAATTCTTGAAAACAAAGAATTACTCGCTGGAAAAGTTGAATTTCGAAAAAAGTTCTATTCGCGTAAATTCTTATTTTGATAGAGCTTTACAAGAGGCTAAAAGATTATGCCGCGAGTAATATTTATTTAATTTTTTCTATTTTTTAAAATCATTTTTATAGTAATATTTAAATTTTATTTTAATATTTTACTTACATTGTTAACTACTTTAAGCATTTATATTTATTTGCATATTTAATCTATACTTATAAGATTATTTTCAATACTTACGTTTATGTTGCAACATAATGAAAATGAAACAGAATGAAATTCAACAACTGCGCCAAGAACTACAGCACCAGCCACCGCCACAACCTCAGCACCGAAAATTACAGCAGTCGCTGCCGCAATCCCGAAATCAGCAACAACAACAACAACATGACCAGCGTTACGATCCGCTGTACTATATAGATAAAGAGAGTTTCCATGTTGGTGGCGATATTCATATTCCAAGCTCTAAAATGCAAGAGGCTTTTGGTTCAACTAAGCCAGCAAAATTTATAAGTATCATGTCTTTGGCGGTATGGGGACAATACGATCTTTCACACCGAGTTGTTCGTAAGCAAAAAAACACGGGCATTCGAACGGAGTTGACTCCTAGGAAAAAGGAGTTGGTTAAAATTCATTATCACCAATTCTTGAAAACAAAGAATTACTCGCTGGAAAAGTTGAATTTCGAAAAAAGTTCTATTCGCGTAAATACTTATTTTGATAGAGCTATACAAGAGGCTAAAAGATTATGCCGCGAGTAATATTTATTTAATTTTTTCAATTTTTTAAAACTATTTTTATAGTAATATTTAAATTTTATTTTAATATTTTACTTACATTGTTAACTACTTTAAGCATTTATATTTATTTGCATATTTAATCTATACTTATAAGATTATTTTCAATACTTACGTTTATGTTGCAACATAATGAAAATGAAACAGAATGAAATTCAACAACTGCGCCAAGAACTACAGCACCAGCCACCGCCACAACCTCAGCACCGAAAATTACAGCAGTCGCTGCCGCAATCCCGAAATCAGCAACAACAACAACAACATGACCAGCGTTACGATCCGCTGTACTATATAGATAAAGAGAGTTTCCATGTTGGTGGCGATATTCATATTCCAAGCTCTAAAATGCAAGAGGCTTTTGGTTCAACTAAGCCAGCAAAATTTATAAGTATCATGTCTTTGGCGGTATGGGGACAATACGATCTTTCACACCGAGTTGTTCGTAAGCAAAAAAACACGGGCATTCGAACGGAGTTGACTCCTAGGAAAAAGGAGTTGGTTAAAATTCATTATCACCAATTCTTGAAAACAAAGAATTACTCGCTGGAAAAGTTGAATTTCGAAAAAAGTTCTATTCGCGTAAATACTTATTTTGATAGAGCTATACAAGAGGCTAAAAGATTATGCCGCGAGTAATATTTATTTAATTTTTTCTATTTTTTAAAATTCATTTTTATAGTAATATTTAAATTTTATTTTAATATTTTACTTACATTGTTAACTACTTTAAGCATTTATATTTATTTGCATATTTAATCTATACTTATAAGATTATTTTCAATACTTACGTTTATGTTGCAACATAATGAAAATGAAACAGAATGAAATTCAACAACTGCGCCAAGAACTACAGCACCAGCCACCGCCACAACCTCAGCACCGAAAATTACAGCAGTCGCTGCCGCAATCCCGAAATCAGCAACAACAACAACAACATGACCAGCGTTACGATCCGCTGTACTATATAGATAAAGAGAGTTTCCATGTTGGTGGCGATATTCATATTCCAAGCTCTAAAATGCAAGAGGCTTTTGGTTCAACTAAGCCAGCAAAATTTATAAGTATCATGTCTTTGGCGGTATGGGGACAATACGATCTTTCACACCGAGTTGTTCGTAAGCAAAAAAACACGGGCATTCGAACGGAGTTGACTCCTAGGAAAAAGGAGTTGGTTAAAATTCATTATCACCAATTCTTGAAAACAAAGAATTACTCGCTGGAAAAGTTGAATTTCGAAAAAAGTTCTATTCGCGTAAATACTTATTTTGATAGAGCTATACAAGAGGCTAAAAGATTATGCCGCGAGTAATATTTATTTAATTTTTTCTATTTTTTAAAGTTCATTTTTATAGTAATATTTAAATTTTATTTTAATATTTTACTTACATTGTTAACTACTTTAAGCATTTATATTTATTTGCATATTTAATCTATACTTATAAGATTATTTTCAATACTTACGTTTATGTTGCAACATAATGAAAATGAAACAGAATGAAATTCAACAACTGCGCCAAGAACTACAGCACCAGCCACCGCCACAACCTCAGCACCGAAAATTACAGCAGTCGCTGCCGCAATCCCGAAATCAGCAACAACAACAACAACATGACCAGCGTTACGATCCGCTGTACTATATAGATAAAGAGAGTTTCCATGTTGGTGGCGATATTCATATTCCAAGCTCTAAAATGCAAGAGGCTTTTGGTTCAACTAAGCCAGCAAAATTTATAAGTATCATGTCTTTGGCGGTATGGGGACAATACGATCTTTCACACCGAGTTGTTCGTAAGCAAAAAAACACGGGCATTCGAACGGAGTTGACTCCTAGGAAAAAGGAGTTGGTTAAAATTCATTATCACCAATTCTTGAAAACAAAGAATTACTCGCTGGAAAAGTTGAATTTCGAAAAAAGTTCTATTCGCGTAAATACTTATTTTGATAGAGCTATACAAGAGGCTAAAAGATTATGCCGCGAGTAATATTTATTTAATTTTTTCTATTTTTTAAAATTCATTTTTATAGTAATATTTAAATTTTATTTTAATATTTTACTTACATTGTTAACTACTTTAAGCATTTATATTTATTTGCATATTTAATCTATACTTATAAGATTATTTTCAATACTTACGTTTATGTTGCAACATAATGAAAATGAAACAGAATGAAATTCAACAACTGCGCCAAGAACTACAGCACCAGCCACCGCCACAACCTCAGCACCGAAAATTACAGCAGTCGCTGCCGCAATCCCGAAATCAGCAACAACAACAACAACATGACCAGCGTTACGATCCGCTGTACTATATAGATAAAGAGAGTTTCCATGTTGGTGGCGATATTCATATTCCAAGCTCTAAAATGCAAGAGGCTTTTGGTTCAACTAAGCCAGCAAAATTTATAAGTATCATGTCTTTGGCGGTATGGGGACAATTCGATCTATCACACCGAGTTGTTCGTAAGCAAAAAAACACGGGCATTCGAACGGAGTTGACTCCTAGGAAAAAGGAGTTGGTTAAAATTCATTATCACCAATTCTTGAAAACAAAGAATTACTCGCTGGAAAAGTTGAATTTCGAAAAAAGTTCTATTCGCGTAAATACTTATTTTGATAGAGCTATACAAGAGGCTAAAAGATTATGCCGCGAGTAATATTTATTTATTTTTTTCTATTTTTTAAAATTCATTTTTATAGTAATATTTAAATTTTATTTTAATATTTTACTTACATTGTTAACTACTTTAAGCATTTATATTTATTTGCATATTTAATCTATACTTATAAGATTATTTTCAATACTTACGTTTATGTTGCAACATAATGAAAATGAAACAGAATGAAATTCAACAACTGCGCCAAGAACTACAGCACCAGCCACCGCCACAACCTCAGCACCGAAAATTACAGCAGTCGCTGCCGCAATCCCGAAATCAGCAACAACAACAACAACATGACCAGCGTTACGATCCGCTGTACTATATAGATAAAGAGAGTTTCCATGTTGGTGGCGATATTCATATTCCAAGCTCTAAAATGCAAGAGGCTTTTGGTTCAACTAAGCCAGCAAAATTTATAAGTATCATGTCTTTGGCGGTATGGGGACAATACGATCTTTCACACCGAGTTGTTCGTAAGCAAAAAAACACGGGCATTCGAACGGAGTTGACTCCTAGGAAAAAGGAGTTGGTTAAAATTCATTATCACCAATTCTTGAAAACAAAGAATTACTCGCTGGAAAAGTTGAATTTCGAAAAAAGTTCTATTCGCGTAAATACTTATTTTGATAGAGCTATACAAGAGGCTAAAAGATTATGCCGCGAGTAATATTTATTTAATTTTTTCTATTTTTTAAAATTCATTTTTATAGTAATATTTAAATTTTATTTTAATATTTTACTTACATTGTTAACTACTTTAAGCATTTATATTTATTTGCATATTTAATCTATACTTATAAGATTATTTTCAATACTTACGTTTATGTTGCAACATAATGAAAATGAAACAGAATGAAATTCAACAACTGCGCCAAGAACTACAGCACCAGCCACCGCCACAACCTCAGCACCGAAAATTACAGCAGTCGCTGCCGCAATCCCGAAATCAGCAACAACAACAACAACATGACCAGCGTTACGATCCGCTGTACTATATAGATAAAGAGAGTTTCCATGTTGGTGGCGATATTCATATTCCAAGCTCTAAAATGCAAGAGGCTTTTGGTTCAACTAAGCCAGCAAAATTTATAAGTATCATGTCTTTGGCGGTATGGGGACAATACGATCTTTCACACCGAGTTGTTCGTAAGCAAAAAAACACGGGCATTCGAACGGAGTTGACTCCTAGGAAAAAGGAGTTGGTTAAAATTCATTATCACCAATTCTTGAAAACAAAGAATTACTCGCTGGAAAAGTTGAATTTCGAAAAAAGTTCTATTCGCGTAAATACTTATTTTGATAGAGCTATACAAGAGGCTAAAAGATTATGCCGCGAGTAATATTTATTTAATTTTTTCTATTTTTTAAAATTCATTTTTATAGTAATATTTAAATTTTATTTTCATATTTTACTTACATTGTTAACTACTTTAAGCATTTATATTTATTTGCATATTTAATCTATACTTATAAGATTATTTTCAATACTTACGTTTATGTTGCAACATAATGAAAATGAAACAGAATGAAATTCAACAACTGCGCCAAGAACTACAGCACCAGCCACCGCCACAACCTCAGCACCGAAAATTACAGCAGTCGCTGCCGCAATCCCGAAATCAGCAACAACAACAACAACATGACCAGCGTTACGATCCGCTGTACTATATAGATAAAGAGAGTTTCCATGTTGGTGGCGATATTCATATTCCAAGCTCTAAAATGCAAGAGGCTTTTGGTTCAACTAAGCCAGCAAAATTTATAAGTATCATGTCTTTGGCGGTATGGGGACAATACGATCTTTCACACCGAGTTGTTCGTAAGCAAAAAAACACGGGCATTCGAACGGAGTTGACTCCTAGGAAAAAGGAGTTGGTTAAAATTCATTATCACCAATTCTTGAAAACAAAGAATTACTCGCTGGAAAAGTTGAATTTCGAAAAAAGTTCTATTCGCGTAAATACTTATTTTGATAGAGCTATACAAGAGGCTAAAAGATTATGCCGCGAGTAATATTTATTTAATTTTTTCTATTTTTTAAAATTCATTTTTATAGTAATATTTAAATTTTATTTTAATATTTTACTTACATTGTTAACTACTTTAAGCATTTATATTTATTTGCATATTTAATCTATACTTATAAGATTATTTTCAATACTTACGTTTATGTTGCAACATAATGAAAATGAAACAGAATGAAATTCAACAACTGCGCCAAGAACTACAGCACCAGCCACCGCCACAACCTCAGCACCGAAAATTACAGCAGTCGCTGCCGCAATCCCGAAATCAGCAACAACAACAACAACATGACCAGCGTTACGATCCGCTGTACTATATAGATAAAGAGAGTTTCCATGTTGGTGGCGATATTCATATTCCAAGCTCTAAAATGCAAGAGGCTTTTGGTTCAACTAAGCCAGCAAAATTTATAAGTATCATGTCTTTGGCGGTATGGGGACAATACGATCTTTCACACCGAGTTGTTCGTAAGCAAAAAAACACGGGCATTCGAACGGAGTTGACTCCTAGGAAAAAGGAGTTGGTTAAAATTCATTATCACCAATTCTTGAAAACAAAGAATTACTCGCTGGAAAAGTTGAATTTCGAAAAAAGTTCTATTCGCGTAAATACTTATTTTGATAGAGCTATACAAGAGGCTAAAAGATTATGCCGCGAGTAATATTTATTTAATATTTTCTATTTTTTAAAATTCATTTTTATAGTAATATTTAAATTTTATTTTAATGTTTTACTTACATTGTTAACTACTTTAAGCATTTATATTTATTTGCATATTTAATCTATACTTATAAGATTATTTTCAATACTTACGTTTATGTTGCAACATAATGAAAATGAAACAGAATGAAATTCAACAACTGCGCCAAGAACTACAGCACCAGCCACCGCCACAACCTCAGCACCGAAAATTACAGCAGTCGCTGCCGCAATCCCGAAATCAGCAACAACAACAACAACATGACCAGCGTTACGATCCGCTGTACTATATAGATAAAGAGAGTTTCCATGTTGGTGGCGATATTCATATTCCAAGCTCTAAAATGCAAGAGGCTTTTGGTTCAACTAAGCCAGCAAAATTTATAAGTATCATGTCTTTGGCGGTATGGGGACAATACGATCTTTCACACCGAGTTGTTCGTAAGCAAAAAAACACGGGCATTCGAACGGAGTTGACTCCTAGGAAAAAGGAGTTGGTTAAAATTCATTATCACCAATTCTTGAAAACAAAGAATTACTCGCTGGAAAAGTTGAATTTCGAAAAAAGTTCTATTCGCGTAAATACTTATTTTGATAGAGCTATACAAGAGGCTAAAAGATTATGCCGCGAGTAATATTTATTTAATTTTTTCTATTTTTTAAAATTCATTTTTATAGTAATATTTAAATTTTATTTTAATATTTTACTTACATTGTTAACTACTTTAAGCATTTATATTTATTTGCATATTTAATCTATACTTATAAGATTATTTTCAATACTTACGTTTATGTTGCAACATAATGAAAATGAAACAGAATGAAATTCAACAACTGCGCCAAGAACTACAGCACCAGCCACCGCCACAACCTCAGCACCGAAAATTACAGCAGTCGCTGCCGCAATCCCGAAATCAGCAACAACAACAACAACATGACCAGCGTTACGATCCGCTGTACTATATAGATAAAGAGAGTTTCCATGTTGGTGGCGATATTCATATTCCAAGCTCTAAAATGCAAGAGGCTTTTGGTTCAACTAAGCCAGCAAAATTTATAAGTATCATGTCTTTGGCGGTATGGGGACAATACGATCTTTCACACCGAGTTGTTCGTAAGCAAAAAAACACGGGCATTCGAACGGAGTTGACTCCTAGGAAAAAGGAGTTGGTTAAAATTCATTATCACCAATTCTTGAAAACAAAGAATTACTCGCTGGAAAAGTTGAATTTCGAAAAAAGTTCTATTCGCGTAAATACTTATTTTGATAGAGCTTTACAAGAGGCTAAAAGATTATGCCGCGAGTAATATTTATTTAATTTTTTCTATTTTTTAAAATTCATTTTTATAGTAATATTTACATTTTATTTTAATATTTTACTTACATTGTTAACTACTTTAAGCATTTATATTTATTTGCATATTTAATCTATACTTATAAGATTATTTTCAATACTTACGTTTATGTTGCAACATAATGAAAATGAAACAGAATGAAATTCAACAACTGCGCCAAGAACTACAGCACCAGCCACCGCCACAACCTCAGCACCGAAAATTACAGCAGTCGCTGCCACAATCCCGAAATCAGCAACAACAACAACAACATGACCAGCGTTACGATCCGCTGTACTATATAGATAAAGAGAGTTTCCATGTTGGTGGCGATATTCATATTCCAAGCTCTAAAATGCAAGAGGCTTTTGGTTCAACTAAGCCAGCAAAATTTATAAGTATCATGTCTTTGGCGGTATGGGGACAATACGATCTTTCACACCGAGTTGTTCGTAAGCAAAAAAACACGGGCATTCGAACGGAGTTGACTCCTAGGAAAAAGGAGTTGGTTAAAATTCATTATCACCAATTCTTGAAAACAAAGAATTACTCGCTGGAAAAGTTGAATTTTGAAAAAAGTTCTATTCGCGTAAATACTTATTTTGATAGAGCTATACAAGAGGCTAAAAGATTATGCCGCGAGTAATATTTATTTAATTTTTTCTATTTTTTAAAATTCATTTTTATAGTAATATTTAAATTTTATTTTAATATTTTACTTACATTGTTAACTACTTTAAGCATTTATATTTATTTGCATATTTAATCTATACTTATAAGATTATTTTCAATACTTACGTTTATGTTGCAACATAATGAAAATGAAACAGAATGAAATTCAACAACTGCGCCAAGAACTACAGCACCAGCCACCGCCACAACCTCAGCACCGAAAATTACAGCAGTGTCGCTGCCGCAATCCCGAAATCAGCAACAACAACAACAACATGACCAGCGTTACGATCCGCTGTACTATATAGATAAAGAGAGTTTCCATGTTGGTGGCGATATTCATATTCCAAGCTCTAAAATGCAAGAGGCTTTTGGTTCAACTAAGCCAGCAAAATTTATAAGTATCATGTCTTTGGCGGTATGGGGACAATACGATCTTTCACACCGAGTTGTTCGTAAGCAAAAAAACACGGGCATTCGAACGGAGTTGACTCCTAGGAAAAAGGAGTTGGTTAAAATTCATTATCACCAATTCTTGAAAACAAAGAATTACTCGCTGGAAAAGTTGAATTTCGAAAAAAGTTCTATTCGCGTAAATACTTATTTTGATAGAGCTATACAAGAGGCTAAAAGATTATGCCGCGAGTAATATTTATTTATTTTTTTCTATTTTTTAAAATTCATTTTTATAGTAATATTTAAATTTTATTTTAATATTTTACTTACATTGTTAACTACTTTAAGCATTTATATTTATTTGCATATTTAATCTATACTTATAAGATTATTTTCAATACTTACGTTTATGTTGCAACATAATGAAAATGAAACAGAATGAAATTCAACAACTGCGCCAAGAACTACAGCACCAGCCACCGCCACAACCTCAGCACCGAAAATTACAGCAGTCGCTGCCGCAATCCCGAAATCAGCAACAACAACAACAACATGACCAGCGTTACGATCCGCTGTACTATATAGATAAAGACAGTTTCCATGTTGGTGGCGATATTCATATTCCAAGCTCTAAAATGCAAGAGGCTTTTGGTTCAACTAAGCCAGCAAAATTTATAAGTATCATGTCTTTGGCGGTATGGGGACAATACGATCTTTCACACCGAGTTGTTCGTAAGCAAAAAAACACGGGCATTCGAACGGAGTTGACTCCTAGGAAAAAGGAGTTGGTTAAAATTCATTATCACCAATTCTTGAAAACAAAGAATTACTCGCTGGAAAAGTTGAATTTCGAAAAAAGTTCTATTCGCGTAAATACTTATTTTGATAGAGCTATACAAGAGGCTAAAAGATTATGCCGCGAGTAATATTTATTTAATTTTTTCTATTTTTTAAAATTCATTTTTATAGTAATATTTAAATTTTATTTTAATATTTTACTTACATTGTTAACTACTTTAAGCATTTATATTTATTTGCATATTTAATCTATACTTATAAGATTATTTTCAATACTTACGTTTATGTTGCAACATAATGAAAATGAAACAGAATGAAATTCAACAACTGCGCCAAGAACTACAGCACCAGCCACCGCCACAACCTCAGCACCGAAAATTACAGCAGTCGCTGCCGCAATCCCGAAATCAGCAACAACAACAACAACATGACCAGCGTTACGATCCGCTGTACTATATAGATAAAGAGAGTTTCCATGTTGGTGGCGATATTCATATTCCAAGCTCTAAAATGCAAGAGGCTTTTGGTTCAACTAAGCCAGCAAAATTTATAAGTATCATGTCTTTGGCGGTATGGGGACAATACGATCTTTCACACCGAGTTGTTCGTAAGCAAAAAAACACGGGCATTCGAACGGAGTTGACTCCTAGGAAAAAGGAGTTGGTTAAAATTCATTATCACCAATTCTTGAAAACAAAGAATTACTCGCTGGAAAAGTTGAATTTCGAAAAAAGTTCTATTCGCGTAAATACTTATTTTGATAGAGCTATACAAGAGGCTAAAAGATTATGCCGCGAGTAATATTTATTTAATTTTTTCTATTTTTTAAAATTCATTTTTATAGTAATATTTAAATTTTATTTTAATATTTTACTTACATTGTTAACTACTTTAAGCATTTATATTTATTTGCATATTTAATCTATACTTATAAGATTATTTTCAATACTTACGTTTATGTTGCAACATAATGAAAATGAAACAGAATGAAATTCAACAACTGCGCCAAGAACTACAGCACCAGCCACCGCCACAACCTCAGCACCGAAAATTACAGCAGTCGCTGCCGCAATCCCGAAATCAGCAACAACAACAACAACATGACCAGCGTTACGATCCGCTGTACTATATAGATAAAGAGAGTTTCCATGTTGGTGGCGATATTCATATTCCAAGCTCTAAAATGCAAGAGGCTTTTGGTTCAACTAAGCCAGCAAAATTTATAAGTATCATGTCTTTGGCGGTATGGGGACAATACGATCTTTCACACCGAGTTGTTCGTAAGCAAAAAAACACGGGCATTCGAACGGAGTTGACTCCTAGGAAAAAGGAGTTGGTTAAAATTCATTATCACCAATTCTTGAAAACAAAGAATTACTCGCTGGAAAAGTTGAATTTCGAAAAAAGTTCTATTCGCGTAAATACTTATTTTGATAGAGCTATACAAGAGGCTAAAAGATTATGCCGCGAGTAATATTTATTTATTTTTTTCTATTTTTTAAAATTCATTTTTATAGTAATATTTAAATTTTATTTTAATATTTTCCTTACATTGTTAACTACTTTAAGCATTTATATTTATTTGCATATTTAATCTATACTTATAAGATTATTTTCAATACTTACGTTTATGTTGCAACATAATGAAAATGAAACAGAATGAAATTCAACAACTGCGCCAAGAACTACAGCACCAGCCACCGCCACAACCTCAGCACCGAAAATTACAGCAGTCGCTGCCGCAATCCCGAAATCAGCAACAACAACAACAACATGACCAGCGTTACGATCCGCTGTACTATATAGATAAAGAGAGTTTCCATGTTGGTGGCGATATTCATATTCCAAGCTCTAAAATGCAAGAGGCTTTTGGTTCAACTAAGCCAGCAAAATTTATAAGTATCATGTCTTTGGCGGTATGGGGACAATACGATCTTTCACACCGAGTTGTTCGTAAGCAAAAAAACACGGGCATTCGAACGGAGTTGACTCCTAGGAAAAAGGAGTTGGTTAAAATTCATTATCACCAATTCTTGAAAACAAAGAATTACTCGCTGGCAAAGTTGAATTTCGAAAAAAGTTCTATTCGCGTAAATACTTATTTTGATAGAGCTATACAAGAGGCTAAAAGATTATGCCGCGAGTAATATTTATTTAATTTTTTCTATTTTTTAAAATTCATTTTTATAGTAATATTTAAATTTTATTTTAATATTTTACTTACATTGTTAACTACTTTAAGCATTTATATTTATTTGCATATTTAATCTATACTTATAAGATTATTTTCAATACTTACGTTTATGTTGCAACATAATGAAAATGAAACAGAATGAAATTCAACAACTGCGCCAAGAACTACAGCACCAGCCACCGCCACAACCTCAGCACCGAAAATTACAGCAGTCGCTGCCGCAATCCCGAAATCAGCAACAACAACAACAACATGACCAGCGTTACGATCCGCTGTACTATATAGATAAAGAGAGTTTCCATGTTGGTGGCGATATTCATATTCCAAGCTCTAAAATGCAAGAGGCTTTTGGTTCAACTAAGCCAGCAAAATTTATAAGTATCATGTCTTTGGCGGTATGGGGACAATACGATCTTTCACACCGAGTTGTTCGTAAGCAAAAAAACACGGGCATTCGAACGGAGTTGACTCCTAGGAAAAAGGAGTTGGTTAAAATTCATTATCACCAATTCTTGAAAACAAAGAATTACTCGCTGGAAAAGTTGAATTTCGAAAAAAGTTCTATTCGCGTAAATACTTATTTTGATAGAGCTATACAAGAGGCTAAAAGATTATGCCGCGAGTAATATTTATTTAATTTTTTCTATTTTTTAAAATTCATTTTTATAGTAATATTTAAATTTTATTTTAATATTTTACTTACATTGTTAACTACTTTAAGCATTTATATTTATTTGCATATTTAATCTATACTTATAAGATTATTTTCAATACTTACGTTTATGTTGCAACATAATGAAAATGAAACAGAATGAAATTCAACAACTGCGCCAAGAACTACAGCACCAGCCACCGCCACAACCTCAGCACCGAAAATTACAGCAGTCGCTGCCGCAATCCCGAAATCAGCAACAACAACAACAACATGACCAGCGTTACGATCCGCTGTACTATATAGATAAAGAGAGTTTCCATGTTGGTGGCGATATTCATATTCCAAGCTCTAAAATGCAAGAGGCTTTTGGTTCAACTAAGCCAGCAAAATTTATAAGTATCATGTCTTTGGCGGTATGGGGACAATACGATCTTTCACACCGAGTTGTTCGTAAGCAAAAAAACACGGGCATTCGAACGGAGTTGACTCCTAGGAAAAAGGAGTTGGTTAAAATTCATTATCACCAATTCTTGAAAACAAAGAATTACTCGCTGGAAAAGTTGAATTTCGAAAAAAGTTCTATTCGCGTAAATACTTATTTTGATAGAGCTATACAAGAGGCTAAAAGATTATGCCGCGAGTAATATTTATTTATTTTTTTCTATTTTTTAAAATTCATTTTTATAGTAATATTTAAATTTTATTTTAATATTTTCCTTACATTGTTAACTACTTTAAGCATTTATATTTATTTGCATATTTAATCTATACTTATAAGATTATTTTCAATACTTACGTTTATTTTGCAACATAATGAAAATGAAACAGAATGAAATTCAACAACTGCGCCAAGAACTACAGCACCAGCCACCGCCACAACCTCAGCACCGAAAATTACAGCAGTCGCTGCCGCAATCCCGAAATCAGCAACAACAACAACAACATGACCAGCGTTACGATCCGCTGTACTATATAGATAAAGAGAGTTTCCATGTTGGTGGCGATATTCATATTCCAAGCTCTAAAATACAAGAGGCTTTTGGTTCAACTAAGCCAGCAAAATTTATAAGTATCATGTCTTTGGCGGTATGGGGACAATACGATCTTTCACACCGAGTTGTTCGTAAGCAAAAAAACACGGGCATTCGAACGGAGTTGACTCCTAGGAAAAAGGAGTTGGTTAAAATTCATTATCACCAATTCTTGAAAACAAAGAATTACTCGCTGGAAAAGTTGAATTTCGAAAAAAGTTCTATTCGCGTAAATACTTATTTTGATAGAGCTATACAAGAGGCTAAAAGATTATGCCGCGAGTAATATTTATTTAATTTTTTCTATTTTTTAAAATTCATTTTTATAGTAATATTTAAATTTTATTTTAATATTTTACTTACATTGTTAACTACTTTAAGCATTTATATTTATTTGCATATTTAATCTATACTTATAAGATTATTTTCAATACTTACGTTTATGTTGCAACATAATGAAAATGAAACAGAATGAAATTCAACAACTGCGCCAAGAACTACAGCACCAGCCACCGCCACAACCTCAGCACCGAAAATTACAGCAGTCGCTGCCGCAATCCCGAAATCAGCAACAACAACAACAACATGACCAGCGTTACGATCCGCTGTACTATATAGATAAAGAGAGTTTCCATGTTGGTGGCGATATTCATATTCCAAGCTCTAAAATGCAAGAGGCTTTTGGTTCAACTAAGCCAGCAAAATTTATAAGTATCATGTCTTTGGCGGTATGGGGACAATACGATCTTTCACACCGAGTTGTTCGTAAGCAAAAAAACACGGGCATTCGAACGGAGTTGACTCCTAGGAAAAAGGAGTTGGTTAAAATTCATTATCACCAATTCTTGAAAACAAAGAATTACTCGCTGGAAAAGTAGAATTTCGAAAAAAGTTCTATTCGCGTAAATACTTATTTTGATAGAGCTATACAAGAGGCTAAAAGATTATGCCGCGAGTAATATTTATTTAATTTTTTCTATTTTTTAAAATTCATTTTTATAGTAATATTTAAATTTTATTTTAATATTTTACTTACATTGTTAACTACTTTAAGCATTTATATTTATTTGCATATTTAATCTATACTTATAAGATTATTTTCAATACTTACGTTTATGTTGCAACATAATGAAAATGAAACAGAATGAAATTCAACAACTGCGCCAAGAACTACAGCACCAGCCACCGCCACAACCTCAGCACCAAAAATTACAGCAGTCGCTGCCGCAATCCCGAAATCAGCAACAACAACAACAACATGACCAGCGTTACGATCCGCTGTACTATATAGATAAAGAGAGTTTCCATGTTGGTGGCGATATTCATATTCCAAGCTCTAAAATGCAAGAGGCTTTTGGTTCAACTAAGCCAGCAAAATTTATAAGTATCATGTCTTTGGCGGTATGGGGACAATACGATCTTTCACACCGAGTTGTTCGTAAGCAAAAAAACACGGGCATTCGAACGGAGTTGACTCCTAGGAAAAAGGAGTTGGTTAAAATTCATTATCACCAATTCTTGAAAACAAAGAATTACTCGCTGGAAAAGTTGAATTTCGAAAAAAGTTCTATTCGCGTAAATACTTATTTTGATAGAGCTATACAAGAGGCTAAAAGATTATGCCGCGAGTAATATTTATTTATTTTTTTTTCTATTTTTTAAAATTCATTTTTATAGTAATATTTAAATTTTATTTTAATATTTTACTTACATTGTTAACTACTTTAAGCATTTATATTTATTTGCATATTTAATCTATACTTATAAGATTATTTTCAATACTTACGTTTATGTTGCAACATAATGAAAATGAAACAGAATGAAATTCAACAACTGCGCCAAGAACTACAGCACCAGCCACCGCCACAACCTCAGCACCGAAAATTACAGCAGTCGCTGCCGCAATCCCGAAATCAGCAACAACAACAACAACATGACCAGCGTTACGATCCGCTGTACTATATAGATAAAGAGAGTTTCCATGTTGGTGGCGATATTCATATTCCAAGCTCTAAAATGCAAGAGGCTTTTGGTTCAACTAAGCCAGCAAAATTTATAAGTATCATGTCTTTGGCGGTATGGGGACAATACGATCTTTCACACCGAGTTGTTCGTAAGCAAAAAAACACGGGCATTCGAACGGAGTTGACTCCTAGGAAAAAGGAGTTGGTTAAAATTCATTATCACCAATTCTTGAAAACAAAGAATTACTCGCTGGAAAAGTTGAATTTCGAAAAAAGTTCTATTCGCGTAAATACTTATTTTGATAGAGCTATACAAGAGGCTAAAAGATTATGCCGCGAGTAATATTTATTTAATTTTTTCTATTTTTTAAAATTCATTTTTATAGTAATATTTAAATTTTATTTTAATATTTTACTTACATTGTTAACTACTTTAAGCATTTATATTTATTTGCATATTTAATCTATACTTATAAGATTATTTTCAATACTTACGTTTATGTTGCAACATAATGAAAATGAAACAGAATGAAATTCAACAACTGCGCCAAGAACTACAGCACCAGCCACCGCCACAACCTCAGCACCGAAAATTACAGCAGTCGCTGCCGCAATCCCGAAATCAGCAACAACAACAACAACATGACCAGCGTTACGATCCGCTGTACTATATAGATAAAGAGAGTTTCCATGTTGGTGGCGATATTCATATTCCAAGCTCTAAAATGCAAGAGGCTTTTGGTTCAACTAAGCCAGCAAAATTTATAAGTATCATGTCTTTGGCGGTATGGGGACAATACGATCTTTCACACCGAGTTGTTCGTAAGCAAAAAAACACGGGCATTCGAACGGAGTTGACTCCTAGGAAAAAGGAGTTGGTTAAAATTCATTATCACCAATTCTTGAAAACAAAGAATTACTCGCTGGAAAAGTTGAATTTCGAAAAAAGTTCTATTCGCGTAAATACTTATTTTGATAGAGCTATACAAGAGGCTAAAAGATTATGCCGCGAGTAATATTTATTTAATTTTTTCTATTTTTTAAAATTCATTTTTATAGTAATATTTAAATTTTATTTTAATATTTTACTTACATTGTTAACTACTTTAAGCATTTATATTTATTTGCATATTTAATCTATACTTATAAGATTATTTTCAATACTTACGTTTATGTTGCAACATAATGAAAATGAAACAGAATGAAATTCAACAACTGCGCCAAGAACTACAGCACCAGCCACCGCCACAACCTCAGCACCGAAAATTACAGCAGTCGCTGCCGCAATCCCGAAATCAGCAACAACAACAACAACATGACCAGCGTTACGATCCGCTGTACTATATAGATAAAGAGAGTTTCCATGTTGGTGGCGATATTCATATTCCAAGCTCTAAAATGCAAGAGGCTTTTGGTTCAACTAAGCCAGCAAAATTTATAAGTATCATGTCTTTGGCGGTATGGGGACAATACGATCTTTCACACCGAGTTGTTCGTAAGCAAAAAAACACGGGCATTCGAACGGAGTTGACTCCTAGGAAAAAGGAGTTGGTTAAAATTCATTATCACCAATTCTTGAAAACAAAGAATTACTCGCTGGAAAAGTTGAATTTCGAAAAAAGTTCTATTCGCGTAAATACTTATTTTGATAGAGCTATACAAGAGGCTAAAAGATTATGCCGCGAGTAATATTTATTTAATTTTTTCTATTTTTTAAAATTCATTTTTATAGTAATATTTAAATTTTATTTTAATATTTTACTTACATTGTTAACTACTTTAAGCATTTATATTTATTTGCATATTTAATCTATACTTATAAGATTATTTTCAATACTTACGTTTATGTTGCAACATAATGAAAATGAAACAGAATGAAATTCAACAACTGCGCCAAGAACTACAGCACCAGCCACCGCCACAACCTCAGCACCGAAAATTACAGCAGTCGCTGCCGCAATCCCGAAATCAGCAACAACAACAACAACATGACCAGCGTTACGATCCGCTGTACTATATAGATAAAGAGAGTTTCCATGTTGGTGGCGATATTCATATTCCAAGCTCTAAAATGCAAGAGGCTTTTGGTTCAACTAAGCCAGCAAAATTTATAAGTATCATGTCTTTGGCGGTATGGGGACAATACGATCTTTCACACCGAGTTGTTCGTAAGCAAAAAAACACGGGCATTCGAACGGAGTTGACTCCTAGGAAAAAGGAGTTGGTTAAAATTCATTATCACCAATTCTTGAAAACAAAGAATTACTCGCTGGAAAAGTTGAATTTCGAAAAAAGTTCTATTCGCGTAAATACTTATTTTGATAGAGCTATACAAGAGGCTAAAAGATTATGCCGCGAGTAATATTTATTTATTTTTTTTTCTATTTTTTAAAATTCATTTTTATAGTAATATTTAAATTTTATTTTAATATTTTACTTACATTGTTAACTACTTTAAGCATTTATATTTATTTGCATATTTAATCTATACTTATAAGATTATTTTCAATACTTACGTTTATGTTGCAACATAATGAAAATGAAACAGAATGAAATTCAACAACTGCGCCAAGAACTACAGCACCAGCCACCGCCACAACCTCAGCACCGAAAATTACAGCAGTCGCTGCCGCAATCCCGAAATCAGCAACAACAACAACAACATGACCAGCGTTACGATCCGCTGTACTATATAGATAAAGAGAGTTTCCATGTTGGTGGCGATATTCATATTCCAAGCTCTAAAATGCAAGAGGCTTTTGGTTCAACTAAGCCAGCAAAATTTATAAGTATCATGTCTTTGGCGGTATGGGGACAATACGATCTTTCACACCGAGTTGTTCGTAAGCAAAAAAACACGGGCATTCGAACGGAGTTGACTCCTAGGAAAAAGGAGTTGGTTAAAATTCATTATCACCAATTCTTGAAAACAAAGAATTACTCGCTGGAAAAGTTGAATTTCGAAAAAAGTTCTATTCGCGTAAATACTTATTTTGATAGAGCTATACAAGGGGCTAAAAGATTATGCCGCGAGTAATATTTATTTAATTTTTTCTATTTTTTAAAATTCATTTTTATAGTAATATTTAAATTTTATTTTAATATTTTACTTACATTGTTAACTACTTTAAGCATTTATATTTATTTGCATATTTAATCTATACTTATAAGATTATTTTCAATACTTACGTTTATGTTGCAACATAATGAAAATGAAACAGAATGAAATTCAACAACTGCGCCAAGAACTACAGCACCAGCCACCGCCACAACCTCAGCACCGAAAATTACAGCAGTCGCTGCCGCAATCCCGAAATCAGCAACAACAACAACAACATGACCAGCGTTACGATCCGCTGTACTATATAGATAAAGAGAGTTTCCATGTTGGTGGCGATATTCATATTCCAAGCTCTAAAATGCAAGAGGCTTTTGGTTCAACTAAGCCAGCAAAATTTATAAGTATCATGTCTTTGGCGGTATGGGGACAATACGATCTTTCACACCGAGTTGTTCGTAAGCAAAAAAACACGGGCATTCGAACGGAGTTGACTCCTAGGAAAAAGGAGTTGGTTAAAATTCATTATCACCAATTCTTGAAAACAAAGAATTACTCGCTGGAAAAGTTGAATTTCGAAAAAAGTTCTATTCGCGTAAATACTTATTTTGATAGAGCTATACAAGAGGCTAAAAGATTATGCCGCGAGTAATATTTATTTAATTTTTTCTATTTTTTAAAATTCATTTTTATAGTAATATTTAAATTTTATTTTAATATTTTACTTACATTGTTAACTACTTTAAGCATTTATATTTATTTGCATATTTAATCTATACTTATAAGATTATTTTCAATACTTACGTTTATGTTGCAACATAATGAAAATGAAACAGAATGAAATTCAACAACTGCGCCAAGAACTACAGCACCAGCCACCGCCACAACCTCAGCACCGAAAATTACAGCAGTCGCTTCCGCAATCCCGAAATCAGCAACAACAACAACAACATGACCAGCGTTACGATCCGCTGTACTATATAGATAAAGAGAGTTTCCATGTTGGTGGCGATATTCATATTCCAAGCTCTAAAATGCAAGAGGCTTTTGGTTCAACTAAGCTAGCAAAATTTATAAGTATCATGTCTTTGGCGGTATGGGGACAATACGATCTTTCACACCGAGTTGTTCGTAAGCAAAAAAACACGGGCATTCGAACGGAGTTGACTCCTAGGAAAAAGGAGTTGGTTAAAATTCATTATCACCAATTCTTGAAAACAAAGAATTACTCGCTGGAAAAGTTGAATTTCGAAAAAAGTTCTATTCGCGTAAATACTTATTTTGATAGAGCTATACAAGAGGCTAAAAGATTATGCCGCGAGTAATATTTATTTAATTTTTTCTATTTTTTAAAATTCATTTTTATAGTAATATTTAAATTTTATTTTAATATTTTACTTACATTGTTAACTACTTTAAGCATTTATATTTATTTGCATATTTAATCTATACTTATAAGATTATTTTCAATACTTACGTTTATGTTGCAACATAATGAAAATGAAACAGAATGAAATTCAACAACTGCGCCAAGAACTACAGCACCAGCCACCGCCACAACCTCAGCACCGAAAATTACAGCAGTCGCTGCCGCAATCCCGAAATCAGCAACAACAACAACAACATGACCAGCGTTACGATCCGCTGTACTATATAGATAAAGAGAGTTTCCATGTTGGTGGCGATATTCATATTCCAAGCTCTAAAATGCAAGAGGCTTTTGGTTCAACTAAGCCAGCAAAATTTATAAGTATTATGTCTTTGGCGGTATGGGGACAATACGATCTTTCACACCGAGTTGTTCGTAAGCAAAAAAACACGGGCATTCGAACGGAGTTGACTCCTAGGAAAAAGGAGTTGGTTAAAATTCATTATCACCAATTCTTGAAAACAAAGAATTACTCGCTGGAAAAGTTGAATTTCGAAAAAAGTTCTATTCGCGTAAATACTTATTTTGATAGAGCTATACAAGAGGCTAAAAGATTATGCCGCGAGTAATATTTATTTAATTTTTTCTATTTTTTAAAATTCATTTTTATAGTAATATTTAAATTTTATTTTAATATTTTACTTACATTGTTAACTACTTTAAGCATTTATATTTATTTGCATATTTAATCTATACTTATAAGATTATTTTCAATACTTACGTTTATGTTGCAACATAATGAAAATGAAACAGAATGAAATTCAACAACTGCGCCAAGAACTACAGCACCAGCCACCGCCACAACCTCAGCACCGAAAATTACAGCAGTCGCTGCCGCAATCCCGAAATCAGCAACAACAACAACAACATGACCAGCGTTACGATCCGCTGTACTATATAGATAAAGAGAGTTTCCATGTTGGTGGCGATATTCATATTCCAAGCTCTAAAATGCAAGAGGCTTTTGGTTCAACTAAGCCAGCAAAATTTATAAGTATCATGTCTTTGGCGGTATGGGGACAATACGATCTTTCACACCGAGTTGTTCGTAAGCAAAAAAACACGGGCATTCGAACGGAGTTGACTCCTAGGAAAAAGGAGTTGGTTAAAATTCAGTATCACCAATTCTTGAAAACAAAGAATTACTCGCTGGAAAAGTTGAATTTCGAAAAAAGTTCTATTCGCGTAAATACTTATTTTGATAGAGCTATACAAGAGGCTAAAAGATTATGCCGCGAGTAATATTTATTTAATTTTTTCTATTTTTTAAAATTCATTTTTATAGTAATATTTAAATTTTATTTTAATATTTTACTTACATTGTTAACTACTTTAAGCATTTATATTTATTTGCATATTTAATCTATACTTATAAGATTATTTTCAATACTTACGTTTATGTTGCAACATAATGAAAATGAAACAGAATGAAATTCAACAACTGCGCCAAGAACTACAGCACCAGCCACCGCCACAACCTCAGCACCGAAAATTACAGCAGTCGCTGCCGCAATCCCGAAATCAGCAACAACAACAACAACATGACCAGCGTTACGATCCGCTGTACTATATAGATAAAGAGAGTTTCCATGTTGGTGGCGATATTCATATTCCAAGCTCTAAAATGCAAGAGGCTTTTGGTTCAACTAAGCCAGCAAAATTTATAAGTATCATGTCTTTGGCGGTATGGGGACAATACGATCTTTCACACCGAGTTGTTCGTAAGCAAAAAAACACGGGCATTCGAACGGAGTTGACTCCTAGGAAAAAGGAGTTGGTTAAAATTCATTATCACCAATTCTTGAAAACAAAGAATTACTCGCTGGAAAAGTTGAATTTCGAAAAGAGTTCTATTCGCGTAAATACTTATTTTGATAGAGCTATACAAGAGGCTAAAAGATTATGCCGCGAGTAATATTTATTTATTTTTTTTCTATTTTTTAAAATTCATTTTTATAGTAATATTTAAATTTTATTTTAATATTTTACTTACATTGTTAACTACTTTAAGCATTTATATTTATTTGCATATTTAATCTATACTTATAAGATTATTTTCAATACTTACGTTTATGTTGCAACATAATGAAAATGAAACAGAATGAAATTCAACAACTGCGCCAAGAACTACAGCACCAGCCACCGCCACAACCTCAGCACCGAAAATTACAGCAGTCGCTGCCGCAATCCCGAAATCAGCAACAACAACAACAACATGACCAGCGTTACGATCCGCTGTACTATATAGATAAAGAGAGTTTCCATGTTGGTGGCGATATTCATATTCCAAGCTCTAAAATGCAAGAGGCTTTTGGTTCAACTAAGCCAGCAAAATTTATAAGTATCATGTCTTTGGCGGTATGGGGACAATACGATCTTTCACACCGAGTTGTTCGTAAGCAAAAAAACACGGGCATTCGAACGGAGTTGACTCCTAGGAAAAAGGAGTTGGTTAAAATTCATTATCACCAATTCTTGAAAACAAAGAATTACTCGCTGGAAAAGTTGAATTTCGAAAAAAGTTCTATTCGCGTAAATACTTATTTTGATAGAGCTATACAAGAGGCTAAAAGATTATGCCGCGAGTAATATTTATTTAATTTTTTCTATTTTTTAAAATTCATTTTTATAGTAATATTTAAATTTTATTTTAATATTTTACTTACATTGTTAACTACTTTAAGCATTTATATTTATTTGCATATTTAATCTATACTTATAAGATTATTTTCAATACTTACGTTTATGTTGCAACATAATGAAAATGAAACAGAATGAAATTCAACAACTGCGCCAAGAACTACAGCACCAGCCACCGCCACAACCTCAGCACCGAAAATTACAGCAGTCGCTGCCGCAATCCCGAAATCAGCAACAACAACAACAACATGACCAGCGTTACGATCCGCTGTACTATATAGATAAAGAGAGTTTCCATGTTGGTGGCGATATTCATATTCCAAGCTCTAAAATGCAAGAGGCTTTTGGTTCAACTAAGCCAGCAAAATTTATAAGTATCATGTCTTTGGCGGTATGGGGACAATACGATCTTTCACACCGAGTTGTTCGTAAGCAAAAAAACACGGGCATTCGAACGGAGTTGACTCCTAGGAAAAAGGAGTTGGTTAAAATTCATTATCACCAATTCTTGAAAACAAAGAATTACTCGCTGGAAAAGTTGAATTTCGAAAAAAGTTCTATTCGCGTAAATACTTATTTTGATAGAGCTATACAAGAGGCTAAAAGATTATGCCGCGAGTAATATTTATTTAATTTTTTCTATTTTTTAAAATTCATTTTTATAGTAATATTTAAATTTTATTTTAATATTTTACTTACATTGTTAACTACTTTAAGCATTTATATTTATTTGCATATTTAATCTATACTTATAAGATTATTTTCAATACTTACGTTTATGTTGCAACATAATGAAAATGAAACAGAATGAAATTCAACAACTGCGCCAAGAACTACAGCACCAGCCACCGCCACAACCTCAGCACCGAAAATTACAGCAGTCGCTGCCGCAATCCCGAAATCAGCAACAACAACAACAACATGACCAGCGTTACGATCCGCTGTACTATATAGATAAAGAGAGTTTCCATGTTGGTGGCGATATTCATATTCCAAGCTCTAAAATGCAAGAGGCTTTTGGTTCAACTAAGCCAGCAAAATTTATAAGTATCATGTCTTTGGCGGTATGGGGACAATACGATCTTTCACACCGAGTTGTTCGTAAGCAAAAAAACACGGGCATTCGAACGGAGTTGACTCCTAGGAAAAAGGAGTTGGTTAAAATTCATTATCACCAATTCTTGAAAACAAAGAATTACTCGCTGGAAAAGTTGAATTTCGAAAAAAGTTCTATTCGCGTAAATACTTATTTTGATAGAGCTATACAAGAGGCTAAAAGATTATGCCGCGAGTAATATTTATTTAATTTTTTTCTATTTTTTAAAATTCATTTTTATAGTAATATTTAAATTTTATTTTAATATTTTACTTACATTGTTAACTACTTTAAGCATTTATATTTATTTGCATATTTAATCTATACTTATAAGATTATTTTCAATACTTACGTTTATGTTGCAACATAATGAAAATGAAACAGAATGAAATTCAACAACTGCGCCAAGAACTACAGCACCAGCCACCGCCACAACCTCAGCACCGAAAATTACAGCAGTCGCTGCCGCAATCCCGAAATCAGCAACAACAACAACAACATGACCAGCGTTACGATCCGCTGTACTATATAGATAAAGAGAGTTTCCATGTTGGTGGCGATATTCATATTCCAAGCTCTAAAATGCAAGAGGCTTTTGGTTCAACTAAGCCAGCAAAATTTATAAGTATCATGTCTTTGGCGGTATGGGGACAATACGATCTTTCACACCGAGTTGTTCGTAAGCAAAAAAACACGGGCATTCGAACGGAGTTGACTCCTAGGAAAAAGGAGTTGGTTAAAATTCATTATCACCAATTCTTGAAAACAAAGAATTACTCGCTGGAAAAGTTGAATTTCGAAAAAAGTTCTATTCGCGTAAATACTTATTTTGATAGAGCTATACAAGAGGCTAAAAGATTATGCCGCGAGTAATATTTATTTATTTTTTTCTATTTTTTAAAATTCATTTTTATAGTAATATTTAAATTTTATTTTAATATTTTACTTACATTGTTAACTACTTTAAGCATTTATATTTATTTGCATATTTAATCTATACTTATAAGATTATTTTCAATACTTACGTTTATGTTGCAACATAATGAAAATGAAACAGAATGAAATTCAACAACTGCGCCAAGAACTACAGCACCAGCCACCGCCACAACCTCAGCACCGAAAATTACAGCAGTCGCTGCCGCAATCCTGAAATCAGCAACAACAACAACAACATGACCAGCGTTACGATCCGCTGTACTATATAGATAAAGATAGTTTCCATGTTGGTGGCGATATTCATATTCCAAGCTCTAAAATGCAAGAGGCTTTTGGTTCAACTAAGCCAGCAAAATTTATAAGTATCATGTCTTTGGCGGTATGGGGACAATACGATCTTTCACACCGAGTTGTTCGTAAGCAAAAAAACACGGGCATTCGAACGG
This sequence comes from Coleophora flavipennella, assembly GCA_947284805.1. Taxonomy (NCBI): domain Eukaryota; kingdom Metazoa; phylum Arthropoda; class Insecta; order Lepidoptera; family Coleophoridae; genus Coleophora; species Coleophora flavipennella. Next base: position 17,662,559 of record OX369263.1, on the reverse strand, counting down.
AGTTGACTCCTAGGAAAAAGGAGTTGGTTAAAATTCATTATCACCAATTCTTGAAAACAAAGAATTACTCGCTGGAAAAGTTGAATTTCGAAAAAAGTTCTATTCGCGTAAATACTTATTTTGATAGAGCTATACAAGAGGCTAAAAGATTATGCCGCGAGTAATATTTATTTAATTTTTTCTATTTTTTAAAATTCATTTTTATAGTAATATTTAAATTTTATTTTAATATTTTACTTACATTGTTAACTACTTTAAGCATTTATATTTATTTGCATATTTAATCTATACTTATAAGATTATTTTCAATACTTACGTTTATGTTGCAACATAATGAAAATGAAACAGAATGAAATTCAACAACTGCGCCAAGAACTACAGCACCAGCCACCGCCACAACCTCAGCACCGAAAATTACAGCAGTCGCTGCCGCAATCCCGAAATCAGCAACAACAACAACAACATGACCAGCGTTACGATCCGCTGTACTATATAGATAAAGAGAGTTTCCATGTTGGTGGCGATATTCATATTCCAAGCTCTAAAATGCAAGAGGCTTTTGGTTCAACTAAGCCAGCAAAATTTATAAGTATCATGTCTTTGGCGGTATGGGGACAATACGATCTTTCACACCGAGTTGTTCGTAAGCAAAAAAACACGGGCATTCGAACGGATTTGACTCCTAGGAAAAAGGAGTTGGTTAAAATTCATTATCACCAATTCTTGAAAACAAAGAATTACTCGCTGGAAAAGTTGAATTTCGAAAAAAGTTCTATTCGCGTAAATACTTATTTTGATAGAGCTATACAAGAGGCTAAAAGATTATGCCGCGAGTAATATTTATTTAATTTTTTCTATTTTTTAAAATTCATTTTTATAGTAATATTTAAATTTTATTTTAATATTTTACTTACATTGTTAACTACTTTAAGCATTTATATTTATTTGCATATTTAATCTATACTTATAAGATTATTTTCAATACTTACGTTTATGTTGCAACATAATGAAAATGAAACAGAATGAAATTCAACAACTGCGCCAAGAACTACAGCACCAGCCACCGCCACAACCTCAGCACCGAAAATTACAGCAGTCGCTGCCGCAATCCCGAAATCAGCAACAACAACAACAACATGACCAGCGTTACGATCCGCTGTACTATATAGATAAAGAGAGTTTCCATGTTGGTGGCGATATTCATATTCCAAGCTCTAAAATGCAAGAGGCTTTTGGTTCAACTAAGCCAGCAAAATTTATAAGTATCATGTCTTTGGCGGTATGGGGACAATACGATCTTTCACACCGAGTTGTTCGTAAGCAAAAAAACACGGGCATTCGAACGGAGTTGACTCCTAGGAAAAAGGAGTTGGTTAAAATTCATTATCACCAATTCTTGAAAACAAAGAATTACTCGCTGGAAAAGTTGAATTTCGAAAAAAGTTCTATTCGCGTAAATACTTATTTTGATAGAGCTATACAAGAGGCTAAAAGATTATGCCGCGAGTAATATTTATTTAATTTTTTCTATTTTTTAAAATTCATTTTTATAGTAATATTTAAATTTTATTTTAATATTTTACTTACATTGTTAACTACTTTAAGCATTTATATTTATTTGCATATTTAATCTATACTTATAAGATTATTTTCAATACTTACGTTTATGTTGCAACATAATGAAAATGAAACAGAATGAAATTCAACAACTGCGCCAAGAACTACAGCACCAGCCACCGCCACAACCTCAGCACCGAAAATTACAGCAGTCGCTGCCGCAATCCCGAAATCAGCAACAACAACAACAACATGACCAGCGTTACGATCCGCTGTACTATATAGATAAAGAGAGTTTCCATGTTGGTGGCGATATTCATATTCCAAGCTCTAAAATGCAAGAGGCTTTTGGTTCAACTAAGCCAGCAAAATTTATAAGTATCATGTCTTTGGCGGTATGGGGACAATACGATCTTTCACACCGAGTTGTTCGTAAGCAAAAAAACACGGGCATTCGAACGGAGTTGACTCCTAGGAAAAAGGAGTTGGTTAAAATTCATTATCACCAATTCTTGAAAACAAAGAATTACTCGCTGGAAAAGTTAAATTTCGAAAAAAGTTCTATTCGCGTAAATACTTATTTTGATAGAGCTATACAAGAGGCTAAAAGATTATGCCGCGAGTAATATTTATTTAATTTTTTCTATTTTTTAAAATTCATTTTTATAGTAATATTTAAATTTTATTTTAATATTTTACTTACATTGTTAACTACTTTAAGCATTTATATTTATTTGCATATTTAATCTATACTTATAAGATTATTTTTAATACTTACGTTTATGTTGCAACATAATGAAAATGAAACAGAATGAAATTCAACAACTGCGCCAAGAACTACAGCACCAGCCACCGCCACAACCTCAGCACCGAAAATTACAGCAGTCGCTGCCGCAATCCCGAAATCAGCAACAACAACAACAACATGACCAGCGTTACGATCCGCTGTACTATATAGATAAAGAGAGTTTCCATGTTGGTGGCGATATTCATATTCCAAGCTCTAAAATGCAAGAGGCTTTTGGTTCAACTAAGCCAGCAAAATTTATAAGTATCATGTCTTTGGCGGTATGGGGACAATACGATCTTTCACACCGAGTTGTTCGTAAGCAAAAAAACACGGGCATTCGAACGGAGTTGACTCCTAGGAAAAAGGAGTTGGTTAAAATTCATTATCACCAATTCTTGAAAACAAAGAATTACTCGCTGGAAAAGTTGAATTTCGAAAAGAGTTCTATTCGCGTAAATACTTATTTTGATAGAGCTATACAAGAGGCTAAAAGATTATGCCGCGAGTAATATTTATTTAATTTTTTTCTATTTTTTAAAATTCATTTTTATAGTAATATTTAAATTTTATTTTAATATTTTACTTACATTGTTAACTACTTTAAGCATTTATATTTATTTGCATATTTAATCTATACTTATAAGATTATTTTCAATACTTACGTTTATGTTGCAACATAATGAAAATGAAACAGAATGAAATTCAACAACTGCGCCAAGAACTACAGCACCAGCCACCGCCACAACCTCAGCACCGAAAATTACAGCAGTCGCTGCCGCAATCCCGAAATCAGCAACAACAACAACAACATGACCAGCGTTACGATCCGCTGTACTATATAGATAAAGAGAGTTTCCATGTTGGTGGCGATATTCATATTCCAAGCTCTAAAATGCAAGAGGCTTTTGGTTCAACTAAGCCAGCAAAATTTATAAGTATCATGTCTTTGGCGGTATGGGGACAATACGATCTTTCACACCGAGTTGTTCGTAAGCAAAAAAACACGGGCATTCGAACGGAGTTGACTCCTAGGAAAAAGGAGTTGGTTAAAATTCATTATCACCAATTCTTGAAAACAAAGAATTACTCGCTGGAAAAGTTGAATTTCGAAAAAAGTTCTATTCGCGTAAATACTTATTTTGATAGAGCTATACAAGAGGCTAAAAGATTATGCCGCGAGTAATATTTATTTAATTTTTTCTATTTTTTAAAATTCATTTTTATAGTAATATTTAAATTTTATTTTAATATTTTACTTACATTGTTAACTACTTTAAGCATTTATATTTATTTGCATATTTAATCTATACTTATAAGATTATTTTCAATACTTACGTTTATGTTGCAACATAATGAAAATGAAACAGAATGAAATTCAACAACTGCGCCAAGAACTACAGCACCAGCCACCGCCACAACCTCAGCACCGAAAATTACAGCAGTCGCTGCCGCAATCCCGAAATCAGCAACAACAACAACAACATGACCAGCGTTACGATCCGCTGTACTATATAGATAAAGAGAGTTTCCATGTTGGTGGCGATATTCATATTCCAAGCTCTAAAATGCAAGAGGCTTTTGGTTCAACTAAGCCAGCAAAATTTATAAGTATCATGTCTTTGGCGGTATGGGGACAATACGATCTTTCACACCGAGTTGTTCGTAAGCAAAAAAACACGGGCATTCGAACGGAGTTGACTCCTAGGAAAAAGGAGTTGGTTAAAATTCATTATCACCAATTCTTGAAAACAAAGAATTACTCGCTGGAAAAGTTAAATTTCGAAAAAAGTTCTATTCGCGTAAATACTTATTTTGATAGAGCTATACAAGAGGCTAAAAGATTATGCCGCGAGTAATATTTATTTAATTTTTTCTATTTTTTAAAATTCATTTTTATAGTAATATTTAAATTTTATTTTAATATTTTACTTACATTGTTAACTACTTTAAGCATTTATATTTATTTGCATATTTAATCTATACTTATAAGATTATTTTTAATACTTACGTTTATGTTGCAACATAATGAAAATGAAACAGAATGAAATTCAACAACTGCGCCAAGAACTACAGCACCAGCCACCGCCACAACCTCAGCACCGAAAATTACAGCAGTCGCTGCCGCAATCCCGAAATCAGCAACAACAACAACAACATGACCAGCGTTACGATCCGCTGTACTATATAGATAAAGAGAGTTTCCATGTTGGTGGCGATATTCATATTCCAAGCTCTAAAATGCAAGAGGCTTTTGGTTCAACTAAGCCAGCAAAATTTATAAGTATCATGTCTTTGGCGGTATGGGGACAATACGATCTTTCACACCGAGTTGTTCGTAAGCAAAAAAACACGGGCATTCGAACGGAGTTGACTCCTAGGAAAAAGGAGTTGGTTAAAATTCATTATCACCAATTCTTGAAAACAAAGAATTACTCGCTGGAAAAGTTGAATTTCGAAAAGAGTTCTATTCGCGTAAATACTTATTTTGATAGAGCTATACAAGAGGCTAAAAGATTATGCCGCGAGTAATATTTATTTAATTTTTTTCTATTTTTTAAAATTCATTTTTATAGTAATATTTAAATTTTATTTTAATATTTTACTTACATTGTTAACTACTTTAAGCATTTATATTTATTTGCATATTTAATCTATACTTATAAGATTATTTTCAATACTTACGTTTATGTTGCAACATAATGAAAATGAAACAGAATGAAATTCAACAACTGCGCCAAGAACTACAGCACCAGCCACCGCCACAACCTCAGCACCGAAAATTACAGCAGTCGCTGCCGCAATCCCGAAATCAGCAACAACAACAACAACATGACCAGCGTTACGATCCGCTGTACTATATAGATAAAGAGAGTTTCCATGTTGGTGGCGATATTCATATTCCAAGCTCTAAAATGCAAGAGGCTTTTGGTTCAACTAAGCCAGCAAAATTTATAAGTATCATGTCTTTGGCGGTATGGGGACAATACGATCTTTCACACCGAGTTGTTCGTAAGCAAAAAAACACGGGCATTCGAACGGAGTTGACTCCTAGGAAAAAGGAGTTGGTTAAAATTCATTATCACCAATTCTTGAAAACAAAGAATTACTCGCTGGAAAAGTTGAATTTCGAAAAAAGTTCTATTCGCGTAAATACTTATTTTGATAGAGCTATACAAGAGGCTAAAAGATTATGCCGCGAGTAATATTTATTTAATTTTTTCTATTTTTTAAAATTCATTTTTATAGTAATATTTAAATTTTATTTTAATATTTTACTTACATTGTTAACTACTTTAAGCATTTATATTTATTTGCATATTTAATCTATACTTATAAGATTATTTTCAATACTTACGTTTATGTTGCAACATAATGAAAATGAAACAGAATGAAATTCAACAACTGCGCCAAGAACTACAGCACCAGCCACCGCCACAACCTCAGCACCGAAAATTACAGCAGTCGCTGCCGCAATCCCGAAATCAGCAACAACAACAACAACATGACCAGCGTTACGATCCGCTGTACTATATAGATAAAGATAGTTTCCATGTTGGTGGCGATATTCATATTCCAAGCTCTAAAATGCAAGAGGCTTTTGGTTCAACTAAGCCAGCAAAATTTATAAGTATCATGTCTTTGGCGGTATGGGGACAATACGATCTTTCACACCGAGTTGTTCGTAAGCAAAAAAACACGGGCATTCGAACGGAGTTGACTCCTAGGAAAAAGGAGTTGGTTAAAATTCATTATCACCAATTCTTGAAAACAAAGAATTACTCGCTGGAAAAGTTGAATTTCGAAAAAAGTTCTATTCGCGTAAATACTTATTTTGATAGAGCTATACAAGAGGCTAAAAGATTATGCCGCGAGTAATATTTATTTAATTTTTTCTATTTTTTAAAATTCATTTTTATAGTAATATTTAAATTTTATTTTAATATTTTACTTACATTGTTAACTACTTTAAGCATTTATATTTATTTGCATATTTAATCTATACTTATAAGATTATTTTCAATACTTACGTTTATGTTGCAACATAATGAAAATGAAACAGAATGAAATTCAACAACTGCGCCAAGAACTACAGCACCAGCCACCGCCACAACCTCAGCACCGAAAATTACAGCAGTCGCTGCCGCAATCCCGAAATCAGCAACAACAACAACAACATGACCAGCGTTACGATCCGCTGTACTATATAGATAAAGAGAGTTTCCATGTTGGTGGCGATATTCATATTCCAAGCTCTAAAATGCAAGAGGCTTTTGGTTCAACTAAGCCAGCAAAATTTATAAGTATCATGTCTTTGGCGGTATGGGGACAATACGATCTTTCACACCGAGTTGTTCGTAAGCAAAAAAACACGGGCATTCGAACGGAGTTGACTCCTAGGAAAAAGGAGTTGGTTAAAATTCATTATCACCAATTCTTGAAAACAAAGAATTACTCGCTGGAAAAGTTGAATTTCGAAAAAAGTTCTATTCGCGTAAATACTTATTTTGATAGAGCTATACAAGAGGCTAAAAGATTATGCCGCGAGTAATATTTATTTAATTTTTTTCTATTTTTTAAAATTTATTTTTATAGTAATATTTAAATTTTATTTTAATATTTTACTTACATTGTTAACTACTTTAAGCATTTATATTTATTTGCATATTTAATCTATACTTATAAGATTATTTTCAATACTTACGTTTATGTTGCAACATAATGAAAATGAAACAGAATGAAATTCAACAACTGCGCCAAGAACTACAGCACCAGCCACCGCCACAACCTCAGCACCGAAAATTACAGCAGTCGCTGCCGCAATCCCGAAATCAGCAACAACAACAACAACATGACCAGCGTTACGATCCGCTGTACTATATAGATAAAGAGAGTTTCCATGTTGGTGGCGATATTCATATTCCAAGCTCTAAAATGCAAGAGGCTTTTGGTTCAACTAAGCCAGCAAAATTTATAAGTATCATGTCTTTGGCGGTATGGGGACAATACGATCTTTCACACCGAGTTGTTCGTAAGCAAAAAAACACGGGCATTCGAACGGAGTTGACTCCTAGGAAAAAGGAGTTGGTTAAAATTCATTATCACCAATTCTTGAAAACAAAGAATTACTCGCTGGAAAAGTTGAATTTCGAAAAGAGTTCTATTCGCGTAAATACTTATTTTGATAGAGCTATACAAGAGGCTAAAAGATTATGCCGCGAGTAATATTTATTTAATTTTTTTCTATTTTTTAAAATTCATTTTTATAGTAATATTTAAATTTTATTTTAATATTTTACTTACATTGTTAACTACTTTAAGCATTTATATTTATTTGCATATTTAATCTATACTTATAAGATTATTTTCAATACTTACGTTTATGTTGCAACATAATGAAAATGAAACAGAATGAAATTCAACAACTGCGCCAAGAACTACAGCACCAGCCACCGCCACAACCTCAGCACCGAAAATTACAGCAGTCGCTGCCGCAATCCCGAAATCAGCAACAACAACAACAACATGACCAGCGTTACGATCCGCTGTACTATATAGATAAAGAGAGTTTCCATGTTGGTGGCGATATTCATATTCCAAGCTCTAAAATGCAAGAGGCTTTTGGTTCAACTAAGCCAGCAAAATTTATAAGTATCATGTCTTTGGCGGTATGGGGACAATACGATCTTTCACACCGAGTTGTTCGTAAGCAAAAAAACACGGGCATTCGAACGGAGTTGACTCCTAGGAAAAAGGAGTTGGTTAAAATTCATTATCACCAATTCTTGAAAACAAAGAATTACTCGCTGGAAAAGTTGAATTACAAAAAAAGTTCTATTCGCGTAAATACTTATTTTGATAGAGCTATACAAGAGGCTAAAAGATTATGCCGCGAGTAATATTTATTTAATTTTTTCTATTTTTTAAAATTCATTTTTATAGTAATATTTAAATTTTATTTTAATATTTTACTTACATTGTTAACTACTTTAAGCATTTATATTTATTTGCATATTTAATCTATACTTATAAGATTATTTTCAATACTTACGTTTATGTTGCAACATAATGAAAATGAAACAGAATGAAATTCAACAACTGCGCCAAGAACTACAGCACCAGCCACCGCCACAACCTCAGCACCGAAAATTACAGCAGTCGCTGCCGCAATCCCGAAATCAGCAACAACAACAACAACATGACCAGCGTTACGATCCGCTGTACTATATAGATAAAGAGAGTTTCCATGTTGGTGGCGATATTCATATTCCAAGCTCTAAAATGCAAGAGGCTTTTGGTTCAACTAAGCCAGCAAAATTTATAAGTATCATGTCTTTGGCGGTATGGGGACAATACGATCTTTCACACCGAGTTGTTCGTAAGCAAAAAAACACGGGCATTCGAACGGAGTTGACTCCTAGGAAAAAGGAGTTGGTTAAAATTCATTATCACCAATTCTTGAAAACAAAGAATTACTCGCTGGAAAAGTTGAATTTCGAAACAAGTTCTATTCGCGTAAATACTTATTTTGATAGAGCTATACAAGAGGCTAAAAGATTATGCCGCGAGTAATATTTATTTATTTTTTTCTATTTTTTAAAATTCATTTTTATAGTAACATTTAAATTTTATTTTAATATTTTACTTACATTGTTAACTACTTTAAGCATTTATATTTATTTGCATATTTAATCTATACTTATAAGATTATTTTCAATACTTACGTTTATGTTGCAACATAATGAAAATGAAACAGAATGAAATTCAACAACTGCGCCAGGAACTACAGCACCAGCCACCGCCACAACCTCAGCACCGAAAATTACAGCAGTCGCTGCCGCAATCCCGAAATCAGCAACAACAACAACAACATGACCAGCGTTACGATCCGCTGTACTATATAGATAAAGAGAGTTTCCATGTTGGTGGCGATATTCATATTCCAAGCTCTAAAATGCAAGAGGCTTTTGGTTCAACTAAGCCAGCAAAATTTATAAGTATCATGTCTTTGGCGGTATGGGGACAATACGATCTTTCACACCGAGTTGTTCGTAAGCAAAAAAACACGGGCATTCGAACGGAGTTGACTCCTAGGAAAAAGGAGTTGGTTAAAATTCATTATCACCAATTCTTGAAAACAAAGAATTACTCGCTGGAAAAGTTGAATTTCGAAAAAAGTTCTATTCGCGTAAATACTTATTTTGATAGAGCTATACAAGAGGCTAAAAGATTATGCCGCGAGTAATATTTATTTAATTTTTTCTATTTTTTAAAATTCATTTTTATAGTAATATTTAAATTTTATTTTAATATTTTACTTACATTGTTAACTACTTTAAGCATTTATATTTATTTGCATATTTAATCTATACTTATAAGATTATTTTCAATACTTACGTTTATGTTGCAACATAATGAAAATGAAACAGAATGAAATTCAACAACTGCGCCAAGAACTACAGCACCAGCCACCGCCACAACCTCAGCACCGAAAATTACAGCAGTCGCTGCCGCAATCCCGAAATCAGCAACAACAACAACAACATGACCAGCGTTACGATCCGCTGTACTATATAGATAAAGAGAGTTTCCATGTTGGTGGCGATATTCATATTCCAAGCTCTAAAATGCAAGAGGCTTTTGGTTCAACTAAGCCAGCAAAATTTATAAGTATCATGTCTTTGGCGGTATGGGGACAATACGATCTTTCACACCGAGTTGTTCGTAAGCAAAAAAACACGGGCATTCGAACGGAGTTGACTCCTAGGAAAAAGGAGTTGGTTAAAATTCATTATCACCAATTCTTGAAAACAAAGAATTACTCGCTGGAAAAGTTGAATTACAAAAAAAGTTCTATTCGCGTAAATACTTATTTTGATAGAGCTATACAAGAGGCTAAAAGATTATGCCGCGAGTAATATTTATTTAATTTTTTCTATTTTTTAAAATTCATTTTTATAGTAATATTTAAATTTTATTTTAATATTTTACTTACATTGTTAACTACTTTAAGCATTTATATTTATTTGCATATTTAATCTATACTTATAAGATTATTTTCAATACTTACGTTTATGTTGCAACATAATGAAAATGAAACAGAATGAAATTCAACAACTGCGCCAAGAACTACAGCACCAGCCACCGCCACAACCTCAGCACCGAAAATTACAGCAGTCGCTGCCGCAATCCCGAAATCAGCAACAACAACAACAACATGACCAGCGTTACGATCCGCTGTACTATATAGATAAAGAGAGTTTCCATGTTGGTGGCGATATTCATATTCCAAGCTCTAAAATGCAAGAGGCTTTTGGTTCAACTAAGCCAGCAAAATTTATAAGTATCATGTCTTTGGCGGTATGGGGACAATACGATCTTTCACACCGAGTTGTTCGTAAGCAAAAAAACACGGGCATTCGAACGGAGTTGACTCCTAGGAAAAAGGAGTTGGTTAAAATTCATTATCACCAATTCTTGAAAACAAAGAATTACTCGCTGGAAAAGTTGAATTTCGAAAAAAGTTCTATTCGCGTAAATACTTATTTTGATAGAGCTATACAAGAGGCTAAAAGATTATGCCGCGAGTAATATTTATTTAATTTTTTCTATTTTTTAAAATTCATTTTTATAGTAATATTTAAATTTTATTTTAATATTTTACTTACATTGTTAACTACTTTAAGCATTTATATTTATTTGCATATTTAATCTATACTTATAAGATTATTTTCAATACTTACGTTTATGTTGCAACATAATGAAAATGAAACAGAATGAAATTCAACAACTGCGCCAAGAACTACAGCACCAGCCACCGCCACAACCTCAGCACCGAAAATTACAGCAGTCGCTGCCGCAATCCCGAAATCAGCAACAACAACATGACCAGCGTTACGATCCGCTGTACTATATAGATAAAGAGAGTTTCCATGTTGGTGGCGATATTCATATTCCAAGCTCTAAAATGCAAGAGGCTTTTGGTTCAACTAAGCCAGCAAAATTTATAAGTATCATGTCTTTGGCGGTATGGGGACAATACGATCTTTCACACCGAGTTGTTCGTAAGCAAAAAAACACGGGCATTCGAACGGAGTTGACTCCTAGGAAAAAGGAGTTGGTTAAAATTCATTATCACCAATTCTTGAAAACAAAGAATTACTCGCTGGAAAAGTTGAATTTCGAAAAAAGTTCTATTCGCGTAAATACTTATTTTGATAGAGCTATACAAGAGGCTAAAAGATTATGCCGCGAGTAATATTTATTTAATTTTTTCTATTTTTTAAAATTCATTTTTATAGTAATATTTAAATTTTATTTTAATATTTTACTTACATTGTTAACTACTTTAAGCATTTATATTTATTTGCATATTTAATCTATACTTATAAGATTATTTTCAATACTTACGTTTATGTTGCAACATAATGAAAATGAAACAGAATGAAATTCAACAACTGCGCCAAGAACTACAGCACCAGCCACCGCCACAACCTCAGCACCGAAAATTACAGCAGTCGCTGCCGCAATCCCGAAATCAGCAACAACAACAACAACATGACCAGCGTTACGATCCGCTGTACTATATAGATAAAGAGAGTTTCCATGTTGGTGGCGATATTCATATTCCAAGCTCTAAAATGCAAGAGGCTTTTGGTTCAACTAAGCCAGCAAAATTTATAAGTATCATGTCTTTGGCGGTATGGGGACAATACGATCTTTCACACCGAGTTGTTCGTAAGCAAAAAACACGGGCATTCGAACGGAGTTGACTCCTAGGAAAAAGGAGTTGGTTAAAATTCATTATCACCAATTCTTGAAAACAAAGAATTACTCGCTGGAAAAGTTGAATTTCGAAAAAAGTTCTATTCGCGTAAATACTTATTTTGATAGAGCTATACAAGAGGCTAAAAGATTATGCCGCGAGTAATATTTATTTAATTTTTTTCTATTTTTTAAAATTCATTTTTATAGTAATATTTAAATTTTATTTTAATATTTTACTTACATTGTTAACTACTTTAAGCATTTATATTTATTTGCATATTTAATCTATACTTATAAGATTATTTTCAATACTTACGTTTATGTTGCAACATAATGAAAATGAAACAGAATGAAATTCAACAACTGCGCCAAGAACTACAGCACCAGCCACCGCCACAACCTCAGCACCGAAAATTACAGCAGTCGCTGCCGCAATCCCGAAATCAGCAACAACAACAACAACATGACCAGCGTTACGATCCGCTGTACTATATAGATAAAGAGAGTTTCCATGTTGGTGGCGATATTCATATTCCAAGCTCTAAAATGCAAGAGGCTTTTGGTTCAACTAAGCCAGCAAAATTTATAAGTATCATGTCTTTGGCGGTATGGGGACAATACGATCTTTCACACCGAGTTGTTCGTAAGCAAAAAAACACGGGCATTCGAACGGAGTTGACTCCTAGGAAAAAGGAGTTGGTTAAAATTCATTATCACCAATTCTTGAAAACAAAGAATTACTCGCTGGAAAAGTTGAATTTCGAAAAAAGTTCTATTCGCGTAAATACTTATTTTGATAGAGCTATACAAGAGGCTAAAAGATTATGCCGCGAGTAATATTTATTTAATTTTTTCTATTTTTTAAAATTCATTTTTATAGTAATATTTAAATTTTATTTTAATATTTTACTTACATTGTTAACTACTTTAAGCATTTATATTTATTTGCATATTTAATCTATACTTATAAGATTATTTTCAATACTTACGTTTATGTTGCAACATAATGAAAATGAAACAGAATGAAATTCAACAACTGCGCCAAGAACTACAGCACCAGCCACCGCCACAACCTCAGCACCGAAAATTACAGCAGTCGCTGCCGCAATCCCGAAATCAGCAACAACAACAACAACATGACCAGCGTTACGATCCGCTGTACTATATAGATAAAGAGAGTTTCCATGTTGGTGGCGATATTCATATTCCAAGCTCTAAAATGCAAGAGGCTTTTGGTTCAACTAAGCCAGCAAAATTTATAAGTATCATGTCTTTGGCGGTATGGGGACAATACGATCTTTCACACCGAGTTGTTCGTAAGCAAAAAAACACGGGCATTCGAACGGAGTTGACTCCTAGGAAAAAGGAGTTGGTTAAAATTCATTATCACCAATTCTTGAAAACAAAGAATTACTCGCTGGAAAAGTTGAATTTCGAAAAAAGTTCTATTCGCGTAAATACTTATTTTGATAGAGCTATACAAGAGGCTAAAAGATTATGCCGCGAGTAATATTTATTTAATTTTTTCTATTTTTTAAAATTCATTTTTATAGTAATATTTAAATTTTATTTTAATATTTTACTTACATTGTTAACTACTTTAAGCATTTATATTTATTTGCATATTTAATCTATACTTATAAGATTATTTTCAATACTTACGTTTATGTTGCAACATAATGAAAATGAAACAGAATGAAATTCAACAACTGCGCCAAGAACTACAGCACCAGCCACCGCCACAACCTCAGCACCGAAAATTACAGCAGTCGCTGCCGCAATCCCGAAATCAGCAACAACAACAACAACATGACCAGCGTTACGATCCGCTGTACTATATAGATAAAGAGAGTTTCCATGTTGGTGGCGATATTCATATTCCAAGCTCTAAAATGCAAGAGGCTTTTGGTTCAACTAAGCCAGCGAAATTTATAAGTATCATGTCTTTGGCGGTATGGGGACAATACGATCTTTCACACCGAGTTGTTCGTAAGCAAAAAAACACGGGCATTCGAACGGATTTGACTCCTAGGAAAAAGGAGTTGGTTAAAATTCATTATCACCAATTCTTGAAAACAAAGAATTACTCGCTGGAAAAGTTGAATTTCGAAAAAAGTTCTATTCGCGTAAATACTTATTTTGATAGAGCTATACAAGAGGCTAAAAGATTATGCCGCGAGTAATATTTATTTAATTTTTTCTATTTTTTAAAATTCATTTTTATAGTTATATTTAAATTTTATTTTAATATTTTACTTACATTGTTAACTACTTTAAGCATTTATATTTATTTGCATATTTAATCTATACTTATAAGATTATTTTCTACATTGCGCCAAGAACTACAGCACCAGCCACCGCCACAACCTCAGCACCGAAAATTACAGCAGTCGCTGCCGCAATCCCGAAATCAGCAACAACAACAACAACATGACCAGCGTTACGATCCGCTGTACTATATAGATAAAGAGAGTTTCCATGTTGGTGGCGATATTCATATTCCAAGCTCTAAAATGCAAGAGGCTTTTGGTTCAACTAAGCCAGCAAAATTTATAAGTATCATGTCTTTGGCGGTATGGGGACAATACGATCTTTCACACCGAGTTGTTCGTAAGCAAAAAAACACGGGCATTCGAACGGAGTTGACTCCTAGGAAAAAGGAGTTGGTTAAAATTCATTATCACCAATTCTTGAAAACAAAGAATTACTCGCTGGAAAAGTTGAATTTCGAAAAAAGTTCTATTCGCGTAAATACTTATTTTGATAGAGCTATACAAGAGGCTAAAAGATTATGCCGCGAGTAATATTTATTTAATTTTTTCTGTTTTTTAAAATTCATTTTTATAGTAATATTTAAATTTTATTTTAATATTTTACTTACATTGTTAACTACTTTAAGCATTTATATTTATTTGCATATTTAATCTATACTTATAAGATTATTTTCAATACTTACGTTTATGTTGCAACATAATGAAAATGAAACAGAATGAAATTCAACAACTGCGCCAAGAACTACAGCACCAGCCACCGCCACAACCTCAGCACCGAAAATTACAGCAGTCGCTGCCGCAATCCCGAAATCAGCAACAACAACAACAACATGACCAGCGTTACGATCCGCTGTACTATATAGATAAAGAGAGTTTCCATGTTGGTGGCGATATTCATATTCCAAGCTCTAAAATGCAAGAGGCTTTTGGTTCAACTAAGCCAGCAAAATTTATAAGTATCATGTCTTTGGCGGTATGGGGACAATACGATCTTTCACACCGAGTTGTTCGTAAGCAAAAAAACACGGGCATTCGAACGGAGTTGACTCCTAGGAAAAAGGAGTTGGTTAAAATTCATTATCACCAATTCTTGAAAACAAAGAATTACTCGCTGGAAAAGTTGAATTTCGAAAAAAGTTCTATTCGCGTAAATACTTATTTTGATAGAGCTATACAAGAGGCTAAAAGATTATGCCGCGAGTAATATTTATTTAATTTTTTCTATTTTTTAAAATTCATTTTTATAGTAATATTTAAATTTTATTTTAATATTTTACTTACATTGTTAACTACTTTAAGCATTTATATTTATTTGCATATTTAATCTATACTTATAAGATTATTTTCAATACTTACGTTTATGTTGCAACATAATGAAAATGAAACAGAATGAAATTCAACAACTGCGCCAAGAACTACAGCACCAGCCACCGCCACAACCTCAGCACCGAAAATTACAGCAGTCGCTGCCGCAATCCCGAAATCAGCAACAACAACAACAACATGACCAGCGTTACGATCCGCTGTACTATATAGATAAAGAGAGTTTCCATGTTGGTGGCGATATTCATATTCCAAGCTCTAAAATGCAAGAGGCTTTTGGTTCAACTAAGCCAGCAAAATTTATAAGTATCATGTCTTTGGCGGTATGGGGACAATACGATCTTTCACACCGAGTTGTTCGTAAGCAAAAAAACACGGGCATTCGAACGGAGTTGACTCCTAGGAAAAAGGAGTTGGTTAAAATTCATTATCACCAATTCTTGAAAACAAAGAATTACTCGCTGGAAAAGTTGAATTTCGAAAAAAGTTCTATTCGCGTAAATACTTATTTTGATAGAGCTATACAAGAGGCTGAAAGATTATGCCGCGAGTAATATTTATTTAATTTTTTCTATTTTTTAAAATTCATTTTTATAGTAATATTTAAATTTTATTTTAATATTTTACTTACATTGTTAACTACTTTAAGCATTTATATTTATTTGCATATTTAATCTATACTTATAAGATTATTTTCAATACTTACGTTTATGTTGCAACATAATGAAAATGAAACAGAATGAAATTCAACAACTGCGCCAAGAACTACAGCACCAGCCACCGCCACAACCTCAGCACCGAAAATTACAGCAGTCGCTGCCGCAATCCCGAAATCAGCAACAACAACAACAACATGACCAGCGTTACGATCCGCTGTACTATATAGATAAAGAGAGTTTCCATGTTGGTGGCGATATTCATATTCCAAGCTCTAAAATGCAAGAGGCTTTTGGTTCAACTAAGCCAGCAAAATTTATAAGTATCATGTCTTTGGCGGTATGGGGACAATACGATCTTTCACACCGAGTTGTTCGTAAGCAAAAAAACACGGGCATTCGAACGGAGTTGACTCCTAGGAAAAAGGAGTTGGTTAAAATTCATTATCACCAATTCTTGAAATCAAAGAATTACTCGCTGGAAAAGTTGAATTTCGAAAAAAGTTCTATTCGCGTAAATACTTATTTTGATAGAGCTATACAAGAGGCTAAAAGATTATGCCGCGAGTAATATTTATTTAATTTTTTCTATTTTTTAAAATTCATTTTTATAGTAATATTTAAATTTTATTTTAATATTTTACTTACATTGTTAACTACTTTAAGCATTTATATTTATTTGCATATTTAATCTATACTTATAAGATTATTTTCAATACTTACGTTTATGTTGCAACATAATAAAAATGAAACAGAATGAAATTCAACAACTGCGCCAAGAACTACAGCACCAGCCACCGCCACAACCTCAGCACCGAAAATTACAGCAGTCGCTGCCGCAATCCCGAAATCAGCAACAACAACAACAACATGACCAGCGTTACGATCCGCTGTACTATATAGATAAAGAGAGTTTCCATGTTGGTGGCGATATTCATATTCCAAGCTCTAAAATGCAAGAGGCTTTTGGTTCAACTAAGCCAGCAAAATTTATAAGTATCATGTCTTTGGCGGTATGGGGACAATACGATCTTTCACACCGAGTTGTTCGTAAGCAAAAAAACACGGGCATTCGAACGGAGTTGACTCCTAGGAAAAAGGAGTTGGTTAAAATTCATTATCACCAATTCTTGAAAACAAAGAATTACTCGCTGGAAAAGTTGAATTTCGAAAAAAGTTCTATTCGCGTAAATACTTATTTTGATAGAGCTATACAAGAGGCTAAAAGATTATGCCGCGAGTAATATTTATTTAATTTTTTTCTATTTTTTAAAATTCATTTTTATAGTAATATTTAAATTTTATTTTAATATTTTACTTACATTGTTAACTACTTTAAGCATTTATATTTATTTGCATATTTAATCTATACTTATAAGATTATTTTCAATACTTACGTTTATGTTGCAACATAATGAAAATGAAACAGAATGAAATTCAACAACTGCGCCAAGAACTACAGCACCAGCCACCGCCACAACCTCAGCACCGAAAATTACAGCAGTCGCTGCCGCAATCCCGAAATCAGCAACAACAACAACAACATGACCAGCGTTACGATCCGCTGTACTATATAGATAAAGAGAGTTTCCATGTTGGTGGCGATATTCATATTCCAAGCTCTAAAATGCAAGAGGCTTTTGGTTCAACTAAGCCAGCAAAATTTATAAGTATCATGTCTTTGGCGGTATGGGGACAATACGATCTTTCACACCGAGTTGTTCGTAAGCAAAAAAACACGGGCATTCGAACGGAGTTGACTCCTAGGAAAAAGGAGTTGGTTAAAATTCATTATCACCAATTCTTGAAAACAAAGAATTACTCGCTGGAAAAGTTGAATTTCGAAAAAAGTTCTATTCGCGTAAATACTTATTTTGATAGAGCTATACAAGAGGCTAAAAGATTATGCCGCGAGTAATATTTATTTAATTTTTTCTATTTTTTAAAATTCATTTTTATAGTAATATTTAAATTTTATTTTAATATTTTACTTACATTGTTAACTACTTTAAGCATTTATATTTATTTGCATATTTAATCTATACTTATAAGATTATTTTCAATACTTACGTTTATGTTGCAACATAATGAAAATGAAACAGAATGAAATTCAACAACTGCGCCAAGAACTACAGCACCAGCCACCGCCACAACCTCAGCACCGAAAATTACAGCAGTCGCTGCCGCAATCCCGAAATCAGCAACAACAACAACAACATGACCAGCGTTACGATCCGCTGTACTATATAGATAAAGAGAGTTTCCATGTTGGTGGCGATATTCATATTCCAAGCTCTAAAATGCAAGAGGCTTTTGGTTCAACTAAGCCAGCAAAATTTATAAGTATCATGTCTTTGGCGGTATGGGGACAATACGATCTTTCACACCGAGTTGTTCGTAAGCAAAAAAACACGGGCATTCGAACGGAGTTGACTCCTAGGAAAAAGGAGTTGGTTAAAATTCATTATCACCAATTCTTGAAAACAAAGAATTACTCGCTGGAAAAGTTGAATTTCGAAAAAAGTTCTATTCGCGTAAATACTTATTTTGATAGAGCTATACAAGAGGCTAAAAGATTATGCCGCGAGTAATATTTATTTAATTTTTTCTATTTTTTAAAATTCATTTTTATAGTAATATTTAAATTTTATTTTAATATTTTACTTACATTGTTAACTACTTTAAGCATTTATATTTATTTGCATATTTAATCTATACTTATAAGATTATTTTCAATACTTACGTTTATGTTGCAACATAATGAAAATGAAACAGAATGAAATTCAACAACTGCGCCAAGAACTACAGCACCAGCCACCGCCACAACCTCAGCACCGAAAATTACAGCAGTCGCTGCCGCAATCCCGAAATCAGCAACAACAACAACAACATGACCAGCGTTACGATCCGCTGTACTATATAGATAAAGAGAGTTTCCATGTTGGTGGCGATATTCATATTCCAAGCTCTAAAATGCAAGAGGCTTTTGGTTCAACTAAGCCAGCAAAATTTATAAGTATCATGTCTTTGGCGGTATGGGGACAATACGATCTTTCACACCGAGTTGTTCGTAAGCAAAAAACACGGGCATTCGAACGGAGTTGACTCCTAGGAAAAAGGAGTTGGTTAAAATTCATTATCACCAATTCTTGAAAACAAAGAATTACTCGCTGGAAAAGTTGAATTTCGAAAAGAGTTCTATTCGCGTAAATACTTATTTTGATAGAGCTATACAAGAGGCTAAAAGATTATGCCGCGAGTAATATTTATTTAATTTTTTTCTATTTTTTAAAATTCATTTTTATAGTAATATTTAAATTTTATTTTAATATTTTACTTACATTGTTAACTACTTTAAGCATTTATATTTATTTGCATATTTAATCTATACTTATAAGATTATTTTCAATACTTACGTTTATGTTGCAACATAATGAAAATGAAACAGAATGAAATTCAACAACTGCGCCAAGAACTACAGCACCAGCCACCGCCACAACCTCAGCACCGAAAATTACAGCAGTCGCTGCCGCAATCCCGAAATCAGCAACAACAACAACAACATGACCAGCGTTACGATCCGCTGTACTATATAGATAAAGAGAGTTTCCATGTTGGTGGCGATATTCATATTCCAAGCTCTAAAATGCAAGAGGCTTTTGGTTCAACTAAGCCAGCAAAATTTATAAGTATCATGTCTTTGGCGGTATGGGGACAATACGATCTTTCACACCGAGTTGTTCGTAAGCAAAAAAACACGGGCATTCGAACGGAGTTGACTCCTAGGAAAAAGGAGTTGGTTAAAATTCATTATCACCAATTCTTGAAAACAAAGAATTACTCGCTGGAAAAGTTGAATTTCGAAAAAAGTTCTATTCGCGTAAATACTTATTTTGATAGAGCTATACAAGAGGCTAAAAGATTATGCCGCGAGTAATATTTATTTAATTTTTTTCTATTTTTTAAAATTCATTTTTATAGTAATATTTAAATTTTATTTTAATATTTTACTTACATTGTTAACTACTTTAAGCATTTATATTTATTTGCATATTTAATCTATACTTATAAGATTATTTTCAATACTTACGTTTATGTTGCAACATAATGAAAATGAAACAGAATGAAATTCAACAACTGCGCCAAGAACTACAGCACCAGCCACCGCCACAACCTCAGCACCGAAAATTACAGCAGTCGCTGCCGCAATCCCGAAATCAGCAACAACAACAACAACATGACCAGCGTTACGATCCGCTGTACTATATAGATAAAGAGAGTTTCCATGTTGGTGGCGATATTCATATTCCAAGCTCTAAAATGCAAGAGGCTTTTGGTTCAACTAAGCCAGCAAAATTTATAAGTATCATGTCTTTGGCGGTATGGGGACAATACGATCTTTCACACCGAGTTGTTCGTAAGCAAAAAAACACGGGCATTCGAACGGAGTTGACTCCTAGGAAAAAGGAGTTGGTTAAAATTCATTATCACCAATTCTTGAAAACAAAGAATTACTCGCTGGAAAAGTTGAATTTCGAAAAAAGTTCTATTCGCGTAAATACTTATTTTGATAGAGCTATACAAGAGGCTAAAAGATTATGCCGCGAGTAATATTTATTTAATTTTTTCTATTTTTTAAAATTCATTTTTATAGTAATATTTAAATTTTATTTTAATATTTTACTTACATTGTTAACTACTTTAAGCATTTATATTTATTTGCATATTTAATCTATACTTATAAGATTATTTTCAATACTTACGTTTATGTTGCAACATAATGAAAATGAAACAGAATGAAATTCAACAACTGCGCCAAGAACTACAGCACCAGCCACCGCCACAACCTCAGCACCGAAAATTACAGCAGTCGCTGCCGCAATCCCGAAATCAGCAACAACAACAACAACATGACCAGCGTTACGATCCGCTGTACTATATAGATAAAGAGAGTTTCCATGTTGGTGGCGATATTCATATTCCAAGCTCTAAAATGCAAGAGGCTTTTGGTTCAACTAAGCCAGCAAAATTTATAAGTATCATGTCTTTGGCGGTATGGGGACAATACGATCTTTCACACCGAGTTGTTCGTAAGCAAAAAAACACGGGCATTCGAACGGAGTTGACTCCTAGGAAAAAGGAGTTGGTTAAAATTCATTATCACCAATTCTTGAAAACAAAGAATTACTCGCTGGAAAAGTTGAATTTCGAAAAAAGTTCTATTCGCGTAAATACTTATTTTGATAGAGCTATACAAGAGGCTAAAAGATTATGCCGCGAGTAATATTTATTTAATTTTTTCTATTTTTTAAAATTCATTTTTATAGTAATATTTAAATTTTATTTTAATATTTTACTTACATTGTTAACTACTTTAAGCATTTATATTTATTTGCATATTTAATCTATACTTATAAGATTATTTTCAATACTTACGTTTATGTTGCAACATAATGAAAATGAAACAGAATGAAATTCAACAACTGCGCCAAGAACTACAGCACCAGCCACCGCCACAACCTCAGCACCGAAAATTACAGCAGTCGCTGCCGCAATCCCGAAATCAGCAACAACAACAACAACATGACCAGCGTTACGATCCGCTGTACTATATAGATAAAGAGAGTTTCCATGTTGGTGGCGATATTCATATTCCAAGCTCTAAAATGCAAGAGGCTTTTGGTTCAACTAAGCCAGCAAAATTTATAAGTATCATGTCTTTGGCGGTATGGGGACAATACGATCTTTCACACCGAGTTGTTCGTAAGCAAAAAACACGGGCATTCGAACGGAGTTGACTCCTAGGAAAAAGGAGTTGGTTAAAATTCATTATCACCAATTCTTGAAAACAAAGAATTACTCGCTGGAAAAGTTGAATTTCGAAAAGAGTTCTATTCGCGTAAATACTTATTTTGATAGAGCTATACAAGAGGCTAAAAGATTATGCCGCGAGTAATATTTATTTAATTTTTTTCTATTTTTTAAAATTCATTTTTATAGTAATATTTAAATTTTATTTTAATATTTTACTTACATTGTTAACTACTTTAAGCATTTATATTTATTTGCATATTTAATCTATACTTATAAGATTATTTTCAATACTTACGTTTATGTTGCAACATAATGAAAATGAAACAGAATGAAATTCAACAACTGCGCCAAGAACTACAGCACCAGCCACCGCCACAACCTCAGCACCGAAAATTACAGCAGTCGCTGCCGCAATCCCGAAATCAGCAACAACAACAACAACATGACCAGCGTTACGATCCGCTGTACTATATAGATAAAGAGAGTTTCCATGTTGGTGGCGATATTCATATTCCAAGCTCTAAAATGCAAGAGGCTTTTGGTTCAACTAAGCCAGCAAAATTTATAAGTATCATGTCTTTGGCGGTATGGGGACAATACGATCTTTCACACCGAGTTGTTCGTAAGCAAAAAAACACGGGCATTCGAACGGAGTTGACTCCTAGGAAAAAGGAGTTGGTTAAAATTCATTATCACCAATTCTTGAAAACAAAGAATTACTCGCTGGAAAAGTTGAATTTCGAAAAAAGTTCTATTCGCGTAAATACTTATTTTGATAGAGCTATACAAGAGGCTAAAAGATTATGCCGCGAGTAATATTTATTTAATTTTTTCTATTTTTTAAAATTCATTTTTATAGTAATATTTAAATTTTATTTTAATATTTTACTTACATTGTTAACTACTTTAAGCATTTATATTTATTTGCATATTTAATCTATACTTATAAGATTATTTTCAATACTTACGTTTATGTTGCAACATAATGAAAATGAAACAGAATGAAATTCAACAACTGCGCCAAGCACTACAGCACCAGCCACCGCCACAACCTCAGCACCGAAAATTACAGCAGTCGCTGCCGCAATCCCGAAATCAGCAACAACAACAACAACATGACCAGCGTTACGATCCGCTGTACTATATAGATAAAGAGAGTTTCCATGTTGGTGGCGATATTCATATTCCAAGCTCTAAAATGCAAGAGGCTTTTGGTTCAACTAAGCCAGCAAAATTTATAAGTATCATGTCTTTGGCGGTATGGGGACAATACGATCTTTCACACCGAGTTGTTCGTAAGCAAAAAAACACGGGCATTCGAACGGAGTTGACTCCTAGGAAAAAGGAGTTGGTTAAAATTCATTATCACCAATTCTTGAAAACAAAGAATTACTCGCTGGAAAAGTTGAATTTCGAAAAAAGTTCTATTCGCGTAAATACTTATTTTGATAGAGCTATACAAGAGGCTAAAAGATTATGCCGCGAGTAATATTTATTTAATTTTTTCTATTTTTTAAAATTCATTTTTATAGTAATATTTAAATTTTATTTTAATATTTTACTTACATTGTTAACTACTTTAAGCATTTATATTTATTTGCATATTTAATCTATACTTATAAGATTATTTTCAATACTTACGTTTATGTTGCAACATAATGAAAATGAAACAGAATGAAATTCAACAACTGCGCCAAGAACTACAGCACCAGCCACCGCCACAACCTCAGCACCGAAAATTACAGCAGTCGCTGCCGCAATCCCGAAATCAGCAACAACAACAACAACATGACCAGCGTTACGATCCGCTGTACTATATAGATAAAGAGAGTTTCCATGTTGGTGGCGATATTCATATTCCAAGCTCTAAAATGCAAGAGGCTTTTGGTTCAACTAAGCCAGCGAAATTTATAAGTATCATGTCTTTGGCGGTATGGGGACAATACGATCTTTCACACCGAGTTGTTCGTAAGCAAAAAAACACGGGCATTCGAACGGATTTGACTCCTAGGAAAAAGGAGTTGGTTAAAATTCATTATCACCAATTCTTGAAAACAAAGAATTACTCGCTGGAAAAGTTGAATTTCGAAAAAAGTTCTATTCGCGTAAATACTTATTTTGATAGAGCTATACAAGAGGCTAAAAGATTATGCCGCGAGTAATATTTATTTAATTTTTTCTATTTTTTAAAATTCATTTTTATAGTTATATTTAAATTTTATTTTAATATTTTACTTACATTGTTAACTACTTTAAGCATTTATATTTATTTGCATATTTAATCTATACTTATAAGATTATTTTCTACATTGCGCCAAGAACTACAGCACCAGCCACCGCCACAACCTCAGCACCGAAAATTACAGCAGTCGCTGCCGCAATCCCGAAATCAGCAACAACAACAACAACATGACCAGCGTTACGATCCGCTGTACTATATAGATAAAGAGAGTTTCCATGTTGGTGGCGATATTCATATTCCAAGCTCTAAAATGCAAGAGGCTTTTGGTTCAACTAAGCCAGCAAAATTTATAAGTATCATGTCTTTGGCGGTATGGGGACAATACGATCTTTCACACCGAGTTGTTCGTAAGCAAAAAAACACGGGCATTCGAACGGAGTTGACTCCTAGGAAAAAGGAGTTGGTTAAAATTCATTATCACCAATTCTTGAAAACAAAGAATTACTCGCTGGAAAAGTTGAATTTCGAAAAAAGTTCTATTCGCGTAAATACTTATTTTGATAGAGCTATACAAGAGGCTAAAAGATTATGCCGCGAGTAATATTTATTTAATTTTTTCTGTTTTTTAAAATTCATTTTTATAGTAATATTTAAATTTTATTTTAATATTTTACTTACATTGTTAACTACTTTAAGCATTTATATTTATTTGCATATTTAATCTATACTTATAAGATTATTTTCAATACTTACGTTTATGTTGCAACATAATGAAAATGAAACAGAATGAAATTCAACAACTGCGCCAAGAACTACAGCACCAGCCACCGCCACAACCTCAGCACCGAAAATTACAGCAGTCGCTGCCGCAATCCCGAAATCAGCAACAACAACAACAACATGACCAGCGTTACGATCCGCTGTACTATATAGATAAAGAGAGTTTCCATGTTGGTGGCGATATTCATATTCCAAGCTCTAAAATGCAAGAGGCTTTTGGTTCAACTAAGCCAGCAAAATTTATAAGTATCATGTCTTTGGCGGTATGGGGACAATACGATCTTTCACACCGAGTTGTTCGTAAGCAAAAAAACACGGGCATTCGAACGGAGTTGACTCCTAGGAAAAAGGAGTTGGTTAAAATTCATTATCACCAATTCTTGAAAACAAAGAATTACTCGCTGGAAAAGTTGAATTTCGAAAAAACTTCTATTCGCGTAAATACTTATTTTGATAGAGCTATACAAGAGGCTAAAAGATTATGCCGCGAGTAATATTTATTTAATTTTTTCTATTTTTTAAAATTCATTTTTATAGTAATATTTAAATTTTATTTTAATATTTTACTTACATTGTTAACTACTTTAAGCATTTATATTTATTTGCATATTTAATCTATACTTATAAGATTATTTTCAATACTTACGTTTATGTTGCAACATAATGAAAATGAAACAGAATGAAATTCAACAACTGCGCCAAGAACTACAGCACCAGCCACCGCCACAACCTCAGCACCGAAAATTACAGCAGTCGCTGCCGCAATCCCGAAATCAGCAACAACAACAACAACATGACCAGCGTTACGATCCGCTGTACTATATAGATAAAGAGAGTTTCCATGTTGGTGGCGATATTCATATTCCAAGCTCTAAAATGCAAGAGGCTTTTGGTTCAACTAAGCCAGCAAAATTTATAAGTATCATGTCTTTGGCGGTATGGGGACAATACGATCTTTCACACCGAGTTGTTCGTAAGCAAAAAAACACGGGCATTCGAACGGAGTTGACTCCTAGGAAAAAGGAGTTGGTTAAAATTCATTATCACCAATTCTTGAAAACAAAGAATTACTCGCTGGAAAAGTTGAATTTCGAAAAAAGTTCTATTCGCGTAAATACTTATTTTGATAGAGCTATACAAGAGGCTAAGAGATTATGCCGCGAGTAATATTTATTTAATTTTTTCTATTTTTTAAAATTCATTTTTATAGTAATATTTAAATTTTATTTTAATATTTTACTTACATTGTTAACTACTTTAAGCATTTATATTTATTTGCATATTTAATCTATACTTATAAGATTATTTTCAATACTTACGTTTATGTTGCAACATAATGAAAATGAAACAGAATGAAATTCAACAACTGCGCCAAGAACTACAGCACCAGCCACCGCCACAACCTCAGCACCGGAAATTACAGCAGTCGCTGCCGCAATCCCGAAATCAGCAACAACAACAACAACATGACCAGCGTTACGATCCGCTGTACTATATAGATAAAGAGAGTTTCCATGTTGGTGGCGATATTCATATTCCAAGCTCTAAAATGCAAGAGGCTTTTGGTTCAACTAAGCCAGCAAAATTTATAAGTATCATGTCTTTGGCGGTATGGGGACAATACGATCTTTCACACCGAGTTGTTCGTAAGCAAAAAAACACGGGCATTCGAACGGAGTTGACTCCTAGGAAAAAGGAGTTGGTTAAAATTCATTATCACCAATTCTTGAAAACAAAGAATTACTCGCTGGAAAAGTTGAATTTCGAAAAAAGTTCTATTCGCGTAAATACTTATTTTGATAGAGCTATACAAGAGGCTAAAAGATTATGCCGCGAGTAATATTTATTTAATTTTTTCTATTTTTTAAAATTCATTTTTATAGTAATATTTAAATTTTATTTTAATATTTTACTTACATTGTTAACTACTTTAAGCATTTATATTTATTTGCATATTTAATCTATACTTATAAGATTATTTTCAATACTTACGTTTATGTTGCAACATAATGAAAATGAAACAGAATGAAATTCAACAACTGCGCCAAGAACTACAGCACCAGCCACCGCCACAACCTCAGCACCGAAAATTACAGCAGTCGCTGCCGCAATCCCGAAATCAGCAACAACAACAACAACATGACCAGCGTTACGATCCGCTGTACTATATAGATAAAGAGAGTTTCCATGTTGGTGGCGATATTCATATTCCAAGCTCTAAAATGCAAGAGGCTTTTGGTTCAACTAAGCCAGCAAAATTTATAAGTATCATGTCTTTGGCGGTATGGGGACAATACGATCTTTCACACCGAGTTGTTCGTAAGCAAAAAAACACGGGCATTCGAACGGAGTTGACTCCTAGGAAAAAGGAGTTGGTTAAAATTCATTATCACCAATTCTTGAAAACAAAGAATTACTCGCTGGAAAAGTTGAATTTCGAAAAAAGTTCTATTCGCGTAAATACTTATTTTGATAGAGCTATACAAGAGGCTAAAAGATTATGCCGCGAGTAATATTTATTTAATTTTTTCTATTTTTTACAATTCATTTTTATAGTAATATTTAAATTTTATTTTAATATTTTACTTACATTGTTAACTACTTTAAGCATTTATATTTATTTGCATATTTAATCTATACTTATAAGATTATTTTCAATACTTACGTTTATGTTGCAACATAATGAAAATGAAACAGAATGAAATTCAACAACTGCGCCAAGAACTACAGCACCAGCCACCGCCACAACCTCAGCACCGAAAATTACAGCAGTCGCTGCCGCAATCCCGAAATCAGCAACAACAACAACAACATGACCAGCGTTACGATCCGCTGTACTATATAGATAAAGAGAGTTTCCATGTTGGTGGCGATATTCATATTCCAAGCTCTAA
This sequence comes from Coleophora flavipennella, assembly GCA_947284805.1. Lineage (NCBI taxonomy): Eukaryota > Metazoa > Arthropoda > Insecta > Lepidoptera > Coleophoridae > Coleophora > Coleophora flavipennella. Next base: position 17,634,525 of record OX369263.1, on the reverse strand, counting down.
AATGCAAGAGGCTTTTGGTTCAACTAAGCCAGCAAAATTTATAAGTATCATGTCTTTGGCGGTATGGGGACAATACGATCTTTCACACCGAGTTGTTCGTAAGCAAAAAAAACACGGGCATTCGAACGGAGTTGACTCCTAGGAAAAAGGAGTTGGTTAAAATTCATTATCACCAATTCTTGAAAACAAAGAATTACTCGCTGGAAAAGTTGAATTTCGAAAAAACTTCTATTCGCGTAAATACTTATTTTGATAGAGCTATACAAGAGGCTAAAAGATTATGCCGCGAGTAATATTTATTTAATTTTTTCTATTTTTTAAAATTCATTTTTATAGTAATATTTAAATTTTATTTTAATATTTTACTTACATTGTTAACTACTTTAAGCATTTATATTTATTTGCATATTTAATCTATACTTATAAGATTATTTTCAATACTTACGTTTATGTTGCAACATAATGAAAATGAAACAGAATGAAATTCAACAACTGCGCCAAGAACTACAGCACCAGCCACCGCCACAACCTCAGCACCGAAAATTACAGCAGTCGCTGCCGCAATCCCGAAATCAGCAACAACAACAACAACATGACCAGCGTTACGATCCGCTGTACTATATAGATAAAGAGAGTTTCCATGTTGGTGGCGATATTCATATTCCAAGCTCTAAAATGCAAGAGGCTTTTGGTTCAACTAAGCCAGCAAAATTTATAAGTATCATGTCTTTGGCGGTATGGGGACAATACGATCTTTCACACCGAGTTGTTCGTAAGCAAAAAAACACGGGCATTCGAACGGAGTTGACTCCTAGGAAAAAGGAGTTGGTTAAAATTCATTATCACCAATTCTTGAAAACAAAGAATTACTCGCTGGAAAAGTTGAATTTCGAAAAAAGTTCTATTCGCGTAAATACTTATTTTGATAGAGCTATACAAGAGGCTAAGAGATTATGCCGCGAGTAATATTTATTTAATTTTTTCTATTTTTTAAAATTCATTTTTATAGTAATATTTAAATTTTATTTTAATATTTTACTTACATTGTTAACTACTTTAAGCATTTATATTTATTTGCATATTTAATCTATACTTATAAGATTATTTTCAATACTTACGTTTATGTTGCAACATAATGAAAATGAAACAGAATGAAATTCAACAACTGCGCCAAGAACTACAGCACCAGCCACCGCCACAACCTCAGCACCGGAAATTACAGCAGTCGCTGCCGCAATCCCGAAATCAGCAACAACAACAACAACATGACCAGCGTTACGATCCGCTGTACTATATAGATAAAGAGAGTTTCCATGTTGGTGGCGATATTCATATTCCAAGCTCTAAAATGCAAGAGGCTTTTGGTTCAACTAAGCCAGCAAAATTTATAAGTATCATGTCTTTGGCGGTATGGGGACAATACGATCTTTCACACCGAGTTGTTCGTAAGCAAAAAAACACGGGCATTCGAACGGAGTTGACTCCTAGGAAAAAGGAGTTGGTTAAAATTCATTATCACCAATTCTTGAAAACAAAGAATTACTCGCTTGAAAAGTTGAATTTCGAAAAAAGTTCTATTCGCGTAAATACTTATTTTGATAGAGCTATACAAGAGGCTAAAAGATTATGCCGCGAGTAATATTTATTTAATTTTTTCTATTTTTTAAAATTCATTTTTATAGTAATATTTAAATTTTATTTTAATATTTTACTTACATTGTTAACTACTTTAAGCATTTATATTTATTTGCATATTTAATCTATACTTATAAGATTATTTTCAATACTTACGTTTATGTTGCAACATAATGAAAATGAAACAGAATGAAATTCAACAACTGCGCCAAGAACTACAGCACCAGCCACCGCCACAACCTCAGCACCGAAAATTACAGCAGTCGCTGCCGCAATCCCGAAATCAGCAACAACAACAACAACATGACCAGCGTTACGATCCGCTGTACTATATAGATAAAGAGAGTTTCCATGTTGGTGGCGATATTCATATTCCAAGCTCTAAAATGCAAGAGGCTTTTGGTTCAACTAAGCCAGCAAAATTTATAAGTATCATGTCTTTGGCGGTATGGGGACAATACGATCTTTCACACCGAGTTGTTCGTAAGCAAAAAAACACGGGCATTCGAACGGAGTTGACTCCTAGGAAAAAGGAGTTGGTTAAAATTCATTATCACCAATTCTTGAAAACAAAGAATTACTCGCTGGAAAAGTTGAATTTCGAAAAAAGTTCTATTCGCGTAAATACTTATTTTGATAGAGCTATACAAGAGGCTAAAAGATTATGCCGCGAGTAATATTTATTTAATTTTTTCTATTTTTTAAAATTCATTTTTATAGTAATATTTAAATTTTATTTTAATATTTTACTTACATTGTTAACTACTTTAAGCATTTATATTTATTTGCATATTTAATCTATACTTATAAGATTATTTTCAATACTTACGTTTATGTTGCAACATAATGAAAATGAAACAGAATGAAATTCAACAACTGCGCCAAGAACTACAGCACCAGCCACCGCCACAACCTCAGCACCGAAAATTACAGCAGTCGCTGCCGCAATCCCGAAATCAGCAACAACAACAACAACATGACCAGCGTTACGATCCGCTGTACTATATAGATAAAGAGAGTTTCCATGTTGGTGGCGATATTCATATTCCAAGCTCTAAAATGCAAGAGGCTTTTGGTTCAACTAAGCCAGCAAAATTTATAAGTATCATGTCTTTGGCGGTATGGGGACAATACGATCTTTCACACCGAGTTGTTCGTAAGCAAAAAAACACGGGCATTCGAACGGAGTTGACTCCTAGGAAAAAGGAGTTGGTTAAAATTCATTATCACCAATTCTTGAAAACAAAGAATTACTCGCTGGAAAAGTTGAATTTCGAAAAAAGTTCTATTCGCGTAAATACTTATTTTGATAGAGCTATACAAGAGGCTAAAAGATTATGCCGCGAGTAATATTTATTTAATTTTTTCTATTTTTTAAAATTCATTTTTATAGTAATATTTAAATTTTATTTTAAAATTTTACTTACATTGTTAACTACTTTAAGCATTTATATTTATTTGCATATTTAATCTATACTTATAAGATTATTTTCAATACTTACGTTTATGTTGCAACATAATGAAAATGAAACAGAATGAAATTCAACAACTGCGCCAAGAACTACAGCACCAGCCACCGCCACAACCTCAGCACCGAAAATTACAGCAGTCGCTGCCGCAATCCCGAAATCAGCAACAACAACAACAACATGACCAGCGTTACGATCCGCTGTACTATATAGATAAAGAGAGTTTCCATGTTGGTGGCGATATTCATATTCCAAGCTCTAAAATGCAAGAGGCTTTTGGTTCAACTAAGCCAGCAAAATTTATAAGTATCATGTCTTTGGCGGTATGGGGACAATACGATCTTTCACACCGAGTTGTTCGTAAGCAAAAAAACACGGGCATTCGAACGGAGTTGACTCCTAGGAAAAAGGAGTTGGTTAAAATTCATTATCACCAATTCTTGAAAACAAAGAATTACTCGCTGGAAAAGTTGAATTTCGAAAAAAAGTTCTATTCGCGTAAATACTTATTTTGATAGAGCTATACAAGAGGCTAAAAGATTATGCCGCGAGTAATATTTATTTAATTTTTTCTATTTTTTAAAATTCATTTTTATAGTAATATTTAAATTTTATTTTAATATTTTACTTACATTGTTAACTACTTTAAGCATTTATATTTATTTGCATATTTAATCTATACTTATAAGATTATTTTCAATACTTACGTTTATGTTGCAACATAATGAAAATGAAACAGAATGAAATTCAACAACTGCGCCAAGAACTACAGCACCAGCCACCGCCACAACCTCAGCACCGAAAATTACAGCAGTCGCTGCCGCAATCCCGAAATCAGCAACAACAACAACAACATGACCAGCGTTACGATCCGCTGTACTATATAGATAAAGAGAGTTTCCATGTTGGTGGCGATATTCATATTCCAAGCTCTAAAATGCAAGAGGCTTTTGGTTCAACTAAGCCAGCAAAATTTATAAGTATCATGTCTTTGGCGGTATGGGGACAATACGATCTTTCACACCGAGTTGTTCGTAAGCAAAAAAACACGGGCATTCGAACGGAGTTGACTCCTAGGAAAAAGGAGTTGGTTAAAATTCATTATCACCAATTCTTGAAAACAAAGAATTACTCGCTGGAAAAGTTGAATTACAAAAAAAGTTCTATTCGCGTAAATACTTATTTTGATAGAGCTATACAAGAGGCTAAAAGATTATGCCGCGAGTAATATTTATTTAATTTTTTCTATTTTTTAAAATTCATTTTTATAGTAATATTTAAATTTATTTTAATATTTTACTTACATTGTTAACTACTTTAAGCATTTATATTTATTTGCATATTTAATCTATACTTATAAGATTATTTTCAATACTTACGTTTATGTTGCAACATAATGAAAATGAAACAGAATGAAATTCAACAACTGCGCCAAGAACTACAGCACCAGCCACCGCCACAACCTCAGCACCGAAAATTACAGCAGTCGCTGCCGCAATCCCGAAATCAGCAACAACAACAACAACATGACCAGCGTTACGATCCGCTGTACTATATAGATAAAGAGAGTTTCCATGTTGGTGGCGATATTCATATTCCAAGCTCTAAAATGCAAGAGGCTTTTGGTTCAACTAAGCCAGCAAAATTTATAAGTATCATGTCTTTGGCGGTATGGGGACAATACGATCTTTCACACCGAGTTGTTCGTAAGCAAAAAAACACGGGCATTCGAACGGAGTTGACTCCTAGGAAAAAGGAGTTGGTTAAAATTCATTATCACCAATTCTTGAAAACAAAGAATTACTCGCTGGAAAAGTTGAATTTCGAAAAAAGTTCTATTCGCGTAAATACTTATTTTGATAGAGCTATACAAGAGGCTAAAAGATTATGCCGCGAGTAATATTTATTTAATTTTTTCTATTTTTTAAAATTCATTTTTATAGTAATATTTAAATTTATTTTAATATTTTACTTACATTGTTAACTACTTTAAGCATTTATATTTATTTGCATATTTAATCTATACTTATAAGATTATTTTCAATACTTACGTTTATGTTGCAACATAATGAAAATGAAACAGAATGAAATTCAACAACTGCGCCAAGAACTACAGCACCAGCCACCGCCACAACCTCAGCACCGAAAATTACAGCAGTCGCTGCCGCAATCCCGAAATCAGCAACAACAACAACAACATGACCAGCGTTACGATCCGCTGTACTATATAGATAAAGAGAGTTTCCATGTTGGTGGCGATATTCATATTCCAAGCTCTAAAATGCAAGAGGCTTTTGGTTCAACTAAGCCAGCAAAATTTATAAGTATCATGTCTTTGGCGGTATGGGGACAATACGATCTTTCACACCGAGTTGTTCGTAAGCAAAAAAACACGGGCATTCGAACGGAGTTGACTCCTAGGAAAAAGGAGTTGGTTAAAATTCATTATCACCAATTCTTGAAAACAAAGAATTACTCGCTGGAAAAGTTGAATTTCGAAAAAAGTTCTATTCGCGTAAATACTTATTTTGATAGAGCTATACAAGAGGCTAAGAGATTATGCCGCGAGTAATATTTATTTAATTTTTTCTATTTTTTAAAATTCATTTTTATAGTAATATTTAAATTTTATTTTAATATTTTACTTACATTGTTAACTACTTTAAGCATTTATATTTATTTGCATATTTAATCTATACTTATAAGATTATTTTCAATACTTACGTTTATGTTGCAACATAATGAAAATGAAACAGAATGAAATTCAACAACTGCGCCAAGAACTACAGCACCAGCCACCGCCACAACCTCAGCACCGGAAATTACAGCAGTCGCTGCCGCAATCCCGAAATCAGCAACAACAACAACAACATGACCAGCGTTACGATCCGCTGTACTATATAGATAAAGAGAGTTTCCATGTTGGTGGCGATATTCATATTCCAAGCTCTAAAATGCAAGAGGCTTTTGGTTCAACTAAGCCAGCAAAATTTATAAGTATCATGTCTTTGGCGGTATGGGGACAATACGATCTTTCACACCGAGTTGTTCGTAAGCAAAAAAACACGGGCATTCGAACGGAGTTGACTCCTAGGAAAAAGGAGTTGGTTAAAATTCATTATCACCAATTCTTGAAAACAAAGAATTACTCGCTTGAAAAGTTGAATTTCGAAAAAAGTTCTATTCGCGTAAATACTTATTTTGATAGAGCTATACAAGAGGCTAAAAGATTATGCCGCGAGTAATATTTATTTAATTTTTTCTATTTTTTAAAATTCATTTTTATAGTAATATTTAAATTTTATTTTAATATTTTACTTACATTGTTAACTACTTTAAGCATTTATATTTATTTGCATATTTAATCTATACTTATAAGATTATTTTCAATACTTACGTTTATGTTGCAACATAATGAAAATGAAACAGAATGAAATTCAACAACTGCGCCAAGAACTACAGCACCAGCCACCGCCACAACCTCAGCACCGAAAATTACAGCAGTCGCTGCCGCAATCCCGAAATCAGCAACAACAACAACAACATGACCAGCGTTACGATCCGCTGTACTATATAGATAAAGAGAGTTTCCATGTTGGTGGCGATATTCATATTCCAAGCTCTAAAATGCAAGAGGCTTTTGGTTCAACTAAGCCAGCAAAATTTATAAGTATCATGTCTTTGGCGGTATGGGGACAATACGATCTTTCACACCGAGTTGTTCGTAAGCAAAAAAACACGGGCATTCGAACGGAGTTGACTCCTAGGAAAAAGGAGTTGGTTAAAATTCATTATCACCAATTCTTGAAAACAAAGAATTACTCGCTGGAAAAGTTGAATTTCGAAAAAAGTTCTATTCGCGTAAATACTTATTTTGATAGAGCTATACAAGAGGCTAAAAGATTATGCCGCGAGTAATATTTATTTAATTTTTTCTATTTTTTAAAATTCATTTTTATAGTAATATTTAAATTTTATTTTAATATTTTACTTACATTGTTAACTACTTTAAGCATTTATATTTATTTGCATATTTAATCTATACTTATAAGATTATTTTCAATACTTACGTTTATGTTGCAACATAATGAAAATGAAACAGAATGAAATTCAACAACTGCGCCAAGAACTACAGCACCAGCCACCGCCACAACCTCAGCACCGAAAATTACAGCAGTCGCTGCCGCAATCCCGAAATCAGCAACAACAACAACAACATGACCAGCGTTACGATCCGCTGTACTATATAGATAAAGAGAGTTTCCATGTTGGTGGCGATATTCATATTCCAAGCTCTAAAATGCAAGAGGCTTTTGGTTCAACTAAGCCAGCAAAATTTATAAGTATCATGTCTTTGGCGGTATGGGGACAATACGATCTTTCACACCGAGTTGTTCGTAAGCAAAAAAACACGGGCATTCGAACGGAGTTGACTCCTAGGAAAAAGGAGTTGGTTAAAATTCATTATCACCAATTCTTGAAAACAAAGAATTACTCGCTGGAAAAGTTGAATTTCGAAAAAAGTTCTATTCGCGTAAATACTTATTTTGATAGAGCTATACAAGAGGCTAAAAGATTATGCCGCGAGTAATATTTATTTAATTTTTTCTATTTTTTAAAATTCATTTTTATAGTAATATTTAAATTTTATTTTAAAATTTTACTTACATTGTTAACTACTTTAAGCATTTATATTTATTTGCATATTTAATCTATACTTATAAGATTATTTTCAATACTTACGTTTATGTTGCAACATAATGAAAATGAAACAGAATGAAATTCAACAACTGCGCCAAGAACTACAGCACCAGCCACCGCCACAACCTCAGCACCGAAAATTACAGCAGTCGCTGCCGCAATCCCGAAATCAGCAACAACAACAACAACATGACCAGCGTTACGATCCGCTGTACTATATAGATAAAGAGAGTTTCCATGTTGGTGGCGATATTCATATTCCAAGCTCTAAAATGCAAGAGGCTTTTGGTTCAACTAAGCCAGCAAAATTTATAAGTATCATGTCTTTGGCGGTATGGGGACAATACGATCTTTCACACCGAGTTGTTCGTAAGCAAAAAAACACGGGCATTCGAACGGAGTTGACTCCTAGGAAAAAGGAGTTGGTTAAAATTCATTATCACCAATTCTTGAAAACAAAGAATTACTCGCTGGAAAAGTTGAATTTCGAAAAAAAGTTCTATTCGCGTAAATACTTATTTTGATAGAGCTATACAAGAGGCTAAAAGATTATGCCGCGAGTAATATTTATTTAATTTTTTCTATTTTTTAAAATTCATTTTTATAGTAATATTTAAATTTTATTTTAATATTTTACTTACATTGTTAACTACTTTAAGCATTTATATTTATTTGCATATTTAATCTATACTTATAAGATTATTTTCAATACTTACGTTTATGTTGCAACATAATGAAAATGAAACAGAATGAAATTCAACAACTGCGCCAAGAACTACAGCACCAGCCACCGCCACAACCTCAGCACCGAAAATTACAGCAGTCGCTGCCGCAATCCCGAAATCAGCAACAACAACAACAACATGACCAGCGTTACGATCCGCTGTACTATATAGATAAAGAGAGTTTCCATGTTGGTGGCGATATTCATATTCCAAGCTCTAAAATGCAAGAGGCTTTTGGTTCAACTAAGCCAGCAAAATTTATAAGTATCATGTCTTTGGCGGTATGGGGACAATACGATCTTTCACACCGAGTTGTTCGTAAGCAAAAAAACACGGGCATTCGAACGGAGTTGACTCCTAGGAAAAAGGAGTTGGTTAAAATTCATTATCACCAATTCTTGAAAACAAAGAATTACTCGCTGGAAAAGTTGAATTACAAAAAAAGTTCTATTCGCGTAAATACTTATTTTGATAGAGCTATACAAGAGGCTAAAAGATTATGCCGCGAGTAATATTTATTTAATTTTTTCTATTTTTTAAAATTCATTTTTATAGTAATATTTAAATTTATTTTAATATTTTACTTACATTGTTAACTACTTTAAGCATTTATATTTATTTGCATATTTAATCTATACTTATAAGATTATTTTCAATACTTACGTTTATGTTGCAACATAATGAAAATGAAACAGAATGAAATTCAACAACTGCGCCAAGAACTACAGCACCAGCCACCGCCACAACCTCAGCACCGAAAATTACAGCAGTCGCTGCCGCAATCCCGAAATCAGCAACAACAACAACAACATGACCAGCGTTACGATCCGCTGTACTATATAGATAAAGAGAGTTTCCATGTTGGTGGCGATATTCATATTCCAAGCTCTAAAATGCAAGAGGCTTTTGGTTCAACTAAGCCAGCAAAATTTATAAGTATCATGTCTTTGGCGGTATGGGGACAATACGATCTTTCACACCGAGTTGTTCGTAAGCAAAAAAACACGGGCATTCGAACGGAGTTGACTCCTAGGAAAAAGGAGTTGGTTAAAATTCATTATCACCAATTCTTGAAAACAAAGAATTACTCGCTGGAAAAGTTGAATTTCGAAAAAAGTTCTATTCGCGTAAATACTTATTTTGATAGAGCTATACAAGAGGCTAAAAGATTATGCCGCGAGTAATATTTATTTAATTTTTTCTGTTTTTTAAAATTCATTTTTATAGTAATATTTAAATTTATTTTAATATTTTACTTACATTGTTAACTACTTTAAGCATTTATATTTATTTGCATATTTAATCTATACTTATAAGATTATTTTCAATACTTACGTTTATGTTGCAACATAATGAAAATGAAACAGAATGAAATTCAACAACTGCGCCAAGAACTACAGCACCAGCCACCGCCACAACCTCAGCACCGAAAATTACAGCAGTCGCTGCCGCAATCCCGAAATCAGCAACAACAACAACAACATGACCAGCGTTACGATCCGCTGTACTATATAGATAAAGAGAGTTTCCATGTTGGTGGCGATATTCATATTCCAAGCTCTAAAATGCAAGAGGCTTTTGGTTCAACTAAGCCAGCAAAATTTATAAGTATCATGTCTTTGGCGGTATGGGGACAATACGATCTTTCACACCGAGTTGTTCGTAAGCAAAAAAACACGGGCATTCGAACGGAGTTGACTCCTAGGAAAAAGGAGTTGGTTAAAATTCATTATCACCAATTCTTGAAAACAAAGAATTACTCGCTGGAAAAGTTGAATTTCGAAAAAAGTTCTATTCGCGTAAATACTTATTTTGATAGAGCTATACAAGAGGCTAAAAGATTATGCCGCGAGTAATATTTATTTAATTTTTTCTATTTTTTAAAATTCATTTTTATAGTAATATTTAAATTTTATTTTAAAATTTTACTTACATTGTTAACTACTTTAAGCATTTATATTTATTTGCATATTTAATCTATACTTATAAGATTATTTTCAATACTTACGTTTATGTTGCAACATAATGAAAATGAAACAGAATGAAATTCAACAACTGCGCCAAGAACTACAGCACCAGCCACCGCCACAACCTCAGCACCGAAAATTACAGCAGTCGCTGCCGCAATCCCGAAATCAGCAACAACAACAACAACATGACCAGCGTTACGATCCGCTGTACTATATAGATAAAGAGAGTTTCCATGTTGGTGGCGATATTCATATTCCAAGCTCTAAAATGCAAGAGGCTTTTGGTTCAACTAAGCCAGCAAAATTTATAAGTATCATGTCTTTGGCGGTATGGGGACAATACGATCTTTCACACCGAGTTGTTCGTAAGCAAAAAAACACGGGCATTCGAACGGAGTTGACTCCTAGGAAAAAGGAGTTGGTTAAAATTCATTATCACCAATTCTTGAAAACAAAGAATTACTCGCTGGAAAAGTTGAATTTCGAAAAAAAGTTCTATTCGCGTAAATACTTATTTTGATAGAGCTATACAAGAGGCTAAAAGATTATGCCGCGAGTAATATTTATTTAATTTTTTCTATTTTTTAAAATTCATTTTTATAGTAATATTTAAATTTTATTTTAATATTTTACTTACATTGTTAACTACTTTAAGCATTTATATTTATTTGCATATTTAATCTATACTTATAAGATTATTTTCAATACTTACGTTTATGTTGCAACATAATGAAAATGAAACAGAATGAAATTCAACAACTGCGCCAAGAACTACAGCACCAGCCACCGCCACAACCTCAGCACCGAAAATTACAGCAGTCGCTGCCGCAATCCCGAAATCAGCAACAACAACAACAACATGACCAGCGTTACGATCCGCTGTACTATATAGATAAAGAGAGTTTCCATGTTGGTGGCGATATTCATATTCCAAGCTCTAAAATGCAAGAGGCTTTTGGTTCAACTAAGCCAGCAAAATTTATAAGTATCATGTCTTTGGCGGTATGGGGACAATACGATCTTTCACACCGAGTTGTTCGTAAGCAAAAAAACACGGGCATTCGAACGGAGTTGACTCCTAGGAAAAAGGAGTTGGTTAAAATTCATTATCACCAATTCTTGAAAACAAAGAATTACTCGCTGGAAAAGTTGAATTTCGAAAAAAGTTCTATTCGCGTAAATACTTATTTTGATAGAGCTATACAAGAGGCTAAAAGATTATGCCGCGAGTAATATTTATTTAATTTTTTCTATTTTTTAAAATTCATTTTTATAGTAATATTTAAATTTATTTTAATATTTTACTTACATTGTTAACTACTTTAAGCATTTATATTTATTTGCATATTTAATCTATACTTATAAGATTATTTTCAATACTTACGTTTATGTTGCAACATAATGAAAATGAAACAGAATGAAATTCAACAACTGCGCCAAGAACTACAGCACCAGCCACCGCCACAACCTCAGCACCGAAAATTACAGCAGTCGCTGCCGCAATCCCGAAATCAGCAACAACAACAACAACATGACCAGCGTTACGATCCGCTGTACTATATAGATAAAGAGAGTTTCCATGTTGGTGGCGATATTCATATTCCAAGCTCTAAAATGCAAGAGGCTTTTGGTTCAACTAAGCCAGCAAAATTTATAAGTATCATGTCTTTGGCGGTATGGGGACAATACGATCTTTCACACCGAGTTGTTCGTAAGCAAAAAAACACGGGCATTCGAACGGAGTTGACTCCTAGGAAAAAGGAGTTGGTTAAAATTCATTATCACCAATTCTTGAAAACAAAGAATTACTCGCTGGAAAAGTTGAATTTCGAAAAAAGTTCTATTCGCGTAAATACTTATTTTGATAGAGCTATACAAGAGGCTAAAAAATTATGCCGCGAGTAATATTTATTTAATTTTTTCTATTTTTTAAAATTCATTTTTATAGTAATATTTAAATTTTATTTTAATATTTTACTTACATTGTTAACTACTTTAAGCATTTATATTTATTTGCATATTTAATCTATACTTATAAGATTATTTTCAATACTTACGTTTATGTTGCAACATAATGAAAATGAAACAGAATGAAATTCAACAACTGCGCCAAGAACTACAGCACCAGCCACCGCCACAACCTCAGCACCGAAAATTACAGCAGTCGCTGCCGCAATCCCGAAATCAGCAACAACAACAACAACATGACCAGCGTTACGATCCGCTGTACTATATAGATAAAGAGAGTTTCCATGTTGGTGGCGATATTCATATTCCAAGCTCTAAAATGCAAGAGGCTTTTGGTTCAACTAAGCCAGCAAAATTTATAAGTATCATGTCTTTGGCGGTATGGGGACAATACGATCTTTCACACCGAGTTGTTCGTAAGCAAAAAAACACGGGCATTCGAACGGAGTTGACTCCTAGGAAAAAGGAGTTGGTTAAAATTCATTATCACCAATTCTTGAAAACAAAGAATTACTCGCTGGAAAAGTTGAATTTCGAAAAAAGTTCTATTCGCGTAAATAATTATTTTGATAGAGCTATACAAGAGGCTAAAAGATTATGCCGCGAGTAATATTTATTTAATTTTTTCTATTTTTTAAAATTCATTTTTATAGTAATATTTAAATTTTATTTTAATATTTTACTTACATTGTTAACTACTTTAAGCATTTATATTTATTTGCATATTTAATCTATACTTATAAGATTATTTTCAATACTTACGTTTATGTTGCAACATAATGAAAATGAAACAGAATGAAATTCAACAACTGCGCCAAGAACTACAGCACCAGCCACCGCCACAACCTCAGCACCGAAAATTACAGCAGTCGCTGCCGCAATCCCGAAATCAGCAACAACAACAACAACATGACCAGCGTTACGATCCGCTGTACTATATAGATAAAGAGAGTTTCCATGTTGGTGGCGATATTTATATTCCAAGCTCTAAAATGCAAGAGGCTTTTGGTTCAACTAAGCCAGCAAAATTTATAAGTATCATGTCTTTGGCGGTATGGGGACAATACGATCTTTCACACCGAGTTGTTCGTAAGCAAAAAAACACGGGCATTCGAACGGAGTTGACTCCTAGGAAAAAGGAGTTGGTTAAAATTCATTATCACCAATTCTTGAAAACAAAGAATTACTCGCTGGAAAAGTTGAATTTCGAAAAAAGTTCTATTCGCGTAAATACTTATTTTGATAGAGCTATACAAGAGGCTAAAAGATTATGCCGCGAGTAATATTTATTTAATTTTTTCTATTTTTTAAAATTCATTTTTATAGTAATATTTAAATTTTATTTTAATATTTTACTTACATTGTTAACTACTTTAAGCATTTATATTTATTTGCATATTTAATCTATACTTATAAGATTATTTTCAATACTTACGTTTATGTTGTAACATAATGAAAATGAAACAGAATGAAATTCAACAACTGCGCCAAGAACTACAGCACCAGCCACCGCCACAACCTCAGCACCGAAAATTACAGCAGTCGCTGCCGCAATCCCGAAATCAGCAACAACAACAACAACATGACCAGCGTTACGATCCGCTGTACTATATAGATAAAGAGAGTTTCCATGTTGGTGGCGATATTCATATTCCAAGCTCTAAAATGCAAGAGGCTTTTGGTTCAACTAAGCCAGCAAAATTTATAAGTATCATGTCTTTGGCGGTATGGGGACAATACGATCTTTCACACCGAGTTGTTCGTAAGCAAAAAAACACGGGCATTCGAACGGAGTTGACTCCTAGGAAAAAGGAGTTGGTTAAAATTCATTATCACCAATTCTTGAAAACAAAGAATTACTCGCTGGAAAAGTTGAATTTCGAAAAAAGTTCTATTCGCGTAAATACTTATTTTGATAGAGCTATACAAGAGGCTAAAAGATTATGCCGCGAGTAATATTTATTTAATTTTTTCTATTTTTTAAAATTCATTTTTATAGTAATATTTAAATTTTATTTTAATATTTTACTTACATTGTTAACTACTTTAAGCATTTATATTTATTTGCATATTTAATCTATACTTATAAGATTATTTTCAATACTTACGTTTATGTTGCAACATAATGAAAATGAAACAGAATGAAATTCAACAACTGCGCCAAGAACTACAGCACCAGCCACCGCCACAACCTCAGCACCGAAAATTACAGCAGTCGCTGCCGCAATCCCGAAATCAGCAACAACAACAACAACATGACCAGCGTTACGATCCGCTGTACTATATAGATAAAGAGAGTTTCCATGTTGGTGGCGATATTCATATTCCAAGCTCTAAAATGCAAGAGGCTTTTGGTTCAACTAAGCCAGCAAAATTTATAAGTATCATGTCTTTGGCGGTATGGGGACAATACGATCTTTCACACCGAGTTGTTCGTAAGCAAAAAAACACGGGCATTCGAACGGAGTTGACTCCTAGGAAAAAGGAGTTGGTTAAAATTCATTATCACCAATTCTTGAAAACAAAGAATTACTCGCTGGAAAAGTTGAATTTCGAAAAAAGTTCTATTCGCGTAAATACTTATTTTGATAGAGCTATACAAGAGGCTAAAAGATTATGCCGCGAGTAATATTTATTTAATTTTTTCTATTTTTTAAAATTCATTTTTATAGTAATATTTAAATTTTATTTTAATATTTTACTTACATTGTTAACTACTTTAAGCATTTATATTTATTTGCATATTTAATCTATACTTATAAGATTATTTTCAATACTTACGTTTATGTTGCAACATAATGAAAATGAAACAGAATGAAATTCAACAACTGCGCCAAGAACTACAGCACCAGCCACCGCCACAACCTCAGCACCGAAAATTACAGCAGTCGCTGCCGCAATCCCGAAATCAGCAACAACAACAACAACATGACCAGCGTTACGATCCGCTGTACTATATAGATAAAGAGAGTTTCCATGTTGGTGGCGATATTCATATTCCAAGCTCTAAAATGCAAGAGGCTTTTGGTTCAACTAAGCCAGCAAAATTTATAAGTATCATGTCTTTGGCGGTATGGGGACAATACGATCTTTCACACCGAGTTGTTCGTAAGCAAAAAAACACGGGCATTCGAACGGAGTTGACTCCTAGGAAAAAGGAGTTGGTTAAAATTCATTATCACCAATTCTTGAAAACAAAGAATTACTCGCTGGAAAAGTTGAATTTCGAAAAAAGTTCTATTCGCGTAAATACTTATTTTGATAGAGCTATACAAGAGGCTAAAAGATTATGCCGCGAGTAATATTTATTTAATTTTTTCTATTTTTTAAAATTCATTTTTATAGTAATATTTAAATTTTATTTTAATATTTTACTAACATTGTTAACTACTTTAAGCATTTATATTTATTTGCATATTTAATCTATACTTATAAGATTATTTTCAATACTTACGTTTATGTTGCAACATAATGAAAATGAAACAGAATGAAATTCAACAACTGCGCCAAGAACTACAGCACCAGCCACCGCCACAACCTCAGCACCGAAAATTACAGCAGTCGCTGCCGCAATCCCGAAATCAGCAACAACAACAACAACATGACCAGCGTTACGATCCGCTGTACTATATAGATAAAGAGAGTTTCCATGTTGGTGGCGATATTCATATTCCAAGCTCTAAAATGCAAGAGGCTTTTGGTTCAACTAAGCCAGCAAAATTTATAAGTATCATGTCTTTGGCGGTATGGGGACAATACGATCTTTCACACCGAGTTGTTCGTAAGCAAAAAAACACGGGCATTCGAACGGAGTTGACTCCTAGGAAAAAGGAGTTGGTTAAAATTCATTATCACCAATTCTTGAAAACAAAGAATTACTCGCTGGAAAAGTTGAATTTCGAAAAAAGTTCTATTCGCGTAAATACTTATTTTGATAGAGCTATACAAGAGGCTAAAAGATTATGCCGCGACTAATATTTATTTAATTTTTTCTATTTTTTAAAATTCATTTTTATAGTAATATTTAAATTTTATTTTAATATTTTACTTACATTGTTAACTACTTTAAGCATTTATATTTATTTGCATATTTAATCTATACTTATAAGATTATTTTCAATACTTACGTTTATGTTGCAACATAATGAAAATGAAACAGAATGAAATTCAACAACTGCGCCAAGAACTACAGCACCAGCCACCGCCACAACCTCAGCACCGAAAATTACAGCAGTCGCTGCCGCAATCCCGAAATCAGCAACAACAACAACAACATGACCAGCGTTACGATCCGCTGTACTATATAGATAAAGAGAGTTTCCATGTTGGTGGCGATATTCATATTCCAAGCTCTAAAATGCAAGAGGCTTTTGGTTCAACTAAGCCAGCAAAATTTATAAGTATCATGTCTTTGGCGGTATGGGGACAATACGATCTTTCACACCGAGTTGTTCGTAAGCAAAAAAACACGGGCATTCGAACGGAGTTGACTCCTAGGAAAAAGGAGTTGGTTAAAATTCATTATCACCAATTCTTGAAAACAAAGAATTACTCGCTGGAAAAGTTGAATTTCGAAAAAAGTTCTATTCGCGTAAATACTTATTTTGATAGAGCTATACAAGAGGCTAAAAGATTATGCCGCGAGTAATATTTATTTAATTTTTTCTATTTTTTAAAATTCATTTTTATAGTAATATTTAAATTTTATTTTAATATTTTACTTACATTGTTAACTACTTTAAGCATTTATATTTATTTGCATATTTAATCTATACTTATAAGATTATTTTCAATACTTACGTTTATGTTGTAACATAATGAAAATGAAACAGAATGAAATTCAACAACTGCGCCAAGAACTACAGCACCAGCCACCGCCACAACCTCAGCACCGAAAATTACAGCAGTCGCTGCCGCAATCCCGAAATCAGCAACAACAACAACAACATGACCAGCGTTACGATCCGCTGTACTATATAGATAAAGAGAGTTTCCATGTTGGTGGCGATATTCATATTCCAAGCTCTAAAATGCAAGAGGCTTTTGGTTCAACTAAGCCAGCAAAATTTATAAGTATCATGTCTTTGGCGGTATGGGGACAATACGATCTTTCACACCGAGTTGTTCGTAAGCAAAAAAACACGGGCATTCGAACGGAGTTGACTCCTAGGAAAAAGGAGTTGGTTAAAATTCATTATCACCAATTCTTGAAAACAAAGAATTACTCGCTGGAAAAGTTGAATTTCGAAAAAAGTTCTATTCGCGTAAATACTTATTTTGATAGAGCTATACAAGAGGCTAAAAGATTATGCCGCGAGTAATATTTATTTAATTTTTTCTATTTTTTAAAATTCATTTTTATAGTAATATTTAAATTTTATTTTAATATTTTACTTACATTGTTAACTACTTTAAGCATTTATATTTATTTGCATATTTAATCTATACTTATAAGATTATTTTCAATACTTACGTTTATGTTGCAACATAATGAAAATGAAACAGAATGAAATTCAACAACTGCGCCAAGAACTACAGCACCAGCCACCGCCACAACCTCAGCACCGAAAATTACAGCAGTCGCTGCCGCAATCCCGAAATCAGCAACAACAACAACAACATGACCAGCGTTACGATCCGCTGTACTATATAGATAAAGAGAGTTTCCATGTTGGTGGCGATATTCATATTCCAAGCTCTAAAATGCAAGAGGCTTTTGGTTCAACTAAGCCAGCAAAATTTATAAGTATCATGTCTTTGGCGGTATGGGGACAATACGATCTTTCACACCGAGTTGTTCGTAAGCAAAAAAACACGGGCATTCGAACGGAGTTGACTCCTAGGAAAAAGGAGTTGGTTAAAATTCATTATCACCAATTCTTGAAAACAAAGAATTACTCGCTGGAAAAGTTGAATTTCGAAAAAAGTTCTATTCGCGTAAATACTTATTTTGATAGAGCTATACAAGAGGCTAAAAGATTATGCCGCGAGTAATATTTATTTAATTTTTTCTATTTTTTAAAATTCATTTTTATAGTAATATTTAAATTTATTTTAATATTTTACTTACATTGTTAACTACTTTAAGCATTTATATTTATTTGCATATTTAATCTATACTTATAAGATTATTTTCAATACTTACGTTTATGTTGCAACATAATGAAAATGAAACAGAATGAAATTCAACAACTGCGCCAAGAACTACAGCACCAGCCACCGCCACAACCTCAGCACCGAAAATTACAGCAGTCGCTGCCGCAATCCCGAAATCAGCAACAACAACAACAACATGACCAGCGTTACGATCCGCTGTACTATATAGATAAAGAGAGTTTCCATGTTGGTGGCGATATTCATATTCCAAGCTCTAAAATGCAAGAGGCTTTTGGTTCAACTAAGCCAGCAAAATTTATAAGTATCATGTCTTTGGCGGTATGGGGACAATACGATCTTTCACACCGAGTTGTTCGTAAGCAAAAAAACACGGGCATTCGAACGGAGTTGACTCCTAGGAAAAAGGAGTTGGTTAAAATTCATTATCACCAATTCTTGAAAACAAAGAATTACTCGCTGGAAAAGTTGAATTTCGAAAAAAGTTCTATTCGCGTAAATACTTATTTTGATAGAGCTATACAAGAGGCTAAAAGATTATGCCGCGAGTAATATTTATTTAATTTTTTCTATTTTTTAAAATTCATTTTTATAGTAATATTTAAATTTTATTTTAATATTTTACTTACATTGTTAACTACTTTAAGCATTTATATTTATTTGCATATTTAATCTATACTTATAAGATTATTTTCAATACTTACGTTTATGTTGCAACATAATGAAAATGAAACAGAATGAAATTCAACAACTGCGCCAAGAACTACAGCACCAGCCACCGCCACAACCTCAGCACCGAAAATTACAGCAGTCGCTGCCGCAATCCCGAAATCAGCAACAACAACAACAACATGACCAGCGTTACGATCCGCTGTACTATATAGATAAAGAGAGTTTCCATGTTGGTGGCGATATTCATATTCCAAGCTCTAAAATGCAAGAGGCTTTTGGTTCAACTAAGCCAGCAAAATTTATAAGTATCATGTCTTTGGCGGTATGGGGACAATACGATCTTTCACACCGAGTTGTTCGTAAGCAAAAAAACACGGGCATTCGAACGGAGTTGACTCCTAGGAAAAAGGAGTTGGTTAAAATTCATTATCACCAATTCTTGAAAACAAAGAATTACTCGCTGGAAAAGTTGAATTTCGAAAAAAAGTTCTATTCGCGTAAATACTTATTTTGATAGAGCTATACAAGAGGCTAAAAGATTATGCCGCGAGTAATATTTATTTAATTTTTTCTATTTTTTAAAATTCATTTTTATAGTAATATTTAAATTTTATTTTAATATTTTACTTACATTGTTAACTACTTTAAGCATTTATATTTATTTGCATATTTAATCTATACTTATAAGATTATTTTCAATACTTACGTTTATGTTGCAACATAATGAAAATGAAACAGAATGAAATTCAACAACTGCGCCAAGAACTACAGCACCAGCCACCGCCACAACCTCAGCACCGAAAATTACAGCAGTCGCTGCCGCAATCCCGAAATCAGCAACAACAACAACAACATGACCAGCGTTACGATCCGCTGTACTATATAGATAAAGAGAGTTTCCATGTTGGTGGCGATATTCATATTCCAAGCTCTAAAATGCAAGAGGCTTTTGGTTCAACTAAGCCAGCAAAATTTGTAAGTATCATGTCTTTGGCGGTATGGGGACAATACGATCTTTCACACCGAGTTGTTCGTAAGCAAAAAAACACGGGCATTCGAACGGAGTTGACTCCTAGGAAAAAGGAGTTGGTTAAAATTCATTATCACCAATTCTTGAAAACAAAGAATTACTCGCTGGAAAAGTTGAATTTCGAAAAAAGTTCTATTCGCGTAAATACTTATTTTGATAGAGCTATACAAGAGGCTAAAAGATTATGCCGCGAGTAATATTTATTTAATTTTTTCTATTTTTTAAAATTCATTTTTATAGTAATATTTAAATTTTATTTTAATATTTTACTTACATTGTTAACTACTTTAAGCATTTATATTTATTTGCATATTTAATCTATACTTATAAGATTATTTTCAATACTTACGTTTATGTTGCAACATAATGAAAATGAAACAGAATGAAATTCAAAAACTGCGCCAAGAACTACAGCACCAGCCACCGCCACAACCTCAGCACCGAAAATTACAGCAGTCGCTGCCGCAATCCCGAAATCAGCAACAACAACAACAACATGACCAGCGTTACGATCCGCTGTACTATATAGATAAAGAGAGTTTCCATGTTGGTGGCGATATTCATATTCCAAGCTCTAAAATGCAAGAGGCTTTTGGTTCAACTAAGCCAGCAAAATTTATAAGTATCATGTCTTTGGCGGTATGGGGACAATACGATCTTTCACACCGAGTTGTTCGTAAGCAAAAAAACACGGGCATTCGAACGGAGTTGACTCCTAGGAAAAAGGAGTTGGTTAAAATTCATTATCACCAATTCTTGAAAACAAAGAATTACTCGCTTGAAAAGTTGAATTTCGAAAAAAGTTCTATTCGCGTAAATACTTATTTTGATAGAGCTATACAAGAGGCTAAAAGATTATGCCGCGAGTAATATTTATTTAATTTTTTCTATTTTTTAAAATTCATTTTTATAGTAATATTTAAATTTTTTTCCAACGCTAACTGTAGTAGACTACGATCGGAAGTTGATCGGTTTAGTTTGAAAATAAAATTGTTAGAGAGACAAATACGTAACATAGAAAGCCACAGAGCTCATCTTAGACGGGAGTTAAATCGAGCTAAATATCACCGTGACAGTGCCAAGTGTCAACTTCAAATTATGGAGAATAAACAAGTCTCTATGGTCCATAGTCCACTTACTTTACTCTTAAGCGTTTCTGTACCTAATTTGCTATAGAAATAATTTCGACTTACTAGACGTAAAAAATTCCGTAGATTACGAAAATAATAATTAGAAAGTCCAAATCAGGCGGGTTTTTTAAATAAACAATAAAATAACAATGGAGCGGCCGAGATACCGTGTATTTTCCTTAAATAGCTTATATATACGAATGTTAAGCCCTATAATGATTGGTATCATATTGAAGGGCGATAAATTTTGAAGATAATGAAATGAATTCCAGCCCTCTGCAGTTTAATCTGTTTGTGAAAAAAATTATTTAAAAAAAAAAAATTGAATGTTTACAATTAATCACGCGGTCGATAATGAAGATTCTGAAACTGAGGCAGATGGCGCGCTCAAGCCCGGGCTCAGTGGTGCTCAGTATTTACTATTTAAAATATTGTCACAATTCTGTTTTATGAAAAAAAAATCTTTGAGCACCACTGAGAAAGAAATCACCCTAAATATTGATTAAGCGATCAATCTCCACGCCCAGTATATGTAGGCGGACTCTGTAAATAACTTTCTATTGAAATGAAGTTCATTTTTGTGTGGTTAGCAACCATAAGCTAAATACGTTCAAGGAGAGAACTTTCGGTAGGGCCAATAAAATGATTGGAATAACAGGTGAGAAAATAGACAAGTTGACTGTTTCTTTCTTTTTCTAATCGATCAAACACCTGTATCCCACCTATATAAAGAGCTTGAGACCTAAAACGAAGTCACTCCTTCAAAACTATCCCTTACGTGAGGGTGTTTAGTAGCTTTAGTGAAGTGAGCTTTTTGTTTTCAGTAATAGCTATGAGCAACAAGAAGACTCAACCAAGCATTTTTAATAAACCAAACCCGTCACGCTTCAACACGAAAAATTTTTTAAAATTCATGCAAAGTCCGAACTCTATCGCTCAAATTTTAGAAGAATATACCTGGATAAACAAGCATCAGCCAGTGGAATCTGATGAGAGGTCTTCAGGTATTTTGCAGTGTGTGACAAATACAATCGCGCGTAACAGTACAAGCTACGATGTTAACAAGTACAGATGCACTAAACATCCTATCAAAGATAACTTAAATGAATTTTGGAGAACAGTATTGGATGAAAATAGCGATATTATAGTCGTACTATCGACTCACAGTAAAATTAGTTTCCAATACTGGAGTTCAGAAGAAAACCATGAAGTAGAATGCAATTCACTTGTAATAAGAACTATCAAAGTTTTAAAAATGGATTGTTAATACGTCATTGCTACAGTTGAAAGAGAAAGATAAAGCTACACGGCAAGTAGTACTTTTTCATTACACTGCATGGCCATCGGACAGTGTTTCGCATAACTCAATGCAATTAATAAAATTTATCTATTGGATATGTGCATAGCTGATTTAAAGAAAGGAAAAGGTGTATTCATTTCAAAAGCTCTCCAGAAGATAAGGCAGGTGAACCAAAATTCCATTAGCCTAGCAGAAAACTATGTTTTTTGTTACAACGCACTTTATCATTGTGTTTTAAATAATATTGAGTAAGTGACAGTGGTAACGTGTCTTGATAAGAAACGGGAGTAAAGTACACGATAACATTTGACCTGTGGGAAAACCCAACTGTTTGTTTACCGATTCATCCATATCAGAAGACTATATAAGAAGTGTCCAGTGGGACGGTATATTCTTATTCTTCGGGACATCAATAAGTAACACTTTACATTCTCTCTGAAAATGGACTCCAAGACATTCAACGACATTTTTGGCCCGAATCCTTGGGACAATAATCGTACGATATTCCATGCTATCGCTGCCTCTGACATGGACAATGTTTTTGTGAGAGTATTTGAGAGTTATGATGATCGTGAAGACCTTAAATCCATTCTTCGAGTCAAGAATAAAGACGGAGATACGTGTCTACACACCGCGGCAAAGGAGCAACACGGAGCAGAAGCTGACACTTTGATCAGTAGAATGACAGCCATGGGAGCAGAGTTGGACGGCCAAAATAACGAAGGAGACACCGTTTTACATATTGCGGTAAAGAAGGAAGACCACGAGCTGGTAGAAGAACTGCTAGATATAAGGGTCAATAAAGACCTTAAAAATACGGATGGTTTAACGGCCTACGAGATCGGGCAAAAAATGGATGATCAAAAATCGATGGAGTTGATTTCGAATGCAAGATATGATAGTGCTTAGTGTCCAGTGAGCCCGACATATTCGCTTAACTAGGATGAATTTACAGAGTTACTGTTAGATTCAAGTGATATTAACCAAGTGTATTTTCGCTAACGTACTATCCTTAATTTTAGAAACGGCAGCTTCTGTACTGTTTAATACACAAGTGAATTTAAATCAAATGTAATTTTATTCCAATATTATGTAAATTATTCTAGGGCTTCAAAAGATTGGTCTAGACCATTAACTTAAGTGTTATTGAAGACATTCCTATTTTAAAGCTGAGGCCTTTTTATAAACTATATTTTTTTTTGTATTTTTGCTACTTATATATCATAAGCCCAATCGCATGTGTTGTAGTTTTTAAGTAGTTTATTAAATAAGTTTTATAATAAAGGTTCTTTTATTACAAGTTCAATAATTTTATTTAATATCATTTTATAATAAACAATGTGGCACTATTTATGTAATCAACGTGCCGTATGGAACATAGGAGAATTTTTACCGCGATAACACTTAACCCACGGGAAAACCGGCGATGAAATCTGTTTGTGTTTATTATGTCCATGTCCATATCAGTCGGTTATAAAAGAATGTTCCAGTACGAAAGGTATCATTACAATTCAGGAATTAAAGAAGTAACATAGCTCTCTGAAAAATGTCTTCGCAAAAATTGGAAAACATTTTCGGCCAAGAAAAGTCTGATAGAAATACTACTATATTCCATGTGATAGCCGAAGAAGGCCTCGGCAATATTTTAGATCGAATTTGGAACGCTACCGGGCAGAAAGAGCTGAAGCAAAAACTGAAACTCAAAAACGATGACGGGGAGACGTGTTTACATAGCGCCGCCAAGAACCTCAGAGGAATTGAAGCTGAAAAAATAATGGCTCAGCTATTTGATATGGGAGCAGATTTGGACGCACAAGAAGATGACACTGGAGACACTGTTTTGCACATAGCAGTAAAACAACAAGACTACCAGCTGATGAAGTGGCTGCTCTCAGTGCGTATTGACATAAATATAAAAAATAAGAAAGATTTGACCGCATATCAGCTAGCCGAAGAGAAGAAAGATTACAAAATGACAACAATGATTTTAACAAAAAAAGGAAGTTTTGATGAGTGGTTGGTAAAGGATTTCAAGTCCATCACTTTATCGTAATCTTCGGGATATGTCAAATGTAAGTTAAAGACTATATTTAGGTTAAATTTTATTGTATTAGTATTGTATCGTATTGATAATATTGTACTTGTACTAGAAATTTTCAATATAAGGCGCGTTTGCACGCCTTCTAACTAAATTTTTTATAATAATAATTCGATAATGTTTTGATATTTTGATTCTTTCACATTCAACAGCTAGATCAATAATGGCTGCGTTCAGGTTTACTAAGCCCTGAGCAGGTCTTAGCAGATCTTATAGTAAAAATTTAAAGTAACTATACTATATCTTAAAAAAATGTATAATAAAACAATGAAACTTTACGTCGGATAAAGTCAGACCTGCTCAGGACTTAATAAACCTGAACTCGGCCAATGAATTAAGGTCTATTTTTAGCGATTATCGACTAATGGCTAACTACAAGAGCGTCCATGTATTTTATTGTAAAGGATTGTATTATATGGTATTGCATTATTTTGTACTGTATTGTTTTGTCTTGTATCATTATTCGTCGAAACTTCAAGAAGTGACATCTTACTCTCCCTGAAAATAGACGCCACCAAATTGAACAACATATTTGGTCCAAATTCTTCGCAAAACAATAATACAATATTTCATTCTATTGCTGATGGCGACACTCAAGATATTTGCGATAGAATATCTAAAAATGCTGATTGCGGAGAATTTCAACATATTTTACTGAAAAATTACGACAGAGACACATGCCTCCATACCGCAGCAAAGACTCGAAGTGGAAAAGATGCTGAAGATATGATATATATTAGTTTACAAACTATTATAATATTAGTTATTATAATATTAGTTTACAAACAACTGCTCCAGGAAGAAGCTGTTTTTGCCAGTTAACTCCGATAGTTTTTTTCTTTCTTATAGAATACGCTCGTCGAATATAAATTGCACCACAACCATGAACGCTAACGAGTTCCTCCGCTTCATGGACCAGCCAAATATACAGACTCGCATAGTAGAGGAGTTCAACTCTATCAGTTTGGAGCGAGATGAAGTATCCCACAAGTCCAATCAGATCAGCTGTCTGCCCTTTGTACAATACCTTCGTCGTGAAAAGCTCAACGATGAAGAAAGCCTAAAGGCAAGCTTTGTCGATGGTTACAATATCCACCGAAAATTCCTGTCCATCAAAAATCCATCTCAGAAAAACCGTGACGTGTTTTGGCAAGCAGTGTGGGACAATCAAATCCCAATTATAGTGATGACGTGCCGTTTAAGTGATAACATTTATCAATATTGGTCTCCTAAAGAACGTTATACTTTGGTGAGCAAGAAATTTAGAGTTAAGACTTGGAAAATAGCAATTTTTCCTTACTACATTTTAACTATTTTAACTTTAAGTAAAACTGGACCTAAAGATAAACGGAGCCGTCCAATTTTCCACTATCAGTATACCGCTTGGCCGAGGGAAAATTTTGAACATCATCCAGCGGCTTTTGTAGAGTTTTATAACTTTGTTAATAAAATGTATGTCCATTTAAAGAAACAAGCGGTTGACCAGAAGTTTCCTCCTATGCTGGTGTATTGTCTCGAAGATGTTGGCAGTTCTGATGTATTTTGTGCATTAGATATGTGTGCTAACCAATTAGAAGCTACAGGAATCGTATCATTGCCACATACCTTCGAAAAAATGCGACAGCAAAAGTTTGGATCGTTTTGCCGCTCTGATCTCTATGAATTATCCTACTACTTGGTAAAAGAATATCTTAGTAAGAGTTAGTTGCTAAGGACTTAATGTAAGTTTTATCTTTTCAATTTTTTAAAGGTAAATATTTGTTTGATTATGAAGTAATTGTGAATATTAACGAGCCGAGTTACTTATAAATTGTCAGCTAGCATTGTATTTAAAAACAATATTATAGTTGCCATTGTGATGTAAGTGTAATTTAAATAAAGTATTCGGAGTATGTTATCTAAATTCCATTTTAAAGTTTACATTACCTAAACTCAAAGCTAAATTCCCAAGAAATTACATTAAAATTTTTTACTGTGAATTTGGTAGTTTATATAACATTTGCATACATCGTTACAAATGTTTCGTGGGCAGAAAACGAATAGCCTTTGCTTGACTAGTACTTAAAGTTCTTATCAGTGAAAACCGAGAGATACTAACTTGTAACAATAATTCAGAATGAGTATTTTTCACTGTGAAACAAAAAGGGCTGGAATGTAGTAAAGTATTAAGTGTGATTGTTGAGTAAAAATTGAGCCAATATTGTACTTAGAAGAAATATTATAATTGCTATGAGAAATCAAGTGATAGTTGATTGAAATTTTTGACGGAACTTTCACTGTAATTTTCTTGAAATAAAATTATGCGCATACTCTTTATTTTATGCAAAACTATCAGCTTAACATTTCAAGGAAAATGATGCTCATACTTATGTTGTATTGTCATTTGAGTGCCAATGATAATTTAAAGATGGCCTATATCTTGAACTCTCCATTGTCAAACCGATCTTACTACTTAGATCCCATAAAAAGAAAATTATGTAACAGGTTTCAGTAGTTCGGTCTAGACTGTTACAACTTTAACACCTGTAATTTCCTTAAAAAAAATGGATCCTGCTACTATAAGAAATATTTTTGGAAAAGTATCATCAACTGGTACTAATATATTCCACGAGATCGCAGCTGAAGGCTCTATTTTGCTTTTGGAACGGGTGAGTCAGTTTATAATGCCCTCAAACAGATTTCTTTTGCAAGAAAAAAACTACAGTGGACAGGAATGTGTCCATATTGTCGCATTCCTCCATAAAGGGCAGCTTGCAATAGATCTGATGAAGATACTTTTAAATTTGGGCGGTAATATCAACGCCAAAAATCGAACTGGCGATTCAGTTCTTCACCAAGCTGTTTATAGTGAAAACTACGAGCTTGTTAAATGGATGTGTGAGCAACCGCTGTTAGAGTTGAATGTTACAAATCGCAGTGGGTTGACGGCTTATCAAATTGCGTTAGATCGGAATGATAAGAAAATGATGAGTATCTTGAGAAGCTTTGGAGTCAATACTAAAATTTTTAAAGTGTATAATAGTGATGAAAGTGATTAATTATTGTTGCTCTTGTATTAGTTAGAGGTTTAAGTGTTTGGTGATTGTTTGATTGTCAAGAAAATTAGTTGTAAGGTAATATGTAAGTATTCTGGATGCCTTTTAAACTTTCACTGTGATTACAATGATAAAATTATGACTTGGACTAAGACTTTCATTTAACATTTATTTTTATTTAACTATCAAAAGATAGTTTCTTTAAATTACGCACTAACACTCATGCAAATAATTTAATTCTGAAAAAAATATTTGTACATAAATATGCAAATCCACTCATTATTTCATTACTAAGTATAAAAAAATATATAATATCTACACGTAAGGCCACTGTTATAAAAATTAAAGTTTTGAGTTAAAAACTCTAGGTGAAGACCATAGGAGGGATACAAACCAGTAACTATGATTCAGAACGAGTATTCTTCATTGCGAAACAAAATTTGGAGAAAAAATTGAGCCAATATTGTACTTGAACGTCATATTTTAATTGTTATTAGAATGTAAGAGATAATTGATTGAAACTTTTGATAGAATCAGCACTGTAATTTTTTCGAAACAAAATGATGCGGATACTTATTATTTTATGTAAAACTAGCAGCATAGCTACTCAAGAAAAAAAATCATTTCATTATATTGTAGTTCGAGTGCCAATAATAGTTTAAAAATAGCCTATATTCTGAACTTTTCATTGTCAAACCGATCTTGCTACTCAGATGAAGGTCCCATAAAAAAATACTTGCGTTGTTATGAGTTCGAAATAGGGACAGGCTTAAGGACAATTAGGCTGAGTCTCCAGCGTCCAAAATGACATAAATTATTTTCTGATCTATCAATTTGAGAAATTATTTCCTGTCACAACGTGAACTGAAAAGAGCGCGTTTTAAATATTTTTATATCTGACAGCTAAATTTCCTAATTGATCGCCAATTTTGCACACGTTTTAAAGTTTATGTTTTTTTTGGATCATAATTTTCGAATTTCTACATAGAAAATGTTTCTGTTGTATGATCTAATAAAGTACTGATTTATAATTTGATTCGTTTCATAAATTTTTCGCAAAACAGACCACTCAGTGCCCGCTCAGTCCATACTCATGGCGTGCCGATGCACTTGCCATGACTGCTTGACAGTCACGTTTTATTCTTCGTTTCGTAAGACTATCACGAGAGACCCCCAAACAAACTGAGCTAGGTTCCTGGTAGTTACCTCGGAGTGCTTGTTCTTCTCGTGCAGCAGCTTGGCGGTGGCCTCCGTCTCCAGGTCCTCGATGGCCTGCACGAGCAGCGAGTTCTGCCCCACCAGATCATCCACCCAAGACTTCATCACGTCCACTTGCATCTTACAACAAAACCACACAAAACATTCAGACATCCACTGCTGCAAAGACCTCCTCCAAGGCTTTCCACAACAACCGGTCATGCGCTGCCCGCATCAAACGGCACCCCGTGACCTTCGGTCCACGGTCCTCGGTTCCTAGTTAAACTACGGAAGCTCAAAAAAAAGTTTTTTTGGAGTGTAATGAATTGAATAAAATTCATCAATTACATGTTAGGTCGAGGGAAGCCGCTGGATGCGGGTAGCGCAGAACCGGTCGTCGTGAAAATCCTTGGGGGAGGCCTTTGTCCAGCAGTGGACGTCCTTCGGCTGATATGATGATGATGATGATGACATGTAAGATGATAATGATTGGTATTATGGAAACTATTAATTTTATTCTACAGTATTTCTTATATATAACTCATGTAATTTCCTTAATGTCTGTGTTCCAAATCTGTGTTCTACTAACATTGTAAATAAGACGTTTGTGTTACTAACAAAAATGGATCATGTTGTCTGACATAAAAAGATAATAATAATATTTGCTCGCCTCTCATGGCAGATTTTGGTGCACTATTCCGTTTATTATGTACCCAAACCTAACATTACGCAAATAAATCTTTTGACTTTGAAGGAGTAAATTGAAAGTAATTATGTGATCGTCCACAACCGAGATCCGCAGTGTGGTGGCACCCTGGCACTGAATCCTCAGGGTGCAGGGCACTTGGCCGGTTCCGCGACTTGTTAATATTAACAATATTAACTTTATAACGTATCGGGCAAAAACATCGCCTTTGACAACATAGTGCAGACCCCTCCTATCTAGTCAGTTATTTTTTGTCATTTTGTATTCTGTCCACTATACAAACTCGGCTACTGGACGAAATTCAAGGTAAGAGCATATTCTTAAAATCTTGAAAATTTTTGAAAACCGATGGGCCGATTGTAATAAAACTTTATACACATATGCAAGTCACAAAAGTCAAGTTCGTCGATAGCTAAAATTAAAAAAAAAATGTTTTGTCACTAAATAATAATGGTTTAAGGTTTTTATAGTAGTAAAATAAAGTATTTCGAAAATTTAACCTATCCACCAACTAGAATTTCAAAGTTTCATTAGAATCGGCCCTTCTATTTTCAAACAGCGGTAATTTTTAGTTTTTATGAGAATCGATTTTGTGACTACGCTCTTAGTGGTCACCTGTAGCTTCTTGGGCCCGCCGTATCGCTGGACTGCATCCAACCTGTCCTCGTATGCGCGCTGCACATCCTGCTGTCAGACAACTGATTTCAATACTTTATTTCACTCAAATATTAAGACACTAGGAATGCAAAAAGACAGATAGGTACCTAAAAGAAGACACTTGGATCAAAGGATTTCTGAAACCGGAATACTCCCTCCCTGTATGTGATGACTCAGATCCAGATTCATACATTTGTTGAAATAAATACACACACACTCCAACACAGCTTAAGACTAAACAATTATTTAAAGAAGAAAACAGGTAGGTAGGAAAAAAGGAATACACAGGGAAGACAACAGGAACAAAACAAAACTTAATAAACTAGATTAATAAAAGGTAAAGTAATCCTAAATATGAGGAGCGTCGGTGGTGTATTGGCTAGGGCCGCTACTTCCTGTCCCGGAGGTCGTGGTCCGCCACGAAGGTATCAATGTGTTTTCCAATTTCGATTTCATATGGACGTTTATCTGACGCTCTAACGGTGAAGGAATACATCGTGAGAAAACCTGCACACGCCTGCTAAGAAACTCGAAGGTTGTGTGTGAAATCGACTAACCCGCACTGGTCCCGATCGCCCTAATTCAGGGTAGGCTCTAGCCCCTCGGTGGGGACGTATATGAGCTGATATGATTAAAGTAATCCTAACTTATGGTGCTCAAACTTGGTCGTTTACTGAAGACCAAAAGTTTAAACTCAAGGTTTGCCAAAGCGCTACGAACGAAGTATTCTGGGTGTTAAAAGGATTGATAGAATACGGAACACGTGCATACCGAACGTCGGGGAGCAAGCTGAAAAACTGAAATGGGACTGGGGGGACATGCCTGCCGCAGGAACCCGAAAGGTGGGCACATATTGCCACGGAGTGGGTTCAGCTCTGAAAGACCGTAGAGGTCGCGGCAGACCAAAACGGAGATGACAGGATAGGATGAGTTGGACAGGTTTCAGGTTCGATGGAAAGAGGTGACTCAGGATGGAGATTTATGGCATAATTTATTTTATTACAAAAAGGCCATGTAATAGAGGGGAGGCTTTGCTCAGCAGTGGGACCGTTTAGACTAATAATAATAATTGATAATAAATTAATAGTCATTATTAGCCTAGATAACTAAACTCAAACTCAAATATTTTATTGCCGATTATTGGTTTACATTAGGTCTTAACCTGCCTTAAAAAAGCATGCAATATTATATGTTAATTAATTATAGATAATGTCAAAGAATTAAATTAATCAAAATAATCTGCTATGTCGAGTCAGTTTTTACAAAATCGGTTCACTTATTCTTTCATAAATTCATCGATACTATCTTATGTATTCCAGTAAAGCGGTTGTAGCTTAGTATGATTTGCATGGTTAGGTCGGTCGACCTGAAGCACGGTGTGGGGTATGGCCTAACCTTCCCGAATTCGGGAACAGACCCGTTCCCCAGCTGCGGGGACTTTTATGGATTATTAACGAACTCCAGCCAGTCGTGACTCGAAGTTATCCTGGCACAAGTTACTTTGAAAATAGTTGTTCCAGAGCGAGCTGCGGTGGTAGGTGGGGGATGAAGATGTTACCTTGAGTATGTCCAGATTGAGGGACCCCCCGCGGCACATGCAGCCCTCCCTCTCATTGTCCGGGCACTCCCCACTCATCTTCAGACACCAAGTCAGCTATTCTCTAAATGATATTAAAAACGATGTACAATAGTTTCACTTCATTTTGTTGTAAATAAATGAAACGCAACGTTTCTTTGTTGTTTGTTTGTGATTGACAGAATTTATGCAAGTCTTCTTTTGAAAAAGATTATCTGTCTCTTTGTTCAGAATATTCTTGTCTTGAGAGATTGCATATTATGTCTCACGTCCACCGCGTCATTGCAGACCCAGCGTACCTCTGGCCATACCCCTGGTGGTACGGTAGGTCTTTACCATCTAGTGTAATAGTGACCCTAGTTATGTGATGACCCTATCTCTCGCATGATAACTCTTTGGTAGATCGGTAAGTAATAGAAAATGTATCGATGCGCTGTTCATATCTTTGATAATCTAATAAAATCTACACTAAAATATCATAAAGGGGAAAGATTTTTATTTTTGTATGTTTGTAATGAATTAACTCCAAAACAACTGAACCTATTTTTAAGATTCCTTCACTAGAAAAAGCTACACGATAATATTATAAAGAGGAAAGATTTGTATTTTTGTATGTTTGTAACGAATAAACTCAAAAACTACTTTACCGATTTTTAAAATTCCTTCACCAGTAGAAAGCTTCATTATTCCTGAGCGGTAGGCGATAATGCGGAATGAGAGACTTGTAAAGTTATATAGGGTGTCCCTTTTTCTACATAAATGCTGACGCGGTTTTTTACTATGATGACAACCCTAAAAAATCAAGATAAGGGAAATTAAAAAAAAGGTTAGATATTATGAAAATAATATTGCTCTTACCAAAGTTTTACCCCGATCCGTCTAGGAGTTCCACTGGACGGACACACACACAAATACACACACACACACACACACACACACACACACACACACACACACACTCACACACGCTAGCACGCGCTCACAAACACACCCACACATACACACTCGCAAGCGTACATTCGCGCGCGCACACATACACACACACACACACATTTATTTTATTTTAAGACTAAGAAATACTAGACACTAATAGTAGGTAGGTAGTGTAAGACAATCGATCCCCATCAAAATCTCAACTAACAATTTTTTTTTTGCCATCACAATAGCTTTTTCACTCCTTTATCGCTCGAATGTAAAAAGGTGTCTGTGGATCTATATATTTCTAACATATAGCGTTGTCGCTGTCGCTCACTGAGTGGCAAGGCGAGTGGCGAATATTTAAATCCAGTCTAAGAAGATTTAAAATCTATAATGTAAGTACCTTTTTCATATCTTTAGACACTATAAGATATAGCCTCAAAATTTCTGGAACTCAAGACTGACTACATTGTGTTACTAAAGGAGTTTGTGCGGTACAACCGCCTCCGTGGCGTAATGGTTAGTCCATTCACTTTACACCAGGAGGTCGCGGGTTCGATTCCCGGTATGGTCAACATGTAAGACTCGGTTTGGTTGGTGATAGGGCATTTTCTAAGCCCGCCTTGCTAGCCACCACCATCTTATCTAAGTCTTGCCGCCAAACATCAGTGTTAACAACATTGGTGTGTTCCGGCATGAAGGTAAGATAGCCAGTTCTCATTGCGTTGGAGAAGCTAGGTAACCCGCTTTCATCTTCGGCATCATCGTCATTTACCATTAGGTGACATGATGCCAATAGGGGATCGGACTGGTAGTCATTTGAGTTACTTTTGACATCATAGATTTTAAGCGTCATTGACGAACTTATTTTGTGAATTTAATGAATGAAAAATTGAAGACGAGATGGAAAAAGAAAACGAGTAAGGTTTTTTTAAACTTCAAGAGGAGAGCAATTTAGGAAATCATATTTCAGAATTTATTTTTGATGCAGTCCGATCCCCTATAATGAGATTGTTTTCTCCCGTGTGTATAATCTTCTTGGATTTAACCCCAAGTAAAAGCTTTTTTGACGCCCTCCAATGCAATTTGACGGAGATGGAATTCTGACTAAATGCTATCTGTCGGGTCTAATAGGAACAAAACGGTGAAGCT
The DNA here is from genome assembly GCA_947284805.1 of Coleophora flavipennella. Lineage (NCBI taxonomy): Eukaryota > Metazoa > Arthropoda > Insecta > Lepidoptera > Coleophoridae > Coleophora > Coleophora flavipennella. Next base: position 17,600,472 of record OX369263.1, on the reverse strand, counting down.
TAGATAGGAAAAATAAGTGAAAACGGTATTTGACTACTAGTCATTTGAGTTACTTTTTATCAACAACTGTCAAAAAAGAATGTTTGTTAAAGTGAAACTTTTATTACATCGTCTCAAATTTTTTCGTCTGTTGGTCGCGTGACGGTCGGTATGATCGTTTCGTCCTCTGTACCGTATCTCCAAGACGAGAGCAGCCATGATCGTTTCGTGCTCTGTAAATGTCTATAATGTGAAAAAAAGTTTCACTTTTACCGTGGTTTCATAAAACCACACACTCTTTTTTCTGCAATTATTCGCGTAACTGACATAGTGACGTCATAAGTGCCATAGTCTTTACCGAAATAATTTGCTGTTTTTAATAAATATAAAATTAAAAATTGTTTAATATTTCGAATGAACAAGTGTTTTTGCTATTCTAGAAGAAATGCAATTTATTTAATAGTGGTTTTTAATTTATTTAATAGTGGTTTTTAATTTATTTTTTATAAGGTTAAATAGCTTATTCTGTGTCAATGCTTAAAATTAAAGATGAATAAAAAAAATTGGAAACCGTGTACATAATTTATTTGATTAATATTTTGGCTAATTCTTTGTACTTACATTGCCAGACTCACCCGCGCCTGTTTAACAGGCTTATAGCTTAGATCTACTCTATATTCGATTATCTTTACAAATATCTTGCTTTCTCATACCTATACAAGCTGTGGTTCCGGCCAACAACTCTAAGGTACACCCAGAGGTGTTAAGAAACATGACACTGATGCCAAAAAAATCCTTTGTCACAACATTTTTGGGCCTTTTAACACTACTTTTAACAGTATACCATACCAACCCCTCGATATGATCACATAAGTACATACTAATAGTAGGTAATCTATAAACTCGGTAGGTAATCAGACATTAAAATATTATACATATTTAGCAGATTAATACCAACGGATGTGATTATGTGGAAGATAACACGTCCGTTTGAGGTTTGTAGAATAAATAGAGTTTAATAAAACTAAAAAACACGCTTTTAAAGTACATCAGACTAAAAAGTACAAAATAATTCAATATAAGTTGAAAATAATAATTAACAAATTACTATTAGTATTATTGTGAAAAAGCGTGGGGCGCTCTGTTCCATATTTTTCGTCTATCAAGCAACCCACACTTTTTCACAATAATACTAGTAATTTGTTAATTATTATTTTCAACTTATATTCAGAATTATTTTTTACCCTACTTTAAAAGCGTGTTTTTTAGTTTTTTTAAACTCTATTTATTTTTTAGTTCAAACTTATGAAATTATTATATTGTCGCTGATTCTTGATAAGTCTACAAAGTTTGAATTAAATCTGTCCGTTTAAAGTGGGTCAAAATCGAGTCCAAAAGAGTCGGTTACATACAAACATACAGGTTACAAACAAACAGGTGAAGCTAATAAAAGCGTGATAAAAAAGTCTAAGTATCACTCTCTTTTCAGGTTCATGATACGTAAAATGCATATGTACCTCACCTACCCATATTATCGTAAGTAATTTAACATTAAAAGCTTCACAATACTTTGATTAATAATAATATTTACAACAACAACAAATCGGAGATTTGTCGGAGATTGGACTATTCTCTTAACAATTCCACAAGAAATACCGTCGGTATACGGGAACTGCTTAACTTACACGTTGCGTAAGGACGCTAGCGAGGTGATACACGGCCTCGTTCTAACTAAGGGGTTTGTACTCGTCATTCTGCACAACTATTCCCAAGTAACCAAACACATTTACAAGAACACTCTCAATCTCTACAACATCCAGTGACGACATTTGGGAATCGTTTCGTTGGGTTTATGTTCGGTTATGATAAAAAAGTTTCGAGGCAATATTATTTACAAAACGGATTAACCATTGAATTCCTTTGATTACTTCGTAATAGCTCTGTTTTTATGACACATTTATTGCCCCAGTAATGTACATTGTTTGTAAGGCGTACTTTTTATTTACAATCGCTTCTTTGTCGCGGCTTTGTCCTCAGAAATACAACCACTATAAACAAAAAAAACCACTACACCCATTCATCTACAGGATCATAGCAATAAATCACTCAACTTGAAAACACTCGACACTTGACGTTGGGCGCAAAAACATTGATTTATTGTTAACCGGATCTCGATATTTCAGGACATTTCACGGAACATAAACAATATACTTTAACTAAGAATATATACCTCAAGTCCCAAGCACTGTTGCGCCCAAGTCGCCTGTAAGTGCTGAGCGGGATGTCTGAATTTTCGATAAAAATTCATGCAGCCATAGATAAAAATTATAATAATAAATGCCTGACTACCTACGAATCGAAAACAAAAACGTTACACAGGATTGTGTGCGTACGTTTTGCCGGCCTATATCGCGATATAGGCCGGCAAAACGTACGCCGTTAGGTAGTCAGGCATTTATTATTATAATTTTTATCTATGGCTGCATGAATTTTTATCGAAAATTCAGACATCCCGCTCAGCACTTACGCGCGACTTGGGCGCAACAGTGCTTGGGACTTGAGTCCGGGACTTGAGTAGGTCTTTGTTATAAGCGGTCTTTAGCGCCAACTAGCTATGATACACCTGAAACGTCGGCTGTGTGTTGAATTTTATTTTATTTAAAATAAGTATTACAAATATCATTTTTGATACTAACGTGTTATTTTAAAGTGAAATTTTATATGACGAACCACGAAAACTGTTAATCTTGTGAAATAATAAAAGGAACTAAGTGAATTGTGATAAAATTAATATGAACGGTAATCCAGTTAAATACCTAACAATAGTGAAAAATATCATTGAAACTGTGTTGAAAACCACTCTGGAACAACAAATATAAAAGTTCTTATTGAAAGCAACCCAAAAACAAACCAAAAATCGATTAAAATCTGTTTAAAATCCGTTATGGAATTCAAATTACGTGTCAACAATAACTCAGTGACAAGTCGTCTCAGCCAGTGCATAGCACAATCAGCTGATTCATAAGCCAGCCGAGTGTTTATTAATGAGTGAATCAGACACTTCTTTTCATCAATTGTATTGTAAACCTTGATAGCGCAGTTTGCAGTGAGCTTGGAATCTTTCGGTATATACTCCGAGTTCAAATCACTGCCGCGGCTTCTTTTTTTTTTTTTTTTATGATTTCGTGGTCTGATTTTTGTTGAAAACAATGAATACCACTAACACTTTGGATGAAACAATGAACTACGTTACAGCGAGAAAGCCAAAACAAAAATATGTGCATGATAACACTTATGCTTCATTACCACTGGATGTGGAAGACCCTGCTGATGATGTCTCGGTCTTATCCTCTAGTAGGACAGAATTTAACAAAACATGTCCTGTTGTACCTACAGTTTATTCTGAACAGCTGGAATTTCTAAAAGATCAAATCCGCAGTCTTCAGGAAAAACTTGACGCTGCAGACAGACAAATTGAAGAGTTGGTCTGTGAAAATGGCACATTAAAAAAGCGAATTTCAAAATTTGAACTAAAGGTCACTCATCTGAAGGATATTTGCTCGTCAACCAAAAAGAAAACACAAAAGTCTGGTAGGCGGAAAAAGATCAGTAAGGTTCAATTGAATTTTTCAAATATAAGAATGGAAAATGGGTGTGACACTACAACTACGTCGGAACGCAAGGCTCAAAATCATTTTTTGTATGACACAATTGTAACACCGCCATCTAATGAAATGCAAAGGAAGGACGACCAAAGATATACGGGACAACAGCACGCATTGGAAGTGGAATGTAACCACCCTACTAGTTTACCCATAACCAAACCAGATGGCACCTTCGTACTTAAGGACATAATGCCATCTCTCGAATCGGAGAAAAAAGAGGATCAAATATCGTTGGGATCACAGCAAGCGCTGGAGTTTGCTTGCGCACACACAAGTTCACCCATTAACAAACATGAGGGCGCTGCCACTGAAAATAAAGCAAGTAAGCACAAAATTGTAATTTTGGGTGATGAGCAGCTATCGGGATTATCCGAAATGCTGTTAAACACGAGAAAAGGAAAATGGAATGACAAGCACCAAACTTTTGCTTTAATAAAACCTCAGGCTACCACATCTCAAATATTGGAATACTGTGATTCTTTGGAAAAAACTCTCAATGAAAATGACATATTAGTTATAGGTATAAGTAGTCATGATTCAAACCCACAGGTTATACACTCCGAATTATGTGTATCATTAAATAAAATTAGAGCTTTTGTGTACATAGTACCCGTGATGCAAAACCGGCATTTAAATGAAAAAACCTTAAATAACCATTTAAAACTATGGGTTCAAAATTTTAGAAATTGTAAATATGTGGAGCTAGATCGCTATATGATGTATCAAAATAACTTTTATCGCTACTTAAAGTGTGTTTGTCGGAAAATTAACGTACTTGTCGATAATGCTGAGTACCAGTCTCAGTTTCTCAATGTGTCAAATTGGGTACATAGGTTGAAAATCACAAACAAAAAAGACTCCAGTATGAGTAACAACAAACCGCAAAAAGGGACCATCCCCTATTATTTTCCAGTGCTAGGTAAAGGTAAAACCAAACAGAAGGAAGAAGCGTTTTTTCGTCACTAATTTTACAGATTTACCAAAGCCAACTTTTACAAATTATAACGTAGCTAAGTTGAACATCTTTCATCAAAATCTCTGTGGTGTGAGCAATAAAAAAGATGAACTAGAGTTGTACATTCACGATATGAAGAAAGAGTTAGACTATGTGTGCATTAGCGAACATTTTCTTAATAAAATAAATGCCCCTATGTTTGAATTTTCTAATTTTGAGCTATGCTCTTGGAATGCTAGAGTTAACAAAAAACGGGGAGGCACTATGATATTAGTTAAGAAGGGGAGAGACACAGAAGAGGTTGCTATGCAGAACAAACTGTACAAAATGGAGAGTTTTGAAATTTCTTTGACTAAAGATATAGAAACGAATCTGTACATTGCATGTATTTATAGTAATCAAAAAAAAGAAAATTATGACTGCTTCCTGGAAAATTTTGAAAAATTACTTGAATATACTTATGATAAAAAATGTGTAATATGTGGTGATTTCAATATAGATTTTGCAGTTGACACAAAAAAGAGAAATGACATGTTAATTTTATTGCAGTGTTACAATTTCAGACATCTCATAAATGAAGTGACTTTTAAACGGAATGACTCTTCTTCCTGTATTGATAATTTCATGACAAATTTGTGTGACAATGAAATATTAACTATAAATGTTGACCATAACGGACTTGCTGATGGACATGCTGGTATATCATGTAATATTCAAACTGAAAGAAAAAATAAAAATAAAAATTTACATATACTCAAGGAATTACGATCGTTTAGTGAGAAAAATATGCAAAGTTATAGGTATTATTTGATAACAAAAAATTGGAACTTAATGGGGATAAATAACTTCATAAAGACTTTTAGTGTAATTTACAAACGGAGCTTTAGAAAAAAGAAAAAGTGGGTTAAAGTTAAAAATATACAAGGTGTTAAATGGATCACAAAAGGGATAAAAACTTCAAGCCTAATGAAACGGTTTTTATGTACTAGTAGTTCTGAAAATGATGTTTCTGTAATAGAGTATCGCAGAATTTACATAAGAATATATAAAAAAATAATAAGACATGCAAAAAGAATGGCGGTGCAAAAAAGCATAGTAAAGGCTAATAATGTTTCAAAAGAAATTTGGAAAACTGTAAATCAACATAGAGGAAATAAAGTAAGATCGTCAGTTACACAAAACATTTGCCTAAAAATGGAAAATAAATTTATCAGTAACCCAGATAAAGTATGTGATATTTTTGCAGATCAATTTAGTAGTACCTTGAAAAGTGATTTAAGTGACGTACAGGAAGCGAAAAACTTTCTTGAATTGGGAATAAAAAGAGTAGAAAATGAAATGTGCCTTGATCCAACTACACCTAAAGAAATAGTGAAAATTGTGGGAAGCATGAAAGCAAAAACTTCTTGTGGTTATGATGAAATACCGGTAACAGTAATAAAAGCAAACCTGGACATTCTTGCAGAACCACTCTCTTGTTTCTATAACAATTGTTTAGACGAAGGTTTATTTCCTGAGCAGTTCAAACTAGCCAAAGTGATCCCCATATACAAAAAAGGCGCCGTGACTGATCCTAAAAATTATAGACCAATTTCCTTATTACCGACACTGGGAAAAATTTTTGAAAGAATTATAAAGGACCGACTACTGCGGCATCTAAACTGTTATCAAATTTTAAATAAACGCCAATTTGGCTATCAGAAAAGTGTTGGAACTACAGATGCAATAGACACTCTTGTCAATGATTTATTGTTAAAGCTGAACGATAAATTGAAAGTGGCAGGCCTGTTCCTAGATTTAAGCTCTGCTTTCGATATGATTAATCATAGACTACTCATTACAAAACTAGATCATTATGGGATCAGAGGCAAAGCTTTAGAGTTGATAAAAACTTACCTACAAAATCGTAAGATGGTTGTAGAACTTAGATCAACTGACGATGATGGACATGAAAAGGTGCATAAATCAAATTTTGTGAGCATAAACAGAGGCGTACCCCAAGGGTCCGTATTGGGTCCAATATTTTTTATAACATTTATTAATGACATGATTACACATATGCATAACTGTCTGGATGATAACACGAGATTGGTGGTATTTGCTGACGATACAAACGCAGTTTTATCTGCCAATAACTTGACAAGCTTAAATGACAAGGTATATCGCTCTATCACTGCTTTCAACACATGGTTTGAAACAAACGGCCTTAAATTAAATGTTAACAAAACTAACGTTATTATGTTTCGATCAACTTCTAGAAACAAGGATATGTTAGAAGTTTGCTTCAATAGAAACAAAATAGAAATGGTGCAAAATGCAAAGTTCCTAGGAGTACATAAAGATGATGATTTAAACTGGAAAAATGAACTAGCGAATATAGAGAGTGCTCTCAGTTCAGGATGTTACGCCTTGAGAAGCTTACGTGATGAACTTACCATTGAACAGCTTAAGACGGTTTATTATGCCCTTATAGAGTCAAAACTGAGATATAGCATTCAGTTGTGGGGCCATAGCTATAAGTACAATGTAGAAAAAGCTTTCGTACTACAAAAGCGTGCCATTAGAACTATGGTACGTATACCTCAAATGGATTCTTGTAAAGAACATTTTAAAAAATTGGGGATCCTGACAGTTCCTAGTCTTTACATAATGGTAGTACTTAGTAACCTTGCCAAAAACATACGTGAGATTGAAAGTGTACAAGAAAGACAATTAAGGGAACAAACGAGAAGGCAAGACCTACCAAATCAGATACAACCAACACTAGAAGTTGTTAAGCATGGCTCACACTATCAGGCAGTAAGACTGTTTAACAGGTTGCCAGATGATATAAAAAGCTTAATATACACTAGCCATTTTCGACCCAAACTGAAGTCTTTTTTACTTAAAAAAAACTACTATAGTGTAGGCGATTATCTAAATTAGTTGACAAAAGTTATAAAATAATTTTGTTAGGACTGACATTATATTGCTTTCAGACTTCACTTTCATACAATGTTGGCATAAATTCTTGACATGTATTTAATTTTGGTGTGTGTTTATGTAAGGAAAAGATTTATTTTAATGTTTTTATTGTAATTATTTTGATTATGTAGGTTATTTTATATATTTATGTCTACTTAATTTTTATTTAACTTTGACATGATATAAGTACCTAATGGATTCTTTATGTGTATCCATTTTTGATATGTTTTTGTAAACTGACGTAGGGAAATTATTTGTTTTAATTTTTAATTAATTCTAATTCCATAAGGTTATTTTAATTTTAGAACTATAAAAATTTTTCAACGCAATGTATGTTGCTTAGAAATAAATGAACTTGAACTTGAACTTGAAACTATTCTGCGCCATATAGTTTTAATACACCTGAAGCTATTCCACGCCATCTAGTTTTTATTCACTTGAAACTATTCCGCGCCATCTAGATCTAATACAACTGAAACTATTCCGCGCCATCTAGATTCAATACAACTGAAACAATTTGCGCCATCTACTTTGAATATACCTGAAGCTATTTCGCACCATCTAGTTTAATACACCTGAAACTATTCCATGCCATCTAGTTTTAAAACACTATTAAAGACTAAAATGAAGGTCAGCAATCTATTTTAAAAAATCTATTATCGGCGGTTTGTTTAAAATAGGGGTTTGGAAAACTTTTAATTTTCTGTCACGTCATTTTTCCTGAAAAATGTATTCAGATTTATGTCCTGTGTAGGTTACACTTTGATTAGTCAAGTGTTTAGTCATTGCTTGGTTATTTTGTGATGTTGTTTAGCACTCCACTCAAAGCAAGCAATGTAGTTCAAGTATTATTTTTTGTATATTGAGATTACTTGGGGAAACTCGCTCAGAATTCTGAGTAGAACCCCTAGTTACAAGGACGATATGTAATAAATTATTTGGAGTGTGGCAAAATTGGTGTGGGGCCCGTTAACTGGGGCTTCTACTCATCGTACTGAACAACATACCCCAAGAGGCGATCAGCTGTTGGGTCAATGATTTCTTAGATTTGACCATGGGTCATTTGAGAGCAGTTGTGCAGCATGATAAATACAATCCACAGGTCCTTCACCAATTCCATCGCGCCTATGTACAAATTGGCTACTTACAGCTAAGGACAAGCTCACAGCTCAAGAACAACATATTATAAGTAACAAATGCGACACATTTTACTGATATAAATATAAGTAAACATAGTTATAAAATAAGTCTGGCCTTTTTTAAAGACAATCGCGTTTCTTGTTAATAACAAACTCGTTACATTAAAAAAAGCGAAATAAACAATAATCAACATATTAGTACAGAATAATAAAACAAAACTATTTAGTTTTAAAATTAATTGAAATGACTTGAACTATATCTAAAGATCTCAGAAATTAAACTAACTACTTTATGTACGTACTTATGCTTTACAAATATTATAGTACACTATACAGGTATAACAATATTGGTGTAGTTCCCGTTAACTGGGGCTTCTACTCATGAAACTGAACAACTTTTGTTCTACAAGTTTGCCGAAATCGCATTTTTCAAAACTCTTGATACAAAACGATCAGCTGATTGACCAATTTTGTGAATTTTTTTTAGAATTGACTATGAGTTCCTTAAGGGAAAGTTGTTCAGTATTATGAGCAGTAGTTTCAGTTAACGGGTCCTACACCAATTTTTTTACAACCTGCTTATTTCATCACTATGGTCACAAAATTAAGAACGCTTCATGATTAGACATCACTTTAAAGGCTGTACTTTTGAACCGTGATAGGTATCTGGCTGAAATTTATGAACAATATGCGTTATTATAAGAGAATCGCTAATAAATAATAAAAAAATATCCCCCCATACAAGAAACGTGTATTTTTAGTTTTTTTTTCTTTCATAAAAACGATAATACAATACAAACCAACAACTTGATGTGATCATCTAACTTATCCTTAAATAAAACATCAAATAACGAAAACTGGCCAAGCGTAAGTCGTACTCAAACTACGGAATCCGAACTGTTTTGAGAAAAAAGCATTTTTCTATCGCTTTCGTTGATGTCTTTTGTTTGAATTTAAAAGGTATCATTGTTTTACTTATGTGGAGAGGTGTGGTGGTCAGTGGTACGGAACTCTTGAGTACGGAACTTTGAGTCCGACTCACACTTGGCTGTTTTTTATAACACCTATTACAAACACGCAACCTTATTTATTTATTTGGTGGCAGAGTCGCAAGATAAATTTTTTTCCATACTTTTTGATACACCATTTCAAAAAACGAAAAATGAGCTAATCATGGCGTGAAACTGCAATAAAAAGTAAAGAAGAACATCGCATTCCGTTTCAAACTGAAGAAAAGAAAAAAAACCATTTTTAATTATTTGTCCTGCTGGTGTTCCTGCAAATAAATAAGTTATTGTGATTTAATACATAAAAAATAATTTGTACACTATTTTGACAATATTATGATATTAAATAAAACAGGACAGACATAGTAATATTCTACAATGTTAACAAAGCACGTTGAAAACTAATTGTACAATTATAATTTTGGTGACAAAATAATATTGGCTATGTATATTTTATCGTTCTTAATTTTATGACCACCACTTTATATATGTATTCTATGACCACCACTTTATATAATATGTGTCGCAGGCAAATAGTATAGGTAATTCGTTTGGTTACAAACGGCGTCGTCAATTTATATATGCTCGCTCTTTGCGACAGTGTAAAATATGCGGCACGAATTTAAGATCTTTCTTTCGTAACTGTCTGATCAGCCACCCAGGGTATCGCGAGGCTCTTCGACAGTATAATCATCAAACCTAATGGACCTATTATCGCTCGTTTTACACAAAGTAGGGTTCAGTAGTCTTTTATAATAAATGTATATTTTAAAAAACAAAACGTTTGCAGTTGTTAATGGAACATTTTGTATGGAAAATCTATAAACTTCTTACAAAAACCTGCACATCTTAATTTGGTCTAATATTACTTCTAAACAAAGAAAGCCTACTTAGCCGTAACAGTTTTTTTTAAATTAATTATATTTCGTACTGTTTAAAAAAAATTTTAGATGTTCTAAAATCGGTTTAGCTGGTATTGGACTCAATAACAAATAACACTTTAATACTTCGCAAACGGATCCCTGAATAGAAAAATGGTTTTAGCAAACCCTAAGTAGTATTGTAAGACCTATTCTACGATACTCCACTCCCAGGTAGGGTACGTCAACGAAAAAAGAATTACCCCCTCTTTACATGTAAGAGAGGTACCCTAATTTTTTTTTCAATATTTATTCGTATTACTTTGTAGACGTATACCCTTGCCAAATTACAGCTTTCTAGTACTAATAGTCTCTAAGCTAAGCCGCGGACACCGGACAGCCAGACACGGCGAAACTATAAGAGTTCCTTGTTGACTACGGAACCCTAAAAAGAGGGCTTCTCTAACCCGCTCGCCCCCCCCCCCCCCCTTCTCCCACCACAACCCCCACCCTTATGACGAAGCCGCGCCGTTTGAAACCAAATGAATTTATTGTACTATTTGCCAACCACTTAAATACAGGGTGGAAAGTTGTGATGGGGCCTGCGGCACACAGGGCAGCTACCAGAAGCATTATATGTACAAAAAAACGTACTAAGAAGACTAATCCTAACTTTTGGATTATTTTACTTCTACATTCACAAATTTTGGAAAAATGTACAGTCAGCAAGAAAATGGTATATTTACATAAAGCAACTTTTTATAATGCCAATCTATCCTGTTTCTTATTGGGATCAAAAGTCTCTATTAGACAAACTAAGGTTACGAGTACTAGAAAGAAATGTCGGATATCGCAAATTCTTTTCACATACATTAAAACCTTATGTTCTTCTCTGATGATGCCAATCGGTCATACCTCTGATAAGGAGCAAAAGACTTTATGGAACCAAGTTAGATAAAAGTAGAAAACTATGAAATCGCCGAAAATATTTTCCATTATTTTTTTTTGTACGAGAGAAGTTTTCGTGATTTCTAGGTTTTCCGGTACTCTAAGCTCAATTGGCCTCATAGTCTTTCGATCCCCATAATGAACGACCTGGTGAAGGACGCGGGAAGCCGCTGGATGGGGGCTGCGCAGGACCGGCTTTTGTGGAAACCCTTGGGAAAGGCCTTTGTCCAGCAGTGGACATCCTTCGGCTGATATGATGATGATTAGAGGAGAACATTAGGCTTTTCATTTGCTCATATTAAATTTATGGGAAAAGGTGTTTGGAATTTACTACATTTCTAGTACTCTACCTTACTTGGTCAATAGAGACTTTTGATCCCAATTAAAAAAGGGTTGATTGGCGTTCTAAAAAGTTGCTTTATGTAAATTGCCCATTTTCTTGCCGACTGTATTTTTTTTCCAAAATCTGTGAATGCAGAAGTAAAATACTTTAAAAGTTAGGCTCGTACATACAATACTTCTAGTAGGTGCGCTGAGTGCCCCATCGCAACTTTCCACCTTATATACACGATGTAACAAAATTTACCTGGGGCTTCTACTCATCATACTGAACAACTTTTGTTCTATGACTTTGCTGAAATCGTAAAACTCTCAATACAAATTGATCATAATTTTTTGCATTTTTTTATGTCGGGTTAAATTTTTTTGGGAATTGAGTATGTGTTCCTTGGGGACAGTTATTCAATATGATGAGCAGAACCCCTAAACGGGTCCTACACGAGCTTTGTTACCCCCTGTATAATAAATAACAGATTACGTATAGAAGAACACTATTAAAAAAACAATATTTGTTCGGTGTTTCACACAAATCACTATGTCAATAAGTTTAGTTTAGGAACCTACAACTTAACTTCGGTACTAAGTACCAATAATCTCAATGATATGTCTCTTCACATTAGTCCACATTAACTGCTTAAGAGGCTTCCATTCTACAGGATACCATCTAAATCCATACATTAAACCACACATAGATATTACAAAACTTTAAAAAAAAAACTATTAATTCAAAGAAGTTTCACCTCACTACAAGGAGTGTTTCTTGCAAAGCGCAGTCGAAAAAGTGAGACCAAAAACGATCTACGTGTGCGATCTATCTAAAGATTTCACATACTTTAAAAATACAGTACAATTACTGGTAGAATGTGACATTCGAACGTTTATTCCGCCCCAGATATAACTGTTGGGATCTTTTAACGCGTTGCAGCTCTACGTACTGAAGAAACGACTGGCGTGGTAAAGCATTTTGTCTCAGTTTCGTGTCACAAAACTCGATAGCAACGTTCTTTCTCCAAGGTGTAAGCTGCGTCAACCTTTTTTATATACTTGCATATATTGAAACTTTTCCTTTGCCTCGTAAACGGTTAGTGAACCAATATATGACTATGTGACATTTATATTTTTACTTACACACTACCTACACAAAGGACTAAAATATGGGCATCCCTTCTTCTTTATTTTTCATTCTTTGTGACAGCATTATGAATCCAAATACCGTACTTAGTAGTGTTAAATCATGTCGCTCACGTTTTCTTAATTATCCCAAACAACCCCCCACCCCCACCCCCCTCCCACATGCTGTCCAGACAACCTTTCAAAACTTTTGGTTTAAAACAATTTAAACTTTAAGCCAGCTTAATTTTTGTGATGTCATATTATTTTCAACCATAAGGATCCATGATCCGCCACAAGAACTTAATCCTCCAATCATTAAAAAATATATACTCTTTCAGGACCTACTACGAAGCCTTATTTTAAAATAATTCAGCTACCTACTTACCTTCCTACACTGCCTCACAAACTCTACAATCCTCAGTATCCAACCTGCACACCTTCAACGGCTGGCCAGTTCAGTAAAATTGTTTCAGCTGCTCGTAAGTGAGAAAGAAGATGATGTTCCAGGGCCCCATGCGCAGCCAGGTCGGTACAAACCCTTTGTACAGCGCTAGGAAACCCTCGCTGCGGACCGTCTGCAAAGGATTTCTTTTATTCATGCATCTACGTTTAAATAACAGAACTTTGTCATGATATGCGGAGCTAAGACTTTACGAAAGAGAATGGCGATAGTAAAACCGCGATGGCGGGTACGTACAACCACGGATAAGATAAATAAGGTTGGATTGGCAATAGTCACACTTTTGATTGAAAACCAGCGTCGCCGCCTGTCTCCCACCCATCAACTCCACTACACAAGCAATAATAACACATATACATAAATTGCGCGCACTAATAAACAAAACACACTAGGAACCCAGGGCTGCAATTGTGTCTCACACTATTTCGAGAGTCTGTACGTTACACACAACCACACGCAAATAAAAAGTATGAACGCGTGCTTCGGTTAAGTATGATTTTCTAATCATACTTGAGGCGCGCCTGCCCAGCGCACATTTCCGATCCAATCTTATTTATCTGATCCGTGCGTACAACGGTACAACTAATTGCATTCAATGAGCGCTAACGCGCTTGAGTTCACCGCGGCGCGGCGTTACAACACACTGGGGTTTTTTTATGACAGGTGCAACTAAATGCAAACTCCTTGAATGAGGTCTGAGAGTAAGGTGTACCTGTCAAAACGTCAAACAGAACCACACAAAGGTTCGAAATCTTGCAATATCCTACAGTATATATTACAAAGCCGGAGTCACGGCGTTTTTTTATAATACCAATCAATTCCTTACACATCATCAAAAATAACAAAGCGATAGATCACGTCGAGTTAAAAGACCGTTTAATTGTTGCCAAGAAGGCCAAAACCCAACTTTAAATGTAATATAAAGAGTTTCCATACAAACATAGATCCGTTTTAATACAAAACCGACATTCTGAATCTAATCCAAATTCCGAAAAGACACATATCGATGTCTGTAATTTGCTATCGATGTAACAAAATAAGACCGACTTGAACTTTTAGTACAAGACTAACAAAATAAGACCGAGTTTTAATTTTAGTACAAATATAATTCAGCCCTTCATACAGTTCTGTTTATCACGATGAAAACCAATTACAGACTTATCTTGTCATGTGTCTTCCCAATATATTATTCGATTCGGCAAGGCATTTTGTATCATCAGCCGAAGGGTGTCCACTGCGGGACAAAGGCCTCCCCCAAGGAACTCCACGACGACCGGGTCCTTCACCAGGTCATCGGTCCACCGAGTGGGAGGCCTGCCTACGCTACGTTTTCCGGTGCACGATAGCCACTCGAGAACTTTACTGCCCCAACGGCCATCTATTCTACGAGCTATGTGCCCCGACCACTGCCATTTAAGTTTAGTAATTCTAAGAGCTATGTCGGTTACTTTGGTTCTCCTACAGATCTCCTCGTTTCTGATTCGATCACGCAGAGAAAATCTGTGCATGGCACGCTCCATTGGCCTTTGGGTGACATTAAGCCTTGTTATGAGGCTCATAGGAAGCGACCATGTCTCAGTTCCGTATGTCATTACTGGCAACACACACTGGTCTAAGATCATGGTTTTAAGACACTGCGGCATTTGGGACGTGAACATATTGCGAAGCTTCTCGAACACTGCCCAGCCGAGTTGGTTTCGAAGATTGATCTCTTTCTCGAAGTTGGAACTACCCCACTGGACTGTTTGTCTCAGGTACACATATGCGGCAACAACTTCAAGTGTGGAGCCTTCAACCTTCAGAGGAGTAGGTGCGATACGGACGTTTGACATAATTTTCGTCATGTCCATATCCATTTTATTTGTTGAGAGACATGACCACGATTTCGTCAGCGAATCGAAGGTGGATGACGTACTCGCCGTTGATATTGATGCCGAGTTCACCCCAGTCCATAAGCTTTGAAACGTATTGCAGGGCAGCGGTGAACAGTTTCGGAGATATGACGTCTCCCTGGCTCACCCCTCGCTGCAACCGGATAGGTTCCGAGTTTCAATCCTGGAGACGCACCGACATGGTGGCGTTTTCATACTCGATATATCGATAGTCAGTTTGGCACCGCTGCAGAGACTGTAACATAGCCCAAGTTTCGACCGAAGCAAAGGCTTTCTGATAGTCCACAAACGCTACGCATAGTGGCTGATTGTACTCTTCGAACTTCTGAATAATCTGTCGCAGCCTATGTAAGTGGTCTATGGTAATGAAAGCCTTTTAGGAAACCGAGACGATTCGTAATGACTCTCGAAAACAGCTTATAGACATGACTCAGAATGGAGAAGGGTCTGTAATTCTTTAGAAGGGTGTTGTCGCCCTTTTTGAAAAAAGGCACCACCACACTTTTGTGCCATGCCGCAGGCGTTTGTACCTTGGATATAAAGGAATGGAAAAACTTCTGAACAGCTTTTTTTATCAGTGTTCTATCTGCTTTCAGAAGCTCAGCCGTAATTCTAAGCTAAGGCACCGGTTGATGACGGAATTACGGCTGAGGCGCTGGTCGGCGTGTAGACTTCATCAGTCGACATCTTTCTAACTTGATTTTAAGATTGAATGTCCCTCTTACCATCCGGTGATCGTTTCATGTTTTGAACGAATTGATCACAGAAACATAATTGAATATTTGCTTCCTTGTCGACAAGATGTAGTCAATATCATTCTTCGTTACGCTATTGGGATGCAACCATTCCCACTTCCACTGTTTAGGCTTTTTGAAGAAGGAGTTCATCACGTGCATTCTTCTCTCCGTATCGAAATTGCCCCACTTTCAGCCTCTTAGCTCACCATCACTTTGTTTGGTCAGTTTCGCGTTAAAGTCACCCATAACAACGGTGTATTGGATCTGATAGCTACTCGTATTATGTAAAGCTCTAGAGACCTCCGCGGTCGGTGCATGTACCTGTATGGTGTATGACCTTGAATACCATTTGGTGATTCTGAGTAAAAGGTACGCTACCCTCGTCGAAACACTGTCGATCCGGACCATATTAAAGAGGGACTTGTGGACTAGAAACCCGACACCACCCTGGGACAGCTGGTCGCCTTTCCGGAAATAAAGCAGGTTTCCGGATCCATTTTTTTTTTATTCACAATTGATCAGTCCTTGATATCATCTCACCTGATGGTAAGTGACGATGATGCCGAAGATGGAAGCGGGATTATAGTGTCCTCCCCCTGTCTTCGAACTTCACACAATCCTACGATATCCCATCGTAACCTGCTCAATTCTTCCTCGAGTTCTGACAGCTTCGCGTTGGTCCGCAGTGTGCGCGTGTTGTAAGTTGCCAGGGCTTTTAGTTTGGTATCATGGCATCTGCCGGGGATTCTTCGCACCTCATGCCCCGCCGTTACCTTCATCGCTACCAGAGCGAGGAATAGCAGGGCCGCCGGGGACTAGGGGCCGTTTATTTTTGTTGTGTTGATCATTGGGAGGTGTTGCCGTAATCGCCACGCTTGTCAGGCGGGTCGCAGTGTTGTTGCAGGTCGACTGAAAGTCACGGAAAGGACGCTGCTGCCCATCCTCCGGTGTAAGTCTCTTACTCGATTCTTACGACACCTACTGGAAGAGATAGGATGGCCCTATTCTAAGCCGGGAGCCATATGGCGTATTGTTTTTGTATTTGTACTAAAACTGAACTTTGTTTCTTTGAAAACTCCCGCCTTCCGACCACTGTAACTGATTCATCACTACATACTTTAGGAAAAAATATATATAAAACAAAATACAAAACAATGAATCATCTAGCACTATTAAACCTAAAATATTAAAACTTACTTGTAGAAAACAGTCCACAGTCCCCAAGTATATCCTAATCTCTGGCTTAACTATTTGATTCTTTATTTTTCTTTGGTTCATTAGCCGCGTCTGAAAATCAAAATAATTAATCATTTTTACATCCAAACAAAACTTTCCTTTTGCACGTAATTCAGTATCCAGTTAATTGTAGATAAAAAATGAATTACAGGGTGGCCCAGAGAGAAATGCACTTTTGATTTGGCGCGCATTTTTAAACGAGAAAATGGAGGGGCGCGGGGATAGCAGATTTGCGAAGCGCAGTTTTTGTAATTTTAGTCACCATAAGTCATTGCTGACACGGGAGAGCAGCGCACGTTTTGTGTCCGCGCATTTTACGAGAATGCTCGGTCTTATGTGACTGTTCGACGACTTTACCGTGTTGAATACGAGTTGCGGCGCATCAGTGAGTGTCCAAGCACTAATTTAATAAAGCAATGGATTGAAAGATTCGAAAGGACAGGATCGACGCAAAAAATGCGGCCTCGGGGTCGTCAGAGTATCACGGACCGATAAAAACATACAGCGTGTTCGAGAATCTGTACGCGCGAATCCACGATTGTCGGAGCGCAAACGTTCATCGGTTTTGCGAATCTCTAGATCGACCTCGTAGCGAATTTTGCGGCTTGATTTGAAATTACATCCTTATAAGATGCAGCTAGTGCAGGAACTAAAGGCAGCAGACTTCGAATCGAGATTGAGATTTGCAAATGAAATGCGCAATGAATTCAATGAATTCAATAATTTCAATGATATCTTTTTTTTTCTGATGAAAGAACTCTTTCACGTTAACGGATTTGTAAATAAGCAGAACTGTAGATATTGGGCAGCAGAAACTCCTCGATTGAAACATCAGAAGCCGCTACACTCACCGAAAGTTACAGTTTGGGCCGCAATTGCAAGATGGGGAATCGTCGGACAATTTTTTTTTGAGAACAATCGTGGCCAAGCTGTGACTGTCAATTCAGAGCGCTATACGGGCATGCTGAGAAGTTTTTTGATGCCAAAGCTGCAAGAATCTCGAGGCTATAACAGGAAAACTTAGTTCCAGCAAGATGAGGCTACATGTCACACTTCAAACGAGAGCATCGCCGTGGTAATAGACATGTTCCCACGAAAGTTAATTTCACGCAGGGGTGACATCTCCTGGCCACCCAGAAGCCCCGATCTCACTCCAGCAGACTTCTTTTTGTGAGGTTACTTAAAGAGCAAAGTATACTCCAATAATCCAATGACTCTGCAGCAACTAAAGCAGAATATTCGGCAAGACATGGAATCCATTTCAAGGTAAATTCTAACGAAAGTTTTCCAAAATTATGATGCCAGATTGGAAGAATGCTGTAACCGTCAAGGACACCATTTAGTCGATGTAATTTTTAAAAATTAAATTTCATTTAATTATCTTTAAAATTGTAATAAATACAAGTTCTACAAAATTATACAGTTTATTTTCTTGAATTTTCAAAAGTGCATTTCTCTCTGAGCCATCCTGTACAACCTCACTTCGGTGGCAGCCCTCGCGAAGCGCGACAACCAGTGTTTAGTTATCCTTAGTAGGTAGTCTGTGCAATTGACAGATCGATCACCATCAGATCGCCTGTTCAGATATATGCGATTTATGCGATGTTTCGACACACGTAATGAGGCTGACCTACGCGCAGTTTAGTTAAGGCTTATACCGCCGCCAACCACCAACTTTGTAACCTATTTTAACTTTAATTAAAGGGATTTTCATCAAGAAAAAAATTGTGTTGTAATTTACAGGACATGAAGAGTGATTTTAATTTCGAATTATATTTTAGTACATATAAATAACCGAATATGTATACCTGGGACAAACAGTCCAGTTAGGTAGGTCCAACTTCGAGAAAGAGATCAATCGTCGAATCCAACTCGGCTGGGCAGCGTTCGGGAAGCTTCTCAATATCTTTACGTGACAGATACCGCAGTGTCTTAAGACCAAGGTCTTCGACCAATGTGTGTTGCCAGTGATGACGTACGGAACTGAGACATGGTCGCTTACTATGGGCCTCATAAGAAGGCTCAAGGTCACCCAAAGGGCAATGGAGCGTGCTATGCTCGGAGTTTCTCTGCGTGATCGAATCAGAAACGAGGAGATCCGTAAGAGAACCAAAGTAACCGACATAGCTCTCAGAATTGCTAAACTTAAGTGGCAGTGGGCGGGGCACATTGCTCGTAGAACAGATGGCCGTTGGGGCAGTAAAGTTCTCGAGTGGCGACCACGCACCGGAAAGCGTAGTGTAGGCAGGCCTCCCACTCGGTGGACCGATGACCTGGTCAAGGTCGCGGGAAGCCGCTGGATGCGGGCAGCGCAGAACCGGTCGTCGTGGAGATCCTTGGGGGAGGCCTATGTCCAGCAGTGGACTTCCTTCGGCTGATATGATGATGATGATGACATATAAATAAAGAAAAAAAGAAGAAAAAGAAAAAAATATCCTAATGCACCCTTTTTTAAATTTGTAACCATAGAATTGTTGCAATTTTTAACGAAACATTATGATAATTTATGAACTTCTTAACAAAACAACAAAAAATGATTTTGTTTTCTTGCTTTTTGAAAATTTTTCGATTTTATAGTGGGTGCCTGCGGCTTCGCCCGCGCAGATCCCGTTTTTTGCCGTTCCCGTAGGAATTTCCCAAAATGTTTTCTTAGCGGATGCCCACGTCCTAATTGTTACCTGATTTCCAAATTTCAGCGCAATTTGTTAATTGGTTTCGGCTGTGCGTTGATATACCAGTCATACCAGTAATTTAAAAACTTAAATTTTCGCACGATTCGTCCGCAGCGATTGACGGACGTAACAGCCACGTTGCTAATTTTAGTGACGAATTAGCCTTAAGTAGCAAATTAACTTGCTGGTTTAGCGATTTAAGTTATTATCGTCGTTTGGACGGGGATTTGCCAGTTAAGTAATAACTTAACGATTAAGTACAGAGAATATAATGATAGTAAGCTATATTTTTCGGGTAGTCAAGTGCAAGTCCACCCGCCTGTGCGTCTCCCGCACCCCGCAATTAAACTCGCTTGTACGTGTGGACGCTACTTGTTACTTATCGATCTAAATCGATTAAACTTGTTGCTTAAGGGCCGCCAGGAGGCTCGAGTTTCCATACAAACGTAGTTCTGCTTTAATACAAAAACTACATGCCGGATTGAATCCAAACTTTGTAAATATATTGAGTAGACACATATCGATGTTTGTAATTCGTTTTTGAAATACTAATATAAAACGGAAAAAAATAATAGCAGTTTCTAACTTTCAGTACAAAACTAAATTATGCCTTCGTTTAGTTACGTTTAAATAGACTACGATGAAAACTAATTACAAACATCTATATGTGTCTAATCAATATATTTACAAAGTTTGAATTCAATCCGGCATGTAGTTTTTGTATTAAAGCAGAACTACGTTTGTATGGAAACTCGAGCCTCCTGGAGACTCTTAGGACATAAAAAGAAATAAGACATACAAGTACGACATAATAATTTTATTTACAAAGCTTATCTAATAAATACAAGTTAACTTTGACTTCATGGTGTAAATCAGCCTTTAGAACTTTTTAGACATTTTACTGTTCTATCATTCACGTCAAGGGGCGTGCCTAGTAACGACTCTTATAAGACTAGCTAGCAAACTGCTAGCCAAGTTATTGGGCGTATCTCCTAAATTTCCATCAGTTGTTTCTTGCACCCGTAATAAACAGGCAGTTCTACTTCTGCAATACTTTAGGACACTTCCACTTATAATTCTACCAGTTGCCCTTATAAAATCAAGTGGTGTGCTAGCAACCGCACTTGGAAGACTAGCCAGCAAATTGCTTACTAAGTGATTCGCTGCCGTATCTCCTAAAGACCTCATCAGATGTTTTATGAACGTATCATAAAAGTTATACTTCCGCAATATTTTGTAACTTCTAGAGCTTTCTAGAGTATTCTTAAACTCACCCTTATGACGTCAAGCGGTGTGCTAGCAACCGCACTTCCAAGACTAGCCAGCAAACTGCTCGCAAAGTGGTTCGCCGGCGTATCCCCTAAAGACCCCATCAGTCGCTTCTTGCAGGCGTCGTAAACAGGTAACTCTACTGCGGCAATAACGGCGGCCCGCTGCGAGGTGGGGCCGACGCCCCGCCAGAGCCCCCGAATCCCCTCCAGTCGATATATGTCGATGAAGCATCGGACTAGGTTGCGTTTTTCGTCGCCTACCTGTAGATAGATAAGATACTCTAAACAACAAACAAGTGAGGTCGAAGGAAAGAGATCCATGTCTCAGTAGTGTGGCACATTGAACTATTTGGAAACTTGAAATATTAAATGCACTACGAAAAAAAATGTTTCCTAGTGCATAGAATTTTGTATTGAAGACCAGGTAAATGAAGCACTTCTTGAGTTTGCACATACTGTTCTCGACTACTTAAACGCTTTCATTTGAGATGTTAAAAGGCTTTGATTTAAATGGACAGTAAAATATTCAAAGAGGCAGTAAATTAATGAATTCTGGGCAGTTAAATAATAGTTTGGGCGGTTAAATGTAGGCAGTACAATAACTGGACAAGAAGGTAACACATTTTCAAATGGACAATAAAATTAACATTTCATGTGGGTAGTAACCCAGGGGAAGTAGTGACGTTACTTCTTGTCTATAAATGAACCTAACAGCACGTCGCTTCGCTTCTCGCCACCTAAAATACCGCCTCCCGACCGTGCATCCGACTATCCTTCCGTTTGTCCATCCGTTATTCCATACCACCCATATTACTGACTCAGTGGTCCAGTGGTCAGCGCTCCTGTCTACTGGGCCGAAGGTCATGGGTTCGATCCCCACTCAGGGCAAACAATCGTGTAATCTATAATATAATAAAACTGTAACAGGGCCGTGTCTGTACATGAAATATTTTTGGAAAATAATAACTGTGGTGGACATTATTGACGATACAAAGGCCAAAACAACAACTTTTGGAATTTTTGTCTGTCTGTCTATCTGTATGTATGTTCGCGCATCACGCAAAAACTACCAAGCCGATTTTGATGAAATTTTGTATGGTGGTTCCTTATAGCCCGGGTTAACATATAGGATACTTTTTATCCCGGAAAATTCAAGAGTTCCCGTGGGAAAATCAAAAGTATTCATTAATAGAATGGCTCACCACGCAAATGTGGCTTGACCTTTTATAATCAAATTTTACACGTTGATACCCTTATCGCGATATAAAACTGGGACATTGTGAATCCCAAAAAAAATAAGGATTCCTGCAGGAATGCAAAAAAAATATCTTTAGAATGGCTCAACGTAACAATATCAAAACAATTACATTGTTATGGGGTGTTTTGACCATCATTGTTTAGTTGGGTATTCTTTATCCCGGGAAACTATAAGAGTTCCCGTGGGAAATTATCTATCGATACTTACAATAATAAATATACAGTACATTTTCCACATATAAGCTACACATACCACACATTATAATCATAAGCAAAATGTCAATAGATGGCACTGCAGGAATAATAAAACGCGCTTAAGTTGTGTTAAAACATTAAAATATTATTTCATACTTTTGAGTGGATTTCTTTTATGTACTTTTCAGCATACGCTTTTTACACAACTCTCTGGAACTATGGCACGTAGCGATGTGTTTCATAGACGAACAGATAGGTATTTTTTTATAGATTGCAATCGTGTAATAAAAACACATAAATCGAGTTAAAAAAGCTTCTTATAACAGGAGGCACAGATATGGGAACTCTTCAGACGGCGACTATATTTGCGTGTGGCAGTTGCTCTCCGCCCGCAATGTCAATATCTGTGAACCTCATCAATGTATTTGCGGGTCCACGGTGGCCATCACGCACTGAGTTGCGATCGTTGTTTGTGAAGATTCCCACGTCACCATTTCCTTAATGACCTCACTCGGAGGGCACTGGTCTCGGCCAGATGGAATATTCCATCTGTGATGCCGGCGTCTGCAGCTTTAGTCGTTCGATGGCAAAAGGCCGGAGGGTTTAAACGGGTGCCATGGCAGAGAGGAACGTGCCTGCTTTGGGACACCACTTTTTCTGCCTCACACCTCACCCGTACGGTACTCAGAGGCCTTTGCCTTCATAAAGGAGATTGGCCGTCACTTTCGAGAGAGGAGATGTGAAGCCCGCTCCGAGTCCTATCTGCTGCTAAGGTTGTCTATTGCCATCCAGCGTGGCAACGAGAAGTGCGTTATGGGTTCCTTTGGAGCTGATACAACTCAAGGATTTGACCCATAATAATATTTTTAGGAAATTTTATTACTAGATTGATATAATGATTTGGATTAGTTTTTTGATAATATAGGTATATGTGTTATTCCATCATATCAGTTTATATACGTCCCCACCAAGGGGCTCGACCTGCCCTGAGTTAGGGCGATCAGGCCTTAGATGATTACGGGGGCCCATTGCGAGTTGAATGACTTCACACATAAGCTTCAAGTTTCTTCGCAGGCGTGTGCAGGTTTCCTAACGATGTTTTTCTCACCGTAAGAGCGTCGGAAAAACGTACATTTCCTAAAGATATGAAATCGATATTCGTTTAGATATTGGTAAGTGGCAGGATTCGAACCACGGCCTTCCGGACAGGAGGTAGTAGCCCTAACCGTTAAGCCACCGACGCTCTATATGTTATTTAAGATTTAGAAATCCTTACTTAATATTATAAATGTGAAAATGTGTTTGTTTGTTTGTTATCTATTCTTACTTCAACACCTCCACCAATCTTGAAGAAATTTGGCATGCATATAGCCTGTATCACTGGGAATGAAATAGTCTACTTTTTATCTCTGGAAATCATCAAAGCCCGATGCAGTTCATCAGGAAACTAAAACAATACTCTTTGTTCGTTAAGTTATTGTGATTTTTAGCTCAGAGATGAGGTGGAAAATGATATAATTTACTAATAAGTATATCCTGACATAGTTCCCGAGGGATCTGGGGACAACTGTTTTCTACGCTCGCGCACGTCGGTGGCGCCGCAACGGAGCAACGGATTAAAGTTATTTTTTGTAAAGAATTTGTTGAGGGGGTGACAAAGACTGCTAATCCGAATAGCCCGATACAGTTCCTGAGGTACCTGGAGAAAACTCATGTCCACGCTTGCGAGCTGATTGTGGCTCGCGCACCACTCACTCTCGAAAAGAGTCATAAAAGCTATGTCCACGCGGGCAAAGCCGCGGGCAAAAGCTAGTACATACATATAATCACGCCTCTTTCCCGTAGGGGTAGGCAAAGACCACTTCTTACCACTTGCTACGATCCTTACATACTTGTTTCGCTTCGTCCACTTTCATTATTCCCTTCATATATGCTCTTTGGTTTAGGATACTCTTGACCTGGCCTTTTTTCAAGATATCCCTTATTTGTCTCGAAACGTCCGCCTAGGTCTACCCCTTCCAACACTTTCATTCACACTCGCCTTATACACTTTTTTCGCCAATCGTTCTTCATTCATTCTCTCGATATGGCCAAACCATCTCAGCATACCTTTCTCAATCGTGTAATGAACAGGTTTATTACCTCTGTGGCCAGGTGTGTGGTGGTTAACTAATATGTATACATTTGATGTAGATTAGTCTCTGGTTTCCCACAGCACAGGCAATCCCAGTTTGGGGTCAGATGACCGTGTGTGATTTGTCCCTCAATATTATCGACCACGTGTGACCCCTCAGCATTAAATACCGCCCAAAAAACACTTTCCTTCTTTTTAGTAAAAAGCAACCAGAACACACGGATTAACGTGCCTTGCACAAAGCGCGGGAACATAGCTCCTGACTTCGTTAACAATCCATAAATAACGAACGTCCCTACTGCTGGGGCTTCCAAATTCAGTATAGTTAGACCCGGGTTCGAAATTATCAAGATAATTATTTTCTTTGATAAATATCTTGATAATTATCAGATCATTATCATGATATTTAAACGATAATTATCGGTGTTGATTCTTATTTTTGGCTCTTTAATTTTTTACTAAAAATTAAAATACAAAAATATTATGTAGAAAAAATAACGAAATAACTTATTTTTTTAAATGTAAGCTTAATCACAGTTAACACTCAAAAATTTTTAGGGTTCCGTACCCAAAGGGTAAAAACGGGACCTTATTACTAAGACTCCGCTGTCCGACCGTCTGTCACCAGGCTGTATTTCATGAACCGTGATAACTAGACAGTTGAAATTTTCACAGATGATGTATTTCTGTTGCCGCTATAACAACAAATACTAAAAACTAGCTGCAAAACCCGGCGTTGCTCGGGTTAAAATACATCGCATGTTTAATGGTATAAAAAATATTTGAGGATGCATTTTTTAACGTAGATAATATAGATTTCTATCTTAGATATTGAAAGACTTAGTCGAACATTGCGGTGTATAGAAAGTATATTTAATTAATTAACTAATTGAAATAATTATAAGTTAGAATAAAAAAACACCTTAGTAAATGGAAAATTTATGTTTTATTCACACAATTATTTACATAATATGATATTCTACATACTACATATATAATAAATACATTAACATATTACACGTCATATTATACATTTACATTTTGTTTAATTTTTTTTTATAATACTTGCTTATAGACTACATTTATTGTTTTATTGTCCGGGCTGTAGATGAACAAATTTCGAGGTGATCCTGCTCGTGAGCATGCAACGTATAATTGACCATGTGCAAAGCATGGTTCCTTTAAGTCAACGCCACAGTATTGGAATGTTTGGCCCTGTGCTTTGTTGATGGTCATACTGTAAGCCAACTTCACCGGGAATTGTAAGCGTTTAAACGTAAAGGGCAATCCATTTGATATTAAAGGTATTCGTGGTATAAATACTATTTGTCCTTTTTCTTTACCAGTCATTGTACTGGCTTCGATGATGTTATTTTGTAGCTGTTTGATACAGAGTCTCGTACCATTACACAATTTTGGCGAGTTCAGATTTCGTAATAAAA
Organism: Coleophora flavipennella; assembly: GCA_947284805.1. Classification (NCBI taxonomy): domain Eukaryota; kingdom Metazoa; phylum Arthropoda; class Insecta; order Lepidoptera; family Coleophoridae; genus Coleophora; species Coleophora flavipennella. The sequence goes on along the minus strand of OX369263.1, from coordinate 17,574,207 downwards.
TAATAATTGTGAGACTGTTGATCCCACAGACAAACTGATCATTCAGTTTTGTGGGTCTAATGTTTACCTATGTACTCATTTTTTCGATTAATAATTATATAAATAAATAAATAAATAAATAATAATAATTGGTGAACAAACTTTCACTTTAAGGCAAAGTAATGGCATTTCTGGAACATTTAGTGAATTCCAAAATTCTGTAGGAAAATTTACGCTTTCTTGTTCATCAGTCATTGTATCAATTGCGTTGTAGATTTTCTCTTCTCCCGGAATCATTTTCTGGATGATGTTGTTGATGCTATTGACAATGTCGTTCTTCGTGGCTAGAATAATGCGCTCCCGTAACCATTCTGAATTAGTATAATTTTCAGCAATACTTAAATACACTTCATTTATAAGTTGTTCAGAACACTCTAGAATAGTCAAATAGTTTTTACTTTTTCATTTGATCAAATCACTTGAATTTATGTAATCACTGTTCACTTTTGGCTTCAATTGATCTTTTCGCGACTGTAAACACGGTTCAACTGACAAAAAGTCACTGATTTTCGGTTTATATACCGTTGGAAATCGAAATTTCTAGTATTAGAAAACTCTACATTCCGATGTACATAAATACGATCTGGATCGTCCGGATTAATTTCAATAGTTGCACACATTTCGGATTTTTCTAGAAGCTTCTAGATTATTCCAGTCATTTCTAGAACTATCTAGAGTATTCTAGAGCATTCCATATCGATTTTTACACTTGCACACAATTTTGAATCTTTTTAGATCTTTCCAAACATTTCTAGAACTTTCTAGACCATTCCATACCGATTTTAGCAGTCGCACACAATTTTGGAACTTTCTAGATCATTCCAGAAATTTTAAGAACTTTCTGGAACATTCCATACCGATTTTAGCAGTCACACACAATTTTGGAACTTTCTAGATTCCAGAAATTTTTAGAACTTTCTGGACAATTCCATACCGATTTTAGCAGTCACACACAATTTTGGAACTTTCTAGATCATTCTAGAAATTTTTAAAACTTTCTGGAACATTCCATACCGATTTTAGCAGTCACACACAATTTTGGAACTTTCTAGATCATTCCAGAAATTTTTAGAACTTTCTGGAACATTCCATACCGATTTTAGCAGTCACACACAATTTTGGAACTTTCTAGATCTTTCTAGAAATTTTTAGTACTTTCTGGCACATTCCATACCGATTTTAGCAGTCACACACAATTTTGGAACTTTCTAGATCATTCCAGAAATTTTAAGAACTTTCTGGAACATTCCATACCAATTTTAGCAGTCACATACAATTTTGGAACTTTCTAGATCATTCCAGAAATTTTTAGAACCTTCTAAAACATTCCATACCGATTTTAGCAGTCACACACAATTTTGGAACTTTCTAGATTCCAGAAATTTTTAGAACTTTCTGGACAATTCCATACCGATTTTAGCAGTCACACACAATTTTGGAACTTTCTAGATCATTCCAGAAATTTTTAGAACTTTCTGGAACATTCCATACCGATTTTAGCAGTCACACACAATTTTGGAACTTTCTAGATCATTCCAGAAACTTTTAGAACCTTCTCGAACATTCTAGATCGATTGTTACACTTGTACACATTCTGGAATTTTCTAGATTATTCCAGAAATTCCAGAAATTTTTAGAACTTTCTAAAAGTTCCCATGAGTTAGAAAAGGACAGATATATATTTTTTTACATTTTCGCCACCCACAACCACCCACTTCCACCCACCGCGACCAAACTCCCTTACTCCCACCTGGAGACCAAGGGGTATTTACCACCCCAACGGGAAGTTGATTGGAGTTAGTGGTGATAGAGAAAACCCTGGCTTTACGTACTAACATAAGCATTTTATATATATACTAGCTGCAAAACCCGGCGTTGCTCGGGTTAAAATACATCGCATGTTTAATGGTATAAAAAATATTTGAGGATGCCTTTTTTAACGTAGATAATATAGATTTTTATCTTAGATATTGAAAGACTTAGTCGACCATTAAATATGAGGTGTATAGAAAGTATATTTAATTAATCTGTTCACTCTTGGCTTCAATTGATCTTTTCGCGACTGTAAACACGGTTCAACTGACAAAAAGTCACTGATTTTCGGTTTATATACCGTTGGAAATCGAAATTTCTAGTATCAGAAAACTCTAGAACATTCCGATGTACTTAATTACGATCTGGATCGTCCGGATTAATTTCAATAGTTGCACAGATTTCGGAACTTTCTAGAAGCTTCTAGATTATTCCAGTCATTTCTAGAACTATCTAGAGCATTCCATATCGATTTTTACACTTGCACACAATTTTGAATCTTTCTAGATCTTTCCAAACATTTCTAGAACTTTCTAGACCATTCCATACCGATTTTAGCAGTCGCACACAATTTTGGAACTTTCTAGATCATTCCAGAAATTTTTAAAACTTTCTGGAACATTCCATACCGATTTTAGCAGTCACACACAAATCAGGAACTTTCTAGATCATTCCAGAAATTTTTAGAACTTTCTGGAACATTCCATACCGATTTTAGCAGTCACACACAATTTTGGAACTTTCTTGATCATTCCAGAAATTTTTAGAATTTTCTGGAACATTCCATATCAATTTTAGCAGTCACACACAATTTTGGAACTTTCTAGATCATTCCAGAAATTTTTAGAACTTTCTGGAACATTCCATACCGATTTTAGCAGTCACACACAATTTTGGAACTTTCTAGATCATTCCAGAAATTTTTAGAACCTTCTCAAACATTCTAGATAATTTTTAGAACTTTCTGGAACATTCCATACCGATTTTAGCAGTCACACACAATTTTGGACCTTTCTAGATCATTCCAGAAATTTTTAGAACTTTCTGGAACATTCCATACCGATTTTAGCAGTCACACACAATTTTTGAACTTTCTAGATCATTCCAGAAATTTTTAGAACTTTCTGGAACATTCCATACCGATTTTAGCAGTCACACACAAATTTGGAACTTTCTAGATCATTCCAGAAATTTTTAGAACTTTCTGGAAGATTCCATACCGATTTTAGCAGTCGCACACAATTTTGGAACTTTCTAGATCATTTCAGAATTTTTTAGAATTTTCTGGAACATTCCATATCAATTTTAGCAGTCACATACAATTTTGGAACTTTCTAGATCATTCCAGAAATTTTTAGAACTTTCTGGAACATTCCATACCGATTTTAGCAGTCACACACAATTTTGGAACTTTCTAGATCATTCCAAAAATTTTTAGAACCTTCTCAAACATTCTAGATAATTTTTAGAACTTTCTGGAACATTCCATACCGATTTTAGCAGTCACACACAATTTTGGACCTTTCTAGATCATTCCAGAAATTTTTAGAACTTTCTGGAACATTCCATACCGATTTTAGCAGTCACACACAATTTTTGAACTTTCTAGATCATTCCAGAAATTTTTAGAACTTACTGGAACATTCCATACCGATTTTAGCAGTCACACACAAATTTGGAACTTTCTAGATCATTCCAGAAATTTTTAGAACTTTCTGGAACATTCCATACCGATTTTAGCAGAAGCACACAATTTTGGAACTTTCTAGATCATTCCAGAAATTTTTAGAACTTTCTGGAACATTCCATACCGATTTTAGCAGTCACACACAATTTTGGAACTTTCTAGATCACTCCAGAAATTTTTAGAACTTTCTGGAACATTCCATACCGATTTTTAGCAGTCACACACAATTTTGGAACTTTCTAGATCATTCCAGAAATTTTTAGAACTTCCTGGAACATTCCATACCGATTTTAGCAGTCACACACAATTTTGGAACTTTCTAGATCATTCCAGAAATTTTTAGAACTTTCTGGAATATTCTAGATCGATTGTTACACTTGTACACATTCTGGAGTTTTCTAGATTATTCCAGAAATTCCAAAAAAATTTTAGAACTTTCTAAAAGTTCCCATGAGTTAGAAAAGGACAGATATATATCTGAATACATTTTCGCCACCCACAACCACCCACTTCCACCCACCGCGACCAAACTCCCTTACTCCCACCTGGAGACCAAGGGGTATTTACCACCCCAACGGGAAGTTGATTGGAGTTAGTGGTGATAGAGAAAACCCTGGCTTTACGTACTAACATAAGCATTTTATATATATATATAGATATAGATTAGAAAAAGTGAAATAAGGGGAGTATCCATACAATAAACGTGGTTTTTTTTAAACATGAAGACTAGCGCCTTCTAGTATGATGCTACGGAACTTTATGTGTGCGGTTCTGACTCGCACTCGGCCGGTTTTTGTTAATTTTTTTCTAAGTTCGAGGTTTGACGCGTTTCGTTACGCCACCATACGTCTGATCGTGTTCGGACAAACATGGCAAGACGTAGCGCGAAGCTAGCTTTTTGTTAAAGATAACTATAATATTAATGTTTTGTTATGCAATTAACTTTATAATTACTAAGATAATTATCAATGATTATTATCACTTCGAACCCTCGTTCCACCATACTCCAGAAACGGGGATCAAGTACGGCCCCCTGATTTTAACGCTTAGAGTTTGATGGTAAGTGATGATGCAGTCGAGAATGGTACACGCAAACTCAAATAATGCTTATTCACTCTTCCACAAGTAGCTGTAGTTACCTGCATCCGCACTTTGAGTACATCAGTAGGATTAGCTATGGCACTGGACAGGCCCCCCGCGAACGCCGCGCAGAACGTGTTCGTCGGCACGTGCTCTATGGCGCCGCCGTCGACTCGCCGCGCCGCTATCCACTGCTTCATGGAGTAGTACGTGCCGAACTTGATGGTGCCGTACGTGGCTTGCCGGAGGACCGCTGGCCATATTCTGTGGACAAGGCGCACTTTAAAGCTCCTGCGTCCCTAAAATTAGCAACTCGATTCACGATGTTTAAAACATCGAACGAAATAGCTTGGAAATAAAGTTCGTTTCAGCTCGTACTGCAATGTGGCTGTTACGTCAATCGCTACGGACGAATCGTGCTACAATTGTGGTTTTTAATTTCATTTTATAAAAATAAAATAATATTTTTTGGCGGTGACGTAACGGCTAGGGCCGCCGCCTCCTGTCCGGGAGGTCGTTGTTCGAATCCTGCGACGTACCAATGTGATTTCGAATTTAGATTTCATATGTAAGTTTATCCGACGCTCTTACGGTGAAGGAAAACATCGTGAGGAAACCTGCACAAGCCTACGACGAAACTCGAAGGTTGTGTGTGAAGTCGACCGCACTGGGCCCGCGTGGTTGACTAAGGCCCGATCGCCCTAATTTAGGGTAGGCTCGATCCCCTCGGTGGAGACGTGTATGAGCTGATATAATAATTTTATATTGATTTGTTAAGAAGTTCATAAATTATCATAATGTTTTGATTAAAATGGTTACAACTAGAAAAAAGGGCATCATTATGATATTTTTTTCTCGAGTTCTGTGTATTAAAATAGAATTCGAGGAGATCAAAATCACTCTCATATCTGTATATAACAAAATATTTTATTTTTCGTTAAAAAATCCTTAATTGTAATAAAAAGTGTTACAAAGTTGGTCGTTGGCGGAGGTATAAGCCTTAAGTTGTTAGGATCATGCATGGCCTAAAAAGAAGAGTCTCTGCATAAGATGATTAATACACAAATATTACAGGCTTATTTCTTCTGTACTTCATTTTTGTTTCCGTGCCCCAAGAGTGCCAACGACGAGACGCTATTTCTAAGCCTACTCTGTCCAGCCATCTGTCTGTCCGATTTTTAAGAAGCTGTATCTTTTTAACCGTAATAGGTATTCGGCTGAAATTTTCACAGAACATGTGTTATTATGGCGAATTAATCAAGAAATAATAAATATAAGAAATAGATACCTAGTTAAAAATACCCCCATACAAGAAACGTGTTTTGGTTTAAGGGTTTAATGTATTTTGTAACATGGTAAGCCGTTCAATTTGTAACATACTAAGCCGTTCGTTTTGTAACATACTAAGCCGTTCATTTTGTTGGGTAAAGTTAGGTTTCATATCTACATACAAAGGTTTTCTGCTCCGATTGTAAAAGTCCCTTGGGTAAAGTTTGGTTTCAGATCTACATACAAAGTTTTTCTGCTCCGATTGTAAAAGTCTTTCGGGTAAAGTTTGGTTTCATATCTACATATAAAGTTTTTCTGCTCCAATTGTAAAAGTACTTTGGGTAAAGTTCGGTTTCATATCTACATACGAAGTTTTTCTGCTCCGATTGTAAAATTCCTTTGGGTAAAGTTTAGTTTCATATCTACATACAAAGTTTTTCTGCTCCGATTGTAAATATCCTTTGGGTAAAGTTCGGTTTCATATCTACATACGAAGTTTTTCTGCTCCGATTGTAAAATTCCTTTGGGTAAAGTTTAGTTTCATATCTACATACAAAGTTTTTCTGCTCCGATTGTAAATATCCTTTGGGTAAAGTTCGGTTTCATATCTACATACGAAGTTTTTCTGCTCCGATTGTAAAATTCCTTTGGGTAAAGTTTAGTTTCATATCTACATACAAAGTTTTTCTGCTCCGATTGTAAATATCCTTTGGGTAAAGTTCGGTTTCATATCTACATACGAAGTTTTTCTGCTCCGATTGTAAAATTCCTTTGGGTAAAGTTTAGTTTCATATCTGCATACAAAGTTTTTCTGCTCCGATTGTAAATATCCTTTGGGTAAAGTTCGGTTTCATATCTACATACGAAGTTTTTCTGCTCCGCCCAAGGGTAAAGTTGGGTTTCAGATCTACATACAAAGTTTTTCTGCCCCAATTGTAAAAGTCCCTTGGGTAAAGGTTGATTTCAGTCCTACAATACACAGTTTTTCCGCCCCGATTGTAAAAGTCCCTTGGGTAAAGGTTGATTTCAGATCTACATACAAAGGTTTTCTGCTCCGATTGTAAAAGCCCTTGGGCAAAGTTCGATTTCATGTGTAGAAAGTTCCTGTTGCTGCTTCTCAACAAACAAAAAGTCACCTGTATACATACATACAGGTATACATACTTCCTTTGCTAATTAACTCCTGAGATTAGAATGAGGGCTCTAACAAAACGTAGCCGTCAACAATGGATGATAAAATCGATTAGAATCGATATTAAAAGCATGTTGAAACCTAGAAACCCTTGTTAATATCCAAATTACTCTCAAAATGGAAATTGGTATTACTACTGAAAATCACGTATTTACGCATTTACTGTCAGTGTATAAAATAATAACAATAATACTGCATTGCCGCAATCATTGATACAGATAGATAACATATGAATCAACTCAAGCGGTTGTTTACATCATACGATAGGTGGTGTAAACAAAAATACAACATTACACAACAAAACTACAAATCGCTAAATTGTTTTGCAAAATATTTCCATATCATTGCAAAAACAACTGTAGCTCTACACAAAAATCAGTTCCGAAATATAAAGCTATTCTTGTATGACAATAAAGTGAATTTTATATAAATTGTGTTGCGCATTTGGCATTCTCGACGTAATAATTAAGACGAGGCCACACCCTGGACACTTCATACAACGGGCCAGAAATGACATTTCAAAAAAGGAATGACGGAACAACCAAGATGGCGGCGAAATCCTGTACGTTCGACAACCAATCTGGGTGACGAGGGGGGTGAGGTTGCAATCTAGAGAGCGGCAGGGAGTGTCCATACTGTATGTTAATACTAATATAATATATACTTTGACGATGCATTAATTGGAACAGATGTCTCTGACTTTTTCTTAACGTGTAACGAGTAAAGAAAATAATCAAACTATTGCACTTTTTCAATGTTTTTTTCTTTTCTTTTAAAAACTGCAATTATTTTTAAAAAATCGTAAGTGACGTATTAAGACTAATCGACTAAGAAAATTTAGAGGTTTGAATCGGTCTGGTTTGCTCATAGAATGCAAATCTCAGTTTTAAAAGAGGTTTATAAAAGTATACGAATCGTGTTTGTGCAACTAACAAAATGAAGTCATTGAAATGATGAATCAGGTTATAAAATATTACTGTCATATGTTTTGTGATTGATGAGAAAAATCGAGATCCCTGCGACCTAAGTTTCCAACGCGTCGCCTTAACGCACAACGCTGGATTCCGGCCAAGATGCAAGTACCTTCCATTAACACGAATATTTTACTCTTATGTTTGTACTAAAACAACAAATATTATAATCTATAAAAGAAAGTTGTGTTAGTTACACCATTTTGTAACTCAAGAACGGCTGTGCCGATTTCACTAATGCTTTTTTGTTGAGTTCGTTATTGTCAGGAGAAGGTTTTAGGGTAGGGTAGAGTAGGGAACGGTAGGGTACTGTAGTGTAGTATAGGGTAGTGTAGTGTAAGGTGGAACGAAGTTCGCCGGGACAGCTAGTTATTATTATAAAGAAGTAGACATGTTTAAGTATCGGTACCGATTAATCTTAGTTCGGAGCCAAATGGTCGTGCAAAAAAAAACGGGCCAAGTGCGAGTCAGACTCGAGCTCCGAGGTTCCGTACCACCACACCTCTCCATACAACTATGACAATGATACCTATTTGCATTACAAACAAAAGAAATCAACGCGAGCGAAAGTTTTTTGTTTAGTTTGGACTCCTTAGCGCAAGTATGACTAACCTGGCCAGTTTTTATTATTTTTTGTTTTACTTTAGAATTAGTACTATAATCTAACTAATCACACCAAGTTTCATGCTTGTATGTATGGATGGAGACCCCCTCAGTTTTTCACATTTTCTAATTTTTATTTGTTGTTATAATAGAAATCCATACTGTACAAAATTTCAACTGTCTACCTATTACGGTTCACGGAATACAGGCCCACTAACCGGCAGACAGACGGACGGACAGCGGCGGAGGCTTAGTAGAAGGGTCCGGCTGGTCACCCTTTGGGTGTACGGAACCCTAAAAAGGTATTAGACGGTAAAACAAAATATGCTTTCTACTTTTCAGTAGTTTTCCTCTTGTTTTGATTAGAACTCACAAGAGAAAATCTTATCAACCTAAGTAAATAAAGCTGCTTATCAGCAAAAATCATCTACAGTTTTTATAATGTGAGTTTATCATCATTTAAACCGCTATTTGCATACTTTTTGCTCCCCTTATCCCAAAAAAAAAGAGATGAGGTAGAATTGGGGAAATATTTTCCAGGACTCTGATATTATTTCTCAAATTCCGAAAGTTACTTCCTTAAACGTAAAACGTAGCGTAGGCAGGCCTCCCACGCGGTGGACCGACGACCTGGTGAAGATCTCGGTAAGCCGCTGGACCGGTCGTCGTGGAAATATTTGGGGGACAGCAGTGGAAGTTTATCATACTGATGATGATGACTGCCTTAAAGCCGAAGGTACGTACACATTTGTGTACAAAGCACCTGTACCGACATTGAGCCCTGTGCACCCCGCTGTCGCCAGCAACTATGTGCAAATGGTCCCTCCACCTACCCAGGGATATCCTTCTTTTACTTCAATGAACCTTTATTGTCTAACTGAGCTCCTACACGTATGTAAGTACCCAAATAATTTTGATTCGGCGTCAATCAAACAAATAAGCAAATTAATTATTACGTAAATGATAGCAGTGGAATGCATAGTGGCGAAGGCGACGTGATGCGTCCCTTTGTTGGCAATTGTCGAACGTTGTTTGATTGGCACCGACGTAAAAGAAATAAGTTTAGAAACTCAGTTCCTTTCTTTTTTCGTCGGTTTAATTTTTTAATAATAAAAAAGTTTTTATTTTTTTTATTTTTTGTAAAATATACTTGTATTGTATGTCACTAGGCATGCCTCCATGATGTTAACTACAACTCTACTAGCAAATCGCCGCCGAGCAAGTGTAATGCCTAGTTGTAATCCTAAAGTGGCAAGGCGGTGGGTTTGGCGACAGTACATAATGACCTTGTTAGTGCGAGTCAGATTTTCCATGACATCTAGAATAAAAAAGACATGTGGCACTCGGGGACTGCCGCGGTAAAACTACAGCATAGCATTTTTATCAACTTATGCAATTATATTTATTTATTTATTTTTTATTAATGCAGTATTTACCAGTACCATTATAGTCCTTGGGGCGCGGGATGTTTATGTAATAAACTAACACTAAGAAAATTAATCATCATCATCATCAATCAATCAATCAATCCATCAATCAATCAATCCATCAATCAATCAATCAATCAATCAATCCATCATTCAATCATAATCAATCAATTGTCATCAATCCATCAATCAATCAATCATCATCAATCAATCATAATCAATCAATCAATCATAATCAATCAATCAATATATCTCTCAATCATAATCAATGAATCATAACATAATCAATCAATCATCATCCATCAATCATCATAATGAAGGATAGATAGATGGCACTGTAAGTTTTTTAGAACTCAATATATATTTTTTTAGGGATGTCAGGTTTTTTTTTCGTTACGAAATTTCTTTATTCGGTCCCCTCAAAGCCCGCGATAAAAGCTATACAATAGCTTAAAAATATACAAATTATTTTGTAATTAAGAGAGGATTTAAACTCGGGCTTCCAAGGTGGGTAGGAGCCTGTTTTAGAATTTTTACCACTAGCAGAGTGGCTAGTGTACTGCACAGTGCTGACCTACAGTAGAAGGAGCTCAAGGTTATTGGGGTGCCACCGGGGTCACAGTAACCATTGTACCAAAACGGGAATAGGATGTAATGTGCCCACCTGGCAACTTGAACACCCGCCTATACCGTGGAGCGTCCTATCCAATCATAATCATTTAGGATAAAAAGATACAGCCCTGTGGCATACACACAAACAACCAGATAATGTCGTTTGGTCCCATTTAGAACCTTAAAAGCAATAAATTTAATAGCATACATGCCATGGCTTAATCAACTACTTTTAGTTCAAAATGTATAATTACTTACCCACAATACAGCGCTCGGACGCCCTCCTGCTGAGAAGTTTTCACAAAGCAGTCCACCATGCCAGTATAGCGCAACTCCACATGGCGGGGGTCGATCTTCTGGCCCTGGATCTGAAGGCGAGTCTTTGTTGTGTCTATGGGGAAGGTTCCTATGGAGTTTATCTTAAAATTAGCCATTTGAATTTACCATCATCATTTCCCGGCCCTATTCCCTCGCCCCAATGATTAGGAAAAACACCCATACTAAGTGACCCATTTTTTTACTCCCTCAGGTTTCATATCATTTTTTACAAACACAAAGTTAAAAAATAATTTGGTTCATATTGTCTTTACTAATAAGGTGCTTGCCGCGTGATGCAAAGAGTGCATGCATACCTACAATCAAAAGTTAAAAAAAGATTATCAAAAGGAAAAAAAAAATAGGTAAAAACATTGTAACAGGAACTTAATTTACAAAAACAAAAGTATTTTTGTCTTTTATTCACAATTATTTTTCATCCCAATCATCTTCAACAAACACATTCCCAACAATAATCTACTTGGACACATTGTAGATCATGGTAGAATAAATGGTATGTTTCTGAATAATACACTATCAATTAAAAATATAAAGAAACCACGAAATGTATTTTTTTACACGACAATGAAAAAAGGAGGGTTAGGTTTTTAAACCATATTTTCTAAACCACTTAACTGACCTAGATCGTGTCTTTGGATTCTTGGCATCACTCTGCGTGTCATAGGATATATATAGCAATAAAAAAATTAAAAAGGTGGAGTTTATAGGTGAATTAAACAACTAAAAAGAACATTTTTAATTTCTTAGCAAATGGTCTCACAAGCAATATTATAAGATGGCTCAATGTACGAGCGCTACAATCAAGCGACACAACACGCGCCCGCGGGTAGCGAGGTGGGGCGTTTTTATACTTTGAGCACAAAAAATATGTAAATAAAATAAAAGTTTAAAAAACTAAAACCCGTCTATTAAAAACTATGATTACAAGAGTTTCCCGCCTGAAATCATAGCCTTTATTTTTTCCTTCATCTGGGGGGTTATAGCCGTAGTCGCAAGCCCTATCCTATTCAAACAATTTATTATAAGTACCTATCATTATGGCTTTGGCTTGCGACCATGGCTATTACCCCAGATAAAGGGAATAATAAAGGCTATGATTTCATGCGGGATAATCTTGTTTTCATAGTTTTTCATAGTTGGGTTTTAGTTATTTTAACTTTTATTTTATTGGGTAAGAGAACCAAAGTAACCGACATAGCTCTCAGAATTGCTAAACTTAAGTGGCAGTGGGCGGGGCACATTGCTCGTAGAACAGATGGCCGTTGGGGCAGTAAAGTTCTCGAGTGGCGACCACGCACCGGAAAGTGTAGTGTAGGCAGGCCTCCCACTCGGTGGACCGATGACCTGGTGAAGGTCGCGGGAAGCCGCTGGATGCGGGCAGTGCAGAACCGGTCGTCGTGGAGATCCTTGGGGGAGGCCTATGTCCAGCAGTGGACTTCCTTCGGCTGATATGATGATTATTGGGTATAAATAAAATACTGGACGCTACAAGTTCCCGCCAAAAAGTCTGCATCCCGGCATATGTATGTTAGTGTTACCACCTGTAAGTAAAAGAGCTGATCGATGTGCCCTATAATTTGTATTCAATATAGCTCAATGAGTTTTTTCTAAAGTATTTTGACTATGTAAGACCTAAGCCCCCCTCCCCCCCCCCCCCCCCCACGACCCTGTGACCAAGCGTGGTAATTTGTAGACCCCGTCCTTCCCTTGAACGGGTCACATACATTGTAGGGATAAAGATAAAGATAAATTTATTTGCATAGAAAACATATTACATTTCAGGTCTTATTTATATGGGTCTTATTTATATTATAAATTCCACCTTATCCAAGGCATGTAAATGTTACCATATTACTATGTGCATTTTAATAAGTTAAGTTCCGTAACCCACTTAACATATTTTGTCAACTTTCATTTTTTTTTTTCTTTTTACAACATGGCATCTGGTTGTCGCCCTATTGATTTTGATTACTGTCAGGTCTTTAGTGACACTCGCAAGATTAAGATAAATATATAGATGTAAGAATCATCAAAGTCAGCCCATGCGTTTGGTCTCTAGAGCACCCACAAAGGAACAAACATATATACATAAACACAATACCCTCCTTTGTGTCATGCAGTTAGGTAAAAATAGATAATATATTTGTAAATGTGGCTATAGCATTTGGCATTAATTTCAAGTTGATACCTTTACCCCTCAGGATTGACAGAAGCAAAGAAACCTCCCAATTTTTATTCCATTGAATAAATTGGGAGTGAATCCCCCCTCAAAAAGGAAGAACCCTTCAAAGGGGTGTTCCCCCTTGAACTCCGTTAGGAGTAGACAGAGCCCCAGGGCTCCTTTTAGTGGTTCTCATGGCAAACCTAATGAAGGGTGTGTTGCAAGAATCAGGAATTCTTGCAAAACCATACTAAACTTAGACATAACATCAAACTTCAATTTTATTTTTCTCAAAATTAGGTTTCCTCTCTTCCCCCTTTGGGGAGGATTCTTTCCCCCAAACCCTTCCTTTCCAGCCTAAACCCTCACATTTGTGTCGCAGCGCAGATTCTTAAAACCAAGCCCAGGAAATTATCGTTAAAACAATAAGCGTTTTCAAAGTTTCATCTTCTTCTAAAACTTTAAGGTTAAGTATAGGTTAAAATTTATACTACATTTTTGGAACAAATTGAAAGGTTCCTTACCAAATTCCGCGACGATAGACGCTAGTCCACCATAAATAAACGGTCTCCAATCTCTTTCGCCCATTAGAAACGAAAAAACTTGGAAAATCTAAAGTTAGCAATCACTTCGGATCCACTGTTTCGCAGAAAAAGCGAAGTCTTTCTTTCAGTGAAAGACAGCACAAGGAATGGATATTTTCAAGATTCACGGTGGAAAGAAACTTTTATTTATTGGACAGTTTTTTTACTGAAAAATAACGAGCAGACAATTTTAATCCTTCGGCACACAATTAAAACGTAAATAGATAAAAAACTTATGTATATATGTAGTGGTTTTTTTTTTTTTTGTTTCTTCGCCCTTTTAGGGCAGGCTAAGGCTCATTGGCCATACCGCCTAGTCTTCAGTATATGTTTTTCAGCAGTATTATTTTGTAGAATTCACGTCTTCAGTAATTTTTAGTATATTTTTCAGATTATGTAGTATTTTTCTTCTTTTCAGTCATCAAGGTCACTATTTCTGCACGTTCACATCATATCATTGTCTATAAACTACCTAACCTACATACTCTAGCAAAATGATAGCACTTTTGCTAAAGCTTGCACGGACTTCTTGTGGGAACTCGAAACACAGTATACACACTTTTATTTCATTATCCTACACAAGAAACACGTAAATGATACTTCGCTGATAAATACACTATCAATATTACACATCGAAAACCACTAAATGTATTTTTTCGGATAATAAAAGAAAAATGACAAACTGAACGCTACAAATTCCCGCCAAAAAGTCATATGTAGTGGTATATATAGCGCAATTACATTTTTTTTACAATGTATTAACGTCTCTGGGTACACAAGCCCTTTTGAGACAGTCAGTAGATTACATTTTGTTTTATGTGATATTGCATCTTTAATACGATTTTTGCTGGTGCTCAATATTTTAAGCGTTACTCTGTAGCTATGAACAAAAAATCGATATTCATTGCCTAGTTTTGTGCAATTTCGACTTTGGCGTTTTGACGTGTTTCGTCATCTTGCTCAAATTTATACATCAATTTATTCCTCACTGAATGCGTCACGACACGAATGTTAGTATAAGTGTTGAAGTAAGAAATCATTTTTCATGCACTGATAGATTTTTCAGCTTAAGCTTCTTGGAACTACGGATCAGGCGAGGAAACGTTCATCACAGGTTGGAGTACTCGGAGTAGGATAGTTGGATGATTCATGGATGGACCACCCACCCACGGATCACTCACTAGAATATTCACTACTATTTAAAAGACGACCTAACAAACTAAAGTTACAAGTCAGGTAATGATCCATGGACCGGTCAACTGTACCACGGAAAAAACAAATTTTCCGTGGTCCGGTTGGCCGGACAACCCAACCGTATCACGGGTGATGACCGAAAGACAAGGAGTATAGAAATCACCCGAAAGACTTCTTGTATTCAAATTGTTAACTTTAGTTTGTTATATTCTCTTTGCTACTTGTATAAGACATGTAACGAATAAAATTCACTAGTTTCACCAAAGCGAATATAATACACTATAGTTTCACTACGTTTGAATCAGGCAGACTTTATTTGTGCAGAAATTCATAGTACTCTGTGGTGCAGAACACAGATTAAGTAGCGATAGTAACAATATATATACTTTGGTTCTGTGCAGAAAGAATTCACAATATTGTACAATTTATGACAAACAAATATTCGTTCAAATTCATGAGACCTTTCTTGGAAGGACTCCAAGTGCAAGTTAGTCGTGAAAATCTACAATAAAATGTAAGTACAAGTCACAGGTTTATCCATCTGGATGCAATTTGTCTAGTGAAGTCAAGCTTGCCGGCTGTTGTTTATTCTCGTGGAGACTACTCTTACAGTGGGGTTACCCATAAAGATTCTGAAGATAAGACGTTTGTAGCTTGGGTTGAGTTGAGGTGCACCACCTCTATAATTTCTTGTAAAAACGGTTGGGGTGCACATAACCGGGCTGCCATAGGGGAGAACCTCACGAGGCTCTCTTCGTCTGTGTAATCAATCGAACCTGACTGAACCTACTTTAAGATTTAATGGCAGCCCAGTTATGTGCACTCCAACCATAATAGCGGCTTGATCTTGGTCGTGGTAATATGATGTTACCTACCTACATACTCATAGTCTTCTCTGACTTAGGTAATCTAGTCCTTATCGTAACTAAAAATGTATCTGCTAAGTGTTGCTGCTATACTAAAAAATTCCAACACCAAAAAAAAGTTATAATTATAGTTCCTCAGATATTTTTTTATATAGTATAGCAGCCCCTTTCTTTCTTTCTTATCATGTGGCACAATTAACCATGCTATCCAAGGGATAGATGGCAGTCGCCTGGTGTTGCAGGTAGCATCACCCACGGTCACGTCTAGGGCATTTAGACATACACCTACAGATGTGTGCAATGCCTAATTTGAAGCCATTGGACTTATCACTAAGCCATGTAAGTGGTTTTAATTGAAACTACAACATTGCTAAAATCTCAATAAACAAATTAACTTTTGCTGATTGATTTGTATGACGAGGCAAAAGAAAATCAAATAAAAAAAAGTTGTAATTTCATGTTCATCAATAATACCACAAAGTTTAACTCATAGGTAGGTACAGAGAGGCTACTCATGTATGTACTGGATTTTAACTATCTACAGCTAGGGCTGACAATTAGTTAGGTACTAAAGTATGTAAGTACTTAAGGTGGTAATATTACAGATTTTTGTTATTTTTGAGGTCAATTACTCCTAAAGGATAGAAAACCCAAGGTTGAAAAAAAACCCTTATTGTTAGTGATGTACCTTAAAGTCTAAAGCTATAAGAAACACAATTGAGCAGTTTTGGCTCGATAGAAAAAAATCCCAAAGATAGGTCTACACCATTACTTTCAAATCTAGTTATGACTGATATTTTGAAGTATAAATTAAAAAAAAATATACAACAATATTGAATCTATATGTACTTATTTGCCTCATTCACCTTATGCATGGACATTATTATATTTATTTATTTATTTATTATGCCCCATAGTGTTGAAGGATGTTTGACCACTACAACAACCCGCCGCCGAGCCAACCCACCACTCCGCCGTCCCCACGGAAGGTGGTTCGCTTCGACCGTGGATACGCCACCAGCACCTCTGGAATACTGAAACTTGTTCAGTTGGTAAATATTATTATTATTTGATTAATACACTAGCAGCTCTAAGAGCTGATGCGTGTATATCACTGTACTTGTGTTTTAAAATGTTTATCAAGTCAGTTTTTAAAACTGTTATTGTTCCCCTTTTTTCAATTGTTATGTTATGTACCCATATCTCCTCCACTGCTGTTGTCATGTATCTCTTCCTGCATGTCAAGAAGGTTTGATCCTATAGAGTAGTACACGGGGGTCAGTCTAGGTTATACAGTTGGATTAGAACCTTTTCGCCCACGATGGAATGCTGAAGGTGTATGAGTTTTTCCTAAGAAGTGTGTGTGTGTATGTGTATCTATATCTATCTCCATAATGACTAATCTGATTTTAATGCAGCTGGTAATTGCGTGGTGGTTCTTAACTTGTTAGGAGTAGTATAGAAATAGTATATAAACAGGAATTCTCAAAATATTCAGGTCTATTGTCATTTTTTGGTCTCTTGGTCTGTTTAACAGATAGAAAATACGCTTTTGAGCATAAATGCTCATTTTTAATTAAGTAATTCTTACATTTCTATCATGAGGATCTGATGATGACATATATTGATCTCAGCTACCATTAAAGCGAGAAAATTCTAATGTGGTTAGTTAAAGAAGCAGCTCTTAGATCCTGTGTTATAATTATATAATTCTAAAATGTTCAGCACTTTTGACATCTTTGATTCTCGGTCACTTTTACATATACTCTCGTATAGACGCTTAAGTACGTTTTTATACTATTAGTATTATTACACCTGAATTAATAAAAATAATAATTTAAGCTTAAATTTATCTAATGTTTTTGGAAAAAAACGTACTCCTTAATAGTGTTGTTGCGATAGCGATGGTTTCGCTATCGATAGTGACCTTGAAAAACAGTCGATAGTGCGATAGTCCTATCGAAAATATCGACATGCTGCAATATTATCGCTACTATCTATAGTGAAAACAAGCGGTACTATTGAAATTTTGTCAATACTATCCATAGTATCGTGTCAAAAAAGTCGATAGTAACGATACTATCTACGATCTGTCGACGTAATTCGATAGTATTGATAGTTTTGCTTTGGTAATTATTGACGTATTTTCGATACTATCGACTAGAAATAAAATTGTTCCGACTATCAATAGATGAAAACTATCGATACTATCGACACGCATACTATCGATACTATCCATAGTGTTTGTACTGATGCTATCGATTGTATCGATAGTATTAATCTTTAGCAATAGTATTACTTACTTACTTAGCAATAGTATTACTACTATCAATCGATAATATCGTTAAGGGTCGATAGTTTTGATAGGACCATCTATCGATACTATGACTGATTTTCGAGGCCACGATATTATAACGATAGTATCGATAGGGTAGGTGACTGTGCCACTGTCAACATCGTACTCGTTATAAATAAATTCTAAAAATTGTTGAGTGCTCCAAAACAAAGTGAAACAAACAAAACATATAACTAGTGTATAAACTACTTCGATCAGCATAAAAAATATAGTGGGTAAACATTAAAATTGTTTTAAAAGGCATAAAAACGATCTGAAAAAAGACACTCGAAATTCGTTATGAAACCAAAAATATAACATTACTAGCTGTCCCGACGAACTACGTACCGCCTTACATTACATTACACTGCCCTACCCTTCCCTACCCTACCCTACACTACACTACACTACACTACACTACCCTACCCTACCCTACACTACACTACCCTACCCTACTCTACCCTACCCTACACTACTGTACCCTACACTACACTACCCTACCCTACACTACACTACCCTACCGTACCCTACCCTACACTACACTACTCTACCCCACTACTCTACCCTACATAAAAACCTTCTTCTGACAATAACGAACTCGACAAAAAAAGAATTAGCCAAATCGGTCCAGCCGTTCTCGAGTTATGCGCTTACCAACACATTTTGCGATTCATTTTTATTTATATAGATTAAAGTGCAAAATACTAGTGTAGAGTGTGCATTATTAAACCGGAACTTGAACTACATTAAAAGGTGAATAATTCAAAAAAAAAAATTGTAATTATAACCAAAAAGAGTAAAATAATTACATGTACCTACATCCCTAAAACCATCGATTAAAGTATCGTGCA
The DNA here is from genome assembly GCA_947284805.1 of Coleophora flavipennella. Taxonomy (NCBI): domain Eukaryota; kingdom Metazoa; phylum Arthropoda; class Insecta; order Lepidoptera; family Coleophoridae; genus Coleophora; species Coleophora flavipennella. The sequence continues at coordinate 17,555,188 of OX369263.1, read as the reverse complement.
GCGCCATCAATTATAACCTTAGAGCATTTTAATTTTCTAAGATTATAACTCATCAGTACTTCCTAGCCAGGTCCTAGGGCGATCGATAGCAACAACTAATGTCAATACGCTTACGCGATCGAGGTTAAGGCAGGAAGTACTCACCTTTTTTCATAGAGGGCGCTAGGAGGATCATAATTGGATATGGAGGAAATAAAAAATATGTTAGTTATCATATCATGCAACAAGATATAAAGCAACAAAAACAAGACATGGTAGAGATGAAAGAAGACATTAAATATACAATAATCAACAGCTTCAACGAGAAGTTCAATAACTTAGAACTCAAAAACGAGCTTTTGGAGAAAAAAATAGAAGAACAAACAAACAAAATAAAAAACCTAGAAAGATAGTTGAGACGCAGAAATTTAATCTTGTTTGGCGTAGAAGAGAGCGAAAAGTCATACGACGAACTCGAAAGAAAGGTAATAAATATAATAAATACATACATAAAAATTTAATGCGATACTAGCAACATTGAAGCTGTTAGAAGACTGGGGAAAAAAGGCGAGAAAGTTAGCCGATAGTCATAACATTCAACACATTGGGCTTCAAACTAAAAAAAAAAAAAATATTACTTATACAAAATACGTCATATTACTTGAAAGAAGACTACGCAATCGAAATTTTAACGAAGCGCAAAGAACTACAAACCCAACTTTTAACCGCCTCCGTAGCTCAGAGGCAAAGTTCTCTGGCTTTACACAGGAGGTCGCGGGTTCCCGGCGGGGTCAATTGAAAGATTCGGTTTGGTTGGTGGTAGGGTGGTAGGGCATTTTCTAAGCCCGCCTGGCTAGCTACCACCATCTTATCTAAGTCTTGCCGCCAAATATCAATATTGATATCATTGGTGTGTTCCGGCATAAGATAAGATAGCCAGTTCCCCATTGCGTTGGGGAATCTTGGTAAGCCCGCTTCCATCTTCGGCAACATCGTCACTTACCACCAGGTGAGATGTTGTCAAGGGTTTACCAACTGTGAATAAAAAAAATAAAAAAAAACTACAGAAAGAAAAAGAAGCAGGAAACACCGCTTTCGTAAAATACGACAAAATTATTATATAGAAGCACAAACAACCCCGCACCGCACCCGCGCCTCACGCCTCTTGTGTTTATCTCGCGTCTAAGAATATGAAATGTTCATTTTAGGTAGCATAGTAACACTGTTTCTGATGGTCACAAATAAAATAGTTATTGCATAACGTAGTGTCGAAATTTGTAAAATAAAATAAAAAACACAATCATCAGTTTTAAAACTATGAGAAACATGCTTAGTTGTCTACAAGCTGTTTTCGAGAGTCATTACGAATCGTCTCGCACGCAGGTTTGACGACTTCCAGCTTTCCGAACAAGCCGGTTTCCGAAAAGGCTTAAGTACCATAGACCACGTACATACGCTGCGGCAGATTATAAGAAGACTGAAGAGTACAATCAGCTACTATGCTTGGCGTTTGTGGACTATGAGAAAGCCTTTGATTCAGTCGAAACCTGGGCTGTACTACAGTCTCTCCAGCGGTGCCAAATTGATCATCGAGCGATGTGTTGAAATTTCTGTATGAAAACGCCACCGTGTCGGTTCGCCTCCAGGACCAGAACTCGAAACCTATCCAGTTGCAGCGAGGGGTGAGACAGGGAGACGTGATATCTCCGAAACTGTTCACCGCCGCCGCCCTGGAAGATGTTTTCAAGCTTCTGGACTCGGCATCAATATCAACAGCGAGTACATAACCCACCTCCGATCCGCTGAAGATATCGTGGTCATGGCTGAGACTATGGAAGACCTAAGCACAATGTTCGATGGCCTCAGTAAAGTCTCTCAACAAGTGGGTCTTAAAATTAACATGGACAAGATGAAAATAATGTTAAATATCCGTGTCGCACCCACCCCTCTAAAGGTTGGAGACAACACTTGAAGTTGTTGACGAACATGTATACCTGGGACAAACAGTCCAGCTAGGTAGGTCCAACTTCAAGAAAGAGATCAATCGACGAATCCAAATCGGCGGGGCAGCGATCAGGAAGCTTCGCAATATCTTCACGTGCCGAATACCGCAGTGTCTCAAGACTAAGGTCTTTGACCAGTGTGTGTTGCCAGTGATGACTTACGGAACTGAGACATGGTCGCTTACTATGGGCCTCATAAGAAGGCTCAAGGTCACCCAAAGGGCAATGGAGCGTGCTATGCTCGGAGTTTCTCTGCGTGATCGAATCAGAAACGAGGAGATCCGCAGGAGAACTAAAGTAACCGACATAGCTCACAGATTCGCTAAACTGAACTGGTGAAGATCGGGGAAAGCCGATGGATGTTGGCAGCGCAGGACTGGTAGTCGTTAAATTCCGTGGGGGAGGCCTTTGTCCAGCAGTGGACGATTTTTGTTTGATATGATGATGATGCTTCGTTGTAACACTCAGATGATGACGATCCCTACATTATCATCATCATTATTAAGAGGGCCCAGCCCTCTGTCGTTGCAGCATTCTCCACTTCAGCCTGTCACGATCCCTACATATTATAAAATTTCATAACTTTGAGAGATTGCTGCATTTTTCAATAACATTTTATTCGAAATTTTATTTCATTTGGATAACAGCAGCAAGCAGAGCAAGCTGCGATTAAATAACACAGGTACGAGTGTGTCACTTAAATTTTACCTTTTTCCTATAGCCTACTTTTTCCTTTACCTGTGGGCTATAGAAAAATTAACTACATATTTAAATTTATTTATACTACTGATATGACAGAGGTATACAAAGTAAAAGGCGTCAAAGTGGGGTTTTTATAATCTTATAACCTCTCCTGTGGGTAAAATGCCCAACAAAAGGTGGAGGATTTTTTTTCGTATATCGGTTAATTACGGGGCCAACAAAGGTTTTTCATGAAAATGTGTTCCTCTATCATTAAGGCCCAGTGGTACTTAAATATCTGTCTTTGTCTTTACGTGTAAAGAGGGAAGAAAATAACCAAACTTTTGCACTTTTTCGATGTTTTCGTTTTTATTTTCATCATATTTATCTTAGATAAAATTCCATTCGATGTTTTCCCTTCAGTCACCTATGAAATTTATTTTAGTAAATAAATCATATTATCAAATTACTTATTTTAAGAATAAAACCGAAAATAGACGATAAAATGGCTCGAAAACAGGTACCTTTGCGAAATTATTCTATCGAGCTAACTTTATTAAATCGTGTTTCCAGTCGATATAATCCCTCGTAACTATTCTCAATAATACCAGTATGTTTTCCTAGATTTTAAATTTACTCTTAACTACTTTAAAATGAATTCTAAAAAAAGCCTGTTTATGTGGATTTTTAGGTACCACTGCAGCAATCGTAATTGTTTATGTTTGTCTATTACGAGTAAATAGTAATACATTTACTTCTCCTATGGTAATACCTAGTAGTCTGGGAAAAGTCGTGTTTATATAGTTCTTCTACAATTTTCACTAATGGTTACAGCTATTGAATTGTCATGTATTACGAATAAGTATATATTAAATAAGGTGTAACAAAGTTAGCTGAAACTATTTTAACTGGTGCTTCTACCCATGAAACTGAACAACTTTCCCCATGGAACCCATAGTCAAATCGCAAAATAAATTTGCTCTCCCATACTAACTCGATCAGCTGATCATGATCAGCCAACTTAGTATGGGAAGTTCAATTTTTTTTTAATTTGACTATGGGTTTCATGGAAAAAGTTGTTCAGTTTCATGGGTAGAAGCACCAGTTAAAATAGTTTCAGCTAACTTTGTTACACCTTATATATTAGCTGTTTCCCGCGGCTTCACGACGTTTCTATGACTTTTCGAGGGTGCGCAGTGCGAGAGCTGCAAGCGGCTCGCGAGCGTGGAAAAAGTAGCCTATGTGTTAATCCAGATCCTAATGTGTCTACCTACCAAATTTCAGCCAGATCCGTTCAGTAGTTTTTGCGTGAAAGAGTAACAAACATACATCCATACATTCTTACAAACTTTCGCGTTTATAATATTATTAGGATAGGATATTTAACATGAATTCATCAAAATTATTAAAAATAAAATCAATTTTGTCTGACAAACAATTATAGAAAACGTTGTCGATAAAGTTTAGTGCGGCCTGCCGTACAGTTTATTAAACTTAGTTGATAAACTGATATTTGCCAGCTAGCATCTTCCCTGCAAATGTTAACTCTCCACTAATCTGTATTTTATTAAATTTGAATACTATTGAATAAGTGGTACTATTTTGTCGATTTTTTGGAAAACTTTTTCTTCATCGCTTGTATCTTTTTACCCGACTGCGCCAGAAGGAGGGTTATGTTTTTCGAGAGTATGTATGTATGTATAATTGTTTGGCACGCTCTGCAGCCTGAACGGCTGGATGGATTTTGGCTTGAGAGGTGTCGTTAGATTCGTATTTACTGTGAGAGTGACACTGGGTATATAAAAAAAAAAAAAAAAATGGCGGATTTTTGGCGCCAAATTCCAATGTAAGGCACGCACTGCAGCCTGAACGGCTCGATAGATTTTAGTTTGAGGGGTGTCGTTAGATACGTATTTACTGTGTGAGTAACACTGGGTATATCAAAAAAAAAAAATGGCGGATTTTTGGCGCCAAATTCAAATGTTTGGCACGCTCTGCAGCCAGAACGGCTCGATGGATTTTCTATCAACTGATAAGTTAATAATCTGCGTAAATTTAATGTGTGTCGTTGTGTATATAGGTTAATATACAAACTCATTCAATAATAAAACTAAAAAATTAATAAAATAAAAAACGGTAATTTAAAAAACTAAAAAACCCGACTGCGTTTCTGTGTAGTTTGGAAATGAAAAACCCTAAAACAAGAAAGTCGTCATACCCGATTGCACTTAACTTAAGAAAAATTGTAGCAGTCGGGACCCATTCTAGAAATGGAGGCATAGTGAATTGAGAGCACATACCTCTATTACATTGCAGATTACTCCAATATACTGACTAGACGGCTGACTTTCTAGAATGGGTCCCGACTGCTACAATTTTTCTTAAGTTAAGTGCAATCGGGTATGACGACTTTCTTGTTTTAGGGTTTTTCATTTCCAAACTACACAGAAACGCAGTCGGGTTTTTTAGTTTTTTAAATTACCGTTTTTTATTAACCGTTAGACTTTTGTAATAAACATAATAACAAAAATGGTAAGAAATTATTGATTTGTTGCCCATAGACATTTTGCCATAGTCATCCATCCGTTGAAGTATTTTATTAAAAACAGGCCAAGTGCGTGTCAAGCCAAGTAGTGGCGCTCTGTGCCATATTTTTCGTATATCGAGCAACCCACTCTTTTTCACAATAATACTAGTATTTTGTTTATTATTATTTTCAACTTATATTAAGAATTATTTTTTACTTTTTAGTCTGATGTACTTTGAAAGCGTGTTTTTTAGTTTTTTAAACTCTATTTATTTTTTAGTTCAAACTTATGATATTATTATATTGTCGCTGATTCTTGATAAGTCTACAAAGTTTGAATTTAATCTGTCCGTTTGAAGTGGGTCAAAATCGAGTCCAAAGGAGTCGGTTACATACAAACATACAGGTTACAAACAAACAGGTGAAGCTAATAAAAGCGTGATAAAAAGATACAAAGGTCATCGCGATGCAAATAAACAAATCGCCTTCACGTTTTGTAGGGCAAAGCCGTAACAAAACCCTTGCTGTTTGGATTATTAGTATTAGTCCTATACTTATTGTCTCTATCGCTTTGCAGTAATTTGTATGTAGAATGTTGATAAGTCACTGAAAAGAGATCTTTAAATAAAGAACCTTTCATATCTCCGAAGCGGTCGTAGTCCATGCGCCTCGCGTGGTTGGGCCGATAGCTGGATGGGTTTAACAGTTGCTAGCACTTTTATCGACCGTTACTATGATTCGCAACCCACGTTAAGCATTTGGTGTCGGTGGCTGTCGTTAAACCGTGTCAGAGCGGTTTGAAATGATGCCAAGGGCTTAAAAAAATCTATATCTATACAGGGTGTAATACGAGGGCGGTTTGATAAGTCCATGACTTTGGAAAGAAGAAACACTCTTTTTGCATATATATTTTTTAATTTTTTTACATAATCTCTTTTCAACTCTACGCACTTATTCCAGCGATGTTTCAACCTCTTACACCCATCAAAAAAATATTTTTTGTCAAACCCTGAAAAATACGCCTCAGTTTCGGCTACCACCTCTTCGTTTGACGAAAATCTTTGCCCGCCAAGCCATTTTTTCATGTTTGGGAAGAGGAAAAAGTCACAGGGGGCTAAATCTGGCGAATACAGAGGGTGTGGCAATAATTCGTATCCTAATTCGACAATTTTTGATGTCGCGATTGCAGACGAGTGGGCCGGTGCATTGTCCTGATGAAATAGATTTTTTTTCTTTGCTAGATGCGGTCGTTTCTTAATCAACTTTTCATTGAATCTATCTAACAATGCAGCATAGTAAGCTCCGGTTATTGTGTTGCCTTTATCCAAAAAACCGATGTAAATAACCCCTTGGCTGTCCCAAAAGACTGTGGCCATCACTTTACCAGCCGAGCAAACAGTTTTTGCCTTCTTTGGGGCACGTTCCCCGGTAGAAGTCCATTGCTTCGACTGTTGCTTAGTCTCTGGTGTATAATGATGGACCCACGTTTCGTCAACTGTTATGTACCGACGCATAAACTCACTCGGACTGCGATTAAATATGGCTAGGCATTCCTCAGAAGCTGTTACACGATTTCGTTTCTGGTCGATTGTTAGTAAACGCGGCACCCATCTTGCAGAAAGCTTTTTCATGCCCAGAATATCATGCAAAATATAAAAAAACTCGTTCAGTCGAGATGTGCACAGCATCACTTATTTCGCGTTTCTTCACTCGACGGTCTGCCAAAACAATGTCATGTATTTTATTAACCATGCCCTCCGTAGTGACCTCAATCGGCCTTCCTGGGCGCTCCGCGTCATTAGTGGTAGTACGTCCACAACGAAATTCAGTGAACCACTTATGTACCATCCCATGAGAAGGCGCAGAATCACCATAATACTTTTTCAATTTGTCTTCGGTCTGCTTAATTGTTTTACCATGTAAAAAATAGTGTTTAATTAACACTCGAAAATCGCTTTTCTCCATTTTCAAAGAATACTTAGAAGTGGCCTAACTTTTTGTTTCTAAAAAGCTTGTTTTCGCGCCAAATTTGAAAAAAGAACGGCATGCGCTTCGTAGTGAGTTTCCAAATATGAGACAAAAAAAAAATATTTAAAAAGTTTTTATTCAACCTTAAAGTCATTGAGTTGTCAAACTGCCCTCGTAAAGTTGGTGTAGGTCCCTTTAACTGGGGGTTCTACTCGTCATACTGAACAACTTTCTCTAAGGAACCCATAGTCAATTCTCAAAAAAAAAAAATTGGACCCTCCATATTAAAATGCACAAAATCGGTCTATCAGCTGATCGATTTGTACGAAGAGTAAAAATTTTTTTTACGTTTCCAGCAAAGTCGTAGAACAAAAGTTGTTCAGTATGACGAGTAGAAGCCCCAGTTGACGGGACCTACACCAATTTTGTTACACCCTGTATATATAAAAGAAAGTCGTGTTAGTTACACCATTTATAACTCAAGATCTGCTGGACCAATTTTTATGATTTTTGTGTTTTTGCATTTGTCTTTGCCGGAATAGGATAGTAAGTATTAAAATATGATATTCATCAATATAAAAAATATTATCGGTCAAAAAATAATTGGTTTTAGGGTAGGGTAGGGTAGTGTAGTGTAGTTAGGGTAGGGTAGGGTAGTGTAGGGAAGGGTAGTACCATGTAGTGTATGTAGGGTAGTGTAGTGTAAGGTGGAACGAAGTTCGCCGGGACAGCTAGTAAAGTATAAAAAAAAACTTGACAGTGGGGTTTGCCACTAGCCTTACAACCTCTGCCAACGCAGACTTGGCCCCCGCGTGTAACCTTCCCGAGTTTGGGAGGAGACTCGTGCCCCAGCTGCGAGGAGGTTGTTATCAAAAATATTTTTCCACATTAAAAACTCTTTTCAGGCATGCAACCTTATCGGTTTCATCTGCATAAAAGTTTCTTGGGGCGCTTGGATTTCGTCTATCTTCTACAACATCCTGTACTGGGTGGGCATCATCGTGACCGGCGTGCTGCTGTTCATGTACACGTTCCACTTCGTGGAGAAGCTGGACCGGTGGCCGTGGCTGAAGCTGGAGTTCTTCTTCTGTGCCGGAGTGGTGCTGGTGTACATTGTGCTGTCGATATTCGCCACTACGATTGGGGAGAGCGTGGGGTATGCTGTTGGGGTGAGTATCCTTTTTCGTTTTAGGCTTTTGAGTCTTTATCACACTAATATTATAAAGGAGAAAGTTTGTAAGTAAGTAAGTAAATATACTTTATTGCAAGCCAAAAAAACAATACGGGACTTATAATTTGTAAAATACATAGAGTGCAAAGGCGGCCTTATCGCTTTAAGCGATTTCTACCAGGCAACCTTAAGTTAGTGAGTGTGTGTGTGTTACTTCTTTACGCAAAAACTACTCAACGGATCTGGCTGAAATTTGGTAGGTAGACAGATTAGGACCTGGATTAACAAATGGCTACTTTTTTCACGCTCGGGACTGCGCACCCTTGAAAAGTCATAGAAACGTTGTCCACGCGGGTGAATCCGCGGGAAACAGCTAGTTGTACTTGAATATACTCATATTTGTGCAAAATATTGAAATTTATTAGTCGAGTACAATACTAAATGGTTCTCCTAGCCAACCAGTCTCGTGGAGCTGTAGGAACTATGAAGTGACCGACACAGACTTGACGACTGATCCCGTAAACAGAAAAAAACCCTTTTTAGGGTTCCGTACCATACTCGTTCCATTTTGAGTTCTTTCTTTTTCTATTTGTTTTAATATTTTTAACTGCATGTGTGAATCTATTTTGCGAAAACTTTATAATGGCTTCTAAGATACCTACCAATTCTTTTATATACTTATGTTGTTAAAGCTGTATGTTTTCCGAATTGAATAAAATAAAATAAATAAATAAAATACCAGGGAGCCTGAGCTAAATAAAAGTAATATTTTGATTGAAATGAATAGGTATCATTTTTGTACTCGTGAGGGAGAGGTGTGGTGGTACGGTTATACGGTACCCTTGGTGCGCGACTTCGACTCACACTTGGCCGGGTTTTTACTCTAACTGTCCTTGCTTCCTACTAATATATTATAAATGTAACAGTTTGTATGTATGGATGTTTGTTTCTCTTTCACGCTTCAACCACTGGACGGATCGGAATGAAACTTGGCACACATATAGGTTAGGTCCTGGAATAGGACATAAGCTGCTTTTTACTCCTGGAAAACATCTTATTCCCACGGGAAAATTTACAACAACGCGGGCGTAGCCGCGGGCGGACGGCTAGTAATATTATAAATGTGAAAATGTGTTTGTTTGTTTGTTACCTTTTCATGCTTCAACACCTCAACCAATTTTGATGAAATTTGGTATGCAGGTAACCTGTGTGTAGAAATTTAAAAACCATGGTTACAATGAATAGAAAGAATAACGAGAATTTTGTAGAATATATCTTCTAAACATTTACTTATAATTCCGGATCCTTGAGGAACCAACTAAAAAAACATTTATTGCTTGCACAAAAAACACACTCGTAAGCAGCCGGTAGGTGCAGTATTTTATCCTAAAAGGATTGTGAACCGGCGGCTTTTCATACAAACGGCGATAGCGATTTTCACCTCATAAAATAACATTTATAACTAACTAACTTTTTGATGTGTAACATCTTTGCTCTCGCTTTCCTGCAATTTGTGGGAGTGATTTCGTGAAATGGGACGGAAATGTGTTACAGGAAGTCGCGAAAGCGCGGAATTCTACTTTACGAGAGTCCGACTCGCACTTGGTCGGTTTTTTTCGTTACTGTCAGATCCACCACCCAGGTACAATATCGTCATCAAATCTAACTAACCTAATGTATTTTGTCACATGTTACACATCATATGCGAGTACTGTAGGTCTCGCTCGAATTTTTTTTCACTCATTTTTACCGACTTCAAAAAGGAGGAGGTACTAAGTTCGACTGTATATTTTTTTTTTATGTATGTTCATCGATTTTTCCGTCAATTGTGGACCGATTTTCAAAATTCTTTTTTCATTCGGAAGAGTATACTCCCGAGGGGGTCCCATTGTCACCAAGTCAGGATCTGATGATGGGATCCCAGGGAAATCGAGGGCAACCCTTCAAAAATAATGAAAAATTTGAATTTTAAAGGCTCTAATTACTCGATTCATATGTTTTCTAAAGCTATTAAAATACTTGCGTCTGTTAGTCATTTTCTCATGTTGTTAAGCTGATGTAGGAAGGTACAACTCCTTAACGGTTAGGAGTTGCAGGAAAATTATGTTTAATGTTATACATAGATATATACGTAGGTATGCATAGACCGATAGTTGTATTCCTTCAGGTTATTCAGATGAGCTGATGATGGACGATTTAACTCCTTAACTTTCATGCTGCTGAAATGATGATGGAAGCCACAGGACTCTGTATCTATTAATGAAACACATGTATTATGATTTGATAATTCCTATTGGTGAGTACAGGTGATTGGATTTAACGTTGCTAGATAGATAGCATTACCACTAAAAATAAAAATAAAGTTAAAACCGACTTCAAAATGAAATTCACTCAAAAGTATGAAATAATATTATTATCCTTAAATACACAACATTAACCAACAATAACGAAATCAAAGGCGGGTACGAATTAAATTAGAGGCTTAAAAATTTTTTTGAGGTCGGTGTCAGCAAACCATCGAATCTAAACCATTTAATACGTAAGTAAGCGTGTGCTGGCACCGACCTGAAAAAAATTTTAAGCCCCTAATTTAATTCGTACCCGCCTTTGATTTCGTTATTGTTGGTTAATGTTGTGTATTTAAGTATAATAATATTATTTCATACTTTTGAGTGAATTTCATTTTGAAGTCGGTTTTAAGTTTTTTTAACTTTTTTTATCGTTAACACCGATATTAATCAATTTTTGATAAGTTGTCAGTCGGAACGAAAGCTAGGTTTCTTTTTATAGAATTATTCATTAAAAATGAACATATAACGGCCGTAATTATTAAAAATTGAACTTATTTATTGTATTGAAAAAACGAAAACCTATAAACCTAGCTTTTGTTCTACTACTGACAACGTATTAAAAATTGATCAAAATCGGTTAACTTTTATAAGGTGAAAATCGCTATCGCCGTTTGTAAAGTCGTAGGTTCACAATCCTCTTAATATATAAAATATAATACCTACCGGCTGCTTACGAGAGTGTTTTTTGTGCAAGCAAAAAATGTTTTTTTAAATAAATAAATAAAATATCAGTTTATTTTTCCCACCACATCAAACATAAAAACATAACAGAGATGTGATGGACCGGTGCCTGAGCTAGACTTTAACAAGTCTGTGTTTCGGGACACCAGGCCCCCCACCCTATGGAATAGGTACAGATATAATTTAAAAATAATGTGAACAACATAGATGATGATTGATTAAGCTGTGTGTGTGTCTGTTTTGTGAGTTCATTTGTACGTTTGCATAAGCTTTTCAGTGTCTCCGTAATTCAGTTGCAGTATTTTAGTTTGTTCCTGAAGGTTCCAACCGTACTGGAATTTCTAATTGGTGGAGCTGCTTGGCGGCAAGGGCAGGAATAGAACGTGCATTGGTAGGTGGCACCCACCCAATCCAACCTTGCATAGAACGTCCTACCAATGGTAAACTTATAAAAAAAATAAAAAAACGTGTGGCACTCGGGGACTGCCGCGGTAAAGCTATTGCATAGCATTTTTTATCAACTTATGCAATTATAATTTTTTATTTATTTTATTTATGCAGTATTTACCAGTACCATATAGTCCTTGGGGCGCGGGATGTTTATGTAATAAATTAACATATAATAACACGCACATAATCTTTTTATCAAGATTTGCGTTTTCTGTATGGCATCATGTTTCCTTTTTTATTGAAATAAATAGTTTTAATTTTTTTTTTTTTTTTTAACACTAAGAAAGTTACACCAGTAAAATTGACTTAGTCCGTTTTTTAGAACGCGGTAACGTTACGTTACTCTCGGCCGAGCTACATGGTAGGCGGAGTGGGGGGTGTTAGGTTTTATTTTCGTTACAGAATTTCTTCATTCGGTCGCCGCACTCAAAGTCCGCGATAAAAATGCAATAGCTTAATAAACTTTGATGTTTCAGTTCTTCGGCCTATGCGCAGTCATAGCGTATGGCTACGATGGATACCTGAAGTACAAGGCGTGGAAGCGAGGGCTGCCTGCGCAGTGAACAGTAAGGGGTATGGCCCAAGGACCAACACATACAGGGTGACTTTTAATTAGTTCTTGATAGCAAAGAATATGAATGTACTCGTGATTACAAACAACTTTCCCAAAGAAACTAACTGTATGTCAAATCAAATAAAAAAAAATTCGAGCGAGACCTACAGTACTCGCATATGATGTGTAACATGTGACAAAATACTTTAGGTTAGTTAGATTTGATGACGATATTGTACCTGGGTGGCGGATCTGACAGTAACGAAAAAAACCGACCAAGTGCGAGTCGGACTCTCGTAAAGTAGAATTCCGCGCTTTCGCGACTTCCTGTTACACATTTCCGTCCCATTTCACGAAATCACTGTTACACATTTCCGTACCATTTCACGAAATCACTCCCACAAATTGCAGGAAAGCGAGAGCAAAGCTCATTCGTCAGATCGAATAGCGCGCGCTTTCGCGACTTCCTGTTACACATTTCCGTCCCATGTTACACATTTCCGTCCCATTTCACGAAATCACTCCCACAAATTGCAGGAAAGCGAGAGCAAAGATGTTACACATCAAAAAATAATTTTTAATCTTCGATACATGACACGTTAACAAATCAGCAAAAATGTATACAGGACCAACATTTTTTTTCATATTTAGTTTTTTTATATACAGTTCGTTTCTTTGGGAAAGTTGTTTGTAATCACGAGTAACTTCATATCCTTTGCTATTAAGAACTAATTAAAAGTCACCCTATATATGGCACAGTAAATGTAAGAAGAACACTTAGTATTTAATTTTGTTACTGTTTTTTTAGTATTATAATTAAGTTGAGTTAATTTATTGCTATACGTGGTTATGGCTGTAAATACATGGTATGTGTGACAACCCACCTTTAAAAGTTCAACATTCAAACCCCGGTTGGTTTTAATCATAGAAATCGGAATAATATTTTTTCTGTTTTCTGTAGTTTTTATATAAGGTGTAACAAAATTAGCTGAAACTATTTTAACTGGTGCTTGTACCCATAAAACTGAACAACTTTCCCCATGAAACCCATAGTCAAATCTCAAAAAAAAATTTGAACTTCTCATACTAAGTTGGCTGATCGATTTAGTATGGGAGAGCCAAATTTTTTTTTGCGATATAACTATGGGTTCCATGGGGAAAGTTGTTTAGTTTCATGGGTACAAGCACCAGTTAAAATAGTTTCAGCTAATTTTGTTACACCTTATATATTTTTATGTGTGTTCGCGGATAACTTCGTCGTTTATGAACCGATTTTGATGATTCTTTTTTTGTTGGAAAGTAGATATCTCAAAGGTGGTACCATGATAAGGAAACCAGGATCTGATGATGGCATCCCAGAGAAATCGAGGGGAACCTTAGTTTCCTGTTTGAAGTCGGTTTTTTTTTGTTCAAAATTATTATACTTCTTAAAAATCTAGAATGGTTAACTTCAATGATCGACCCAGTTTTATAAATCTTGAAGTCCTCTTTTTAGGGTTCCGAAGTCAACAAGGAACCATTATAGTTTCGCCATGTCTGTCGGTCTATACGTCTGTCCACGGCTTAGCTCAGAGACTATTGGTACTAGAAAGCTGTTATTTGGCATCGGTACACATATTAATCACACCGATAAAGTAGTATAGTAAAATCTCGGAAAAAAAATATTAGGGTACCTCCTCTACATGTAAAGAGGGGGTGAATTATTTTTCTTTGATGTACCCTTTCGTGGGGGTATCGTTGAACAGGTCTTTCAAAACTATTGCGGGTTCCACTTGAGAATTATTAAGCTTTAAAGTGATAATTTATGTTAGAGTCAAGTGACCTGCCCCCCTCCCCACCCCTACCAGCTAGACCACTATTTCAGGGCATCTGAAAAGAATAGTAAATAGTAGGACATATAATAAATTTAAAAGGAAAACTATCACGGCTAAGTAGGCTTTCTTAGTTTGGGAGTAATAGTCGACCAAATTAAAATGTACAGTTGGATTTGTAAAAAGTTCATAGATACAAAAATGTTCTATTACCAACTGTAAATATAATTTTGTTCTTTAAAATATACCTTAATTTTTTGAAAACACTACGGAATCCTACATTGCTCGAGTCCCACTCGCACTTGACCGGTTTTTTAAATACATAAATGGGCTATAAGCAACTAAATAAGTAGGTCTATTTTTGTTTTTTTTACTTTGTGCTTTTTGAAACTTTTACGATCACTTTGTCTATAAAATGATATACTTACTAAATAGGTACTTTAAATGAAATTATTGGGTACTTATGTATAAAACATTATATCGTTCATAATAAATTTAAAAGAGAAAAATATTCTTGATCTCTATACCTCTATACCTCTGTATACAAAAAAAAGTAAAAAAATATCAGTCATTGTAAAATCACGGATTCGTTATAATACAAAATCAATTATTGTAGTTATATTTTCTTGATTTTCAAAATAAATTTAAAACACAAGGATTAAAATAAAATATATCTCAGTATGTTAATCTGAATATTTATCAGATTTAAATTTAATCTAGATTTATAAAAAAACTAATATTTATAGTGTTAACGGCATTACAAATTAATATAAATTAAAGTTATATTAAATATAAATTAAGAAAACTCAAAGTTATGTTAATGCATTTTGTCGTTAACACTATAAATATTAAATGTTTCACCTAACATACACATTTAGTTTGTGAATAAGTCTAATCATGTCAAAAGTAATATAATTTAGTAAAAAAAAACGTATGGTACCTCCATACAGTGCCCCAGGTGCTAGTGTGTGTACGCACTGTGTACTCGAACTCTCAACGCCTCTACATTGAATTACCCTATACCAAAATGCAAGTGTAGGTGTTGAGTATTGTACGTATTCCGAGTTACACGCGGGCCTGCACGGACTGGTCCTATTAGTTTCACGAAACGAACGTAACGACACTTACAAACTGTGGACTTTGGTATTTACGCGTGACAATCATTAAATCTGCGCCTGCGCCCATAATTGAGCTAACAATGTGCCTTATCTGTAGAAGGAAGCTCGGACAACTCCGAGCGTAGGTTTTTTACAATATTTATACATAAAGTTAAGAGTAACTGAAATTTGTATAAATAAATAGTAATATATGCTTTCATGTGTTATAACTATACTTTTATTAATATATACTTATCTAAGACTTTATTGGGTCCAACACTTATTAATATAATTACTCATGTAAGTGCATTTTTAACACCTAACTCTTAAGATAATACTTTTTTTATGATATTTATTATCTTACATTAGGATAATTGTTTGCCATTTTATGCCTTATAAAGTAACATTGGATAGAGAAGTGATGGCGTGGGAAATGAAATAGTGTAACAGCATTAATTACTCATTTTATTCTGTCTAGTTCCACTTCATACCTACAGCAAAAAATGTGATTCTTAGATACAAAATGTCCACTGGAAAAAATATGCATAGGGGTGCTCCTAACTTTCCTACTGCCTCCGTAGGCGCGATACAGTGGCAGAATGGAAGCGATGAAGTTACCACCCAACTACTCGGATTGCTTAAAATTCCTTTCTCTCACTATTGGTGCAAACGGTGGTAGATAGGAATACATGCAGTCATATTCATGTTTTACGTATATCTGGAGTGTTCATAATTTTTCCATCTTCCATCACTGGTGCAAAAGTTGGTGCAAGATGGAAAAAAATGAACTTATGTAAACAACCAACACAATTTTGTAGATAACATTGTTATACGGGGATGAGTTTTTAAATATCTTCATAAAAGTGGACATCCTGTATACTGCCTTAAATTTATGAAACAAACGAAGAATCAGTTCATTGTGTTTTAAAAAATTATGAAGAGAACCAGACTGTACAATGAAATTTGCAAGCATCACGATATATTTTTGTACTTAGTATGACCCGTTTTACGACATTTTAATGATATCCAATCCAGGAATGGACTACACAGTGGTATCTAATAATATGTAAGTCCGTGATAAACTCACGACAGTTAATATAAACATCGCGAAAATCCTGTAAAATCCAATCCAGGAATGGACTTCAATAATTTACGCGTCCGTATCCAATCCAGAAATGGATTTATATCAAATCCAAAAATGGCCTAACTGAAATCTTATCCAGTCCAAATACACGACAGGCGATTACGATTTATCGCAACAACGATGTTCAGTTTAAAATAGACTGACTGCAGTTTTGCATAATATAGAATTTAGTCCGGAAACGGATGGTTTGTGTCAAACTAACAATATCCAGTCCAGCAATGGACTTTCCACTACCTACTTCTAACATTGTCCAGTCCAAATATGGACTTAATCCTCATCCAGTCCAAATTTGGACTTACCGGATTGTTTGTATTAAAAACAAATCCAATCCAAAAACGTACTGACAATAGGCCTCCTAGCTTAGTTCATCCCGTTCAGCCAACTCTATTCTGAACACCAAGATTCACCAATTTTTCGTTTCTTGCTCAAGAGACTCTTCATTTTGACCGATGTGGGGATCATAGGTAGAGCCAACTTACTTCACCGTAGGCAGGTAGGTAAACCCACTGAACTGTTCAATTCGTCGGACGTAGCTTCTCCGACTGCTGTCAATCAGAAGGTGTCGTTGTCGGCATGTTCTATCCTCTTCAACATGATGTCTCATTTAAAGTCACCGTCATGTTCCCGTAGCGAGTTGACAACGCATCTAGTAGTGAGGCCAGTCCAATCTCAATCGTCACTCATGAAACTTCTCGCACATATCCCGATGTTTTACTCTCTGTAATAAAATATACATTATAAAGAGTCTTAACAAAGGTATGCACTTATTTTCAACTGGAGCTTGTTGTCATGAAACTGAACAACTTTCCCCGAGAATTTCAGTCAATTCGCAAAAAAAATTTTGGACTTCCTATACAAATCGATCAGCTTGCGGGCAAACTTTGTATGGAAGTCCAAAATTTTTTTGCGAATTGTCCATGGGTTATTTAGGGAAATTTGTTCAGTTTCATGAGTACAAGCTCCAGTTAAAAATAAGTGCATACCTTTGTTAAGACCCTATGATGCACATCATTTTCAAAATAACAATGTATTATGATGGATATTCATTGTTTTATGTGTCCCCGTACAACGATGAGACTCCTTTCTGCCGACAATTAGTATCACCATTTTTAAGAGAAATCTATGGGTCTCTATTTTCCCGATGTATACTTCTGTGTAGCGAAGTATAGATGTCCACAGGAATACATTACACTGCAAGTTTACAAGAAAATCAAAAATGTAAAACGTATGAAAATGTTGAGAACATGTTTTTGTAGTCAAACGCACAACCATAAAATGGTTTCTAAGTAAATATGTAGAAATGTTCAATGACTTGCGCGCCATAAAATAACTGTAATAATAAAAAAAATATTTTGCTATCGGGGTATTGCAAAATAGGTAGGTTAGTTACTTTTCCGATGTACTTTCTTATATATTTTAAATCTTTTATTGCATATAATTATACTACTCAAAGCAAAATAAAGGTCACCTAAGTTTTCTCAGTACATTTTCATACAGAGAGGTGGTCCGAACAGCCACGATTTTTTTAAATCAAGAAAAGTAAGGAAACTGCTAAGTGGAATCATTAGTCATATCTCTAGCTACAAATTTGTTAAAGATCTCAACATCATACAGAGCCTCGGAAACTCAGTAGATTGTAGCCGGCGATCTAACCCAATGACTGCACTTCGTAGTTCCTTACTTTTCTTGATTTAATAAAAATAATCGTGGCTATTTGGACCACCTCTCTGTATGAAAATGTACTGAGAAAACTTAGGTGGCCTTTAACTTTGTTGCTGTGTATTATTCTTTTTTAGGTTTTTCTTTGTAAATTGTAAAATAACTAAATATTATTTATATCTGAATGACTTTGTTTTTTCTGTAGTCTGTATGTAATTCTAAAACAGACCAAATATTGGAACTTAAGGTTATTTTTCTGCAAATTGTAAAATAACTAAGTACTTACCTAATCATTAGTTAGATCTGAATGACTTTCGTTTATATGATGTAAATGTATAAAATAGACCAAACACTGCAACTTTATTAACGCAAGTTATCGTTAACAGGAATAAGGCCTGTAACAGGATTTTTTAAATAAAACACTTTCCTTAAACATTTAAAGCTTTTTATTTCATTCAATCGTTTAAAATGAACTTAAATTTTAAATAACAATTGGCTACAAAATACGTTTAACAAATTCATAGAGACAGACAAGGACTTTTTTAGCCGATCTCACCAGGTTGTAACCCGAGTATTCCCCCTATACTGTGGTTAATAAATCGTATGGTTAGGGTGTAAAAAAAGTACTCGAATTACGGCGCGGCGAGTAAAAAGATCGCCGCCTGCGCACAGCCTTGCCTCCTTTCTTTCTATGCTTAAATAATAATTGATTTATTAATTAATAATGTAATTTAAATGCAATTGACAAAATTATTACTATATATAAATTTAATACTAAAGATTTTAGTAAAACTTTGGTACACAAAATACAATACAAAGCGTGTCGGGTAGGTCTCTTACACTACCAGTTAGTGCAGACATTTATTAAATCTTAACACCTTTTGTTTTTCTATATAGGTAGGTGTTATATTATCATAGGTACAACCCTTGCAGAGAATGAGGCTCTAAATCTTACAATAGAGGAGAAATGTATTTTGTTGAGTCAAGACGTAGCTGAGAAACATATGTTGTATGAAAATAACGGTATATTAGTCTCACTCTCACCAGCAACCTCAGGAGAAGCATGCCTTAAGGCATACTTGACGTGGGGCACCTTTACGTGACAAGATACTCTCTCTGGAGATATAGAAACTCATTACTTGCAGTTATAGATCAGAAACGATTAAACGGCGGCTGGTATGATGCTATGTCACTCACACAGTAGATATAGGAATCCATATAAACTCCCACAGCGCGGCACTGAGGCCAACAAGTAACCAGTCTGGATAAGTCACGCTGTATCGATGCGTTGCGTATCTTTTAAAAATTCTGTTGGGTTGTTTTGATACTTTGTAAATAATGTACATCACTTTTTTGCTAGCGAAATTTCATAGCAGCAACGCGGAATAAATCAATCATACCATAATATTAATAACTTCTAAACACAGCTTGGCAAAGAGTTTGAGGTGGTGGCAGATGGAACTAATTGATTTTTTAATGGCAACACTACTTTGCTGTCAACAGATTTGCCATTGCTGCGTGGTGTTGTCATTTTTAGGGTTCCGTACTTAATTTTTTATTGACAATGGTAAGCCCTAGGCATCATCTCAACTGATGGTAAGTGACGATGATGCCGAAGATGGAAGCGGGCGAAAGATGATGCCAAGATTCCCCAACGCAATGGGGATTTGGCTATCTTATCTTGAAGCCGGAACACATTAATGCTGTTAACACTGATGTTTGCCGGCAAGACTTAGATAAGATGGTGGTAGCTAGCCAGGTGGCCTATAAATATACCCTACCACCTACCAAACCAAATCTTACAAAGTTGACCCCGCCGGAAATCGAACCCGCGACCTCCTGATGTGAAGTGAATGGACTAACCATTACGCCACGGAGGCGGTTAAAAATACCTCAAAAGGAAAAAAAAATTGTTGTCCGCCTATCCGTCCGTCTGTCTGTCAAGACCCTTTATCTCGGGAGCGCGTGGAGGTATCGAGTTAAAATTAATACCATATACTCCGGTCTAGTCCTTTGAACCTGTGAAAAAATCAAACATCTGAGTTAACGTACAAAAAAGATACGACCGTTTATGCCGCAAAAAACGTATATTTCGACACTCTCAAGGGAATCTAAATTCATGGGGTATTTCCCGTTGACCGAGAACTATGAAATTTGGCAAGTAATACCGTCTTATAATACAAATATAGGTAAAAATCTAAAAACTATACATTTGTAATTGAATCATAAAAAATATAGTCCTTTTATAAAACAATTATGCTAGGAAAATTTTGAATCATGTCATGTGGGGTAACGTATGAAAAGACTTCAGGGCCCAAGCTTAAACAGATTTTTAATTATTTTTTTTTATAAATATAACTTTCTATTTATTATTTTTAAGCTTTTTTATCCAAAGATGTGGTGGTACGGAACCCTCGGTGAGCGAGTCCGACTCGCACTTGACCGGTTTTTATAAATTTCATTGAATTTTGCAATTATTTTCGCTTAACTGACTACTTAAGAATGAATAAAACTACCATAGGTGTGAAAGAAGGGCCCCCATTTTCTCCAAACTCTTTTGTCAAGCTGTACCTGTGTCAACCATATTTGCTGAATGTTCTATAAGTTGCCGACATTTTAAAATCGTTTTTTTATTGGCACGGGTTATATATCTTTATTTTTGTGCCAAACCAATGGGTTAAGATTTTGAAAAGAAAATTGCCCTTAGATGCTAGCTTTTAGCTAACAAACAAGAACATTTTATGCGCTATACGCTATGTTTTTTGGCGTACCTGACAATGTAATAATCTCTAAAGAAATCGAGAAATACAAACGTGCTACATGAAATTGGGCAAGTAAAGATAGTTATATTTTGACACGCTTATGAGCAAAGTCGTATTATATAAGATTTTCTAAACTTATACGTTATACACAATTGGACGGAGTTTCTTTTACATATATAATCTCCAATGTGTTTTGTTTGTTATAAACACACTTACGAAATTGATACTGGCCTTGACAAATTAGCAGAGAGTGCCAGCAGTGTTGACTTCGTCATCATATTAGCCGACGGACGTCCACTGCTGGACATAGGCCTCCCAGAAGGATTTCCATGACGACCGGATCTGCGCTGCCCGCATCCAGCGGCTTCCCGCGACCTTCACGAGGTCATCGGTTCACCGAGTGGGAGGCTTACCTACGCTACGTTTTCCGGTGCGCGGTCGCCACTCGAGAACTTTACTGCCCCAACGGCCAACCGTTCTACGAGCTATATAGACTTAATTAAATTAATCCTTTAATAACATTAATAAACTCTAGTTATATCAAGTATAAATACAAAGATAATAAAAGTTTCAATGTGGAAAAATAGAACATTAAACTAATCTTGTTATTTACAAATATACACACAATATTAATAAGTTATCACTTAAATTACTATCACAGGGGGCTATTTGAAGGTTACAATTTACTTGAATTCTTTTTAATTATGCAGGTGTAACAAAATTAGTGTACGTTTCGTCAAGTGGGACATGTAAGTACTCATCATACTGAACAACTTAGCGCACGAAACAATCAATTCGCAATATAATTTTTAGAACAGTTGCTCATAAAATGGCACCACTTTTAGGTTCATAATGCAGCTTATTAAACACGAGTGTCTTTAACTTTATATGCCTCATATACTTAGAGGTAGAATTAAGCGCCCACCTGAGTTTTATCAGTAGATTTTCATATAGAGGTGTTTCATATTTTTTTTATCTAAAGTAAGGAAACTACATAGTGCAGTCATTAGGTTAGATCCCTGTGTCGAAGAGTTCTGCGTTCTGCAGATCCTCGGAAACTCCGTAGACTTCTCAGAAGAGAGAGAGTACACAATAAATTCGCAAATATTCCATACATTTTGCGGAAAAAATCATGCTCTTTTTTTAACAGTGTGCCGAATTCATGAGGATCAGCGGAATGATGTGATCTTCGATACATTATTAGTTGGGGATCCAGCCTAATGGCTGCACTTTGTAGTCTCCTTACTTTTCTTGATTTAAAAAAAAAGTATTTGATTTTGATTGGATGTAATTTTGATTCAGGGATCCGTTTGCGAAGTGATTCAAGATTCAAGATATTTATTCAAAATAGGTGCAAATTACACTCTTTCTGATAAAATAGTGATTACATAATTTCATTTGTAAAAAATCAAGAAATAAACAATCATTAGATAATAACGTCAAAATCCAATCCGTGATATAAAAAAAAAACAAATAATGTTATTAGAACATGAAAACAATATGACACGAGAAGTTATACATTAAAATTATTGAATGTCATGAATGCCTTTGACAAGTGAAGGCCAGTTCACACGGACAGCACCCGGTCACGAGTATGACGCGAGAGTCAGCCATCGCTCCTCTCAACCGTATTAGTGCTAATGTTTCTTAAAGTTAAGTCAAGAGGGAGGAGACTCTCGTCTGAAAAAAAAACTTTAATACTAGGACACATTATAGCCAATTCAAAAGAAACAACTATCAGGGTTATTTAGGCTTCCTTAGGCACTGATTATTTTTTGATGACTTGATTTGAATTTATTTTATTGTGAACTGAATTTTCCGTTTGTGGGTCCGCGATTGCCTGAATAAAGAATTATTTATTATTATTATTATATTAGACTATTACTCTTAAACCTTAAAATATATCCTTTGGTTTAAGACTAATAGTCGACCAACTTAATGTGTGCAGTTGGATTTGTAAAAGTTCATAGGTTTTCCATACAAAATGTTCTATTGCCAGCTGCAAAAATATTTAGATTTTTAAAATATACATTTATTTTACTAAAAAGACCACGGATCCTTACTTTGCGCGGGTCCGACTGGCACTTGGCCGGTTTTTTTTTTATTCAGTTTGGTAAGTAGCAGCCCCAGTTAACGCCGCCTCCACCTATTTTGTTACGCCCTGCATAACTATGAAAGTAGAAAAACATGAGCCCGTCCGTAAATGACTATACATAAGCTACATATTTGAAAATGCGTATATCATTGGATTTATTGTAAGTACATTTAGAGGCAACATATTTTTTATAAAATAAAATTGTACAAAGTGTTCTGCATAAATCCATTACAAATCACTTATTGGTGATGGTGCAAAAAATATATGATTATACTTCACATAATATTAAATTGATCTTAAATTTAAAAATATTGGTGGGCACAAATGTTTAATACATAATAAATAAAGATGCGATCGTCCGTACCCTTTTATTACAGAAAGTCAAAACCTACCTATTGACTTTTTTTAAAATAGGTGATTTCCACTCTTCAATAATGACAAGCCTCTAATGCGCTTGAAAAAATGCATTCAGCAGCGCTAAGTTTCTCAGTACATTTTCATACAGAGAACAGCTACGATTTTTAGTGAAACTTTTATTACATCGTCTCAAGCTTTTTCGTCTGTGTGTTGCGTGACGGCAAAGAGATTATTACATCGTACCGTAGCTCCAAAACGAGAGCAGCCACGATCGTTTCGTTCTCTGTACCGTAGCTCCAAGAGTGAACCTTTTATTACATGATCGTTTCGTTCTCTGTACCGTAGCTCCAAGAGGAGTGAAACTTTTATTACATGATCGTTTCGTCCTCTGTACCGTAGCTCCAAGACGAGAGCAGCCATGATCGTTTCGTGCTCTGTAAATGTCTATAATGTGAAAAAAAGTTTAACTTTTACCGTGGTTTCATAAAACCACACACTCTTTTATTTTAATAAAGAAAAGTAAGAAAGTGCAGTCATTAGGCTACAAATCATCATCATTCCTTGGCTACAAATGTGTCGTAGAGCACAACATTCTGCAGATCCTCGGGAACTTCGTAGACTACTCAGAAGAGAGAGTACTCAGTAAATTGGCAATTTTTCCATACATTTTGCGGGGAAACATGCTTTTTTTTTATGCACTATTGGAAAACCCTAAGTTGCTCCTTGTTTTGTACAGTCTACCGAGTTCCCAGGGATCTGCAGGATGTTGTGCTTCGACACATTCGTAGCCAGGTATCTAACTTATGACTACACTTTGTAGTTTCCTTCCTTTTAAGCTATTGCATAGCCTTTATCGCGGGCTTTGAGCGCGGCGACCGAATCAAGAAATTTCGTAACGAAAATAAAACCTAACACCCCACGCTCGGCCGAGTTCTAAAAAACTTACAGTGCCATCTATTAGCGATTTGCGGTACTAAAAGGACTTAGTCAATTTTACTGGTGTAACTTTCTTAGTGTTAATTTATTACATATAAACATCCCGCGCCCCAAGGACAATATGATACTGGTAAATACTGCATAAATAAAAAATGCTATGCAATAGGTTTACCGCGGCAGTCCCCGAGTGCCACACTTCTTTTTTGATTTAAAATAATTGTGGGTGTTTGGACCATCCCTCTGTATGAAAATGTACTGAGATAATTGTGCCGCTGAGTGTATATATTGTCCTACCTATAGCATGGAGCCTGTGAAATTGCGAACGGTGACGTCACAAAGTGCTCCATGCGAATTTTGTTTACATCTGTGCCGAGCCGCCAACCGTCCACTAACTAGCACGGCCATCACGTTTTAGATTATTTTTCAATACAGTTGCTCGAAATTTTTATATGCCAGTTTACTCGACCCAGCACGAGGCTGCCTGTAGTCTGTGCGTACCTTAACACTTAAGGGGGTTCGATGAAGCTCCTCAATGCTCAATTCTCGCTAGATGGCGCCTGCTCCACAAATTTTTAGTTTTAATTTTTTTTTGAAGTCGTGGTTCCACATTTTTACCTTAAAAACGTTAAGCGCACTCTTTACATAAATATTTAACTGTCGAAAAACAAATTGCACAATTAATTGCATTGTAGTATCCAAAAATCTCGATTATATGTTCCTTCACGCAGTTTTGAACTCGACACTCACACATCCATTGAATATTGCAATCGGCAATCATCGCATTTCCGAATACAAACGAATGCTACTTCCATGTCCATCAATTACAAGATTTATCGTATAACAGAATTTGAATTCAGAACTAAGTACTTTATTGTTGTTTTGTTTAGATTCCCGCACGAACTATATAGAGCTCTAAAATTATCATTATGTATAATATACTAACGAAATTAATAAAAATATAAAAAAACAAAATAAATTCTTCAACCGACTTCCAATAAAGGGAAGGTTAAATGTTCGACAATAGGGTATTGTTTTTTTGGTTTCCTTTTTTCGGAGTGCTGACCTTAATTAGTAATTACACTGGAATGTGTTTCAGTTCAACTTCATTTAGGATATTGCTCATAGTTCTTCTTGAAACTCCAGTGGCATTAGCAACTCTCTTAAACCTTCTTAAAATAATTACTTTCATTAACATACTAATTTTTTTAAATCTGTTGGCTTCGGTTAAGACCGATTTTAATGTATGGATGTGAGGCTTGGACACTTACACTTAAGGAAGAAAATAAACTCCAGGTTGCCGAAAGGAAAATCTTTCGTAAAATTCTTGGCCCAAAGCAGAGAATCGATGGCAGTTGGAGAATCCTTAAAAACGCCGAGATCCAAGAGCTGGTGGCTGTTCCAGACATTATCGGAGAGACGAAAGCTCATAGACTCCGGTGGCTCGGTCACCTAGAGAGAATGGGAGAAGATCGCAATGTGAAGAGAGCCTATCAGGGTCAACCAACAGGTCGACGCCCGGTCGGTCGCCCCAGGTATCGATGGCGCGATGTGGTGAACGCGGACCTACGCGAGCTCCAAGCTGACGACTGGCGCGAAACCGCACAAGACCGGGACAAATGGCGAGTTCTCTTATCGGAGGCCAGGACACACTTTGGGTCGTTGAGCCAACGGAGTGAGTGTGTGAGTTGGCTTCGGTTACATAATATTTATAAACATTGAAGATAATTTTGCGTGACTGGCATTGTAAAAGTTTCCCTTTTTTTATAGATATCATCTGAAAACTTTAAATTCGTTCAATTTGGTTTTAACAACTCTTTATATATATATCGATTAACATTTTACTTTTTTGAACTGAAAATTTCTCTAGGCGCGTTGGGAAATTTTGAGATGGGAAAAAACCAACGTCACCGATACCTTGAAGTGAAAACTTTTTTGAGATTGAGAACTATAGAACTTGCAACACCGTCACCGACACCTTGAAGTGAAAATTTTTAAGATGGGAAAAACCATTGAACGCGCAACACCGTCACCGAAACCGTCACCGACACCTTGAATTGAAGACTTTTTGAAATGAGAAAAACCATAGAACGCGCGACACCGTCACCGACACCGTTACCGACACCGTCACCGACACCTGGAAGTGAAAACTTTTTGAGATGGGAAAAAAACATTGAACGCGCGACACCGTCACCGACACCATTACCGACACCGTCAACGACACCGTCACCGACACCTTGAAGTGATAAATTTTTAAGATGGGAAAAAACCATTGAAACCGCGACACCGTCACCGACACCTAGGTGAAAACTTTTGACATGGGAAAAAACCATTAAACTAGCGTCACCGTTACCGACACCGTTACCGACACCGTTACCGACACTGTTACCGACACCGTTACCGACAGCTTGAAGTAAAAAAAAAAAATAAGATGGGAAAAAACCATTGAAACCGCGACACCGACACCTAGGTGAAAACTTTTGACATGGGAAAAAAACCATTAAACTAGCGTCATCGTTACCGACACCGACACCTTGAAGTAAAAACTTTTTTGAGATGGGAAAAATGGCGTTTCAAATTATGTATATCAGTAATAATTCTTCAATGCATGAAAATGAAAAACAAACAAAAGACAGTTTGTTTTATTCTCTTTGCAAACGATTGACTTGATGCAGTGACAGTACGTAAGAGCGGCAACATGCACGCGCGTCGGTCGGTTGCATGGAGCGGCAACGTCGCGCATCTTGTGTATTTACACGACATTTGTCTCGCACACATTCGTAAATTTAATGAAAATTGAGCGTTGGTTTATTCCATAATTTTAAATGAAAGTATGTTTTTTTATTAATCTTGCGCAAACAAATACTTGAAAAAAGTTTGTAGCACACATAATTTACGCTTTATTCTGTATCCTGAACCAGATTATTGCAATTGTTTTTTGTATGATAATCGAACCACCTTAAGTAGTCGCGCTCTACTTTGTAACGCAAATGGTCGCTACCGGGCCCGCCGCACCCAGTTAATATTGTAAAGTTAATACAAACCTGCTGAATTTAAGTGAATGATTACTTTAGTACGAGTCTTTATAGTAAAAGAAAGTGTGGAAATGTATAAAAGATTGTTGTTACAAATTTTGCTTATAAAAATGGAATGACAAAGATAGGCGAAAATGAACAAAGTTTTATGGCACTTTTTACAGTCTAATAGCAACTTAGTGTTACATATATCTTCCCAAAGTACAAGAAATAATTTATAATTTTTATATTATAATATTTATGAAATCACAAAAAAAGGTCAATCATTATTTTTTTCGATTGTTCGTCGTACGTCGTCAACTTATTTGACTTTGACGTCCGTAGCACTCAAGCGCAGTGCACGAACTGGCTGGCTGGTGAGTGGGTCACCCGCGCTCTGACTTTTAATTGTTCGAAGGTACTAACAAATATCGCAAATTTTGAAAAGTTAGGACCCAAAAAAAACGGGAGGCTGGGTCGTATGGACCCATAAGCGACGACTTAAGTGTTAACATGCAGCACATTACTGACATGTTGCGCGCATCGCACCGCGCACATAATGCAACATTGCATATTCAGCATAGCATAAGGTGAAACGCAGTTGCAGCATTCACGCTAGTCTGAGCGAGACGAAGACTATGGTTAAGGTATGGCGGCCTACGAGACCTAGCGGAACCCACACCGACATTCGTAGATCAGAGAGCATCCTTCCCCGAGTGTTCCAGTTTTTACAATGGAGTCTTTACCCTATCTTTGTCTTTGGTTATCTTGCCTGTGGTATGATGGCGACAAGGAGATTATTAGTAACCAACCTATAAGTACAGTGGAGTGCGCAATAAACACTAAATCCAATCTTAATTTTTAAGGTCCAGTACGCATTGCGGTTTCTTTTTAACATCTCTATGGGCACCTTTTAAGGAAAAATGATAGAATTCCTAAAAGTGTGGTGTTCATAGCGGGTTTTGCCGTAATCGCCACGCTTGGCAGGCGGGTTGGCGATCGCAGTGTTAACAATGTGATGCGAGCAGCCTTTGTCCAGCAGTGGACGTTTTTCGGCTATGATGATGATGCCTAAAAGTGTATGAAAATCAGACCGAGTAATCCTCTCCAAGTGCTGACTCCCGGTAGCTATTATCCTCTTGCGTAGCGATATGGTTACTATGGCTACGGCAGGGCGGGCGGCGTGACCACGTGCGTCTGCTTGGCGGCCACCCTCTGGCCCTGAGCGAGGGCTCCTGCCTGCAGCGCTTTGGCCTTCAGGAACGCGTCCACGCCGTATAGCACCATTGCTAGGTACCCGAAGAACTGGAACAAAAGAGACCTGTTAAGTGGGTTCAACTTTAAATATTTAAGTGCTTTAGTGTGCACGCAATTCTAGTATATCTTCATCATCATCTTAACTACAACATTTATTTACACAAAAATGTTTGTAATTTGGTATTTACTTTGACAACCATTTTTGAGCAAAGCAACCTTGCCATACTACTTGGAAAACAGGATCGCAAATTTATCCTAGCACTGCAATTTCCTGTACAAAGAGATTTTATTCAGAACTAGGCTGTATCTATCTCACAGACAAGAGGCATAACAAGCATCATTTACGTAATTAAAAAAAACTTGCGGTGATGGAGAAGTTACCCAACAACCAAACTGCGCGCTAGGATTATCATAAACTATAAGTAAAATAAACCCTGGAAAAGCGGTCCTGAATTGTAGTAACTATACTTTTAATAATTGGTCCTTTATTTAATCCTTACCATTCATATCTAAACTGAACTGGTTTTATTTCAATCTCTCATATTTTTTTAGTAAAGCACTATACAAGCCTTGGTCTGTAATGACTGCACTGCTAACCACAGAATGATGGTCTCAAGCTGCATTGCAAGCCAAGCTGGAATAAAGGCCGAGAGCGAAGGGCTGTAATGCTAACCGCGCTGTGGCCTAGAGCAGCGCTTCGCTGTGCCACACCCTGTACACTTCATACAACGGGCAAGAAATGACATTTCAAACAAGGAATGACGGAACAAACAAAATGGCGGCGAAATCCTATACGTTCGACAACCAATCTGTATCAATCTGGGTGACGAGGGGGTGAGGTCGCAATCTAGAGAGCGGCAGGGAGTGTCCATACTGTATGTTAGTACTGATATATATACTTTGGCTGTGCTTTCGGCCATCATTAACGTGGCTCGCAAAGCAGTCATTACAGACCGTGGCAGTAATGTAGTATTATTTATTTATTGTATGGCTAAATGTTATGTCTTGGTTACAATATCATGAAACTTTGCTTCAAATAGTAAAAGACGTCTGGCGTAAGAGCAGGCCTTCCCCATAATACACTCAGCACGAGTTCGAGCCACATGCATCCAACGGTATGCTGCGAACTTTACCAGATCATCAGTCCACCTGGCAAGGGGCCGTCCCACACTACGTCTTGCGGCCCGTCGTCGCCACTCGAGAACCTTCCTTCCTCATCAGTTATCAGTTCTATAAGCTATATTCTAGTATTACTAAAGATCAATCAACATTTATAATCATTCAATTCAATATATTTATTCGAAATAGGTGCAAATTACACCCTTTCTGATAGTCATAAAATAATAATAACAATGTCATTTGTGAAGAATCAAGAAATAAACAATAATTAGTTAATAACGTCAAAATCAAATCCCTGATATAAACCAGATTATGTCATTAGAACGTGAAAACAATATGACACGAAAAGTTATACATAAAAATCAGTGAATGCATTTAACAAGAGTAGGCCACTTCACACGGACAGCACCCGGTCACGAGTATAACGCGAGAGTCTGCCATCGCTCCCATAAACCATATTAGAGGGAAAGGAACGACCCGGCTCCCGATGCGCCACCATCCGCATTAATTTATCCATCCAATTAATTTAATAATTATATTAGAGGACACATCCTTTTATTACGGCATGCATGCGTGACCCACTGGCCACTGGTCAATAGGTTAATTTAATAAAATCTATGTCGAGCATCACAATCGTCATTGTTATTAAGTACAATTACAATGGTGATAAGGCGTTCGCGCCGCCCGCGCCGCCGTGTCGATCCCGCGTTATGCGTGCCAATCGTGCTGTGTGAGTTCCGTATTTAGACGACGCGCCTGCGCAGCGGACCGGCGGCAAAGTATATACAGGGTCTTAACAAAGGTACGCACTTTTTTTAACTGGAGCATGTACTCATGAAACTGAACAACAACAAGAAACGCATGGTCAATCGCTTTTGTTTTTTTAATTAAAATGATTAAATTGCGCGGAATACGCCAGAATACGGCGTGGCGGGCCGGGGCGGTCATTGAACTTTGTCAAGACGCGGATACCAGCTGGCAGTTGATACTTTAATTAAAAAATAATAAATGCGAATTGACCATGGGTTTCTTGGGGAAAGTTGTTCAGTTTCATGAGTACAAGCTCTAGTTAAAAAAATTGCGTACCTTTGTTAAGACCCTATATATTACTATAACATACAGTATGGACACTCCCTGCCGCTCTCTAGAATACGACCTCGCCCCCTCATCACCCAGATTGATACAGATTGCTTACAGTTTGGTTGTCGAACGTATAGGATTTCGCCGCCATTATGTTGGTTCCGTCATTCCTTTTTTGAAATTTCATTTCTGGCCCGTTGTATGAAGTGTCCAGGGTGTGGTATTACGATATAGCGGCTTACAGTAGTGCAAAGAATGTACTTACGCAGAGCAACGGAAGGGTACTTGCGGGGCAGTGGGCGGCGGGGCACAGCCTACCAAACTCCGCGAATTTGCTAGGCTGGCTACAGGCTATTACTGCTAGTACCTACGCCGGTGGCGCATCGTGCGACATCAAAGGCGTTGCGCTACTGTAAGCCATATCGTAATACTGTGGTGGAACGGTACCGTGTAACCTATATGTGTACGTAACTACAGGTAGGCTTTTAAGTAATATGGTTTTATAACGACTTGAAATCCAAGTAAAGTTATAAAGAGACTTGTTTACTTCATTTAATGCTTCAAGTTATTCAATTTTAATGGCATAAAACAAACTTTCAATATTTTTATCAACAGGTTATGGTTTTTCCGAGCAGGACCTATCACCCCGTCTGAATTTCTCAAACATAATTACCCTATGGGCCTCATAAAAAGGCTCAAGAAGACCCAAAGGGCGATGGAGCGAGCTATGCTCGGAGTTTCCCTACGCGATAGAATCAGAAATAAGGAGATCCGTAGGAGAACCAAGTTTACCGACAACGACATAGCTCATAGAATAGTTAGCTAGGCAGTTAGTTATCATGCAAATCTTTTAGCTACCCCTTTGATTCACAGTTCGTCTTTACACAACTGCCCACAAAAAAGAAGTGTATTGTTTTCAGGTATGTATGTATGTTTCTTTATTCCACAATATTTTCTACCCGGCTACATGGATTTTAGGGTGCGGGTATCGCTTGATTCGTCTTGATCCTGGGAGCGACATCGGATACATCATCATCATATCAGCCACAAATCGTCCACTGCTGGACAAAGGCCTCCCCCAAGGATTTCCACGACGACCGGTCCTGCGCTTCCCGCATCCATCGGATACATTTTACCCGAATTCCCTAAATTGGGGGTTAATGTTTTTGAGCAGTCGTATTTTTATTTAATTTTAAATGTGACGAACTGCGATTATGGCGATCCATGGTTGATTATTATGATTTGATTACATAATCTATTAAAATGGATGATGAGTCTACTGCCAAGAAACCAACTTACAAATGTAATTTATTCAACTTATAGTCTATGAAGATTGCGCAGGTATCATTCAAAACATAACTTGAAAATAATCTTGATATTTGATGAGAAATGTATTTTGAGTACTTGAGTAGGTCTTTGAGATGATGATGACAATCAATCACACCAGCTCATATAGGTTCCCACCTAGGGGCTCGAGCCTACCCTGAATTAGGGCGATCGGGCCTTGTCGACCACGCAGGCCGTGCGGGTTAGTCGACTTCACACACAACCTTCGAGTTTTTTCGCAGGTGTGTGCAGGTTTCCTCGCGATGTTTCCTTCACCGTAAGAGCGTCATATAAAAGTACATATGAAATCGAATTTCGATAACACATTGGTACGTGGTAGGATTCGAACCACGACCTCCCGGACAGGAGGTAGCGGCATTTGCCATTGCGCCACCGACGCTCGATAGTAATCATGTCAATTTAATTATATTTTGTCAGACCGGTAGTCTGCGACGCGAACAGCACTTTGAGTTGCTGCAAGCAG
Source organism: Coleophora flavipennella (assembly GCA_947284805.1). Lineage (NCBI taxonomy): Eukaryota > Metazoa > Arthropoda > Insecta > Lepidoptera > Coleophoridae > Coleophora > Coleophora flavipennella. The sequence goes on along the minus strand of OX369263.1, from coordinate 17,522,686 downwards.
GTCCTCGCGTGTCCACGTGTAGGGACACGCTGGGCACGACAGTAAGTGCGTCATAGTTTGTGGGGATGCGCCACATTCACAGATATTATTTTCATCATCTGTGTAGCCCCACCTGCACAGATTGAGCAGGTATAACAGAGGTTTTGCCTCCTGACCAAAAAGATCGGACTATGTACCCACTTGTTTGGACAGAGGTTAACTTACTGTGGCACAGACAAAAGTATGCCTGCATGGATATGCAGCTGCAGCAGCTCGCGATATTTTTTTTGGCCATCTGACTATGTACCCTCTTTCTGTAGTTAGCTGTAATATTTTATCTGTAGCTAATTATCTAACTAAATAACTCACCCCCGCAGCAGAATAACTAGGCGATCCAAATGCAACGGCAATCGTTGACGCTATCAGATTGAGGAACGTCAGCGCCGCACATGCCACCAGCTCGATCTTCAGCCATTTGATGTTGTGGTACTTCTCCACGATGTGAAATACGTAGCACGCGAGCATCGCGGCCGAGAACCAGAGGCCCAGGTGGGCCACGATGTTGAAGTACACTCCGCGGCCGTTCGACCAGAACGCTGATGACTGGATGCAGATGAAGCCCAGGAGATTGAGGATCTGAAAATAGATTAATAAGATGTTTCAAACTGGATTTCGTCTCATAGTAAGCAACTTCTTCTATGTCTACTCCCGGATAGGAGGTAGTGGCCCTAGCTGTTATGCCATCGACTATCTTCATCTCTCTGGTCATATAAGTACTATAAAGCTTTTTGATGTGTAACATCTTTGCTCTCGCTTTCCTGCAATTTGTGGGAGTGATTTCGTGAAATGGGACGGAAATGTGTAACAGGAAATGCGAACGTTTTTTAATTCTCGAAAACTAAGGTTGTCATAGCCATGCCGCCTAGTGTGATGGCAAAGGCAAAGATGACATACTACTATTCGAAGGGTCGGCCCGTGAATTTACGACCCGATAATTAATTAATTTCATAAGTACTTTGTCACATGTTACACATCATATGCGAGTACTGTAGGTCTCGTTTTATTTTTTATGCATTGATTCATTTTTTTTTTCATGTGATAAACGTTTAAACAGTCATGTATATTGTTTCCAAAATTAATGAAGTACTGTCAATTGATTCAACATCAATAATAGTTACTATTGCAAAGTTTCATCAAAATTGTTATAGCCATTTTTGATTTTTGCAACTTGTTTTTTTGTTGTATAGCAATCAACAGCTGAAACAATCGACAAATTATCAAATCTATTAATACTAGTCATACAAACAAATATGTTATCATGAATTCAATAATTGGAAATGCTACACATTTTAAAAAATCAACTTCCATCGCAACAGCTTAGTAAATTTTTTTTGGTTTTTGTTAACTTTCCAAAAACGTGCAATACCAATTTTGATAAAGCTTATATGCAAACAACTTGGCAGCATACCCTGACAAATAAAAAAAGAATCATAAAAATCGGTCCACAATATGCGAAGATGTAACAAATATACAAAAAAAACCTTACCACTCCGGGAGTGCCAACAGAACAGAAGTGAAAACTTTTTACAGTTTTATAAGTTTTGACCCTCCAAGTGTTCCTGGTGCCCAATGTGCCTAAAGAAGTTTTCACTTCAAAAAACAGTCGAATTGAGAACCTCCTCTTTTAGGAAGTCGATTGAAGTGTTGAAGACATAATGATGTGAACTATTGAACATCAAAACCATTCTAAAGCTAATAAAGATACAAGTGCTTACAATGACAGCAACTTTAATGTTGCCAGGTGGAGTCCTGAGGTACGAGGGATCGAACCACGGGTCGATGATGAACACCGTGTTGGTGGCGCCCGGCACTGGCTGCACCGCTTCCTGCTGGTTCGGCGTCATTTTGTGTACAAGTTATGTACTTACATCTATCGGCAAATAATAAACTCCTTTAAAAATTAGCATTAGTATCGGGGATTTTGTTGGTAGATATCATGATGGAAGTAGTTAATATTGCAAGTAACTGAAGTAACTAGTATCTCATCTGTGATATTGCACTTCAAGGCTGCCATACAAAAAACATATAAAAAAATTCATACAAATGTTGATCTGACACAGTCATTTTAATAAAACTTGCAAAAATACAACCTGACACAGTTGTTTTAAAAATAATTGCAAAAACACAATTTTTCATACACAGTTGCTTTAAAAAATATTGCAAAAATACAAAAACATACAATTGTGTGTAAATTGATATGGGTGAGAGCATAATATAATTTTTATGGAATAGACACAGATCACAAGCTACAAAAGGCTTGCATAATCTTTCGGCAATTTAAAAGGCTACTAGGCAAATCATGGAGGCATATTGGCAAAAATCATCTTATTTTTTTCATCCACAATTGGTAAACCCTTGACATCATCTCACTTGATGGTGAGTGACGATGATGCCAAAAATGGAAGGAGGCTTACCAAGATTCCCCAGCGCAATGGGGAACTAACTGGCTATCTTATCTTCAAGCTGGAACACATTAATGCTGTTAACATTGTTGTTTGGCGGCAAGACTTAGATAAGATGGTGGTAGCTAGCCAGGCGGGCTTAGAAAATGCCCTTCCACCAACCAAACCAAGTCAACAAAGTTAGACACCGCCGGGAATCAAACCCGCGACCTCCTGATGTGAAGCTAGTAGAGTGAACAATTATGCCATGGAGGCAGTTAAAATGGCTTAATACAGCTGTTATTAGACCAATAATCACCTCCAGTGCTATAGCTTGGTGGTTGAGAATCAAACTTTACCTGCAGCAATTTCAGAGACAGGCCTGCTCTGCTATTACACGTTGCATGTAGATGACCCCCACAATAGCCCTAGAGATGATTCTAAACCTACCACCGCTTGACCTCTTCGTCCAACAAGAGGTTTCAATGGAGGCCATTCACCTCAAACAATTGGGCCTGTCTCTGCTACGTAGGGTGGTTGAGTTTCAACCCCTCTTAGAAGCCCCTTGTGATACCATTCCTACAAATCATGTGTTCCATAAGCATTATCAGATACAACTGAATGGTGAAGACGGGAACCAATCGGGTATTAATGACGTCCGCATCTACACTGACGGCTCTAAAATGGAGTCCGGCACAGGTGCAGGCATCTTCTCATTAGATTTAAATATCCAAGCATTACTGGCACTGAGTGAACTTAGTTTCATATTCCAATGTAAATGTGTTGCCATCACACACGCTGCTACCGCAGTCATGAAAAAAGGTATCACAAACTACTGAATTAGGATACTCTCAGACAGCATGGCCGTACTACTGGCTCTGGAGAACTACACCACGAACTTCAGTCTTATCTACGAATGTCACCTTGCACTGGAGCGAATAGCTTCAGTTAACAGGGTCACCCAGCAATGGATAAAGGGACATGTATAGCAACTCATTGGGAAACAATACAGCTGATAAACTGGCTAAAAAGGGTTCTCAAACTACAGTAGCTGGCCCTGTGCCACTCCTGCCAATCCCTTTTGGACAACTGCGCTCATAGACAAGGCTGCATGCCATTCATCAACACAATGCCCACTGGGCTGATCTAGCTAGCTGCAGGCAGTCAAAGATTGGTTTGACGTAACTTAAAACCACAATTGGCCCAGAAACTGTTGAGCCTCAACCAACACAATCTTTGAATAGAAGAAACTGCTGAGCCTGAACTGATGTAATCTTTGGATAGTTGTAGGCACTATTAACGGGCACCTATCCTTGAATAAGCAACTATTCATCAAGAATGTCACAGGCAGGCCGGGGTTCTCTTGAGGCAGAAGAAACTGTCAGTCATGTGATCCTGGAATGCACTGGTCTGACCAAATACCGGGCAAAAATCCTCTATGACTAGGCTAGCTCCTAGAACCCTGTGATTGTCCCAGGAGACTGTGCTTCTGGAAGGAGCTGAGTTGGCTAGACTAGCCAACCAGACCTGCACACATAAAGGACCGAAAAAGAGTAAATGCGGAAACAGGAGCTCAATACCAATACCAATGGAAAGAAAGCAAATTTCACTAATGACCTAGGTCAGTTTTTAGCTTTTGAAGGTTTAATACAAAAATAATGAGAAATTATTGGAAACATGCAGTTTCTAAGAATTTCTCGAAACTTCCTGTGCAAGCCATTGAATGCAGGCTGCGAGTCATCATGGAAATCCTTGGGGGAGGCCTTTATCCAGCAGTGGATGTCTTTTGGCTGATATGATGATGATGATGCAGTCACGGGTTTGCTTTAGTATCTTGGTGCATGCGAAGAGGGCTAGAAGAGGGAGGGAAGATAGATGGGGGTGAATATAGTCTACCCTCAAAATCCCCAGGTGCGGAAAGTTCTGGTTATTTTTTTATGAATTTTATAAAATTCTATTTTGAGGTTATGTTTCCCCTTTTTCTCGCCATAGACAAACTTTTGATATAGTAAAATGTTTTATTTCTACAATAGAAAGAGATTCGACTCGATAAATTATCGAGTCTCGATTCGAGAGTCGACTAAGAAACTCAAAACTGTAGGAAGAGTGTGGTACAGGGAGGTTTAAATGGAAGCGGGAGCAAGCGAAGCGAGCTCGGACTTGCGGAGCACCCCGAAATGGATCCTTTAGGTTCGGAGAGCTCGCCTCCCTACACAGTCGTAGTGTTAGGTTTAACATGAGAACGCAGAAGTAGGAGCCCCAAAGGGGCTCTGTCTACTAACAAACTCATGTCAACAGTAATAAAGTAATCCCGCAGTCACCCCTGTGCAGCCTCAATTTAGACAGCATGCTTAACAGCTGTTAATTGCCTGCAGATCAAATGCTTAATGAGGTTAAAAACACAAAAAGTTAAAGAATTTGTAAATTCTTTCATTACAATAATCTAACAATGTAAATAAAAGATTGTGACTAGCATCAACAAAAAACATAACATAGGTAAAATAAACAATAATAGCCTCATTATCATTAGTTCTGATAAGAAAACAAAACAACTCACCTAAGTACAAGCAGAAACCTCTACAACTCACTGTATTTTATTGTAGAAAGATTAGATTTTAGAGGATTTTACGCACTAGCACTGATGAACTACTGATAAGAGATGCGGTTCCTGCCTCGAGTACACTCATGTCTCCTTGACACGGAATTACGAACGGTCCGTGATCGTGATAAATGCATCACTGACTCATATTTACAAATAGACGAACGAACTCCGAAGACCGTGTGTGGTGTAATGATCTTGTAAGTACTGCCGAGATCAGAATTTTAGAGAAATCAAACTGATAGTCGACGATGACGGACATATCCTGTAGTAGAATAGATACGTTCCTAGAATCAACATTAAAACTTTCTTCGACGCATTTCACATTTCACCTCAGAATAAAAAATATAATAAAAGTAATGCTTTAGTTGTTCTGAGCATCTACCAAATAAACACAGATGACTTGTGCTGACTAGGTATTAAATTCTCTTTGGTGCTGACTGAGTACAGTGTTGCCAGATTTTTTTCCACCTTCCCCTCTAGATGCATTTAAAAACCCCCTAGTTTCTTAAGTACGATTTATAAAAACCTCTGACGAATTTCGTAATGTCTTGTTCGAATTCAGATTGATCTAACATATAAGGATTAATAGGTACATACAAGCTAAATAATATTGACATCTAAAAGCTATTCATTGAGACTATTCCAATGAGCCCAAACACGATTCATCTGCTGTAAGTTGATGAGGAGTTGGGTATCCTGTAAATTCTAGACGATGCTGCACCATCAGGTCAAAGTTACTACGTTCTATCTAAAAACTATTGATTGGGACTATTCCAATGAACCCAAATACGATACCTCTGCAATAAGTTGGCGATGAGGAGTTAGGTATCCTGCAGATTCCAGGAGATGCTGCAACATAAGGTCAGGGTTACCCTGATTTTATAATATTATTACAGTAATAGGATTATCAAATTTTGAATCGATCAGACCTGTATAAATAAGTTACCCACATTCCTTCATCACCTAGATAAGAGCTGATGATCCTCAAACGGCTGAACAGATCTTCATAAATTATAGCTAAGAACCACCTCGATCACGTAAGCTTTCAAACAAAAAACCGCATCAAAATAGATCCATTCGTTTAAGAACTACGATGCCAAAGACAGATACACAAATACACACGTTAAACTTATAACACCCCTCTTTTTGTTTCGGGGGTTAAAAATGTTCAGAAGGCCAGGTGTAAAAGTTGCAAGGATTGCAAAAAACCTTTAGGAATTCCCCTAGACAGATTTAGTGAACCCGAAACTTCCAAAAACTCTCAACAACCTGCAAAAATTCCTAGAATTTATGGAAAACCTCTGAATTTAGCAACACGGATTGAGTATAACATGACCATAACATGACACCACCATGACATAGATTCTGCCACTGAGCATATAATCACCTACGGTTTTAAGAGACCGAAGTGCCATATAAATTGAGTTAAATCGATTTAGTATGACGACAAATCCATTTTAATTGCCAACATTTTAAACAGTGACTTTATATCCTTTTGTTCAAATGTCATATTTGACAATAGTGCTGGGATGAGTTTCGATCTAGATGCGTAATTAGTGATGTTCTACTTTGTGTTTTATCGATATCAAATCTGCAATATTCAGCCTTTTTTATGGCGTGAGTGCGTTTGGCTGCACCTCAGCTGATGGTAAGTGCCGATGCAGCCGAGGATGTAACATGGAAGCTCAAATAATACATATTCTCTCTCGTCTTGAAGATTCATAAATTATACGAATCGAGAAATACAGACGCCATTCTGTCATTTTTATAGGTATAAAAATAAAAAAGTGTTAATAGTAGTTTTAATTCGCATTTTAATAAATCACAGTATACTTGCACTAAATGCAGTCAGCCGAAATTGAATATAATATGAGAATACAAGATTCTTCTGAAATACCAGTTTTTTAACTGCAGATTTTACTCGTGAAACTTGAAATTTCCCCCAGCAACCAATACATAAAGCCAAAAAATTTAGTTCCCATACAAATTACGAATAATTAAAAGGTCCAAAAAAATTGAGAATAGAGTACCTAAAGGTTTCTTCGAGAAAATTATTGTTTCACGAGTACAAATTACGATAATTTTTTTCGGGTATTTTAAGACCCTATTATATGCTATCTACACAGCCATGATGGAAAAATAAAGGAGATAATAAATATAGGGAAAATTTCTTCTATCTAATATGAGGTTACAATGGATTTATTTTTAAACGCGTTCAAGCCCTGCAAAAATTACTGGACGTTTGAAATATCATCTAGGGGAGGGGTGCAACCGCACGCAGGCACGTTCTGGGCACCGCCGGCACCAAATGGTATGGGACGACCAGTTTCGGCGACAGCACCCGCTGACAAAATGCAATTGACGACCGAAAACGTCGCCGGACCTGAACGCGTCAAAAAGAAATCGACCAAAGTTGCACGAGATTTACATAACACGAATATAATTTTAAAATGTCAAAAGTAAATTTTATATGCTTTGATTGTTGCCACGAGAGAAGGCCATATTGTCACGAATTGCTGTCCCTATTTGACGACTGTAAGTAGGGGTCAAAGAAGAATTGTTGTCACGCTCTCCCCCTAAAACCGTAAATAATAAGATTTTTTTTATAAAACTACAAATTATGAGAGATAATTTAAAGAATGCACTTATTTACAGAAATGGTTACTGTATGAATATGTTGTTCCATTGTGATTTTCTAACTAACTGGTAACTTTGACTTTTTCCAAACTTTATTTTAAGTTCTCATTTTTGGAAAACTTGTTATTTATTATAGTAATTATATTATTATAAGTTATTTATTATATTAATATATATTTAAACAGTATTAAACTATTAGACACTACTTATATAAAGTTACTTATATAAGTAGTGTCTGTGTGCTTCTTCTGGGTCCATCAAATCAGCGCTGTGGTCTTTCCAGACAGCATATGCTGAGCTGCTACCTATAGTGATGGGCACCCACTATTATTCCCTTTTTTGGGGCCCTTACTCCAAAATAAGCATTTATGTCCCTCACGTTGGTGTCTTTTGTTTGTAATGTGATAGGCATCATTGTCATAGTTGTGTGGAGGTGTGTTACAGAACCCTCGGAGCGCTAGACCGATTCGTACTTGGCCGGTTATTTAATGTATATGCATGTACATATCACTGAATAAAAGTATTTCATTACATCTTTCAACACTTGACGTCATTAAAAGCAGTTTTCCTTTGTGTTACTATCTAGTCAATGGAAAAATAAAATCCAATGGACAACTTTGACTTAATGCAACGATTTTTTCCCCAATAATTAACACTGTAAGTTAACAGCCATTTATTTGGCTTTATTTCACAATGTAACCCCATCGGGTTTTCCCCTTGTGTAACATTATCACACAAGATAGTGTTACCAGGGAACAAAGGAAAACAGCTTTAAATGACCAATTGTTGAAAATTGAAATGAATTAAATAGAATACATTTATTCAAGGTATTTATTTTTTGTTCTTAGGTAGATGCATAACTGTGACCTAACAGAAACAACAGAAGGGCAGTTTCTACAATCAGAATCACAAAGTACACAATTTTTTACTTGTTAGTAGTGAAACTTAAAAGAATTAAAGTTTCTTATACCTATGCCAGTTACACGTCTTTATAAGCCATGAAGATTATAATGGAACAACGTATTCGCCTATGCAAATGAATTTATCGTAATATTTATTTACGGTTTAGGGGTGACATAAATAGGGCGTGTGATGACAACAAGGGGTCTTACTCTACTTTCTATTTGGATTTTCCATGCTGCTCTGCTTTCTTACACGCGTCTGCTACAGATACTTCTTGCGATGCATATTTTATATTAATTTTTTGACATGCGCGTCTTAGTAACAGTAAGGCGAGCTTTTTATACAACAATTCTAGTATGGTTTTTGCATGTTTCTTGCAAGTAAACCATGCAGAATCACACTGCACTCCAAACACTGTGACCGCTATTTGTATTACATTCCTTTCATACAAATTATTTACTAATTCATTTTCTGTGACGTCTGTTGCAGTCTGCACCATTTTACATAAATTTATGGTAGGGTATGTAAGTGACAATTTGTCCTGCCACCACTCCCTTAATTTGGTGTAGTCGTAGATGGAACTTTCGGGATTTTCGACACTTAAGCAGCTCTTGCATTCTTCACAAGTATTATTTTTCAACATCCTTGATGCCAGGTACCCACTAACATAAACAACAGCTTGTCCAGATATTTTCGTCAATTCTTCCTCAATGGTGGCATCTTGTTCTTCAAAGAATTCAGGGGGCCAATGCAGGTAATGTATTTTTCACTTTACCAAACTTAAACCACACCGTTTTAGCCATAAATCTGCCTTTTGGTATGCCACTAAACAAAAGTGACCGTAACAGGCGTTACGAAACGGCAACTAAACTAAGCTGTGCTTTCACATGCTACTATTTGAACCGTCTGCAGGAACCATTCGGTTACGTCAAATGCGGCATGCCACTAAATTTTAGAAGCCGATTTAGCGCGCTCTAATGTCATATTTTGACATTTAACATTAGTTCTCATTTCGTGGTAAAAAAGTTGCTTGCGACCTACTTTTTCAGTGCGAATTCACAACGTTACGTACAAATAAGTAATATGTGAAGTGATTAATGTTCAAACAAAATGTTCGGAGCCTTCTGGAAGGTTTATACGAGAAAAGAAAATTCTCCAGAAAAGAAAATGTGGGCTTTGTTGGTCTTTTTGACCATATACAAAACGAAAACATAAAGGCTAACAAAGTCTCTCACCCGAGACGTATTTGAGGACCTAAGGCATCACATTCAGTCACTCATCAGTCAGATGGAATCGACGTGGAGACAAAGGTAGGTTAAGTGTGTTCTAAGGTTACGTAGGTACCCTGCGACGATTTTTCACTTTACACCCGCGATATGCATGTTTGTTACTCGTTCACTCAAAAGCATGCTAGCTACTGGCATGTACCCTCGCGGAGAAGATGGGGAGGAGGGATTCCATGCACTAAACAGCTAGCCTTTATAAGTAAATTTCACATCTCTTGCATGCTTAACAGGCATGTTGTCATTTCGACACACCATGTAAGGTATTGGCATCCCAGTAGGTAGCTAGCATGCTACCTATAGGCATGTGCATCTAGGTTTTTAAGTCACCTTCCTAATAACAACATAACCATGCTAAATTTGACAATGGTAAGAGAAAGGTTAATTCCTTATCCCAGTTAGCTGTGTGAAGGGAAATTAAGGAGGTACCGGCTGCATGGAGCGAGATGCAGTAAAACAGGAATAAGGACTTGAATTGATCTTCTGATAAGTTAATGATGAGTAATGCCACTGAAGTACTTAAGTATAAAAATGATTAAAGTTGTAAATTTTCAGACCTTTAGGTACTTATTATCACCTTTACAGTTTCCACAGAATGTATAGAATCCCAGGACTGTATTGATAGCACACCATATTATGGCCATTGTTTGCCCAAACTCCCATGAAGAAAGGTACTTCAACAGGAAACAATATCATTCCTAAAACTGTATGATAGTAAAGTTGATGATGGTTAAACAATTCCTATGTAGTTTATCAGCATCATGCTAATTTTTTATTTATTTTTAGATATGTTTAGCAAACATGCAAATACTGACTATGGACTCCAGTAATAACAGACACCGAAGGTACATGACTCCAAGCCTCCAAGGTGTGGGAAGATAACCCTCTACAGTCTACACCCACATCTTCAACATGATGTAACCACTGGTATTGAACTGGTACATCTCTTAGGTAAAAATAATAAAACATCAAGTTTTTATAAATATGAAATAAGTAAACAGGTACAAGACAATTACACATGGCTACAACTTATATGACAAAACATAAAACTAATCAGTTACACTAAGAAAAGTTGTAGCACACCCCGGACACTGCGTACAAGGTCGTGAAATGACATTTGTAAATACAAATGACAGATCAAACAAAATCACAGCGAAATCCCATATGTTCGAGAACCAAACTGTATCAATATGGGTGAAGAGGCGGTGAGGTTGCAATCTAGAGAGCGGCAGGGAGTGTCCATACTGTATGTTAGTACTAATATATATACTTTGGTTGTAGTGCATCTCCAGGTTTACCACTTTCAATCCATATTAAGTAATGAATTTACTAGCATTATGGATATCCCCAGTGGTCATCTCTCTCTCAAGTTAAATTAAATTTCGAAAAACCTAAAAGCTTTTAGGTAGCACTCCCCGGACACTGTGTACAAAGTCGTGAAATGACATTTGTAAATACAAATGACAGAGCAAACAAAATCACGGCGAAATCCCATACGTTCGAGAACCAAACTGTATCAATATGGGTGAAGAGGCGGTGAGGTCGCAATCTAGAGAGCGGCAGGGAGTGTCCATACTGTATGTTAGTACTAATATATATACTTTGGTTGTAGTGCATCTCCAGGTTTACCACTTTCAATCCATATTAAGTAATTAATTTACTAGCATTATGGGTATCCCCAGTGGTCCTCTCTCTCAAGTTAACTTAAATTTTGAAAAACCTAAAAGCTTTTAGGTAGGTACCTACAAGCTTTTTACGATCAAAGTACTCGTCAATATGAATCAATCGAGGCCAAACTCGATGGGGTTGTGTCGTTTTATTGCGGAGTTCCTATGGCCACCTTCAGCTCCATGTCATCATAATATTGCATTGTCACGCGATATACATATGCATGCAAAATTTCAGCTCATCGGAAACTGGAAAGTGGGTCTAATTTAACTTGCAAGATTTCATTACAGACACCACGACAAATGAAACTAAATAGCTTCTACCTTCCAGCTCCGGCATCAGATCAGCTCCATGTCATCATAATATTGCTTTGTCACATGATATACATCATCATCATCATCATATCAGCCGAAGGAAGTCCACTGCTGGACATAGGCCTCCCCCAAGGATCTCCACGACGACCGGTTTTGCGCTGCCCGCATCCAGCGGTTTCCCGCGACCTTCACCAGGTCATCGGTCCACCGAGTGGGAGGCCTGCCTAACTACGCTTTCCGGTGCGTAGTCGCCACTCGAGAACTTTACTGCCCCAACGGCCATCTGTTCTACGAGCAATGTGCCCCGCCCACTGCCACTTAAGTTTAGCAATTCTGAGAGCTATGTCGGTTACTTTACCTACCTTATACCTATACCTCTATATTATTGTTATATACCTACTCCTCTGAAGGTTGGAGGCTCTACACTCGAAGTTGTTACCGAATATGTATACCTGGGACAAACAGTCCAGTTAGGTAGGTCCATCTTCGAGAAAGAGATCAATCGTCGAATCCAACTCGGCTGGGCAGAGATCGGGAAGCTTCGCAATATCTTTACGTCCCACATACCGCAGTGTCTTAAGACCAAGGTCTTCGACCAATGTGTGTTGCCAGTGATGACGTACGGAACTGAGACATGGTCGCTTACTATGGGCCTCATAAGAAGGCTCAAGGTCACCCAAAGGGCAATGGAGCGTGCTATGCTCGGAGTTTCTCTGCGTGATCGAATCAGAAACGAGGAGATCCGTAAGAGAACCAAAGTAACCGACATGATATACAGATGCATGCAAAATTTCAGCTCAATTGGAAACCCGGGAGTGGGTCAAATTTAACTTACAAGATTTCCTCACAGACACCAAGACAGGTGAAAGTAAATAAAAGCTTGTAAAAATATGCTATTTGCTTTTGAAAAGTCCATATCTACTTATAGGTTACAGTTTCTCTTGGTCAATCAGCTGATGGATTTGTATAAAGAGTATTTTGCAAATAGACTATTGGTCTTTGGGGAAATTTGTTCAGTCTGATTGAAGCCCTGTCAGTTAACAGATCCTGCACCAATTTTGTTAAACCCTGTATAATACCATATGCATTCCTTATGTTAACTGCTTTGCATTTCTAGGCTGGGACTGCTCCCGAGTTACAAGCTCGTCGCAATTATGGTCTGGCTTGGCTAGAAGGAAGAGAGCACTAAAGATTTTAATGCGGATGGAGGCAGGAAGGACAAGTATTAATAAGGAAGAAGGATAATGCTAAAATTAAATAGGATTAATAAGGAAGAAGGATAATGCTAAAATTAAATAGGGTGTTTTATGCAGTGTATTAGATTTCTATGCAATATAGGTAGGTATGATGCCAAGGGCATACCAGTTGTGAATAAAAAAATGTACCTAAGTAAATAAAAGACTTCAATACTATGGACTTACTTTTTTAATATATCCCAGTAAATCAGTTTAATATTAGTATAACATTAATCTGCGAATTGTGAGTCGGTCAACAACATAAAAGACATCTACGAGACCTATAGTAGAAATGTTTTACATTAAGTCAGATTCCTAAGCACAAGTATGACTTGCATGGGTTTATTGTACCCCTCGGGGCAGTTGGCAGTTTTCCACGCACGGGTCCAAGTCCTGCTGCTATTCCACTGATGAACTGCCACTATGCTGCGGTGGCGCCTCATATACCACCACTGAACCTGTAAAACATAAAAGTTGTCTTAAAACAATTGTTTGTTCAAGTTCAGTGTAAGTAAACGTTACAAATATTATGCGATTCAATCCCTACTAATCCCTACTAATATTATAAATGTGAAAGTAACTCTGTCTGTCTGTTACGCTTTCCCGCAAAAACTACTGAACGGATTTGGCTGAAATTTGGTAGGTAGACAGATTAGGACCTGGGTTAAGACATAGGCTACTTTTTACCACGCTGCGCACCCTCGAAAAGTCATAGAAATGTGGTCCACGCGGGTGAAGCCGCGGGAATCAGCTAGTTCATTATATTTATTCAAAACTAGCTGTCTCGGCGAACTACGTACCGCCTTACATTACATTATACTGCCCTACATACACTACACTACCCTACCCTACACTACCCTACCCTACATACACTACACTACACTACCCAACCCTACCCTATACTTTCCTACCCTACACTACACTACCCTACCCTACCCTACATACACTACACTACCCTACCCTACCCTATACTACACTACCCTACCCTACCCTACCCTACACTACCCTACCATACATACACTACACTACCCAACCCTACCCTACACTACCCAACCCTACACTACGTTTAAACCTTCTCTGGACTTCCACAAATAATTCAATACCAAAATTAGCCAAATCGGTCCAGCCGTTCTCGAGTTTTAGCGAGACCAACGAACAGCAATTCATTTTTATATTTTATATATATAGACTTGCTGTCCCGGCGAACTACGTACCGCCTTACATTACACTACCCTACCCTACCCTACCCTACACTACACTACCCTACCCTACCCTACACTACTCTACCCTACACTACCCTTCACTACTCTACACTACCCTACACTACACTACCCTACCCTACACTACCCTACCCTACATACACTACACTACACTACACTACACTACACTACACTACACTACCCTACACTACACTACACTACCCTACCCTACCCTACCCTACATAAGAACCTTCTCCTGACAATAACGAACTCGACAAAAAAAGAATTAGCCAAATCGGTCCAGCCGTTCTCGAGTTATGCGCTTACCAACACATTTTGCGATTCATTTTTATATATTAGATATAGATAGACTAGTTATCCCGGCGAACTAAGTACCGCCTTACATTACATTACACTGCCCTACCCTACCCTACACTACATTACACTACACTACCCAACCCTACGTTTAAACCTTCTCTGGACTTCACAAATAATTCAATACCAAAATTAGCCAAATCGGTCCAGCGTCGGTGGCTCAACCGGTAACAACTCGGTCCATCTAACCAGAGGTACCGGGTTCAAATCTGGACGGCCAATGTACCAATGAGTTTTTCAAAAACTTACGTACATACTTACCGATTGCTTTAACGGTGAAGGAAAACATCGTGAGGAAACCTGCACACGCCTGCGAAGAAACTCGAAGGTTGTGTGTGAAGTCGACCAACCCGCACTTGGCCCGCGTGGTCGACTAAGGCCTAATCGCCCTGATTCAGGGTAGGCTCGAGCCCCTCGGTGGGGACGTATATGAGCTGTAATGATGATGTGCAAATTACACTTTCTGATGGTCATAAAATAAATAAAAATGGTGTCGATTCAGTGCGACACGATTTAACTTATTTGACAGAACTAAACTAAATTTAAGCATTCTATCCTTGTCTTTTCGATACAGAAAGTAAAAGACAGAATGCGTAAATTTAGTTTAATCCTGTCAAATAAGTTAAGTCGTGTTACACCGAACCGACACCAATGTCATTTGTTACTGTGTCTGGGTTTGTTCTGTGTCTGGGTGTTAAATATATCTATATATGTATGTATTTAAACATATATAAGTATGTATATCAGTCTCTGGTAACCCATAACACAGGGAATCCTACTTTGGGGCCAGATGACCATGTGTGATTTGTCCCAGAATATTTATATTTGTGAAGAATCAAGAAATAAACAATAATTAGTTAATAATGTCAAAATTCAATCCTTGATATAAACCAGATTCATTAGAACATGAAAACAATATGACATGAAAAGTTATACATAAAAATGATTGAATGTCATTAATGCCTTTAACAAGAGTAGGCCAGTTCACACGGACAGCACCCAGTCACGAGTATAACACAAGAGTCAGCCATCAGCAAATTATATTTAATTTTAACAGCTGCAATACTTACATATGATAACGATGTGGCAGTGGTGACAGAGCTGAAGTCTCTTGGTATGTCCAAGGGAATGGAGATTTCAAGACTTTTCCTGTAATATATAATTAATCATATCAATAATAACAACAGAAAATATCTGCAATGATCGTCCGCCCATCAAAAGTTACCCCAAAAAACATTATGAAAACCTGATCCTTAAAAACGTTAACTACTTTTCTTACAACGCCTATAGTAATTAGGTAATTTCATAAATATATCACCTCCACGGGTAATGGCCAGTCCACTCATTTCACACCAAGAGATCACAGGTTTGATTTCCA
Source organism: Coleophora flavipennella (assembly GCA_947284805.1). NCBI lineage: Eukaryota > Metazoa > Arthropoda > Insecta > Lepidoptera > Coleophoridae > Coleophora > Coleophora flavipennella. The sequence continues at coordinate 17,506,672 of OX369263.1, read as the reverse complement.
GCAGCTCTGATTCTTCGAAGCCTGCCTAGTTAGGTACCATTATCTTATGTTCCCCATTGCGTTGGGGAATCCTGGTAAGCCGGCTTCTATCTTAGGGCGTCATCATCATTTACCATCTAGTGAGATGGTGCCAGTTTTACCAATTGTAGATAAAAAATGACATATGCTTTATTTCAAATTTAGGATCCATATATATTTCTCTGAAAACTAAAGATTAAAAACTTGTCATAGAAAAATATACTCACGAAGTCAGGAGATTGTGATTGCCCATCATGCCAGGCAACTCTAGTGCTACATCGAAAACTTTTTGGTTTCTGTGACATGTGAGTCCACTTGAGAGGGCAGCCCTCCTGAGTGCAGTCCAAGCAAAAGACGTCTTACAAAACTCAGAATTTCTTTGATCTGAGCTTACATAAGGTATTTGGATAAACTTCTTGGATAATGTTCTTCTTTCTATCATCAATGAGCTTACAAAAGGTATTTGGATAAACTTCTTGGATAATGTATCAGCCGAAAGAGGTCACTGCAGGACAATGCCCTTCGCCAAGGATTTCCACAACGACCAGTTCTACGCTGCCCGCATCCAGCGGCTTTCCGGGACCTACACCAGGTCTGTCCTTCTTTATAAACAGCAAACAGCAAACAATTATAACAATATCCAGCCAGAGCTCGAACGAAGATTTATATTTACTTTGTTCAAAATAACAAGTGTCAAGTCGAGTTTAATCATGTTTTTTTTATTCATTCTGCGTTTAGTGGTACTACTAAACAAGGAAAACGCTATACCAATTATATATTTTCATCTCTTTTTAGCTAATCATTCCTTACTGTTATTGTATGTCAAAACTAAACTCATAGACAATCTTCGCTTTTTTAAAAATAACACCTCATTTCCAGCTGTTTCCGGCTTGCACAAAGAGTAAATTTTTGAAAGGTGTTGCTACAAATAGTAGTGATCTGTGGAAAGAGGTAGCTTATGTTTCGTTTCAGTTATGCTAGTAAAGTTTTAGTTTACGTATTGCAAGAAAAATAGTAGGGTACCGTTTGCACCATACGTTGAACGATTGTGAAACTTAAACTTTGCGACAACCAAACAGTTTTGGTAATTAGTAGCATTTGCTCCCAGGTATAGAAATTACATGCAGTTCTTCATCTTCAGATGAAACTATAACTTTTTTTGTTTGATTCTTCTCCATCGTCCTTTTCGCCTGTTACATCTATTTCATTTTCTTTATTCTCTTCACCGAAAACATCATTGTGAAAACCAGTTAACAAAAAATTTGTATCTTTTTCACAGTTTGATCCTCTGATATGAGGTGCACTCATTTTAGTTATGATTGCTGTTTTCAATGCCCCTATTAAATGTGCAGCTGTAGGGTTCTGCTAAAAACTGCCAAAGTTTTCTAATCTAAGTCTGCGACATAATATGCTAAGCCCTAAATTGGGGGTCAAATTCCGCTAAAATTGCAGAATTCTGTTAAATCTGAGCACGCTGCTAACAGACGACGAGACGAGACGAGACGATAGACTATGTATAATGCGTGCCACTGAAGATGAAACTTGACACATCCACCACGTAAAACATTAAAAGGACAAAGTAGGAAGATGGTTTACAACGCACGCGTACACCTATATGTCTAAAGAAGCAGGGGATGATGGATTTTGGTGCATCGTGTGCCAAATTGAAATGGCCGATAGGAGGGGTCAGTAGTTATCCCTTCAGCCCTCGTAATCTTTCCTATGCCCTATGGATTTTTTTAAATCAATTTATTGTCAATTTTTAAAGAACTCCAAAATTTTGCATTTAAACATGAATTTAAAAAAACTATTGGGTGTAACTTCAAAGTTTAAGTTTTATTTTGATGTGCACTGTAGTATGATGCTACTAATCTTAAAATTACTATTTAAGGGCGGAGCAGACCAAACGTGCGTGGCGTGGCGTGGCGTGGCTGCGCGTGCACGCATGGGTTTGAAATGTACTAAATTCTATGAAAGCTGCCACACCGACTGCGTGACGTGGACGGTGCGTGGCAGCTAACGCAACGCGCACGCAGAGCTGCAGCTAGCTGACAAACCGAGCCCACGCACGCAGGGAGCGGAACGGCAACCTCGCACACGCGAGAGCTGCGGTGACGTTGTATTAAATGGCATTCCCTGTTGGATGTCACACCGCGCACGCGCTTGTACGCAAGAACTGGTGCTGCGCGTGTGCACGCAAGTCCATTTGAATTTATTTACAAAATACGGTTGTTTTTTTTGGCAATGAAGACAGGGTTGAGTTGGGAAACAAAAGAAAAACTCATAGAAATTGTGAGGAAATATGAGTGCCTGTACAACGTGAAACACAAAGATTATAAAAATAAAGTTTATAAGACTTTACTATGGGAAAGAATCGGTACTTTATTAGAAATAGAAGGTAATTACAAAATATGTACATGTTTTTATTTACTGAGTACAAAAATTAAAACAATTAATTATTAAAGTATGTGACAAACTTTTCTCGAATGTTTCTCGCAATATTGGATTTTTTCGAGCACTCAATATGACTTCTATGATGTGACTTGCACGTCCGTGCACATAGTGCCTGCGTGACGTGTGCGTGCGCGTGCGTGCCAGCTGCTGCACTGCTCTTGCCGGTGTGGCAGGGCTGCACGCGCGTGCGCACGTCACGCAACGCGTCACGCCAGGCGACGCATTTGGTGTGGCCCGGCCTTTAGTTTTATGTTAGACGGAAAGCATAAGTCACAGGTCACAGATATACTAAGCATAAGTTACCCAGATTGACTGTACGTTGTTTGTCAACTGCCACTGACAGTGACGGTGACGTGACGGCTCCTGTCACTGATAGATAGCTTACCTACAGTGAAGTATGTTGAAATAACATCAAATTTTATAGTTTTTGTAAATTATTTGCTATCTGGCACAAATTTAGAAATAAACATCGTAAGGAAAAGTGAATGAAGTTGTATTTACCTAATTGTTAATCTACACAGGTATGATATTTCATAAATTTTGCCTAAATCTTTGTCACTACTAGGTTTGAGTAGTCTCCAGTCCAATTTAATCGCTATTTTAGGTGGTGACGGCGGACATTTAGCCCACACGGACGCTGCTTTACATCGTGTTTATGATATTATAGTAATTTTAGTGAAGAAATAGGTCAGTTAACGATTTTGTAAACTTTCTGTGTAATAATTGTTTCCAATTGTTATGTGTATTCTCTGCATGATTTGTGCCGATAGTGTGAGCTAAAGTCTTAAAAAAGTGGGCAGTGCAGTGAGCATGAACACACTATAGTATTTCTATCTTATTGATTGGATTATTCTAAACTGTATGTACATATATATGTTGTATGCAAGTCTGATAAGTAATATTACATGATTTAGAAAGTTTTATGAGGTTTCTGCAAACTGATTGATTTTTGGTGACCTAACATGACCTGTGCGATACCTATGCAACAACAATGGTCCCAGAGTATCTGTTGGTAGGGACCTCAATTTCATTATCATTTACCAGTTTAGTTGTATTTTATTTTGGCAAAAATTACATTATAGTGAGTGCAAAATCCTATCCTGCACTGGATTCATTCCATTATTTATGGCATTATTCCAGGAAAAATTTGAGTAAGATACCTCCCATAGAAACCCAAATTATTTGTAAATTTTTCATTAATCTGATATACCTAGCTTTATTCTTTTCTACTAAGTAAGTGTAATTGTTGATTTGTGTGTGCCCGACTACTTCAGATGGAAGTCAGGTGAAGGCTTTCCGAGAAAGTATGCACAGCGTGGCTGTAGAATTTATTTTTATTCTTTATTTTAGCTGTGAATAAGTAAGGTCATAAAATGATGACTGCGTAAGTGCTTAATGCATATTAAATGCATTTAATAGAATGATGTTGTGAATTAGTTGAATCATTTGACCTTAGTTTCAAAGGTAAATTAATTTTAATTTTAAACCTTCCTATTGTAAAAGAGGACCCAGACACTTGGACACCCATGCCCCAGTTAATATAAAATGAGGGTTTTTTTTAAATATCTTTTTTTAAGTATGTCCACCACAAATTATCATTCATAACACATCAAATGTGACCAATTAGTTAGTGTGATGTAATGTAAATATGACTCATGGCTGAATACCACACAAGTTTTATCAAAAGTGATTGATTACGTAGTACCTACTTTAGGTACACGATCACTAGGCAAATTAGCCAAAAATTATCTGAAAGTTTTAGTATCAGCTAAACTAATTTGTAAAACTAATGCAGTTAATGTTCCAATAAGAACACATATTTTTAAACACTGATATGGCAATGACTCATTGAATTTCCTTATTGAAGCTTGAATAACATTACAATTTGAGTTATTGATAGGTATTTATTTTTCCACTTTAAATTATTGCTGCAATGACCTCATTACTTTATCTGTATTCATTATTCTTCTTAATTTTGTTCTAAAGATCATAATAGTTTTGGATTTCGTTCACATAAAAAATAAAATAAAAATAAAAACGTGTGGCAAACGGATGGAAGAAGTACTGGTCTCTAAAGGAGATCATGAAAAGCAACGAGTTAAGCATAAACATTAAAAGGAAAGCTTATACCACCTGCGTTCACATAGTAGTTAAATTTATAAATGATGCCAAGGGCTTATCAATTGTGAATAATAAAAAAAAAAGTAGCTATGTACATGTCAGACCATGCACAAAGTGGGGTCCCTAATCTTTTCGATAATTAAATGTATATTTAAAAAAAAAAGTTGTTTTTGCTCTTTTTAAAGAATAATTTGTCGAAGTAACTAGTACCTCATCTGTATAGAAAATCTATGAACTTTTTACAAATCCAAATACATATCTTAAGTTGGTCGACGATCACCTAATATTATAAAACAAAAATATGGATGTTTGATTGTTTCTTTATTCTATTTTCACTTCTAAATGGCTGAACTGATTTGGTAAGATTAACACGTAGGCTGATTTGTAATTCACCCTTGCAAGCTACTTGCTGTTTGCGCACCGTGCATCCTCAAATACAGTCACAAAAATGATATCCACTAAGCGAATTAATCCTATTGCTTATACTTTTCAGATTTCCTGAAATAGCATTTCATGTAGGGGAGGTACCCTATTTTTTTTCTAATATATTTTATATCTGAAGGCACCACAGATTTAAAGTCTGAGTAAAACGGGTGAGTGGTGGCAAGCACTTTCCAAATGTAGACATGAGTTTTCTTCCGATCCCTCGGGTACTATATTGGGATATTCTAATTCACATGCTTTTAAATAGTCAATAAAAACTTACTGTCTATCAGTCCACTGCCCACCCTCTCAACTATTTCTATGCAAAAAATCACTTCAATCAGTTGCTCTCTTGCGACGCCGACGTATGCTAGCGAGCGTGGTAATGAGTTTTCCCCAGATCCCTCGGGAACGTTATTTCCCACCATTCAACCACCTCTGTGAAAAAAATCACAACAATCCATTGTGCTGTAGCTGTAGCGATGTTAAAGAAATGAACCAAAAAAGGCTTTTCTTTTCAGTTTCCACAGGAACTGCATCAGAACATGCTATTTTCACGGGATAAAAAGTAGCCTATGTCCTTCTCCATGACACAGGCCACGTACATGCCAAATTACGCCAAAGTTGGTTGAGGTTTTGAAGCGTAAGAAGTAACAAACAAACACATTCTACGATTATAATATTAGTAAGTTTTCTTTAAAGACTACGGGACCCCATTTTGCGCGTGATTTGACGCGCAATTTGCTACATTTTTAGGTATTTACAACCCCATATTTATTTAGACAATAATCTGGGCAAAGCCTTCTTATTTCTTGTTAAGTAGTTCTGGACTATTCACCTTTGCGGGCGAATAGTATGGTACTCTGTGTTTACCTCTTTTTTGCGTGATGTAGTGCCTGCAGGTAGCTGAACGCATTGTCGTCTATCCATATTGTTGCAGGTCTTCTACTCTTCCAAGAGCACTAAACTATACAATACAATATTCTTTATTGCATCACAACATGAAAAAAAACGAAATTGACAATTTAGAAGAAATCCTATACAATAGGCGGCCTTATTGCTAGGTAGCAATTTCTTCCGGGCAACCTTTGGGTAGGGAAACAGCGATAGAATAAGTTAAGGGGCAGTGCAATAATTAAAAACAGAAAAAATTGCAAATAAACAGTTATATAAAATACTTAAATCAATAAAATACTTAAATATTATAACAATTATATATAAAATAATAAATATATACATAAACAAACAAAAACATAAATAAATTTAATGTTTTATCTATCTATGGTAAAGAAAAGAAAAGGAAGATGGAAAAAAGGATTTAAAAGCAGAGAACTTTTGTTAATTCTTGTTGCTTGTTCCAGAGTAATCCAAGATGGCAGAGGCGGGATTCCCGGGGCAGCACACCACCACCACGACTGTGACTTCCAGCACCACCGTGCAGACCAACCTGCGATTCGACCCCAACTACATGAAGACCATACCGGGCATTCTCAAAGTGGTCCAAGTTGTAAGTTGCCATTTTATTTATTTTTGCTTTAAGAGAAAAACTTAAATTTAAAATCCCCTGACAAAAAATCTCTAAAAAGTAGAAAATACCATGTTTTGGCCCTGCAAGTTTAATATAAGTAGTTACATTATGACCTAATAATCGTCGCATAGGGGGACTGCTAAGTAAATAAAATCAGAATACAACTGTTTTACTTTACTAAAACTAAACTAAACTAGTCGGGGGGGTTTTTAAATTTTTAATTAAGTTTTATTTCATGCTTTTTAAACTTCTTCCGTAAGTTTGTGAGGAGTTGGGTATCCTGTAGATACCAGGAGATGCTGCAGCATCAGGTCAAGGTTACCATGTTTTATCTAAAACCTATTCATTCAGACTATTCCAATGAGCCCAAGCATGATACATCTGCTGTAAGTTGGCGAGGAGTTGGGTACCCTGCAGATTCCAGGAGATACTGCAGCATCAGGTCAAGGTTACCATGTTTCATGTAACACCTTTACATTGAGACTATTCAAATGAGCCCAATACCATGCCTCTGCTGTAAGTTGGTGAGGAGTTGTGTATCCTGCAGATTCCAAGAGATGCTGCAGCATCAGGTCAAGGTTACCATGGTTTTGCAATATTATTACAGTTACAGTGCACCAAATTTAGAATCGATCAGACCGGTAAAAGTTGCCAACATCTCTTCATCACCTAGATAAGAGCTGATGATCTTCAAACGGTTGAACAGGTCTTCATAAATTATATCTAAGAACCACCTCCATCGCGTCAGCTTTAAACCAAAAAAACCGCATCAAAATCGGTCCATTCGTTTAAGAACTACGATGCCACTGACAGATACACAGATACACACGGTAAACTTATAATACCCCTATTTTTGCGTCGGGGGTTAAAAACATCAAGTGCGACTCGGGGTCACACCAACAGGGTTCCGCACCAAAACTTTAACTACGAACAGAACAAGACCTGTTAGTACATACGAGTATGTACTTTGCTCTAGGTAAATAGGGATCTACTTAATTTGGACTATGGATATTTAATTTTCTTGTAGGAACAGAAGGACTTTAGATTTTCTCATAGGTTTTCCTGTAATTATGCATTGAACCTCATATATGCATACTGTGATTTTTTAAAGATTTTTGGCACAGTAGTTACGGAGAGGGGGGGGGGGGATCAAATTTTGCCTATTTTCTCAAATAACTTCATAACTATTTATCCTAAAATTATAAAAAAATATATAGGTATTTTGCATTCTCACAAGCCCTTTCATTTGATATACTCATATGTCGCACAATGTAGTTCATAAAACTTTTTTTTTTAATTTATCCCCAAAAGTGGCCTCAATGTTTAAAATTCATTTATTTGCGTTACATATCTTTGGGTCACCTATTTACACATATTCCAAATTTCAACTTAATTGGTCCAGTAGTTTCGCAGCAAATTGACTGTGACAGACAGACAGACACGCGAGTGATCTTATTCAGAAAATATAATAAAATTATACTCCCATGCATGTTGAATTACTCTGTTGCTACTACTACTACCGCCCTGACCCCGCCTCCTAACCCACAGAGAAACACTGCACCGACATTCTGCCCTCGCCGGCGAGGGCGGCGTCCCCCCGCTTCTGGCGCTTACCAGCGCTACCGGCATATACCATGCCGCTTCTCCGATCCTCCCACGTCCAAGCAACGACCTAAGCCGAGGTCCGTGCCCACCTGGGCGCCCTTAGGCAGTTGCATCTTTTTGCTTTGCAGTAGATAGAAATTGGGGTTTTTGACTCAACTACCAGTGTAAGGATAGAGCTCTCCGGTGGTACGTAGAGTATCGTGTTCGAAGGTCTGGTTATGTTGGTTGGTCCGTAGAGGTCTAGCATGACCGTGTTGTTGGTCGCTTAACCTGAGTGATGTCGAGAGCCGCTGCTGCGACGCCGGAGTGCCATTGTTGGTGGTGTGTTGTGAAGACAGGTGTGATAGGTGTGTTCAACAGCCGCTGCTGCGACGCCGGAGTGGAATTGTTGGTGGTGTGTGGTGTGAAGATAGGTGTTATGAGTTGAGGGTGTGATTTAACATCCGGCGGAGGTGGAAGGTTCTAGGGGTGTGTTTTCATGCAGGGTGGAGGGGGTGGTTAAAGGTTTTGTGGAGACGGTAGAAGCTCTGAGGGGTGGGTAGTAGCTCTGAGAGTTGAGGCTTTGAGGGTGTGGAGGCGAGGTCCTAGGGCAGGGATGGCCAATTTGGTGAGACCCAAGATCTACTGTTCACTGACGACACCCAGTGCGATCTACCAATTATATACTTCTTGAAATCTTAAATGATACAGCATAGTGCAGTACACAATTATGTAGTATTTTTTATTTTAATAGGAGGGAAAATATAAAATTGAAAATTATTATTAGTAACTTCTTATTTATATTATTTATATTTGTGTGTATTCTTACCACCAGGTGAGATGTGGTCAAGGGTTTACCAATTGTGAATAAAAAAAATAAAAAAAGTGTGTGCATTGCGTTTGAGCATCATTCGCTAGATTAGCAAAATCCGGTTTGTAGTTGGAAACTGGTAACCTTAAGGAATCTAATGTGTGAGCGTCTATCAAGCGAGAAAGGTGTTTTTTTTGTTTGTTTTAAGTAGGAAAATGCTGACTCACATATATATGTTGAACCAAAACACGAATGCAGTTGTTCAACACATTTCTTCAAATTTGGATATTTTTCGTTGGAAACCAATGCCTAGAATTCTAGACCTAAGGATGGTCTTGCTTTTAGAAATATGTCTTAGCGCAGCGTAATTATTTCGTTAATAGGATTATCGAAAGAGAGCTATACTGCATAGAAGAGAGGATTAATAACGTGACGGAACGGCGATTGAAAAAAGATACAAGATGATGCGTGCAGCAGTTAGGTATGAGGTACTTTGCGCAGTCTGTTCTACGTATTTATATTTTTTGCCTTGCCACGATCGATTGAACTTACAGTCGCAATCGACCAGTCGATCGCGATCGACCGGTTGGCCACCCATGTCCTAGGGGATGGTGCATACATCCTGTGAGGTGCTAGGTGTAAGGTTCTAGAGGGGTGTGGAGTTGAGGGTGTGGAGGTTCTAGGGGATGATTGGTGGAGTGCTAGGTTCTAGTAAGTTTAACTAAGATATGTATGAGACTCTATAAAATCAAAACACTGAACTGTTATCTATTGATATGGAACCCCAAAACCAATTCCTAAACTATTACGTTGAAAACATATCATATTCAGTTAACATCATAAAGAAATATGAAAAAAACCTATTTGCTAAAAACTAATCAAGCATGAGTTGAACTTATATTGGGAGGAGGGTTCTGTATAGATTAAGTTTAAATAGGATGGATGCTTATGAAGCTCTAAAATCAAACAATCATTATTTGCATTGAAGAATGTTTGAGATACTTAGGTGATAAACTTAATTTTCAATGATATATTACTAAATAATAAAAGTAATCTACCAATGTAGAACCCTAAAAATTGAACCCTAAAAAATTCTTAAACTCTTAAGTTGAAATTTTGTTAAAACTAATCAAGTATGAGTTGAACTTATATTGGAGGGTTCTGTATATAATAAGTTTAACTAAGACATGTATGAGACTCTATAAAATCAAAACACTGTTATCTATTGATATGGAACCCCAAAACAAATTCCTAAACTATTACGTTGAAAACATATCATATGCAGTTGACATCATAAAGAAATATGAAAAAAAACCTATTTGCTAAAAACTAATCAAGCATGAGTTGAACTTATATTGGGAGGAGGGTTCTGTATAGATTAAGTTTAAATAGGATGGATGCTTATGAAGCTCTAAAATCAAACACTCATTATTTGCATTGAAGAATGTTTGAGATAGGTGAGAAACTTAATTTTCAATGATATATTACTAAATAATAAAAGTAATCTACCAATGTAGAACCCTAAAAATTGAACCCTAAAAAATTCTTAAACTCTTAAGTTGAAATTTTGTTAAAACTGATCAAGTATGAGTTGAACTTATATTGGAGGGTTCTGTATATAATAAGTTTAACTAAGATATGTATGAGACTCTTAAATCAAAACACTGTTATCTATTGATATGGAACCCCAAACAAATTCTTAAACTATTACGTTGAAAACATATTATATTCAGTTAACATCATAAAGAAATATGAAAAAAAACCTATTTGTTAAAAACTAATTGTTGAAGTGAATTAAAGACATTTTTTATTTTTAGTTCCCTTAGAATGTGTAGATGGCGCTTTTTAAAATTAGAACGCGCTATCAAAGTTATTATTTCATTTCGTCATACCATCGCGTAATTTTGTATTGTCAGTTCAAAACCGGTAATAACTATATCGTATAGATCAAGAGTGTTAATTAATAAAGTTTTATGTTAGCTCATTTTAGTGTTCATCGTGAGACCCATTGCCAGGTCAACATTTGGTCCTTGCGAGTCGGACCTAGGCGAGCGGACTCAGCTTTTTTGGGCTAAAAAGTGAGTGAAAGTGATGTGAACTCTGTTGGATTGCTTAATGGATTTGGACTTCGTACTTGATTTCTGGATCTTTGAAAAGTTCGAACAATTTTCAACTTTGAAAAAATTAAATGGACCTTTTAACTTTGTATTTTGGTGTGAATTGACTTTGGTGTTTGGAAAAAAAACTCAGTTGTTTCATCGTGTACAACAACTTGTATTTTTTAAAGAACCTGATTGAATGTTGTTGTTTACTACTATGAACATATAAATCGTAAAAAATGGAAAGTCTGTGGAATATTCAGCGAAACGCTTTAGCTTCAATAACTAAAGATTATGCTAATTTCAAAAAATCCCCGAAGGATAGATTGAGTAAGACCATCTATATTCAAACAAGAATAGAGAATTTAAACAAGAAATGGGATATGTTCATGGACACACATAGAGAAATAGTGAAAGTTGTTACAGACAAAGAAGAACAGCACGAGTATTTCGAAGAAGATATGTTTTCGACTGCAGAAGAAGAGTACATAATTTATAAGGCAGAATTGACGGAGATGTTAGAAAAACTGAGTATTAAGAGTACAACAAAAGATCACACTCTTTCATGTGCGTCATCAAGTCAAGAGGTCAAGCTGCCCAAGATCAACATTCCTTTGTTCAGCGGAAACTACAATGATTGGGGAACTTTTCATGATTTGTACACATCCCTCATTCATAACAACAGTTCATTGAGTAACGTGCAGAAACTTCACTATCTAAAGAGCAGCGTAACTGGAGAAGCGGAACGACAATTGAAGCACATCCAAATAACTGAGAACAACTATCAAACAGCCTGGAATAAACTGAAACATCGATTCAACAACAAAAGAATAATAGTCCACGCAATATTAAACAGACTTTTAGGACAAAGAAAATTAAAAACAGAATCAGCAGAAGGGATAAAAGATCTACTAGATACCAACAGAGAGTGTTTAGATAACTTGAGAAACCATGGAATATCGACTAGAGATTGGGATCCTTTGATTATACACTTGAGTGTCGAGAAACTAGATCAAGAGAATCTGAAATTATGGGAAGAAGAACTGAGACCACTACCCAGCGAAGAACTACCTACATTGGAGAAGTTTCATGAGTTTCTGGAGGGAAGAGGAAGAGTCCTAGAAATGATAGCACAGCCAGCACAAACGAGAGAGAATAGAAACATAAAAGCAAGAACGTTCCATGTAACCACCAATGACACTAGTACGAACCCAAACATAGTGTGTTCTTACTGTAAGGAGAACCATTATCTTTACGTGTGCAAAGATTTCATCGAACTGGAGCCACAAGATAGATCAGATTTTGTACAAAACAAGAGGTTATGCTTCAACTGCTTGTGGCCAGGGCATAGCGTAATGTACTGTAGACACACTACATCTTGTCGCATATGTAGAAAGAAACATCATTCACTATTACACGTTGAGAAGACGAAGACAACAAGAGAAAGATCAAGATCTAGAACTAACGAAGGAGAGATCATAAGAACAAGAGCTGATGAAACAGAGATATCAAGATCGAGTGCAAATGCGAGAGATGATTCAGATCAAACAAGACAAATCCTTTCACATGTATCAACACGAGGCCATGTAACACTTCTGGCTACAGCACTTGTGAACATCGAGACAAGCAGAGGAGCACAAACAGTACGAGCACTAATAGACCCGTGTTCCCAAGAATCATTCATCTCTGAGACTGTGGCGCGCAAGTTACAACTAAAGTGCAACGAAACGAGGAGTCAAGTAACAGGCGTCGGTGGGATGTCTGCTCAAATAAAACAAACTACTGACTTACAGATGTCATCTAAACACTTATTTATAGAGGAACTTCGTTATGTTATGAGAAAGGTGGGCACTTCTAATGAGCTGATTCTGCTAGGTGACATAAACATTGACTTGAAAACCGACTCCGCTGTAAAACAAAGTTATACTAGTGCGCTGTATAATTACGGTCTTGTGTGTGGGATATCCGACTACACGCGAATTGAACTACGTGAAAATAAATTAACTAAAACTTGTATCGATCATATCTTTGTCAGATCCCGCACGCAGGACCTGTTCTCAGCTGCGCTAGCAACAGTACTGGCTGACCACCGAGCAGTCACAGTAGCATGTCTCGGACCGGCATCACCCCACGTACAGGGTGCTCCTAATTACAAAAGAATTATTGACAACAAAAAACTAAAAAATCTTTTAGGTGAGATTGAATTTGATGAAATAAATAAAATGACGTGTCCAAACCTAATTTACAAATATATACGTAGTAAATTAGATGAATGTTATAAAAAATCGGAAAAACAAATAAAATTAAAATCTAGGAATTCTAATAGACATAATAATTTGTGGCTAACTGAAAAAATCAAAAGAGCATGTACATATAGAGATGATTTATTTAACAAATGGATAAGGGATAACACTAATAAAATTTTAAAACTAAAATACAACAAAGCTAGAAATTTTGCTAATAAATTAATCGAAAAAACTAAAAACCAGTACTTAAAAAACGAAATCACTTCTAACTGGAAGAATCCTAAACAGCTTTGGCAAATACTAAATAAAATAACAGGTAGAATCAAACTGTCCATCGATGAAATTATTATTAATGCTTTTGGAAACCAACACATTAAATCAATTCATATTGCAAATAATTTCGCAAATAATTTTGAAGAAAATGTAAGTAGTATAATACCTAAATGTCACGAACCACTTATAAACAAAAATACGTACAGAGAAATATCCAATGTATCAATGAGACTTCAAAAAGCATCCCCTCGAAAGATTGAAAAAATTATAAAAACCTTAAATATCAATAAAGCACCAGGCAAAGACGGCATAAGAACAGTCGATATAGTAAATACATGTGAAAAAATAAAAATCGCAATTACTCAATTAATAAATACTAGTATAAAGCAAGGAATTTATCCCGATGAATTGAAATCTGGAATAGTTAGACCCATACATAAAAAAGGCTCACGTCAAAGTTACGAAAATTATAGACCGATCACTATTCTTCCCATAATTGATAAAATTATAGAAAAATATATAAGTAAACAAATATATAGACATTATTCCATTAATGAAGTCATTACAGAAAAACAATACGGTTTCCAACCCAAAAAAAATACCACACAACTGCTTTCTAAAATTACAGACAAAATTTATGAGCACCTTAACAACAAAAAACAAGTTCTAGTTGTATTCATCGATTATAGTAAAGCATTTGATACTCTTAGGCACGATCTATTAATTGAAAGACTAGATGACTGCGGAATAAGAGGACCTCTCTTGACATGGTGTAGTGACTATTTGAGGAATAGATCATACTGCGTTAAGATAGGTGATGTTCTTAGTGACATTTCAACAGTAACAGGGGGTACTGCACAGGGTTCTGTACTAGGTCCTTTGCACTACATCACATATGTAAACAGTGTTACAAATATTATTAAGGAATGTGACATTTTCCAGTTTGCTGATGACACGTGTATCTTGTCCGCAGATAAAGATCTGAACTTAGCTCTGCAGAAACTGCAAACAGATTTTACTAATTTAACAAAATGGTCGCATGACTCTGGGCTTGTGCTTAATGCAAGCAAAACTAAACTTATGTACTTTAGCTCAAGTCACAACAGGAATAAAAATCCAATAATACTCACAGCACATGACCATCACTGCCTTCATAACAATACAAACCTGCAACCATGTAGTTGTCCCTCTATTGAGTTGGTGGATAAGGTAACATACCTTGGCCTCGTTATGGACAGTAGACTGATTTGGAAAGACCACATCAACCACGTATGTGATAAATTACGAGCACTGCTTGCCAAATTCTCAATAATCAAATATAAAATTCCCTATCAAAATTTAATTTTACTCTATAAATCATTAGGAGAATCAACTATATCGTACGGATTAAGCAGTTATGGACGTACCTTTAAATCTCATCTAAATCCGATATATCAACTTCAATTACGTATTTTAAAAACAATAGTTCCCGATAAAATAAAAAGAAAATTTAAAGACGACTATAATGAACTTTTTTATTATTGTAAAGTATTACCTGTTCATGAAAAGATAATTTGTGCTCTACTAACTGAAAACTTCTTTAATAACGATTTGCGAAAATTGGTAAAACATAATAAGGAAACACGAAGTGTTAGTAACTTTAAATTGGAAATACCAAGATTTGAGAATACTTATGGTAAACGCGTTCTAAAGTATATAATCCCGTACTTAATTAATGGACTACCTGTTGATATTAAAACAAATATAAATATAAAAAATATTAAGGAAACTTTAAAACAATATTATCTGGAAATGCTTAGCACAAAAATAGTTTAATTTTTGAAAGGTTTTACAAATGTTCATTAACCATAAAAGTATATTATTGTCTAATATGTTTTAAACCACATCAACATCTAACGGATGATTAAAATTACTCATGAAATTTGCGGTAACTAACCATTTAGTTTTATATAGGAAAAACGAACACCCTTTACGCAACGATCTACTTATGACGATGACATAATAAATAACGCATAGCTCATCGCAGCGCGAGGGTACCTGCACAGAATTACAAAATGTATACCTGCCTACCAAACATTGCCGAGCCGTCGCGTCGCGGTGGTACCGACAAATTAGCTAAGATTCCGTGGCAACATCGTGTAAAAGGCGGGTAGATCACCCGCGGGTAGCGCGTGCACTGCACAAACTCATTTCTGTAGGTATATGGTGTTCATGATAGCACAATAGACTTAAGTCTATTGTGATGATAGTGCCCATCTTTTCAAATAGATATATCATTAAGCTTTTACTGTATTTTCATTTATTTATTTTTTCGTATAGGTGGATACATATTTCATTTCATTTTTGTAATACTGATATATTGTCTTATTTTTTTCTTTTTTTTCTTTTTTCTTGTATCTGTTTGATTTTTGATAACATAGGGTAGAAAACTCAGCTTAAGTGTATTTTGTCAGCAACGATAGTAACTAGTACACGGATAAACCTGTAAAGGTTTTTGATGTATTAGTATTATAATTTTTTGTAACATTCTTTTTATCAATTGGTTAATTAAAAAAAAAAAAAAAAAAAAAATCTAAATTACAGAACAACTTCGAGTTAGAATTCACTGCATTTGTAATAAAACAAGTAACTGATATCATGCCTGCCACCAAGATCAACGTAGAAAATTGCTCACATGTTCAAGGCCTCGAACTTGCCGATCCCACGTACCATACTCCTGGACAAATAGACCTACTCCTGGGTGTCAATGTATATGCAGATATACTAATGAATGGTGTGGTAAAAGGAGATCCTGGAACACCTATAGCGCAACAGACCCACCTCGGATGGATCATATCTGGAGGTCAAACCGAGAGAAAAGAGCAAAGCAATATCGTAAGCATGCATGTGAGTGTAAACCTAGATCGTATGCTAACAAGATTTTGGGAGGTAGAGACCTTTGAGAGCAAGAACAACCTCACTCCAAAAGAAGTACGAGCAGAAGAAATGTATGAGAAAACAGTTCAAAGAAGAGAGAGAGACGGTAGATACATAGTATCACTGCTATTTGAAAACGACGATCCGATCTTACCTGAGAACTCGAGAAACATAGCAATGAAGAGATTAAAGCACTTGGAGAGAAAACTAGCAAACAATGAGAAACTGAAAATAGAGTATGATAAAGTCATGCAAGATTACATAGAGCAGAATCATATGAAGCCCATACCTAAAAGAGAAACTGACGTGGCATATCTACCACACCACGCAGTTATAAGAGAGGACAAAGAAACAACAAAGGTGCGAGTGGTATTCGATGCTTCTTGTCAAGGCACTAACGGAAAATCTTTGAATGATGAACTATTAATAGGCCCACCACTACAAGAAGAGTTGAGAGACATCATAATGAGATGGAGAACGCACAGAGTCTGCTTCGTGGCCGATATAGTTCAAATGTATAGACAAATAAGAGTACGAGAGAAAGACACAGATTACCAGAGAATTCTATACAGATTCAATCCGGAAGATGAAGTTCAAGATTACAAGCTGCTGACTGTAACCTTCGGTACAGCCTCAGCACCCTACCTAGCTATAAAAACGCTTAAACAGCTGGCTAAAGATGAAAAGGAAAGGTTTCCGAAAGCATCAGAGATCATAAACCGAGACTTTTACATGGACGACGTCTTGTCGGGATATTCAGACGCAACAAGAGCAATCGAAGCACAGAAAGAGCTAACGGAGATTATGAATAAAGGAGGTTTCAAGTTACAGAAATGGGCGTCGAACAATGAGACGTTTCTAAACACCATAGATCCTGAAAAGAGAGCAAAGGGTACAGAACTAGACATGAATAAAAATGAATGCATTAAAACGCTAGGAATTATATGGGAAATGAAAGAAGACAGCTTGAAGGTGACACAAAAGAGCCAAGAGATATTTGAAGATCAAAAGATAACTAAGAGGAATGTCTTACGCCAGATCGCCTCCCTGTTTGATCCAATGGGTTGGATTGCGCCTGCAATAATATTAGCTAAGATGTTTATGCAGAAGTTATGGTTGAGACAGTTGGATTGGGATGAAGAGCTTCCGTCAGATTTATGCGAAGAATGGAAAAACTATCAGTTGGACTTACCTATATTGTCTGACATACGAATATCTAGATGGGTTGGAAGTACAGAAGAGACTAAAGTAGAACTACACGGATTCGCAGATGCATCCGAAAAGGGCTTCGCAGCTGTTGTGTACACTAGGACAATAAGCCCAGATCAAAAGGAAAGCAAGACATCTCTAATAATGGCAAAAACAAAAGTTGCGCCGGTAAAACTAATATCTTTACCACGACTCGAGCTCTGCGCAGCCACACTACTATCGAGATTGATAAAGCATATCATGCAAACCCTGTAAGTTTAAGTAGAGAACACGTTCGCATACAGTGACTCCAAGGTGGTACTTGCCTGGATAAAAGGTGATCCCAACAGATGGACGCCGTTTGTGAAGAACAGAGTCATCGAGATCAGAAACAACATAGAGTCGAGATGGTCGTACATCAACACCAAAGAGAATCCAGCAGGGTCTGGCTGAGCTTCAAGAGGTATCCTACCTAACAAACTACAGAACCATGAGCTATGGTGGAGAGGCCCTCCATTTTTGCAAGATCCAAAATACACCATACCATCAGAGACGATTTCTGAAACTGACCAAGAGATTAGACTTTCAGTAAAATGTGTTGCAACAAATTTAGAAACCAAGGAAGAAGATGAAAGACTAACTCTACTGAAGAGGTACTCGACGCTGAAGAAGTTGTTGCACGTAGTCGCCTACTGTCGAAGATGGTTAAATCTGAAAGAAAGGAAGAACTTAACCAAAGAAATAACCTATGAAGAAAGAAAAGAGGCACTTACCCTGTGTGTGAAAATAGTCCAAGAGATAGATTTTTCTGAAGAAATAAGAGACCTGAAAATGAAAAAGAACATTAAAAAGAGTAGTCGACTTCTACCGTTGAACCCGTTCATAGATGAGGAAGGGATCCTGAGAGTTGGTGGACGTTTAAAGAATGCGAAAATAGAGAGTGGAAGAAAACATCCAATTATATTTACCAAGGACAATGCACTTATTCCGTTGCTATTGGATGAGGCACATAGAAGAACGCTTCACGGTGGACCACAGTTAATGTCGACTTACCTGCAAAATAACTACTGGATTATCAAAGGAGGACAAGTTGTAAAGAACTATTACAGAAAATGCATGAAATGCGCAAAGTACAATGCACACACCGGAAACCAGCAGATGGGTAACTTACCGGAAGTTCGCGTGAATCCCTCACGACCATTTTCTATTAGCGGAGTTGATTTTGCCGGTCCCATTTTCTGCAGAATGAGTAAAGGTCGAGGTGCTAAATCGTACAAGGCGTACATATGTCTATTTGTTTGCATGGCTACCAAGGCTTTACACCTGGAACTGGTTAGTGACATGACAACGGAGGCATTCATTGCAAGTTTTAAGAGATTCGTCGCCAGAAGGGGACATTGCCATGAATTATGGAGTGACCATGGCACAAATTTTGTGGCAGCTCAAAGGATCCTTATGGAAATGTGGGAACAAGGTAGAGGAGAGCTTCCTGAACAACTGAGAGTGCTATTGGACGCACAGAACACGAGATGGAGACATATACCACCTGGAGCGCCCAACTTTGGAGGTTTATGGGAGGCCGGCGTGAAGTCAGTTAAATATCACCTCAAGAGAGTAGTTGGAGAGTCGACCTTGACCTTCAAGGAGCTATACACTGTGTTGACACAAATTGAGGCATGCCTTAATTCGAGACCACTCGTACCTCTTGGAGACGACCTAGACTGTCTGACACCAGCACATTTCCTCATTGGAGCGCCAACAGTAGTCCCACTAGAGAAGAACATTCAAAACAAGAACATTACCCCGTTAGAAAGATGGCGCTTAACTCAACGTATGGTGCGAGATTTCTGGACAAGATGGCAGACTGATTATTTGTCTCGTTTGCAACAGCGCCCGAAGTGGATGCTACCACAGAAGGATTTAGAAGAAGGCGACTTGGTCCTAATAAAGGATCCGAAGCTACCACCTGCCACTTGGAGATTAGGACGGATTTTGAAGAAGTACACTGGAACAGATGGTCTTACAAGAATGTATGATATCAGAACGACATTTGGAGTAACGCAAAGAGCAATATCCAAGTTGTGCAGACTTCCAGATTAGTGTAAGGACATGTTGTCCTTGGCGGCGGAGAATGTTGAAGTGAATTAAAGACATTTTTTATTTTTAGTTCCCTTAGAATGTGTAGATGGCGCTTTTTAAAATTAGAACGCGCTATCAAAGTTATTATTTCATTTCGTCATACCATCGCGTAATTTTGTATTGTCAGTTCAAAACCGGTAATAGAGTTTGGCAAGCGAGTCGTGGCACAAGAAAACGGCGGCAAATTTGAAAAATCTTAAGCAGACAACACTCAATATACCAGGATAAAACGGTTTTGATAATTGGTTATTTATGGACATTGTCTAAAATTATAAGAACTGCTTTTGTTCTTTTGTGGGTGCGTGCTGTCATACGACCTGAGTGGTTCAGTAGTCAACATACAAGAGTTCAATTCCCGGCCGGGACAGATATTGAAATGAGTTTAAATTTCTGCTAAAACCACTGACATGACAAAAAGCTAACAAAATATTAAATGATAATGACATTTATTCATAGCCTTGCCTGCTCACAACCTCGCCATTGGTTTCCATAGAAAGAGAACACACATTGGAGCACTATTCAACTTCCATTGAAATATAAAATTTAAAAAAAACAAAGTACTAAAAATAATAACATTTTATTCATCATAATCAAAATCAGATTCGAGAAACTCAATACCAGAGAGGGAATCGTCACTGTCACTATCGTCTTCACGAACATTTATAATAAATGGTTCCAGTTCAGTCTCTGTAATTCTGTCTCTAGTTTTATATTCATTTTCCACATTAACTATGTGGTCAGTGATTTTCTTCCAGTCGCTTGCGGTGATGGTTGAGAAACATTCTCGAATTAATTCTTCGGTGTGAGTGCCATGCACGCCCAAATTTTTGCTTGCAATCTTTCGTTTGACCAAGCTCCATATAAGTTCTATCGCATTGAGGTCGCAGTGATACGGAGGCAACTTTAAAACTTCATGCCCATGCTGTTTCAGTAACTCTTCTGCTTCATATAGAGGAGTTGGTTTATTTTCTCGCACTAGACATAAGAGCTCAGCCTTTGTAAAGCATTCGTCAAACGAAATATTATTATCAGAAAGCCACTTTTGAATGTCAGCTTTTAAGTTGTGCATTGTAGGTGGCTTGTTAATTTGAGTTACGTGGTAACTCGCATTATCCATGATAATTACAGAGGGTTCCATCAGGTTTGGTATTAGCTTCTCTTCTAACCATTTCAAAAAATTGTTTTTATTCATGTCATCATGATAGACAGCCATTTTCGATTTTGTGCTAAACACTAATAAAGCATTAGGAACAAAACCCTTTTCTGATCCTGCGTGGACTATACTGTGTCTTTTTCCTGCAGATATTTTATCCACTAATCCACTTGTCGCCCCATCCAGCTCCAAAACCCCGAGAGCTTTCAGCTCGAGTTGCACAATCGTTTCGAATGCCTAGGAGACTGCGAGAATGTGGACGATTATAATGACAGGTTCGTGGAAATTGTTCAAACGGTCGGGTCTAAGATTTTTAAAACTCGCCGTTCAAACAGAACCAAAAAAATCTCCGACTTCACCAGCAACCTCATGGAAGAAAGACGCAAATTGGTTTTGCAGTCCTCTGAAGACGCTACTCAGTATCGGCAACTAAACAGGCAGATCTCTAAGTCCCTAACTCGTGATTTACGCCAATATAATACAAATTGTATTAAGGAGGCGATTGAGCACAACAAAGGCTCAAAAGTGTTCGCCAGAGATCTGTCTGTTGGACAAAGCCAACTGACCAAGCTGAAGACTGAGGACGGCAAGACCATATCGTCTAAGACTGAGTTGCTGGAAGAAGTTGAGAAGTTCTATGGACAATTGTACAAGACCACACGTTTGCCTGTCAGCGATCTGGCTGAAGACCCAAGAGCCAGACTAACCCGACACTCTACCGAAGATATCCCGGACGTCAGCCTGTACGAGATTAGAATGGCTCTCAAACAGCTCAAGAACAACAAGGCACCGGGTGATGATGGAATTACGGCTGAACTTCTGAAAGCAGGTGGATCACCGGTACTAAAAGCTCTTCAGAAGTTATTTAATTCCGTTATACTCGAGGGACAAACGCCTAAGGCATGGCACAGAAGTGTGGTCGTGCTTTTCTTCAAAAAGGGTGACAACACCCTGCTGAAGAACTACAGACCCATCTCACTTCTGAGCCATGTCTACAAGCTGTTTTCGAGAGTCATTACGAATCGTCTCGCACGCAGGTTTGACGACTTCCAGCCTCCCGAACAAGCCGGTTTCCGAAAAGGCTTTAGTACCATAGACCACATACATACGCTGCGGCAGATTATACAGAAGACCGAAGAGTACAATCAGTCACTATGCTTGGCGTTTGTGGACTACGAGAAGGCCTTTGATTCAGTCGAAACCTGGGCTGTGCTACAGTCTCTCCAGCGGTGCCAAATTGACCATCGATACATCGAGGTGTTGAAGTGTCTGTATGAAAACGCCACCATGTCGGTTCGCCTCCAGGACCAGAACTCGAAACCTATCCAGTTGCAGCGAGGGGTGAGACAGGGAGATGTTATATCTCCGAAACTGTTCACCGCCGCCCTGGAAGATGTTTTTAAGCTTCTGGACTGGGGTGGACTCGGCATCAATATCAACGGCGAGTACATATCCCACCTCCGATTCGCTGACGATATCGTGGTCATGGCTGAGACTATGGAAGACCTAAGCACAATGCTCGATGGCCTCAGTAAGGTCTCTCAACAAGTGGGTCTTAAAATGAACATGGACAAGACGAAAATAATGTTAAATGTCCGTGTCGCACCCACTCCTCTAAAGATTGGAGACTCTACACTGGAAGTTGTTACCGAATATGTCTACCTGGGACAAACAGTCCAGCTAGGTAGTTCCAACTTCAAGAAAGAGATCAATCGACGAATCCAACTCGCAATATCTTCACGTCCCAAATACCGCAGTGTCTCAAGACTAAGGTCTTTGACCAGTGTGTGTTGCCAGTGATGACTTACGGAACTGAGACATGGTCGCTTACTATGGGCCTCATAAGAAGGCTCAAGGTCACCCAAAGGGCAATGGAGCGTGCTATGCTCGGAGTTTCTCTGCGTGATCGAATCAGAAACGAGGAGATCCGCAGGAGAACTAAAGTAACCGACATAGCTCACAGAATCGCTAAACTGAAGTGGCAGTGGGCAGGGCACATAGCTCGTAGAACAGATGGCCGATGGGGCAGTAAAGTTCTCGAGTGGCGACCGCGCACCGGAAAACGTAGCGTAGGCAGGCCTCCCACGCGGTGGACCGATGACCTGGTGAAGGTTGCGGGAAGCCGATGGATGCGGGCAGCGCAGGACCGGTCGTCGTGGAAATCCTTGGGGGAGGCCTTTGTCCAGCAGTGGACGATTTGTGGCTGATATGATGATGATGAATCCACTTGTAGATGGTCCTTGCCATGATTTTTTGGGTTTGTAGTTTTGGTGGACATAAGTTTCATCAAGATAAACAATATGTTTTCCTTCTTGGCGTTTTTGATGAATGGTCCTCAGGTATCTATGCCTCCATGCAGCTAATTCAATTTTTTCTATAAGAATAGATCGCTCATTTTTTTTTTTTAATTCAAAGCCATTTTTATGTAAAAGTTGTCGCAGCGTTTCCCGGCTTCCAGAGAATTGAATTGAATGTTGCAGCTCCATGTGTAAGCTTCTTAAGGTTGGAACACACTTTTTGACAACATAAAACTCGTTTATTTTGTTTCTTATGACAGAAATATCAAAATCATCCAAATTGGACACTGTCGGTTGCCATGGTCGTTTTTTACCTGGTGTATTCCATTCACCTTGGTTCATAGAACCTTCTTTTTGTATTCGTTGTAATGTTCTAACACTTACTCCTGTAAAATAAAACGGATTAATGTGTTAATTAAAATTTTTCAAGGACCATCAAACTAGTACAAAGTATTTAAACTAGTACATAATATTTCAAGGACGATCTAACTAGTAGTAGTGTTATTTTTATATTAACTAATATATTTTAACTAATGCTAAGTGAAGCTTCGGTGGCACAACCGGTAACGACTCGGTCCATCTAACCAGAGGTACCGGGTTCAAATCTGGATGGCCAATGTACCAATGAGCTTTTCAAAAAAACTTACGTACATACTTACCGATTGCTTTAACGGTGAAGGAAAACATCGTGAGGAAACCTGCACACGCCTGCGAAGAAACTCGAAGGTTGTGTGTGAAGTCGACCAACCCTTCACTGGGCCCGCGTGGTCGACTAAGGCCTAATCGCCCTGATTCAGGGTAGGCTCGAGCCCCTCGGTGGGGACGTATATGAGCTGTAATGATGAATGCTAAGTACATTAAAAACAAATCTTTATTCATTGTGAAATTACACAGTTCAACAGATTACTTTAAGAACGTACCTCAAACTAGGCGAAAGCCTGTATTTTGATTAGTCAGATTTTTTTACAGAGAGAGTATCAAGAAATTGGATATTATCAAAGGTATATTTTTCAGTTTACTACCTGTCATGGTGCTGATTTGTGTTATATATCGTGACTTTGAATTCAACATCTCATTTTCTTGACTTTTTTGTAACTCCAGAACTAGACCTTGAATTGAATTTCTAACTTCATCATCCACACGAGCTGAAAGAATAAAAGAACAAATGCTGATTTCTAGCTAAGTAAAAGAAAAAATAGAAACATAAAAATATATACCGTCAAGTTTCAATAACGTTTGGTCATAGTACCTGACGCGGACAGGATTTCATCCAAAAGGCGTTGTTTTTCCATCGCAGCTTCACTGAATTCACTTTTTACTTGTTCGTAATTATTTATCATAGTATACAACATACTTCTCACGCCACTTTTTATCGGTTTCGACATAATTTCGGAATATTTTGATAAAAATACACAAGACGATAGGTTACAAAACAGATTTGTGACGTTTGACATGACAGTTCGAAAATGTTGCCACATAAAGAATTTGTAAAAATGCTTAGTGCCACGACTCGCTAGCCAAACTCTAACTATATCGTATAGATCAAGAGTGTTAATTAATAAAGTTTTATGTTAGCTCATTTTAGTGTTCATCGTGAGACCCATTGCCAGGTCAACACTAATCAAGCATGAGTTGAACTTATATTAGGAGGAGGGTTCTGTATAGATTAAGTTTAAATAGGATGGATGCTTATGAAGCTCTAAAATCAAACACTCATTATTTGTATTGAAGAATGTTTGAGATAGGTAAGAAACTTAATTTTCACTGATATATTACTAAATATTAAAAGTAATCTACCAATGTAGAACCCTAAAAATTTAACCCTAAAAAATTCTTAAACTCTTAAGTGGAAATTTTGTTAAAACTGATCAAGTATGAGTTGAACTTGTATTGGAGGGTTCTGTATATAATAAGTTTAACTAAGATATGTATGAGACCCTAAAATTAAAACACTGTTATCTATTGATATGGAACCCCAAACAAATTCTTAAACTATTACGTTGAAAACATATCAAATTCAGTTGACATCATAAAGAAATATGAAACAAACCTTTTTGCTTAAAACTAATCAAGCATGAGTTGAACTTATATTGGGAGGATGGTTCTGTATAGATTAAGTTTAAATAGGATGGATACTTATGAAGCTCTAAAATCAAACACTCATTATTTACATTGAAGAATGTTTGAGATAGGTGAGAAACTTAATTTTCAATGATACATTACTAAATAATAAAAGTAATCTACCAATTTATTTATTTATTTATTTATTTACACTTATAGTACACCAAAACAATTTTGTAATGTTAATACGTAGAGATACTATAATAAAGTGTACAGTAGGCGGCCTTATTGCTAAAAGCAATCTCTTCCAGACAACCTTTCATTATAGGAAAGCACGAAATACTTAATTTTATAATAAGGGCAGAGAAATAAGCAACTTAATTATATTAATACATGCTAATATTATTATTCTATACTTATATAATAACTATTATATAAATATATATGTGCATGAATTATATATTATAAATATACATACAAATAAATATATACTAATACATATTTAAATTTCATAGACAAATCACGAAAAAAAAAAACCTTTACCAAATTCGTACAATTACAAGATGGCGAAGTGATAAAAAGAGCACGAAAGGATGGAACAGAAATTACAGAGATAGAAAATAAAGATTTACTTGAGCTTTAAAGACAGGAAGTGAAGGAGAGCGTTGAATAGTCTCTGGAAGGGAATTCCACAAGTGGATGGCACGCAGAGTGAATGAGTTGGAGAAAAAACTAGTAGTGTGTGGAGGTACATGCAAACGGAGCGAAGTCGCTGAACGGAGCGGTCGGTTGTGTGTAGAGAACAAGTAGTGAAAAGGGGTTTGAAGATAAGTAGGAGATTTATGGCCAAATAATAAAGAATATAGAAGAGATAGAACGTGTGCGTCTCTACGACGGCGCACAGATAGCCACTTTAGTTCTTTCCGATACTGAGAGATGTGATCATATTATCGTAGGCCATATATAAATCGAATCGCAAGGTTCTGCAAACGCTCTAATTTATTCAGAAGATCGACATTGAGGTCAGGAAAGCAGGAGTCAGCATAGTCAAGGATAGGAAGAAGAAGGGACTGGGCGAGTGCAATTTTAGTAGCATTTGGAAGGAAATTGCGGAGACGGTTAAAGGATCGTACAGAAGCAAATACTTTTCTGCTGACTTCGGAGACATGAGGTGACCAGGAAAGGGTGGTGTCGAACGTAACGCCAAGATTTTTGACCGTATGGCTAAAGTTAATGCGAACTCCATCAAACACTATATGCGGCAATTGGTCCAAATTCACCCTCGAAATAAAATGAGGACTACCCAAAATAATGCACTGAGTCTTTGCAGGGTTCACCTGCAGACCGTACGATTTACTCCATTGTGAAATGAAAAAGAGGTCCTTATTCGTGTTGTTAATAGCATCATGCAATTTGTGTATTGGAGCCTGCGAATAGATTTGCAGATCGTCGGCATACAGGTGGTAGGATGAAGACAAGTTATGAGAAATAGAATTTATAAATATGGAAAAGAGAAGAGGAGAGAGCACGCCACCTTGCGGGACACCAGCACACGTATTACACCACGATGAGTATGAATCCTCAAGGCGAACACGCTGACGACGCCCGCACAAGTAACTACGAAACCAGTCAGATGCCGAAGGTGATAAGTTAAGAGAACGCAAAATCCCAAGCAGTATATCGTGATCTACCGTATTGAATGCATTACTGAAGTCAAGCAGGGTCAACACTGTTAACTGCTGGTTATCCATACCTGATCGAACATCATCTGTAATTTTGATTAAGGCAGTGGTCGTACTATGACCAGGGCGGAAGCCAGACTGGTAGGGATTTAACAGGTCGTTACGTACTAGGAAGTTACTTAGTTGGCTATGGATTAAACGTTCAAGCACTTTAGAAAGAAATGGAAGAATGGAGATAGGACGGTAGTCAGATAGGGTAGAAGGATTGGCTTTCTTGGGTAGGGGGATTATATTTGCATCTTTCCAGGAAACAGGAAAGACTCCAGCAACTACGGACTGATTCAGAATGTAGGTGATAACGGGAGATAGGATATCGATTATGGGAATGATCATAGTACGACTAATACAATCAACTCCGACAGCTTTAGAACCGATGGCAAGAATGTTCTTCTTAACTTCGTCAACCGACACCTGACTAAAACTAAAGGAAGGGATACTCAGGGTAGGCAAGGAGGAAAGATGGTTAAGGGTACAAACTTTAGCGTAATTATCGATATTGGGGGAAGAGGAGAAATGAGCATTTAATGAATCGGGGTCTATGTTACTGGAACCCTGGTTAACAGAAGATTTTCCAATACCCACCGTCCGGAGAAATTTCCAGACTTTAGCGGGGTTGCCTTTCTCAACAGACTGGTGGATATAGCGTCTTTGTGCATCTCTACAAACCATATTGCAGCGATTCCTTAGACGATGGTATTTGGATTCGTTTTTGTTTGACGGGTCCGCCTTATATTTAGATTTAGCATAATTTTTCTTAACCATCAAGGTTTTGATATCGTCAGTAAGCCAAGGGGCAGGAACATGTTTAACTTTAACGGGATGAATTGGCGCATGTACGTCATAAAGCTGGGTAAGCAATGTATTAAATAGAACTACCTTATCATTTACTGAGGGTGCCTGCTCAATAACGGACCAATCGATCTCTTTGGCATCCGTGCGTAGACTATCCAAATCCATTCCACTAAAATTGCGTAGGAGAACGATGCGGGGTTTAGGTTTAGGAGGACGAATTCTATAGGATACGTATATCAAGTCATGATACGAAAACGAGTCAGCCGGCAGCTGCCCGTGTTTATCAACATGACTGATAGAAGACACAATGGAAAGATCGAGAAGAGAAGGGACACAGCCAGGGAAAAGGTGTGTGGCATCAGATGGTAGAATATTTAAGTTACAAGATTTAGTGATGTCGACTAGACGACGAGAGCGAGCATCGTCTTTTAGAAGGCAAGTATTGAAATCACCCATTATAATCGAGTGATTATAGGAAGGAGTGAAATCTTCAAGGAGTTTTTCAAAACAAGAAAATAATTAACCCTTAGAGAAGGGCTGTAGTAGACTCCAAGAAGTAATTTGTTGTGTGACAGAGTGACTTCAATAAAAAGATGTTCAGCAGTAACAGGCGGAGGTGGCTGTGGAGAGCGACTAAGAATTTTATAAGGAATGTAGCTCCGAAGATAAATGGCCACACCACCATGGGAGGTATTAGTACGATCATTGCGAATGACTATGAATCCCGGAAGACAATATGACGTAGACGGCAAGTTCGGGTGAAGGAAAGATTCAGAAATTAAAATGGCATGGATGTTGTTGTTATTTTCAAAAGTGGATAAGAAATCGGGATAGTGAGCGGGAATGCTTTGAGCGTTTATGTGCACGACGTTGAAATTTTTAGGAAGATTGGAAAACTCAGCTTCAAGCAAACCATGTAGGGAAGGAAGGCTTTGATAACTATCACTGCTGTCAGTTGAATCAGATTCAGATGAACATGAGAAAAAATTGACACTTTGGTCAGAGTTGTCCATAAAATTTGGCATGATATAGGTAAGTACTTATATATATAAAAATTAATATAATAATATGTAAATAAACTTAATCAAAATTAACTAAAGCTAGAATTAAAAACTAAATACTAATATTTTATCAAACCTAGTCAGCAGTGTAAAACCAGAAAATACAATCAAACACATAACAATGGAAATTAAATTGTCTTACGAAACAATGCGTAGAACGGAACGTATGTCTAGGAATCAATACCTATACATTTAATTTTACAAAAAACATAATAAAAAAGGGAGAAAACCAATAACGCGCATCGCATGTAGATAAAACAAAGCCTAGGTATCTAATATTATAAGCAACGAACAATTTTTTATAGTAGGTCATCTTTGACTTTATAAAAAATAATACAAATAAAACGCATCAACGACACATCACTGAACTGACGCTGCATGCAAGACTGACAGACAGATGACAGGCAAGCAAGACTGTCAATCAAAAATAGTAAACAAACTCTTACAAGTCAAAAATTACAAGTGAAAATGTGGAGGGTACAAAGTGAAAATGTTAACACGATTCGTAGAAAAGTACCTGCGATGTACCTGCGTATAGTCATTACACTAATCCAATCACACATTTCTTGCACGACGCGGCTTGTCATGAGATTTGGCGGGTGGGGCGACAGGCTTAGAACCCGTGGCTGGTGCCAAGGGCTTTGTAGAAGCAGGTGCTTTCGAAGGAACAGTAGCCTTCTCCGAGGTAGGGATTCGCTGCAGCTCAGCAAGTGAAATTATGCGATGTCGCGTTTCGTCGTCACCTAGCACGAATACGTATCCATCCCGCGTCCAACACCTTTTGACACCGAAGCGTTCCCTGGCTGCTAAAAATGCACTGTGCCGAGATTTAGTTAGAAACTCGGACAAGGTAACACCAGTGCCCTTAAGGCCAGCCTTGGCCATCCACAGCTGATCGCGCACAGCCAACTCCTTAAACTTTACCAGAATAGGTCTGGGTTTCTTGCTGGATGGTTTCCCCAGGCGATGACAGCGACTTATTCGGTCACAGGAAAGCACAGGGGATTTGATATGGCTCACTACACTCTTCAAAAATGACTCTGTGGAGTCTTCGTTAGATGCTTCCGTAATACCATGAACAAGTAAAAACTTACGCCGGCTCCTCATTTCTCGTCGGTCATTCTCAGAAATAAGCAGCTCCACCTGTTTTTGAAGTGCATTCAGAGCGTCCATTACGAAGGACTTGAAGGCGTTGAAATCAGCAGCAAGTGAGGTTGTGGAAGCTACAGGTGCTGAGGTATCGGCTTTCTGTAACTCATCTTGAAAATGAGCCATTCTATTCTTGAACATTGCAGCCATCTCATCCAATGACTGGCGAAAGGATTCCATCTCTGATGTGATTAGTCGAGAGGTTATGTTGGTGTGATGCAGTAAACTATGTTGCTATCAGCTTTTGAGAGGAAAATAACTGCTGGTAGGTGGATTTTCACTCACTGTTTCATAATATCATAAACAGATAGATAAATATTAGTTTAACTATTTTTAAAACATTAAATATATGGAGAGAATATTTCAAGTGTCTACTCACTCACTCCTACCCTCAAGTTGTACCAATGTAGAACCCTAAAAATTTAACCCTAAAAAATTCTTAAACTCTTAAGTGGAAATTTGTTAAAACTGATCAAGTATGAGTTGAACTTGTATTGGAGGGTTCTGTATATAATAAGTTTAACTAAGATATGTATGAGACTCTAAAATAAAAACACTGTTATCTATTGATATGGAACCCTAAACAAATTCTTAAACTATTACGTTAAAAACATATCATATTCAGTTCACATCATAAAGAAATATGAAAAAAAAAAACGTTGAAAACATATCATATGCAGTTGACATCATAAAGAAATATGAAAAAAAACCTATTTGCTAAAAACTAATTAAGCATGAGTTGAACTTAAATTGGGAGGAGGGTTCTGTATAGATTAAGTTTAAATAGGATGGATGCTTATGAAGCTCTAAAATCAAACACTCATTATTTGCATTGAAGAATGTTTGAGATAGGTGAGAAACTTAATTTTCAATGATATATTACTAAATAATAAAAGTAATCTACCAATGTAGAACCCTAAAAATTGAACCCTAAAAAATTCTTAAACTCTTAAGTGGAAATTTTGTTAAAACTGATCAAGTATGAGTTGAACTTGTATTGGAGGGTTCTGTATATAATAAGTTTAACTAAGATATGTATGAGACTCTAAAATTAAAACACTGTTATCTATTGATATGGAACCCCAAACAAATTCTTAAACTATTACGTTGAAAACATATCAAATTCAGTTGACATCATAAAGAAATATGAAAAAAACCTTTTTGCTAAAAACTAATTAAGCATGAGTTGAACTTATATTGGGAGGAGGGTTCTGTATAGATTAAGTTTAAATATGATGGATACTTATGAAGCTCTAAAATCAAACACTCATTATTTACATTGAAGAATGTTTGAGATAGGTGAGAAACTTAATTTTCAATGATATATTACTAAATAATAAAAGTAATCTACCAATGTAGAACCCTAAAAATTGAACCCTAAAAAATTCTTAAACTCTTAAGTGGAAATTTTGTTAAAACTGATCAAATATGAGTTGAACTTGTATTGGAGGGTTCTGTATATAATAAGTTTAACTAAGATATGTATGAGACTCTAAAATAAAAACACTGTTATCTATTGATATGGAACCCCAAACAAATTCTTAAACTATTACGTTGAAAACATATCATATGCAGTTGACATCATAAAGAAATATGAAAAAAAACCTATTTGCTAAAAACTAATCAAGCATGAGTTGAACTTATATTGGGAGGAGGGTTCTGTATAGATTAAGTTTAAATAGGATGGATGCTTATGAAGCTCTAAAATCAAACATTCATTATTTACATTGAAGAATGTTTGAGATAGGTGAGAAACTTAATTTTCAATGATATATTACTAAATAATAAAAATAATCTACCAATGTAGAACCCTAAAAATTCCTAAAAATTTAATAAAGTTGAAATACCAAACCTTTCTGCTAAAACTAATTAAGTATAAGTTTTACTTATATTCGAACAGAGTTCTGTATATACTAACCCAAATGAACTTCGGTCAAGTGTAAGTTGAAATATGCATAACGTGGGTTCTACAAACACTAAATAAAAGAGCTTCTATAGCTAAGTGCAAGTTGAACTTATATTGCTATAGGGTTCTGTATAGAATAAGTTTAAATAAATGATATAGGTATGGAACCCTAAAATTTAAACTATCATCACTTTTACAGCCTCATCTTTTTATGGAAAATAATATATGGAACCCTAAAAATAATGTGACCCCCGTTATGGAATCCTATAGATAATAACTTCATTACTAACTAAAAATAACTTTTATGGTTAAGTATGAGTCGAGGTATATGTAGTGTGGGTTCTGCATATACATAGTTCTACTAACCTGAATTAACTTCTATGGTTAAGTGCGAGTTGAATTATGTATAACGGAAATTTTGTTAAAACCAATCAAGTACTTATGAGTTGAACTTATATTGGGAGAGGCTTTTGTATAGAATGAGTTTAAATGATATAGACATGGAACCCTAAAATTTAAACTATCATCACTTTATAATCTCATCTTTTTATGGAAAATAATATATGGAACCCTAAAAAATAATGCGATTCCCTATTATGAAATCCTATATATAATAACTTCGTCACTCACTAAAAGAAATTTTATGGTTAAGTATATGTCTATAGCTAAGTGTGAGTTGAACTTATATTGGAGGAGGGTTCTGCATGGTATAAGTCGAAATGAGATAGGTATGAGGCTCTAAAATCAAACACTCATTATTAGCATTGAAGAATGTTTAAGATTGATGAGAAACTTAATTTTTAATGATATATTACTAAATAATGAAAGTAATCCACCAATGGAGAACCCTAAATATTTCTAAAAATTGAATAAAGTTGAAATACCTAACCTTTCTACTAAAAAACTAATTAAGCATGAGTTTAACCCTAAAACTTTCTTAAACTCTTTTAAACTGAAATAAAAACGTAGTTGATGAAAACCAAAGTGTGAGGTGAACTTATATTAGTAGAGGGTTCTGTAGTTTAATTAACCCCTTAACTAATATCATCAGAGATAAATTAGTACTTTACTAGAAGTATATTCATAAAACAGTTAAATGTGAGTAAGTCTTACATGTTAGGTTCTGTAATTTTTTTGGTTAAGTATTCATACAGGTAACCCTAAACATGTCAAAGGGTAGGTAATAGATATATCATGGAACCTTACTAAGTTTCACCTTTATCTCTCCAAAATCGTATGCGAAACCCTAAAAACATTTTATATATTTTTTCAGGTTTAACAGATATGTTGCAGAACCTTGAAAAATTCACCTTTTTTCACCCCGTAGGTAGACAGATTAGGACCTGGATTCAGACATAGGCTACTTTTTACCACACACTGCGCACCCTCTAAAAGTCATAGAAACGTTGTCCACGCGGGTGAAACCGCGGGAAACAGCTAGTACCTAATAATTTAGGAACAGCTCTAACCTCATATCTCATAACAACAGGTTAGGCTGATGAGATAAGATTAGTAGTGTTTTTTTGTATGACGACTATTGTGGGAAGTACACGTCACAGGTATAGTCTCGCTGGTACCCCAGCCCCAACCCCTGCTGGTACCCTAAACCCAGCCACCGCTTGAGCTACCTCAAATATGCTTTATATACTTTATTTAAACGTTGTGGCTAGGGTTGGGGTACCAGCAGGGGTTGGGGCTGGGGTACCAGCGAGACTATACCTGTGACGTGTACTTCCCACAATAGTCGTCATACAAAAAAACACTACTAATCTTATCTCATCAGCCTAACCTGTTGTTATGAGATATGAGGTTAGAGCTGTTCCTAAATTATTAGGTACTAGCTGTTTCCCGCGGTTTCACCCGCGTGGACAACGTTTCTATGACTTTTAGAGGGTGCGCAGTGTGTGGTAAAAAGTAGCCTATGTCTGAATCCAGGTCCTAATCTGTCTACCTACGGGGTGAAAAAAGGTGAATTTTTCAAGGTTCTGCAACATATCTGTTAAACCTGAAAAAATATATAAAATGTTTTTAGGGTTTCGCATACGATTTTGGAGAGATAAAGGTGAAACTTAGTAAGGTTCCATGATATATCTATTACCTACCCTTTGACATGTTTAGGGTTACCTGTATGAATACTTAACCAAAAAAATTACAGAACCTAACATGTAAGACTTACTCACATTTAACTGTTTTATGAATATACTTCTAGTAAAGTACTAATTTATCTCTGATGATATTAGTTAAGGGGTTAATTAAACTACAGAACCCTCTCCTAATATAAGTTCACCTCACACTTTGGTTTTCATCAACTACGTTTTTATTTCAGTTTAAAAGAGTTTAAGAAAGTTTTAGGGTTAAACTCATGCTTAATTAGTTTTTTAGTAGAAAGGTTAGGTATTTCAACTTTATTCAATTTTTAGAAATTTTTAGGGTTCTCCATTGGTGGATTACTTTCATTATTTAGTAATATATCATTAAAAATTAAGTTTCTCATCAATCTTAAACATTCTTCAATGCTAATAATGAGTGTTTGATTTTAGAGCCTCATACCTATCTCATTTCGACTTATACCATGCAGAACCCTCCTCCAATATAAGTTCAACTCACACTTAGCTATAGACATATACTTAACCATAAAATTTCTTTTAGTGAGTGACGAAGTTATTATATATAGGATT
Source organism: Coleophora flavipennella (assembly GCA_947284805.1). Taxonomy (NCBI): domain Eukaryota; kingdom Metazoa; phylum Arthropoda; class Insecta; order Lepidoptera; family Coleophoridae; genus Coleophora; species Coleophora flavipennella. Next base: position 17,472,033 of record OX369263.1, on the reverse strand, counting down.
TCATAATAGGGAATCGCATTATTTTTTAGGGTTCCATATATTATTTTCCATAAAAAGATGAGATTATAAAGTGATGATAGTTTAAATTTTAGGGTTCCATGTCTATATCATTTAAACTCATTCTATACAAAAGCCTCTCCCAATATAAGTTCAACTCATAAGTACTTGATTGGTTTTAACAAAATTTCCGTTATACATAATTCAACTCGCACTTAACCATAGAAGTTAATTCAGGTTAGTAGAACTATGTATATGCAGAACCCACACTACATATACCTCGACTCATACTTAACCATAAAAGTTATTTTTAGTTAGTAATGAAGTTATTATCTATAGGATTCCATAACGGGGGTCACATTATTTTTAGGGTTCCATATATTATTTTCCATAAAAAGATGAGGCTGTAAAAGTGATGATAGTTTAAATTTTAGGGTTCCATACCTATATCATTTATTTAAACTTATTCTATACAGAACCCTATAGCAATATAAGTTCAACTTGTACTTAGCTATAGAAGCTCTTTTATTTAGTGTTTGTAGAACCCACGTTATGCATATTTCAACTTACACTTGACCGAAGTTCATTTGGGTTAGTATATACAGAACTCTGTTCGAATATAAGTAAAACTTATACTTAATTAGTTTTAGCAGAAAGGTTTGGTATTTCAACTTTATTAAATTTTTAGGAATTTTTAGGGTTCTACATTGGTAGATTATTTTTATTATTTAGTAATATATCATTGAAAATTAAGTTTCTCACCTATCTCAAACATTCTTCAATGTAAATAATGAATGTTTGATTTTAGAGCTTCATAAGCATCCATCCTATTTAAACTTAATCTATACAGAACCCTCCTCCCAATATAAGTTCAACTCATGCTTGATTAGTTTTTAGCAAATAGGTTTTTTTTCATATTTCTTTATGATGTGAACTGAATATGATATGTTTTTAACGTAATAGTTTAAGAATTTGTTTAGGGTTCCATATCAATAGATAACAGTGTTTTTATTTTAGAGTCTCATACATATCTTAGTTAAACTTATTATATACAGAACCCTCCAATACAAGTTCAACTCATATTTGATCAGTTTTAACAAAATTTCCACTTAAGAGTTTAAGAATTTTTTAGGGTTCAATTTTTAGGGTTCTACATTGGTAGATTACTTTTATTATTTAGTAATATATCATTGAAAATTAAGTTTCTCACCTATCTCAAACATTCTTCAATGTAAATAATGAGTGTTTGATTTTAGAGCTTCATAAGTATCCATCATATTTAAACTTAATCTATACAGAACCCTCCTCCCAATATAAGTTCAACTCATGCTTGATTAGTTTTTAGCAAAAAGGTTTTTTTCATATTTCTTTATGATGTCAACTGAATTTGATATGTTTTCAACGTAATAGTTTAAGAATTTGTTTGGGGTTCCATATCAATAGATAACAGTGTTTTAATTTTAGAGTCTCATACATATCTTAGTTAAACTTATTATACAGGGTTACTTTTGGACCCCTAGCGAAAATTTAATATGACATAAGGGAAGTAACAAAAAAGATAATAATGAAATAAAAAAAATGTTTTTCTTTAAATTCCGCATTTTATAGCGTCTCTTTGTGTTCTTAGATTTCTAGGCGCGTTTGGTCACCCTACACGAGCCACAACCAAACATTTCCGTTGCTCCTAGTTGCGAGGCTGCGGCGCATGCGCGGTTTTCTAACTGTGCTGCCATTGGCTGCGCGGCTCGCTCGGCTCGCGGGATTGCCTTGCGAGGCTGCGGCGCATGCGCGGTTTTCTAACTGTACTGCCATTGGCTGCGCGACTTGCGCGAGTGTTCGGGCCCAGTGTTGCCAAACTACTCGAACAAAATACGGTGAAATACGATGTTAGTAGGTTCAAATTACGATTCCGCCATACAAAATATCCAAAAATTTAAAAATACTGTGTTTCGAAAGCGCTGATGCCAAAATTACGGTGTTTCTGTGAAATTGCTCAAAATTCAATACAGTAGACGACACTCAACAACACGTAAAAACGGTACATCTACCGTAATAACGGTGTAGTTGGCACCCTGGGTTCGACGCACTGGCATGCGTCATGTATCGGTAAGGTGACCAAAATTTTTAATTAGAGTTAAGAAAAGTTGAAAAAAAAAAGTTCAAAAAAGAATGCTTTTTTATTTCATAAAGTGAATGTACTGCTACTCTAGAATGATGTCACAAAATTTCGCTAGGGGTCCAAAAGTAACCCTGTATACAGAACCCTCCAATACAAGTTCAACTCATACTTAATCAGTTTTAACAAAATTTCCACTTAAGAGTTTAAGAATTTTTTAGGGTTCAATTTTTAGGGTTCTACATTGGTAGATTACTTTTATTATTTAGTAATATATCATTGAAAATTAAGTTTCTCACCTATCTCAAACATTCTTCAATGCAAATAATGAGTGTTTGATTTTAGAGCTTCATAAGCATCCATCCTATTTAAACTTAATCTATACAGAACCCTCCTCCCAATTTAAGTTCAACTCATGCTTAATTAGTTTTTAGCAAATAGGTTTTTTTTCATATTTCTTTATGATGTCAACTGCATATGATATGTTTTCAACGTAATAGTTTAAGAATTTGTTTGGGGTTCCATATCAATAGATAACAGTGTTTTGATTTAAGAGTCTCATACATATCTTAGTTAAACTTATTATATACAGAACCCTCCAATATAAGTTCAACTCATACTTGATCAGTTTTAACAAAATTTCAACTTAAGAGTTTAAGAATTTTTTAGGGTTCAATTTTTAGGGTTCTACATTGGTAGATTACTTTTATTATTTAGTAATATATCATTGAAAATTAAGTTTCTCACCTATCTCAAACATTCTTCAATGCAAATAATGAGTGTTTGATTTTAGAGCTTCATAAGCATCCATCCTATTTAAACTTAATCTATACAGAACCCTCCTCCCAATATAAGTTCAACTCATGCTTGATTAGTTTTTAGCAAATAGGTTTTTTTTCATATTTCTTTATGATGTCAACTGCATATGATATGTTTTCAACGTAATAGTTTAGGAATTTGTTTTGGGGTTCCATATCAATAGATAACAGTGTTTTGATTTTATAGAGTCTCATACATGTCTTAGTTAAACTTATTATATACAGAACCCTCCAATATAAGTTCAACTCATACTTGATTAGTTTTAACAAAATTTCAACTTAAGAGTTTAAGAATTTTTTAGGGTTCAATTTTTAGGGTTCTACATTGGTAGATTACTTTTATTATTTAGTAATATATCATTGAAAATTAAGTTTATCACCTAAGTATCTCAAACATTCTTCAATGCAAATAATGATTGTTTGATTTTAGAGCTTCATAAGCATCCATCCTATTTAAACTTAATCTATACAGAACCCTCCTCCCAATATAAGTTCAACTCATGCTTGATTAGTTTTTAGCAAATAGGTTTTTTTCATATTTCTTTATGATGTTAACTGAATATGATATGTTTTCAACGTAATAGTTTAGGAATTGGTTTTGGGGTTCCATATCAATAGATAACAGTTCAGTGTTTTGATTTTATAAAGTCTCATACATATCTCAGTTAAACTTATTATATACAGAACCCTCCAATATAAGTTCAACTCATACAAGTCGAGGAAGTGAAACCACAGAAAATGATGTTCTCAATATATTATTATATTTCTTATCTAACCACTTTATTTCCATATTAAATAATTTTACATTTTACAAAAAAGGAAGTAACGACCTCGTAAAGAAACCGCAACGATAAACTATAACGAGCTACAGTTTTCACCAACGCTTATCAGCTGCAACTCAACACCAACGCTTATCAGCTGCCCACATCCGCCTGCGAGCGGCGCGCGCGCGCGCGCGGACTCGGGAAGGCCGTGTTAATTGCTCATGGCGCTATGGTTAGGTGCATTGCATGTGGATTAGGGGTTCGATTCTCAGCATGAAATAAAACATCGCTCTGTCTCGCTCTAACACATAGGATATCTCGCTGCATCCGTACTTGTCTAACGTTAACCTTACGAAGCCTTGATCAAGCACCATTCCCCCACCCCACCCCTCAGAGCCTTTACCCACCCCCCCTCAGAGCCTCTCACCCTGCCGGCTACACATACCCCTAAAACCCACCACCCTCTAGAACCTAGCACTCCACCGATCATCCCCTAGAACCTCCACACCCTCAACTCCCCACCCCCTCTAGAACCTAGCACTCCACCAATCATCCCCTAGAACCTCCACACCCTCAACTCCACACCCCTCTAGAACCTTACACCTAGCACCTCACAGGATGTATGCACCATCCCCTAGGACCTCGCCTCCACACCCTCAAAGCCTCAACTCTCAGAGCTACTACCCACCCCTCAGAGCTTCTACCGTCTCCACAAAACCTTTAACCACCCCCTCCACCCTGCATGAAAACACACCCCTAGAACCTTCCACCTCCGCCGGATGTTAAATCACACCCTCAACTCATAACACCTATCTTCACACCACACACCACCAACAATTCCACTCCGGCGTCGCAGCAGCGGCTGTTGAACACACCTATCACACCTGTCTTCACAACACACCACCAACAATGGCGCTCCGGCGTCGCAGCAGCGGCTCTCGACATCACTCAGGTTAAGCGACCAACAACACGGTCATGCTAGACCTCTACGGACCAACCAACATAACCAGACCTTCGAACACGATACTCTACGTACCACCGGAGAGCTCTATCCTTACACTGGTAGTTGAGTCAAAAACCCCAATTTCTATCTACTCTTTGCACTAGGTTGAGTGCCTTCCGTACTCGCCTCCCCTGCCCGGTGAAGTTGTAAAGGCCCCAAAGGCCAACAACAAGCTTGTCCTTTCGAAAAAAAAAATCTGTTTTCAAAAGCCGCATAATCTGGCCAATCAGAAAAGTCTGAATATGTCATTGGCCCGGTGGTTTACAATCGGCTTCCAGACCAAGTGAAAAATGCACAATCACACCAGGTGTTCAAGGCAAAACTAGAGTCGTGGTTGCCAGAAAAGCAGTTCTATGCTTTGAAAGATATTTTTTTCTCCTTCCAAAATGTAAATAAAAATTTGCTTTTTGGTAAATCTAAGTACTTATAATCTATTAATTCTTATTATTATTGCATTAATTATTGACGTGTAAATTCGCTTTTACCAATAATATCAGCTCATATACGTCCCCATCGAGGGGCTCGAGCCTACCCTGAATTAGGGCGATCGGGCCTTAGTCGATCACGCGGGCCCAGTGCGGGTTGGTCGACTTCACACACAACCTTCGAGTATCTTCGCAGGTGTGTGCAGGTTTTCTCACGATGTTTTCCTTCACCGTTAAAGCAATCGCTGATTATATGTACGTAAGTTTCGAAAAACTCATTGGTACATTGGCCGTCCGGATTTGAACCCGGCACCTCTGGTTAGGAGGACCGAGTTGAGCCACCGATGCTACTTACGGTAAATTCGCTTTTACCAATATAATGTTGTATTGTAGTCAGAAATCGCAAAATAATCTGAAACCCCCAAACGAACTTGGCTACTGAGCTGATTGATTTGTATGAAAAGTAAAAAAATGTTGAGGTTTCTTTCTGCAAGTTAAAAAACCCAACTTCAAACAGGAAACTAAGGTTGCCCTCGATTTCTCTGGGATGCCATCATCAGACCCTGGTTTCCTTCTAATGGTACCACCCTTGGTATATCTCCTTTCGAAAAAAAAACATCAAAATCGGTTCATAAACGGCGAAGTTATCCGCGAACAGACATAAAAAAAATAAAAAATATATTATACGGTCGAATTGAGATACCTCCTCCTTTTTTTGAAGTCGGTAAAAAGTGATTCAGTTTCATGAGATAATGATCTAGCTGGTGATTAGCTGTCTTACTTTCTAGTTGTTCTACCATATCTTTTAGATTTTGTCACAGTATATATATTAGTACTAAATTTTGTTGAGTGGGGCTATTAGAAACACCATTTTGGAACTATTTGGAATGGTGTTCCAAAGCTCGATGAATTGTATTTTTTTTTCTCAACAGGGATCAAAATAATGGTTTCGGTTCGGGATCGAAGCTCTAAATTTTCAAAAAGTAATTTGTAATATTTTTTTCGATTTTTGAAGGGTTTTAAAATTTAAGGTAATCTTTTTTTTTCGTCAGGGATGAAAACATGGTTCGGGTTAAAAAAATCAACCTTTCTAAAGCATTAATCCTATTCTTGAAAAAAATTGCCAGGTGTTTTTATGGAGATCGTTTCAAATAGCCCCATACCATAGTATATAAATAGTACCTGAGATTAGTACTAACGCCCATACTTATGATACGTTTTGTGAAATAGGGCATTAATTTATTATTTTGTATTATCTGTAAATTACAAAGAGTGACAACATATCGTCATTGACGCAAGTGGGTATTAGTTTTATCATGAAAGTTAAGTACGTGAGTAATGGAATACACAGGTAACGAGAAAGTTTTTGTTTCAGTAGGAGGGTAGTGCAAAAACCTACCTATCTACGTTCTGAGACAAAACTAATGTTTCAATTCATGAAATAAATAAAAGAAATGTCATGATTCATCATCATCATTCATTCACCTTTCGCATACGGTTAAGGGTAAAGGCCCGACCACCTGCGACCATTTCCTACAATTACGAGGGTGGCATACTTAAATGCCCTCAGTGCGCGAGGAGTTGGCTACGTAAACCATCTTCGAGCGCACGCGCGGCAAACCGACTAGGAGTCGAAGTGGTCGCCATGACCGAAATCTGTCGGATAGATCATCATCATCATGGTTAAAGGTCTGGCCCTAAATATCCCTGTTCGATAAGAAATATGTAAAATCAATAAAACAGAAACGAATATTCAATGAATGTATTGTAATGGTCCCTTAGTGCACCTTGTGGGTACTTGGGTAGTCCCTATACTAATATTAATAATACAAAATTGCTTATCCTAGAAAGCTGATCTCATAGCTGCAGACGTAGCCCGTGCGATGTAGCTGCCTGCCTGCACGTTGCCCGTAAAGGCCATAGCGGCCGCGGCGACGCTTCCCAGAGCCAACCCCACGGCACCAAAGCCCAGCTTCGTCAAGATCCATAGACCCTTGCCGGTGTACAGCACGATGCTGGCCAGCACGTTGACGCAGCAATATGCCAGGCAGTTGCCCATGGTCAGCTAAGGAAGAGAAAAATATTTCATTCGTTCGTTTTAAACGCGGTTTACTAAATGTGTAGGTGTATAAGCTTATGTTCCTGTGCTCACACTGGGATTAGTCCCAACAACGGCCTACCACGATATTTAAAAAAAATGTGCTTAAGACAATGACCTTCTAGTGTGTAAGAAGGTTATTGACAAACGACTACCACTGGTGGTGGTTGTGGGGACCGTTGCGTCAGGTTTTGCGCCGACCAGCACGACACTTTAACTCAGGTACATACCAACGACAATGTCGACAGCTGACCGTAGACTACGACAAGGATACATAATATATTTATCAACCAAGATCAACCACGACGGAATCGGATACCATTTTAAAGAACAAAGCGACAGATTTTTATTTTTCCCAAAGAAAATCAGGATCAGAAGGTCAAGTCGCAAAAAATATATTCCCATAAAAACCTGGCCCGTTTAGCTGATAACTTGTTTCATCATCATCATATAAGCCAAAAGACGTCGACTGCTGGACAAAGGCGTCCCCCGAGGATTTCCACGACGACGACCGGTGCCCACATCCAGCGGCCTCCCGTGAGCTTCATCAAGTCATTGGTCCACCGAGCGGGGGTGGATCGATTTGTTTAAAATTATATCCTTACTAATAATAAACGAGAAAGTTTGTATTTATGGATGTTTGTTACTCAATCACGCTTCAACCACTACTGGACGGATCGGGATGAAACTTGGCACACATATAGGTTAGGTCCTGGCATAGAACAAGCGTCGGTGGCTCAAACGGTAACGACTCGGTCCATCTAACCAGAGGTACCGGGTTCAAATCTGGACGGCCAATGTACCAATGAGTTTTTCAAAAACTTACGTACATACTTACCGATTTCTTTAACGGTGAAGGAAAACATCGTGAGGAAACCTGCACACGCCTGCGAAGAAACTCGAAGGTTGTGTGTGAAGTCGACCAACCCGCACTGGGCCCGCGTGGTCGACTAAGGCCTAATCGCCCTGATTCAGGGTAGGCTCGAGCCCCTCGGTGGGGACGTATATGAGCTGTAATAATAATAATAATAAAAATAGAACATAGGCTACTTTTTACCCCGGGAAAACGTCTTATTCCCACGGGAAAATCGAAATCAATAGTAGACGCGGGCAGACGGCTATCTATTTAGGAACATAGAATAAAACTGTAACGGGGCCGTGGCTGTACATGAAATATTTTTGAAAAATATTAATTGTGGTGGACATTACTAACGATATAGGGGCCAAAACAACCACTTTTGGAATTTTTGTCTGTCTGTATGTTTGCGAAAAACTATCAGGCCGATATTGATAAAATTTTGTATGATGGTTCCTTATAGACCGGGTTAACATATAGGATACTTTTATCCCGGAAAATTCATGAGTTCCCGTGGGAAAATTCAAAACCTCCACGCGTACAAAGTCGCTACTACAGCTAGTAAATAATAAGACTTACCTGAATGTATGTTCCAAAAAAATCCACAAAAAGCTGTAAGTAAGCACTTAATTTCAGTCACACAATGAATAGCTACTATAGACAAAGTATATACTTGTATGTATATTTTAGTACTATAGGTAGTCACCTCTACACCCCACACTAACTGAAGTGCGCTTTTCGTTTTCAAAATGTGGACACCGAATATTTCAAAAAAGTTTAACGAATATCCATAAATAACTAGAAGGTGGTGTACCAGACCTTACTTGTACGAACAAGTCCTCTCTGTTCCGTTAACCACAGAGTACTGTAAGTTACATTTGTATGCCAGTCGGTCGCCATGTTGCTGCATTGTTGATTTTTTAGCGTTTCGTACCTTAAAAAGAAAGAACCCTTATACATATAAGATCGCTTGGTTGACCGTAATGTCTGTCTGTCTGTCAAGACCTTTTCTCTCAGAAACGCGTGGAGGTATTGAATTTTATATCAAATACTTAGTCTATGGTCCCTTGAAGCTATAAAAAAAATCTAATAATAAATTGTATAGCCATGCAATGCATACTTTCTCGTGCAGCCTTCACCGTCTGTCGTGGTCGGGCACACACAAATCTACCATAAACATTAAACTTACTTAGTAGCAAAGAATAAAGTTAGATACATCAGACTTTATTCTTTGCTACTAAGTAAGTTATGAATAATTTGGGTTTGTATGAGAGATACCTCGGATTTATCTAGGCTTTATTAACTCCCAGTAATTTACAAAGTTTCATCAAAAACTTTAGAGCTATTTTAATAAAAAGTAACATACTACTTGGATTTGTATGGCAGGTACCTTATTTCGATTTTTCTAGGAACAACGAACTACCGCGTGTTCGAGGCCATATAAAGTTATAGTAACGTACTGAGTTTCATCAACATCATTAGAGCCGTTTATGAGTTAAAAAAAGAATACTTTGGTGACAACCCTAAAAAATTAAGATGGGACAAATTTTAAAAAAACGACTGGAGATTTAAAAATAATCTTGCCCTTATCCATATATTATCTAAATCTATCCACTAGTTTGGGAACTAAAGCACCGAACGGACATACAGACACACACACACACACACACACACACACACAGAGAAGAAATATATTTTAGACTATAGTATCGATCTCTATCAAAATCTCAACTTCGATTTTTTTGCCATAACAATACCTTCTTTTCTTCTTCGTCGCTCGAAAGTAAAAATATACGGCCAATTATATTACCTACTTACATAATTTGATTCTCGCAAGTAAATCATAACCTATATAGGGTAGTCCCCGTGGACTTAGAATCATGAAAGGCAAGAAGAAAGGTTTCAAAGTACAAGTGTTGGAAAAAAAAACTGAAAATTGTAAATCTGTAGCTTTTTCACTTAAAAAAAAACATTTTGCGATTACAAACTTTTATTTGCAGTTGGGGAATTGACCGTAACGTATATCGATGTATAAGATAACATTTTTTTCAACTACCAAGTTAACTTTGTCCTTTTAATCAGACTATTGTACTCGTTGATGTTTACAGGGTCTCGTAACCAAATGTGTTGGTACGAAACAATAACGAACCGCACTTGGCCGTTTACTTTTAAATCTTATTGTGGAATGGACAATAATTTCGCCAATTTGAACTTAGGAGAACAAATCGCGGCGGGTATTTAAAAAAATGATCGGTTACTAGTAGACAATCTTGTCATTTTATTAATTATAATTACCAATGAAACGCCACCTAAAAATATAAGTAATCTGAATCGCGGAAACGGCTCCAACGATTTGCTTGAATATTGGTATACGGGGATTTTTGGGGGCGAAAAATTCGATCTAGATAAGTTACCTCTGAGAAAACGCGTGTTTCCGAGCAAAGCTCGGTCGCCCAGGTACTGGACAATAATTCCGCCAAATTCAACTTAGGAGAACAAACCGCGGTCTAATAATCGGTGACTAAGTAGATGTAGATAAACTTGACATGCATATAGGATATTATAAAATAATAGATTATGTAATGACAAAGATATATATGTTGATTCTATAACAAATACCATTACCTGAGACTAATCTGAATCATGACATTATTTGGAATATACAATAAGTTATTTTTGACTATTCAAAAATGTGTGTGAACACCTATTTAAAATAAAATATTTTATTACCAATGAAACGCCACCTAAAACAATACAAATGCTAGTGAGATGGGGCCGGGCTCGTTCATGTGCGTCCGCTTAGAGCAAACGCCAATACTATCGGGACCATCCTGAAACTTGTTTTACTCGAGATGAAGGAACCACGCAGGTAAGCCTACCAGCTGACACCGAATTTTTTTTCCTAAGCTAGTAGAACGATTACAAATCACATGCAATTATAAAAAAAATTGTAATTTCGGTAGTAAGTGGGTTAAATCTACAGCAGGATCTTAGCAGGATGTATCTGAAATCGTTGGCTCGTGAAACTGGACACCTTTCCAGCTTATCTCCATGTGAGAATTAGTGTGAGTGAAGCCCTAAATGTGCAGCTTCAACTGTTCAGTTTCTTAAGGTGGTTCGATTAGCACGTTAGCGCCGCCAACATAAATGATTAATGTATTGAGTATTTTGCGCACATGGGGGGGGGGGGGGGGGAAGCAAAGCAACTGTCGTTTAGTTGTTACTTTATAACTGTAAACAAGTTATTTTTTGCAAAACTTCTGAGATTGGCCACTTTTGACAATATTGACAAACATAACTTGTTTCTGATAGATAAAGTTATACAACAACAATTTAAAAAAAACCTTTTACCCCTGTATCAAAGTATATTATATTACTACTAACATACAGTATGGACACTCCCTGCCGCTCTTGCACCCCCTCGCCACTCAGATTGATACAGATTGGTTACGGTTAGGTTCTTGGACGTATGGGATTTCGCCGTGATTTTATTTGCTCCGTCATTTGTTTTTAGAAATGTCATTTCACGACCATTTGTATGCAGTGTCTGAGGTGTGCCTGTATGTGAGCAAAATACTCAATGATTTCGTTTAAAGTGCTAAATTTCTATTGATTTTATTATATTGATTTCAGTTACATCCTACACTTTCGGGTAGCGCGCCACTATCTGAAAATTGTAGACCTGAAAAGTTACTGGTCTCAGAATATTGTAATTGGCATGTAGGTAGTACTTTGGCGATTGCCAAGAATGTTATCGATTGAAGGCGGTTATCGCGACTCGATCGGAGAGCTGACGTCATTAATTTTTCTAATACTATTGCTAGTGTATTGGTTAGTGTGAGTGAAGTACTATTAGTACCTTACGTTAGGTCACGCCTACGGCTCTGGTAAGTTGCATTCTGTGAATCAATAATATACTGGGTGACTTTTAATTATTTCTTGATAACAAAAGATATGCATATTATACTCATGATTACAAACAACTTTCCCAAATAAACTATGTCAAATATGAAAAAAAAAATTTGGTCCTCGATACATTTTTGCCAGAACTAAGATTTTTTTTTTCGGATTTCACATATAGTTTCTTTGGGAAAGTTGTTTTTAACCACGCGTACATTCATATCCTTTGCTATCAAGAACTAACTAAAAGTCACCCTATACAGGATGTAACAAAATTGGTGTAGGTCTCGTTAACTGGGGCTTCTACTCATCATACTGAACAACTTTTGTTCTACGACTTTGCTGAAAACGTAAAAAAATATTTTTACTCTTTATACAAATCGATCAGCTGATCGACCGATTTGTGCATTTTAGTATGGAGGGTCCAATTTTTTTTTGAGATTTACTATGGGTTCCTTGGAGAAAGTTGTTCAGTATGACGAGTAGACCCCCAGTTAACGGGACCTACACCAATTTTGTTACACTCTGTATAATGTTACTATCGTCTGAGAATTCCTTTACCTTCCACTTCCACAACCAAACTAAGTAACTGCCTCCGTAGCGTAATTGTTAGTCCATTCGCTCCACACCAGGAGATCGCGGGTTCGATTTTCAACTTGTAAGACTCGGTTTGGTTGGTGATAGGGCATTTTCTAAGCCCGCCTGTTTAGTTACCACCGTCTTATCTAAGTCTTGCCGCCAAACAACAGTGTTAAAAAAGTGTTAAACATTGATGTGTTCCGGCTTGAAGATAAGATTGCCAGTTCTCCATTGCGTTGGGGAATCTTGGTAAGCCCGCTTCCATTTTCGGCATTATCGTCACTTACCATCAGGTGAGATGATGCCAAGAGCTTAAAAATTGTGAATAAAATAAAAAAGTAATGAATGAACCCCGCCTCGGTAAACTCACATCTTCGACCAAATAAAATAAATAAATAAAATAACCTACCTATTATAAATTAAATATCACTCTATTATGGTACTTGACTACTTGAGTGAATGATTTCATTACTTACTTTGACAGATAAAGGAAGGAACGTTTATTTGCATTCATCTGTTTTGTGGCATTATCATTTGTTTGGCAGAAGATGCTCTTTTAAAAAGGCTCTGCAAGCACACTAGGTTAAAATTGGCATGAACTGTCAGAGTAGTTTTTAGGGTTCCGTACCCAAAGGGTGCCAACGGGTCCCTATTACTAAACGGCTGTACCTTTTGAACAGTTTTTCAAATGACCGAATATGGCAGATTCCTAACAAATAATAAAAATAGTCAAAAATAGCCTTTTTTGGACGCCGCTGCGTCCATAAATAAAAATAGTGTCTAAGTGCGCATCGGAGTACGCGCAAAGTAGGATTCCGTAGTCTTGTAAAAAAAATAATATATTAAAAATGGTAAATATTTTGTTTGACAAATAATAACGTGTAGTTTGATTTATTTTATGTGACATTAGTGTAAATACATATATACCAAAATGTGTGATATAATGTTCCACCAAGAACCTACAATCAAAATTATCAACTATTTTAAAAATTAAAGATTTTGCAGTTGGTATAGAACATTTTGTATTAAAAAATCTATGAACATTTTACAAAATACAACTTCACATCTTAAGTTGGTTTTTATTATGTGCCCTTATTTTTCCAATACTTTCCAGATATCCTGAAATAACTGCTTAGCAGGTGGGGGTTGGGGACATGTTACTTTCACAAAAAATCACCACATAAAAAATCAGATATTAAGTTCATAAACGATTTACCGGAAATATGATTCAGAATATGTTTCATTAGCTATATTAATATAGCAAACCTTCAGTAGTTTTAAAGACCTATTTAACGACACTCCACACGACAAGTCATGAAAAGAAAAAAATCACCCCCACTTTGCTGGTGGGGGAGTTAACCTGTTTTTTTTACATAATTTATTCCATAACTATATGGGGGTCACAGATTTGTGTAACCATACCAAACAGCTATAGAGCTGTTATAATCATTGAACAAAAAACGGCTGCTACATACCTACAGTCGGACATGGCGAAACTATCACTCAGCGCTCTCGTTGATGTTTTAGATTGAAATAAGTAGGTGTCATTGTTGTAGGATTTGTAGTGTACGTACTTGTCGATGTTTTGAAGTACCTTATCCGGAGTTGTGGCGGTAGGTAGTTGGTACGGAAACCTCGGTGCGCGAGGACTCGCATGTGATAAGTAGATGTCCGTTTGCGCACGGAAGTCTCGCAGTTATGCAGCAGGCACAACAGTTAAAGTCCTTTGCACTCATCGGGTGTCTCGGAACGGATCATGCGGTTCGGGCGTGATTTTTAGGGATCCGTACATCTAACGGGACCTTATACTAAGCTTCCGGTGGCTGTCCGTCTGTCAGCGGGCTGTATTTCATGAACCGTAAAAGGTACACTGTTGAAATTTTCACAGAATGTGTATTTCTGTTGCCGCTATAACAACAAATACAAAAAATTGGAAAAAAGTGAAAAAATAAGGGTGGTCGTATTTTTTCATAGGTCTTAAGAAGTATTTTTGATTTAGCTCTATCGTAAAAACGGTAATAGATACAAGCTTGAAACTTGGTGCGATTATATAACTGATGCTGCAGTAAAACAGCAAATAATAAAAATCATCCAAGTGTGATTCGTACTCGCGCTAAGAAGTCCAAGCTGAATGACAAAAACAAAGCATATTTTGTCGCTCGCGTTGATGTTTTGATTGTATTGTGAATAGGTATCATATTGTGTGGAAGGTGTGGTGGTACGGAACCCACGGAGTGCTAGTCCGACTCACACTTGGCCGGTTTTTATTTAGGTATTCAGTTTTGTTATTTATTTACTATGATAATATAGGTTTAGGAGTAACTAGTATTTCATCTGTGCCTGTGTATGCATTGCAGTATGGTTAAGGATATAATATGTAGGTATTCATAACATAACTGATTCTTAATATTTTTTTGTTATAAGTATGTAGCTCGTAGACGACCTGCCACCTAGACAAACCATTCAGGTTTAATGGTGCTAGATGATTAATTGCTTTGAAATTAGTCATCATATCAGCCACAAATCGTCCACTGCTGGACAAAGGCCTCCCCCAAGGATTTCCACGACGACCGGTCCTGCGCTGTTGTCCGTATGGTTCCCGGCTAAGAATAGGACCATCCCATCTCTTCCAATGGGTGTCGTAAGAGGCGACTAAGGGACTTAAAACCGGAGGATGGGCAGCAGCGTCTTTCCGTGCATTGCAACACACCTGCAATCAAACTGCGATCGCCAACCCGCCTGCCAAGCGTGGCGATTACGGCAAAACCCCCCAATGAATCTCACACCCAGAAAACGGCCCCTAGTCCCCGGCAGCTCCGCTATTCCTGGCTCCGGTAGCAGTCATGGTAACGGCGGGGTAGGGGGTGCGAAGAATCCCCGGCAGATGCCAGGCTACCAAACCCAACGACCTTTGGCCCTGGCAACCTACAACACGCGCACACTGCGGACTGACGAGAAACTTGCAGAACTCGAAGAAGTATTGAGCAGGTTACGGTGGGATATCGTAGGTTTATGTGAAGTCCGAAGAGAGGGAGAGGACACCATGATCCTTAAATCCGGAAACCTGCTCTATTTCCGGGAGGGCGACCAACAGTCCCAGGGTGGTGTCGGGTTTCTCGTCCACAAGTCCCTCATTAACAATGTGGTCCAAATCGTGAGCGTTTCGACAAGGGTAGCATACCTTATACTCAGAATCACCAAACGGTATTCGATGAAGGTCATACAGGTATACGCGCCGACTACGGAACACTCCGACGACGAGGTAGAGAGTATGTACGAGGACATCTCTACAGCCTTACATAGCACCAGGACCCATTATACCGTTGTTATGGGGGACTTTAACGCGAAACTGGGCAAACGAAGCGATGGTGAGCTGAGAGTGGGGCAATTTGGATATGGAGTAAGAAATGCACGTGGCCAGATGCTGGCCGACTTTATGGAGAAGGAGAGCCTCTTTATGATGAACTCCTTCTTTAAAAAGTCAAAACAGCGGAAGTGGACATGGTTGCATCCCAATGGCGTAACAAAAAACGAGATAGACTTCATCTTGTCGACAAGGAGGCAAATATTCAATGATGTCTCCGTGATCAATTCAGTCAAAACAGGAAGTGATCACCGGATGGTCAGAGGCACATTGAATCTAAATACCAAGCTAGAAAGATGTCGACTGATGAAGTCTACGCTCCGACCAGCGCCCATCCAGCTCCAAAACCCCGAGAGCTTTCAGCTCGAGCTGCACAATCGTTTCGAATGCCTAGAAGACTGCGAGAATGTGGACGATTATAATGACAGGTTCGTGGAAATTGTTCAAACGGTCGGGTCTAAGTTTTTTAAAACTCGCCGTTCAAACAGAACCAAAAAAATCTCCGACTTCACCAGCAACCTCATGGAACAAAGACGCAGACTGGTTTTGCAGTCCTCTGAAGACGCTACTCAGTATCGGCAACTAAACAGGCAGATCTCCAAGTCCCTAACTCGCGATTTACGCCAATATAATACAAATTGTATTAAAGAGGCGATTGAGCACAATAAAGGCTCAAAAGTGTTCGCGAGAGATCTGTCTGTTGGACAAAGCCAACTGACCAAGCTGAAGACTGAGGACGGCAGGACCATATCGTCTAAGACTGAGTTGCTGGAAGAAGTTGAGAAGTTCTATGGACAATTGTACACGACCACACGTTTGCCTGTCAGTGATCTGGCTGAAGACCCAAGAGCCAGACTAACCCGACACTATACCGAAGATATCCCGGACGTCAGCCTGTACGAGATTAGAATGGCTCTCAAACAGCTCAAGAACAACAAGGCACCGGGTGATGATGGAATTACGGCTGAACTTCTGAAAGCAGGTGGATCACCGGTACTAAAAGCTCTTCAGAAGTTATTTAATTCCGTTATACTCGAGGGACAAACGCCTAAGGCATGGCACAGAAGTGTGGTCGTGCTTTTCTTCAAAAAGGGCGACAACACCCTGCTGAAGAACTACAGACCCATCTCACTTCTGAGCCATGTCTACAAGCTGTTTTCGAGAGTCATTACGAATCGTCTCGCACGCAGGTTTGACGACTTCCAGCCTCCCGAACAAGCCGGTTTCCGAAAAGGCTTTAGTACCATAGACCACATACATACGCTGCGGCAGATTATACAGAAGACCGAAGAGTACAATCAGCCACTATGCTTGGCGTTTGTGGACTATGAGAAGGCCTTTGATTCAGTCGAAACCTGGGCTGTGCTACAGTCTCTCCAGCGGTGCCAAATTGACCATCGATACATCGAGGTGTTGAAGTGTCTGTATGAAAACGCCACCATGTCGGTTCGCCTCCAAGACCAGAACTCGAAACCTATCCAGTTGCAGCGAGGGGTGAGACAGGGAGACGTTATATCTCCGAAACTGTTCACCGCCGCCCTGGAAGATGTTTTTAAGCTTCTGGACTGGGGTGGACTCGGCATCAATATCAACGGCGAGTACATATCCCACCTCCGATTCGCTGATGATATCGTGGTCATGGCTGAGACTATGGAAGACCTAAGCACAATGCTCGATGGCCTCAGTAAGGTCTCTCAACAAGTGGGTCTTAAAATGAACATGGACAAGACGAAAATAATGTTAAATGTCCGTGTCGCACCCACTCCTCTAAAGGTTGGAGACTCTACACTGGAAGTTGTTGACGAATATGTATACCTGGGACAAACAGTCCAGTTAGGTAGGTCCAACTTCAAGAAAGAGATCAATCGACGAATCCAACTCGGCTGGGCAGCGTTCGGGAAGCTTCGCAATATCTTCACGTCCCAAATACCGCAGTGTCTCAAGACTAAGGTCTTTGACCAGTGTGTGTTGCCAGTGATGACTTGAAATTAGTAAATAAAAAATAAAAAAAGGTATGTAGATGCAGTCAAACGCACTCAAAATTTACATTAAAAAATCTAGCTTTCCCTTTGAGCATACATAGCATAGAACCTACCTGTTGGCGGGTAACTTCGACCATACATAGCATAGAACCTACCTGTTGGCGGGTAACTTCGACCGTACATAGCATAGAACCCTTCTGTCGGCGGGTAACTTCGACCATACATAGCATAGAACCTACCTGTTGGCGGGTAACTTCGACCGTACATAGCATAGAACCTATCTGTTGGCGGGTAACTTCGACCATACATATAAATATATTGCGCATACTTTCTCGCGAAGCCTTCACCGTTTGTCATAGACGGTTATATACAAATCAATAATAAACATTACACTTACTTAGTAGCAAAGTAATTAAAACTTCTTAAAAAGACCATCTGATACTGGTGATGGTTGAAGAAGTGTGGCTGAAAGATCCACCCAACATGTACCAACATGTGCTTTAACGAATTAAATCGGAAACGATACTTGTTTCCAGGTGAGCAGCCTGCT
This sequence comes from Coleophora flavipennella, assembly GCA_947284805.1. Classification (NCBI taxonomy): domain Eukaryota; kingdom Metazoa; phylum Arthropoda; class Insecta; order Lepidoptera; family Coleophoridae; genus Coleophora; species Coleophora flavipennella. The sequence goes on along the minus strand of OX369263.1, from coordinate 17,453,581 downwards.
CGGCTTCATCTGCATTCAGTTCTCGAACTTCAACAACGCGTCTAAGGGCTCCTACTTCGGCGTGATCTCCATGATAGCGTTCTGGTTCACCGGCATCTTGCTCTTCCTCTACCTGTTCCACATCGTGGAGAAGTTTTACAGGATCCCCTGGTTGAAGCTCGAGTTCGGGTACTGCGGGCTGTGGGCGTTCCTCTACCTAATCGCCGCCAGTCTGGCCTGCACGGTGCACGACAAGCCGCATTCGGCCGCTGCGGTGAGTGCCATAATATGTTTTCTGTTTTATTTTTATCGAAATGTAATTTCTTTTTATCCCCTGTTGTTGAATGTTGATCATTTTGTCACAATACTGCATGCTGTGGCGCCTACTACAACGGGTAACAAACAGCAAGATGGCTTAGAGACTAAGCTGAGAATCAACCTTGTTTAATCTGATCTCTGTCTGTGTGTGAGGTATATATATGCCGCGGAGGCAGTTTACGGTTTCTCCACATGGACACGGGTCTCTTTCCAAAAGATTAAGCCATACAAGTAACTAGTATCTCATCTGTGGCCATACTCCACACCGGGGATTTCCCTCGGCACTAACAGTAGCACCATATGTAGAACTACCAGTCACAAGTATTTATATTCGTTGGAACCCAGTTTTAGATCCCATTTTTAAGGTATTAACGATGAGTCCCATTTGCTATTACCAATAGAATCCTATGTTATAACAACATGGGTACTTTTAAGACGATTGTGAAGCTGCGTTAACAATTTTCAGTTCTTTAATGTTAACCGATTTGGACCAATTTTTGATAGGTTGTCAGTCAGAACAAAAGATAGGCTTATACGTTTTTGTTTTTTCGATAAAGTTAATTAGTTAAATTTTACTTTCGTTGATGTGTTTTCATACGAAACTAATTTCGGTCATTTTTTGTTTATTTATAATCAGTAATTTAAAAAACGAAACATATAAGCCTAGCTTTTGTTCTGACTGACCACCAATCAGAGTTGGTCCAAATCGGTTAACATTTAAGAGGTGAAAATCGTTAACGCCGTTTGTATGAAAAGTCGCAGCTTTAAAATCCTCTTAAGAAGAAAAGTGATTAACCTATATCAAACATTTAAAAAGCAGCGTGTGGTCGCCCCACTGACTATAGGGGGCCAAGTTAATATTGGTGGAGGTTATAACCTATAGGGCTAGTAGCAGACTCCACTTTCAAAAGCTTTCAAGCCGTCTGTAAGGCCTCTGACGCGGCTTGACGACTGCTATCCAGCGACAACGACTGGCACCGACACCTTGACATGTCTTGCGAAACACTGATATGTTAAGTCGTCGAGATAAAATTGAAAAATCAAACCCATCCTAGTAAGGACCTTGCTTCTGGTTAGTTATGATCAACTCACCCAACCAAGTTGCACTAAGCTACGATACACACATCGTAACCCATTACCATAATATATATACTTTGACATCACCCTCCTACTTAGACAGCCGGGTAAACATGTTTACTTTGTCATTAACCGAATTCAAAAAAGGAGGTTCTTAGTTTGACCTGTATGTATGTATGTTTGTCCGCAATTTTCTCGCGTTTGGCTGAACCGATTTTGATGCGGTTTTCATTTTACCTGTCAATTGTAACATGTTGAGCCGTAGCCTGTCCGACTGACTCTTGTTTTTATATTGCTTCTTCTTTCCACCTCAGTTCTTCGGGTTCGTCGCGACGGCGGCGTACGCGGTGGACTGCCTGCTGAAGTGGAGCGCGGTGAAGGCGGGCGGGCTGGCGCAGGGCACGCGCGTCGTCTCCAAGCAGACCGCGTCCGCCACCGCCTCGCCCACGCGCCCCGAGGGCTACTAGACGGGTGGCAGCTCACTAGGCGACGATGGGGAAGGCAGGCGACAGGCGAAGGATGTTATCTCTTACCGTTTCGGCGGGCACTTGACCATCTCCATGAACGACTGAATGAATTTCTATCAACCATAGCTAAGAACCATATCTCGGTTAATCTAGCTTTCAAATTAAAAACACGCATTGAAATCGGTCCATCCGTTTACAAGCTGCGATGACATGTACATTGTACAGACAGAAAGACACATACTCAAACCTATAACTCACCTCTGCGTCGGGGGTTAAAAGTACCATATTACGTGCAAATAAGGATGTCATGTGTGATGTTACGAAGTAGGTACTACGCAAAATACCTTTAAAAGTGTTTGCTCTTGTGGTGAGCGCGCCGTAAGCGAGGGAGCTTCTGTCAGACTCTACTGTTCAGTGGTCAGATCATAGATTAAATTGTAATATTTTTGGTCCTACACATGACATGAAACATCGGTTAAGTCGAATTTTCCACCGGCAGCAACGCGATCTAAGCGATGATAGCGACCTAATACCGTGAACTATGTCGCTTGCGTCGCTCGGTGTGCGCCGAAGTAATAAACACCCAACACGTCACCCAGGTAGGAAACTGGGCTCTGCTTGCCACGCCCTACCAGCTCCTGTCAAATTTGTCGACAAGCCATCGAGAAATAAAAAAAGTTACCAGGGCGATACGTAGTCGCGATTTAGTACAGTGCACAGCAACATAAAGTGCTGATTATTAGAATTATTTGACAAAAAATAATATTCATGACAATGACACAGTTTAAAAACGTACAAAATATAATTTCGCCCTGCAACTTGTCACAATTTGTTTTGTATAGTCCTAACTTATACTAGAAATAACTCACAGTCAATACAGTGTTTTATCTAGTTATTATTAGATAGGTAAGAATCGATCAAATGTTTGTACTTAACGTGTTCAATGCGTTTTTGTTCTATTTATAGTTGGTAAATTAATGAGTTTATTTAGATTATTATATTATTAATATTTAATGAATTTATTTTGTGTGAAAGTAACCAAAGATTGTTGAATGACAACCGAACACGAAGGCTCAATGTTTGATGATCTGTTAACAATTTAATTATGACAAGACTATTTTGTATACCTATTTACATTGACATTTTTTAAATTGTTTACATTATGTAATTATATTAAGTTAAAGCAATTACTAAAATGTGAAGTTTACCTACGAAGTAACTGGACGGCAGTTGTCTAATTTTTAGTCACAACTAAAAAAAAGTAGATTAGATGTTATATTTTATTATTATTACTAGCGACCAGCCCCGCGGCTCCACCCGCGTTCTTTTTTTGCACAGAAACACCCGCTGGGCTAATCTGGATTCCCTGAAAATTTCATCAAAATCGCTTCAGCCGTTTTGGCGTCCATGGGGAACATACATACAATACACACATCGACTTTTTTATATATATAAATAGACTATAATAATTAAGTGCAATAACTTCCATTTAACAAGACAGTTATACTTAGGGGGCGTCCATTAATTACGTGATGCGTTTAAGGGAGGGGGGGGGGGGGGAGGAGGAGTCGAGCCGAAGGTTAAAGCAATCACTCTTGATCATATTCATCTTATCAGCACACATACGGCCTCACCGAGGAGCTCGAGCCTACCCTGAATTAAATCTTGATACCATCACATATGTCTCCATTTTTGAACTAAATAAGAATGAATTTTACGAATTTAAGTAGTGCCTATTTAAGTTGTTTGATTTTCTCACTGTGATTCTAGACTATATTCCGAGTAGTCTTAAAAAAATATTTATGCAAATTTTATTTTTTCAAATAAAGCCAACTTAATTAAGCCCAGCCAGATTAACGTATTTACACTAAAAATACGCATTTTGAAAAATCTCACGTGAGATAGGGGTGAGGGGAAGTGAGTCGAGCCAAATCTCACGAAATCCCAATCGCCAAAATCACCTCACGTAATTAATGGACGCCCCCTTTCTGTAAGTACCTCATGTTCTTGCTAGATAATATAATAGAATTTTGTTACTAATGTGTTATATGTTTTGAATGGAACTAATGAAGTTTTTTATATGTAAGTACAGCCCGCGCCAAATGATCAAAACAAAACAATAAAATCTAAAACGTTATCAAAATCGATATTATTTTTTTGGTACCGACTGTACTTTCTTGCATTTTAATCTAATAATCTAACACGCTTTAATATACATTCGTTGATAAGAGTACATAACAGGAAATAGTATTTACGGCACATTAAATAAAATCATTTTAAAGTATGCAATTCTAAAAATCATGTAAGTGAACGATGAAATTAATTTATGCAGGATTAGTAAATACGATCTAATTGTAAAGTGAAAAAAGTGATTAATCATAATGGCAATGTAGATAATATCGATAAAAATTAGCCTATCAATCAACACTATATTTTTATAACACCAGATATCCTACTGATCATATAGTGCCTTACGCAGTCACATATTGCACAGATTCGATGTAGGACTAGTAATTGTATACATTTTTGTACGTAGCTGCAATGTGAATTTCTCTATTTTCTGTACCCATGTACACCGTGCATTTTATACCTATCTGTATTATACTTATTTTTATTCTAAGAATAAAGTGTTAATATAATATTTGGTTTTGTTTTGATACCTCTGGAAACATAAAAATAAATGTCACAGTTTTAATACAAACGAAATTATCTTTTCCAATAACACTTTATTAAATGCATTTTAAAAATAAAATAATTATGTAATACATATTCTCACAGTGCAGTTGCATCGTGTATTTGAAGGCGTCGCTCATAATTTCAGCCGCTTTATTTCTTCCATTTTGAAGTCGGTTCTGGAAAAGAAATGATATTCAAAGTTCATATTGAACTCGGGGTTATTAGGTTTGCATGTTCCTCTTTTGACTCTGTCGTTATTTAATATCATAAATTAAAGTCCAACGCTCCCAAACTGTGACTACAAATGTAAAAAATGAGGAAAATGCGATATTGGTGTTTGAATTTCTATTTTAAGATTCCTGCCCTCCAGTGGTCCGTCTAAATGGACCGCGGGAAGGCAGGGGATCTTAAAACAGAAATTCAAATATTACCTATCACCCCTGGCACACCATAGGAAATAATTTTTATCCATGGTCCACCTGCAGACTGCAGCACGATGATCACTTTCTTTCTGCACAATTCTATTACTCACATATAGTCTGATAATTGACCAATGTATGTATTTAAATGTATATAAGTATTTATATCAGTCTCTGGTTCCCATAACACAGGGAATCCTACTTTGGGGCCAAATGACAATGTGTGATTTGTCCCAGAATATTTATATTTATTTTATTTAATAGTTTAATACTGTTCATTTTAGTCTTTACTAAACACTAGTTTCATTCTTTTACCCGATGAGGTATTTTGTGAGTTAAAAGTGACCAACATGTTTACCTACTACGCAAAACCTGCCAAGCTGTGCCGCGGCGGACCAAGAGTGAATGAACCTAATAGGTGTACCTACTCTCCGTGCAAATTAGATTTTTGCAATTACCTTATCAGGTAGGGTTTCTCGCAGCGGGCTCTCAGATAATATTGAAATTGAAGGAGTTAATGAAGGAACGTGACTATCACAAAATTGCAGCGGTGATTTTTTTTGCAATATCTGGTGACTGGGGCGGACTATTACTATCGGCCGCTCGAAAAGTGTATGCATTTGAGATATGTGCTGGAGACGAGTTCTAATGGACAGCCTCTGGACAGCAATGAGAACCAATAAATAAAATAAATATTCTGGGACAAATCACACATTGTCATCTGGCCCCAAAGTAGGATTCCCTGTGTTATGGGAACCAGAGACTGATATAAATACTTATATACGTTTAAATACATACATATATAGATATTTAACACCCAGACACAGAGCAAACAAATCTGTTCATCACTGCTTGCCCTGGGTGGGGATCGAACCCACAACTCTCGGAGCAGCAGTCAAGAGCAGTAACCACTGAGCCAACGAGTCAGTCAAACCAATGAGACATCAAAAACCGGTCGAGTGCGAGTCGGATTCGCGCACCGAGGATTCCGAACCACCACAGCTCTCCACAAAAGTATAACAATGATACCTATTCATTACAAACAAAAGTTATCAATGCAAGTGACAGATAAATGCCTTTTTTAATTCAGTTCAGACTCCTTAGCGCGATTACAACCTACACTTGGCAGATTTTTATTATTTGTTGTTTTACCTCAAGATTAGTATGTGTATATTTAGATCATACTCATATATTATATAATCATACTCAGTTTCACGTTTGTATGTATTACCTTTTTTACGATAGAGCAAAAACAAAAAACCTTTAAAAACAGGTTTTTGTATGGGACCCATAAATTTTCACTGCGAAATTTTTATTCGTTGTAAATCCTCCACAATAATACATATTTTGTGAAAATTTCAGCCGGCTACCTAACGAAAACTAAAAGTTGCAGCCTTTTAAAAAACGGACAGACGGGCAGCATAAGCTTATTGGAATGAGACCCTAAAATATATTTTCATCTCTCCTGTTCGGAAAGTTTAATTTTCATGAGTAGATAGCCGGGTGGAACATTGCTTTTCCATCCCTAGGGAGGAAAGTATTGTCATCCCTAGGGTGGAAAGTAATTTTTTTTTAATTGCCAGCCACAGAGTCGAAGATAATTGAGATACATCATATTATTAAATTACATTAAAATAAGAGGTTTTCATATATCTTAACTCAACTATACATTAAACGACGTGTTTATTACGATCTATAGGTTGATATTAAATCATTTTATAGTTGGTCTATTTTTTAACAATTACAAAAGATTAAAATTTAAAATCATTTCTCTATCTGCTGCACGCCATAATGCCATGATACCATGACACTTTTTTTTCAATTTTCGCCATGGTCACCTAGATGCACGTCGTGACCAACTCGATTAGGTACAATCTAGTTGGCCGTGGCAAGCGGCCATTGCGAAAAGGTTGGAGGCTGGGTTGGGTATAGGTAAACTTAATTTATTGATATCTGATTAATATTTTATATCATATAAATAATACATTTCCTCACAGTCGAAATGAAAAGTAGAGTGTTGAACTCGGGTGAAATGACCCATTCCACCCTCGAAGTATTGGCGCTCTCACTTCGTTCGAGCGCCAGAAATATCTCGAGTGAAATGGGTCCCTTTCTTCCCTTGATTAACAATCTACTATTGTTTTTCTTATAACGAGCCTTGTTTTTTGATACGTCACGATTTTTCTTAAATTTCTGATTTGTTCCGCAAAATTAACGCACAAAATCGAAATCAGTTTACGTTACATGTCTGTGATTAGGTCACGAAACTTTAAATGTGCCAAATTTCAACTTTCGGAGAAAATCAAGTGTGACAGACAGACGGACAGGCAGACAGATAAGTCAGTGATCTAAGGTTTTTTTTTTCGGACGAACCCTGAAACGACTCTGAACAATATGGTAGGAACGGGTTCTGCCCTTCTTCAGTCACATTATGCGTTCTCCAAGGCAAATTTCAAATTATCTGCATAAATACGGCACGACCTGGAGTCAAGTGGACTATCACTGAGGCAGATGGAGGAAAACGTGCAAGAGAAGGAACACCAGTGACACGGTACGAAGATCAAAGTGGTGGGAAATTTGCACCGTGCCACAGTATATATATTAGTACTAAACCGTGCAGTCCATTAGTGAGAAGTCATCAGCAGTGAGAAGACGTTGCTTAAAGAGGAAAGGCGGTCTTAAGAATAGGTATTTTAATAAAATGTTGCTGTCTCCCTCCCCCAACCTCTCCGTATACAGTAAGAAAGGGAGAACTGCAGCGCAGACCGATAATAGGCCCTAAAATTTACCAAAACAGCATTTCGTAGTCTCCTATTTACTTCTCCAAAATTTAAACAATAACATTTTTTAAAAAAGATGAAAAAAACGCTACCTATAACGCATAGGTAGCGTTTTTTTTATCTTTTTGCTCGTTATATGTTTTCATTTTATTGTTAAAATGCGTATTAATTTTTTGGTGGGTGTCTGAAAATGACGTTTCAATTGGGAAATTTTCGCAGTTTTTGAAGGCTTCTACTTCCTATTATAATTAGAATATGGGAAAAAAGAAACATAGGGGCATGGCCATGCTAGATATAGGTTTGATGGAAAAATATTTTTGCTCTATTGTCATTATCCAGGGAGGAAACAGGGGCTACGATTGTATGGCAAAATGGCGCCCGCATTTCCTTTTAACATACACTCACCACTTGTGATGGCCGCAGCCTGCAGAAACACTTCTAAACCGGATCACTTCAAGACTACCGTATATAACATCGACTCTGGTTGCGGGTTCAACCAGTGAGGCCGAGAGTGTGACGCAGGTTCAGGACAGCGACACTGTGCTGTGTGATTCAATGCACTGTGGTTTGAATCGTCTGGCAAAGACAAAACATGCCGAACAATGATGCTACATATTAAGTATGTACAAACCTCCTTGAAAGCACCTCTCTGGCCACGTTGGGCGCCAGCCTGGCAGCGGGCATCAACGCCTCGTGTGCATCGCCGGGCTTCTCCAAGGCTAGCAAGGCGGCGGCCTGTGTGAGTCTGGCGCACCGCTCGCGCGCGGCGGATGCGTTGCTGCCCGCCCACGCAGCCAGGCGGCGCGCGCGCCGCTCCACAAGGAGACCGCCCTCCTGCCGACACCAAAGGTTTTTTCGATTTCAGCATGTTGTACAACTAAATTTGTTCAGTTTCTCAAGCAGAATCACCAGCTAAGAGGCTTTACGAACTGCCCCCCAGTACCCCTGCAGTGTGAAACTTGTAATAATAAGGGAGTTTTCAGATCAAAAGTAGCGGAATACAATTGAGATGATTAAGAACAGCTTTAGCCAACGATATCAGGGCGTCGGTGGCGTAACGGTTACGGCAACTATCTCCTGTCCGGGAGGCCTGGTTCGAATCCTGCCTCGTACCAATGTGTTTTCGAATTTCGATTGCACATGTACCTACGTTTATCCGACGCTCTTACGGTGAAGGAAAACATCGTGAGGAAACCTGCACACACCTGCGAAGAAACTCGCAGGTGGTGTGTGAAGTCGATCAACCCGCACTGGGCCCGCGTGGTCGACTAATTCAGGGTACGCTCGCCCTAATTCAGGCTAGGCTCGAGCCCCTCGGTGGGGACGTATATGAGCTGATAAGATCAAGGCGTTACCTGTCGTCCGCCCCAACTCGGCCTGCTTCAGATTTTTCGTTTGGCCGACGTCGTTAACGCCATTGATATTGCGTTGGTTGACGTAAAGTTTTGAAGTGCATACTTCCTTGTTTGGGGTGTTCAGAACTTTGCGCGTGTACGGTCTGCGACCGCACATCGCGCCGTCAGCGGTTTACGCTAACATTATTTATTAAGTGTAATATCGATGTGTATACGTTCGGCCGCCGTACCGCGCCCGCGTACCTACTCACTATCAAGGAAATAACAAAGAAAAATACAGTTGTATCATTTCACCAGCAATAAACGTGTGCTGGGTAGCAACAGCCCATACAGCGCGTAACATCCAGAACAACTTTTTTCAACACAGGAGAATTTGATTTCTAATTATAGATTATTAAGTTTTCTAATCAATCAATGATTTGCTATTAGGTATTATTTATGTTATGTAAGACCGACCGAAAATTCGACACTATAGAACCGTATCGAACAAAAGGGAATAAATTACAAGGTCCGGTAAATAGTCGATAACGATCTATGTAGGAGTATGTGAGTTCATCTGAATATTATCAGCCGAAAGACATCCTCTTCTGGACAAAGGCATCCCCAAGGATTTACACAACGGCCGATCCTACGCTGCCCGCGTCCATCGGCTTCCCGCGACCTTCACCAGGTCGACGGTCTACCGAGAAGGAGGCCTGCTTACGGTATGTCTACCGATGCGCGGTCGCCACTCGAGAAGTTGACTGCTCCGACGGTCATCTGTTCTACGGGCTATGTGCCCCGGCCACTGCCTCTTACGTTTAGCGATTCTAAAGCTATATCAGTTACTATGGTTCTCCTACGGTTCTCCTCGTTTTTGATTCGATCTCGCAGAGAAACTCCGAGCATAGCCCGCTCCATTGCCCTTTGGGTGAGCTTGAGCCTTCTTATGAGGCCCATAGTAAGCGACAATGTCTCAGTTCCGTATGTCATCACTGGCAACACACACTGGTCGAAGACCTTAAGACTGCAGTATTTAGGACGTGAAGATTTGCAAAGCTTTCCGAATGCCACTGCGTGAGCGTAAATAGAATAGTTTTGTAATAATGTAGATCTTAAGAGGTTTTTATGCGAGTAAAATCATTCTGGGCACCCCCTGTCAGAACGACTGTGTTGTATCCTGAATTAATGGTGCAGGATCCTTTTTTAAATTAAGCCTATTGCTGTGACTAGATGGCAGTTGATAAGCCGTGTATGAGGCCTTATTATGGTTGATGAGGAAGTGTTTATGAGGAAAAGGAAGTGTCAAGCACAAAGTTAAAGGATGCGGATGAAGACATGTTTGTGAAAAAGAGGAAGCAGTTGAGGAAAAGAGAGTGAAAGTAAATAGAAGAGCGGCGGGAGGAGGCATGGCTAAGCGTATGCACGATGAATATTAGTCTTGATCTAAGAGGAAGCGAAAGAGGAAGAAATTTTTATGCGGAACTTCCTCACAATGAGGAAGCGGAAGTGGAGTTCTCTCAACCCTTATAGATAGTTAGTTTGATTACCTACTTCTGACAGAAGTGAATTATGACGGACTCAGGCAGGAGGAGGTTGAGAAAAGACGTGTTGTTCGTGTCAAGATTTAAGTATATTCTGATTAAAATATTGAAAAGGGAATAATAAAAACTTACAAGGTAAGCATTGCTTAATAACTAAATTCGTCAGTGCGATGGGTCAATCCGGACGTTGACCCAGATGCACTTCCGATCGGTACTAACTAAAAACACAATCTTATACTAATTACAAATTATCTTATTTTATAATTTATGTAATATATTTAATTTATTTATGAGGCCTTTGTTCAGCAGTGGACGATTTGTGGCTGATATGATGATGATGATGATAATTTATGTACCTAATACTGACAGAAGGTTCATCACTGTTATACAACTGTGACCAATCCGGACTGGGTCCTCGTGTCAGGAATATGACCTGACCTCCCCCAGACATGGGAACAGTCCCGTCACAGTGTAAGAATCCGTACAGTGGTCAAACGCCTTTGATGTTGGTGTCAAATCCTATATCACTGCTTATCGGCGCTTCTAATGAATTGTCCCGAACGGTGACTACGGCAATTGGGGCTCGACCTCCCTCGTCCCCTCGGCCCCCCACACGATTGCCTAGCCGTCCCCGTTGGACGACTGTATGGACTGCATGTATAACCGGTAACGACTCCGTCTTCCTAACCAGAGGTCCCGGGTTCAAATCCGGACGGCCAATGTACCAATGAGTTTTTCGAAAGTTACTTACATATACTTACCGATTGCTTTAACGGCTCAGGAAAACATCGTAAGGAAACCTGCACATCTGATTCCAGATGTGTATGAAGGTCGCGTTGCACACGTCCGTAGGTGTGAATCTAAATGTCCTACACGTGACCGCGGGTGATGCTAAGTGCAACACTAGGTAACCGCCGTCTATCCCTTGGATAGCACGGTTAATTGTGCCACACGATAAGAAAGACAGAAATGGATTCTTTAGACTGTGGCCGCGTGGCCCTGCAATGAGGCTCCTGTGGAGTGTTAACAATGCCAAAGTATATATATTAGTACTAACATACAATATGGACACTCCCTGCCGCTCTCTAGATTGCGACCTCACCCCCTCGTCACCCACATTGATACAGATTGGTTACAGTTTGGTTGTCGAACTTATAGGATTTCACCGGCATTTTGTTTGTTTCGTCATTCCTTTTTTTAAATGTAATTTCTGATGCTACTTGCCCTATCATAGTGATGGTGCAGCATCCTCGTCTCGGCGGCCGTGGCCACGTCGGCCACCACGGCGCAGAGTATGGTTTCGGCGGCGCGGGACGACAGCTGCGCTCTGGCCGAATCCACGAACGCATCCAGAGCAGAGGGCAAGGCGTCCGCGTCGTCCTCCAGCTCGTCTGCACAACACACGAAATTTAAGTTTTTAATCATATACTGTGGTTATTTTTAATTAGTATTTATCTTATCTTATAATAGGGATGACGACAGCATCAGAAATAAATTATGAACTCTTGATCACTAATTTGCCCGCCTACTTAAACTTCGGAAAACCTTACTCGTTTTGTTTTCCGTCAAGTCTTCGATTTTTAACTCACCAAAATCACAAAATGAGTACATTAATGATGCTGCTAAACTATGACGTCACGTCTAGGTATTTCTAACATTTTTAGAACAAAATTTCGTTTTTGACAGATATTATTCGTATATGTGGTTGTATTGTAGAATCCGCCGTTTTGCATAACGGCTGCGACGTATACACTTGTAAAGCAAATGGTTGCATTTGGTTATTTGCAGTTTACAAAAGGGTTTTTGCGTTTCGAGGTCAGACACTTACCTGGGTCCATTCCTGGGTCGACAATAACCTCAGCCCAAGCCGATACCTTCTGCTTGAGGCCAGCCTTGATACCCTGCACGGCCAGGTCGTAGGCCGCCCTGAACGCCGCCGCGGCGGAGGCCAGCCCGCTGGCGCACGAGTGCAGCTTGTCTCGCTCGCTCGCGACGCTGGGCGGGCGGTACAGCTGCTCGGCGTCGTGGCACGCTTCGGTCGCGAGACGCTCCGACCACTCGGCGCCGGCCTCTGCTTCGTTCATGTGTGCCTGTTACAGATAGGACAGCAATGAGCGTTTTCTTTAAATTTAATTCAATTCAATATATTTATTCAAAATAGGTGCAAATTAAACACTTTCTGATAGTCATAAAATAATAATAACAATGTCATTTATGAAGAATCAAGAAATAAACAATAATTAGTTAATAACGTCAAAATTAAATCCTTGATATAAACCAGATTATGTCATTAGAACATGAAAACAATATGACACGAAAAGTTATACTTATAAATCATTGAATGTATTTAACAAGAGTAGGCCAGTTCACACGGACAGCACCCGATCACGAGTATAACGCGAGAGTCAGCCATCGCTCCCATCAACCATATTAGAGGGAAAGGAACGACCCGGCTCCCGATGCGCCACCATCCGCAAATTCAAAAGATGTCAGTGTAAGTCTATACAAAAAAAGTAGTGTGTGGTTTTATGAATGGTCTGGGAGTCCATCAATGGTCTCTATTAAAAAAGGTAAAGTAAAAAGTAAAGAGAAGTGCAGAAAAAACGTTATTGAAGAGAGGCTACAGATAGAGCAAACTAAAGTGACAGTGGGCAGGGGATGTAGCTCGTGGAACAGAGTGCCTGCCGTTGGCATAGCAAAGGGAAGACATAGCGTAGGTAGACCTCCCACTAGGTGAACCAACGACCTGGTGAAGGTCGCGGGAAACCGCTGGATGCGGGCAGGGCCGGTCGCTGTGAAAATCCTTGGGTGTAGCCTAAATGTTTACACTGCTAAACCGTCCGAAATTATTTTATCATTTCGTCCGTCTTTCGTTCGATACGACGAAGTATTTTCACAAATGTAATAAATAAAGTATAGGTCCGACGCGTATGTCACCGGAAAGCGTAGTGTAGGCAGGCTTCCCACTCGGTGGACCGATGACCTGGTGAAGGTCGCGGGAAACCGCTATACGCGGGCAGCGCAGAACCGGTCGTCGTGGAGATCCTTGGGGGAGGCCTATGTCCAGCAGTGGACGTCCTTCGGCTGATATGATGATGATGTCTGACGCGTAACTTAGATGTAACAGGAGGGTATCAGACTAAGAAGGAAGCATTTGGGTCTTGTCGACCGCGACCAAGTCGCACGACCCGGTCGCTTGCTATTCGTCCCTGCTACATATTAATTAATACAAAGCAGTCGGCAGATCGGAATGCTATCTTAACAGCAGAGTTGCGCACTCATTTGTGGGTGTGCAGATCTACGACACTTTTATAAACAATGAGGTTCTATATCTTACAATAGAGAAGCTATGTCTTCACGGGTGCACGCAAAAGTGGCTTCAAATAACAGGTTATAAGACGTAGCTGAGAAAAATAAATTGTAAATTGAAAAAAAAACCGACTTCAATCACAACTAACAACCGAGTACAATTTAGATTTTTTGTTTTGTTTTTGCAGATTTCAAAAAAAAATACTGAGCCGATTTTGATGAAATTTCTATGAGACCAATCTGAAAGCATATCCTTTCAAATAAAAAATACTTTTCTAATAAGTTCTGAGGTAACAATCATAAAAAAACATCTGTATTGAGAACCTCCTGCTTGCTTTGAAGTCGGTTAAAAATAACGCTTTTTTCTTATTCTCACTACAGCAACACATAAACACGAGTAAACCGTAAGGCATACACAAACGTGGAGCAATTCAAGTGACATGGAATCTCCCTCTGAAGATATAGAACCTCATTGGTTTAAGTAACAATTTTTTTTTATTATTTATTCACAATTGGTAAACCCTTGACAACATTTCACCTGGTGGTAAGTGACGATGTTGCCGAAGATGGAAGCGGGCTTACCAAGATTCCCCAACGCAATGGGGAATTGGCTATCTTATCTTCATGCCGGAACACAAAAATGATATCAACATTGATATTTGGCGGCAAGACTTAGATAAGATGGTGGTAGCTAGCCAGGCGGGCTTAGAAAATATCCTATCACCAACCAAACCGAGTCTTACAATTTACCCCGCCGGGAATCGCACCCGCGACCTCCTGTGTAAAGCCAGTGAACTTTGCCTCTGAGTTACGGAGGCGGTTATAAGAACTTACCAAGAACAGCATTCTTTGTGCGTCCACATCCCTGTTGAGCCTCTGTGCCAACGATCCCACTGCGTCTAACGTCGGTAACTACAAACATACATAAAGTCATTACATTAACTCGTTAGAGCACTGTATCCCGTGGACATTTAAATTACGAAAAACCGGCCAAGAGCGAGTCGGACTCGCGCACTGCGGGTTCCGTACCAAAACACATTTGGGTACGAAACCCTACAAATATCGACGAGTGCAACCATAGATCGGATTGAAGGTTAAACTTAACTTTGTAGTAGAAAAAAATCATATCATCATATCAGCTCATATACGTCCCCACCGAGGGGCTCGAGCCTACCCTATCGGGCGATCGGGCCTCAGTCGATCACGCGGGCCTAGTGCGGGTTGGTCGACTTCATACACAACCTGTTAGTTTCTTCGCAGGCGTGTGCATGTTTCCTCACGATGTTTTTCCTTCACCGTAAAAGCGTCGGATAAACGTACATATATGAAATCTAAATTCGAAATCACATTGGTACGTGATTTCGAAAAAATAATCTCCTATAATACATCGATATACGTCACGGTCAATTCTACAGCTGCAATAGGGATGACGAATGCTAGTCATCTGAGTTACTTTTTATCATCTCTCAAAAACGACATTTTGTTTTAAAAATGTTTGAAATACCTAGGCGTGACGTCATAGTTATGCAGCGTCATTTATGTACTCGTTTTGTGATTTTGGTGAAGGAATGGAATAGGTAAATGTATTTTAATCAACAAATGAACTGAACTAACTGAACTGGACTGCGACATAAAAATGGGTCTGTATTAAAAATCTGAAACTATTGGGAAATTTGTTCTATGTTGGAGTAAAGAGAAATTGTATTGAAATACTTCTAAAAACTTATAAGTTGCCCAGAAATCTGTTGTAGTTATACTGCGGCCGTCCAGAGAATGCTGACTTGACATATGCTAGTATGACGTAACTAGTGATGTGCCCAATAGACATCCATAGTAAATACTTTGTACCTATCATGTAGATGTAACAAACATATAACGAAATAAAATAACCATTACCAAAATAATGTTGCCAAACCCGAGGCTAAAGTTTACTTTGTGGACCGTCGATTTTAGGGGTTTTAATGGGTGAAGGGGGGTAGAAAATAAGAAAAATTGTGTGGCGGGAAAATAATTATTCGTCAAAATTAGCCAAATTCGTTGTATTGCATATATACTCTGAATGATAAGTCTGGAATTGTTCGTATCTCAAACAATAAAGATTTGTGTAAGTTAAAGTGAATCGTAAATAAGCCGTATTCACACGGCTTACTTGTTGTTCTCAGGACGGTCGTTATAGGCATGTTGCTATTATACATGTATAGTGTAGGTAAGAGTAGTTCAAGTCTGTTTTGTAAGGTTGTTTACACGTTCAATGCATTTTATTTTCTAATAATTTACGAGTGTGTTGCCATAGAACGGACGTGTGTAGGTATAAATCTTGTAGGGCTTTTCAAGCATAAAAATATGATTTATCTGTTGTTCATTTATAAATTATTGTTGTTCTTAAATCTTAACCGTGTTTTTAAATAATAAGGACTTATCCATTTACTATCAGAATAGCGGGGGCTTACGTACGAAATCACATAACTTCTATTCACAGGTGGCTCAATGTAACTACGACGTTATATGTATAACTGAAAGCTGGCTGACATCGGACTTTTATGACAGGGAGTACTTCGACAATAGATACGTGGTGTATAGGTGCGACCGGTCAGCGGAGGAGACCGGCGCGTCGCGGGGTGGCGGGGCAATGGTAGCCGTGCGCCACGAGCTGCAGCCGCTGCGCCGGGACTGGCCCGCCCCGCCCGCCGCCGCCGCCGCCGCCGAGTGCGAGTGGGTCTCCATCCCGCTGGGCCCGTCGCCTGCCGTAGCCTCCAGTGCGACTACCCGTACTTATCTAAATGTTGCTGTTGTGTATATTCCGCGCGGGAAAGGTTATCGTGATGGTTTGTCGGCCGTCTTCGATATAGCTAGCCAGGTAATAATCGACAGGCCTAATGATGAGTTTTTGATAACGGGCGACTTTAACGTATGGGAAGCCGAGTGGGATATTTCCCCTAACTGTCCTCCAAAATTATTACCTAGCGGTATTTTTTCTGTGCAAATTTTAAGTGAGTTTCTTTCTTTTACTAACTTCAAACAGTGCAATATCTTTCCTAACATTGACAATAACATTTTAGATTTAATAATGTGTAAACAGCATTCGAAGTGCCAAGTAATGGTTTGCGATAATTCGTTAACCAAAGATGATGTTCACCACGGATCATTATTAATAGAATTAACCCTAGTGGATTACGTGCCTCCACTAAAATCTGCTCCTACTTTTGTACACAACTTCCATGCAGCCAATTTTGATAACATAAATTCCGAACTCGAAAAAATTAACTGGGATTCTCTGTTTAATGATTCTTGTTTGGAAGATAGTATAGTTATATTCTATGACATTTTAAATGAACTAATTTTTAAATTTGTTCCACGTCATGTCTTGAGATCTTCTAAATCCACTCCCAAATGGTATAGTAACCCCCTGAGAAAAATATTAAATGAAAAAAGTAAATTTCATAAATTATGGAAACTGTATAAAAATCCTTTAGATTATGATAGTTACAAAATCTTAAGAAGACGTGCTAAGAACATAGAACGTGAGTGTTATTATAATTATATACGTTATACGGAAGAAAAAATAAAATCAAACCCCAAATATTTTTGGACTTACATAAAAAATATATTTTCAATTAAGGAAATACCACAAACAATGTTTTACAAAAATATTGCAGAGTCTGAAGGTGAGAAAATATGTGATTTATTTAATTCCCATTTCCATTCAGTATTTGAACCTAACAATGACTCTTTTAACATCAATGATCCTAATCTTTCTGACTCAGCTGTTTTGGATATAAATACAATTGAAATTAATCATGAAATCGTCTTTAAACAATTAAAATCTATCAATGTTACCAAGGGCGCTGGCCCAGATGGAGTACATCCCTTATTAATTAGAAACTGTGCTTCGACATTAACTATACCTATTACCATAATCTTTAAAAAATCCTTGTCTGAAGGAACAGTCCCGGACATATGGAAACAAGCCTGGATCACGCCAATACCTAAGGGACCAGTTTCTACTGATATAGAGAAATATCGTCCAATATCCAAGCTGTGTCATTTTGGCAAAATACTTGAAAAAATAGTTACTAAACAAATTTTTAACGCAGCGCGCTGCCACATCATCCCTAACCAACACGGATTCTGTGCCGGGCGTAGTGTAGATACTAATCTGCTAAACTTCACTGAATTAATCCTTAATGCCATGAATGATGGGTTTCAAGTAGACGCCGTGTATACCGATTTCGCTAAAGCTTTTGATAAAATTTCTCATAACACACTCTTGTCCAAATTGTTACGACTCGGTATACACGGCGATCTGCTTCGTTGGATTGAATCTTATATTAGAAACAGGAGTCAAGCAGTTGTTTTACGAGGTTTTAGGTCTCAATATAAAATGATCAGTTCTGGAGTGCCGCAGGGCTCCTATTTAGGGCCTTTATTGTTTATTCTGTATGTTAATGACATCACAAATAACTTAGAAAACACTAGTTCGTTACTGTATGCAGATGACACAAAAATATTCAGAATAGTTTCAGATAATATCGACTGTAGTTTATTACAGCAAGATTTATCCAGATTCGAAAGTTTCTGTCATGATAACAATTTATTTCTTAACCCTGATAAATGTTTCGTTATAAGTTTTTCTAGAAAGTTGCACACAATTCGATTTGAATATACCTTATGTGGTAAAAGTCTTACTAGAGTTGATACTATCAGGGACTTAGGTGTTCAAATGGATTCCAAACTATCGTTTATTCCTCATATAGATAAGATTTTAGATAAAGCCTATAGACAATTGGGATTTATACTTCGAGTAGGTAAACCTTTCAAGAATGCTTTCACATATAAACTCTTATATAACAGTTACGTGCGCAGTCGCTTAGAATTTGCTTGTGCTGTGTGGAATCCGCATTATAACATTCACATTGACAGAATAGAAAGGTTGCAACGTAAATTTCTAAAATCTCTGAATTTTAGAACTGGTTCAGGTTTCTGTGACTACAAGACCTCACTGATGAGGCATAAAATTACAACGCTAAAATCGCGTCGTCATTATATTGATGCTACCCTGTTGTACAAAATATTAAATAACCATTTAGATGCGCCGCCCCTGCTACATGGTATTTCTTTCATAGTCCCCCGCAGACAACAAAGATCTTGTCGTAAAAAAGCCTTATTTTCTGTTCCTACACGTAGAACATGTTATGCCAATAATGCATTTATTCGTAGAGCCTGTGCATTATATAATGATAAATTATTGGATGTGGATATGTTTAACTGTACCTTACAGCGGTTTAAACAAGACACTATCGCCTTGCTTTCTACTGATAGTGGAAAGTGAAATAGGCACATCAGAGTCTCATGGGGAATGGGAAGGAATTAAAGTATGCAACTTTCTATTCCATTTGACAATTTTCATATACGATCTTTTTTCCTTGATCCATGAGTTTCTGGTGTGCCTCTACTTATATTGCTCCATTGAATACTTTTTTACTTTTTTATTATTTTCCTTCACTGTATTCTTAAGATTTAATTAAGAGAACCGTAGGTCTAAATTTAACAATTTCATTTAATTATGTACTTATGTGACTGTTGTGTTCTTGAATAAAATAAAAATAAAAAAAAATAAAATATACTATTTCCTTGCAATCGAAGTGAAAAGCAGAGTGTTAAAGTCAAGCATGAAACCCATTTTACCCTCGACGTGACTATCCACGCTCGCCGCACCAGCTCGGTTTGCTAAATGAACGTCTCGGATAAAATGGCTTGTTTTATTCTCTTGTTGTACAATATACTATTGTTATTACTTAAACATATCACTTTTATGCCTGAAACTTTTATGGTTGGTTGATTGACGAAACAAGAAATATGTAATTGTTTGTGTGGTAATGAATTATTCACAATATATTCATAACAGTTACAAATACGTTATCAATGGTTACATGTGGTAACATCACTATTATTTAGAAGAAATTACCATAACGTTTTACTAACGTTTCATGTAATTACAAAACATACATGCTGATATCCTTATACATAAACATAAAACTAAATATGTGTTCCCTTACTATTATTTTGTACAAAAAAAGGTTTTTTTTCATATTTTTTAAGCTTAGAAACTAAAGAGTGATTTGTTTACAATTTCGGAGATTCATCGAATTTTACATTCTATCGCTGTCATGAATTGTCAAATCAGCATTCTCTGGACGGCCGCACTATACTGTGGTAATTAATAGCGTGGCGTGTACGGAATAATTTATTTTACTAAGATTAAGAAACCCAGTTTGTAAAACGAAAAGAACATTTTACATTTTCAAAATAAACGATTGGTTTCGATTGCAATCGAGTAGCAATATAAAAAAATATCTTTGTATGTAGTTTTACTTTCAGATTTTCCATACAGATCCAATTTCATGACCTGTATATGGTACGGCGGGTTGCGGCCTTTAAGACTAGGGTTTTCGTGTTCACCAGGGTTCACTCTATTACAATCTCATAAAAGCGAACAAACTTTTTTTTATAATTGAAATGTTCACGGGATACAGTGCTATAACTTGTATCGTCAGGCTTTCCGCAATAGTAGCACGGGCACAGCATGCCCAGACCAAATAAAACCTCACTTATCACCCCTTTTCTTATTTACTGAATCATCGCACATAGACACTTAGTCAATTAGTCACCCTGCCAGTATTTAGACTAAATTTTATTTTAATGAGTTTACTCTGGCAACACTCACTTGGTGCACACACGACTAAGAAAACAGCTTCCCGTCGCTGTTCACGGCGCTTCGTCTTAAGCTTTCATATGGTCTGAGATCACATCTGATCATTTTTTATATCATTACTTGGGCAAATATTTCTTTCTGGCGAAGACTGGCAAAGAGTTTTGGCAAATCGTCGATTGTTTCTTTATGAAAATAGCGTTTCTATTGTTTGAATATGCTCTATTTACAAGCCACTCATAGCAAATATTTGCCGACATAACAACAGGTCTTTACAAATGACAAATTACAAATGAAATTGCCGATAATGAAAGTACTGGGTGGCGCAAAAGTAATGACCCTATTTGGTTCAGCCATAACATATTTTATAAATTAGAAAACTAGAATTAGTTTTATACATATGTATACTTGTGCCATTTAATTTTAGTACCTTTAGGATTTGAAGATGATGTCTTTTAAATGGTGACCTCCAGAGTTGTGGACATTTGAGCCCTATTTATGACGTTTTCCATAACTTGCCGCAACACTTCCTGCGATATGTACCTTATTACTTGATGAATGTTTTTTTTAGGGCTGCGAGACTCTGTGGCTTGTTCACATACACCCGAGATTTCAAAAAACCCCAAAGAAAGAAGTCTGGACTGGTCAGATCGGTTGATCTTGCAGGCCAAGGCAACTTCGCAAAAAAAGAGAGATAACACGGTCTGGAAAAGCGTCCCTCACTAAGTCCATAGCGTGTGTCCGTGGCGCCGTCTTGTTGAAACCAGATGTGCTCCAGCCCCAATTCATCCAAACTTGGTATCAAGAACTCACGTAACATGGTTCTGTAGCGTTCGCCAGAGAAAGTTATCGCATTGCCTGCAGCGTCTTAGAAAAAATAGGGTCCGATCACTCTTTCAACACAGATGCCACACTATACTGAAATTTTTAGTGTGTTTAAAGGTGTTTCTTGAATAATGTGCGGATTTTTAGTGCCCCAGAACCGAGTATTCTGCTTATTGACATGTCCAGAGAGCAGGATATGCGCTTCGTCACTCATAACCAACTTTTAGAAAAAATATCCTTTTCAAGGTTGAGGTTTATGACGCGCTGGCTGTACTCTAGACGAGCTCGGTGGTCAGTAGGCAGCAGCTGATTAGTCATCTGAGTTTTATACGGGAACATCTTCAAGTCTTTCCGCAAATTACGCTGTAGAGTTCGCCTGGAAATGCCTAATTGCGGGGTTCGTCGCCTCTTCCACATCTTCAAGCACAGCATCGATATTTTCGGCTGAACGGCTTGTTCTTGGTCTGCCATACTTAGGTCTATCCAATGTTGAGCCAGTTGTCTCGCGCGTGTGACAAAGCTTCGAATTGTGCGACCAATCGGTGCCGGACGGTGGGGAAATCGTCGACGAAATTCACGTTGTGTTTTTATCACTGATAATTATTCCGTAATAATGGCCCTGGCAACCTACAACACGCGCACACTGCGAACCGACGTAAAGTTAACAGAACTCGAGGAAGCATTGAGCAGGTTACGATGGGACATCGTAGGATTGTGTGAAGTCCGAAGAGAGGGGGAGGACACCATAATCCTTAAATCCGGAAACCTGCTCTATTTCCGGGAGGGCGACCAACTGTCCGAGGGTGGTGTCGGGTTTCTAGTCCACAAGTCCCTCATTAACAATGTGGTCCGGATCGAGAGTGTTTCGACGAGGGTAGCGTACCTTATTCTCCGAATTACCAAACGGTATTCGCTGTAAGTTATTCAGGTTTATGCACCGACCGCGCAACACTCCGACGACGAAGTGGAGCTCCTATATGAGGATATCTCTAGAGCTCTACATAATAGCTCCCGGACTCAATACACCATTGTTATGGGGGACTTTAACGCGAAACTGGGCAAACAAAGTGATGGTGAGCTGAGAGTGGGGCAATTTGGATATGGAGAGAGAAATGCATGTGGCCAGCTGCTGGCCGACTTTATGAAGAAGGAGGGCCTCTTTATGATGAACTCCTTCTTCAAAAAGCCTAAACAGCGAAAGTGGACATGGTTGCATCCCAATGGCGTAACGAAGAACGAGATCGACTTCATCTTGTCGACAAGAAGGCAAATATTCAATGATGTCTCTGTGATCAACTCAGTCAAAACAGGAAGCGATCACCGAATGGTAAGAGGCACATTGAATCTAAAGACCAAGCTACAAAGATGTCGACTGATGAAGTCCACACTCCGAGCAGCGCCCATCCAGCTCCAAAACCCCGAAAACTTTCAGCTCGAGTTGCACAATCGCTTCGAATGCCTAGGAGACTGCGAGAATGTGGACGATTATAACGACAGGTTCGTGGAAATTGTCCAAACGGTCGGGTCTAAGATTTTCAAAACTCGCCGTTCAAACAGAACCAAAAAAATCTCTGACTTCACCAGCAACCTCATGGAAGAAAGACGAATATTGGTTTTGCAGTCCTCTGAAGACGCTACTCAGTATCGGCAACTAAACAGGCAGATCTCTAAGTCTCTAACTCGCGATTTGCGCCACTATAATACAAATTGTATTAAAGAGGCGATTGAGAACAACAAAGGCTCAAAAGTGTTCGCGAGATATCTGTCTGTTGGTCAAAGTCAACTGACCAAGCTGAAGACTGAGGACGGCAGGATCATATCGTCTAAGACTGAGTTGCTGGAAGAAGTTGAGAAGTTCTACGGACAATTGTACACGACCACACGTCTGCCTGTCAGTGATCTGGCTAAAGACCCAAGAGCTAGACTTACCCGACACTATACCGAAGATATCCCGGACGTCAGCCTGTACGAGATTAGAATGGCTCTTAAACAGCTTAAAAACAATAAGGCACCGGGTGATGATGGAATTACGGCTGAACTTCTGAAAGCAGGTGGAACACCGGTACTTAAAGCTCTTCAGAAATTATTTAATTCCGTTATACTTGAAGGACAAACGCCTAAGGCATGGCACAGAAGTGTGGTCGTGCTTTTCTTCAAAAAGGGCGACAATACCCTGCTGAAGAACTACAGACCCATCTCACTTCTGAGCCATGTCTACAAACTGTTTTCGAGGGTCATTACGAATCGTCTCGCACGCAAATTTGACGACTTCCAGCCTCCCGAAGAAGCCGGTTTCCGAAAAGGATTTAGTACCATAGACCACATACATACGCTGCGGCAGATTATACAGAAGACCGAAGAGTACAATCAGCCACTATGCTTGGCGTTCGTGGACTATGAGAAAGCCTTCGATTCGGTCGAAACCTGGGCTGTGTTACAGTCTCTCCAGAGGTGCCAAATTGACTATCGATATATCGAAGTGCTGAAATGTTTGTATGAAAACGCCACCATGTCGGTTCGCCTCCAGGATCAAAACTCGGAACCTATCCAGCTGCAGCGAGGGGTGAGACAGGGAGACGTTATATCTCCGAAACTGTTCACCGCCGCCCTGGAAGATGTTTTTAAGCTTTTGGACTGGGGTGGACTCGGCATCAATATCAACGGCGAGTACATCACCCACCTTCGATTCGCTGACGATATCGTGGTCATGGCTGAGACTATGGACGACTTAGGCACAATGCTCGATGGCCTCAGTAGAGCCTCTCAACAAGTGGGTCTTAGAATGAACATGGACAAGACGAAAATTATGTCAAACGTCCGTGTCATACCTACTTCTCTGAAGGTTGGAGGCTCTACACTCGAAGTTGTTACCGAATATGTATACCTGGGACAAACAGTCCAGTTAGGTAGGTCCAACTTCGAGAAAGAGATCAATCGTCGAATCCAACTCGGCTGGGCAGCGTTCGGGAAGCTTCGCAATATCTTTACGTCCCAGATACCGCAGTGTCTTAAGACCAAGGTCTTCGACCAATGTGTGTTGCCAGTGATGACGTACGGAACTGAGACATGGTCGCATACTATGGGCCTCATAAGAAGGCTCAAGGTCACCCAAAGGGCAATGGAGCGTGCTATGCTCGGAGTTTCTCTGCGTGATCGAATCAGAAACGAGGAGATCCGTAAGAGAACCAAAGTAACCGACATAGCTCTCAGAATTGCTAAACTTAAGTGGCAGTGGGCGGGGCACATTGCTCGTAGAACAGATGGCCGTTGGGGCAGTAAAGTTCTCGAGTGGCGACCACGCACCGGAAAGCGTAGTGTAGGCAGGCCTCCCACTCGGTGGACCGATGACCTGGTGAAGGTCGCGGGAAGCCGCTGGATGCGGGCAGCGCAGAACCGGTCGTCGTGGAGATCCTTGGGGGAGGCCTATGTCCAGCAGTGGACTTCCTTCGGCTGATATGATGATGATGATGAATAAAAATATTGACACGATTAGTCCACGTTCTTGGGGAGTAAAACGCTCCATGTTTATTTTCAGTGTATTTTACATTTGTTTACTACACAATTTTTAACAACAGAATAACAGGAGATGCCATATAAAAAAAATGAATATTTTCTATAGTGCCATTACTTTTGCGCCACCCAGTACCTACAATGCCAATTTTTATTGGAAAAAAGAGCTTGTTTTAAATTATAGATCACATAGGTCTATTATTGGTGACCAGTGTGTTGTCTTTCATATTCCAATCCCCAGAGCTGCGTACCATTAAATGGAACAAAGGCGTTTTCTTAGTCGTCAGATGGGACCATTTTTTAACTCGTTAATTTTATTGAATTTTCCTGAATGTGACGAAATCCAAATCTTTTTTTATTATTATTAAAAATTTGAGTGCGATTGACTATATCTCACCTGATGGTTAGTGACGATGTAGTCGAGGTTGATGCGTGTATAAACTCAAATAATGTCTATTCACTCTCGCCTTGAAGATCCCCAAATTGTAGGAGTCCCAATCCAATCCCATTCCCAAATATGACATAAATGAAGAAGGAACTGCTGCGATATCTCTAGAGCTTTAAAATTAATACACATGTATTTTTGTTGAAAAATGCAGATTTTTTTGAGGTGAAAAAACCCGTTTATATGGATTTAAAGCCACCATGTTCTCAAAATATCTACAAATATACCACCAAATAGTTTAATGCTGTTTTCAAAGCAAATTTTTAGCATTAGTTTGATTTTTTTTTATGCAATCGTCAATTTTATGAAAATGCCTACCCACGGGTAAGTAACTAATTTCACAAATATTTGCGAAAACATTTGACGCAATATTTGTAAAAGCTTCGAACAGTGTGTCATGTGCCCGGGTGAGCTTCGTTATCAATCCCTTTTTACACGACTGCCCACAAAATAGGAGTGTATTGTTTTCAGGTCTAATGTATGTATGTGTGTTTCTTTATTCCAAGATATCTTCTAAACGGCTTGTTGGATTTTAGAGTGCAAGATGTCGTTAGATTCATCTTGACCCTGTAAGTGACATGGAATACATTTTACCCCGCTTCCCAAAAAAGGGTAATGTTTTTATTAGTTAGTTAAGTTATTTCCCACTGCTTAACTAAAGTGGTCAACCAGTTGAGCAATGGGTCACCGCACAGAACCAGGTCGCGCCGCGTGCTACACAATGCGAGATAATATAACACTTTCACGATTATTCATACTGACAAAATGAAAACGGGGCTTGACGTGATTTTGTATAATTGATGTTGTTTTTACCTCAACGTTTCGACTATGCTTCGATAGCCCTGGTCGCGAGTAGACTGAAGCCGAGGTGTCATCGCCGCCGGCGCATCGCAGGAACACCTCCATCTACCCTCACTTCATTTTGTGAAGGGTTAGGTTCACCACAGATCACGTCAAGTCCCGTTTTCACTTTGTCACGTGATAATATGTCAAGTTTATGTGCTGATTCGATAAGATTATTATTCATTTGATAAGAGCGTCGGTGGCATAACGGCTAGGGCCGCCGCCTCCTGTCCGAGTGGTCGTGGTTCGAATCCTGCCACGTACCAATGTGATTTCGAATTTAGATTTCATATGTACGTTTATCCGACGCTATTACGGTGAAGGAAAACATCGTGAGGAAACCTGCACACGCCTGCGGAGAAACTAGCAGGTTGTGTGGTGAAGTCGACCAAACCGAACTGGGCCCGCGTGGTCGACTAAGGCCCGATCGTCCTAATTGAGGGTAGGCTCGAGCCCCTCGATGGGCACGTACATGAGCTGATATGATGATTTGCTGATTCAAAATTTAACTGCAGTCAGTAAAGCCAGTGACGTACGAACGAGTAGCCCCAACTTCGTATTAAAGTCACATTGCTGTCACGAGACGGCGGTCGTTAAGCCATGTCAGAGGCCTCACAGGCAGCTTTAAAGAAAAAAAATTGCCGCTCCGTGGATTGAGGAAGGAGGCGTGGCAGAAGCGTCAGCATCTTGTACAACGATACATGTTGTCATTCGTAAATGATTGTACTGCGCAGAAATTGCACAATTTCATGGCAGGCAGAGCTCCGCGTGTTTTGGTGACAAATTGCCGAGATGAGCTGCAAAAATGCAACTGGCAAAGTAAATTGAATAAATGGAGGAGTTTTAAGAAAACTTACACGCGTGAGCCATATACCTGATTGTTGCTAGCGGAGGGCGAGGGAAAGGGCAGCGGGTCGGCGGGCGGGGTCCTGACCCAGCGCCTCAGAGCGGCCGCCACCTCCCGCTCCAGTAGAGATGCGACGTCGTTGAGCACGGCGCATGCGCCGTCCACGCTGCCCGACGACAGGCTGCGGCTGTGGGGGGAGACATTGAAGGGGTTCTATTTTGTAATAAATTACCTAAGCAAATTGGTCAAGAATAAAAAAAATCTGACTGCTTATAATTGACATCGCTAAACACAGACCCGTTGGTCCAGCGGCAGCGCTCCTGCCTGCTGGGCCGAAGGTCGTGGGTTCGATCCCTACTTTGCTGTGTCTGGGTGTTCAATATCTATTTATGTATATATTTAAAACGTATATATGAGATGTGTATCAGCTTCTGGTCCCCATAGTAAAGGGAATCCTAGTTGAGTATCATATGAAAGGGCTTCATTGGCACAAGCTTAAACAGATTTTTAATTATATTTATGATGTATAGTTTTCGATTTATGACGAAGAATGAAAAAAAATCTTTTCCCTTTTTTATGTATAGGAAGGTACCTAATAATTTTTGTGTATGTAGTACTGTTATGATTTATATTATGTAACTAAAAATTTGTACGGAACACTCGGCGGGCGAGTCCGACTCGCACTTGGCCGGTTTTTTAATGCTTAAGAATCTCACGAATGTTGATATCATTGGTGTGTTCCGGCATGAAGATAAGATAGCCAGTTCCCCATTGCGTTGGGGAATCTTGGTAAGCCCGCTTCCATCTTCGGCAACATCGTCACTTACCACCAGGTGAGATGTTGTCAAGAGTTTACCAATACTGAATAAAAAAAAAAAATCTCCGGCCGCCGTACGTACAAATCGTAGCTCTACTGATAATTTGAAAATAAGAAGTTGTTTTATAAAAAGTTCCGTTATATCGCGGTATATGTGTTTTTTGAAAAAGACAAGGCTATACGAACGTAGCTCGTAGAACAGAATGCCGATGGGGCAGTAAAGTTCTCGAGTGGCGACCGCGCACCGGAAAACGTAGCGTAGGCAGGCCTCCCACGCGGTGGACCGACGACCTGGTGAAGATCGCGGGAAGCCGATGGATGCGGGCAGCGCAGGACCGGTCGTCGTGGAAATCCTTGGGGGAGGCCTTTGTCCAGCAGTGGACGATTTCCGGCTGATATGATGATACGAACGTAGATTTCTCTTCTCCGAACGTAAATCAACGGGTCTTTTTATAAAACAACTTCTTTTTAAAAAAAAAAAATTAGTAGACTACGATTTGTACGGACAGTGGCCGTGGAGGCTCTTTGTATAATCAATAAAACCTGACCAAACCTAAGATGGCTCGCTTCGCTCGCTCATATGTTAGTTCCCGTTCTTGATTTATAAATTTACCAAATGAATGAGGGAATTAATAAAACAAACCGGTGAATGTGATTAATTTATCACTTCAACCGCCTTTGCAGCTTAGTATAAAAAATAACCAATAATTATTAATAATTACATTGACCGTAACACATACATAAATACAAAAATGGGCAAAAAAAATGTATGTCAAAACCTTACCGTATAACTTTCCTCGCTATAAAGAACACGTCGTCCACTAGGCTGGAGGAGACGGCGCCCGCCTGCGGCGCCGCCATCTTCAGCGCCTTGTTCACGCTCTCCTCCAGGAAGTATCTGCGGTCACCGGAACAACGACTGAGTGTTGTGATCAAGTGCTAATTACTAATCCACTGTCGTTTCTAACCTTAGATCAGGTACTATAGATTCGCGGTCACGCAGTCAAGTGTCCGAACATAGTCACCTTTTTTGTTCACGGAGTTATACTTTCATCGTTCTCTCTCTCTTTTTCTCTCACTCTCTGTCTAGCAAAGCTATTTGAACATTTCTGTCCTTGTATCCTATCAACTGTCCAGACGTTTTTTAAGTTAGTTTTGTACGACACGAGGTATTTAGTTTATTTTTAAGTGATATAAAAATAAGCTTTTACCGCGTTTCTATGAAGTCACTTTCTTCATTGTACCGTACAAATTTTTCTATAGATTATAAGTAACTATTTGATGAGCTAGAGACGAGAAACTTTACAGAACTAGTTGGTAATGCATTGTAGTATAAATTTACACACACACAAACACCAACGCACGCGCACGCACACATGACTAAAAAGCCGAAATCTAGCACTTAACTCAGTAGGTTTCTGCGGGAGGGGTGACATTAGACGAAACGGCACTGGGATAAAATCACATACGGGGTACCACCAGGCTAGAAAACTGAAATGCAGCGGATACAACGAAGGAGACTTAGATCTGTTTCCGGTAGAACCGCCCAATAGGGGATCGGACTGCATCAAAAATAAATTATAAATTTGATTTCCTAAATTGCTCTCCTCCTGAAATTTCAAAAAAACATTACTTATTTTGTTTTTCCATCACGTCTTCAATTTTTAATTGATCAAATTCACAAAATAAGTTCGTCAATGACGCTAAAAATCTATGACGTCACTTGTGGGTATTTCAAACATTTTTAGAACAACATTTCGTTTTTGACAGATCATAAAAAGTAACTCAAATGACTAGCAGTCCGATCCCCTATTGTATAACAACCTCATAATTAGTTATCCACTCACGGAGGAAATTTAAAATTGTTTCACGTTAAACCAACAGTGGTGTGCCGCGACACAACCGCTCCCGATTTTTTTTTAGTTCGGACTCCTTAGCGTGAGTACGATTCACACTTGGCTAGTTTTTATTATTTGTTGTTTTACTTAAGGATTAGTACTATAATTACACCAGCTTTACGGTTGTATGTATCACCATTTTTACGATAGAACAATAATAAATAAAACCTTAAAAAATCACGTTAATTTTGTTATTCACTATTTTTTTTTGTAAATCTCTACCTATCATGGTCAAAAGATACAGCCTTTTAAAAGACGGACGGACGGAACAGCGTAGATTTAGTAACAGGGTCTCGTTTCCTGGTACGGAACGCTATAAATTAGAATTAATTAGGTCAACAAACGTGCATTTAGTATCGATTTTAAAGTGTGCTTTTTCTTTTCGAATCCATAGTTTGTGTTTATGGTTAACCCTAAATAATCTATCCGTTACTCCTACACGCTATAAATATATTTAAACTAGGTTTTGCCAGCGGCTTCGCTCGCGTGAACATAGTTTTTATGACTTTCTCCGAGGGTGCGCAGTGGGTGAGCCGCAAGCGGGTCGCGAGCGTGGAAAAAAGTAGTTGTTAAACGGTTAGCCTGTATGGAGGCAGTTAGTTGTTTTGTTAAACCTTTGACCTATAGGTAGGCAGTTAGTTATGTGTTGTTAAACGGTTGGCCTATAGGGAGGCAGTTAGTTATGTGTTGTTAAACGGTTGGCCTATAGGGAGGCAGTTAGTTGTTTTGTTAAACCTTTGACCTATAGGTAGGCAGTTAGTTATGTGTTGTTAAACGGTTGGCCTATAGGGAGGCAGTTAGTTATGTGTTGTTAAACGGTTGGCCTATAGGGAGGCAGTTAGTTGTTTTGTTAAACCTTTGACCTATAGGTAGGCAGTTAGTTATGTGTTGTTAAACGGTTGGCCTATAGGGAGGCAGTTAGTTATGTGTTGTTAAACGGTTGGCCTATAGGGAGGCAGTTAGTTGTTTTGTTAAACCTTTGACCTATAGGGAGGCAGTTAGTTGTTTTGTTAAACCTTTGACCTATAGGTAGGCAGTTAGTTATGTGTTGTTAAACGGTTGGCCTATAGGGAGGCAGTTAGTTATGTGTTGTTAAACTGTTGGCCTATAGGGAGGCAGTTAGTTGTTTTGTTAAACCTTTGACCTATAGGTAGGCAGTTAGTTATGTGTTGTTAAACGGTTGGCCTATAGGGAGGCAGTTAGTTATGTGTTGTTAAACGGTTGGCCTATAGGGAGGCAGTTAGTTGTTTTGTTAAACCTTTGACCTATAGGTAGGCAGTTAGTTATGTGTTGTTAAACGGTTGGCCTATAGGGAGGCAGTTAGTTATGTGTTGTTAAACGGTTGGCCTATAGGGAGGCAGTTAGTTATGTAGTGTTAAACGTTGGGCCTATGGGGAGGCAGTTAGTTATGTGTTGTTGAACGGTTGGCCTATAGGGAGGCAGTTAGTTATGTGTTGTTAAACGGTTGGCCTATAGGGAGGCAGTTAGTTATGTGTTGTTAAACGTTGGGCCTATGGGGAGGCAGTTAGTTATGTGTTGTTGAACGGTTGGCCTATAGGGAGGCAGTAAGTTATGTGTTGTTAAACGGTTGGCCTATAGGGAGGCAGTTAGTTATGTGTTGTTAAACGTTTGATCTATAGGGGGGCAGTTCCTGACCGTGACGGCACGCCCTACCTCTCCAAGGCCAGGTAGTGCCCCAGCAAGTCCTGCGCCGTCCGCATCAAGTCGCATTCTTTTATTATCTTCTCCATGGCAGCTACGGCTTTCACCTTCGCTTCTTCTTCTAGTGGTGCGGTGTCAGCCTAAAATAATACATTAGCAAAGAAACATTACTTTTATTTGTAGATTAGAACGAACTTAAAATCTCGACTAAACTTGGTGTAAAAAAGTATATATTTATCGTTAACTAGTATTCCCAGCGAACTTCGTACCACCTTACACTACACTACCCTACCCTATCCTACACTAACCTACACTACACTACACTACCCTACCCTACACTACACTACTGGACACAGACCAGTTCATATAAAATCGGTTAAACAGTCAACGGGTTGGACAGACGGTTCCTTCGATCAGTCAGCCAAATAATAAGCGCAATCTTCATAAAGCTCGTAGACTAGATAGCCGTTGAGGTAGTAAAGTTCTCGAGCGGCAGTGGTGTAGGCCTCCTAGTCGGTGGACCAACGACCTGGTGAAGGTCACTGGATGAGGGCAGCGCAGGACCGGTTGATGTGGAAATCCTTAAGGGGGAAGCCTTTGCCCAGCAGTGGACATCTTTCGGCTAATATCATCATCATTAGCCCGCTCGTGTTAGTCCACTGCTTGACATAAGCCTCCCTCAGTCTCGTCACTTTTACCTGTCTTCGATCCTGAGTATCCAGCTGTCGCCAGCAACCTTGCACAAATAATCGCTCCACCTAGCCGAGGCTATACCACAGTACGTTTGCCTAAACGCGGTCTCCACTCCAGAACCCTGTTTCTCTGGCGAATGAATTCGTTTCGGATTCCATCCCGCAGAGAAACTTCAAGCATCGCTGTGTACTTTGAGCTTGTGTACTAATTTTACTGTCAGTGTTCACGTTTCGGTGCCGTATGTCATTACGGGTAGGAAGCACTGCCGGCGGCGTCTCTGTTCCCCGATTAGTATAATTTAGGAATCTTCAAAACGAGAGTGAATAGGCACTGTTTGAGCTTGCGTGTTACACTCAAATTTCTAACTTGAAAAAAAAAGACCTTAGTCTTGTCCAGGTTCATTACGGGAGCGATCAGTCGAGAAACAGCATTTAGTTAGGTTGTCGAGCATGCCCTATAGGTCCTGCAGCGATTCGGCTGATATGATTATGAGTAAACTAGCTTTTGCCCGCGGCTTCGCCCGCGTGGTTTTGGTCTTTCATACAAACTACCATCCCCTGTTTTAACCCCAAAAGGGGGTTGATTTCTAAAGATACATTATTAGTACGCCTCCACACCATCTATAGAGCATACATTTTAAATTTCAAGTGTCTTACTACGAAAACATAGGACTTTCATACAAACTTCCGGCACCGTTTTACCCCCTTAGGGGTGGAGTTTCGTAAAATCCGTTCTTAGCGGATGTCTACACGCTATGAGGAGCCTACCTGCCAAATTTCAAGTTTGTAGGTGTTATAGTTTCTAAGATTTCGTGATTAATCAGTGAGTGGTATTTCGCTTTTATGTATATAGAAGATAGATTAGAAAGTGTAAAAATTTAAAAAAGTAAGTGTGTGGTTTTATGAAACCACGGTAAAAGTGAAACTTTAGAGAGGACGAAACGATCATACCGTCAGACGAAAGCGACCGTCACGCGACATGCAACACACAGGCGAAAAAAATTGAGACGATGTAATAAAAGTTTCACTTTCAAAATACAGCTTTAGCCTGGATTGCGCTGGAAGCGCATAGTTCGTTTCTTACTTATTTCTTGATGGAAACCTCCTCACCTCAGCCTTTCTCCTGAGGAACGTGAAGTAGAGCTTGAGCCGGGAGTGCGCCAGGGCCAGCTCGGTGAGCACCGGCTCGGCGGCGAGCGCGCTGGGCAGGCTGCGGCGCGGGTCCGTCACGTCCAGCTTGCGCGCCAGCCGCATCTCGTTGTACACACGGCGTGCGCCCGCGCAGATCTGGGTACAGTAGGCGTGCGATGTCCCAATTAAGGAAATACAGAATTGAAACAAACAAACATATTAAGTCTCAACATACCCTGGACACTTCATACAACGGGCCAGAAATGACATTTCAAAAAAGGAATAACGGAACAAACAAAATGGCGGCGAAGTCCTATACGTTCGACAACTAAATTGTAACCAATCTGTATCAATCTGGGTGACGAGGGGGTGAGGTCGCCATCTAGAGAGCGGCAGGGAGTGTCCATACTGTATGTTAGTACATGATAATATATATATACTTTGGTCTCAATGTGAATAAGATGTAATGAAGCTGTCTTCAGCATAGCAATATGAAATTAATTTATTATATTTTTACCACTTGACTGAAGATTGATGTGTAATATTATGAGAGTTTTGACATTTAATTAATTTTAATTCATTGACTTCTAATTAATTTAGTTATTTGAGAAAATGACATTGTACCCCTCTTAAGGTAAGCCATGGCAGAAGTTTTTTAAGTATCTGTAACATCTTTTTACAAACCTATGGTTATGCAATAAATGAATTCGAATTTTTGAGTTTTTTGTCGTAGCTCATTGCGACTTACGTGGTTGGGTCGATCACGCAGGTTAACCGACCTGAAGCACGGTCATCATCTGGGTGGTTTTGACTGTCAGTGGCATCGCAAGGCACATTAAGCCGTTGGTGCAGGTTGGTGTGAATGGATTTTTTTATATTTTTTTTATATTAACAATTGGTAAACCCTTGACAACATCTCACCTGGTGGTAAGTTACGATGTTGCCGAAGATGGAAGCGAGCTTACCAAGATTCCCCAACGCAATGGGGAACTGGCTATCTTATCTTCATGCCGGAACACACCAATGATATCAACATTGATATTTGGCGGCAAGACTTAGATAAGATGGTGGTAGCTAGCCAGGCGGACTTAGAAAATGCCCTACCACCAACCAAACCGAGTCTTACAATTGACCCCGCCGGGAACCGTACCAATAGGCAATAGCTAAGCCGTGTCAGACAGATGCCTTATGGTCGGCTTGAAACACTTCTGACAGTGGGGTTTGCCACTAGTCCTCACCTAACCTTCACCAACCTGGTCTTGGCCCCTGCGTGGGGAGTACGGCGTAACCTTCCCGGGTTTGGGACTCTAACTGTGCCCCAGCAGTGGGGACGTAAACAGGTTGTTTGTTAAGGAACAGAGGAACACTTAGACAACAAGACGTAAAGTAATGTGGTTTGTTCACATGTATATTCTCTTGATTGGAACAATTGGGCTTACCAATTGGGAATAAAAAAAATAAAAAAAACTTTAAACGAGGATAACACGTCGGTGGCGTAACGTTTAGGATTAAATTATTCTGCGTAATTGTAAACTGATTATTCTTTTAGATTTAATACTCTGTGGAATTAATAAATCAAATACAAAACCGAGGGATGTGGCCTCGTCTTCCCGAGATAAGGAATAATTGAAAACGCTAAACACGTTAAAAAACCGACTTCCATCGCAACAAATTAGTACATTTTTGCATTATTATTTTTGGTTTTTGTTAATTTTCTACTAAAGTACTACATCGATTTTGATAAAATTTATATGGGACCACACGGGAAGCACTAGCTTTCAAATAAAAAAAGAATCATAAAAATCGGTTCACCCAGTCAAAAGTTCTGAGGTAACAAACATAAAAAAAAAACATACAGACGAATTGAGAACCTCCTCATTTTTGGAAGTCGCTTGAAAAGACGTACTCCAAACGAGTTGACGGTAACGACAGATCTATCATCACGAGGCAACACAAAAAGTCCGTGTAAAAGAAAGGGTGAAAAGAAAAGAGTGTGTGGTTTTATGCAACCATGGTAAAAGTGAAACTTTTTTTCACATTATAGACATTTACACAACACGAAACGATCATGGCTGCACTCGTCTTGGAGCTACGGTACAGAGGACAAAACGATCATGTAATAAAAGTTTCACTCCTCTTGGAGCTACGGTACAGAGAACGAAACGATCATGGCTGCTCTCGTCTTGGAGCTACGGTACATAGGACGAAACGATCATGGCTGCTCTGACGAAAAAGTTCGATGTTATAAAAGTTTCACTTTAAAAATATAAATACTCACAACAGGCTGTATATTAGCAACGGCGATATGCAGTGTCCCAGCGCGCGCGTGCTGCGCGTGGTGCGCTTGCGACGCGACGCGCGCGCGCTCCACCGCCGCGCCGCCCGCCTCCAGCACGCGAGTCAGCGCGTCCGCGAACACGGCGCCTCCGCCGTGCGGCTCGGAGACTACGGCCGCGCGACGAATGGATGCTTCGGCCTGGAAAACAATAACACTTTAAAAAAATTGGTTGTCTGTAAAGTCGCTTTACGGACGATAGTTTAACGTGACAACGTAACGGGACAATGAGCGTAACGGGACCATGAGCGTAACGGGACAATGAGCGTAACGGGACAAAAAGTCATACTTTTTCGTGCGTGCAGCCGGCGTCCATCGATTTATTAGACGTTATCACGTCAAAAAAGTAAGTGTGTGGTTTTATGAAACCACGGTAAAAGTGAAACTTTACAGAGGACGAAACGATCATGGCTGCTCTCGCTACGGTACAGAGGACGAAACGATCATACCGTCAGACGAAAGCGACCGTCACGCGACATGCAACATACAGACGAAAAAAATTGAGACGATGTAATAAAAGTTTCACTTTAAAAATCTTTGTTGTAGTCGTATGGCTAAAAGGAACTAAGACGTGCGTTATTGTATATGAGCCTTAGTCTATGGCAGCGCGACGGACGGATGCCACGGCCTAGAAAAACAATAGAGCTATTAGGAAAACGTGGCGTCGGTGGCGTAATGGCAAGGGCCGCTACCTCCTGTATGGGAGGTCGTGGATCGAACCTGCCACGTACAAATGTGTTTTCGAATTTCGATTGCATATGTACGTTCATCCGACGCTTTTATACGGTGAGGAAAAACACCGTGAGGAAACCTGCACACGCCTGCGAAGAAACTCGAAGGTTGTGTGTGAAGTCGACCAACCCGCACTGGGCCCGCGTGGTCGACTAAGGCCCGATCGCCCTAATTCAGGGTAGGTTCGAGCCCTTCGGTGGGGACGTATATGAGCTGATGTGATTGATTGTGATTAGGAAAATAAGTTAAAAATTATATGGCTACAATAAAGTTTGTAACGTCGCGCCCCTGGCTCTTGTACCGGCCTCAATTCTGTAGAATTCCGCATTTCCGCTAAGAAATATAAAAAAAAACTTCATCAAAAGTCATGTAAAAGAAAAAAGTGGAGTGGAGTGTAATAAGCTTTGTTTGCTTTTTTTGAATTAAAAATTTAAGTGCGTTTGGCTGCACCCCACCTGATGGTAAGTGCCGATGCAACCGAGGATGTAACACGCAAGCTCAAGTAGTGCCTATTCACTCTCTTCTCGAAGATTCTTAAATAATAAGAATCGGGGACGACAGACGCCGGCAGAATTCCACTCCTTGGCCGTTCGCATAATGAACGTGAAAGCAAAACGCTTCGTGCGTAAATGAATATGCTTTATTTCAGATCCAAGATCCATATCATAACCAAAAATAATAATGAAAAAAGTGCAGATGAAAACAGCAACGTGTTTCACGCTGCTGTTTCTATCCAGTACCTACACATGTCAGTATAAAAGAGTCTGTCATTCAATTCCTTTATTATTGTATTACTAGACCTGTCAACTCTGGCCAGGAAGGATGCTATTCGGTGCCTCATTATTGCGTTAAAAGTGTTAACTCTGGCATCAAAAAATGCCCGAGGCGCTACATAATTTGCGCAGTCCCTTTAGATGATGTAATGTACTATCATATTGTACTCGAATAGCATCATAAGACCTTTTAGTAAACCTTGTCCAGAGCTGACAGGTGTAAAACGTTTGGCAATAACATTTGAATAGCGTCGTCTTAACGTCCTCACTAGACTTATAAAATTTTCTAGCTATCATGTTACCCATTACAGAGAGAGATCTTCTTTGTCTCTCTAAATCAGCATCATCTTTCATGTCAGCTTAAAGAATGTGGCCTAGGTATTACAATACAATTTTTATAGGTTGCCCCTTCAGACAAACGTCAGCCACGCGCTCCGGCCCCCTACCCGATCTAAAAACCATCATTTCTGTCTTCTTTACGTTACATATAAGCTCATGTCTACTGGCATACTCTTCACAAATGTTAACTAATGTCCTCAATCCCTTGATTGAGGGACTGAGCAGCACCATCTGTCACTCAACCTGAGCCCCACAGGAGTGCTGTTCAGTTCCTCAATCAGATCATTAACATAAAGGTTAAACAGGTCTCACACAGAAACTAGCTGTCCCGGAGAACTTCGTACCACCTAACACTACACATCACTACCCTACCCTACCCTACCCTAACCTGCCCTGCCCTACCTTACCCTACATAAGAACCTTCTCCTAACAATAACGAACTCAACAAAAAAGAATTAGCGTAATCAGTCCAGCCGTTCACGCGTGATGCGATTACCAGAAGAAATAGGGGTTAAATTTATAACTTGCATTAAATAAAACTACAAAAGATAATTAAGTTTGTTGTTTCAGTACCTTTTAATAAAATATCGTCATATTTTTTTTTTCTCATTGAAAAAACACCGATTATTAACTGCAATAACGTCACATATCTCAAAACCTGTCCTGCGCATTTCAACTCTTGTGTATCACACTATGCGCGCCTGGCGCCCGCTCCCCTCTCGATCCCCTTTGTCGGCTTACCCCCGCGCCCCTGTACCGCGCGGGCGAAGACTCATTTAAACGGTCTACCTTTAACAGTGGCACAGAAAATTGTCTGTGACATACTGACGGACAGACAGACGGATGCACATGACCAAATTATAAGAGTTCCATTTTCTCCATTTTGAATCTGAAACCCTAAAAACGAGGGTCCTGAGTATAAGAAGAAGAATTTAATCATTATCAGACCTGAGTGGCGAGAAACTTGGACAGAAGTTGGACGCCTTCCTCTGCGCGTCCGATCTGAGGGAACAGCTTGAAGAGACGCTCCACTGCGGTCTCGTCCTCCCTTTTTGATGCCTCTTCAAACCTAGAACGCATAAATGAATAAATCTTTATTGAATTAATGAAAAAAACTGAGAATATGATTAGAACTTTTACTAGCTTTTTCCCGCGTTCTCGCCTGCGTCGACATAGTTTTTACTACTGTCTCTAAGGGTGTTTGGTGTCCGAGCCACAGTTTTCGTACACGCCTCTACCAACGTATAATTATTAGTAGTAACATACAGTATGGACACTCCCTGCCGCTCTCTAGATTGCGACCTCACCCCCTCGTCAACCACATTGATACAGATTAGTTATAGTTTGGTTGTCGAACGAATAGGATTTCGCGGCCATTTTGTTTGTTCCGTCATTCGTTTTTTGAAATTTCATTTCTGGCCCGTTGTATGAAGTGTCCAGGGTGTGCCTCTACCCTCTTCTATCCATTAGTTTCTCATTTCTTTCTCACTTACTGGTTTGTTGGTAGAAAACTCTTGCAGAGTTAAAATACAAATTGTAAATCTCGTGTATTTATATAATTTATCTCATTCAATGTGTACAATTAAAAATATATTTTTAAAAACCCTATTGGCATAGAGAGCGAAGTGCGGTATGTGCGGGGCAGGGACCATAGATAAGATGAAAAGTTAGTATTGCGCGCGCCTCACAATGGTAGCCTCATTACACTATCGGCAAAGGACAAGGCTGATGTAACAAAACATAACCAAATTTTGATTAGATGTTTTTGTATCATTACAGCTCATATACGTCCCCACCGAGGGGCTCGAGCCTACCCTGAATCATCATATCAGCCGAAGGAAGTCCACTGCTGGACATAGGCCTCCCCCAAGGATCTCCACGACGACCGGTTCTGCGCTGCCCGCATCCAGCGGCTTCCCGCGACCTTCACCAGGTCATCGGTCCACCGAGTGGGAGGCCTGCCTACACTACGCTTTCCGGTGCGTGGTCGCCACTCGAGAACTTTACTGCCCCAACGGCCATCTGTTCTACGAGCAATGTGCCCCGCCCACTGCCACTTAAGTTTAGCAATTCTGAGAGCTATGTCGGTTACTTTGGTTCTCTTACGGATCTCCTCGTTTCTGATTCGATCACGCAGAGAAACTCCGAGCATAGCACGCTCCATTGCCCTTTGGGTGACCTTGAGCCTTCTTATGAGGCCCATAGTAAGCGACCATGTCTCAGTTCCGTACGTCATCACTGGCAACACACATTGGTCGAAAACCTTGGTCTTAAGACACTGCGGTATCTGGGACGTAAAGATATTGCGAAGCTTCCCGAACGCTGCCCACCCTAGTTGGATTCGACGATTGATCTCTTTCTCGAAGTTGGACCTACCTAACTGGACTGTTTGTCCCAGGTATACATATTCGATAACAACTTCGAGTGTAGAGCCTCCAACCTTCAGAGGAGTAGGTATGACACGGACGTTTGACATAATTTTCGTCTTGTCCATGTTCATTCTAAGACCCACTTGTTGAGAGGCTCTACTGAGGCCATCGAGCATTGTGCCTAAGTCGTCCATAGTCTCAGCCATGACCACGATATCGTCAGCGAATCGAAGGTGGGTGATGTACTCGCCGTTGATATTGATGCCGAGTCCACCCCAGTCCAAAAGTTTGAAAACATCTTCCAGGGCGGCGGTGAACAGTTTCGGAGATATAACGTCTCCCTGTCTCACCCCTCGCTGCAGCTGGATAGGTTCCGAGTTTTGATCCTGGAGGCGAACCGACATGGTGGCGTTTTCATACAAACACTTCAGCACTTCGATATATCGATAGTCAATTTGGCACCTCTGGAGAGACTGTAACACAGCCCAGGTTTCGACCGAATCGAAGGCTTTCTCATAGTCCACGAACGCCAAGCATAGTGGCTGATTGTACTCTTCAGTCTTCTGTATAATCTGCCGCAGCGTATGTATGTGGTCTATGGTACTAAATCCTTTTCGGAAACCGGCTTGTTCGGGAGGCTGGAAGTCGTCAAACCTGCGTGCGAGACGATTCGTAATGACCCTCGAAAACAGTTTGTAGACATGGCTCAGAAGTGAGATGGGTCTGTAGTTCTTCAGCAGGGTATTGTCGCCCTTTTTGAAGAAAAGCACGACCACACTTCTGTGCCATGCCTTAGGCGTTTGTCCCTCAAGTATAACGGAATTAAATAATTTCTGAAGAGCTTCAAGTACCGGTGTTCCACCTGCTTTCAGAAGTTCAGCCGTAATTCCATCATCACCCGGTGCCTTATTGTTTTTAAGCTGTTTAAGAGCCATTCTAATCTCGTACAGGCTGACGTCCGGGATATCTTCGGTATAGTGTCGGGTAAGTCTAGCTCTTGGGTCTTTAGC
This sequence comes from Coleophora flavipennella, assembly GCA_947284805.1. Classification (NCBI taxonomy): domain Eukaryota; kingdom Metazoa; phylum Arthropoda; class Insecta; order Lepidoptera; family Coleophoridae; genus Coleophora; species Coleophora flavipennella. Next base: position 17,412,741 of record OX369263.1, on the reverse strand, counting down.
CAGATCGCTGACAGGCAGACGTGTGATCGTGTACAATTGTCCGTAGAACTTCTCAACTTCTTCCAGCAACTCAGTCTTAGACGATATGATCCTGCCGTCCTCAGTCTTCAGCTTGGTCAGTTGGCTTTGACCAACAGACAGATCTCTAGCGAACACTTTTGAGCCTTTGTTGTTCTCAATCGCCTCTTTAATACAATTTGTATTAAAGTGGCGCAAATCGCGAGTTAGAGACTTAGAGATCTGCCTGTTTAGTTGCCGATACTGAGTAGCGTCTTCAGAGGACTGCAAAACCAATCTGCGTCTTTCTTCCATGAGGTTGCTGGTGAAGTCAGAGATTTTTTTGGTTCTGTTTGAACGGCGAGTTTTGAAAATCTTAGACCCGACCGTTTGGACAATTTCCACGAACCTGTCGTTATAATCGTCCACATTCTCGCAGTCTCCTAGGCATTCGAAGCGATTGTGCAGCTCGAGCTGAAAGTTTTCGGGGTTTTGGAGCTGGATGGGCGCTGGACGGAGTGTGGACTTCATCAGTCGACATCTTTCTAGCTTGGTCTTTAGATTCAATGTGCCTCTTACCATTCGGTGATCGCTTCCTGTTTTGACTGAGTTGATCACAGAGACATCATTGAATATTTGCCTTCTTGTCGACAAGATGAAGTCGATCTCGTTCTTCGTTACGCCATTGGGATGCAACCATGTCCACTTTCGCTGTTTAGGCTTTTTGAAGAAGGAGTTCATCATAAAGAGGCCCTCCTTCTCCATAAAGTCGGCCAGCAGCTGGCCACGTGCATTTCTCTCTCCATATCCAAATTGCCCCACTCTCAGCTCACCATCACTTCGTTTGCCCAGTTTCGCGTTAAAGTCCCCCATAACAATGGTGTATTGAGTCCGGGAGCTATTATGTAGAGCTCTAGAGATATCCTCATACAGGAGCTCCACTTCGTCGTCGGAGTGTTGCGCGGTCGGTGCATATACCTGAATAACTTTCAACGAATACCGTTTGGTAATTCGGAGAATAAGGTACGCTACCCTCGTCGAAACACTCTCGATCCGGATCACATTGTTAATGAGGGACTTGTGGACTAGAAACCCGACACCACCCTCGGACAGTTGGTCGCCTTCCCGGAAATAGAGCAGGTTTCCGGATTTAAGGATTATGGTGTCCTCCCCCTCTCTTCGGACTTCACACAATCCTACGATGTCCCATCGTAACCTGCTCAATGCTTCCTCGAGTTCTGTTAGCTTTACGTCGGTTCGCAGTGTGCGCGTGTTGTAGGTTGCCAGGGCCAGAGGTCTTTTATTTAGGTAGCCTGGCATCTGCCGGGGATTCTTCGCACCCCATGCCCCGCCGTTACCTTGACCGCTACCGGAGCCAGGAATAGCGGGGCCGCCGGGGACTAGGGGCCGTTTTTTCTTTGTGTCGGTCATTTGGGGGGTGTTGCCGTAATCGCCACGCTTGGCAGGCGGGTTGGCGATCGCAGTGTTGCAGATTGGCTGCAAATCACGGAAAGACGCTGCTGCCCATCCTCCGGTTTGAGTCCCTTAGTCGGCTCTTACGACACCTATTGGATGAAATAGGATGGCCCTATTCTAAGCCGGGAGCCATACGGCATATGTATATGTATATGTATTTGTTTATCTGTTTCTACTATGACCTCAGCATTCATTTTTTCGCAACCTTACTCTATGCGTACATTCAGCATAACGTGTGCTCCATTCAAGTAACTAAGCTCACTTTGTACACACTATCTTAGTATACCATGTATTTATTCTAAAGGTACTTTCTACTTAGCTATATCTTTCTAAAGGACAACTTGTTAATTTGTCTATTTTTTTCTTTTCTCTCTAATAGCAATAATATGTTACATTAACGTTCTATAGGTGAATACTTGTAATGGTTCTTTTGCTACCCAGTTTTCTATAATGATGTTAATTAGCTGTAAGTTTTATATTAAATAAAAATAAAATATTACCAATAACGTCTATTGGTGTGTAACACAGACGCAAAAACCATCTCGCTGTTTTGCCTTTGTACGAGTATGTTATTTGCATTTGTGGAGTGCACACCGATCGGCTGCAATTAATTTAATTACACATGTTCGCAAAGGCATCCGTCACTAACCTTTCGACCAAATATGAACTGGACCGGCCCTATTCATACAATTAATCTCATAAAAATGAGTCAAATACGACTATCATCGCTACAGTCTAAAGAGTCTCGTTCAAATATAAACAACGACAGAGATAGCGAGACGTACTCAGACTATAGCACGAATGAGATAACAAGTTTTACTCACTCAGACCTGCAACCGATTTGGAGAATACCCGCGTAGTCGCTTACAACCAGTACTACGTATAGTTATTAGCCCCGAATCGCTTGTAAAGTATGGTCAACAAATACATTCGAAGATATAGTTCATAGATAAATCGACTGACTATGGTCTAGTTGTTAATGCTCCTGTTGGTCGTGGGTTCGATCCCTATCCAGGGCTAACATTTTTGTGAAAACAGATTTGTTTGCTTGTTTGTAAATTCCTAATTTTAATTTTTAAAATATAAAAAATACAATTTTATAAAGAAAAATAAAGAAAAGTTGATACAAAGGTGGGTTTATTTCTAACGGGATCTCTTCCAGTCAATCTTAGTACAATGATATCTTAACATTTTTACTCTTATGAAATAATAACCAAAATTGGTTAAAATAAGCTAAAATAGTATATAAAACGTAAAACGATAATATTACCTAAAACAAAAAAGCCTTCTTAAAGTGTACACTGACGTAATAAAAAATAAAATCAATAAGAAATTATGCTTTGATTTTTTTCCAGTCAGCACTTCACCTTTGAGTGAAGTTGACAGTTCATCCTGGCTCTTTCTGACTCCACACCATGTCGTGTTACCGTCTCACTTACGCATCGATACACAATACATGAAAGCATGCGAAATTTTTAAGAGTATTTTAGTAAATATATAATTAAAATTGTATTATAAAACGTTTACTTAGAAATAAAATGTGATACCTAAGCCCTTATTAGTATTTTTCGTATTATTTCTGCACTTTGCAAAAGTACAGTACGAGCGGGTGACCTCTCCTAAAGACCGACTGAGACTAAGTAAGCGACTTCGCTCATTCTATAGTCATCAAAATCGTTGATCGCGTAGGCCGGTCCATAGCTGTTAGATTGGTCGAGGCCACAACCTATGTCCTTCTGACATATTCACCGCGACAAGGTGAAGAAAAGCGATAGGTCAATTTGATTACATGTGTGAAGAAGAGATAGACTTATCCACGGTGGTTTGTGTTCGAAGGAGATGGGACGATGGTGCATCCATCCCTCTGCAAACTTGCATAATTACAGCCATAGTGTAAAGCAGTATCTATGTGGACACTAAAACACTTTGAGAGTTGAAAACACTAGCTAGATTATTAAATGATAATAAGTTTCTGTTTTTGTTAGTGATCGATCGAAGGTTCGGTTTCGACCAGTTTCGGTCAAAAAATCATGTTTCGGCCAAAAATCAGCCGAACCTACGGCCGCGCCGAAACTCAAGTGTTCATGAGTTGTCGCGCTTCGTTCGGGTAAAAGCGTGACTAAATATTAAAGCGATGGGTTATGCTAACTAGCAACACTCGTACCCTAAAAGAAGTTATGCGCTTCTGTTTTCATCTCTTGTTTTATTTTATGTTGTACTGTTTCTGTTTAGACTGAAGTATAGCACTGGTTCTAGTGCATATACAGGTATCTAGACACACGGACGCCTTAGCTTCAAAGTGCTTCAATTATACTTTATCTACGTAACAAGATCTCAAGAATGAGTGTTCAAAACAAGCTTACTTTCGCACTAGATGCTCCCTCAACGTATTAGCCGCTTCGGCCATCGCCTCCCTAGGATCTGGGGCTCCCCTGGCCCGCGCCGCAGCCACCGACCCCGGGTCCATGGAAAGGTATCTCGCCACGTGCGCGGCGCCTGCCTCGTAATCCTTCGCTTTCAGTGCCGCCTCCACGCCGGCGCTGCATAGTTGTAAGTCGATGAGGTCGTGGACGCGACGCTGGCATTCAGCTACTCGGCTCTGGGTCAAAGATAAAATAGTATTACTGACGCAGAGATGCGATGCGACACTCACCTCCCCCTGCCGATACTACGTCCCCTATGGAGTGGACAGACACACGTTAAAACTGTGGTTAGAAAGAGAAGCAAGTAGGTACATACTTTTTTCCATAGTATGGAGTGTTATTGGTGTTCAGTGCCTGAGTGCAGGTACATTTTATTGTGAGATGTGCACTGTGTGGAATCAATTTGAGTGTTGAGGGTGATTTCACAAATGTCTGAATGAGGTTGTTGGTGTAATTTCGTCTTGAATACTAAAGCGAACAGTAAATTAAACAAAACATTAAGTGTGCAACTTCAATATATTATTATGTTGTGATAAGCACTCGCCTATAGCTGCTCAGTTTACAGCTGATATGCCTGTATCTAAATAAATATATTAATAAATATGTTAATTATTGGACTGTCTTTGCAACATTTGTCTTTCAAACTATCTGCTGACGGCATTGACTTAAGAATGTATGGACTAAATGGCTAAGCCATGAGTATTAAAAAGAGTATTATTTTAAGACTAACTAGCTAGACTAACCTACTGACTGACCGCGCTTAATACCGCAAGCTAGGTCGATGACCGCACGTAATTCATTGGAACGAAGATCGTATGGAGTCGCTTTACGTAGCTATTTAATTTAGTTTTGGTGCGGTACATCTAAAAAAATATCTGTCATCTATCCAAACATATCAGACTAGACTTACGGAATTTTAGTTAACATTAATAAAAAATAAAACTAGTGGCTCTGAAAGCTGCAGACCTCGCGAGTCTGTCTTTGGATAGCACATTTCTCAAAATGGCTGAAATATGATATTTTTTACATTTGAAACCTACCATTGCACCGCCATTTTGAAAAATTGACAAAAACTGAATAGACAAAAAAATCCATATAATTATCGAACCTGCTCACAAAATTTCACGAGATTCGGTTGAGAAATCCGACCTGTAGAGGAGAACAGCCAGACATCTGGACTTACGAAAGCATTTTTGCCCAAGCTAAAACGGAGACGCTCTCACAGTCAAAAAAAAAATGTTTTTAAATTTATTTTTTATATATTCTTTTTAAAGTTTATTTATTTACTAGGTACCTACTTTTAGGGCCGCTCGCGGCCCCTCGATAAAAATGCTCATTCTCATAAAGTTGTTATTTATGTCAAGATAAGGCTGCATAAAATGTTTTTTATCCTCTTATGTACAAAGTAATTTCTTTTTTTAAGACTAAGGCCTGGCTGTAAAGCCTGTTAATATGGGCGTACATTTAAGTAAAAAACGAATAACGAAAACATTTATAACTTGGCGTTAAGGATCTCACCATAGCCAAACGTCACAAGTTGAAAATTAAGACGAGAGTGAATAGGCACTATTTGAGCTTGCGCGTTACATCCTCGGCTGTATCAGGTGAGGTGCAACCAAACGCACTCAAATTTTTAATAAAAAAAATAAAAGTTATATGGCGGTAAACTTGCCAAATTTGTTGTATTGTGGTTAATAATTTATTATTTTCTTGCAATCGAAGTGAAAAGCAGAATGTTAAACTCGAGCATAAAACTGATTTTACCCTCGACGTGACTATCCATGCTCTCCTTACCGATTCAGGTGGCTGGGTGGCTATATTAACGTCTCGGGTAAAATGGGTCGTTTTATGTTCTTGTTGTACAATCTACTATTTTATGTTAATTTTTACTTTACCTTCTAATCACCAAAAATTAAATAACCGCCCTTTTTGAAAACCATGAACGATTGAAAATCGCTCGGGTCAATATGACCCATCGTCATTGTCGCCGGGTTAAGGGGTTTTTATTTAAAAAATAATTTAAACATTGTTCTACTTGGTCACATGTCAAAATAGTTTAAGAGTACAGACAGAAACTTGTAATTTTCTTTACTAAAAATAAATTGAATGTCCCAATTGAAACTACTCAACGTTTATTTGTGGCTCGCAATATAGCATGGTCAAAGCCACCGATATGTTACATAAAAGCAGAAACAAAATACTTACCCTAGCAAGATCCAGCTGCCTGACTTTAGCGCTGACGTCCCTAGCCAGCGCGGCAGTCTTGTCGACCATATCCGTCGCGGTCTGTGCGTCATTCTTCACAGCCCCTAGCGTGGTGTACGCTTGGCTCGCAGACCGCAGCCGTCCCTCCAGCATGCATGCCCTCGAGAGGACCGCCGAGAGCGTTTCATCTACCTCCGCCTGAAATATAATTGTTGAGCGTTACATATTTGTATCTCAACTATAACTAAATTATTCGTGCAGAGTATGTAGCCGCCATTGCTGAAAAAAAAGCATCAAACCGAAAGTATTCCAAACTTTCAACCAAATTACTATCCAATAATCTCATTTGACGAATTTTTCGTTCAAACAAAAATTAAGTTGTGCAGTTTGACCGCACCTGCATCCACTATCCCCATATCGCTTTTTTCCGCAACCGCAAGCGCATCGCATAATTGTAATAATAATAACAATAAGTTACCTCGCTTAGAATTATGTCTGTTTGATGGTGATGTACAAAAATGGCCAATTTTCAATAACAACTTTCGTACGATGATGCACGAAAACAACCTCGCTAACAAATTCGGAACGAGTTTAATACTTGATAAGTAGATTAACAGTCTATATGTAAAGGCTTGTTACCTACTAGTTATAATTATTACATTTTATGGACCGCTCTGTGCGATAAATAGATTCTGGCCGCTTCCTATCTAGATCAGCTGTTAATAATGTAACCAATCAAGATCGCCACACCCACCCTAGAAAGTTTTGTAGATAAGTTTTCAGCGATTATTTCCGCACTAAAACAGCTGAAGCTTGATGATTTGTCGGAATTTATGTTCGTTCATATTGGTTTGAAATGCCTAGATGTGGAGACTGTAAGATGTTTTGAGATGTCAATCAGCGACAGTAAGAACTCCCCCTCTAGTTTGCAATTAATAAACTTTGTCGGAGATTATTACCGCATATTAAATCGTGCTCACTTATTCAATAACGAAAATAACAAGCAGCCGTATCTGTGTATGCTGTCAGGTGGGCGACCACCAGTTGTATTTCTGCACGCAATTCCACTCGCTACAGCTTTACGGAAGATTTCGTTTAGTAAGAAATAATAGATTATGTTTCAATTGTCTAAGTGACAAACACACAATAAATGGATGCAAATCAGTACAAAGTTGTAAATTTTGTTCCCACATGATTGATTGAATGATAATTCATTCGCTTATTCATTTAAATAATGAAAATTTCGTGCAGTCAAACGAGATAGGAGCCGAGCCTCACGGCTGGCCGCTGCCGCTCGCGCAGCCCCAGGACTCCGGCGCCCCACGTGACTCGCGCGCTGGAACTACACAGTCGCAGCGCAATTAATAAGACCCAAGGTGTCACTAAGTTAGTGATCTATTCTCGAATCGATCGAAACGCGTCTTTAACTATTGAACCGTACGTAGTGGAATGTATCACAAGCGAGTTACCTACATCGCACGTGAACACGAAACCAATTCCGTACGTACAGGGATTGGCACTCGCAGATGATATCTATCAATCGCCCGGAGCAATTGATCTTCGGTTCAGTTCAGTTCAGTTGTGATATTTTCACGCGAATTTTATTGCCGAAACTGGTGTCGCGTGCTCCTGGCGAGCCCGTCGCTAAAGAAGCGTTGTTAGGATACTTAGTTATGGGCAATGCCCCTACTGGAATAGAGATGACAAATCGCGATCATTTTGCGTGTTTGACCCTCCCTGCGTGTCACGTTTTTTCGAAATAGAAGACTTCCCAAAGAAGGGTGATTTTCTAACGCACGAGGAACATTCCTATGCGCCACGATCCCGCTTTATTAGGAGAATCAAAGCTTCTCGCAAACACCGCTTCGTCTCATTGGAACGCCGCTTAAATAACGATAAAGTAATATTAGATTATTTGGAAAAGTATTACCTGTCTCCCGTAGATGAGTCAGATGTCTCCGCATCACCGCACGATATAATACCGCATCATGCTGTAGATCGTAAAGATAATTTAACGACCAAGACGCGCTTAGCTAATATGCCGACAGACTACGGTATATCATTGAATGACATTTTACATACTGGAAAAAATCTACAGTCTGATTTATTTCGTATCATACTGAGTTTTCGCATGTACAAAATTGCCATAAGCGCAGACATCCGTCAGATGTATTTGAGAATTATAGTAGACACTGCGTTCCGCCGTTTTCAAAGAATCTTCTATAGATTCAGTCCAAAGGAACCGCTGCGGTTGTATGAGTTCAGCAGAGTCACGTTTCGAATGACAAGTAGTCCGTTCCTGGCCATATGCACCGTCCGACAACTAGTAATTGATGAGCGTGAAAAATACCCACTCGCAGATGCTGTATATTAAAGGATAGGCTGTATATGGACGATTTGGCCGTCAGCTGTTCAGACGCCTGCGAAGCAACAGAACTGTCGTCGCAGTTCATTCAGCGGTTCTCCGCTGGTGGATTTGAGCTAGTTAAATTCGCAAGTAACTCGCCCGAGTTCTTATCGTCAATTCCTGCCGACCGCCGCGTAACAGACCTGGTCGACTAGGGCTCTGATGATATGAAAGCCTTCACTAGATACCCTCCGCTGATCAGTTTGCTTTTTCCGTAACCAATAAAGAACGCAACTGTACTAAGAGAAACATACTCTCTACTATCGCTCGCCTCTGGGACCTTATGGCATTTGTAGCCCTCGTAACTTTGTTAGCGAAACTCATAGTAAAATCGCTACGGGAAATAAACGTTGACTGGGATAGGTTCCCCCTCAAAACATAGTAAACGCTTGGGCACGATTCATAAGTGAACTGCTGCTACTAAAAAAAATATAAATCCCGCGCTATCTCCGCTGATTAGTCACCCGCTGTGGTTCAACGGCCCCGCGTTCGCTAAGCTACCCTATAACGAGTGGCCTATCCAAGATTTTGACCCGACGACTATAAACAATACCCTTGAAACTAAAACAAAGGTAACTACTAATACTTCGGATGAAAAAACGGAGAACCCGCAGTACTCTATTAGCTCGCATTACGTGTATAGTCATGGTCAAAACTGATTCGCATCGTAATATACGTGTCGTATTGCGCTTCGCCCGAAAGCTTCCACGTAAATTCGAATCCTCGCATCTTGACATAGCTGAGTAAAAAAAAATAAAAAAAAATCAAAAACAATTTATTTCAAATAGGTGTTTACACACACTTTTAAATAGTCAAAACAAAACAAAAATACAATAAAAATAAAAATAAAATTACAAATAATGTCATGATTCAGATTACAGTCTCAGGTAATGGTATTTGTTATAGAATCAACATATATATCTTTGTCATTTACATAATCTATTATTTTATAATATCCTCTAGAGCACAAAACTTTTTTGACATGAGTCTTGAATTTATTCTCTGACAAACTAGTTACATTTTCTGGAATTTTATTGTAGAATCTTATACACTGCCCCACAAATGACTTTTTAACCTTACTCAGTCTCGAAAAGGCTATGTCTATTTTATTTACATTTCTTAAATTCAAATTATGCCTGTCACTGTTTTTAGGAAATAAATGCAAATTCTTACGAACGTACATGATGTTTTCATATATAAATTGACTAGCAACAGTTAAAATATTGATTTCTTTGAACTTATTCTGTAACGAGTCACGTGATCGCATCTGATAGATTGCGCGGATAGCTCTTTTCTGCAGGATGAAAATAGTTTCTATATCAGCCGCATGCCCCCACAGTAATATGCCATAAGACATTATACTATGGAAGTAACTAAAATACACTAGTCTCGCAGTATCTACATCCGTTAACTGTCTTATTTTCTTAACGGCATAAGCAGCTGAACTAAGCCTTTATAGCTTTTATCCATTCAATTTTGTCAGGGCTTGAAATAGCTTCTTGATAAGTCAGCATAGCATAGTCTACAAATCTTGTAGGTAATTTCCTTATTCTTTTAGGCCTTGCTGTCTCTACTTCACTATTTTCTTCTTCTTCGTTTCTTTCTAAATCTGAATCTGTGTTATTTTCATTTATCTGTGTTACATTTTCTGTTTTTTCTTCTTGTTTCTCTGAGTTTTCTATGTCTTCTTCTGAGTTTTCTTGTTCATGGTTTTTATTTGGTGTTTCTGTAAATATTATAGTTTCATTGCTTTCTTGTATTGATTTTTCATTTTTAAATATTACATCTCTTCTAATCAGTATTGTTTTCTTTTCTTCATCAAATAAGCGATAACCAGTGTTAGCATAACCAACCATTAAGTATTTTTCTGTTCGTGGTTCTAGTTTTTGTAGACGGTTTAGCTTTTTGCTGTAAGCCGTAGAACCAAATATTTGAATTTTACTTAAGTCCGGTTTCTTATCAAACCATTTTTCATATGGTGTCATGTTTGCAATTGATTCGGACGGTGTTCTGTTCAGCAAGTAGGTTGCTGTTCTTGCCGCTTCTCCCCATAAAAAATCTTCAGTCTTTGTTTCATACATTAAAGCTCGTATTTTTTTTTGTAATGTTCGATTAAGTCTTTCAGCTTTTCCGTTTAGTTGGGGTGAATATGGAATTGTGTAGTCCAGCATGATACCTTTCTTGTAACACCAATCTTTAAAATCATTGCTTGTATATTCACCGCCATTATCACAGCGTATTTTACTTACCTTCAGGTTTTTTTCTCTTTCAGCTTCTTCAATGTAATTTTTAATGCAACTAGGTGCTTCGCTTTTCTTTTCCAGCAGGTAAATTTTTGTAAAGTGGCTGTAGTCATCCAAAATAGTAAGTATGTATTTTTTATTATCAAAGGTTGGTGTTAAGGGGCCACATATGTCACTGTGTATTATTTGAAGTGGTCGAGTAGCTCGTTCTCTTACTGAATTGAATGGTTTTCTTGATTGTTTTGCCAATATGCATACTTCACAGGTTCTTTCCAAATTTTTTATTTCTTCTTCATTTATTTTAAGGTTAACTGATTTGGAGAGCTTCAACAGTGAGTCTTTGCTTGGATGTCCCAATTTGACATGCCATTCATGCGCTTTATTCTTATTAGTTGTTAGTAAACTTGTATATTTTTCTTTCATTTCAACTTTCACTGTGTATAGGTTGTTTTCTTCTTTATTACCAGTCATAATAATTTCACCATCTTTGCAAATGTCAACTTTGTCTTTTTTGAAAAACACAGTCCCTCCATTATTTGTAATTGCACTTACTGACATCAGATTTTGTGTAAGATCAGGTACATAAAGGGTTTCTTTTAAAATGCAATGTTTGAGTTCTATTTTTCCTACACCTTGAGATTTCATACCAGTACCTTGCTTAGCTACACCAACAGATGATGGCATGCACTTCAGATCTTGCAATAAATTTGGATCATTTGTCATATGACTAGAGCAGCCGGAGTCAATTACAAAAGTGGTAGTTTCATTTTCTGAGTTTTGATTTTCAAATGTCACGAATGCCACATTATTATTATTTTTGAACTTATTGTATTGTTCTTTTTGTAAAAACATTTTTCAGTTGGATGATTGTTTTTTTTACAGATCTTGCACTGGTTTTTATTTTGTTTCAGGAAAAAGCAGTCTTTCTCGACATGATTGTTTTTTTTACAGTTGTTGCAGAACAATTTTTTGTTTTTATTTGAGTTATAAGCTTTAAAAGCAACATTGTTTTCCTCTTGTGGTTTCATTTCACGTTGTTCTTCAGATATCAGTCTTGACGTGAGGTTATTAAGAGTTTTTTCATGACTCGGGCATGAGTCCCATGCAGTAATGAAACTTTTAAATTTTTCAGGTAATATCGCTAGGATTTTTGAAATCAACATAGTGTTGTTGATTTTTTCATCTATCATCGACAGTTTGTAGGCGTAGTTTTGAAGAACGCCGACGTTGTAGGCTACGTCTTTACTAGTGTCATATTCAAACTTGAAGAATTTTTGCATTAGATCACATTTTTCGTGTTCATTGTTTCGCCGATACAAAAAACACAATTTTTGGTACATTTCCTTCGCATTCTCACAAGGCATTATGTGAATCATGAGAGATTTGTCGATTGTCATCATGATGATTCGTTGTGCTTTAGCATCACGCGTTTGGAAATCGGGAATTTCACCCTGTGCTAATTGTATAGTTTCACTTGGAAAAACAATATCTTGTAGGTTCGAACTTCTGAATAGAATATCAATTTGAAATTTCCATAACATAAAGTCCTTTTCACTAGTTAGCACTTAGATTTTTGAGTACATATTATGAGCGTCCTCCATTTTGTTTAGGTTTTTTGGTTTTTACTGTTTTATTTGGTTTTCACTTTTTACGGGATAGCTGGTCCCATAACCTGAGCCCTTGTTAGGGTATTTCGGTTTTATGTAAGGTATTTAGTTTAATAAAATAAAGATATTTTAATAAACATTGTGTTTTATTGAAGCCACCACCACAGGTAAGTAAGCAAAGATAATAGAGAATGAACCACAAACAAGAGCAGTAACTTTTGAAATTAAGGCTTTAGTTACAAGGCTGTGGATTATTATTTAACATGCCCCTGTAATCCACATAACAAAATATAATGACAAAAGAAATATATACGAGACAATTTTACAATGTAGGTTTCAACATTCTTTGATAAGTTGTTAGCTGAGTAAATCTAAGAATAGCAAACAAAATCAAATATTAGATATTATGAATAGCAACATGTTTAGCAAACTTATTCAAATGTTAAAAGTTTGGAAGCAAAATAATTAAATTTTATTTTCTTAAGTGGTTTGGTAAACATGTCAGCTAATTGATTATCAGTTTGACAATAAAACATTTTTATATCACCACAAGACACTTTCTCATGAATAAATTTGTACCTTACATCTATATGTTTAGACCTTCTATTAAATGTCCCATTTTCAATAAGTTTCATAGCACTCTGATTGTCAATGTTCAGTTTGACACTCACTTTCACATTCAACAGTTCTTCTATTAAACTTTTCAAATATAACACTTCTTTTGTACAGTCCGCAGCTGAAATATATTCAGCTTCACAGCTAGATAAAGCCACGATGGGCTGTTTTCTTGTACTCCAATGGACAGGACCGCCACAATACATCAGAACAAAGCCACTTGTGCTTCTTCTTGTCTCTTTGTCGTTAGCGTAATCAGCATCACAGAATGCTTCGATTTTCGTACAGTCTGTGTTCTTCTTAAATATTAATTTTGCAGAAGTTTTGCCTCTCAGATATTTCAATGTCTTCTTGACATTATTAATATCATGGCTTGAAGGATTTTCCATATATCTACTTTCTGTGTTTACGGCATATGTTAGATCTGGTCTTGTTTTGTTACTTATGTACAAAAGTTGTCCAATAGCTTGTCGATATGGGTAGTTTACATTTGGCAAGTCTTCTTCTTCATTGTAGTCACTCGCATCAATTGGAGTTGAAGTCGATTTTGCATTAGACATATTAAAATTTTCGAGTATTTTCTCTGCCTGAATATATTGATTTAGTTCAATGCCAATGTCTGTATTTTCTATCTTCATTCCCAGAAAATTATCTGGCTTTATTGTATATATCATATCAAAGTCTTGTTTTAGGTTATTTATGAGCTCTGTAAGTCTTCCTTCGTCTTTTCCAATGAGGATTCCATCATCAACATATATTCCCAGAATAATTGTGCTGTCTTTATTTTTGAATAAACATTTGTCACATTGCAGTTGTGTTAAACCATATTTTAGTAGAGTTGAAGAGAATTTCTTGTTCCAATTAAGTGGTGATTGTTTTAATCCATATATGCTCTTTTTTAATTTGCAGACTTTCTTTGTTGGATCATAGTCATAGCCTTCAGGAATACTCATGTAGATGTCTTCTTTTAGTGGACCATAGAGAAAAACAGTCTTTATGTCCAATGTCATTATGTGAAAATCTTTAGATGCAGCAATGGCTAAGATTGTTCTCAAGGATACATTATTCATTACAGGACTGAACGTTTCTTCATAGTCAATTCCTTGAATTTGTTGGCAACCTTTAGCTACTAGCCTTGCTTTGTATTTTTTGCTGTCATTTTTCACTTTTAGAACCCACATGTTAGATATTATTTTTCTTCCCTTGGCTTCTTCTCTATCTACTATTTCCCATACTTGATTATTTTTTAGTGATTGTTTTTCTGAATTTATAGCTTTTATCCATTCAATTTTGTCAGGGCTTGAAATAGCTTCTTGATAAGTCAGCATAGCATAGTCTACAAATCTTGTAGGTAATTTCCTTATTCTTTTAGGCCTTGCTGTCTCTACTTCACTATTTTCTTCTTCTTCGTTTCTTTCTAAATCTGAATCTGTGTTATTTTCATTTATCTGTGTTACATTTTCTGTTTTTTCTTCTTGTTTCTCTGAGTTTTCTATGTCTTCTTCTGAGTTTTCTTGTTCATGGTTTTTATTTGGTGTTTCTGTAAATATTATAGTTTCATTGCTTTCTTGTATTGATTTTTCATTTTTAAATATTACATCTCTTCTAATCAGTATTGTTTTCTTTTCTTCATCAAATAAGCGATAACCAGTGTTAGCATAACCAACCATTAAGTATTTTTCTGTTCGTGGTTCTAGTTTTTGTAGACGGTTTAGCTTTTTGCTGTAAGCCGTAGAACCAAATATTTGAATTTTACTTAAGTCCGGTTTCTTATCAAACCATTTTTCATATGGTGTCATGTTTGCAATTGATTCGGACGGTGTTCTGTTCAGCAAGTAGGTTGCTGTTCTTGCCGCTTCTCCCCATAAAAAATCTTCAGTCTTTGTTTCATACATTAAAGCTCGTATTTTTTTTTGTAATGTTCGATTAAGTCTTTCAGCTTTTCCGTTTAGTTGGGGTGAATATGGAATTGTGTAGTCCAGCATGATACCTTTCTTGTAACACCAATCTTTAAAATCATTGCTTGTATATTCACCGCCATTATCACAGCGTATTTTACTTACCTTCAGGTTTTTTTCTCTTTCAGCTTCTTCAATGTAATTTTTAATGCAACTAGGTGCTTCGCTTTTCTTTTCCAGCAGGTAAATTTTTGTAAAGTGGCTGTAGTCATCCAAAATAGTAAGTATGTATTTTTTATTATCAAAGGTTGGTGTTAAGGGGCCACATATGTCACTGTGTATTATTTGAAGTGGTCGAGTAGCTCGTTCTCTTACTGAATTGAATGGTTTTCTTGATTGTTTTGCCAATATGCATACTTCACAGGTTCTTTCCAAATTTTTTATTTCTTCTTCATTTATTTTAAGGTTAACTGATTTGGAGAGCTTCAACAGTGAGTCTTTGCTTGGATGTCCCAATTTGACATGCCATTCATGCGCTTTATTCTTATTAGTTGTTAGTAAACTTGTATATTTTTCTTTCATTTCAACTTTCACTGTGTATAGGTTGTTTTCTTCTTTATTACCAGTCATAATAATTTCACCATCTTTGCAAATGTCAACTTTGTCTTTTTTGAAAAACACAGTCCCTCCATTATTTGTAATTGCACTTACTGACATCAGATTTTGTGTAAGATCAGGTACATAAAGGGTTTCTTTTAAAATACAATGTTTGAGTTCTATTTTTCCTACACCTTGAGATTTCATACCAGTACCTTGCTTAGCTACACCAACAGATGATGGCATGCACTTCAGATCTTGCAATAAATTTGGATCATTTGTCATATGACTAGAGCAGCCGGAGTCAATTACAAAAGTGGTAGTTTCATTTTCTGAGTTTTGATTTTCAAATGTCACGAATGCCACATTATTATTATTTTTGAACTTATTGTATTGTTCTTTTTGTAAAAACATTTTTCAGTTGGATGATTGTTTTTTTTACAGATCTTGCACTGGTTTTTATTTTGTTTCAGGAAAAAGCAGTCTTTCTCGACATGATTGTTTTTTTTACAGTTGTTGCAGAACAATTTTTTGTTTTTATTTGAGTTATAAGCTTTAAAAGCAACATTGTTTTCCTCTTGTGGTTTCATTTCACGTTGTTCTTCAGATATCAGTCTTGACGTGAGGTTATTAAGAGTTTTTTCATGACTCGGGCATGAGTCCCATGCAGTAATGAAACTTTTAAATTTTTCAGGTAATATCGCTAGGATTTTTGAAATCAACATAGTGTTGTTGATTTTTTCATCTATCATCGACAGTTTGTAGGCGTAGTTTTGAAGAACGCCGACGTTGTAGGCTACGTCTTTACTAGTGTCATATTCAAACTTGAAGAATTTTTGCATTAGATCACATTTTTCGTGTTCATTGTTTCGCCGATACAAAAAACACAATTTTTGGTACATTTCCTTCGCATTCTCACAAGGCATTATGTGAATCATGAGAGATTTGTCGATTGTCATCATGATGATTCGTTGTGCTTTAGCATCACGCGTTTGGAAATCGGGAATTTCACCCTGTGCGAATTGTATAGTTTCACTTGGAAAAACAATATCTTGTAGGTTCGAACTTCTGAATAGAATATCAATTTGAAATTTCCATAACATAAAGTCCTTTTCACTAGTTAGCACTTGGATTTTTGAGTACATATTATGAGCGTCCTCCATTTTGTTTAGGTTTTTTGGTTTTTACTGTTTTATTTGGTTTTCACTTTTTACGGGATAGCTGGTCCCATAACCTGAGCCCTTGTTAGGGTATTTCGGTTTTATGTAAGGTATTTAGTTTAATAAAATAAAGATATTTTAATAAACATTGTGTTTTATTGAAGCCACCACCACAGGTAAGTAAGCAAAGATAATAGAGAATGAACCACAAACAAGAGCAGTAACTTTTGAAATTAAGGCTTTAGTTACAAGGCTGTGGATTATTATTTAACAGAGTCAACAGTTATTCGCGCTTTACTACGAGTACACTTTGGAAATGAGATCAAGGCCATTCAAAGTAATAAGTCGCTACCCCCAGCACTTTCAAAACTTAACGCATATCTGCAAGACGATACACTACGCGTAGGAGGTAGACATACAAACTCTGACTTATACTATGATTGTAAGCATCCAATCAATCAATCAATCAAATATGCTTTATTGTACAATTACAAAATACAATAATTTTACTTCCCTCTCGCGATCACGTCGTAGTTTTGATAGTTGATCACTAAATACATATACATACTGGCCCTGGCTTGATACTTGAGTTACTGCGCCAAATATAATGGATTTTGTCCGCTAGGAATTTAGTAAGGAAACGTGTCAATCAATCAATCAAATATGCTTTATTGTACAATTACAAAAATACGACAACACGCAACACGTGCACGTGTCCACCTATGCAACATCTGTTTTAGAAATAGGCCGCATCCTGAGTTTCCCTTAATGGGAGAATTGCCCGCTTTTCGTGTAAGAGAGACACCGAAGGCATTTCTGAATACGGGTGTGGATTACACCGGCCCGATACAAACTATTCCCTATAGAAGACGTGGAATCCGCTCGCAAAAATCGTATATTTGCCTGTTCGTATGTATGGTTACTCACGCCTTTCATATCAAACTCGCCTCTGACTTGTCGACCGAAGTGTTTTTGAACGCTTTCAAATGCTTCCTATTGCGCCGTGGACCGGTCCGTTACGTTTACTCTGATCGTGGAACTCATTTTGTTAGCTGTAAATCTTATCTAAAAGTCCTTTATCATTTGCTAAACTCACTCGGTTATAATGAATCGTTTGCTGCCGCGTTCCGTGAAAATAGAATCGAATGAAAGATGAACCCGCCGCTCTCCCCTCACCACGGTGGTATGTGGGAAAGCAACCTTAAGTGTGTGAAGTCACATCTAAACAAAGTCGTTGGCAAGCAATTGCTTACCTTTGAAGAGATGCAGACTCTTCTTACGGAAGTGGAACTTCAACACACGTCCATTATCAGTGCTCAGCGCTTATCCGGCTGAATCTTTGCCATTAACTCCCGCTCATTTTTGAACTCCCACTCCGCTGAAATCAATACCCGCCCATGACTTGACACAAGAGTGTCCCAACCTATTGCAAAGCAAATATTTTGTTGATCACTTAGTGCAATCGTTTTGGAATAGGTGGTAAATCGAATATCTAAACACCTCTACAGTCTCGTCAAAAATGGCATGTTCGTTCAGATTCGATCAAATAAGGAATCGTGGTCCTCATTAAATCAGATAATTCACCACCGCTTCACTGGCCTAAGACTTTCACCGGAGCTGATGGTGTTGTGAGAGTGTCAGATGTAAAAAGTAAATCTGGTATTTATCGTCGGCCGGTTGCTAAGCTGTGTCCTCTTCCAACACAATAATTTCCCTGTCTTAATTAATGTTGTAAATATATATGAATAAGTTTAGGTTAATTTCATATTCTGCTCATTGCAAACGAGTATTCTCTCTTAAGTAGTCATTAACTATAATGACACTCAGGTCCTTAGTGTGAGAAAACTTTATGTGCTGCGATTAGAAATGTTCATCCATTTATAAGCAGGTTATAGCATCTTCTAACTACAGGAACATGCTGACACAAAGAGTGTTTAAGTTGAAGTGTCATCCAGTAAAGAACACATTTGCAAGACGATTCAAAGGCTTCCTCTTTCCCTACATTTATAATAAAATTATTAAAGCATGTGACATAGCAAAGTGCACATTGTATGAAATGAAAAGAATTATTCAAAGCTATTTGCTAAACAAGACATATTATGAAGTAGAGGGTATTTTATAAGTTATATGTTAAATACACACACCACACACTGTGACACACGCAAATACACGCAAATACACACTCTCTCTCTCTCACACACACACTCACACAAACCTAATTTTTAAATTTTTAGTATTAGAATCATTTTTTTTTCTTTTAATGTGTTCCTAATATCCAGCTTTTATTTACTTAATTAGTTTTCCCCCTGCTACTCTTGTGTAGCATGCATCTAGACTCATCTGAAAACATAACTTTTGACCAGTCATCAAGAGTCCAATTCATGTGTTCTCTAGCGTAACTCAGCCTTGAATTTCGATACTGCCTTTCCAGTTTTAGACCATTGGCTAGTCTAAATGGCTTCAAGTTTGCTTCAGCAAGACGCCGTCTCACTGTATACTGTATATTGCTCCCTCCAGAATATTGGATCCAGTCTCTACAAATCACTGGAGCACTGTTTGAAACAGTTGATAGCAACACAACAACAGTTCTCGCTATATAACACTGACTGTGCCAGTCTTCAAGCACTGTCAGAATTCTGGTACACTCTTCAGGGGATAGTGACATTTGATAAAAAAAAATCTGCACAAGAAATGCCCTAAACAAATATAAAACAAATGTTTTCAAATTAAATGAGCGAATTTTGAAAATTGTCTTTATTTTTTAATAAAATCACCAAAAAGATAAAAAAGGTTTTACTTCTTCATGTATTTGTAATGAAATAAGCTTTAATTTTGCTTTTATTTTCAAAGGATTCAAAAAACAAAACTCATTTCTAGATTCTCAGGCGCCCTAGGATAGTTTTTTTACAACTAGTTATCAAGTGACTTCCAAAAAGGAGGAGGTTCTCAATTCGTCTGTATTTTTTTTCTTTTTTTTTTATGTTTGTTACCTCAGAACTTTTGACTGGGTGAACCGATTTTTATGATTCTTTTTTTATTTGAAAGCTAGTGCTTCCCGTGTGGTCCCATATAAATTTTATCAAAATCGGTGTAGTACTTTAGTAGAAATTTAACAAAAACCAAAAATAATAATGCAAAAATGAACTAATTTGTTCAGATGGAAGTCGGTTTTTTAACGTGTTTAGCGTTTTCAATTATAGCTATCCCTTGTCGGGTTAACAACCCATAAAATTGTTGTATACTTTCAGGGTAAATGTAGAAAATGTGAGTTTACTAAAATAATAACTAAAAGAATTAATTATAAATGAAAAACCCAACTGCATTAAAACTTAACCCCTTTTTTTGGCAGTCGAGTAAAACGTATCCTATGTCACTCATGGCCCATGGGATCAAGACAATTCTAACACCTCAGTGGGCACTCCAAAATCCATCAAGCCGTTATGGCAACAGAGCGTGCCAAAGAAATGTACATGGATACATACATACACTCGGAAAACATAACCCTCTTTCTAGCGCAGACGGGTAAAAATTGATAATAAATAAAAATGTAAAGTTGGCAAACACCGACAAAAGATTAAAGGAAAAAAGTGTACCTCCTCTTTTTCGATTTCGTTGAGCGCTTTTTGCAAACCTTCCTCTGAAGAGACATCGTACTTCTCTAAAAGGAGAGCAAGCGACATCGTTGTTACGTAGATTTATTTACATATTTTTAAACAACAATTTCTGAGAACGATGTACTTTATTTTTATTTATTTCAAATCACAGTTTCAAACGTATTGGATTATATCCTCTTTGTTTATGTATGTTTTTAAATTCTTATCTTTTAATTTAACGTGTCTGGGTACAAACTATTTTGGGACATTCTTCATTTATTCATCTTCATTTCTATTTTGATATGCAAAGCTAGACGGCCCGGTCACAGTATTACGACATAGCTTACAGTAGCGCAACGCATTTGGTGTCGACCGATGCCACCACCGGCGTAGGTATGAGCATACTAGCCTGTAGTCAGCCTGCCAAACTCGCGGAGTTCTGCAGGCTGTGACCCGCCGCCCGCTGCCCCACAAGTACCCTTCCGTTGCTCTGCGTAAGTAAATTTCTTTGCGCTACTGTAAGCTGCTATATTGTAATAATGTGGCCCGGTGTATTACAATTACAAATCTTGTTAAAAGTGTACTTTGTGAACCGTCGATTTAAGGGGTAAGGGTTAGATGGGCAGGGAGGCACCTCCTTGAGAAGAGGGGGTTGCGGATCCACCTCCTTTTTGAGTAAAAAAAGTTTTGAGTTTATGTGGGAGCACAGATGACCTTATATTAAACGTCTATGCTATGGGAAGATTAGGATAGAGTGAGAAATATGTGGGGAGATGGGGTATGGAGAGGAGGACACACCCCTATCAAAGAGGGGGCGGATTTCCACTTTTTAATTTAAAAAATATCGAGGTTAGGTGGTGGGGCTGTCTATGAGAAGAGAAGGTTGAGCGGGGAGAAATATGTCGGGGAATGGAGTATGGTGGGGGCGACACCCTCATGATGAGTGTAGAGCCCCCCCCCCCCCCCCTATATGATAGCCCTATCTGAGAACAGGGGGGATTAAAAGTATAAAAAAATGACCTTACGTTGGAACATGAGACTCGATTTATGTTTAGTCTGTTATCGAGTATCGTTTTTACACGATTTTACTTCAAAAAGGAAAAATATTTGAAAACACTGCTAGGAATTGCCACGCAAACACACCGCTAGCAGTCGATTAGGACTTAATTTTGACTATGAGCGCCTTGTTCTCACCCGTGCCTACTGTTCTCACTATGACAAATACGCGTTCTATACATACAGAATGTATACTCAAAAGTACTGGCACTTGACTGCATTTCAAATCAAAAAAGAAATGAAAATGGATAAAAGAAGTCTGTCTCAAAAACGCATGTACCAAGAGACGTTAAAATATTTTTTTAAAAATGATTTTGTAAAGCATTTTTTACCTGTTTGCTTTACCATACAAAAACGATCAAAAACTATACTCATCCATCGCAATTCTCAACTAAATTCTCAAGTAATATGTATTTTTAAAGTTTCTCGGTTTATGCTCTAATGTAAATGGGGTAATACATACAAGCGTGAAAATTGGTGTGATAATTGTATTGCTACTGACGGTAATTACATGATCCTGAAGTAAAACAGCAATTAATAAAAACCAGTTAGGTGTAAGTCATTGTCGCGCTAAGAAGTCTGAGCTGAATAAAAAACTGGTCAAGTACGAGTCGAACTTGCGCACTGAGGGTTCCGTACCAAAACACCTTTTTGTACGAAACCCTACAAATATCATTAAGTACAACAATCGGATTGAATGACAAATTTAATTTAGTATAGTATAATGCGTACCACTAAGGATTAGACTTGATGCACGACGTAAAACATTAAAGAGACAAATTAGGAAGTTTACAAAATATTTAGGTGTTAACAATATATAGTTATCCGTAATCCATCATACACGTCGTAAACCATCTTCCTGCTTTGTCTTTTTAATGCTTTACGTGGTACCTATATCAAGTTTCATCTTATGTGGCGTGAACTTCGGTCAAGGAGACGCAGGGAGAGGTTCCAATGCTTTGTTGTTGAGATTCTGCTTAACGGCACGAAGCGTTACGCTTCCTCATTTAGTATATGGACAGCGACCTTAACTGCGTCTGTCCTTCCTGTCTCTAACAGTTTGGAGATCTTCAAGGCGAGAGTAAATAGGCATTATTGGTGTTTGTATTTACCATCCTCGACTTCATCGTCACTCTCCATCAGGTAATATGTGAAACTATTACTCATCCGCCCTTCATCGTCGGTTTCCCCGTGGTCTATCTGTACTATTTCGTCCTACTACTAGGACCATGGAGACAACCTATGCCCCGTGGTCCTGCTATATTATTTCTAAGCTTTTCTTTCTTAAATTTGCCCACTCCCTATATAACATACAGTCTCTGGGGGAACTTGATTGAATATGGGCGAACTTGGTAACGTTTGTTTTTTTGGGAATTCGGTAAAATTTTGTAGGTTTTGTAGAATTAGATTTTGTCAACATTGGTCGCATTTCATGAATTAGGTAAAATTTGATCGATTTTGGTTTGGTAATTTTATCTTTGATATAATTTAGTCAAATTTGGTAGAATTTGGTGAAATCTGGTAGAATATGTTCGATTTAGTAGAATGATATGATGAAATTTTGTAAAATTTGTTGTTTGAGTAAGTTGGTGGAATTTAATTAAATTTGGTCTAATTTGATTAAATATGGGGAAATTTGGTCTAATTTTTAAAAATTTATCTCAAAGCAAAAGAGACCCAATAACATCCTAACGTCGCCCCACACCTTGCTTCTCACCATATTATACCATACACTTATCTATACACAGGGGAGATATTTTTTTAGAAAATTTTAGAACTGAAATAGACTGACCACGGGGAATAGGTTGTCCCCGTGGTTCTACCAGTAGGATAAAATAGTAGGACTACGGGAAAACAGTCAATTTATTATCATCACCATATCAGCCGAAAGGCATCCTTTGTAGTGCTGGACCTATATTCAATTCAATTCAATTCAATTCAATTTTATTCCATTAACAAAATACTTTGTGTAGGAAAACAATATTAAAAATTATCACACATAACGCAATTCATCACATTTCAATAAATCATAAAACAATCACAAAAGTATAAAATAACAATACAGTCACTTACTCTCACAAAACTCATCAATACTATAATAGCATTTTTCCAACAAAAAGCGCTTTAAAAGTCTTTGGAATACATGCACATTACTAATCGCCTTCAAGTTGGATGGGAGACAATTGAACATCTTTACCGCCTGATGTCGGGTACAGTGTGTTACTATTCTCAGTCTTGGAATTATTATGTGGGGAATATCACATCGACGCGTCGCCAAACGAGATCGCCTATCCTCTGGTGTTTCATATTTTTCCGGCCATTTTACTAAATATGTGAGCAGCACAAGGATATACAGACTAGGTACAGTTAGAATTTTCAGCCTACGAAAATGGTCTTTACAGGACTCCCACTGGGGAATACGAACGATAGTCCTAATTGCTCTTTTTTGCATAACGAAGGCTTTCCTTATATTATAATCATAACTATTGCCCCACAGCAAAATACTGTACCTGAGATGAGATTCTACCAGTGCAAAATAAATGGAACGAAGTTGTTCTAAGGTAATCACATCTCTTAAACTTCTGAGGGCGTAACATGCTGAGCTGATTTTGCCCTCTATTTTACTAAGTTCGTCTTTCCAGTTTAGAGAGGAGTCAATGTGTACACCGAGAAACTTAACTGACTTCACAAGCTCCATCTCAACTCCATTCAAACAAGCTCGAATGGTCTCATTATTTTTTGTTGTTGTTCTAAATAACATAACATTTGTTTTGCCAATGTTAAGCAAGAGATTATTAATAGTGAACCATTTATGAAAAACTAAAAGAGACTGTTGAGTTATTTTTTCGAGTTCCTTTGAGTAAACCTTACGTAAATAACTACACTTAGTTTAAATAAAGTTTATCCATGTAAATAAAGGAACAATTTCTATCTACAGCAACATCTAGAGATATAAAAGGGAACTAAATTGCTATATTATATACTATCCTACTCATAGGTAATTTATAAATCAACTATGTAGAAGATATTACTAAATCCTACCAAATGTCGTCGATAACGTTTTATCAAACTACAGATGTAAGTATACATAATCGAAAAAAAAACATAGCTATGTGATAATATTATGATGATGATGATAACTACAAAATCTCAATCTTAGATTTTTTTCCATTACTTGTGCTGCGAGCTGCGAGACCTTGTTTCTTGTGAATTTCATGATTCATCATATCAGCCGCAAATCGTCCACTGCTGGACAAAGGCCTCCCCCAAGGATTTCCACGACGACCGGTCTTGCGCTGCCCGCATCCATCGGCTTCCCGCGACCTTCACCAGGTCATCGGTCCACCGCGTGGGAGGCCTGCCTACTCTACGTTTTCCGGTGCGCGGAATTTCATGATTCATTCAACAGGAAGTATCCTATAGGTTTTGATTTACTTTCTGTTTGAGTAGGTATTAAAATTATTTAAAATATGTGACATAAAAGTCGTTCAAATAGCCACACATTTTTTGTTGCTTTGACTTGGAACTTTCTAAGTTAGAAAATCATTTTTTATAGCTCTGAGGGACTAAAGATCTATGTATTTGATTCATTGATTGGAAACACTTTATTGCACAACATAAGAGAAAAAAGTATTTGAAATCATTAAAGCCCCGAACGGCCAATTTCGCCCACTTATATCAAAGACCCACTCAAGTCTCGGACGACCAATTTCGGCCAGTAAAACGTATGCCACTGTAAGCTCTCTTTTATATAATAAATACGGTACGATATCCTGTTTAACGTTTTTGTTTTCGATTCGTTAAAAAGTCAGGCGTTTATTAATACAATTTATATCAGTCTATGACTGAATGTATTTTTTATCTAAAATTCAGACATTCTGCCAAAGACTTACAAAGTATTTACGCATGACTTGGGTGCAACAGTGCTTGGGATTTGAGGGATATATTGTTATTTATAGTACTATACAGTTGTTTTACATTTTTATTGATTGTTACTTGTTTATATAATCATCGTTATTCCGTAAAGTATTCTTGAAATATCGATGGCTGATTGGCCATTTAGCAATAAACCAATGTTTTCACGCCCAAGGTCAAACATAGAGTGTTTCCAAGTGGCATATTTTCTAAGTGATTTATAGCTATGACCTCATAGATGAATGGCTGTATAGTGGTTTTTGTTCATTGTGATTGTATTTCTGACGACCCGTAACGATGCAGCGATTGGGAATAAAAGGTACGCCTATCAAACAATGTTTGTTTACATTACTGGGGCAATAAATCTGTCACAAAAAAAAGGCGCCGGGGGCGGGGCTTGACGGAGCTATTACCATGAAGGGCTTCAATGGTTCATTTCAACTTGATAAATCCGTGTTCCTGTGAAAATGGTTCTTGACAGACCAGACAGACAGATGGATAACGGAGTGATCCTTTATAGATTATTTCCGTTTGTCTTTTTGAGGTACGTAACCCTAAAAAACATTTTTCCTTACGGATCACGGTACCCTCAGATCGCTTGTCTGACTCACACTTGCTTGGCCGGTTTTTTTACCCCAAAATTAAAACTCGGAAATAAAAACAATAGTAGTGTAGCTACCAAGTCTTTGAGTACCTATACTTTCCGACCAGAAGTGACTTAAAGAAATTTTAGATTTCGAATGCATCTTCAAAAACAGTGCGCTATGAGTAGGTATTAAATTCTCTTTGAGTTACGAAGGAACACAAAATGAAAATGGGACGGTGCTTTTTCGTTTTGCATTAAATAAACACAAAAAAATTGTGCTAGCAAAATTAATGCGGTGATTGTGTTAAATCATCAGAGCGTGATTTGTCTCATTGCGCTCTGCTGAGGACAGTTTCGTTGTGCAGTCCACAGAAATTGTTAAAGGTACATACGCAAGGACGAGCGCTTGACGTTGGCATAAATTAAAATGATTCGTAACAGGTTTTGTGTGTGATTGAGTGCTTTCTGGTGGTTCCTGGTGATATACGGAGTTGTTTGGTTGCAGATTGACTCCGTGTGGGGCTGGGCGTCGCCCCCGCTGCGCCTGCAGCTGGGAAGCTCGCGCGGGCAGAAAAGGTAAATGAACTTCAAACACTTTTAAGGGTTCCGTAGCTACCCAAAGGGTATCAACGGGACCCTATTGCTAAACCTAGGTGCACTGTCTGTGCACCTGTGTCCCACCTATAAAAGCTGGTATCTTTTGAACCATTATAGGTGCCAGTTGCAAGTTTTCACAGAATGTGTGGCAGGTTCTATAAAACAGTAATAAAAAAATAGTTAAAAATTAAATTTTATAAGGTTTTTTGTTTTTACTCAATCATATAAAAATTATAAGTTATTACAAGTATCAAACTTGGTGTTCCAAATAGGTAAAGTGATTTAGGGTCATTGGCCGAGAAGGCTAACTTAGTATAGACATGGCTTTTATCCCAGTACTTTCTTTTTCATAGGCAAGTAGTGGAAAACTATTTTGTGATGTTGAAAGACGGAGAAATGTGCTGTGTGCAGCTGGAGCTTTTAATTGAGGAGTGACAGAACAAAAACCAATACCAGCCACTTCAGACATTGATTTTGTAGCATGTAAAAAAACTTGAAATTCTATTTTTTTATTGGCCTTCACTAAGTATATCCTCCATAGAAAATTGATTTATCCCAAAATTGATCTATTTGTTTTTGTTCCGAAGCTCCTCAATTAATCGTTTTGACACTGTTTCAGCAATATAAGTGTATTTATAATGACTTGGTAATATTTTGTACAAACCTGTGGCCACGGAGTGAAAAGATAAGATCTTAGAAATATGATTTAACACCATGACCACAAAGTTATTTAGCTTAATCCTCACTCGAACCGTTCTTAACTCGAACCGGAAGTAAAATACCTAACAAAAATTCTCAACTCGAACCGATTTCATAAACGTATACAGAAAAAACAACAAGTACAGTTGGAGCGAAAAGTGATATGCAATAATATTTCTATTTATTTATTTATTAACCAAGTTACAATTTTTGAACCTTGCATTGAAAACTAACTTACTTAATTGGTTTTAAGATGCATTATTATTCATAAAATTGTAACTACCTGCTGTGCGTGTTTGGACGTAAGCAGCGCGGCACGGCAGGGTGAATCTGGCTACTTTCTCAAATAGATAATCATACCAACCTTTGGAGACCTATCTATGACGGCATGTAGGTAATCATATTGTAAAAATTACTAAGCATGACTGAAAATCTACTTAACCTAATCTGTGATTTTGCATGCTAGTTTATTTATAATAAATACATATGTATAAGAGATACAAACCCATAGGAATCAAACATTTAGTAATTATAGGAATTATTTTGTTAAAACTTACTAAAAATGAATTAATCAATTAATATTCAATTGTTAGTTCCTATTAGAAAAAATAATATTTTATAGTAACTTGTTGATTTTATATACTTATTATGTTTAGTTACTTAAGCATTTTATTGCAGTGCCTGCAAATTATTGTGTATCTTAAGGTTGAAAAGTGACTAAGTAAGACTGCAAATTTGCATAAGCAAATCAGTATAAATACGTGTACACTTAATAATTGTGTGTGAAGTTTAAAATTATATTTAAAACATCATGTTGGTTTTCTTTCTAACTGTATCTTTTACCTTTTCGGTTCGAGTTAAGAACGGTTCGAGTGAGGAACAAGCGAGTAATTTGTTTGTGAACTCATTATTGTACAGAGGCCAGCACATCAAGCTATACACTCATAGTGCGATTCTGATCCATACGCATTCGGCATAAGAAAGAACGGTACAAATTCCAAAG
Organism: Coleophora flavipennella; assembly: GCA_947284805.1. Lineage (NCBI taxonomy): Eukaryota > Metazoa > Arthropoda > Insecta > Lepidoptera > Coleophoridae > Coleophora > Coleophora flavipennella. Next base: position 17,384,664 of record OX369263.1, on the reverse strand, counting down.
TGTGTAGCTTGATGTGCTGGCCTGTGTACAACAGCTTAAACAGTTTTAGTTACAGAATAGGGAACCATGTCATGGCATTATGCCTGATGTGATATTACGTACTAACTCACTAAGTAAAAGTTTATCCTTGAGTAAAAGTTTATCCTAGGGTGCCCCAAGTTAGAATAGACACTAAATGAATAAATGATCTATCTACCTATCTATCTAAATCCTTGCTAGACGTAGCTAATAGGTCCTTAGCTTTCGTTGTTTGTCTTCAACAAATTACACAATCCTCTTGACGGTGAATCTGCCACCATAACCACAGTATTATAATACGGCTTACAGTAGTGCAACACCTTTGATGTCGCACGATGCCACCACCGGCGTAGGTACTAGCATACTAGCCTGTAGTCAGCCTGCCAAACTCGCGGAGTGCCCCACCACCTGCTGCCCCGCAAGTACCCTTCCATTGCTCTACTGTAAGCCACTATATTGTAATACTGTGCCATAACTGTATTGCGGGAATGACCACTGACAGTTACTGTATTGTTGGAATGATCACTGACAGTTATGAAATTATTGTTCTCTAGAACAACCAGAGAATATGAACAGCAAAAAAAAAGTGAAAATGTCTATTGTAGTTCTTTATATAGAAATGCTCGGCCGCTGTTTAAAATAGGGACTACCTGAACGCTGATTGGTCGATACCACAGTTCTCAGTGTAGCCAGTATCAAAACTCTTAGTCTAAAACCAAACACAGCTATATATTATGGTAAGATGCCTCAGATTGTGGTTGACGCCCCCTCTGTGAATAGTTTTAGTAACAGACTAGACAAATGGTGCAAAGACAATACAGTAGTGCAATATACTTAAGTGTAAACTTAGAATATTTTGTAAAACATAAAACAGATATAGGTTATAAGCTGCTTGGCTATTACACCATAATTATTATAGTAATAATATTACCGGAGTCTCATCCCGCTCACACTGAGCAGACAACACTAAATCAAAGACATGATAATGTCAACTTACCATAGATCAATACAAGGTTAAAAGGATAACATAGTCTGTTATAAAAAATGTTTCATGCAGAAATAGTCTCTGCGACACTCCTGACAACAGAAGAAAGGTCATGAACGCTGCAACCAAACTAAGGGTTCAATTGCAGAGACGCAGCATCATAGACCAAAAAACAGCAGCCTTTGTGACACTTCTGACAACAGAAAAAAGCCACTGCAAGAACTTTTGAGAGAAACTCCTGACAACAATGACTAATTTTTGTGACACATAATCCTTTTAGTTTAACAATGGTCCTCAGAATTATACAAACATCTTGGTTCAGTCAATTATCTACCAATATAATAATATCAAAACTATTACAATCTCTGATCAACACAAAAGAGTTAGTTGTCTCCATTACGAACTTTCATTTATATCTTGTAAGAAATATCACCAGAAGTATGAATAAAACTAGGGATGCAAGATTCAGATTTAATGATTGATTACGATACCAATTGCCATCAGACATTTCTCAATGTCAATGTCTGACAGTTGGTCATATCATTGGAAATAATAAATTAAATGAAGTGTGCCGTTTTCAAATGGAGCGTTGTCTGTTGTCTATTCAAAGTATCTTTATAATATTTATTTCTAATAAATTCGTGGTGGATTCTCATTTTTAAATCAAATAGATTTTATTATGCCTCCACTGTTTGTCAATCCACTGGTCTATCTGTCAGGGGGCTGTATTTCACGAACTGTAATAGGTAGACAGTTGAAATTTTCACAGAGTGTGCATTTCTTTTGCTGCTATAACAACATTTAACCGCTTCCGTAGCTCAGAGGCAAAGTTCACTGGCTTTACACAGAAGGTCGCGGGTTCGATTCCCGGCGGGGTCAATTGTAAGACTCGGTTTGGTTGGTGGTAGGGCATTTTCTAAGCCTGCCTGGCTAGCTACCACCATCTTATCTAAGTCTTGCCGCCAAATATCAATGTTGATATCATTGGTGTGTTTCGGCATGAAGATAAGATAGCCAGTTCCCCATTGCGTTGGGGAATCTTGGTAAGCCCGCTTCCATCTTCACTTACCACCAGGTGAGATGTTGTCAAGGGTTTACCAATTGTGCATAAAAAAAAAACAAATAAAAAAAAATTATAAAAAGAAATTAAAAGTTAGAGCTCCATACAAGAAACGTGATTGTTGTTTGTTCTGTCTGCCCGCGCGCTGTATTTCGTGAACCTTATAGTAGACATTCTATTGCTGCTATAACAAAACACCGGCAAAGCGCGAGTCAGGATCACACAAACAGGGTTCCGCACCAAAACTATGTATTCAATCTCATATACTGTGATTTTTTTCAAGATTTTAGTCCCAGTAGTTTCGAAAATAAGGGGTGGGGGGAAAAGTCAAAGCCTATTTCCTAAATGACTTCAAAAGTAACTTAAAAATAATAAAAGAAATATTTGAGATTCTCACAACAAGCCTTTTCAGTCGATATGTCACACAATATATTTTGAAAAACTTTTGCCTGTGACGGATGGACAAACACACACACGAGTGATCCTATAAGGGTTTCGGTTTAACCTTTTGAGGTACGGAACCCTAAAAATAAAAAAATTAAAGGGGAGGCCCCCTTTAATTTTTATAGAAGAAATATGTTCTTGGTTGCTCCATCTGTCCATCAGAAGACTGTATTTCATGAACCATAATAGGTAGACAGTTAAAATTTTCAGTGTTTTTTTTATTTTTTTTTATTCACAATTGGTAAACCCTTGACAACATCTCACCTGGTGGTAAGTGATGATGTTGCCGAAGATGGAAGCGGGCTTACCAAGATTCCCCAACGCAATGGGGAACTGGCTATCTTATCTTCATGCCGGAACACACCAATGATATAAACATTGATATTTGGCGGCAAGACTTAGATAAGATGGTGGTAGCTAGCCAGGCGGGCTTAGAAAATGCCCCCTACCACCAACCAAACCGAGTCTTACAATTGAACCCGCCGGGAATCGAACCCGCGACCTTCTGTGTAAAGCCAGTGAACTTTGCCTCTGAGCTACGGAGGCGGTTGTGTAGTATTTCTATTGCCAACAAATTATTCTCTCCTCCGTTTAACATTTTTAACAATAAGTATTATGACTTTTCGTTGGTGTGTTGGGTGTAAGGGCATTTTCTAAGCCCTTTCTGGATAGCTACCACCATTTTATCTAAGTCTTGCCGCCAAACATCAATGTTAACGGCATTGATGTGTTTGGGCTTGAAAATAAGATTGCATTGTGGAATCTTGGTAAGCCCACTTCTACCTTCAACATCATCGTCACTTACCATCAGGCGAGATGATGTCAGGGGCTGACCAATTATGGATAAATAAAAGGGTAGTGGCTGAAGAGGGCTCCCCTAACTAAGACGTAATTAAATATTGTATTTGCAGTAACGCGACAGTGAGTAATCAATAGTCACGTATAGTAATAAGTTTAGTTTGTAGTAGTAAGTATACAGGGTGACTTTTAATTAGTTCTTGATAACAAAAGGTATGCATGCACACTTCCCCAAAGAAACTATATGTAAAATTAGAAAAAAAAATTTTTGGTCCTCGATATAATAAGTTATCAAATAGGCAAAAATGTCTTAAGACCAAGGTCTTCGACCAGTATGTGTTTTGCCAGTGATGACATACGGAACTGTGACATGGTCGCTTACTATGGGCCTCATAAGAAGGCTCAAGATCACCCAAAGGGCAATGGAGCGTTCTATGCTCATAGTTTCTCTGCATGATCGAATCAGAAATGAGGAGATCCGTAGGAGAATAACCGACATAGCTTAAGTGGCAGTGGGCGGGGCACATTGCTCGTAGAATAGATGGCCGTTGGGGCAGTAAAGTTCTCGAGTGGCGACCACGCACCGGAAAGCGGGCCTCCCACTCGGTGGACCGATGACCTGGTGAAGGTCGCGGGAAGCCGCTGGATGCGGGCAGCGCAGAACCGGTCTTCGTGGAGATCCTTGGGGGAGGCTTATGTCCAGCAGTGGACGTCCTTCGGCTGATATGATGAGGCAAAAATGTATAGGGAATCAAAATTTTTTTTTCATATTTGACATTTAGTTTCTTTGGGCAAGTTGTTTGTAATCACGAGTATATTCATATCCATTGCTATCAAGAACTAATTAAAAGTCACCCTATATAGTAGTAAGTACAGTACGAATTACGTCTTTTGTGGCCTTGATAATTTGTACTTACCTTTGTTTTCAGCTAATTGGGTGCCAAAATTTGTTCCATTCTATTCTGATTATAAGTGATGTTACTTTATTGTTAGTTAATTTAATATTACATAGTTTTTTTTGTAAGTGGAGCACAATGTTGTTCTTTTATTTTTAGTGTTCCGTTCCTCAAAAGAAATTCACAGAGAGGTTTACTGTGACACGACCCTTTTTCTCCGGTGTGTCCACACACAGGTATCAAGTTGAAATTAATATCAAAAACCAAGGTTTACCTACTGACCAAGGTGACCTACTTACCGTTTTTACTTTCGAGCGACGAAGGAGTGTGATGGATTGTGATGGCAAATAAAAATTGAAGTTGAGATTTTGACGGGAATTCTAACTCTAATAGAGTCTAAAAATAAGTATTTATATGTCCAGCCGTTTTTTTTCAAATTTCTTCTTTTGCCATTTTAGGGTTGCACTATACTAGAAAACAGCCAAGTGCAACTCGGGGACACACACAAACAGGGTTCCGAAACAAAACTTTAACTACCGACAGAACAAGACCTATCAGTACATACTTTGCTTTAGGTCTACTTATTCTGGACTTAGGAAATTTAATATTTCCTGTGGAGGATGGACTTTAAGGAACGGAAAGACTTTAGATTTCCTCATAGATTTTCCTGTAATCTAAGCATTGCCGTTATCAATATCGAGCAAAATGAGCAAAAAATCACGATTTTTGTATGGAGACCCCCTTAATTTTTATTTTTTTCTAATTTTTAGTATTTGTTATAGCGGCAACAGAAATACATCATCTGTGAAAATTTCAATTGTCTAGCTATCACGGTTCATGAAAAGGCTGTATTTGACAGACAGACAGACGGACAGCAAAGTCTCCGTAATAGGGTCCCGTTTTTACCCTTTGGGTACGGAACCCTAAAAAGAGGAAACAACATAGAATACATATTATACAATACTCAATTGCAAGATTGGAACCGTAGAAACAACAATCGAATGGTCCCTGTGATAAAATCTTGTAATAAAATATTGATATTTGTAACCACCAGAATGGGCGAGGGCGGGTCCCCAGGGGGCGGCGCGCGCCTCTCGCACACGTCTGAGAAGCACCCGCGCGCCATCCTCGGTGAGCTGTCGGCGCTGCGGCGCCACCGCGAGCTTTGTGACGTCGTGCTCAACGTCGCCAACAGGAAGCTGTTCGCGCACAGGTAACGGGCGGCTTGCCGAACACTCAATAGGATGGAGCAGAGCCGATTAGGCGCCGAAATTACCATCCTTACTTTTAATATTATAAATGTGAAAATGTGTTTGTTTGTTTATTACCTTTTCACGATTGAATAACTCGACCAATCATGATATTCTTGATGATATTTGGCATGCAGGTAATAGCCTGTGTCTCTGGGAAGGACATATGCAACTTTTTATCTCGTGAAAATAGCATAGTCCGATGCAGTTTCTCACGGAACTGAAGAAATACTCCTTTTTTTGGTTAATATCTTTAACGTCGCAACGGAACAATGGATTGTTGTGAATATTAGCACAGAGATGGTTGAGGAAATGACACAATTTACTAATTAGCATTGTTTTACCTATTTTATGTTATATAAGGAAATTATTTGTCTGTGAATTTTCCAACAACAAAATAAATAAATAAATAAATAAATCCTGCCATAGTTCCCGAGGCATCTGAGGAAAACTCGCATTTCCACGCCCGCGCAAGTCGGCGTCGCAACGGATTGAAGTGTTTTTTTGCATGTGTTTTTTTCGTGTTTTTAAGGGGGCGGGAAGTAACATAGACCGTTAATCAGAATAGCCCGATGTAGTTTCTCAGCATTTATATGTTTCCGCAAGCGGCTCGCGCACCACTCACTCTCAAAGACAGTCATAAAAACGATGTCCACGCGGGCGAAGCCGCGAGCAAACGCTAGTAATATTAAATATTTGTTTGTTTGTTACCTTTTTACGATTCAACTACTCTACCAATCTTGATGAAACTTGGCATGCAGGTAATAATAGCCTTTGTCACTTGGAAGGACATAGGCTACTTTTTATCCCGTAAAAATAGCATAGTCCGATGCAGTTTCTGAGGAAACTGAAAAAAATGTTTTTTTTTGGTTATTTTTTAAACATCGCAACGGAACATTCCCTCTCGTATATCTACCAGATACGCTAAACTACAAGGTATATGATATAGCGACGTGGCATAACAGTAAGGACTGCTATTCCAGCCAACACCATAAGGCGAAGGCAAGTACTAGTTGCGGTAGGTCTTGCCGCCAAGATGCTTGTCCTGGTACTCTGCAAGGCGAGTGCCTCGTGGAAGAGACCCACTAGGCTGTAGGCACGCTCACCTCCCGCGGCTTTCGCTGCTGGCGGTTTGATCCCCGCTCGGGACGCCAGAAAAGCTGGCTCCCACATCACCGGTGTGGTACCGGAGCTGTTGGCGCGCTCACTTCCCGGCGCTTATCGCACCTGTCCAGACTCTCCTACGCGGCTGGATCGGCCGGAGCAGTATTAGCTTAGCTTTACTTGCTATCCAGGCAAGTGCCAGAGATGCTTCCCCGCCAGTAAACAAACCAGCAGTTCCGCTTAATGGACAACTCGCGTGCCCCACGTTGTTTTCACCCAGAGCCCACGTGGCCGGCTACGAAAACACTAGTTGCGCGCGGGGGAAATATATAAAATAAAACAAATAATAAAAATAATAATTAAATATATTATTAAATATTGCGTTGTTGTGGTTTTTTAAGGGGGTGGGAAATGACATAATTTACTAAGTAGCATATCCTGACATAGTTCCCGAGGGATCTGGGGCAAACTCATTTCCACGATCGCGCACGTCTGCGTCGCAACGAAGCAAAGGATTGAAGTGATTTTTTGTATAAAATTGTTTAAGAGGATGGGAAGTGACATAAACTGCTAATCAGAATAGCCCGATATATTGGGAAGTGTGGGGTATGTGGAGAAAACTCATGTCTACGCTCGCGGCTCGCGCACCACTCACCCTCAGAGGCAGTCATAAGAACGATGTCCACGTGGGCGAAGCCGCAGGCAAAAGCTAGTTAAAAATAAGATTGGTACGCTATAAAAATCAAGTTTTGTTCTTAGTAGATATGTTAAAAAGACAACACCTACATACTTGGTATCCTTTGCTAGCTATGGGCATATTGTTTTAAAGGGACAAAAGATTCAAACCTACTCGAAGATGTGCTGCATCAATGCAGCAATTCCGCTGATTGGAAGGTGCTTGTAGTCCTCTGGTTTTGGGTTAAATCTTCTCAGGAACATCTTTCTAATGTATTTTCATGAACAAGTTTCTCTGTTCATGCCTACAGTCACAGTAAATTCACAGTTTCATTCCCTTCTGCCCCACAGAGTGATCCTGTCGGCATGCAGCCCGTACTTCCGCGCGATGTTCACCGGCGAACTGGCGGAGTCGCGCGCCACAGAGGTCACTATACGGGACGTGGACGAGCAAGCCATGGAGCAGCTGGTGGAGTTCTGCTACACAGCGCATATTGTGGTGGAGGAGAGCAATGTGCAGGTAATACACAGAATATATATATATATATATTTATTATATTTTCCCCTCGGACTGCGGAGGAGGGGAGAGGGAGAATGCTTTTACGTATACGCAATAACAGCCGGCTGTACTGGTTATGTGTGACTCACAGCCCTGCGCCTATATGCATACATACCCATTATATACATAAGGTATATATAAATATGCACAGGCCCAAAACCACACTACCCACTAAGACCCCCCCTAACCTTTGGCAGCAGGGCCACCTTAAAAGCACATCGGAGCGACGCCCCCCCCCCCCCTAGGGAACACAGAATATCTTGCTGACTCATTTTAAGTTCTATTCCCCTCGTATCCTAAGAAATTTCGTCATGATACTTTTCATCCCTAGGCATTACTCCCAGCGGCCTGCCTACTCCAGCTTCAAGAGATCCAGGACGTGTGCTGCGAGTTCCTCAAGCGCCAACTGGACTGCTCCAACTGCCTCGGCATCCGCGCCTTCGCCGACACGCACTCGTGCCGCGAGCTGCTGCGTATCGCCGACAAGTTCACGCACCAGAATTTCCCCGAGGTGAGCGCACAGCTGGGACAGTGGCTGGCAAAGTTTCTCAGTCGCCAGTTGGACTGTTCCGACTGCCTCGGCATCCGCGCACTTATCATAGGGTGGATCTATTCATCAAGTCAGCTTGAAGACACCAACATCATTTCAGACGAAAGACATTCATTGTTAATCATCGAACTTTCACATGGACCTCCTCGAAGCGCGAGCCTGAACTTTACCGGCTGAATACGAAACTGACAAAAATTATAAAGTTGGTTGCAGTGGAGTGATGAGCTGGCGAAGAGGATAGAAGTTGGTTGATAGGCTCAGAATCGTAATAGGTGCAATTCGTCTGAGTAAGTTTTTAAGTTTTTTTTCTTAAGAGTTTAAGTAGTTTCGGAATTTTACAGACTAAAAACTCCCAATGTTAGTTTTTTTTCCTTTTTTTAAATCCTTTACTTTAAGTGTGCAATTCTTGTATATATTTGGAGTGATAATACTTTAAACGAGCAATTCTTATATATTTATATATAATCTGAATCTCGGAAACGGCTCCAACGATTTGCTTAAATATTAGGATACGGGGATTTTCGGGGGCGAAAAATCGATTTTGATAAGTCTCATCTCTGGGAAAACGCTATTTTCGGAGATTTTCGCACTGGAAATATGCCGCGCAAATAGGTAGCGTATTTTTAAATATTTTTAACGGTTCAGGGTACTATGCCCCGAGCAAAGCTCGGTTGCCCAGGTACTCTTTCTTATAAACCGGCCAACTGTGGGTCGGACTCGCGCATAGAGGGTTCCTTAAACACACATATTTGGATAAGGAGCCTTAAAAACATCAACAAATACAACTATGATATGCACCTAACCTTCTTACTAATTTCAATCAAAAGACATCAACGAGAGCACCATAAAAATGTTTTTCCTTTCTTTCAGTTGGATCCTTAGCCCAAGTACGACTCACACTTGACGGGTATTTAATATTTTTGCTTTGCTACAGAGTTTGTCCTAGGGCACATTTTGTAATATTTAAAGATGAAACTGTAATATTCATTAGTTCGGAAACAAAAGGCTATTGTAATTGTACGGTTGCACTTTAATCACACCAAGTTTGACGCTTGTAAAAAAATACTTTTCTAGTAAATCAAATCAAATCATTTATTCGCTGGAAACATGGTGGTTAAGATGAACAAATCATGTTTCGCTTACAAAATTAAGCATGCAAAATAGTGTCAGTTCAGGTAGATAAATCAAATTGTAAACAATATTGTCAGTATAGTATGTTCTTGGAAAGCCTCATTTTTAGCGCTCCGTACACCCAACGGGTGACCAACGGATACCATATTGCTAAGCCTCCGCTGTCTGTGTGTCCGTCCGTCAGCGGGCTGTATTTCATGAACCGTGATAGTTAGCCACTTTAAATTTTCACATAATGTGTATTTCTGTTGCCGCTATAACAACAATTACTAAAAATTAGAAAAAAGTGAAAAACTTGTTTTTTTATAGGTCTTCAGAGAATTGTTTATTTAGCTCCGTCGTAAAAACTGTAATACATGCAGAAGTAAAACTTGGTGTGGTTATATTACTAGTACTAAAGTAAAACAACAAATAATAAAAATCGGCCAAGTGTGAGTCGTACTCGCGCTAAGGCGTCCGAACTGAATGACAAAAAAATGATATTGTTGTCACTCGCGTTGATGTCTTTTGCGTGTAATGTAAATTGGTATCATTGTCGTTATACTATGTAGTTGTGTGGAGAGGTGTGGTGGTACGGAACCCTCAGCTTGCTAGTACAACTCGCACTGGGCCGGTTTTTTTTTACTTTTTTTTAAATCTTTGTTAGGAATCCCCCGCAATAACATAGATTTTGTGGAATTTTCAACTAGCTTCTTATTACCGTTTAAAAGAAACAGCCCTGTGAAGGTCGAACAGACGCACATACGGATGGCGTAGGCTTAGTTACTTTCTAAGGTCAGAGACAATTTATCGTTATTTAGAGTTTGTAATGCTGTTTTATTTTTTTCCAGGTGATGGAGAGCGAAGAGTTCCTCCTCCTGCCAGCGGCTCAGCTGATCGACATCGTGTCTTCAGACGAGCTGAACGTGCGCTCCGAAGAGCAGACCTTCCAAGCTGTGATGTCCTGGGTCAAGTACAATGTGGCCGAGAGGCGGCAACATTTGGCACAGGTTAGTTTCGTACTAAATCAAACCTAAGTATATATATTAGTACTAACATACAGTATGGACACTCCCTACCGCTCTCTAGATTGCGACCTCACCCCCTCGTCACCCAGATTGATAAGATTGGTTACAGTTTGGTTTTTGAACGTATAGGATTTCGCCGCCAAATTGTTTGTTCCGTCATTCCTTTCTTGAAATGTAATTTCTGGCCCGTTGTATGAAGTGTCCAGGTGTGATAGCTGCTTTTGACGTTGAGCAGCAGTAAGACCGGTTCACTGATCCATAATCACAGCACAGTGCGGTGCGACTAGAGCGACAAGAAGCTACTAGTTAATAAGTGGTGTGGTGCAGAGCTCCACTCAAATTTCAAAATGAGTTTTTTTAACATTCACAATTGGTAAGCCCTTGGCATCATCTCACTTGATGGTAAGTGACGATGATGCCAAAGATGGAACCGAGCTTACCAAGATTCCCTAACGCTATGGAGAACTGGCTATCTTATCTTCAAGCCGGAACACACCAATGCTGTTAACACTGAGAATGATATATAGATTGTGTGTTATGCCGATCAGTTACCCAAAATCGTTGGACTCACTCTTCTAACTCATATCTTTACCCCACTTGGTGGTGCATTTTTAGGACGCCTTCGGCCAAAGCGTTATAATTGTTACAATAACTTTTTATAATCATATCAGCCGAAATTCTGAACATAGTCTGATCGACCCGGTGGTCCAGTGGCCAGTGCTCCTGCCTGCTGGCCTGAGGGTCGTGGTTTCGATTCCCTCTCAGGGAAAATGTTCTTGCTATGAATAGGTTTGTTTGCTGTGTTCCTAGTGTAGTTGCTTTCCATAGTTTAGGGAATCCTAGTTTTTTAAAATGAAATATTTTAGTGCGTTTGACTGCATCTCATCTGTTGGGATAAGACGCTGTGTACGGATAATAAATGAGGAAGCGTAGCGGTTCGAGCGGAAAGGTGGAACATCAGCAGCAAAGAGGTGCACCCTCTCCCTACGTCTCGCTGGCAGACGGTTGATTTGTCCTTGAATATTTTAGGCACTCCAAAGGAACAAGGCTTTCCATAATGACTAGCCCTACACTACTCGCATCCAGCGGCTTCCCGCGACTTCACCAGGTCGTTGGTCCACAGAACGAAGGCCTGCCTTATTTTTGTTCAATTTTATTTTTGAATTAATTATTCATCAATACATTACTTCCCCAAGGTGCTCCAACACGTACGGCTGCCACTGCTGAGCCCCAAGTTCCTCGTCGGCACAGTTTCTTCAGAGCTGCTCATCAGATCTGACGACGCGTGTCGGGACTTACTGGACGAAGCCAAGAACTACTTGCTATTGCCTCAAGAGAGACCGCTGATGCAGGGCCCTAGAACGCGGCCCAGGAAGCCCACCAGGCGAGGTATGTGTTTAAAAAAAAATCCACAATTGATAAGCCCTTGGCATCATCTCACCTGATGGTAGGTGACGATGATGCTGAAGATGAAAGCGAGCTTACCAAGATTCCCTAACGCTATGGAGAACTGGCTATCTTATCTTCAAGCCGGAGCACATCAATGTTGTTAATACTGATGTTTAGCGGCATGACTTAGATAAGATGGTGGTACCTAGCCAGGCGGGCTTAGAAAATGCCCTACCACCAACCAAATCGAGTCTTACAATTTGACCCCACCGAGAATCGAGCCCGCGACCTCCTGGTGTGAAGCGAATGGACTAACTATTACGCTACGGAGGCGGTTATAACTACACTAATAGAGTCTAAAAAAGTATGTGTTAGAATGTGTGCGACCTGCGCATGCGTTCGTGTGTATCTGTGTCTGTTTTTTTGTCTCCATTCTCCAAAATAGCTTTCACTTTGATAAACCTTTGCATGTTATTATAACTGGATATGGGCTACTATATGCCATAGTTCGTTATTCCAGGAAAAACCGGCATAAGGTACCAAATCAAATACAAAATAATTTATTTTAAATAGGTGTTTACACACACTTTTAAATAGTCCAAAAACTTATTGAATATTACAAATTTCAGATTAGTCTCAGATAATGGTTTTTGTTAGAATCAACATATACAGGGTGTCCCAAAAGTCAACGTTATACCTTGGAGGGCTGATAGGCCAGCTCAGTACTGATCAGAATATCACAATATGACCTTAATAAAAAATCGTTAGTTTTCGAAATATTGGCACTTTTATAAATTTTGTAAAACATCCTAGATCAGATTTTCGAAAAAAATCTTAAAACATACAGATTTTTAAAAATTTTATAAAAGAAATTGATTATTTATGAGCAAAATACTTGTGTGTATAATAAGGTTCAAACTATTTTGTATTCTGAACGCACCTCTTCCTCACGAGTCTTACGTATTCGCTATGCTATTTTGTGGGTGCCGTACTCCCCACAGAGTACTTTATATATAGCGCAATCTATCAGATGCGATCACGTGAGTCGTTACAGAATAAGTTCAAAGAAATCAATATTTTAACTGTTGCTAGTCAATTTATATATTATGAAAACATCATGTACGTTCGTAAGAATTTGCATTTATTTCCTAAAAACAGTGACAGGCATAATTTGAATTTAAGAAATGTAAATAAAATTTAAATAGCCTTTTCGAGACTGAGTAAGGTTAAAAAGTTAGCAGTTAGTTGGCAGTGTATAAGATTCTACAATAAAATTCCAGAAAATGTAACTAGTTTGTCAGAGAATAAATTCAAGACTCATGTCAAAAAATGTTTGTGCTCTAGAGGTTATTATAAAATAATAGATTAAGTAAATGACAAAGATATATATGTTAATTCTATAACAAATACCATTACCTGAGACTGTAATCTGAATCATTACATTATTTGTAATATACTTTTTTTTTGTTTTGACTATTTAAAAGTGTGTGTAAACATCTATTTGAAATAAATTGTTTTGAATTTTGAATTTGAACGTACACCCTAAGTGTGACCAATAGGACCCTATTACCAAGTACTAATATATATATACTGTGCTATTACTAAACCTCCGCTGTTGGCCTGCTTGTCTGTCCGTCCGCAGGCTGTAATATTACCTGATTATTGTATTATGAACCTTAATAGGTAGACAGGTTAAATTTTCACAGAGTGTGTATTTCTATAGCCGATATAACAACAAATAATTAAATAAAGGGCTCCAAGAAACATGTTTTTAAAGGTTTTGCTCTATCGTAAAAGTGGCTATACATAAAAGTGTGACACTTGGTGTGGTTATAGTACTTTTCCTGAAGTACAAATAATAAAAGCTGGCCAAGTATGAGTCGTGCACTCGCTAAGGAGTGAACTGAATAAAACAAACATAATTTTTTTCTCGCCCGCGTTGATGTCTATCTGTTTGTAACGGGAGTAGGGAGACGTGCAGTGGTACAGAACCCACGCAGCGAGAGTGGCCAGTTTTTATAATATTATGGTTTTTATATTATGCTGTGAGATGTCCGCTCGCTTCTGTCCCCCGTAATAAAGACTACGAATAGCCATAATACTGTGCCCCTGGCGTCACACTATTATATTTTTTATCAGCCTGCGTGGCGTAATGGTTAGCCCATTCCTTTCACACCAAGAGGTCGCGTGTTCGATTCCCGGCGGGGTCTAACTTTGCAAGACTTACTTTGTTTCTATCGTATCTAAGTCTGGCCGCCAAACATCAATGTTGACAGCATTGATGTGTTCCGACATGAACATAGGATAGCCAGTTCCCCTTTGCGTTGGGAAATGTTGGTAACCCCGCTTTCATCTTCGGCATCATCGTCACTTACCATCAAGTGAGATGATGCCGAAGGCTTATATCAATATTGAATAAAAAACCAAAAGAATCAGTCGTTTGTAGGCGGCGGTGGCCAGTTTACATCAGCTTGGCCGTCAGGTCTTTGCCCCCCCCCCCCCCCCCTCGACCCCCCCCCCCTTACTCCTTACAATATTAAAATCCTTACTAATATTATAAATGTGAAAATGTGTTTGTTTGTTACCTTTTCACGCTTAAACGCCTTGACCAATCTTTATGAAATTTGGCACGCAGGTAGCCTGTGTCACGGGGAAGGACATATGCTACTTTTTATCCCGGGAAAATAGCACAATCTGATGCAGTTCCTGAGGGAACTGAAAAAATATTCGATTGTTGTGATTTTTTTGCACAGAGATGGTTGAGTAGTTGGGAAATGACATAATTTACTAATCACCCTTAAAGACAAAGCCGCGGGAAAAAGCTAGTCAAACATAAATGTAACGTGTTGTCCAGGCGAGGTCCTCTTCGCTGTGGGCGGTTGGTGCTCCGGCGACGCCATTGCCTCGGTGGAGCGCTTCGACCCGCAGACCGGCGAGTGGAAGATGGTGGCCCCCATGTCCAAGCGGCGCTGCGGCGTGGGCGTGGCGGTGTTGCACGACCTGCTGTACGCCGTGGGCGGGCACGACGGACAGAGCTACCTCAACAGCATCGAGCGGTACGACCCGCAGGTCAACCAGGTAAGTTGCAGTACAATAAATACTCGGCCAGCGAGACGCAGGGAGGGGTTGCACCCCTTTGTTGTTGATGTTCCACCTTTTCGCACGAATCGTTACGCTTCTTCATTTATTATGCGTACAGCGCAGGAGTGGAACTCCTTGCCTGCGTCAGTGTTTCCCGATTCCTATAATTTGGGCATCTTCAAGGCAAGAGTGAATAGGCATTATTTGAGTTTGCGTGTACAATCCTCGACTGCATCATCACTTACCATCAGGTGAGTTGCAGTCAAACGCACTCAGATTTTTAATAATAAAAAAAAAGTATTTATCTTAGGTACTTCATAAACAGGCGCCATTCACTTGCTTCGCTCGTTCATTGTAAATGTGTTCCGTACCACGAATAGAAGGCTCGATTAAAACGCTTCTGAGCTGGAGATTCGACTATAATAGGTAGCTCCCAGGTCCAACCGGCGCTGCGGCGTTGACGTGGCGGAGTTACATGACTTTGCCGTAGGGGGCAGTGGGAGGGGGCCACGACTGACATAGAGATACCTCATCAGCATCGAGAAATAAGACCTGCGGGTCAATCAGGTCGGTCAATGCTTCCAAAAATCTGTTTCAACTGTTTCGGACTTGTGCGAACTAAAGTTAATCCTGTGATACGAGAAGAAATAAAAGCTCTTTTAGTTGAGACGCTTTGTGCTGTTGTGAAGCATGTTGTATCAGTGCCAGATAAGCTGCACACTGCTGGTGGCTACCAGTGGGAACCCGCCATTCTCTCTTTTTACTCGATTGCACAAGAAAGAGGGTAGTGTTTTTCGGTTTTATGTGTGTGTATACTATTTACCTGCCGGCGTCTGTATTCCCCGATTCGTATAATTTAGAATGTTTAAGACGAGAGTGAATAACCACTATTTGAGCTTGGTTTTGGCTTCTATATCGTTAGCAATGTCCACCACAGATATTATTTTCCAAAAATATTTCATGTACAGACACGGCCCCGTTACAGTTTTATTATATGTGTTAATTAATTACTTAATTGGTTGGGTATACTTTCCATTGAAGGTATAAGTCCTTTATTACCGACTTTGACTTCGTAGAACACCACACCTTACGAATGTACCAAATGATCGACAACGCTAAACACGATAAAACAACCCACTTCAATAATTGCAATAACTAAATACATATTTGCTATGCTATGATAAACTAGATAGAGCTATAGTGGATGACAAATTGAGATGGGAATCGCACATCGAAACCACTTCCAAGAGAATTCGCAAGATGATCTATATCTTCAAACAACCTCGCTTGGTCGCTGACGAGCGTCTTAGAATACAAGTGTATAGGGCGTTATGTGAATGTGTATAGCTTGCCTATAGCTTAAGTTCTTGGGGTGGTGCCTCAAAAACAATTTCAATATGTTGAGAGCGTGCACAACGTGCTGTTCTTAAAGTTTTAATGTATCTACCGTATACGTTTTCAACTACAAGTGTGTGAGCTTTGTGATGTGCTTTCTATGCGTAGACTTTTTATTTATCAGATTATTCGACGATATCACCGATTCTATATACCTACCTGAACTCATTACAAACAAACGTGTCGAACGGCGGTGTCCAGTTCCACTAGTTAGGAGCAGCTTAGCTCAAAAGCATTTCGAATTCTTATCACCTCGCCTTTATAATAAACTATGCTCCTACTGTAGTCATCATCACAATCATCATAACAGCTTACTATAGTAATACCAAAAATATGCAGAAATAAGAAGTTTGATTAACCATAATATTAAGGAGCTCATTTTATTTTGGTTGAAGTCCTTGAACTACAGTGACACTGAAAATCTTTTCGATATAATAGCATAAAACACATGCATGCACAGGCACAGATTAGACACTAGTTACTTCGTAAGCACAGTTTCACGTACACACACACACCACACACACACACACACACACGCAGACGCACACGCGCAAACGCACACGCGCAGACGCACACGCGCAGACGCACACGCGCTCACACACACACAACCAATTATTTCTGATTTTTTTAAATTATAGATATTTTCAGTTTTTTTATTTATTTCGCTTTTGTAACTAACCTAATTTAAGTGTATGTTAATTTTTATAGTTACAATAGAAAGTTAAATATTGGCCCAGGGGAGTCATTAATTCCTGAAATACAGGTTTCTACCTAGTTTAGGAGTAAAGGTTCACAGTACTTTGTAAATCTTTCTCTTGTACAATAAAGATTTATTTATTTATTTATTTATTTTTACTTTTATTTCTAAAAAAAGTACTAAATTCATTTTGCCACAGTTTATACACTTCCTATCATCAAATTAAGAACCTCGGCCACTTTTAAGATCGATTTTTTTATATTATTTTCCACTATGGGCACACCAGCGTCATCTCACCTGATGGTACGTGACGATGATACTCAACTTGGAAGAGGGCTAACCGATACCCCTAACGCAATGTGGAACCGGCTATGTTATCTTCATGCTGGAACGAATGCTGTTAATATTGATGTTTGGTGGCAAGACTTAAATAAGTAAGATGGTGGTAGCTAGACAGGTGGGCTTAGAAAAATCCCTACTATCAACCAAATCGAGTTACACAAAGTTTATCTCTGCCGGGAATCTAACCCGCGACGACGCGACTTCTATATGTGTACCAAGTAGATTAATCACTACGCCACGGAGGCGGTTAGTTATCTATCGTAATTGCTATCATTGTGGAATTTCACGGATCGCATAAACAAGGTTGGATTGGAAATGTGCGCTGGGCAGGCGCGCCACAAGTATGATTAAATAATCATACTTAACCGAAGCACGCATTCAAACTTTTTATTTGCGTGTGGTTGTGTGTAACGTACAGACTCTCGAAATGGTGTGAGAAACAATTGAAGCCCCGTGTTCTAAGTGTGTCTTGTTTATTAGTGTGCGCAATTCGTGTATGTATTATTATTGCTTGTGTAGTGGAGTTGATGTGTGGGAGACAGGCGGCGACGCTGGTTTTCAAACAAAAGTGTGACTATTGCCAATCCAACCTTATTTACCTTATCTGTGTGGAATTTATATCATGATTTAACATTTGGATATGATATACTTACGATAACATTCAATATCAAAATACAGCAAAAACTACTACTATTTATTACGTAATCTAAAACTACAACTTAACGTTTTTTCAAATAGATTCCACTGCACAAAGGAGTTCAACATAACCTTCGGTAAACTCTATCCAATGTAACCTTTGAGAAACAATCCGTTGTCCGTCACCACGGATGAACCGGTGATGCTGCGAGCCTTGTCGCTCGCTAGGAACAGAACCAAGTCAGCTATTTCCTCTGGCTCTCCCATCCTGTCCAGGGCAGTGGACATCTTCATCTTGTTCCACGCGTCTGCCTCGTGGGCGCCACTCACACCCATATTCTCAACTAGATCAGTTTTCACCGGACCCGGATTCACAGAATTTACCCTCACGCCTTTAGGCGCCAATTCTAAGGCTACACACCTCGTGAAATGGTCCACACCAGCTTTCGATGCGCTGTAGATCAGACTGGGTGACGTCACGATGGATGCCACACTCGAAATGTTGACCACGTTACCTTTAGTTTCGACCAAATGTTTGGCGCAAAGATGGGTCATGTGCACGATGGATCGCAAATTCGTGGTCATGACTTTGTCGTATGTCTGCATAATGTGGTCGTCGAAGATGCTCGCTCGGCCGATCACCCCGGCGTTGTTGATCAATATATCGAGCTTTCCGAAATGTCTCAGCGTTTCCTCGACGATTCTCTTGGCGTCGCTCTCCTTGGTGACGTCAGCGGCTATGACGTGGGGCTGCCCGCTGGTCGTGCGGCACCTCCCGAGCACCGCCTGCAGCTTGTCCTGGTTCCTGCCCACCAGGCACACGCGGGCGCCTTCCTCGCAGAACTTGACGGCGATGGCAGCGCCGATGCCGGAGCTCGCTCCCGTCACAATCACCACTTTGCCGGCGACACTCATTGTGGTCCGTTCTATGGCGAGGTAGACACTCAAATAATACACGTTGACAGTTAATTTGATAATAGTTAACTTATCGTTGGATCAGCTTGGCATTCCGCATTACACGACCAAATTTTGATTTAAGATAGTGTTATCAAAAAAAATCTGTTCACTCTGATAAAATATTTGGTAATGGACTCGTGTTTTATTTTTTCTCTCTATTTTTAGTAGATTTAAGGTGCATTCATACCAAACGAACAATTAAAAACAACCGGCCAAGTGCGAGTCGGACTCGCCCACCGAGGGTTCCGTACCATCACACTTGTCCACACAAGTATAACCATGATACCTATTTCTATCAAAATACATCAACGCAAGCGACAGATGTGTTTCTAGGGTTCCGTAGTCGACAAGGAACCCTTATAGTTTTGCTATGTCTGTCTGTCCGTTGCTTAGCTCGGATACTGCTAGTTCTAGAAAGCTGTAATTTGGCATGGGTATACATATTAATTAAGCCGCGCCAACCTAGTGGTACAAAAAAAATTTGAAAAACAAAGGTTACCTCCCCTTCATATAAAGAGAAGGTGAATTAAAAACATTCTTCGATTCAAGGATCCGGTTGCGAAATATTAAGCTTTACAGTGCTATTTTTTTGTTAGAGTCATGTGTGTGCCCCCCCCCCCCCCCCCCCCCCCACCAGCTTAACCGCTATTTAAGGAGATCTGAAAAAAATTGCAAATAGTAGGACATATAATCAATTCAAAAGGAAAACTATTACGGCTAAGTAGAAAACTATTACGGCTTCTTTAGTTTAGGAGTAATTGTCGACCAACTTAAGATGTGCAGTTGGATTTGTAAAAAGTTCATCGGTTTTCCATACAAAATGTAACTGCAACGAAGTGCAAATATAGTTTTGTTTTTGATGTGTAACATCTTTGCTTACGCTTTCCTGCAATTTGTGGGAGTGATTTCGTGTAATGGGACGGAAATGTGTCCCATTGTAACAGGAAGTCGCGTTTTTTCAGGCTTTAAAAGCGTGGAAAAGGCAAAGGTATCTATGACCATACAGCCTAGTCTGCCGTATCTTTGCCGTCCTTTTTCCAGGCTTTAAAAGCGCGGAAAAGGCAAAGGTATCTATGACCATACAGCCTAGTCTGCCGTATCTTTGCCGTCCTTTTATAAAGTATTTTGTCACATGTTACACATCATATGCGAATACTGTAGGTCTCGTTAGAATTTTTTTTTATAATATACATTTTTTTGAACTACGGAACCCTACTTTGCGCGAGTTCGACTCGCACTTGGCCGGTTTTTTTTCATTCAGTTACGAGTGCGACTTAAACTTGCCGGCTGGTGTTTATTATTTGTTGTTATACTTCAGGTGGGATAAGTATACTTTAACTACACCAAATTCCATGTTTGTATAGGAATACCCATAAATCCGATGGAGCAAAAACAAAAAAAAACGTGTTTGTATGGAGAATAAATAAACCCCTCCTTAATTATCACTTTGATAAATTCATTATATGTTAGTAAATCCCCTATAATAACACATATCGTGTGAAAGTTTCAGCCGGCTACCTATTACCGGTCAAAAGATACGTCCTTTTAAAAGTCGAAGAGACGGACAAGCAGCGTGGGCTTAGTAATAGGGTCCCGTTACCTGGTACGCAACCCTAAAAAGCAGTGGTCAGTATAGCTATTACCACACCTTACGAATTATCAACTAATTAACTAAATTATAATAAACCGTAAATTACAGAAGACCTTTGTGATTTATTCTATGAAAGGCTTTTGAGTAATCAATATAAATGACGTCTATCTGAAAGCCACTATCCATCAGCGAGGTAAGAGTTTCATTAAAAATTACAAGATTAGAGAGCGTAGATCTTCCAGGCAGAAAGCCATGTTGTGTACCACTCAGCGATTGACGTATTGCCGCATACACTTGGGTATGTATGATTTTCTCGAAAACCTTTGATATAATGCACAGTTTGGAAATAGGTCTATAGTTTGAGACCTCAGTCTTGGGCCCTTTTTTATGCACAGGAGTAACAAATGCCGATTTCCATACATCTGGAACCACAAAGTCGGCGAGGGATTTTTTAAATAGTAAATAAATAGGTAAAGCTATAGCTTTCGCACAACCTATCAAGAATTTATACAAGTCTATTTCAATCTTAGAGATATCAGACACTGTATTAGTTTCCAGTACCTCATCTGATTCGATTGATAGAGTCCAGGAAAGAAGACTGGAAGAACTCTGAAAAAACATTACAAATAGATTCGCCTGAATTAAAGTTGACACCGTTATAAGTCAAAGAACTTGGCATTGCGTTTGATTTAGATTTAGAATTTATAAAGTTCCAAAACTGTTTAGGATTTGAAAGCAGCGTACTCTCAATTGACGCTACATAATCCTCATAACATTTAGCTTCTAAATTGGTTACTCGGCTACGCAGTAATTTCATGGATTGTTCATTGCAGAGATTACCACATTTTTTATATTTACGATAATACTTATATTGTTCTCTTATCATTCTCTTTAGCCCGGCAGAGTACCAGGTAGGATAGGTATCGGTATGATATAACTTAGACGGCACAAATCTGTCCCTCAGATTCTCGAAAATAGAATAGAAATACTTTGACCGATTTGCAAATTCGGTCGAACAGTCAATTTTAGTTAGCTCATCACTTATTGATTGATAGTCACCCTTATTAAACAAAAATTTTGTAAAAGCTGCTGGCTTAAGCAAGTCTATGCCGATAAAATTTACCTCAATTTGTAATGCACCGTGCGTGCATATTGTGACAGAAGACCTCGGAGACGATTCCGATATTGAGAGGGAACGTAGGGCGCTGGCGGTGAGGAGTGACATGCTGGCGCGCAGGTTCGCTCGATGCACAAAAGACGTAAAAATAACACTATTCAAGGCATACTGCCAATCATTGTACTCGAGCGGCCTGTGAGTTAAGTATACGCAACGAGCCTACAACGACCTGCGTGTGCAATATAATAACGCCTTTAGGATGCTGTTGGGACTGCTACGTTTTTGTAGTGCATCTGGTATATTCGCGGAGGCACGTACAGATGACTTTTATGCTATAATAGTGCATCTGGTATATTCGCGGAGGCCGTACAGATGACATTTATGCTATAATGCGGAAAAAAAGTGCCTCCATGCTACTCAGACTTCGGGGAAGTGACAACGGCATCCTAAAGATGATTGCAGACCGAATGGATTGTCCCATCCAGAAATCCTGGTTGGAACGATCCATTGGGTTATTTAAATAAATAAATTGTGTTCTTATGTGCTTTACTAACCCAGTTATAAGTCTACTAACTGAACTATGGATTTTAATCTGATAGTAAAAAGTAATTTATTTTATTTTATTTATTTATTTAAAACCTCCGGTAAATTTTATTCAGCGTGACCTTTAAGAACCACTCCGTTGTCTATCACTATGGATGAACCGGTGATGCTGCGAGCCTTGTCACTCGCCACGAACAGAACTAAGTCCGCTACCTCTTGTGGGTCTCCGATCTTATCCAGGGCAGTAGACTTCTTCATCTTTTTCCATATGGCATCCTCATGAGCGCGGGTCACCCCCATATTCTCCACAATATCTGTTTTCATCGGACCCGGATTCACAGAGTTCACCCTTACGCCTTTAGGCGCCAATTCTAAGGCAACACATCTAGTAAAATGGTCTACACCGGCTTTCGATGCGCTGTAAATCAGAAAGGATGTCGTCGCGATAGATGCCACACTCGAAATGTTGACCACGTTACCTTTAGTTTCGACCAAATGTTTGGCGCAAAGATGGGTCAGGTGCACGATGGATCGCAAATTCGTGGTCATGACTTTGTCGTATGTCTGCATAATGTTATCGTCGAAGATGCTCGTCAGACCGAGCACCCCGGCGTTGTTGATCAATATATCGATCTTTCCGAAATGTCTCAGCGTTTCCTCCACAATTCTCTTGGCGTCGCTCTCCTTGGTGACGTCAGCGGCTATGACGTGGGGCTGGCCGCTAGTCGTGCGGCACCTCCCGAGCATTTTCTGCAGCTGGTCCTGGTTCCTGTCCACCAGGCACACGCGGGCGCCTTCCTCGCAGAACTTGACGGCGATGGCAGCGCCGATGCCGGAGCTCGCGCCCGTCACTATCGCCACTTTGCCGGCGACACTCATTGTGGTCCTTTCGGTAGTGAACTGCGAACTCGACTGATAAACGTTGACGTACATCTGATGATACTTTACCACAGGTTTAATGAGTTACTCACTGTATTTACTTATCATTGGTTTAGGTTACATTAACGATTCGCGATAAATTTTCACTACAGTTGTGTACACAAAAGTTTACAACACCACGAATAGGTACTAAATTAGCTATTTATGCAACTGTTGCATGCTATATATAAGGGGAGGTAGATAGGTTACATGCGTCCAAAAAGTGAAGCAAAAAAAAGATGCCAATTGGCATCTCTTTTCATAGTAGCATTCGGTAGGTACTTATTATAATGTGTGTGTAAATGGGTTCGATTTTCAAATGTGGTTTGTTAGTGTATAACCCATCTATGGTAACAAATCTCTGTAATGAGGGGTACAGCTCGCGTATTGTAAAAATAACGCTGGGCGCGGTGGTGGGGGAGGGTTGTTGCATCCTTAAAGCGTTGTACATTAGAGTTAAAATTGATTGCGCGCGTCCAACGGTCAGCGTTATTCTTACGTTACGCGCGGTATATTTAACACGAGTGTAGTTTATGAAACGAGCGCAGCGAGTTTCATAAAAGTATACACGAGTGTTAAATACTAATTATGTACAGTTGCATACAATAGTTTATCTACACTCATACAACAAATTTAAATTAAAGACAAAATAAAGTAATCATTGTTTATTGTCATAATTATTGACATTTTGTATGGTACAATTATTAAAGGTTATTTTAGTTGCTGTTTCAAGAATATCCGGGGGTGTCAAATTTTCGTCTATATCACTATCAGTTTCAGACATTTTACTGGGTTTTTAGTAAAAAAACTTGTAATAACGACTTACTTATTACAACGAATAACGAATTACATATTATACAAACTGCATAAGGAAAAATACAAACGTTAATGGCGCGAAAATAAATTTGCAGTAATATCGCACCGCGCATGCGCGCCGCCAAGGTTGCGTTCCGAAACACGCTAGTGTGCTCAAATAGCAAGCATCTGCGTAAAAATTCATTTTGTTACAACTTTGCGATAACGAAAGGTATATCATTTGCTTAGCGTTTCTGATAAGTAAATGAAGGATTTACGACATGAGTGTAGATAAAATATTTTTTTTTATCTCCTGTTCGGAAAGTTTACTTTTCATGAGTAGATAGCCGGGCGGAACATTGCTTTTCCATCCCTAGGGTAGAAAGTATTTCCATCCCTAGGGTGGAAAGTATTGTCATCCCTAGGGTGGAAAGTAATTTTTTTTTATTGCCAGCCACGGAGTCGAACTAAGAGGTTTTCATATATCTAAACTCAGCTATACATTAAACGACGGATTTATTACAGATTATCTACAGATTGATATTAAATCATTTTATAGTTGGTCTATATTTTTCACAATTACAGAAGATTAAAATTTAAAATCATTCCTCTATTCTGCTGCGCGCCATAATGCCATGATAACATGACACTTGTTTTTCAATTTTCGGCATGGCCACCTAGATGCACGTCGTGACCAAATCGATTAGTTTCAATCTAGACGGCCGTGGCAAGCGGCCATTGCGAAAAGGTTGGAGGTTGGATATAGGTAAAACTAATTTATTGATATCTAATTAATATTTTATATCATATAAACAATTAAATTACAATAAATACATTTCCTCATAGTCGAAATGAAAAATAAAGTGTTTAACTCGGGTGAAATGACCCAATTCCACCCTCGAACTATTGGCGCTCTTACTTCGTTCGAGTGCCAGAAATATCTCGAGTGAAATGGGTCACTTTCTTCCCTTGATTAACAATCTACTATTTCAATACAGTTGCTCGAAAAGTAGTCCTTTATATGCCAGTCAAGTGTGCGCAAAATGGACTTTACCGTACACGTGCTTTAAAAAAAGGTATGTGTAAAAGTATGGATAAATATTTCTAGACCACATTCTTATATCTGGCTGTCAAAATTTTAAGTCTTTACAATAGGCCTAACTTCACTTCACTTTCTTCTGGGACACGTCTAAAAACTGTTTTCGAGAGTCATTACGAATCGTCTCGCACGCAGGTTTGACGCTTCCAGCCTCCCGAACAAGCCGGTTTGCGAAAAGGATTTAGTACCATAGACCACATACATACGCTGCGGCAGATTATACAGAAGACCGAAGAGTACAATCAGCCACTATGTTTGGCGTTCGTGGACTATGAGAAAGCCTTTGATTCGGTCGAAACTTGGGCTGTGTTACATTCTCTCCAGAGGTGCCAAATTGACTATCGATATATCGAAGTGCTGAAGTGTTTGTATGAAAACGCTACCATGTCCTATCCAGCTGCAGCGAGGGGTGAGACAGAGAGACGTTATATCTCCGAAACTGTACACCGCCGCCCTGGAAGATGTTTTTAAGCTTTTGGACTGGGGTGGACTCGGCATCAATATCAACAGCGAGTACATCACCCACCTTCGATTCGCTGACGATATCGTGGTCATGGCTGAGACTATGGACGACTTAGGCACAATGCTCGATGGCCTCAGTAGAGCCTCTCAACAAGTGGGTCTTAGAATAAACATGGACAAGACGAAAATTATGTCAAACGTCCGTGTCATACCAACTCCTCTGAAGGTTGGAGGCTCTACACAGAACTAATGTAACCGACATAGCTCTCAGAATTGCTAAGATTAAGTTGCAGTGGGCGGGGCACATAGCTCGTAGAACAGATGGCCGTTGGGGCAGTAAAGTTCTCGAGTGGCGACAACGTACCGGAAAGCGTAGTGTAGGCAGGCCTCCCAATCGGTGGACCGATGACCTGGTGAAGGTCGCGGGAAGCCGCTGGATACGGGCAGCGCAGAACCCGTCGTCGTGGAGATCCTTGTGGGAGGCCTATGTCCAGCAGTGGACGTCCTTCGGCTGATATGATGATGATGATGAACATCACTAGCTTGCTTAATTTCAAGTTCAATTACACATACTTGATTCTTGTACGTTAGTAATAATAGGTCATCTTTGCCTCTTATTTGGTAATTACACGTAGCAAACCACCCTATAAAATTGAATGTGATTTTGAAATTGAACAAGTGCAGTAAGACCTTGAGGGAGAACGACATAGTGTTGTTAATATCCCAATCCTTAGTGTAATCTTTTCATTACCATAGTAATATTAAAAAAAACTTACGCATGCGTACTATATTTGTACGGACAAATAGCGGACTATTTAAAAGAGCATGTGATGGAAGTATCAGATCCCGCAGGGACCCAGAAAAGCTAGTGTTTCAAGAAATTCCCAGGTCATTTGTATATGATAAAAGTTGCCTGACGATGTGTATTCGCATGTATAACAAAATACCACATGAAATTAAGGATCTAAACAATAAACAATTCAATATCAAATTACATAAGTGGCTGAATGACACATACTGTTATAATATTAAAGACTTTTTAAATTTGTAGATTACTTTAGATTAAGATTGACATTATTTTGTATGTTTGTGACTAAGATTAAAATATTTTGCATGCTATTTTAAATACTAGCTAAACATGAGTTCTATATACATAATTTAAGATCTTTTTATACCATGTTTAAGGCAAATAAATTATTATTATTATTTCGATATATAAAATTTTAGCTACTCTGCTAACTTCGCACGAGGCGAAGTGGCAGGAGCACCTCCAGCGGAAGCACAGTCGGCTGGAGTTCAGTGCGACGGGGAGAGAAAGCGTCGAACTATCCGGGCATTGTCGAGGAGGACTGCTTTCTGCATTGCTGCAATTATTGCCTTGCCTCGGAGATCCAGCCGTCTTAGGTGACGTTCAAGGTCGGCTGGAATTAACCCGTTCACAAATAGGACTACCGGGATGATTTCGGTGGATTCCACTCGCCACATATCAGTAACCTCGTGCACCAGGTCCAGGTACTTGGTCCTTTTTTCGGCATCAGTCTGCACGAGATTTTCATCGTATGGGATAGTGATATCCACCAAAATCACCCTTGACTGCGCCCGATCCATCAGCACGATATCAGGTTTATTCGAAGGAATAGTCCTGTCCGTGATGATGGGTCGGTCCCAGTAGAGCTTGGCGCGATCGTTTTTGAGAACCGGCTCCGGCGTATACTTGTAATACGGCAAAATCAAAATCAAAATCAAAAACAATTTATTTCAAATAGGTGTTTACACACACTTTTAAATAGTCAAAACAAACAAAAAAATACAGTATATTACAAATAATGTCATGATTCAGATTACAGTCTCAGGTAATGGTATTTGATATAGAATCAACATATACAGGGTCTTCGGCAGATGGTTGAAAATACGAAAATGGGGGATAGGTGGGGTCGCCTCCCACCTATTTTGAGAATTAAAAAAAATCTAGGACTTGTAATTTTTTTTACAGGATTTTTTTTCCTTTTTTTAGAAATTTTGCCATTTTTATACCTTTGAACACATGTAACTTTTTGTTTTTTAAAGCTAGCTCCAAAATCTTTTTTTTAATAGACTTTTATAAGATTGTCGGCTCTAAAAAAAATATATGTTTGTTTCAAGTTATTGCTAAAAACAAAAATGTGGGCCCCCGAACTTAAAAAAAAAGTTGAACAAAAATTTAAAAGTCAACTTTGCGATGCATTTAAAAAAAAATAATGGGGCTGGAAGGCTTCTGTTTTTTTTAAAACATCTCTAAAGCTTAGGCTTTTGAATGGTATGTAATTTGTTTCGGTATCTTTTTTGTAACCGGAGTTGTTAATTTTTTTTACTCAATTGGACCATGTTGACGAAATTCCACTAGTTACATGTTTTGTGAAATGTATCAAATGCAAAGTTGAAAATAATGTAAATACTTACTGTTGGGACGGTTACAAAGAGCAGGTACGTTTTTTTACATTCTTGCACACA
Source organism: Coleophora flavipennella (assembly GCA_947284805.1). NCBI lineage: Eukaryota > Metazoa > Arthropoda > Insecta > Lepidoptera > Coleophoridae > Coleophora > Coleophora flavipennella. The sequence goes on along the minus strand of OX369263.1, from coordinate 17,356,675 downwards.
CATAATGGCTATCTTTTGTCATTTATTGGCATATTGGAGTTAGCACTTCCATATGCCAATAAAATGTCCGCATATTCCGCATTGGTAAATTGAGCCATTTTAAACCACAACAAAGTCTTAACAAAACGTCTGATAATAACAAAAAGTGACAAACAACAAAAAAACTTAACAAAATCACAAACACAGCAAAGTGAAATTAACGAAAACAAAAAAAAAACGTTAACGTTATTAACGTTTGTGATTTTGTTAAGTTTTTTTCTTGTTTGTCACTTTTTGTAATTATCAGACGTTTTGTTAAGACTTTGTTGTGGTTTAAAATGGCTCAATTTACCAATGCGGAATATGCGGAATATGCGGACATTTTATTGGCATATGGAAGTGCTAACTCCAATATGCCAATAAATGACAAAAGATAGCCATTATGTGTGTGCAAGAATGTAAAAAAACGTACCTGCTCTTTGTAACCGTCCCAACAGTAAGTATTTACATTATTTTCAACTTTGCATTTGATACATTTCACAAAACATGTAACTAGTGGAATTTCGTCAACATGGTCCAATTGAGTAAAACAAATTAACAACTCCGGTTACAAAAAAGATACCGAAACAAATTACATACCATTCAAAAGCCTAAGCTTTAGAGATGTTTTAAAAAAAACAGAAGCCTTCCAGCCCCATTATTTTTTTTAAATGCATCGCAAAGTTGACTTTTAAATTTTTGTCCACCTTTTTTTTTAAGTTCGGGGGCCCACATTTTTGTTTTTAGCAATAACTTGAAACAAACATAATTTTTTTTAGAGCCGACAATCTTATAAAAGTCTATTAAAAAAAAGATTTTGGAGCTAGCTTTAAAAAACAAAAAGTTACATGTGTTCAAAGGTATAAAAATGGCAAAATTTCTAAAAAAAGGAAAAAAAATCCTGTAAAAAAAATTACAAGTCCTAGATTTTTTTTAGTTCTCAAAATAGGTGGGAGGCGACCCCACCTATCCCCCATTTTCGTATTTTCAACCATCTGCCGAAGACCCTGTATATCTTTGTCATTTACATAATCTATTATTTTATAATATCCTCTAGAGCACAAAACTTTTTTGACATGAGTCTTGAACTTATTCTCTGACAATCTTATACACTGCCCCACAAATGACTTTTTAACCTTACTCAGTCTCGAAAAGGCTATATCTATTTTATTTACATTTCTTAAATTCAAATTATGCCTGTCACTGTTTTTAGGAATTAAATGCAAATTCTTACGAACGTACATGATGTTTTCATATATAAATTGACTAGCAACAGTTAAAATATTGATTTCTTTAAACTTATTCTGTAACGAGTCACGTGATCGCATCTGATAGATTGCGCGGATAGCTCTTTTCTGCAGGATGAAAATAGTTTCTATATCAGCCGCATGCCCCCACAGTAATATGCCATAAGACATTATACTATGGAAGTAACTAAAATACACTAGTGTCGCAGTATCTACATCCGTTAACTGTCTTATTTTCTTAACGGCATAAGCAGCTGAACTAAGCCTTCCCGCTAAAGTTTCAATGTGTGGTCCCCATTGAAGTGAAACATCCAAAGTTATACCAAGGAACACCGTGGTATTTACAAATTCTAATTTATTACTGTCTAATATTACACTACTATTGACCTTTTTTACATTTGGCAAACAAAATTTGTAATTAATTTTGTTTTCTTAGCATTTAATAATAAGTTGTTCACAGTGAACCAGTTCAGTATCTTTGAAAGAGTGTTGTTTACTTCGTCAATTTCGTTTTCTTTCCTATTCACTTTAAAAATAAGAGATGTATCATCCACAAACAACACAATATTTGACAGATGTTGAACCATAAAAGGCAAATCATTTACGTAAACAAGGAAAAGAAAAGGCCCTAATATGGAACCCTGGGGCACACCCATTTTCACTTTAGATCCAGATGAGTTCGTGCCATTCACTTGTACTTTTTGTGTTCTGTTGTCTAAATACGAATTTAAAAGGCTGAGAGCCCCTTCCTCTACACCATAATGCTTTAATTTCATAAGTAATGTTTGGTGTTCAACACAATCAAAAGCCTTAGATAAATCACAAAACACTCCAATTGCATTCTGCGATTCCTCGAAGGCATTATATATGTTTCGAATGAGTGCAACCGCCGAGATATGAGGCCATGCTTAAGAGCGATCTCTTGGTGTAGGATCCTGGCTGCTTGGTTGTGCCTGTGCAAATACTCAGTGTTGGCAAGCATGGAACAACCGGAGGTTATATGACGCAGGGTCTCCCCTGGTTGACGGCACAACCGACAAACGTCCAAGGTGCCGTCTTTTATTATGAACCTCCTATAGTTGTTCGTCTTGACAACCTGATCCTGTATTGCACAGACAAAACCCTCGGTCTCCGCAAGGAGGCCTTCTGGTCTACGAAAGATCCACAAAGGGCCTTGAAGAACCTACCGTGCAGCTCTTTGTCTTTCCAGATGGCCTCTCGCTCGGTAGTGCTAAGATTATATATTATATATTATTATATTATTATTATTATGCATAGTTTACTTGGAGGTAACGACAAATGTGGTAACGATAACGGAAATGGATAACTTAGGGTGAGAGGATAAATACCCTTACCCTCTGATGTTAAATATGTCGGTCTGCCTGCAAAAAGTAGTACTTATAGCGCCTGCAAAACTATTTATCGTGACCAAAAAATAAACGATAAGGGAAATGGCTGCATAAGATTAAAAATGAAAGTACTAGTTGTACTCATGGCAATTATGCAGAAACTGACCAAATATTCCGTTGCGTTATGGAGCAACGCCCGTTAGTAGTAGGAATAGCGAGTTTTTTGTGCCGGGAACTCCCCCCCCCCCCCTGCCGGAGACCCAAAGTTGCCTGGAATTCCTATCTCGGAAACACTTAAATATAGCAAAATGGGACTACGCGCAAACAGTTTAAATGGGGGACTACACCATTGTTTTTAAAGTGTTTTTTTAATGACAATTAATTTCCGTCAAAAATCTAAAATGTCTGCTTTGAGAAATATCAAATAACAAAACCGGTCAAGTGCGTGTTCACTGTTACCCTCCAGTAAAATACTGGAAACGGCACATTATTAGATATTTTTTTGGTGAAAACGTGCCTGAAAACAGTCATTTTCAGTTTCAGAGGAACAGTCAATGGACGATCTGTAGCATTACGTCAGTAAAATTTGGTTACATTTGCTCTTTTTGCTCGCCATTATCACGTGATATGTCCAATTGTCCACGCCAAAGATGACATAATATTTCGGGCGTAAAATATCCCAATTTTCTTATATATCTTTTACCATTTCTGAGATATTGACGTTTGAAAATAACTATTTTTATGACTCACTCACTCACTGACTCATCAAAATTATAGACCATTTCCAGGTGACATAGAAACTCGAAATTTTGCACCGAGGTAGGTAATTAGACGTTTACAAAGAAAACATTCGAAAAACGGTTGAGTGTGAGTCGTACTCGCGCACTAAGGGTTTCGTATCACCACTACTCAGCAAATTATATAGACCACTTCCAGGTAAGTTATACACGTGAAATTTGGCATCGAGGTAGGTTATTGGACGTATACAAAGGAGAAAATCGAAAAACGGCCAAGTGTGAGTCGTACTCGCGCACTAAGGGTTCCGTATCATCACTACTCAGAAAAATATATAGACCACTTCCAGAAAACTAAACTTGAAATTTGCTATAGAGATAACTTATGCGTACACAAAGGAAAAAGAAAAACCGGCTAAGTGCGAGTCGGACTCACGAAAGTTGGTTTCCGTACCACCACTCCTCATTGGAATAATTATATGTACCACACCCAGGTGACTTTTTAATTTGAGATTTGAATTCGAAATAGATATAATGGGCGTATTTAGTAAAAATTAAAAAAACTGGCTTAATGCCACTCGGCGCCACCAAAAATATCTTATATGTCTTATTACTTGAATAAAGATGGGAAATTAGTATTAATACTTCACAAAAATTAATGATACCCTTATAAATTTGAAATGGGGACAAGGTCGATATAAAAAAATTACAGCGATCTAAATGGGAAGGTACGAAGTTCTATAGTGGTTCCTAAGTCATAGCTACGTAACTTCAAATAGAAATATTCATTTTAGACTTCTCCAAATAATAGAGAATGTATAACGGTTTTCATTTGCTTCAAAAAATTGTTGTTAAGTTCTGTGTAATAATGGTGTAACTTGGCAAGTTTAAATGGTCAAGGCGCCAAGCAAGCAATGCTTACTTTTTAAAAGTAAATATCGATATAGAATAAAATTGGATAGTGAAAACTTGCCAAGTTGCACCATGTAGTAGCACAGAACATTAAATTTTTTTAAGTAACTGAAAACCTTTGTACATTCTGTATTATTTGAAGAAGTCTAAAATTAATATTTCTATTTGAATTTCCTCAGCTATGATTTAGGAACCACTATAAAACTTGGTACCTACCCATTTAGATCGCTGTATTTTTTTTTATATCGAACTTTGCCCCATTTCACATTAATGTTTTGTTTGGGATTGTAGTCTCAGTACTTTAGTCGCTTAATTTATAATTTCCCCTAATAAATTATCTACTTACATTATGTAGGTAAAGTTCGAACAGTTGTTGCTGAAAGCATCTTATGCGCTGTCAACATAATTCTCTATAGGTAATGTAGTATGTATTAAATATAAAATAAGTTAATTTGTTATTTAGTATAAGTAATAATCGTGGTTTTAGGTGCCGATCGGAAGTGCATCTGGGTCAACGTCCGGATTGACCCATCGCACTGACGAATTTAGTTATTAAGCAATGCTTAGCTCGTAAGTTCCCATTATCCTTTTTTTAACATTTTAATCGGGATATACTAAAATCTTGGCACGAACAACACGTCTTTTTTCAACCTCCTCCTGCCTGAGTCCGTCATAATTCAGTAAAAAGGAAACACGCTTAAGATTTTTCTTATTATTAAGATTGGCTAATACTCATCATCATCATCATCATATCAGCCGGAAATTGTCCACTGCTGGACAAAGGCCTCCCCCAAGGATTTCCACGACGACCGGTCCTGCGCTGCCCGCATCCATCGGCTTCCCGCGATCTTCACCAGGTCGTTGGTCCACCGCGTGGGAGGCCTTCCTACGCTACGCTTTCCAGTGCGCGGTCGCCACTCGAGAACTCTACTGCCCCATCGGCCATCTGTTCTACGAGCTATGTGCGTTGCCCACTGCCACTTCAGTTTAGCGACTTTGTGAGCTATGTCGGTTACTTTAGTTCTCCTGCAAGAGCCAGACTAACCCGACACTATACCGAAGATCGTTTCTGATTCGATCACGCAGAGAAACTCCGAGCATAGCACGCTCCATTGCTCTTTGGGTGACCTTGAGCCTTCTTATGAGGCCCATAGTAAGCGACCATGTCTTAGTACCGTAAGTCATCACTGGCAACACACACTGGTCAAAGGGTCTTGAGACACTGCGGTATTTGGGACGTGAAGATATTGCGAAGCTTCCCGAACGCTGCCCAGCCGAGTTAAATTCGTCGATTGATCTCTTTCTTGCCTGCCTAGCTGGACTGTTTGTCTCAGGTTATTACTATGACTATGAGGTCAATCCGGACGTTGAACCAGATGCACTTCCGATCGGCACATATTCGTCAACAACTTCCAGTGTAGAGTCTCCAACTTTTAGAGGGGTGGGTGCGACATGGATATTTAACATTATTTTCGTCTTGTCCATGTTCATTTTAAGACCCACTTGTTGAGAGACTTTACTGAGGCCATCGAGCATTGTGCTTAGGTCTTCCATAGTCTCAGCTATGACCACGATATCGTCAGCGAATCGGAGGTGGGATATGTACTCGCCGTAGATATTGATGCCGAGTCCACCCCAGTCCGGACGATTCAAAACATTTTCCAGGGCGGCGGTGAACATTTTTGGAGATATAACGTCTCCCTGCAACTATATAGGTTTCGAGTTCTGGTCCTGGAGGCGAACCGACATGGTGGCGTTTTCATACAAACACTTCAACACCTCGATGTATCGATGGTCAATTTGGCACCACTGGAGAGACTGTAGCACAGCCCAGGTTTCGACTGAATCAAAGGCCTTCTCATAGTCCACAAACGCCAAGCATAGTGGCTGATTGTACTCTTCGGTCTTCTGTATAATCTGCCGCAGCGTATGTATGTGGTCTATGGTACTAAAGCCTTTTCGGAAACCGGCTTGTTCGGGAGGCTGGAAGTCGTCAAACCTGCGTGCGAGACGATTCGTAATGACTCTCGAAAACAGCTTGTAGACATGGCTCAGAAGTGAGATGGGTCTGTAGTTCTTCAGCAGGGTGTCGTCACCCTTTTTGAAGAAAAGCACGACCACACTTTCGTGCCATGCCTTAGGCGTTTGTCCCTCGAGTATAACGGAATTAAATAACTTCGGAAGAGCTTTTAGTACCGGTGATCCACCTGCTTTTAGAAGTTCAGCCGTAATTCCATCATCACCCAGTGCCTTGTTGTTCTTGAGCTGTTTGAGAGCCATTCTAATCTCGTACAGGCTGACGTCCGGGATATCTTCGGTATAGTGTCGGGTTAGTCTGGCTCTTGGGTCTTCAGCCAGATCGCTGACAGGCAAACGTGTGGTCTTGTACAATTGTCAACAGAACTTCTCAACTTCTTCCAACAACTCAGTCTTAGACGATATGGTCCTGCCATCCTCAGTCTTCAGCTTGGTCAGTTGGTTTTGTTCAACAGACAGATCTCTCTTGAGCCTTTGTTGTGCTCAATCGCCTCTTTAATACAATTTGTATTATACTGGCGTAAATCGCGAGTCAGGGACTTAGAGATCTGCCTGTTTAGTTGCCGATACTGAGAAGCGTCTTCAGAGGACTGCAAAACTAATCTGCGTCTTTCTTCCATGAGGTTGCTGGTGAAGTCTGAGATTTTTTTGGTTCTGTTTGAACGGCGAGTTTTAAACAGAACCTGACTGTTTGGACAATTTCCACGAACCTGTCATTATAATCGTCCACATTCTCGCAGTCTCCTAGGTATTCGAAACGATTGTGCAACTCGAGCTGATAGCTCTCGGGGTTTTAGAGCTGGATGGGCGCTGGTCGGAGCGTAGACTTCATCAGTCGACATCTTTCTAGCTTGGTCTTTAGATTCAATGTGCCTCTGACCATCCGGTGATCGCTTCCTGTTTTGACTGAATTGATCACGGAGACATCATTGAACATTTGCCTCCTTGTCGACAAGATGAAGTCTATCTCGTTCTTCGTTACGCCATTGGGATGCAACCATGTCCACTTCCGCTGTTTTGACTTTTTGAAGAAGGAGTTAATCATAAATATGCTCTTCTTCTCCATAAAGTAGGCCAGCATCTGGCCACGTGCAAATAATATAATATTCATAGGTAAGTAGAATGCAATTAGGAGTGTTTTGTGATTTATTTAAGGCTAAGATTGTGTTGAACACCAAACATTACTTATGAAATTAAAACATTATGGTGTAGACACAGTATATATATTAGTACTAACGTACAGTATGGACACTCCCTGCCGCTCTCTAAATTCGACCTCACCCCCCCGTCACTCAGATTGGATGTAGATTGGGTACCAAACGTAAAGGACGAGCTACGCAAGCGCGATAAACGTCACTTATATTCACTTTGCGCGCCGCTGTGATTTCGTACACCGGAATAAAAAGCAACTAGTTACCGAACGTAAAGGACGAACTACGCATGCGCGATTAACGTCACTTATATTTACTTTGCGCGCCGCTCACCGTTCGACGCCAATAGGCGGCCGCGGCGCTGAGATGCCTCGTATCATGATTGGCTGACCACCAATATTATACGACCAAATCTAAGAACAATCAGTTCCTATGAATTTCATACTAGCTGTATCTTTTTTTTTTTTGAAATGTAGTTCCTTTATGTTTTTCATATGTCAGATATCAGTTTGTTATTGTGGCTTGTGAGATATTTTGTTCGTTTTATTTATTGTTTGTAATAATTTGATTAGATGGTGTGAAAGTATGAGTTGTATAGAAATATCTAGTGGTGTGATATTATAAAATGTGATCTCGGAGTTATAGATTGAGATTGACTATTATTGTAGGTTGCTAAAGGAGATTGTTTCACGGACAAAAGCTCCTGTGTTTGAAGAACAAAATGAACAATGTTATCCATGTAAGTTACTTAATCATGTAAGATAACTGTTGATTGTTGCTTGCAGCACAGTATATATATCTTGCAGTGTGCATGCAGTAAATAACTAACAAACATTCGTGACCAATACCGCCGGTGTGATTCAACCCTACCTGCATTCTTGCCTATAGATACGTCAGTTATATATATGTATATCATTTCTCGCTCGTTTGTATGGAGTGTCCGGGGTGTGGTGTAGAGGACGGGGCTCTTAGTCTTTTAAATTCGTATTTAGACAACAGAACACAAAAAGTACAAGTGAATGGCACTAACTCATCTGGATCTATGGTGAAAATGGGTGTGCCCCAGGGTTCCATATTAGGGCCTTTTCTTTTCCTTGTTTACGTAAACGATTTGCCTTTTATGGTGCAACATCTGTCAAATATTGTGTTGTTTGCGGATGATACTTCTCTTATTTTTAAAGTGAAACAACTTATTATTAAATGCTAAGAAAACAAAATTTATAAAAAAGGTCAATACTAGTGTAATATTAGACACTAATAAATTAGAATTTGTAAATACTACGGTGTTCCTTGGTATAACTTGGGATGTTTCACTTCAATGGGGACCACACATTGAAACTTTAGCGGGAAAGTTTAGTTCAGCTGCTTATGCCGTTAAGAAAATAGACAGTTAACGGATGTGGGTACTGCGAGACTAGTGTATATAGTTACTTCTATAGTATAATGTCTTATGGCATTTTACTGTGAGGGCATGCGGCTGATATAGAAACTATTTTCATCCTGCAGAAACGAGCTATCCGCGCAATCTATCAGATGTGATCACGTGAGTCGTTACAGAATAAGTTCAAAGAAATCAATATTTTAACTGTTGCGAGTCAATTTATATATGAAAACATCATGTATGTTCGTAAAAAATTGCATTTATTTCCTAAAAACAGTGACAGACATAATTTGAATGTAAGAAATGTAAATAAAATAGATATAGCCTTTTCGAGACTGAGTAAGGTTAAAAAGTCATTTGTGGGGCAGTGCATAAGATTCTACAATAAAATTCCAGAAAATGTAACTATACTTTGTCAGAGAATAAATTCAAGACTCATGTCAAAAAATGCTTGTGTTCTAGAGGATATTATATAAAAAAAAATTGTGTGTGTCAGCTCCGACGTACGACTGGAGTTTACTCGCGCTTGAAAAAAACTATAACTCACTTCATTTCTACTATTGAACACGACCTTTTTGGTATCGAAACTTTTTCGTAACGCTGTCATTCATCGATAGATTTTACTCCTCACATTTTTCTCATACCGGGCCCCTTATTATATGCAAATCGATTCTTAAGGAGTAAACTCCAATAATAGATTATGTAAATGGCAAAGATATATATGTTGATTCTATAACAAATACCATTTACCAGGTTAAAAATAAACATTCAAACTTTAAAACACATATGCAAATAGTATACATAAATAATACAATAAAATAATAATATGCCTATCATACAAAATGGATAATAGGGGACACTTTTAAACCGTTGCTCCATAATTTTGGAAATTTTGGTTTTTTAGTTCCTTACCTATTTAAAATGGCTTACTATACCCCTTAGATTTAAAATCTTGTCTAAAGAATGGAAATAAATGTGACAGTTTTCCTGAAATCCGAATTTTCCTGAACAGCGGGAGAATGTTCAAATCTACCCCAACCTGGGGCAGGTTTGAACAGGCATGGGACAGTTTTGAAAAAAAAAGGAATAAAACGTAAAATAAACAAATTTTCTAGCTCTTATAGAGACAAATCATATCATTTATTGTCTATAATGACTGAATTATGACGGACTCAGGCAAGAGGAGGTTGAGAAAAGACGTGTTGTTCGTGTCAAGATTTAAGTTATGACGGACTCAGGCAAGAGGAGGTTGAGAAAAGTCGTGTTGTTCGTGTCAAGATTTAAGTATATTCTGATTAAAATGTTAAAAAAGGAATAATGAAAACTTACAAGCTAAGCATTGCTTAATTACTAAATTCGTCAGTGCGATGGGTCAATCCGGACGTTGACCCAGATACACTTCCGATCGGTACTACCTAAAACCACGATCTTATACTAATTACAAATTAACTTATTTTATAATTTATGTATCTACATACTACATGACGTTACTACACATAAAATTGGTATTTTCAGTTTTATTAGGAAGATCTAGTTTCGTTATCCTTAAAATTAAAAAAAGTACTATTTAATAAACAAAAATAGCAAAAACAAAACAAAATATCTTTTACAAATAACAGGTAAGCATAGTCCTTAAAAACTGTAAGCTCACCCTAACCTAAACAAAGAAAAATAAAATTAAAAAAAATATCATACAAGCAGTTTGTGATGTGCATCTTTCTTTTACGCGGTCGATACTTTCTTTTACGAGCTCGATTTTAATAAAAAGAAATGATAGCAAAAGTAATTATCATTACTTTTGCTTTTTAGTTTTAAATTTATACGTCAATTTAAAAAGTTAAGTAGCAAGGAGTTTTCATACATAGAAAAAAATCGGATAGATTTTATTCGAGAATAAATTAATGACACCGTACGTCTTAGCATTGAATTATAAATATTCTTTTAAATAGTAAATTCTTTTCAATGGTTGTTTATTATATTTAATTACTACTTTTAATTTAATTATTCTTACATCAACATTTGTCAGAAATCGAATAGGCTGTATACGCGTACGAGCCCGTTGCCTAGTTTCGTTGTAAAAAAATATCCAGTTGCAAAAACGCTCCATTTTCTGAAAATTTTAATTTGTTGTGTGATAAATGATAATTGATAAATAAACGTATTTAATTTTTTGATTTGTTTTTTACTATTTTCCGCCACGGCTGTGTAGGTCATTGCAAACTCGTGACATTAACAAGCCCGAGCCGAAAACGAGAGCTAGTTTACAATAACCTTCTTTCCACCCTTGTATCACAATGTAGGTACTATTGACATATTAATTTATTTTTCGTTTGGGGCCATAAATTTACATCTGTATACTAAATTTCATTACTGTATGTGTAATAGTGCCACAAAAAAATGAGTGTGACATACGGACAGACAGCCCTACAGATTGGATGCACGTGACGAAATTGTTAGGGTTCCGTTTTTTCCTACTTTATCTCTGGAACCCTAAAACATCTCTAATCGTTTTCAAACATCAAAATATTTAGCAAGTAACCTACTATAATTGTTGCGTAATTTAAAACGAGACAACCTGTTATCCAGTCTGTTTAATCATAGTTTATGAAGATAACAAAACTCATCTAGCATAATGCGCATGAGTGTCATTTGTTTGAATAGCTGCCCCGCTACAGGGCGGACCGCAATGAGTGTCGCCGGCAAAGTGGTGATAGTGACGGGAGCGAGCTCCGGCATCGGCGCTGCCATCGCCGTCAAGTTCTGCGAGGAAGGCGCCCGCGTGTGCCTGGTGGGCAGGAACCAGGACAAGCTGCAGGCGGTGCTCGGGAGGTGCCGCACGACTAGCGGGCAGCCCCACGTCATAGCCGCTGACGTCACCAAGGAGAGCGACGCCAAAAGGATTGTAGAGGAAACTATAACTCGCTTCGGAAAGATTGACGTGCTCGTCAACAACGCTGGGATCCTTGGAAATGCAAGTATATTGGATGTTAACTTAATGGAAATGTATGATAAAATCATTGCTGTCAACTTTAGATCTGTGGTGCACATGACCAATCTTTGCGCCAAATATTTGGTGGAAACCAAAGGCAACATCATCAACATTTCGAGCGTGGCATCAACCATGGTTGCGAATTCCTTTATCTACGCCGCGTCAAAAGCTGCTTTGGACCATTTCTCGAGATGCGTGGCTCTGGAGCTGGCCCCTAAAGGAGTACGAGTGAACACTATTAACCCTGGCCCCGTGAAAACTGACATCGTGGAGAATATGCAGTTGGATGATGAAGAAAAGACCGCTATGTGGCGTTTGCTGAAGAAGTCGTCAGCGCTAAACCGGATCGGCGATCCTGAGGAGATCGCTGAACTAGTGGCGTTCGTCGCCGGCGACAAAGGCAGGAGCATCACTGGCTCGTCTTTAGTCTCTGACAACGGCTGCTTGTTAATAGGATTTCAGGGATAGATCATTAAGTTAATCAACATATCCGCCGAGTTTGTATTTACATTACAAAATAACAACCAACAATTATACCTACTTTATGCGTTTCATTGCACCTTATTGAATTCATATCTACCTACCCACATTTTATTATTTTAAAGCGATTTAAAGCAAGCTTACTTTGTAATTCTTAAAGAAGGGAAGAGACTGATTACCTCCAAAACAGGGGAAGCTAAACACTTTGGACTCTGTACCGTTCTTATGCCGTTATGCGTATATGGTTCAGAATCGCACCACGAGTGTCTAGCTTGATTTATACGTTATAAGTTTGTTTTTGGTACAACTACTCAGAGGTTGACTGAAAGAGATCCCTTTTTGGGATAGGTCCGCCTTTGTACACATTTCTGTTTCCTCGCTGTACAATAAAGAGTACAACAAACAGCCCATTTTACCGCAATAAAAACTTCGCGGCTACACGTTGTTCGTATTGTTGTTTTGATAAGATTTATACGTTTGATACCCCTGTATGTATGAGTTGAGTTAGTATTCTTTCTTATGTTATATGAGGTGTTAAAGTATGAAATTGCCGATTGGATAAAAAGTGTAAAGAAGAAAATGAATAATGAATACTAAGAAATATAGTTATTAAAACAAAATTTATTCTTAAAATAGCATTAGACTCCGACTAGATTAGAAATTAACCCACTTTAACCTGATATTATTTTTTAATTTTTTACAGTCGACCAACTTTAGATGTGCAATTGGATTAATCAAAAAATCATAATTTTCCAAACAAAATGTTCTATTACCAACTGTAAATATAATTTTGTTTCTTAAAATAAACATTTATTTTTTGAAAAGACTTCGGTACCCTTAAGGCGATAAGTCCGGTCTTGCATATCATTTTGTGTTCTGCTAGTTAATAAGTTTTTGTAATTTTTGTATATTTGGTTTGCAATAAAGTATATTTATCTTATCTTTATCTTACTGTACTTTGCGCGAGTCCTACTCGCACTTGGCCGGTTTTAATTTTAAAGCGCTAGAGTTAGCGCAGCAGTTGCTTCGTTACTAATGTCATATTTGGGAATACCCCGCATAAGATTTCGTTAATTCAAGAAATTTAACTAGTCTCAAAAATTGGCCTACTAAGAAAACGCCTTTGTTCCATTCAGTGGTACACAGCTCAAGAGGATTGGAACATTCAACTCAATATCCTGTGAATATGTCAAGCGTCTACATGTTGCCGTTATCAATATCAAGTAAAAATGAGCAAAAAATCATTAAATATTTATTTTGTTCTGTTTTTTAGTATTTGTTGTTACACCGGCAACAGAAATACATAATCTATGAAAAAATTCAACTGTCTAGCTATCACGGTTCATGAGATACAGCCTGGTGACAGACGGACGGACGGACAGACGGATAGCGAAGCCTCAGTAATGAGGTCCTGTTTTCACTCTTTAGGCACGGAACCCTAAACTCACGTATTATACTTACATACTAACTCCGCAATACCATAAGTAGTGTCACCATAACTTTTTTTTCAATAAAAAATGACATTGAACTTCAAAAACTGAATCGACAATTTCATACTTAAACCCTATTATATTATCGTTGAGCTTAACTAGATAGCAACTGCTACTACTATTGTTATGCTGACATCAGTATTCGTGTTCGCGTCTTTGTCTTATTCGCCCAAATACGACGATGTGAAGTGGCTCTATTCGTCTATATTTGCCTATTTTCACGAACAAGGCGAATACGCGAATACACGAACACCCGTATTCGCTTGCTTGTCGGTTTTTTGCAACATATCAAAGGATTGCTAATATGCCGAATATGTTCGTTTGCCGTCCACACATCGGTGCACAACAGCGGCGGACGTGTTCACTTTATTTACAGCTCGATCGCGCCAAAATAGATTGGACAAATGACCTTGTCATGCGATTTTTGGAAAACTATCAAATGCATCCCTGCAAATGGGACCCGCAACATGCATCTTATAAAAACAGAAACGTCTCCTCCATGGTCTTTTAACCTCTTTGATTTTATGTACGCATAGCATGTACGGGTGATTAGTACAATGGAAATAATAAGCTGCGGCTGCAGTCAACACGTCCATCTTTGCGTTCGATACTATAGCAAAAATATTGGTATATTCGCTGTTCACGAACGATGTGCAGACGGTGTTTTCTTGTTAATCAGTCTTCAACACTAATATACCGAACAAAGCCGAAAAAAAACGTGAACACCGAATAGTGATGTTTCATGAATGTAATGTTACAACTATACATATGGATTATCATCATCATCATCATCATATCAGCCGAAGGACGTCCACTATCCCTCTCCCTTTCCCCCTCCGCCTCGCCCATCAATAATTTCCACGACGACTGGTTCTGCGCTGCCCGCATCCAGCGGCTTCCCGCGATCTTCACCAGTTCATCGAGTGGGAGCCGTGCCTACGCTACGTTTTCCGGTGCGCGGTTGCCACTCGAGAACTTTACTACCGCAACGGCCATCTGTTCTACGAGCTATGTGCACATGGAATGCATACATGGAAATTTGGAAATTCGTAATATTAGCATTGTTTTACCTATTTTATGTTATTTACGGTAATTATTTGTCTGTGAATTTTCCAACAACAAAATAAATAAATAAATAAAAATAACATAAATGTAAATACATACTCTTAAATCGTTTGTGTTTTAGTATGAAAAATAAAAATGTAAACGGATTGTATTTAAAACTTGCATAAGCAAATAAAACCTCTAATTTAAAAGTGCAGACAATGGCTTCTCAAAACACACAGCCGTCCGCTCGATACCTGTCCATTAAATTAATGCGTTGTTGGATGTTTACCTCGATTCAGTGTCTTTTAATGTTACACGCTTTTAATTACTGTCTCTACTTTCGAGCGACGTACTAATTAGTAATCTGTGGCGACGTCGCGACGGAGGTGTGAAGAAGGTATTGTGATAGCGAAAAAAGCGAAGTTAAAATTTGATAGCGATCGATTGTTTTACTTAAGTAGACTCAAAAAACAAAAAAATAAAAAATGTGTGTGTATGTGTCTGTACGTCCGTCCGGTGCTCTAGTTCCCAAACTACTGGATGAATTTGGGTACAGTAATATTATTTTTACACCTCCAAGCGTTTTTCCCTATATCTTGATTTTTTTAGGGCTGCCACCATATTAAAATCACATTATTTGTTTACTCAAAAATGGCTCCAACGATTTTGATGAAACTCGGTATGTTTCATTTGCATTTCATTAATTTATCGTTTGCAGTCATGTACAAAAATAAGGTCTTATAAATGTAACTATAGCATTGTACATGAGCCCTGCTAGGGCATGGCAAACAGGATATGTGAATTGTAATAATGTACAGAAATATGAGAGAGACCAGAAGATAGTTACGAGGTAAATATAATTGATTGATTGATTGACTGAATTGTCAATACTTTATGGCACAACATAAGAGGAAAAAATGTATATTATGCAACTAGTGAATAAAAGACGGATTTAAAGCGAGGGCCATAGATTAATCACGAGCAAGTGAGGGGTTCTAATGACTGAATCACGACCGCAGGGAGTGATACATGATTCAAGCATTAGAACCCTGAGCGACGCGTGTGATTCATGACCCTCGATACAAATCCATTTTATTCAAAAGTTGCATACTATACTTTATACCATGACTCCGAGAAAAAGAAACATTTAAGCGAAAATAGACATTAATGAAGAAAAAAGTAATGTTAAATTAATTAAATGATTATTAAATATAGAACAATTACTAAAATAAAGAGTAATTTTCTTTGTGTTCCTACAACTTAAAGTATTCAAAAAAGCGCCAATTTACTAATGAAATGACGGGTCATCACCCGTGGTACGGTTGGGTTGTCCGGTTAACCGGACTATAGAAAAATCATTTTTTCCATGGTTCTGTTAATATATTTATCTGTGGTATGCTCCGGTTATTAAGAAAAAAAACATGTTAAGAATAAATGAGCGAGCGAAGCGAGCGATGTTAGGTTCGGTCAGGTTTGATTGATTTAACAGTCAAAGAGCCTCGCGAAGCGAGGCTCCCCACCCTGGGTACCAAAATACTTCGCAGCAGAAGAAATTATCGGAAGATGACCCCTGGTAATTTGCGAAACAGAATCTGGTCATCTGCGTATCAACAATCTTCCGAGGTCCTGTTGACCGGACCATGGAAAAAAAATATTACCCATGGACCGGTCAACTGTACCACGGAAAATTTGTTTTCCGTGGTTCGGTTGGCCGGACAACCCAACCGTACCACGGGTGATGACCGGACAGCAAAGAACCACAAATCAGTTTTTATTCTAATGCAAAACTTCTTTTCGAAAATATCGAACAATCAAATCTCGAAGAATTATTTGCACAAGGAGCTTGTATGTCAAATATTCTTTGGATTAGGAGTTTGTATCGAGTATTTTTTGCGCAAGGAGGTTCTATAGCTGAGATGCGAGGTCGAATATATTGGTGTGTTCTAAATTCAAACATCAAATTAGTGATTAAAAGAGCTTTTTATTTACTGTTTTCAGTGAATAAAATAAGCTTTTTAGAGGAGCAATGGTATAAAAGATACAATGATTGTGGAAGTTGTAGAATAATAATTATTTAATATCGTTATTATTTTCGTTAGAAAAAATATAATTTTACTTCAATGTTTTATCGTCTATAAATTCTTTTATGCTATAGTAACACTTAGATATTAATAGGTTTTTTAGATTGTTGTAAAATGTTTTAGTATTTCCTTCCGATTTTAAAGTTTTTTGGAGTTTTACACTACGATTGACCTATATTAAGGGCTGGTTTTGTAGATTTCCAATATTGGTGTAGGCTGTACTAACAGGTGATGTCGACGCGTACTACTACAGTATTCATATTTGCTTAAATCTTTATGGACATAGCTAACGATATTAAGTAAGTAGGTATATATTAGGGAGCGGGAGGATATTTAAATAAAAAAAAGACGTGGGGCACTCGGGGACTGCCGCGGTAAAGCTATTGCATCGCATTTTTTATCAACTTTTAACACTAAGAAAGTTACACCAGTAAAATTGACTAAGTCCTTTTAGTACCGCAAATCGCTAGGCACTATAAGTTTTTTTTAGAACGCGGTCACTTTTCGTCACGCTTGGCCGAGCCAGTAAAATTGACTGTCCTTTTAGTACCGCAAATCGCTAATAGATGGCACTGTAAGTTTTTTTAAAACGCGGTAATGTTAGATTTTTTTCGTTACGGAATTTCTTGATTCGGTCGCCGCGCTCAAAGCCCGCGATAAAAGCTATGCAATAGCTTAAAAAGCCAACAAGAGACTCTTGGCTTCATGTTTAATAGTATGCGTAGACATTTCTTTTGTCATCGTATCAGCTCAGGCAGGCCTCCCACGCGGTGGACCGATGACCTGGTGAAGATGGCGGGAAGCCGATGGATGCAGGCAGCGCAGGACCGGTCGTCGTGGAAATCCAACAGGGTTCACAAACAGGGTTCCGCACCAAAACTGTAACTACCAACAGAACGAGACCGGCCAAGTGCGACTCGGGGTCACACAAACAGGGTTCCGCACCAAAACTGTAACTACCAACAGAACGAGACCGGCCAAGTGCGACTCGGGGTCACACAAACAGGGTTCCGCACCAAAACATTAACTACCAACAGAACGAGACCGGCCAAGTGCGACTCGAGGTCACACAAACAGGGTTCCGCTCCAAAACTGTAACTACCAACAGAACGAGACCGGCCAAGTGCGACTCGAGGTCACACAAACAGGGTTCCGCACCAAAACTGTAACTACCAACAGAACGAGACCGGCCAAGTGCGACTCGAGGTCACACAAACAGGGTTCCGCACCAAAACTGTAACTACCAACAGAACGAGACCGGCCAAGTGCGACTCGAGGTCACACAAACAGGGTTCCGCACCAAAACTGTAACTACCAACAGAACGAGACCGGCCAAGTGCGACTCGAGGTCACACAAACAGGGTTCCGCACCAAAACTGTAACTACCAACAGAACGAGACCGGCCAAGTGCGACTCGGGGTCACACAAACAGGGTTCCGCACCAAAACATTAACTACCAACAGAACGAGACCGGCCAAGTGCGACTCGAGGTCACACAAACAGGGTTCCGCACCAAAACTGTAACTACCAACAGAACGAGACCGGCCAAGTGCGACTCGAGGTCACACAAACAGGATTACGCACCAAAACTGTGCGTGCTGTGTGACTGATATATTAGTATGTTAATGTTTTTATTATTTTAATTTTGCATAACGATTTTAAAGTTTTTATTTATTTTTAACAATGACATGTAATTTATTTTCAAGGACAAGAATAAAAAGCTAGAACTAATCCTGACTAATAAGTACTACAAATGTGAAAATGTGTTTGTTCGTTGTTTGTCCTTCTTTCACGTCGCTTCGGAAGAACGGATTGACTTGATTTTTAGAACAGATAGAAATGAAGGGTAGAAAGGGACATCTTAAGTTGAAACTACTTTTTATCCAGTAAAAATAATATAGTCCGACACACACACATTCCTGGGAGAAAAAAAAATACACTCTTTTTTGGATGTTTTTTTTCACGTCGCAACGAAACGACGGATTGATGTGATTTTTTTGTACAGGAATAGTTGAGGGGTGGGAAGTGACACAGACTACATCAGCATAGCCCGACGTAGTTCCCAAGAGATCTAGAAAAAAACACTTATTTCCACGCTCGTAAGCCGCTTGCGGCTCGCGGACCACGCACCCTCTCTAAGTCGGTAATAAAAACTGTCCACGGGGGCGAAACCGCTAGAAAAAGCTAGTCTACCTATACATAAGTTATCTTACGCGTACGATGCGTTTCATTTGAGTATCTACCTCGCCATAGAAGGGACCACAATGAATTTAGCCGGCAAAGTGGTGATAGTGACGGGAGCGAGCTCCGGCATCGGCGCTGCCATCGCCGTCAAGTTTTGCGAGGAAGGCGCCTGCGTTTGCCTGGTGGGCAGGAACCAGGACAAGCTGCAGGCGGTGCTCGGGAGGTGCCGCACGACTAGCGGGCAGCCTCACGTCATAGCCGCTGACGTCACCAAGGAGAGCGACGCCAAGAGAATTGTCGAGGAAACTATAACTCGCTTCGGAAAACTTGACGTACTCGTCAACAATGCTGGGATCTTCAGATTTACGAGTATATTGGAAGAAAACGTAATGGAAATGTATGACAAAATAATGGCTGTCAACTTTAGATCTGTGGTGCACATGACCAATCTTTGTGCCAAATATTTGGTGGAAACCAAAGGAAACATCATCAACACTTCGAGCGTGGCATCAACCTTGGTTGCGAATTTCTTTATCTACGCCGCGTCAAAAGCTGCTTTGGACCATTTCTCGAGATGCGTGGCTCTGGAACTGGCCCCTAAGGGAGTACGAGTGAACACTATTAACCCTGGCGCCGTGAAAACTGATATCGTGGAGAATATGCCCTTGAATATTGAAGAGCAGAACGCTGCATGGGATTTGCTTTACAAGTTGTCAGCTCTAGACCGGATCGGCGATCCTGAGGAGATCGCTGAACTAGTGGCGTTCGTCGCCGGCGACAAAGGCAGGAGTATCACTGGCTCGTCTTTAGTCTCTGACAACGGCTGTTTGTTAAAAGGATTACAAGGATAGATCAAGGGGTTAACAACCGCGCTGAAAATAACTCCATGGCTGCATATGTTAGCATTCATTTTACCATAAATTGTCCTGTTTTGAATTAATCATTGTCATGTTTTGAATTAATCATTTTTTGTGTACATATATTATTATACTTACTCGTTTAGTTGCCTGACTGCTGTTTTTTCATTGCTATTGCCTTCCTTTTTTATTATAAATATGAGATCTATAAAGTTTTAACTTTTTGTTATAATTACATAATTTTGTATCAGGTGCAAATTGTTTTTTTTTTGAAGAAAGCCAAAAAAACCATCACACTATTTCACGTAAAACATTTATTTTTAAATATATTTTACTTAAGCGTTTAAGTTGTCTTTGTTTCGTTGGATTAGTCAATGTTAGACAAAACGCTTATTCTTGGAATCCTTTCAGGAAGCTTCCATTATCGGTCAGTATACAAGATCCGGTGAAGCTCCTGCCTTTATCGCTGGCCACGAACAACGCTAGGTCTCCGATCTCCTCGGGGTCCGCCACCCTGTCCAGAGCTGTCATCTTCCTATAATTGACCCACAAAGCATCACGGTCCTCTCCCCTTAAACCCATATAGTCAAAGATATCCGTTTTCACTGGACCTGGATTTAAAGCGTTCACTCTGACGCCTTTTGGCGCCAGTTCCAATGCGACGCATCTTGTGAAATGGTCCACAGCTGCTTTGGACATGCCGTAAATGGAGTAATCCGATACCTTGGTCGAAAACATGCTGGAAATGTTGATTATGTTGCCCTTGGTTTGGACCAGATATTTGGCGCAAACATTGGTCATTTGCACGACGGCTCTCACGTTTGTGGCTGTAATTTTTTCGTACAGATCCATCACGTTTTCATCCAGAATACTGATGTTGCCGACAACACCAGCATTGTTCACTAGTATGTCGATTTTTTTGAAGTACTTGATTGTTTCCTCGACGATCCGAATAGCGTCGTTCTCTTTGCTGACATCAGCGACTACGGCGTGGGGAGTTCCGGCACTTTTTTTGCATTTCTCAAAAGTACTCTTCAGCTTCTTCTCATTTCTCCCCACGATCACTACTCTAGCCTTTTCCACCGCGAACTTGACGGCAATAGCAGCGCCGATGCCGGAACTGGCGCCCGTCACTATAACTACTTTGTCAGCGAAACTCATGTTGTTTTGTATCGGCTAGGTTTAGACACAAACACAGAAATCGGAATCACGACAAGAATGAGTTTGCAATACCTATTGTGTTTTAAGTTATATATAATGCGTGTGTAATAAGTAAATAAGCAATATAATGTTAATAAAATCAAACATAATGCACTTGAAACAACAAACGGCCTACAGATTGCACTCTAAACGAAGTGTGTCGTAAAACTGCATTGTCCGCGTCGTGTTAAAGATCACGTAAATGTATAGAGAAGACTTTGTACTCAATAAAAAGTTAAAAAACTTAAAACCGACTTCAAAAAGAAAATCACTCAAAAGATATTTTTAAATATAAATACAAGAAGTTAATCAATAATAACGAAATCAAAGGTATGTACGAATAAAATTAGGGGCCTACAATTTTTTCGAGGTCGGTACCAATCACCACACAGCTACTTACAAATGTTTTAGATTCGACGGCTGTGCTGGCACCGACCTAAAAAAAAATAGCAGGCCCCTTATTTGATTCGTACCTACCTTTGATTTCGTTCTTCAAATTTATCAGCGGGGCAATCTTCAATTTTTTCTGTCCTCGGCTATCATCTTTACCTCCCGATACGACACGACAGTAACCTTCTTCTTAATTTGTTCTAGGTAGTTTCGCCTTGGCCTTCTTCTACTTCTCCTTCCCTCTATTTTTCCTTCTATGATTGTTCTCAGTAGACTGTCGTGTCGTACTAGGTGTCCCAGCATATTTCCTCTTCTATTTTCTATAGTCTTTGATTGATTTCGTTATTGTTGGTATATAGAGTTGTTGGTATTTTGAGTGATTTTCTTTTTAAAGTCGGTTTTTTAACTTTTTAAATATTTTTTTAGTGATAATGCTATCTATCTATCAATGTTAAACCCAATCACCTACTCGCCAATAGGAATTAGCAAATCATAATGCATGTGTTTCATTAACCGATACAGAGAACTGTGGCTTCCATCATAATCTCAACAGCATGAAAGTTAAGGAGTCCAACCTTCCATCATCAGCTCACCTGAAGAACCTGAAAGAATACAACTATCGATCTATACATACATACCTACGTATCTACGTATACTATTTAAAGAATTATCCTTGAACTGCTAACCGTTAAGGAGTTGTACCTTCCATCATCAGCTCATCAAAATGAGATGATGATAAGTACTATACGCAAATACTTGAATAGCTTTAGAAAATGCATGAGACACGTAATACGTGTATATAAAATTTGAGGGTTGCCATCATTTCCCTGGGATCCTATCATCTGATCCTGACTGTGACAATGGGACCACCACGGAAGTATACTCTTTCGAATAAAAAATAATTTTTAAAATCGGTCTACAATTGATGGAAAATCGGTGGACATACATAAAAAAAAATACAGTCGAACGGTTAGTATGATGGTGGCTCAACAAAAAAGCGTCTTTGGCTCAACCGGTAACGACTCGGTCCATCTAACCAGAGGTACCGGGTTCAAATCTGGACGGCCAATGTACCAATGAGTTTTTCAAAAACTTACGTACATACTTACCGATTGCTTTAACGGTGAAGGAAAACATCGTGAGGAAACCTGCACACGCCTGCGAAGAAACTCGAAGGTTGTTTGTGAAGTCGACCAACCCGCACTGGGCCCGCGTGGTCGACTAAGGCCTAATCGCCCTGATTCAGGGTAGGCTCGAGCCCCTCGGTGGGGACATATATGAGCTGTAATGATGATGTGAGCTTCTAAACAGGTGTGCCAAATTTCATAAGTGTACGTATGTTTGTATGTTTATATGTTTGTTCACGTATTTCTCAGATACTAGAAATGAAAATGCAATAATTCTTTTTTTTCATTTGATTAATAATCTTTTAATTTAGGGAACAGTGCTATTTCATCAAAATCGTTTAAGTAGTTTCCAAGATATGAACTGTTAAGTGTGTACCAACTGGAAAAACACGTTGTCAGCTTAACACGTTGTCAGCTTAACACGTTGTCAGCTTAACACGTTGTCAGCTTAACACGTTGTCAGCTTAACACGTTGTCAGCTTAACACAGCAACTTTGTGATAAAAGTGGGTTGTTGTTAATGTTTTCGACGTCGTTGTCAATTACGAAACATTTTCAAAAACGCCGGTCATGACTGTGCTTAGTTAGAAGGATGTAGAATCTATAGCATGTTATTTTAACAACCGGCCAAGTGCGAGTGAACCTAACACTCTGAGGGGTCCGTACCGCCACACCTCTCCCCACAACTACATAGTAATAATGACAATGATACCTATTCACATTACAAACAAACGACATCGCGAGTTACAAAAATATGCTTTTTTTGTCATTTAGTTCGGACTCCTTAGCGCGAGTGCGACTCACACTTGGCCAATTTTTCGTTTTACCTTAGTGTTACTACTATAATCATACCAAGTTTAATGCTTGTATGTATTACTGTTTTTACTATAGAGCTAAATCAAAAATACTCCTAAAGACCTAAAAAAAAACACAATTTCACTTTTTTAATTTTTTTTGTATTTGTTGTTATAGCGGCAACAGAAATTAAATTACACATTCTGTGAAAATTTCAACTGTCTACCTATTACGGTTCATGAAATTACAGCCCGCTAACAGACGGGCAGAAGACGGACAGACAGTGGAGGCTTCGTAATAGCACACCCTGGACACTTCATACAACGGGCCAGAAATTCAAAAAAGGAATGACGGAACAAACAAAATGGCGTCGAAATGCTATACGTTCGACAACCAAACTGTAACCAATCTGTATCAATCTGGGTGACGAGGGGGTGAGGTCGCAATCTAGAGAGCAGCAGGGAGTGTCCATACTGTATGTTAGTACTAATATATATATTCTTTGGTAATAGGGTCCCGATGTTACCCTTTAGGTGTACGGAACCCTAAAAATAGAAAACCGAATAGGCACATGATGTAGCCATTTGTATGGGTAACCTGCATTTAGGTGTAGTTGTCGTTGTCGGAAGTAATTACTGTAAGTGTACGGAGTGCAGGGGTGTGTGTGTTCACGTTAACCAACATTTATATGATGGTAGTGAATTAGTGGTCTGTTTATTTGTAGCCTCTCTTACCGCCTCCGTAGCTCAGAGGCAAAGTTCACTGGCTTTAAACAGGAGGTCGCGGGTTCGATTCCCGGCGGGGTCAATTGTAAGACTCGGTTTGTTTGGTGGTAGGGCATTTTCTAAGCCCGCCTGACTAGCTACCACCATCTTATCTAAGTCTTGCCGCCAAATATCAAGTTATATCAAGTTTACACCAGTCACCATCATCATATTATCAGCCGGAAGACGTCCACTGCCTGAAAGGGCCTCCTTCAAGGATTTCCACATCGACCGGTCCTGCGCTGCGCGTTCACATTCTTACATAATTAATCTATTATTATTTATCTTATAGATAAACTAATGCTTTTTCCCGCGACTTCGCTCGCATGGGTCTCGTTTTTATGACTGTATTTGAGTGTTACTGACGTGCAAGATGCAAGCGGCTCTCGGGTATAGACTGGAGTTCACTCCAAATCCCTCTAAAGCTATATGGGTTATTCTGATTAGCAGTCTATGTCACTTCCCTCCCTCTCAACTGTTTCTATGCGTAAATAACGTCTATCCGTTGCTCCATTGCGACGCCGACGAGCGCGAGCCTGGAAAGGAGATTTCACCAGATCTTTCGGGAATTATCTCGGGCTATGCTAATTAGTAGTCTTTGTCATTTCAAACCTTCTCATCCATCTCTGTGCAAAAAACCATCTCCGTGGCGTAATAGTTAGTTCATTTGCTTCACACCAGGAGTTTGCGGGTTCGATTCCCGGCAGGGTCAACTTTTTAATACTCGCTTGGGTTGGTGGTAGAACATTTTCATAGCCCATCTGGCTAGCTACCACCATCTTATCTAAGTTTTGCCGCCAAACATCAGTGTTAACAGCATTTAACCTATTATAATTACTATCGTCACATATATTATGTAAGTTCAAATATTTTATTTTCCAAGCGTCGACGCGTCGGGGGACCGCTAAAGTTTATAAAGTATTTTTCCAACAACAGATAATTAATCATTACTAATTACATTAGGTACGATACGAGCGATCTTAAGTTTCATATAATATAGTCTACGCTCTGCGCGCGAGCTCGGTGTGCGGTATGCGGCGCGGGGGTGGGCGTCACCAAGTGCGGCGCCCCGAACGGGCAGACACGTGAGGGCAGACGACGTTGACGGTGGTGTCGATTTTGCGAATTTTTCGGAGTAAATTCTTTTGTTGCAATCTGCGACTACACCTGTTTTTCTCACTTAGCGGTCCCACGACGCGACAACGCTTGAAAAATAAAATATTTGAACTTACATAATATATGTGACGATAGTAATTATAATAGGTTTAAAATATTATTTGTTAGTTTTTAGAATTCATTTTTTGTGTCGGTGGGTTTTTAAAATTTTTAATTTTACTTTTATTTTGTCCTTTTTAAAGTAGGTATAAATATAAAGACGACAATGGTTGGGTCCCAATACAGGCACAAAGTTTGACCTTTCAAGGTCTTAGAGGGTATGGCAACATAGAAAGAATAATGTTTCTCATAATTTTAAGCTGGGCCGTAACAGTGCATAAGCTGCAAGGGACCACTGTGGATAAAGCTGTCGTATATTTAGGAAAAAGAACTTTCGCGAAAGGTCAAGCGTACGTGGCCTTAAGTCGCGTAAAAAGCCTGCAAGGTGTGGCTATTATTGAACTGGACCAGAGAAAGCTCTTCAATAATCCGCATGACAGATCAGCTTTAGCAGAATTGATAAGACTAAGAAGTAATAATACACATACATAAGGCTCAATTCCCTGTGGGGCAGAGTCTAAGCGACGCAGCGACGTCAGATCATCAACTATTAAAGAGCTGATGATCTTCAAACGGCTGATCAGGTCATGGTTACCTTACCATATACTTTCAATACCATTGAAGTAACACGGTACTAAATTTCGAATCGATCGGACATAAGGAAGTTAGTCAGATCCCCTCATCAACTAGAAAGGAGCTGATGATCTTAAAACGGCTGATCAGGTCATGGTTACCTAACCATATACTTTCAATATCATTGAAGTAACACGGTACTAAATTTCGAATCGATCGGACATAAGGAAGTTAGTCAGATCCCCTCATCAACTAGAAAGGAGCTGATGATGTTCAAACGGCTGAACAGATTTTCATGAAACATGGCTAAGAACACTCGGGATAAAATTATCTATGACACAAAAAAAACTAAACGGAAATCGGTTCATCCGTTTGGGAGCTACGATACCACAGACAGACAGACAGACAGACACGTCAAACTTATAACACCCCTCTCTTTTGCGTCGGGGGTTATTAACTGTAAGTGTACGGAGTGCAGGGGTGTGTGTGTGTTCACGTTAACCAACATTTATATGATGGTAGTGAATTAGTGGTCTGTTTATTTGTAGCCTCTCTAACCGCCTCCGTAGCTCAGAGGCAAAGTTCACTGGCTTTAAACAGGAGGTCGCGGGTTCGATTCCCGGCGGGGTCAATTGTAAGACTCGGTTTGTTTGGTGTTAGGGCATTTTCTAAGCCCGCCTGACTAGCTACCATCATCTTATCTAAGTCTTGCCGCCAAATATCAATGTTGATATCATTGATGTGTTCCGGCATGAAGATAAGATAGCCAGTTCCCCATTGCGTTGGGGAATCTTGGTAAGGCCGCTTCCATCTTCGGCAACATAGTCACTTACCACCAGGTGAGATGTTGTCAAGGGTTTACCAATTGTGAATAAAAAAAAAAGCCTGTACTCGTAGGCCATGCTTGGTTTGTACCTGTTTACTATGTTTCGGAGACACATCGTCTGTAGCTTCCGTTCTTTTTTTAAATTCACAATTGGTAAGCCCTTGGCATCATCTCACCTGATGGTAAGTGACGATGATGCCGTAGGTGGAAGCGGGCTTACTAAGATTCCCCATCGCAATGGGGATCTGGCTATCTTATTTTTAAATCGGAATGCTGTTAACACTGATTTTTGGCGGCGAGACTTAGATAAAATGGTGGTGGCTAGCGAGGCGGGGTATAAAATGTCCTACC
Organism: Coleophora flavipennella; assembly: GCA_947284805.1. Classification (NCBI taxonomy): domain Eukaryota; kingdom Metazoa; phylum Arthropoda; class Insecta; order Lepidoptera; family Coleophoridae; genus Coleophora; species Coleophora flavipennella. The sequence goes on along the minus strand of OX369263.1, from coordinate 17,329,478 downwards.
ACCAACTAAAACCGAGTCTTACAATGTCGAACCCGCCGGGAATCGAACCCGCGACCTCTTGGTGTAAAGCGAATGAACTAACCATTACGCCACGGAGGTGTGCGATGTATAAGGTGTATATAGATTCATATCTAAGGAACGTAAGATTATAAACGTTATCTGAGGTACATATGTATACACATGTACCTCGGCTAGATTGGATGGTTAAAGGTTGCGCGGAGATAATGAAAAGTGACTAACTAAGTTTGCTGTTCACGTGAGCCCGAATTTATTTTAATAAAATAAATTGGTATACAGAAAGAAAGGTTATCTCTTTAGCGTTGAGTCTCTAGCGAGACGCGGCGGGCGCGAAACGAGCGACGGGTAACAAGCCCGATGTACTAATTATCAAGCTGCCTACGCCGCAGCGCAAATAAATGATGTACATAGTATATACCCCTGCCTGCATACGAGTATGTTTCGCTTTTCTGTGCCCAATAGCACAACACAACCAATAGTGCGCAATTCATTACCATTACCATTTAATTCATTTTAAAAACGATTTGCATACGTGGCTGCTTCAAAATATGTTTTATTCAGTCAATGAATAGAAATTATTGTTATTATCAACTATATTTAAACATGACATGATGTGAATTAATTTATAGTATTATAATAATTAAAATGACATATTATCATCAAGTACAATGACACTCATGTATAACAAATTACCCGATGAAGTGTTCAATTTTTCAGAAAATCAGTTTAAAAATTGTACCAAAAGAACTCTTTGTAGAAAAGGTTATTATAAGACATCCGAATATTTAAATGACAAAAATGTATGGTTAGACAGTGTTTCTTCTATCAACACTACTAATCATGTTTAATAGTAATAAAATGATGACCAACCTTAGAATTGATGTGCAAGCGAATTGACATGAGTGATGCATGCTCGCTTAAATGTTCGTGCGGATGGTGGCGCATCGGGAGCCGGGTAGTTCCTTTCCCTCTAATATGGTTGATGGGAGCGATGGCTGACTCTCGCGTTATACTCGTGACCGGGTGCTGTCCGTGGGAACTGGCCTACTCTTGTTAAATGATTTTTATGTATATAACTTTTCGTGTCATATTGTTTTCATGTTCTAATGACATAATCTGGTCTATATCAAGGATTTTATTTTGATGTCATTAACTAATTATTGTTTATTTCTTGATTCTTCACAAATGACATTGTTATTATTAATTTATGACTATCAGAAAGAGTGTAATTTGCACCTATTTTGAATAAAAATATTGAATTGAATTGACATGTTTTGTTTTGTTAATCTTTTCTTTTTTTAAGTTTTAGTTATACATTTGCATGCTGTAAATTAATATGGCTAAACAAGAGAGTCTATGGTCTTCAAACTAACATCACCTTACCTTGTTCGCGAGGCTCTTTGACTGTATAATCAATCAAACCTGACCGAACCTAATATCGCTCGCTTCGCTCGCTCATTTACAGTTTTTTTTAGAAAAATCTAATTTTTGCCAACTCCCTTTTCGTTGTATGGAATTTTACGTTCACAATGTGAACAAGAACACCAAGTTACAAAGCCCTAATTCTCACAAATAAACTAAACAATAATTATGAACTAAATTTCAATCACCTGACTGATTTTACGTCCTCTCTGTTCAAAGGGCTATGTTAGAATCCGCTAACTAGTTGGACGTTGAGTGACGCTTGTTCAATCAACGTTCGGCCTAGTCATTCAATTGAATGTCGTTATTTAATGTAGTCATTCAATCAAATAGCAGATTCGACCAGATGATTGCCACATATATACTCAGTGCTGAAGAAAAGTTAATAGCGCGTTCTAGATGTCGTATTTCCTTTGTCTTCTCGTCGTTTGTATTAAGGTTCAGTGGCGGGTTACTGCAGTTGCCGCTACATTCTCAATCATAGTGGGAATGGCAAAAAAATCATAATATGGAATAGAATACCTAAGATGAACAACAGTGACCGGTCGTTCAGTACGAAATGCCACCCGCTCCCCTGGCTCCACTGCGAATAGGGTCTTTAAGGGGCACGATGGATTGCATCGATTGCTGTATTTCATGGTCAAGCTCCACTTCTTCGCACGATACATATTTTCTGTTGCTCTATCTATTTCTGTTACCACAAAAGTCACTCCAGCTCTCAGCATGAGTCAAGCTTGACCTTTATTAACTTAATAACATTGTTGTGCATGTGCAGTGGTGCGGCGCAGTAGCACCCACCTCCTCGTGTCGGACGTCAGTGGGCGTGGCGGTGCTGGACGGCGCGCTGTACGCGGTGGGCGGCCAGGACGGCGTGCAGTGCCTTAATCACGTCGAGCGATATGACCCCAAGGAGAACCGCTGGACCAAGGTGCGTGTGTACACCGAGACGGTGGCTTGTCGGTGCAGGAACCGTAGCTGTCGGTGCAAGGGGGACGGCGTGTAGTGTCTCAACCACGTCAAGCAAGAAGACTACAAGGAGAACCGCTGAATTAAGGTGAGTGTACACTGGGACGGTGGCTTGTCGGTACAGGGACCATTGCAAGTCGGTACAGAGACAGTAACCAGTCGGTGCAGGGGGCAGGACGGCGTGCAGTATCTCAACCACGTCGAGCGATAAGACTACAAGGAGAACCGCTGGACCAAGATGCGTGTATACACCGAGACGGTAGCTTGTCGGTACAGGAACCGTAGCTGTCGGTGCAAGGGGGACGGCGTGTAGTGTCTCAACCACGTCGAGCAATAAGACTACAAGGAGAACCGATGGACCTAGGTGAGTGTGTACACTGGCTAGTCGGTACAGGGGCAAGATGATGTGCAGTGCCTCAAACACCTCGAGCGAAATGACTCCAAGAAGAACCGCTAGACCAAGGTATTAAGACAAACAAAGAGAAGATGAGAAACTATACTAGCAAAAAGGAAGACTACGTTCTTTCATAATATGCTAAATGAAATTGCTGGTAAATCGTGGCTAAACAAAGGTTGTAGAAATTGGTTCAATCTATAAAAGAAGGACAAACAAAATAATAAGGTGAGGCACCTCCAACCTCCTCTTATTTCTAGGCGTTGAAAGAATTTGGACCAAAGTATGATAAAAAGTCGATAGTAAAGTAGCAAACGGCCAACATCGTTACTTGACGGAGGTCTATAAAGATCTATCTACGTACTACCTAGGACCTATCTAGGCCCAACGCGCTCGATGCCACGCTGCTGAAGCTGCGCTAAGCGACGACCACTCGATCCAACATTTGTTCGTTGCATTTCCATTTGAAGGAAAACATCGTGAGGAAACCTGCACAGGCCTGCGAAGAAACTCGAAGGTTGTGTGTGAAGTCGACCAACCCGCAATGGGCCCGCGTGGTCGACTAAGGCCTAATCGCCCTGATTCAGGGTAGGCTCGAGCCCCTCGGTGGGGACGTATATGAGCTGATATAATAATAATAATAATTTCCAGGTAGCAGCAATGACGACGCGTCGCCTCGGTGTGGCTGTCGCCGTGCTGGGCGGACACCTATACGCAGTGGGGGGCTCCGACGGACAGTCACCCCTTAACACGGTGGAGCGGTACGACCCACGAGCCAACAAGTGGACCGTGGTCGCGCCCATGTCCACTCGACGAAAACACCTCGGCTGTGCGGTGTTCGACGGACAGATATACGCAGTCGGCGGACGGGATGACTGCACTGAACTGTCGTCTGCTGAGAGGTCAGGAGGATTAAATACCACGAATAATAAAACTTTATTTATATAGCTTTATAGCTTCGTGTCTGTCATGAAGAGCGCAGCATAATTTTGACATCCTATCAGTTAGTAAAAAGTAAACACACATGTTCATACTTATTGTTGCATCTGATAGTCTTCTGGAACTAGAGATATACAGCTGGTTCAGCGACCCAAAGAGGACCTCGGCCTCGGACATCCTGCACCACTTCATGCTAATTGGCTCCGGAGGGCGTTTAGGCCCTTTTGCACTTCTTCATTCTAGCGGAACCTGGGGCGCCCAACCAGAGATATACAGGCTGTAAAAAATTGGTGTAGAACCTTTTAACTGGGGCTTCTTTTCATCGTACTGAACAAGTTTCCCAAAAAAACCTCCGTGGCGTACTGGTTAGTCCATTCGCTTCACACCAGGAGGTCGCGGGTTCGGTTCCCGGTGGGGTTATCTTGTAAGACTCGGTTTAGTTGGTGGTAGGGCATTTTAATATCTTTACGTCCCAGATACCGCAGTGTCTTAAGACCAAGGTCTTCGACCAATGTGTGTTGCCAGTGATGACGTACGGAACTGAGACATGGTCGCTTACTATGGGCCTCATAAGAAGGCTCAAGGTCACCCAAAGGGCAATGGAGCGTGCTATGCTCGGAGTTTCTCTGCGTGATCGAATCAGAAACGAGGAGATCCGTAAGAGAACTATAGTAACCGACATAGCTCTCAGAATTGCTAAACTTAAGTGGCAGTGGGCGGGGCACATTGCTCGTAGAACAGATGGTACTGTGTAAGTAACTACCGCCCCATCTCGGTACTACCTGCTCTTTCAAAAATTATTGAGAAGATAATGAACAAAAGATTACTGTGTTTTTTAGGGAAAGAATATTTACTATCTGAAAACCAGTACGGTTTTAGAGTAGGTAGATCTACAGCGCAGGCAGTTTCTAAACTCACTGAATTTGTAGCTACGAATGTTGATTCCAGAAGCAGATGCCTGGGTGTGTTTTTGGACTTGACAAAAGCTTTCGACACCGTCTCTGTTCCCCTACTACTAAATAAAATGGAGAAAATTGGCATAAGGGGGACACCACTGAGTTTATTTCAGGACTACCTGAAAAAGAGGTCTCAAAGAGTAACAATAGATGGTTTATATAGTGATGACGCCCAAATAACCTATGGTGTTCCCCAGGGTAGCGTTCTTGGGCCGACTTTATTTCTTATTTACATTAATCAACTTTGTGAGCTTAAATTGCAAAATTGTAAGGTTTTCACTTTTGCTGATGATACTGCTTTAATTTTTTATGGAAATACATGGAATGAGGTAAAGGAAATTGCAGAAAAAGGGTTACGAAAAACAGCAAAATGGCTTAATCAAAATCTGCTGACACTCAACATTACCAAAACTAAGTTCATGGTATTCACAAACACTCATCGTACCTTACCATCAGATCCAAACTTCAAAATTCAATTACATTCTTGCTTAGATAGTGACATGTTAGCAGGTCCATGTTCCTGTAGCTATATAGAGAGGACAAAAATTGTAAAATATTTAGGAATCCTCATAGACGAACATCTTACGTGGTGTGCTCATATTAATCAACTCGCTGACAGAACAAGAAGGCTTATATATGTGTTTAAAAAATTACGTCATGTGGCTGACTTCAATTTATTACAAACAGTTTACTTTGCCCTTGCTCAGTCTACCTTATGTTACTGTATAACATCATGGGGTGGAGCACGAAAGACACACCTATTAAAATTAGAAAGAGCGCAGCGAGCCTTGCTGAAAGTTATGTTTTTTAAGCCCTACAGATATTCCACCTCGAGCCTCTACACTGAATGTAATATTTTATCCGTAAGGAAGCTTTTTGTTAAAGATACCATAATTTCACAACTTCACCAAACTGCCTATCAACATGAACTAACACAAAAACGTCGAAAATATAACGTTTGTCAGGTTAAAAAGTTCAATACATTTTACATTAATAAATTTCAGTGTTATCTTGGTCCCATGCTTTACAATAAACTAAATAAGATTCTAAATATTTACCAACTCAATCACAATGAGTGCAAGAAAGTACTAATTTCCTGGCTGAAGACTAAAACTTATGATGAAATTGAAAATTTGTTTACTGTAATAAAGTAACGTTAGACAAAAAAAATACTAACTATTTTTATATTTATATATTTATTATTACTAATTGATTTAATTTATTCTGGTATGTACTCACTAACAACATGCATTACAAAAAATAAAAATAAAAACTTATAATAAAAAACATGTAATACCTACCTACAAAACCTACTGTTTGTAAATTCCATCAAATTAAAACTCGAAACTTAATATAACCTATATTATGTGTATCGTAGTATCCGTAATAAAAATAACTACCTAACGTAAATCTATCAAATAAGCAAGTTCATACTATCAGTGGTCTAACTTTCCTATTGAGTAAATCATGGTATAGAAGTTGTTACACTCACGACGACGCGAAGACTGTGCCGCAGAATGAGGGTATGCGTGAAATTTTTTATTAGTTCGCAACGTCACGGGAAGTAACTAGCGTCTAAGTTACAGGCTCGGCCTAGTTTAGATGCTAGTGGGCATTGAATATGTACAGTGAAAATATATGTTATCTACCATAAAAATTTCAAAATTAGGATGTAAGTTATATTTAACTACCTTTATATTAATTCCTAGCCTTATTAAGTTCTAGTTATTCACAAAGTTTTTATTATTATTATTATTATTAATAAATTCAGATCGGATTCATAAGAGATGGCCGATGGGGCAGTAAAGTTCTCGAGTGGCGACCACGCACCGGAAAGCGTAGTGTAGGCAGGCCTCCCACTCGGAGGACCGATGACCTGGTGAAGGTCGCGGGAAGCCGCTGGATGCGGGCAGCGCAGAACCGGTCGTCGTAGAATCCTTGGGGGAGGCCTATGTCCAGCAGTGGACTTCCGTCGGCTGATATGATGATGATGATGAGGGCATTTTCTAAGCCCGCCTGGCTAGCTACCACCATCTTATCTAAGTCTTGCCGCCAACCATCAGTGTTAACAACAGTGATGTGTTCCGGCTTGAAAATTTTATTCATTTATTTGTACAAAAACACACATTATCATTACGGGTACATCAGCCCAATTCGACAATGTAGCCTCTCTTAAAAATAATTAAAACTTATTACTTAAATAATTTAAAGTCACCCATTCGAATTCCGCCAAACTTTCGCCCTTGTTAGAGGAGAAAGTTTAAAACATTTGTACGCGCTACAGGTAGCGCCAGCAGTCTTATCTCGGTTCCCGCCGCAGCCTGGGGTTAGGCGTGAGCAAGCCTAACGACTCTAATAAGGGTGGGTTATTAGAAATACCACGCAGTATGCAAAAAAGGTACTTGGCTAAAGCCAGATCTCGTCGTACCTCCAACTTATAATATCCCACCATCCCTAAGACAAAAAGGGTTGGATACATAAGTGGATAAAAAGGGTAGATTCCGTATGCCTTCAAGTACAGGTAACGCGTGAACTTGTTTTGATTTTTTTCCACCATTTGGCTGTATTTTGTTTCGTGCTGATTCCAGACCATTGCACCACTTTCCAGCCTACTCCTGACTAAAGAATTATACAATGTTCTGGCTGCTGTTGTACCCTGGAAATCTGACGTTTCACGCAACACAAAACCCAAGGTCCTAAACGCCCTCGAGCATATGTTTACAATGTGACTACGAAACGTTAAGTAATTTGTTACTAATAGCCCCAGGTCTTTCGTGGATTTAACACGCGGTATCTTTTCACCTGGTGAAGATCGCGGGAAGCCGATGGATGCGGGCAGCGCAGGACCGGTCGTCGTTGAAATCGTTGGGGGAGGCCTTTGTCCAGCAGTGGACGATTTTTGGCTGATATGATGATGATGATCTTTTCACCAGAGCTATTTCATAATTGGCACCATGGGCTTTTCTGAAAACCAGCGCTGCAGTTCTCCTGCAGCTAATGCTGAGAAAAGTCCATTTTGACATTGCATTACACCGATTCTGTTGGTCTTATTTGTTTTTTGTGTTAACTTTTTTTGTTTTTTTTTCTGTTTTTATGTGTTTTACTTCTTTTTTATGTTGTATAATCGGTGTGTGTTTGTGTCAAATAAAAATCTGTCTATTGTCTATTGTCTAATTCAGTGGTTCCCTGGCTCGAGTACAGGACATCACATTGCGCTTCGATGTATTGAACAATAATTTGTTTTTTAAACTCCACTCTACGACCCTGTCAATGTCGCTTTGCAACAATCTACAGTCTGTCTCATTTTGCACCGCTCTGTATAATTTAAGATCGTCAGAAAAAATTAAACACTGTGAAGTTTGAACCACATCCGGCAGATCATTTATCATTATTATAAACTCCATTGGACCCAAGTTACTTCCCTGGCTGACGCCAGTAAGTGTCAAGTAAGGCTTTGAAACGCAACCAGTATATTCCACGTACTGCTTGCAACAGTTCATATAACTTTCGATTTTTTTAAATAATTTACAAGAAAAGCCTATTGAAGCAAGTTTTGTCAAAAGGACATCATTGTCTACACAGTCGAAAGCTTTTCTTAAATCAAAGTAAGCTACGTCCACCTGACCACCCACTTCAGCGTCAAGCACCGGTGCGGTGTGAATCATGAAGCACAAGAGGTTTGAGTCAACGCTGCGTCCAGGCCTAAACCCATGTGGCGCATCGCTAATTTGGGCGCTTATTTGAGGGAAAATGGAAGCACACAGCGATTACTCAAATACCTTGGCAAAAGTATAAAGAACCGCCACCGGCCTGTATTCCTTCACTGCTCCTTTTGGTACTGGTGTGACACGAGTCAACTTCCAGCTCTCAGGATACGAACCGTTCCTCAAGCAAAGATTAAAGTGGAAGAGCCAGTGCCATTCGACAATCTTTCACTATGAAAGGAGGAACACCATCGGGACCCACCGATTTTTTTGGGCTTTAGACATATAAGAGCAGACATAACCTCCTCTAGAGACAGTTGATCCACGTCTACTTGAACGCAACCACCCGGTGTCGCCCTCTCGGCAGCCGTAGTGTCCAAATTTGGTGCATCACTGCCATACACCGATTCATAATAGTTAGCGAATTCTTGTGCATACTCATTTTCTGGTCAAGCTACATTATATTTCAAGATCCGGGACTGGTTACGTTTCGAACGCTTTCTTCTGACATAACTCAAAAACGAACCGGGTTCTGTCCGTAGCGGCGATTCTACACGATTTGATATTCCGCATATGAGCTATCTATTTTATTTTTTACTACCGAGCGATAGTACGCAAACATCTCGTATGAAGAATGTGATCCACTATTTTTATATGTCTTCCAATGATTCTTCTCCTTTATGCACGCTATTATTTCGGCTGTGTATCAATCTAGGTAACAATACCTGAACTCATCTGTCTTACGTTTTTTTCCAGGAGTGCAATTATCTATAATCCTATATAAGGAAATATAGCCAGTTCTCCATGGCGTTGGGGAATCTAGGTAAGCCCGTTTCCATCTTCGGCATCATCGTCACTTACCATCAGGTGAGATGATGCCAAGGGCTTGCCAATTTTGAATAAAAAAAACCTAAATTTTGGACTCCACACATATCGAACAACTGATTGACCAGATTTGTATGAAGAGACCACTTTTTTTTAAGTTAAAGGAGCTTTTGGGGAACGTTATTCGGTACGATTAGTAGAAGGCTTATGCACAAATCTTGTTAGAACCTGTAGAGTTGAGGATCACAGTATCAGGCCTTACTTTGTGGACTCTGTGGAGTGAAGAACGAACAAATGGAATGTGCCGTTTCCGATTGACCAGGTTTACTGCGCCGCAGGTGTCTCGCAGACGCAGAAAGTCTGCGTCTTAGATGAAATCCAAAGACACTGCATGCAAGTTGTGCTGCTCTGTTGTATTCTTCTTGTAAGCCACTCTTCTCTCATCACACCAGATACGAGCCGGCGTCGGACACGTGGTCGCCGGTAGTGGCCATGACGTCGCGGCGCAGCGGCGTCGGCCTGGCGGTGGTCAACGGGCAGCTGTACGCCGTCGGCGGCTTCGACGGCACCGCCTACCTCAAGTCCATCGAGGTACCTCCCTAACATCCTCACCCGTCACTTACCTTTAGCGACGACTTGTCCAGCGTCGCGAAAGCATTGTCCTCTCCACAGACACTGCGCCGCCTGGGACGCAGGCTGGTCGGGACCTCCGCCATCCTCTCGGGCTACCTGGCTGATCTGCGGGAAAGACCAGTCGATAGTCGATACCTGTGGAGCCAGCATGCAGAAGGCCTACGTATTTTCAGGTTGAACCCTAGTTGCGCCTAACGTATGCCGGGTTTCATTTTGAAATTTACCTTCTCCTATAAGTGTTGCAGACCAACGCTAACGATGCCCTTCTCCCCGTCGCTGACTGGCATAGACCAGCCAACGTCGAAGGTCAGAGAGGTTCCTAGGGAAACTTGTTTAATTTCAATCACAGAGTAGATACTCTATAAATAATATGATATAAAATAATGTAATAGATATTTCTGACGAAATTCCTTTTCATGTCTGGATGGAGAATTACACTATATTTGTCTCACTCTCCCTACAGCTACTTATTAGAGAAGTATGCCGTGCGGCCATTTACACAAAAATAAGTTAATTTAAATAGTTTACTTATGTAGGCCATTTACATGATACAGAATATCCCTCTGGAGATATACACTGTTCGGTTTCAAAAGTTATTTATATACATAAATAAATATGCTTTATTTTAGATCAAGGATCCATATCGATCGCATCCTAAAAAATACTAAAAACTTGATATTAAATAAAACCAAATGTAAATAAAAGTACCTCCCATACAAATCCAAATTTAATTATTTGCATTTTTTGTCAAGTCTGATATACGTAGCTTTATTCTTTGCTACTAAGCAAGTGTAATGTTTATTGTAGATTTGTGTGTGCCCGACTACGACAGACGGTGAAGGCTTTGCGGGAAAGTATGCACAGCGTGGCTGTACAATATTGTTTTCAGGAAGCGCGTGAAAACAGGAAAGTGGTTTAGTTTCCGCTGTGAGAAAATTATTTCTCTGTTTTTAACAGACTTAAAAAAAGGAGGTTTCTCAATTCGACCGTATATATTTTTTAGTTTTTTTATGTGTGTTCGCGGATAACTTCGTCGTTTATGAACCGATTTTGATGATTATTTTTTTGTTGAAAAGAAGATATCCCAAGGGTGGTACCATGATAAGGAAACCAGAATCTGATGATGGCAATTCAGATAAATCGACGGGGAACCTTAGTTTCCTGTTCGAAGTCGGTTTTTTTGTTCATTCTCAAACATGCTTGGAAATTTGAGCATTATTGAAGTTTACTGTGTGTGTCCCTCAGGTGTACGACCCGGAGTCGAACCAATGGCGGCTCTGCGGCGCGATGAACTACCGGCGGCTGGGCGGCGGCGTGGGCGTGATGCGCGCGCCGCACGCGCACCACGACGCGCCGCAGCACTACATGTGGTGAGTACACACACACACACACACACACATACGCGCGCACGTACCTTGAGACTGAGGTGTGAAAGAGAAGCAACTTATATTTAGCTACTTATTTTTGTTATATTGTATAGAGAGTCGCAGGCTAGGGGGTGACTCAAAGGTCCTATTGGGTCGAAGTGTCTCTGCGAACGGAGCCCTCGTCCACAACGGTAGGTGTGGTCCTACTCAGTGAAATTCCCTTCCGGCGTCTGTATTCCCAGATTCATATAATTTAGGAATCTTCAAGACGAGAGTGAATAGGCACTATTTGAGCTTGCGTGTCACATCCTCGGCTGCATCGGCACTTATCATCAGATGAGGTGCAGCCAAACGCACTCAAATTTTTAATTAAAAAATCATAGGAATTTGAAAAATTAACTTACTTATTTGTAATCTTAATCCGTCCCTTTCGAAAAATCTTAATACCCCATTTATTTATTTTACATTTTAAACCAGAATAACACATCTTTATGTCTCTACCCGCACTGGGCCCCCGTAGTCGACTAAGGAAGTAACTATTTAGTAATCTGTGACTAAGGCCCGATCGCCCTGATTCAGGGTGGGCTCGAGCCCCTCGGTGGGGACGTATATGAGCTGATATGGTCATGTCTCTAGCAGCAAAAACATAGGACTTTTATATAAATTTACGATAGCTTTAAGACTCCCTTAATTCGGCGCTGTCGCAAAATCCGTTCTTACCTGAGTCTTCTTATAGACTACTTACCTGCCAAATTTCAGCTTCTTAGGTTAAGTAGTATTCGTGATTTTTTGTGCGTGAGTAAGTTTCATACTACAGCGTGTAAATAAACTGAACACTAAGACTTTAAGGTTAGCATCTACTTATCAAACTGAACATAGGCTTACCAATTGTTAATAAAAAATACTTTCCCCAAAGAACACACAGTCAATTGTCAAAAAAAAATTGGCCTCCATACAAAATTGGTTTACCAGCTGATCGATTTGTATGAAAAGTCCCATTTTTTGCGATTTCAATAAAATCTTAAAACAAAAGGTGTTCATTTTTATGTTTTTTTTTACCTTTAAGAGTCTCCAGGAGGCTCGAATTTCCATACAAACGTAGTTTTGCTTTAATACAAAAACTACATGCTGGATTGAATCCAAACTTTGTAAATATATTGAGTAGACACATATCGATGTTTGTAATTAGTTTTCATCGTAGTAAATTTTAACGTAACTAAACGAAGGCTTAAATTAGTTTTGTACTGAAAGTTTGAAACTGCTCTTATTTTTTTCCGTTTTATATTAGTACATTGAAAACTAATTACGAACATCGATATGTGTCTCCTCAATATATTTGCAAAGTTTGTATTCAATCTGGCATGTAGGCTTTGTATTAAAGCGGAACTACGTTTGTATGGAAACTCGAGCCTCCTGGCGTAAGTTTTTACACGCTCAGTTTTTGGAGGACGGATATTGACACGAATTTTTTTAGATTGACAATATCTTTTTTATATATATGCGTCTTTTAATAAAATGTATTCAATACCCGACCAATATACAGGGTGACTGGTAAGACGACGGACGCGTTGTAGGAGGTGAATCAGACGACGAAACTGAACAATTTTTCCCAGGGCACCATTGGTCAATTCGCAAAAAAAATATTTCTCGTTACAAAGTTGGTTTTTTACAATTGACCATAGGTTTCTTGAGAAAAGTTGTTCAGTTTCGTCGTCTGATTCCCCTCCTAAAATGCGTGCGTCGTCTAACCGGTCACCCTTTATAAGTCGCCGTCGCATCGTTGTCAAGCAAAAGAAGTTGGAACGTTTTTGTATGAAGCGTGGCATAGTGACAATATAATTATGTGTACATACGTGTTTTCTAAATTTTTCACACACAAATAGATTTTTCTCAAACATGCTTGAAAATTTGAGCATTATTTTGACAACCTCCTTCGATATAAATCGAAACTGCTGTACTGGCCAAATCCATGCGAGCAGCGGCTGGCAAAAGTTGTATGAAAATCCATATCTGTCGTGTTTAGCGGCCAAATAAATTACTATGTAAACTGATATCTGTCGTGTAATTTAAAAATGGAACTATATTTTACTCCGAAGCATGGCAACCAAGGAGGGAACTTATCAAAGGTTTTATATTTTAGAACTGACTTGCAAATAGAACGCTATTTCTTAAAAAAAAAACAAATGAACACTTGGCGCGTGAAAAATAATTGTTGTTCGTTGTTCGTCATTGATTTTGAAAAGTAATTATTGAAGTTTTAATTTCCGCGCATTATTTGAGAAAAGTTACTATACAAGCCTTGGCCACGACTAGGCATGGATGGATTTCCGTATGTGTGCCTCGGCTTCGTCTCGGCCCGCATTTACACGTTCGTCCGTCAATACCTCTTTTGCTGGCCGCTGCAGTAATATATTTATATTTCGATAGGGGGATGCATATAAAAACCTAAAATAATTTATTAGAACATTTTGACCTTAAGGGTCATGTTATTAAGATATTTAAAGTTAAAGGTTGTCAAAATGCTAACTTCGCTCTCTACCTCTCAAAATGTATCAATACGTGACGCTTTAGGTCAAAATGTCCTGATATATGTTCGGTTTGTATTTGCATCCCCAGGCCCCCCCTATCAAACATAGAGGTTATATCATGTGCGAGAGATTTCGAGAAAATAATGTGAGTTTGTACCTTATTATCGTACCTATTACCCTCGTTATTTACACACAGCCCGATTGTGCACCACTTCCAATGCACTCTGGGCCCTATTGTGTCTGTTTGATTTTATCGATAACTACGCAGTATACAGGTTGACTCTTAAGTCGTGAAACCAAATATGTTTTTCTGGCTCTTTACTGTTAGTTAAGGCGTAACACTATGCAAAAATCTGTAAAAATATTTTTTAATAATTAATAAAAGTTAATTTTAAATTTACCGAGTCTCACAGTCACCCTACTTATTACGTTGAACTGTCATAGACTCCTAGCATGTTTTTCAGATTATTCAATTAAACCTTTTCGTATTTACTGGCTGGATACGTTAAAAAATAAACATTGACAATGATAAATCTCATAAGTCATAATATACGCTGCGAACTTAAATTGATACATGTTTCATAACATTCAACCTAGGCACTCGATCGATAAGATTAAGTAACATTATGATTAAAAGTACTCTGAGTACATATTATAAATAACTCGTCTAGTAAAATAGGGTGACCACACGGTTGGTAATTTTAACTCTTATTAAAGAAATTAAGATTTACTTCAACATAGTTTAATTGTTGGTTTTTGGAGTAAATGCTCTGAATTCTCCTTGAAATGCTGCGTTAGAAACCTTAATTTCAGTTCACGACTTAGGAGTCACCCTGTATATGTTTTTGTTATATAAATTTTGTTCCAGGAACAGAAAAGACTCGGTGGTATGAGCCACACTGCCTGCACAGTAGTCCCCGCCCCCCGCCGGGCGCTGACCACCTGTACAGTAGTCGCCGCCCCCCGCCGGACGCTGACCCGTTACGCATACTTTAGTTTATATCGCTGGTGCATCTGCGTCTCTCTTCCAATGTAAATTGTCGATGGTTTGCCAATATTATTCTAGTATTCTTATAAATTAAATTAATTATTTATTGAAAAACAGATATACAGAATGTTGGGCAAAATGGAGCATATTTTGGGGGGGGGGGGGGGGGGAATAGAAATCTTGAAACTGATCAACTTTTGTTCTAGAGCTTCACTTTTATCGTCAAAAATCTTTGAGACTTCCCTTACAAAGTTCCTTTATCAGTTAGCCGGTTGATTGGTATGAAAAGAGCATACAAATTTAATCACTTCCGTGGCGTAGATTGACATGAGCTTCACATCAGGAGGTCGCGGGTTCGATTCCCGGCGGAGTCTTGGTTGGTGGAAGGGCATTTTCTTTCTAAGCTCGCCTGGCTAGCTACCTCCATCTTCTAAGTCTTGCTGCGAAATATCAATGCTAATGACATTGATGTGCTCCGGCTTGAAGATAAGATAGCCAGCTCCCCATTGCATTGGGGAATCTTGGTAAACCCGCTTCCTTCTTCGGCATCATCGTCACTTAGCATCAGGGGAGATAATACCAAGGGCTTACCAATTAGAAAAAAATATTTTTGCGCCAACAATTCTTCAGTCTTATGAGTAAGTGGCCCGCCTCTAAAATATGCCGTATTTCACCTAATAGCTTGTATATAAAATAACGCTACTTTTAAATCGTGTTTTTATTAGGCGACCGAATATGTTATTAAAATAGATATGGAATTAAAGCTTTATTTATGTACCTTTTATGTATAGGTGTCGTCGGCCGATTTATTACCTGCCTGGGCTCTTCGCGATGTGCCGCCCCACGGATCAGATAAATAAGGTTGGATTGGAAAGTTGGATGGGCAGGCGCGCCTCAAGTATGATTAGACAATCATATTTACCGAAGCACGCGTTCATACTTTTTATTTGCGTGTGGTTGTGTTTAACGTGCAGACTCTCGAAATGGTGTGAGACACAATTGCAACCCTGTAAGTGTGTTTTGTTTATTAGTGCGCGCAATTCGTGTATATGTGTTATTATTGCTTGTGTAGTGGAGTTGATGTGTGGGGGACAGGCGGCGACGCTGGTTTTTAAACAAAAGTGTAACTATTGCCAATCCAACCTTATTTACCTTATGCGTGTATCCGTGTGCCGCCCAGCGGTGATACCAGACATGCTAAACTAAAGCCTATTTTACATACTTTGATTTTTTTTGGGCTTACATTTTTTTTCGGCGTGCTTAATAAGTACGTATAGAATGTATTATGTGTAAATAAAAATCATAGCACTTTCACATTTGATAAATATGTGATTTTATAGTACATATACTTTGAAACAGCACGTTAAAAAACTACAAAAAATGTTAAGCAGGCGCCGGCTTCAGCTTACGAAATGTCCAGGCAGATCTACATCGACCGACGATATAGGTATTAGGTAGGCGACGTCCCAAATATAAAAAAAAACATATAATATTCCTAATCGTTATCAAAAAGTATTAAAATACTCTGTGGCCCTCACTATAACATAACACGGCCAATAAAAGAAAGTTATTGAACTACTTAGAACTGTATTGTGGATAATTTTTTTTCATGTATTAGGGCTCCATTACGCAAACGATTTTTCTCCCGAACTAACTGGTGTTTTTTTTAAAAAAAAATTTGATTAAAAATTTGAGTGCGTTTGACTATATCTCACCTGATGGCAAGTGACGATGTAGGTCGAGGATGGTGCACGCAAACTCAATTAATGCCTATTCACTCTCGCCTTGAAGATCCCCAAATTGTAGGAGTCGGGAAACACAGACGCAGACAAGGAGTAATTTAATTGTAATTAAACACCTCCCAAAATACAATTTCAATTACAAGTTCAATGCCTCTCTTTAATGCGCCGTGTTTATAACCTCGGAGGAATGTAATACACACTTCTGGGGAATCATGCTTTAAGTGATAGTCTTTGTTCATTGAAGATGTATTTTTTTATTATAATTTTAGTTTAGATATGGTTAGTGTGTTTAAATTATTTCTCTGTCGAAAAAAGACTGCTTAGGTGGTTCTGAAAATATAAGATTTTACAGAATTAGGAGGTTCGTTCAATATGGAAGGGCGGCCCATTAAAATAATTCTGAAGCCTGGCGATGATATATATTATAAATGCGAGTGCGTTTGTTTGTTTGTCCTTCTTTCACGTTGCAACGGTTCAACATGTTTTCTTTTTGCATAGAGATAGTTGACGCTATGGGAAGTGAGCAAGTGACATTGGATAGTTGGATACTTTTTATCACGTGAAAATTCGGGAAAATATTGTATTTTCTTTCACGTGGCAACGGAGCAACGGGTTGACGTGATGTTTTTGCAGAGATAGTTGAGGGAGTGGAAAGTGACATAGACTACTAATTGGCGATGCCCGGCATAATTAGTAAGGACCTGGAAAAACTTATTCCCATCCTGGCGAACCGCTTGCGGCTCGCACACCACACACCCTCAAAGATAGTCGTAAAAGGGATGTCCACGCGCACGAAGCCGTGGGCAAAAGCTACTTATATACGTCATAGCATAGCAAATAACGATGACTCATTATGTTGTAAAAATATTTTTTAGTTTATATGGAATAAAAAATGTACAGTTATTTCGATCTATAATAAATGTGGATGTATTGTGATGGAATAAAAGGCAAGTTTTAATAGATTATATTAATTGTGTTTTATTTTGATAACAGATGCATGATAAGCGATTTATTGAACTCAAGTTGGAAAACGTTTGGATTCATTAATAGCGTAGAAAAATCGGTTACCCTTTTTGTAGTAACGTAGTAACATGAAACTAATCACGAAGATTTAGATTTATTCGGAAACGGCGATATTGTTGAACGGATGTGGTAATGGCAACCTTATAAAGGCAAAACTGTCGAATCCGTTCCGACTGTTTCCGAATCGAACCCGAAGCGTTGAGAATCGGTGGGCAGTACGGGCAGCATGTGTCGCTCGTCGTGAGAAAGTAATGTTGCTGTCTCTCACGAGCTTGGCGTCAGAACGAGACGGCCGCTGTCGGGTGGTGGTTAAAACGGGTCAGTAGTAACCACAGATCTACAAGAAATTGTTAGAAAAAGATAGATAGTTACGCTATGGCAAGAGTGCGACGAAGACACTGATATTTGTCCTTATCTGCATGACCACTTTTTTGCTGGCCATTCGTCCAAATCTGGCAGTTTCTTAGCCAAACAATGTTTCTTTCAATGTTGCCAAACATATTTAAATTTTACCTACTAAAAATAGTATAATATGTTTGTAGGTTTCTATGTGATTTTAAAGAGTTATATTGAAAAATAAAGCTGTGCAAATGCTTTTCGAAAGCATTACTTAAATTTCATCAGATCTACTTCTAAGATTCTAGGTCGCGCTGATTATATTGAAATTTACCCTTACTTAATGGAAATAATATTAATGTGGTAACACAAACGGTTAAAGTGAGAGGCATAGTAGTGGCCACGCGATATAGAAATCTATTTGTAGGTAGATCTGTGATACCACTGCTGTTACTGTACATCTGTCACTCTCCCGTACGAGCGCCCATTGTCTGCAGACGAAATCTCAGTTGAGCCGTGGACATGGACTTCAGAAGTACCGTCGGAATATCGTGCACATGTGAGAGGAACTGAACAAATCAGTGCGGTGTGAGCGGCGGCGGCGACGTCGCCTTGTCTGCTTGCGTCTCCTCTACATCGCCTTCGCCCTCCGCTTCCCCTTCGTCCCCTTCCTCCCCCTCCGCGTCCCCCTCGGCCCCTTCCTCGCCCTCGCCAGCGGCTTCGTCTGCGTGCGTTTCGGCTTCAGTAGATTCAGCAGTGGGCGTCTCCGAGGGTTCGTCGACTGTCTCCTCTTTTGTTTCATGACGCTTCTGGAACGTGAAAGGTTACTTATTTTATTACCTTCCTACCTTTCGCGACATTAATAAGCGAGTTAGTGGAGCCAGAGCCAGAACGTATGAATGGATGGGATAAGCTGGCAGTGGAGTCGGACTTTAGGCGCCGAAGCCTTTTTAACCTTGTGGTTTTAGTTTTGGCGATGTGACTGAATATGCTGATTTGTGAAAGCCTGTAGACTTTCAACTTCAGAAACTTTCTTTGGAACTTGATCATCATCATCATCTTATTTTTCTTAGTCGGCTATCTGTAGCCATGAGGGACCAAACTCACGCATACTTATCATTCAGCTCTTTGTAGCCAGGAGGGACTAAACTCGTCGCAGCCACTGAACCATCACTAAGTTCACCATAAGGTACTTCAGATACCTGATGATCTTACCTTGCTCTTGCTTCACCTCCAGCTCGCCCTAACCAGCACGGAACAATCGCATACTTCTACCAGCGGATACTTATTCAATGAGAATGAGAGACATTTGCATTGGATAATTGAGTAATAGTGCTCTGATCATCATACCTTCTTCTTCTTCTTAGCCTTTGGTTTCGGCTTGACCTCCGGTACGCTGTAGCCCGGCGGGAACAGCCGCCTGCACTCCTCCTCTCCCACCACAGAGTCCTCGCTCACGTAGAGTGGCCCTAGGAGTAGAAGCTCCGTCGGGGGCCCCTCAGGGAACGTATCGTTGGGGTCCACCAAGCCTGGCTCGGCGGGGGCCACTGCAGCCATCACTATTATTGTCTCGCAGCTGTCGAAATAGCAGTAACAAGTAGTGTTAGTCTTATTGAAGGGAGATAGTCTTTAGTAATGTTCACCTTCATAGCCTACGTGACTAGGAGACAGAGTCTGTGATAATAAATCTATACTCGTATATATAAAAATGAATTCCTATTTCCCTTGGGTCATGGCATCACGCGTGAACAGCTGAACCGATTTCGCTAATTCTTTTTTTGTCGAGTTCGTTATTGTCAGGAGAAGGTTTTTATGTAGGGTAGGGTAGGGTAGTGTAGTTTAGTATTGGGTAGGGTAGGGAAGGGTAGGGTAGGGTAGTGTAGTGTGTAGTGTAGGGTAGGGTAGGGTAGGGGTAGTGTAGTGTAGTGTAGGGTAGGATAGGGTAGGGCAGGGTAGGGTAGAGTAGGGCAGAGTAGGGTAGAGTAGGGTAGAGTAGGGTAGGGTAGAGTAGGGTAGAGTAGGGTAGGGTAGAGTAGTGTAGTGTAGTGTAGGGTAGGGTGTGTTGTGTAGTGTAGTGTAATGTGGTACGAAGTTCGCCGGGACAGCTAGTGTTTAATAAGTGAAGTATATCTAAGCAGTGTCCTGTTGAATTATCTGTGGCCAGGTAGGTAAGGTATTTGCATTGTCTCTGATCACGTCTATAATCACTCACGTCTATATCTTACATTTTTGTCGAAAAATACGCTCTATAACTATTGTCATAAGTTTTCCTTTTGTATTGTCGAAGTATTTGTTAAAAAGTCACATGATTTATAGTTAGCCACAATAAAATAGTTACGTTTTCTGTAATTTTTAAGTCTCTAGTAGCCATACATAACTCAAAGATCATCATATCAGCAAAACACGTCTACTGCTGGGCAAGGCCCCCCCCCCCCACAGGATTTTCACAACTACATGTCCTGCACTGCGCGCGTCCAACGGCTTCCCGCGACCTTCAGCAACTCAAATATTTAATTTAGCTAAGTACTTACTAATCCTTCTCCGGTCTTTGCTCATACTGCTCAATAGTTTTGCACAGCAGTCTTGGCTCAGCCACATTAGCGTCTGCGAAGAATCCGTATCGGAGCACTCTGGGCGCTGCACGAGGGGCAGAAGCCGCAGCTAGTACTGCACGCCGTTGCCACCCGCCGAAGACCAATGCGACGTGGGGAGGTTCCGGTGGCGTTGGAGGAGGCACCACGGTGCTGACCATCTGCAGAACATAAGACTAGGTGTCAGAGGAACCATGAATAACTAGTAATATATAAATCAGGCACTAAAGCCAGAGCACAAGCGGTTGTGAGGGTCACGCGGGCCAAAGACAAATGGATAGTTCCTGAAAAAACAACCTAACCACTCCGGGAGTGGCGACAGATGTGAAAACCAACCAGGCACCTTAAAGTCTTGTAATTTGTACACCAATTGTTATTTTTTAAAATTCTTTCATAATCGTATCTTACAGTATCGTATCGTATGGTAACAGGGTAACGGTAAGGGTATCGCGAGTTCAATGGTTTAATGGCCAAGTATAATTTCTAGCACGTCGTCGTTAGTACTAATATATATACTGTGACGTCGTGGTCCGCTACATCAAAAGCCTTCGAAAGGTCACAGAAAACTACCGCTCCCTGTAATTTATGCTCTCGACCTCCCAGAATACAACGCAGTACCTCGCGTACTAGCATAGTTGTTGAGTGTTTGATGGTCATCTTATGATGGTTACCTTAGGAAATAGCAAGTCCAGCACGGCCGCCCTCTGGTGCCGGTCACACGGCACGTAGATCCCCGGTACGGTGTCGAGGCTCAGCTCCTGCGCTAGGGTCTTCTTGGGTGGATCTTCTGGCTCTACGCCGTCGCCGAATATTGCTCGGCGCGCTAGCTCTGTAATTTAGGTTAAACTTTGCTTTATAAAATTCGTCTTTAAATTACTTCAACCATGAACCGGTCGTCGTGGAAATCCTTGGGAAAGGTCTATGTCCAGCAGTGGACGTCCTTCAGCTGATATGATGATGGAGTTTCAAGGGCATTATAATAATAGCAACGAGGGGGAGCTTGAACTCGTGGACCTTCATTGTTGAATTGTCGGCGAGATTACTTTGGCAGAGTACACGTAACAATACAAGATTCGTGTTTCCAAAAATCACTCCTTTTACGGTATTGTTGCTGACAGACGGACGGACGGACAGCGGAAGCTTAGTAATTTTCTCACGATGACGCACTTTTTTTATTTCCATAAATTATCAATGTCCCCATCACGCTGTTCTTTTAGTATCTAGGTACTATACTTAACTGTGCCGATCTTACCGCCATCGCCATCCCATCCACTATTTCTTCTACTATGACCAAATCAAATCTTTTTTATTTAATAGGTTTATTATGGGTCCCCACAGGAGGTTTGAGTTTCCATACAAACATAGTTCCGCTTTAATACAAAAACTACATGCCGGATGGAATTCAACTTTGCGAATATATTGAGTTGATACATATCGATGATAATAATTAGTTTTCATCTTAGTAAATTAAACATAACTAAACGAAGGCTTAAATTAGTTTTGTAGTGAAAGTTTGAAACGGCTCTCATTTCTTTTCGTTTTATTTTAGTATATCGAAAACTAATTACAAACATCGATATGTGTCTACTCAATATATTTACAAAGTTTGGATTCAATCCGTTATGTAGTTTTTGTATTAAAGCGGAACTACGTTTGTAAGGAAACTCGAGCCTCCTGAGGTCCCGCACTGTTGTAAATGTCACTTAATTGAATACAATGTAAAAAAATAATTTATGAATTACAATTTGTTGGGTAAATTTTCCAAATGTCATTATCTTTTAAATAGTCTTTAGAACTTAATACATTTTTTACATGTTTTTAAACATATATTCTGGTAATTCACATAAGTACATCATACACATACATACATCATCATAGAAGTGTACACACTGCCCCACAAATGATTTTTTCACTTTACTAAGCCTTGCAAAAGTAATATCTAGGTTACTTCTTTTAATTCTCAGGTCACTGTTTGTCGAAAACAAATATCTATGTTTACGAACGTACATAATATTTTCGTAAATAAATTTACCGTATTAATTGAATAGGGGAGTCATTTGAGTTACTTTTTATGATCTGTCAAAACGAAATTTTGTTCTAAAAATGTTTGAAATACCCACAAGTGACGTCATAGATGTTAAGCGTCATTGACGAACTTATTTTGTGAATTTGATCAATTAAAAATTGAAGACGTGATAGAAAAACAAAACAAATAAGGTTTTTTGAAACTGCAAGAGGAGAGCAATTTAGGAAATCATATTTCAGATTTTATTTTTGATGCAGTCCGATCCCCTATTGAATGACTTCATTGCTACTTGACTTATGCCTTTAAATTTGACCTCCATTCAAGTAGGGCAGGGGGTAACCGTCTCGTAGACACCTATACCTATGACGCATCCTTCCCGATCGGGTTGTTTCTTCAGCAGCAGCGCCAGGGCAGGCCTCTCCGCCAGCGCGGCGGCCACGGCTTCCGACCCGAACTCCGGCGCCTCTACTGCGAGCTGTCTGATCATGTCCTTGTTTAGCAGGAGTGGGCACTTGTCTGCTATTATTACACCTGGAATGAAAGAGTGAAAAAGTAGGTACAAGGCGGCCTCCTTTCTGAAACAACTACTAAACTACCACTACCTGTAATTCCTTTCGATGTTTACTAAGGTTGTGTGTCAATGTCTGCTTCTAACCGTTTACCAAATAGTTCAGTTTTAGGGAGCGAACTTTCTTAACCAGCTCAAAGGACCATAAGTAATTATGTAAGTACCTACCTAGTGTCTTTTTTGGTTCTTTGAATCGACTGAAAGTATTATTTTTAAGCTATTGCATAGCTTTTATCACGGGCTTTGAGCGCGGCGACCGAATCAAGAAATTCCGTAACGAAAAAACCTACCACACCACACTCCGCCTAACATGTAGCTCGGCCGAGCGTGACGTAACGTTACCGCGTTCTAAAAAAACTTACAGTGCCATCTATTAGCGATTTGCGGTACTAATACTAAAAGGAGTTAGTCAATTTTACTGGTGTAACTTTTTTAGTGTTAAAAGTTGATAAAAAATGTTATGCAATAGCTTTACCGCGGCAGTCCCCGAGTGCCACACGTCTTTTTTTTAATTATGTGATTCAACAGCATCAGATAATTTCCATCAATAACAATCTATAAAGTGCGCTTCGTTCGCGCCACCGTGCGAGCGTTTCTCACCGCCGATCCTGTCGTTGCCTCGTTCCTGCATGAAATGAAAAACTAACCTTGTCGTTCCTTGAAATCTTCTGCACGTGCGGTAATCATAAGTGCAAAAAAAACGTCTATAAAATACTCCCCAAGTCACAGATGATAATAATAGTACAAGTACAGATGAAGAACTCGCAATGACGCTTTAAATAAATAGCATCTCTCGCTACGCGGTAATAAAGAACATTCTAGTTCGCAACCCAAGACGCTTTGCTCGCGCCTCCCAGCGAGCGATCTTTGTCACTTCACTTTCTGCCACTTCTTTTATTGTACCTACCCCTTGAACGACAAACTTACCGTGCGGCTCTATAGTATCAGACACCTTCCTTATGTTCTTCTGCGCGTGTGGCGTCATCAACGCAGGGCACACGTCCACGAAGTGCGCTTCGAGGCGCTTCGCTCGCGCCTCTCTGCGAGCGTTCCTTGCCGCTTCTCTCGCTGCCGCTTCTTTCGCCTCCTTCTCTTGATGGCGTTTCTCTTCTGCGTCTGCTACTTCCTGGGAATTAAGTAAGCATTCATTTAATGTTCGGTCTCCGCTGTAGTCCATGTATGGTAAGCTGTTTGGATTGTGAAAACTCTAAAGAATTTAAACATGTAATAGACTTTTCGATGAATTAGTGGATTGATTGATTGAACACACTTAATTGTACAACATATATAGGGTACAGTAGATACAGGATATCGCCCTTGACATCATCTCACCTGATAGTAAAGTGACAATGATGCTTTAGTCCGGTGGTTCCCGGCTAAGAATAGGACCATCCCATCTCTTCCAATGGGTGTCGTAAGAGGCGACTAAGGGACTTAAAACCGGAGGATGGGCAGCAGCGTCTTTCCGTGTATTGCAACACACCTGCAATCAAACTGCGATCGCCAACCCGCCTGCCAAGCGTGGCGATTACGGCAAAACCCCCCCCTATGAATTTCACACCCAGAAAACAGCTCCTAGTCCCCGGCGGCCCCGCTATTCCTGGCTCCGGTAGCAGTCATGGTAACGGCGGGGTAGGGGGTGCGAAGAATCCCCGGCAGATGCCAGGCTACCAAACCCAACGACTTACGGAACTGAGACATGGTCGCTTACTATGGGCCTCATAAGAAGGCTCAAGGTCACCCAAAGGGCAATGGAGCGTGCAATGCTCGGAGTTTCTCTGCGTGATCGAATCAGAAAGAACTAAAGTAACCGACATAGCTCACAGAATCGCTAAACTGAAGTGGCAGTGGGCAGGGCACATAGCTCGTAGAACAGATGGCCGATGGGGCAGTAAAGTTCTCGAGTGGCGACCGCGCACCGGAAAACGTAGCGTAGGCAGACCTCCCACGCGGTGGACCGATGACCTGGTGAGGGTCGCGGGAGGCCGATGGATGCGGGCAGCGCAGGACCGGTCGTCGTGGAAATCCTTGGGGGAGGCCTTTGTCCAGCAGTGGACGATTTGTGGCTGATATGATGATGATGATGATGCTTAAGATGGAAGCGGGCTTATCGAGATTCCCCAACGCAATAATGGGGAACTGGCTATCTTATCTTCAAGATGGAATACATCAATAGTGTTAACATTGATGCTTGGCGGCAAGACTAAGATAAGATGCCAGGCGGGCTAAGAAAATGCCCTATTACCGACCAAACCGAGTCTTTTAAGTTGACCCCACCGGGAATCGAACTCGCGACCATTATTGTTGGTTAATTTTGTGTATTTATATATTAAAATATTATTTCATACTTTTGAGTGAATTTCTTTTTGAAGTCGGTTTTAAGTTTCTTTAAACTGTTATTTAATTTTTTTAATTTTTAGTGATAATGCTATCTATCTAACAACGTTAAACCTAATCACCTACTCGCCAACAGCAATATCATCAAATCATAATGCATGTGTTTCATTATGTGATACACAGTCTTGTGAAGTCAAACCTTCCATCATCAGCTCACCTGAATAACCTGAAAGAATACAACTATCGGTCTATACGTTCCTACGTATAACATTTAAAAAAATATTCCCAAACTCCTAACCGTTAAGAAGTTGTACCTTCCATCATCAGCTCATCAACATGAGATGATGACTACCATAAACAAATACTTGAATAGCTTTAGAAAATGCATGAGACACGTAATAAAATGTGACAATGGGACCACCTCGGGATTATCCGTTTTCAAAGAAAAAAAGGATTGTTAAAATCGGTCCACAACTAAAGGAGAAGTCGGTGGAAATACATAAAATTATATAGTCGAACAAAAAACCTCCTCCTTTTTTGAAGTGGTTTAAAAAATATGGATTGAGCGGTGTGGTTACCTGTTCAGGTGGAGTGAGCTCATGGGGAGCTCTCTTTGGCCGTTCCAACTCTCCTTTTCTGACCAGCTCCTCATTCTTCAGCTCCAGTTCGATGGTGCGCGCGATGAGCGGCGCGTTGGCGCCGAAGATCACGTTCAGCAGCTGACCAGACTGGAGAGAGCCAGGGATTTAATTTGGGGGACAGGTAGAACTGGATACGGATAGAATGAACAGTTTCATCATTAGGATAATTGAGAGTCTGGCTTGGCTATGAAACGTTAGCCATTGTCACAGTATATATATTAGTACTAACGTACCATTGTACTAATATTATTGTATAAATACTATATTTAATTTGCCATTAGTGACAAAACGTAATAAAAACTTGGGTTTGTGTAGGTAGGCGGTACCATAATCTGATTTTTCCTGTAATAACGAATATCCGCGTGTAGTAGGCCATATATACAATTATAGTAACGTACAGAGTTTCACCACAATAGAACAACAATTTTTTTTTTATACTGACAACCCTAAAAATCAAGATAGGAAAAAACTGAAAATTTTGGAAAAACCTTAAAACTTTTAGGTAAAAGCTTTTCGGTGAAGGTCGCGGGAAGCCGCTGGAGGCGGGCAGCGCAGAACCGGTCGTCGTGGAAATCCTTGGGGAGGCCTATGTCCAGCAGGACGTCCTTCGGCTGATATGAGGATGGTGATGACAAGCTTTTAATATTGCATTGTCACGCTATATATATAGGGTGTAACAAATTTAGCTGAAACTATTTTATCTGTTGCTTCTACCCATGAAACTGAACAACTTTCCCCATGGAACCCATAGTCAAACCGCAAAAAAAAAATTGGCTCTCCCATACTAACTCGATCAGCTGCTCAGCCAACTAAGTATGGGAAGTTAATTTTATTTTTGAGATTTGAGCATACTCAAACCCATAGGTTTCATGGGGAAAGTTGTTCAGTTTCATGGGTAGAACCACCAGTTAAAATAGTTTCAGCTAATTTTGTTAGACCTTATATACAGAGTGTAACAATACGAGTATGGTGTAGGTCCCGTTAACTGGCGCTTCTACTCATCATACTAAACAACTTTTGTTCTAAAAGTTTGCTGAAATCGCAAAAAAACTTTGAACTCTTCATACAAAACGATCAGCTAGTCGACCAATTTTGCGCATTTTTGTATGGAGGGTTAAATTTATTTTTTTGAGAATTGTCTATGGGTTTCTTAGGGAAAGTTGTTCAGTACGATGAGTAGAACCCTCGGTTAACGCACCGTACACCAATTTTTTTACACACAGTATATGCATGCAAAATATCTGCTCAATCGAAAATTGGGAAGTGGATCAAATTTTACTTGCATGATTTCATTACAGACACCAGGACAGGTCAAACTAAATAAAAGCTTGTAAAATAACGGATGGAGAAGAATAACATAGCCCCAGCCCAAACTGTACCTACTCAAATCTATTCACTAGTTTTTAAGCGCTAGAGCACTGGACGAACGCAGATACACACATTTTTTAAAATGTTTCTCTGTTAGTGTACGACAATCAATCCCCATTAAAATAGCAACTTCGTTTTTTTTTGGCTATTACAACACCTTCTTCATCGACGCTCGCTCCTCATTCGATAGAAAGTAAAAAAAAAAGACGTGTGGCACTCTGGGACTGCCGCGGTAAAGCTATTGCATAGCATTTTTATAAACTTATGAATTTATAATTATTTATTTATTTTTTATTTATGCAGTATTTACCAGTACCTTATACTCGTAGTCCTTGGGGCGCGGGATGTTTATGTAATAAATTAAAACTAAGAAAGTTCATCATCATCATCATCCGCCATCATCAATAGCCACCATCAATCGCCATCATCAATCGCCTTCATCAATCGCCATCATCAATCGCCATCATCATCATGATGGATAGATATATGGCATTGTAAGTTTTTTAAAACTCATTTTTTTTTGGGGTGTCAGGTTTTATTTTCATTACGAAATTTTCTTGATTCGGTCCCCTCAAAGCCCGCGATAAAAGCTATACAATAGCTTAAAAAGTGCTCAAAACTACCAAAAGTCCCATTTTCTTTTTCGTAGGCAATACATACCAATAGTAAGGGTAGACCTAGAGTGTAAAAAAAGACGTGTGGCACTCGGGGACTGCCGCGGTAAAGCTATTGCATAGCATTTATATCAACTTATGAATTTATAATTATTTATTTATTTTTTATTTATGCAGTATTTACCAGTACCATATACGCCTTGGGGCGCGGGATGTTTATGTTATAAATTAACACTATGAAAGTTCATCATCATCATCATCCGCCATCATCAATAGCCACTATCAATCGCCATCATCAATCGCCTTCATCAATCGCCATCATCAATCGCCATCGCCATCATCATCATCATCATGATAGATAGATACATGGCACTGTAAGTTTTTTAAAACTCAATATATATTTTTTTGGGGTGTCAGGTTTTATTTTCGTTACGAAATTTCTTGATTCGGTCCCCTCAAAGCCCGCGATAAAAGCTATACAATAGCTTAAAAAGTGCTCGAAACTACCAAAAGTCCCATTTTCTTTTTTCTAGGCAATACATACCAATAGTAAGGGCAGACCTAGAGTGTAAACCCACAAAAACTTGGCATTAGCACACCCTGGACACTAGTGGACACTTCATACAACGGGCCAGAAATGACATTTCAAAAAACGAATGACGGAACAAACAAAATGGCGGCGAAATCCTATACGTTTGACAACCAAACTGTAACCAATCTGTATCAATCTGGGTGACGAGGGGGTGAGGTCGCATCTAGAGAGCGGCAGGGAGTGTCCATACTGTATGTTAGTACTAATATATATACTTTGGCATTAGCGTGATTCGATAGTAAGTTGGTATCGAAGTAGTTTGTCTATGCATGTAGTGGTGTTTTTTTCCCTCCATCGTCGGTAGTTTGGTCGATAGCTAGTTACATGTGGCGCTCCGTTCACATTCGTGCCACCCCACTATAACGCCATAAGAGTTAATAACTAGTTACATATCTACTGTAGGTAAAATAGTTACATAGAACTTCTGAATAGAAAAGAATACACAATCTTTTTTAGTACAAATTACTAAAAGACTGGGTTTTTATGTATATTCCAAAATAAACAGCTTAAAATTCTATTTTTGTAGATATTTAACAGCTTTACCTAGGCAGTTGTGTTTGATACGACTGTATCATCATTATAATCACATCGGCCTAAAGACGTCCGCTGCTGGAAAAAGGCCTCCAACAAGGATTTCCACAGTGACCGGTACTGGGCTGCCCGCATCCAATGGCTTATCCCGCGACCTTCACCAGGTCGTCGGTGGGAGGACTGCTTACGCTACGTCTTCCGGTGCGCGGTCGCCACTCGAGAACTTTATTACCCCAACGGAGAGTAGGTAGTGGTCTCTTCCACGAGGCACTCGTCTTACAGAGTACTAGGACAAGCGTCTTGGCAGCAAGACCTATCGTAGTTGGTCCTTGCCTTCGCCTTATGGTGTTGGCAGAAGTAGAGAGAGGCCCTCACTTTAAACCCAAAGGGTGTGTAAGTGGGGACGCTACATCAAAAACCTGGTAGTTTAGCGCATCTGGTAGATAAAAGAGAGGGCACGCCCCAACGGCTATCTCTTCTACGAGCTATGTTTCCCGCCTACTGCCACTTAAGTGAGTTTGTCTCCCGTGGTCCTATTACTGCTTGGAACTACTCTCCCGTGACTTTCAGACCGTTACCCTGGGTGGCGGATCACAGGACCACAGGTAACAAACTGTTAGTGCCAAGCATATCACGGGTAATGTTAGTGCCAAGCAGACCACGGGAAACAAACTGTTAGTGCCAAGCAGATCTCGGGAAACAAACTGTTAGTGCCAAGCAGACCTCGGGAAACAAACTGTTAGTGCTAAGCAGACCACGGGTAACAAACTGTTAGTGCCAAGCAGACCTCGGGAAACAAACTGTTAGTGCTAAGCAGACCACGGGTAACAAACTGTTAGTGCCAAGCAGACCACGGGTAACAAACTGTTAGTGCCAAGCAGACCACGGGTAACAAACTGTTAGAGCCAAGCAGATCACGGGTAACAAACTGTTAGAGCCAAGCAGACCACGGGTAACAAACTGTTAGAGCCAAGCAGACCACGGGAAACATACTGTTAGTGCCAAGCAGACCACAGGAAACAAACTGTTAGTGCCAAGCAGACCACGGGTAACAAACTGTTAGTGCTAAGCAGACCACGGGTAACAAACTGTTAGTGCCAAGAAGACCACGGGTAACAAACGCATAATGTAGTAGGCCATATAAAAATATAGTAACGTACAGAGTTTCACCAAAATTGCTAACTATGTCAGTTACCTTAGTTCTCCTATGGATGTCCCGTTTCTGATTGTTGTTGCTAATCACAAGATAGCACTCGTTGAGTCGTGTTAGATGCCTTATTGGCGGCTTGAGAAACTTCTCACAGTGGGGTTCGCCACTGTCCCTACAACCTGGCCCTCTCGCCCTCCGTGTGTGTAGTATGGCCTAACTAACCTTCACCAGTTTGTGAAGAGAGCCGTGCCCCAGCAGTGGGGACGTTTACGGGTGGTTAACACATAAATTGGAATAATATAAGCAGTTGCTACCCAACCTACCGCTATGAACATCCAAGTTGGCTCACTTCGCTTCCGGAATCTCTTCAGACACTCTATGGTGTCCGATTTAGCCTGCAATAAACGAGAGAGAACTGAGTGTTAGTTGTGATAGTTATGAAGTATGTGTTTCTACCATTAAAGACCAATTAATACTTCATTATTACCCGACTACGAAGTATTACTTAGCTTTCTATGGTTCCTAATGGCTATAAATAAACACAAACACAAAAGGAGATCATTAGTCAGGGTGGAGATAGTGGTAATTATTTCACTTACTCACATCAGCTCATATACGTCCCCATCGAGGGGCTCGAGCCTACCCTGTATTAGGGCCTTAGTCGACCACGCGGGCCCAGTGCGGGTTGGTCAACTTCATACACAACCTTCGAGTTTCTTCGCAGGCTTGTGCAGGTTTCCTCACGATGTTTTCCTTCACCGTAAGAGCGTCGGATATACGTAAATATGAGATCGAAATTCGAAAACACATTTGTACGTGGCAGGAATCGAACCACGACCTCCCGGATAGGACGCTCCTCGACGGTAATTATTTACATAACATTACTTTTATTATTTATTTAAAGTTAACAGGACACACAAATTACAAATTTTACAAAGTAAGGTCACACAAAGAGTATAGCTTATTTCTTAATAAATTTCTTCCAGCAGACCCGGAAGAAGTCCCAGTTACTAGCTGTGGTACCCGGATTATATGAGACTGTGATAGTTGGAATAAAAGAAATAACTTTAAAGTATATGAGGTAACTTGTTTTTATTGAATACGTATTTTAACTATGTACAATACTTTATTTTCATGGATGGCTTGCGCTTGGAGTGTTTTATTATAAGATTGTGTCGCAATTCTTGATTCTTCAAATCGTTCATTCCGTTGTTATTCGGTTTCTTTGCTTCTCACGGTATTAATTCTCGTTCGTTGGGAACGTACTCATTCTCTTCGACTGTTTCGTTTTTTCGCTGTTTTTTTTTATTTAGCCGTTTTACTTCAGAACTGGCAAGATCTCCTTCTCTTTTACGTTTAGGCATTGTATTTATATATAATAATCATCAATTAGTTTAAAAAACTAAAAAACACGTTTTTAGTAAACACGTTAAGTAGTTATCTTGGATGTCCGCCATGTTGGATTTAAGTCACGTGACTATTTTTTCGTATTCCTAACAGCAAACCCTTTCATTTGATACCCATATCATGGGGGTGCATTTCAAATAGCCTGTCCGCCATCTTGGACGTCCGCCATATTGGATTTAAGTCACGTGACCATTTTTTTTTCGTATTCCTGACAGCAAACCCTTTCATTTAATACCCATATCATGGGGGTGAATTTCAAACAGCCAGTCCGCCATCTTGGGGAGGCCGCCATATTGGATTTGTAATGACGTTTCTTAGCTAGTCATGTATTGCCATAAGAACTCGGAGAGTGTGCAAAATTTCATCCTAATCGAACACCGGCAAGTGGGTCAAATTAGGATTCCAAGATTTTCTTCATAGTTACAAGTGAAGCTAATAAAAGCGTGTTAAAAATGAATCTCTATTTCCCTTAGTCATCGCATCACGCGTGAACGGCTGGACCGATTTCGCTAATTCTTTTTTTGTAGAGTTCGTTATTGTCAGGAGAAGGTTCTTATGTAGGGTAGGGTAGTGTAGGGTAGGGTAGTGTAGTGTGAGGTAGAAAGGGTAGGAAGGGTAGGATAGGGTATTAGGGTAGGGTAGAGTATGGTAGGGTAGGGTAGTGTAGTGTAGTGTAGGGTAGGGTGTGTAGTGTAAGGTGGTACGAAGTTCGCCGGGATAACTAGTATAAAATATAAATCAAATCTTTTTATTCAGAAATACACTAAGTACACTTAAAACATTTCAAACATTATTTTCGATTTATATTTAGTAACTGAATCACTTCGAATGGTCCACAATGTTCCAGAACATTCCAAAACATTCGAGAGTGTTCTGAAATGTTCAACAATGTTGTTGTGGAAAGCTCTCGTATACTCTCAAATATTCAAGATTGTTGTAGAAATTTTTAGAAACTTCCAGCCCTTAATGTTTAAAAGCACGCCCTTTAGGTAAAAACGGAAACCTTCTTCATGGATGTCTTCAGCTACCACGCCATGTAGCTCCCTTGGTCGTACTTGGACTCGTTTGTGAGTTTTAGGGGCACGCACATTTCTTTTATAATATATAACATTATAATATAAATATGTAACAAAATTGGTGTAGGTGCCGATAACTGGGGCTTCTACTCAACTTTTGATCTACGACTTCGCTGAAATCGCAAAAAGAGTATCGGTGGCGTAATGGCTAGGGCCGCCGCCTCGTGTCCGGGAGGTCGTGGTTCCTGAACCTGCCACGTACCAATGTGATTTGAATTTAGATTTCTTTTGTACGTTTATCCGACGCTTTTATGGTGTAGGAAAACATCGTGAGGAAACCTGCACACGCCTGCGAAGAAACTTGCAGGTTGCGTGTGAAGTCGACCAACCCGCACTGGGCCCACGTGGTCCACTAAGGCCCGATCGCCCTAATTCAGGGTATGCTCGAGCCCCTCGGTGGGGACGTATATGAGCTGATATGAATGAATGAATGAATATTACAAAGATCCAAAAACCATCCTTGATTCATTTCATACATAAACAATAGAGGTGTAACAAAATTGGTGTAGGTTCCGTTAACTGGGGCTTCTACTTATCATACTCGACAACTTTCCCCGAGAGAAGCATAGTTGATACAAATAAATTAGCTTGTGGGCAAATTTTGTTAATTTTTGTATAGAACGCCATTAAAAAAATGACTATGCCCCAGGACATGATGGCCTCAGCATTGAGCATTTGCAAAACGCAGGGCCTCATTTACCCAGGGTGCTGGCCCTTCTGTTTGGTTTTTGTATAGGTCATTCTTACCTACCAGCAGACTTGACCAGAACCATTGTTGTACCGATCATAAAAAACAGAACGGGGGATATCTCGACCAGAACCAATTACAGACCAATATCCTTAGCAACAGTTATTGCAAAGGTGCTCGACGGTCTGCTTAATGCTGAGCTTGATAAATATATTAAACTTCATGACGCTCAGTTCGGGTTTCGACCAGGACTGTCTACAGAAAGCGCAATTCTCAGCCTTAAGCAGACTGTTGAGTACTATACACAAAAGAAAACACCTATCTATGCGTGCTTCCTAGATCTATCTAAGGCATTTGATTTGGTTAATTACAATATGCTTTGGAGCAAGCTGGAAAAAACTGAAATGCCCAGAGAGTTGATATGTCTCTTTAAATTTTGATATTCTGGTCAGATAAACTTTGTAAAGTGGGAGGATTCAATATCGGATGAATATGTGTTGCAATGTGGGGTAAGACAAGGTGGCTTAAGCTCTCCAAAATTGTTTAACTTATATGTCAATGCCCTGATCGAGGAGCTCAGCAGCATGCATGTCGGATGTCATATAGATGATGTTTGCATAAACAACATTAGCTATGCAGACGATATGGTGCTGCTGAGCCCTTCGATTGGTGGATTGAAACAATTGTTAAGTGTATGTGAAAATTATGCTGCACAACACGGCCTTAGGTATAACGAAACAAAAAGTGAGCTACTGATTTTTAAGGCAGGCAACAAGTGTCCATATCATGTTCCCCCTGTGTTACTAAATGGAACACCTTTAAAAAGAGTTTCTGCTTTCAAATATCTGGGCCACTTGGTTAACGAATGTTTGAATGATGATGCTGATACAGATCGAGAGCGTAGGGCCCTTTCGACCAGAGCTAATATGATAGCACACAGGTTCCGTAGATGTACAGCTCAGGTAAAGATAACATTGTTTAGAGCTTACTGTACATCTCTATATACTTGTAGCCTGTGGGCTGTGTATTCGCGAAGGACGATCGGCGCCCTGCGCGTCCAATATAATAATGCGTTCAGGGCGCTGTTGGGGCTGCCGCGCTGGTGCAGTGCGTCGGGGATGTTTGCGGACGCGCAGGTAGACGGCTTCCAAGCCGTGATTCGCAAACGGTGCGCTGCGGCGCTCAGCAGGCTGCGTTGCAGCACCAACAGCATCTTGGCTGTCTTGGAAACTAGGCTGGATGGGGGTATTGTGAGGGGCTGACTTGGGATGCACTCAGCGGTTGCTAACTACACTCGCTGAGTGGATTGCTTGCCCAGTGGCTCAAATACATTTAATTTACCTACCTAAACTAACAATAGATACTAAGTTTTGTGTTACTAACCAAATATGGACTCTGTCTGAAATAAAAGAATTTTATTTATTTATTTTTATATGTCCCGCAGGAAAAATTGTTCAGTATGATGAGTAGAAGTCGAGTTAACGGGTTCTACACCAATTTTGTTACAGCCTGTATAGATGTTAAACACACACACTGAGCAAATAAATAAAAACCGGCCAAGTGCGACTCGGGGTCACACAAACAGGGTTCCGCACCCAAACTTTAACTACCAACAGAACAAGACCTCTCAGTACATTCTAGGCAACAAAGATGCATGAAATATATTTGAGTGTTATTATTTACTTTTTATGTTTTTTTCGTTGTGGAAATCCTTGGGGGAGTTCTATGTCCAGCAGTGGACGTCCTTCGGCTGATATGATGATGATGATGATGATGTTTATGAGAGAACTACAGTGTAATTTGCTGAATACTGATTTTGAAAAAGTACTGCCAGACTTAGCTCCACCTTTGATCTCATATATTTTTAGGGAATACTCACGAGACTGACTGTTTTTGATGGGATATTATTCCCACCCAGTTGCCCTTCAATTTTCTTACTGTGCAGATAACATCTAAACTGATGAGCAGAGTTATCCCCGGTGGTGATGATGCTCACCACGGCTAGATGCAGGTTATCGCCTCCAAGTTCCACCTTGATTTTCTTCAGGTTGCCCACCATGCCGAGGCAGGGCCCGCACCACTCCGAGTACACGTCCACCACTGCCAACCACCAACATAAATGGTTAAAACAATAACAAAAAGACTTGTACCTTTATTCCAGGTTCGTTTTGAAATTTTTGCATGATACATAATTATTTCTTCATTATTATTAACTTCTGTGTATATTTTTTTATTGAAAATTATTTTGGAAATTAGGGTTTTGTTTCATGATTAAGATAAAAAGCAAATGTTGCGATATGACCAACGTACAGGGTGTACTATAATTGGTATAGGTCCCATTAACTGGGGCTTTCACTCATCATACTGAACAACTTTCCCGAAGGAACCCATAGTCAATTCTCAAAAAAAAAAATTGGATCCTCCATACTAAAAAGAAGCGTCGGTGGCTCAACCGGTAACGATTCAGCCCTCCTAACCAGAGGTGACGGGTTCAAATCCGGACGGCCAATGTACCAATGAGTTTTTCGAAACTTACGTACATATACTCACCGATTGCTTTAACGGTGAAGGTTAACATCGTGAAGAAACTTGCACACACCTGCGAAGAAACCGAAGGTTGTGTGTGAAGTCGACCAACCCGCACTGGCCCGCGTGGTCGACTAAGGCCCGATCGCCCTAATTTAGGGAAGGCTCGGGCCCCTGGGTGGGGACGTATATGAGCTGATATGATAATGATGATGATACTAAAAAGCATAAACTGGTCGATCAGCTGATCGATTTGTATGAAGAGTAAAAATATTTTTTTGCGATTTCAGCTAAGTCGTAAAACAAAAGCTGTTTAGTATGATGAGTAGAAGCCGTAGTTAACGGGACCTACACCAATTTTGTTACACCCTGTATATACTGTGATATGAGCTATCGTTCTTCCATCGGAAAAGTCGCGGCCCATTAACATCTTCTACTTTTTAGCAAATTTTTAAAACCGATAAATTTCTTCTCTGCCTACCTAGGTATCTACGATAAATCTTATCTGCGAGGCCTTTGTCCAGCAGTGGACGTCTTTCGGCTGATGTGATATACATAGGTAAAACAAAAACTTGTACTTAAACCGCCTCCTTGGCGTAATGGTTAGTCTATTCGCTTCACACTTGGAGGTCTCAGATTCGATTCCCGGCGAGGTCTAACTTTATAAGACTCGGTTTGGTTGGTGGAAGGGCATTCTCTAAGCCCGCCTGGCTAGCTACCGCACTATCTTATCTAAGTCTTGCCGCCAAACATCAATGTTGACAGCATTGATGAGGTCCGGCATGAAGATAAGATAGCCAGTTCCCCATTGCGTTGGGGAATCTTTGTAAGCCCTCTTCCATCTTCGGCATCCTCGTCACTTACCATCAGGTGGGGTGATGTCAAGGCACAGATGAGATACTAGTTACTTCGGTCACAGCTTCGGTCAAGGACTTATCAATTAAGGACAAAAAAACATCTAAGAAGGTTTTTTTATAATTTATTTTTTTGTATTGTCAAGATTCAAGATTCAAGGTATTTATTCAAAATTCAAAATAGGTGCAAATTACACTCTTTCTGATAGTCATAAATTAATTAAAACATAATTTTATTTGTGAAAAACCAAGAAATAAACAATCATTAGTCAGAAATAAACCAGATTATGTCATTAGAACATGAAAACAATATGACACGAAAAGTTATACACACAATTATTGAATGTCATTGAAACCTTTGACAAGAGTAGGCCAGCTCACACGGACAGCGCCCGGTCACGAGTATAACGCGAGAGTCAGCCATCGCTCCCATCAACCATATTAGAGGGAAAGGAACGACCCGGCTTGTGAGTAATTAGCAAAGAAATAAAATAAATAAAATAAAAGTTTCATGTTTTAAAGTTTTTGGTTGGAAATGTCAATAACTTTTAAAAATGTCATAAGGTAGGTGCCTTACGAACGAATCCTGATTTAAAAACTTTGGTATCTTATTTCATCCAAATGGAACGCGGATATGTAATTAAAGTCAAGTGCAAAACCGTATTTACAAAAACGTTTCCCGTATGAACTTAAAATTATTACTTCTCGAAAATGGATGGGCCGATTCTAATGAAACTTAACGCTCATAAGCAAGTCACGAAATCTTAGTTTGTAGATAGATTACATTTTAGAAATACTTTATTTTAAAGAAAAGCTAATTTTAGGATTACTATGAAAACCTTAAATCAATTTTATTTAGTGAAAAAAGTATTTTTTTTAAATGTAATCTATCCACAAACTAGAAATCTAGTTACTTGCTGTGTATAAAGTTTCAATAGTCCATTTTCAAGGAATAGTAATTTTAAGTTTGTATGGGAAACTGTTTAGTGTATACGCACTTAAAATACTTACCCAACAATCCATCTCTCTGCAGGAACTTGTTCCACTCGTCATCCGTGTTGAGTTCCGCTTGCAGCTGCACCTGGGCAGCCTTCTTGCCTTGGCCCGCGGCGGCGGCGGCCGCGGCGGCGTTAGCGACCGCCGACGTCAGCATCGCGGGCGCGAGTGACGCCGCCGCCGCCGGTGGCGTTGTGGACAAGCAGACCATGAGCGGTGCCAAGCGTGTGCCGGCCGAGACAATGGCGATGGCTTGCGGTGACGGAGTAGAGAGGAGCGCGGAGGAAGCGCGCGGCGGATGGAAAAGCAGTGCCAAGCGAGTGTTGAATGACGGCATCGAAATGACAGCGAAATGGTGGCAGTTTAGGAGTAGGATAATATGGGATATATTTGGTGGGTAGACAGGTCGTATGTGGGCAAGACTCGTATCGTAGTTGTAATGCGTGAAGGTAAGAAGTTCTTACCCAGTATTGAACGAGATAGTCCCTGCGACACTTTAAGCGTAACACGTAAAAGTGCCGTTTTGGAACAAAACTATTACGCTTTATGAGGCGCTTTATGTACATAAAGTCATGCCCGCTCTGATAAAATAAAATTATTCATTATAGCAATTAATTGAAAGACAACTTTGAATGTTGTTCCAATCGCAAGTCTTCTATTTAAAAGAGTCATATTTGAGAGAGTTTGTCATGCACCTGCCCGTGTCTAGATACAGGAAGGAACCTGCATCACTCAACCTGCAGTCTCTTCTGAAGGTACCTGCTATCTACCTACCTAAGCACTTTATCAATATCTGTCGCACTTCCTACAAGAGATTTAATATTCCTCGCACATGATGTTCTACAGTGCACAGCCGATATTTTTGATAATAAGGACATAACTTGTTCGATTTGTAATCACATTTTCCACTATAAATGCGGCGGAATAAGGGAAGCTGCTTTCAGAAATATGAAACCTGACGCGAAAACCAAATGGGCGTGCCATGGTTGTCGTTCCACTACAAACATAACGAGAGTTAATTCACCATCTACTCCGAATCTAGAAATAAAATATCCATCCACCACTGGCGCGAACATCTCGGGCACGGGCACCTCGTCCGTCGAAAGCGATGCACTGAATACACAATCGTTATCTAGCCCGTCTCAGAGAACCGGTTGCTCAAACTGCAATGATCTTAAATCTTTTTTTCAAACACAAATGGATAGATTATGCGACAAACAGACACAGAACTTTAACGATTTTATGTCAGAAATGATTGCCTGCATTAATAAACAGGATAACAAAATTGACAATTTGACAAAAATGTTTTCCGAAATCAAATTAAATTATGACTCGGTCATGGTTCAAATTGAGAAAATTAATACTTTGGAGTCATCGGTGGAGTTTCTTTCCTCTGATCATGATCGATTACTGTACACCATCAGTGAATTACAGAACAAAATCACTTCGGTTGAAAATGAGAGAACAATTTTGAACTGCAAAATAGCGGATTTGGAGAATCTTAAAAGTGCCATGAACGACGTAGAACAAAGATCCAGGTTATACAACCTTGAGATTTATGGCATTCCTGAACGGAAAAATGAAAATTTAATAACAATTTTACTAAGTATTTCTGATTTTCTGGGGATCTCACTTAAGGAAGATGATGTGGAATACATCTCGCGCATTCCGGCCCGAGTCAGCACTGCTGGTCTGCCTAAGACGGTTCTGGTAAAATTTAAGTCTATGACTGTCAAGGATTTAGTTTTAAGCGGAGCAAGAAAGCATCGCGGTCTTTCAACAACCGACCTTGGGATTACGGGAAATAAGAAAACAATCTACATTAATGAACACCTGACGTCTACAAACAAGAGTCTTCTCAAAGCTGCCAGAGCCAAATGCAAAGACCTGGGGTTTCGTTACATTTGGACAAGGAATGCCAAAATCTATGTTCGGAGTCACGACAAGCAACCAGCTATCCGTATTCACAGTCTTCAGCAGCTGGACACTATTGGCAGGCATTCCAGCGACAATCAGGCGCAGCAATAACAATTTTGTCACTTATAATTTACATTTATATAGTTACTCAGCGCTCATTATCGAGACGTATATATGTTCAAGCGATCTAGTTATTGTACGAAGTCATGTTGTTTCGTTTCAAATTTATTGGGTTCAGCGCATTTTACTGATACTTTAATCTCACATTCACACTTTCAAATCGTTTACACACATAAAACAAGCACACACATAAGTCATAACACACGTCACAATATTATTTCATTTACACTGAGGGGCATTGATTGTCTTGTTTTGTCACGAAGACTAACCAGTTTTAATCAACAGCTTTTTCTCTTAAGTCTAAAATGGGCCTAATAATTTATCTGCAAAACTCAAGAAGCATTCGTGGCAAAACTCTGGAATTTAGGCAAGGCTTACTCTCAAACGATTTTGACGTTATAGCAGTATGTGAGACATGGCTGCTGGATTCAGTTAGTGATAGTGAAGTAAGCGATAGCCGCTACGACGTTCACCGACACGACTGGCCTGTCGTGGGACCCCTACACGCGCGCGGCGGCGGGCGAGTGCGATCCGTCGGCGGCGGCGTGATGCTGTTGACGCGGCGCGAGCTCACGGCCCGCGCGCTGCCTGCACCTGCTAATTGCTCTTATGAAATAATACTTATAAATATAGTAAACAACTACGTTCCACTCGTAATTTAAATATTATTTGCGCTTACATACCTGGATATGGCGCTGCACATGATGCTCATATTAATCACTTAACTTGCTATTTAAAGGAGCACCTTTTTCGTTTTTCAAACCAGGAATTTATTTTTTTGGGTGATTTTAATTTACGTGATGTAGTATGGAAAAGGATCCAGAACAACTCTTTTTTATCGTATTTTGGCGTCACAAACCAGTCCCAACTGTCATTCTTAGATTCACTGTCGCTTCTAGGTATGAATCAGTACAATAATGTTGTTAATGGTAATGACCGTCACCTAG
Organism: Coleophora flavipennella; assembly: GCA_947284805.1. NCBI lineage: Eukaryota > Metazoa > Arthropoda > Insecta > Lepidoptera > Coleophoridae > Coleophora > Coleophora flavipennella. The sequence goes on along the minus strand of OX369263.1, from coordinate 17,288,688 downwards.
ACTTGATCTTTTGTAATTTGGAGGTATTGGTTCAGCGTTGTAATTGTCCTATCACTCGAGAAGACATGCCTCACCATCCGGCGCTTGAGCTCCATATCCCAAATTTATCTATTACAACACTTAAAGATTGTAAAAGAAAAATATTTAATTTCAATAAAGCTGATTATTTAGTTATTTCCACACGTTTAATTTCTATTAATTGGGAGGTGGAGTTGGGGCGTGGATCCGTTGACGAGGCTGTGGCATTTTTCCTTGATAAGCTTAACTCGATTATAGAGGAAGTGGTTCCTAGTTTTATTAAACATAATGATAAATATCCTTCATGGTATTCTAGAGCTCTGATAAAGATCACTAGGGAGAAATCAAAATACCACAATCGTTGGAAAAGATATAAAAATCCATTAGATTATGATACTTTCTCATTGCTACGGCGCCGACAAAAGATGGTTCAAGAACAATGCTGGCAGGAGTACATCAGAAGGTGTGAGGATTCTATAGTATCTGATCCCAGGAGCTTCTGGAGGTATTCTAAATCACTACGCAAAGATAATGGTATAACAGCACGTATGCGGTCAGGGCCTATTGAAGTATGTGGGGGTTCTCAGGTATGCGGTATGATTTCCGACTATTTCAATTCTGTTTATTTTAATTCAAGTCTTTCTCACTCTAGTCCTATGTATAAACCTAGCGATAATTTCATAAATACACTGAAATCAATTGAAATTTCTGGTGACATTGGTTTAAAATATATCCGTAAAATTAATAGAAACAAGGGCACCGGTAGCGATGGTATTCCTCCAGTTTTTATCAAGTCGAGTGGGGAAGCTATGGTTGAACCATTGTGCATAATATTTCAACGCTCAATATCTGACGGGGTGTCTCCTACCAAATGGAAAGAAGCTTATATCACACCGGTGCACAAAAGTGGCTCTAAACTTCGTGTCGAAAATTATCGGCCGGTCTCTATATTGTCTGCATTTAGTAAATTGTTCGAGTCTATTGTGTTTGATCAGCTCTATCCCATTGCTAATTTATATATATCATTATCACAGCATGGATTTATGCGTAGACGCTCCACGAATCAAACCTGGCTGTTTTTACCGACTTTGTTGCGTTTACCATGGACAAGGGCCTACAGGTGGATGTCGTGTACACTGATTATTCTAAATGTTTCGACTGAATTAATCATGATGTATTGCTTTCTAAGCTAATGATGATCGGTGTGCACGGCAACCTCCTCAGATGGTTTGAATCCTACTTACGAAACCGGCATCAGGCAGTGCGTGTTGGCACACACTGTTCCAACTTTTCTGTTATCCCATCAGGGGTTCCACAGGGTTCACTTCTTGGACCTTTACTTTTTAATATATATATTCACGATATAGTTACGTGTTTTGAGAGATCTAACGTTTTTATGTATGCCGACGACAAGAAAATCTGTTTAGCCATTAGGGATGAGACTGATTGTGACAACCTGCAAAAGGATCTTGACAGGCTCTCGCAGTTTTGCGCGCTTTATTTCCTAAATCTTAATGTAAACAAATGCCAAGTCATAACTTTTACAAGAAAGTGTAATGTTATTAAATTTGACTATAAGTTGAATAACATAATCATTCCTCGGGTCACCGAGACAAAAGATCTAGGAATGCTAGGTTTTATTTAAGGAATTCCAAGCCTTTTAAAAATATTAACACGTTGAAACTATTATACTTCGCTTATGTGCGGAGTACGATTGAGTATGCCTCGCAGATTTGGTCTCCATCTTATGTCACATACATTAAACAAATTGAAACTGTTCAACGTAGATTTGTCAAAAAGTTGAATTGGGTATCTAAGACAACGCACTTGGATTATAAAACTAGTCTCTCAAAATATAACTTACTCTCTTTGGAGAACAGACGCATAGTGGCTGACATCAGGTTCCTTTACGACATCATCAGTGGCTTCCTGGACTGTCCGGACCTGAGAAGCCGCGTTGGTTTGCGAGCGGGTACCATCCTTCACGCGCCACACTCACTGCTTGTTTGCTGGCCAGGCTCACACGAACTACACTCGTAATTCAGTTTTGCATAGACTTGTGGAAACCTATGACGAACTGTTTAGTGACGTTGACATATTCTTCCTCCAACGTAACCAATTCATGAATTTAATTTTTACACGACTTCGTACAAACACCCTTGACACACACACACAATATTTACACATTCCTTAAACACACTACACACATACCGTATAACACTTTGCGCTGCCCGTTTCATGCTTAATGTTTTCTTTCTTTTATTGTACTTTTTTTTTGTTATATAATTTTTGGTTTATTAATGTTAATTTCTATTACATGTACTGTTACATTATTTGTGTTTAAGCCTACATCGTCCATTTTTAAATTTTAATTAGTTGAATTTCTTAATTTGCTTTCTAAAATGTAAAACCAACAGTTGTAATATTTAATTGTAATAAGCTGTGAAATTTGCAAAAAATAAATAAATAAATAAATAATTCAGTAAAAAGGAAACACGCTTAAGATTTTTCTTATTATTAAGATGCGCTAATATTCATCATCATCATCATATCAGCCGGAAATCGTCCACTGCTGGACAAAGGCCTCCCCCAAGGATTTCCACGACGACCGGTCCTGCGCTGCCCGCATCCATCCGCTTCTCGCGATCTTCACCAGGTCGTCGGTCCACCGCATGGGAGGCCTGCCTACGCTACGTTTTCCGGTGCTCGGTCGCCACTCGAGAACTTTACTGCCCTATCGGCCATCTGTTCTACGAGCTATGTGCCCTGCCCACTGCCACTTCAGTTTAGCGACTTTGTGAGCTATGTCGGTTACTTTAGTTCTCCTGCGGATCTCCTCGTTTCTGATTCGATCACGCACAGAAACTCCGAGCATAGCACGCTCCATTGCCCTTTGGGTGACCTTGAGCCTTCTTATGAGACCCATAGTAAGCGACCAACCGTAAGTCATCACTGGCAACACACACTGATCAAAGACCTTAGTCTTGAGACACTGCGGTATTTGGGACGTAAAGATATTGCGAAGCTTCCCGAACGCTGCCCAGCCGAGTTGGATTCGTCGATTGATCTCTTTCTTGAAGTTGGACCTGCCTAGCTGGACTGTTTGTCCCAGGTATACATATTCGTCAACAACTTCCAGTCTAGAGTCTCCAACCTTTAGAGGGGTGGGTGCGACATGGACATTTAACATTATTTTCGTCTTGTCTATGTTCATTTTAAGACCCACTTGTTTGAAGACTTTACTAAGGCCATCGAGCATTGTGCTTAGGTCTTCCATAGTCTCAGCCATGACCACGATATCATCAGCGAATCGGGAGGTGGGATATGTACTCGCCGTTGATATTGATGCCGAGTCCACCCCAGTTCAGAAGCTTAAAAACATCTTCCAGGGCGGCGGTGAACAGTTTGGGAGATATAACGTCTCCCTGTCTCACCCCTCGCTGCAACTGGATAGGTTTCGAGTACTGGTCCTGGAGCCGAACCGACATGGTGGCGTTTTCATACAAACACTTCAGCACCTCGATGTATCGATGGTCAATTTGGCACCGCTGGAGAGACTGTAGCACAGCCCAGGTTTCGACTGAATTAAAGGCCTGCTCATAGTCCACAAATGACAAGCATAGAGGCTGATTGTACTCTTCGGCCTTCTGTATAATCTGCCGCAGCGTATGTGTGTGGGCTATGGTATTAAAGTCTTTTCGGAAACCGGCTTGTTCGGGAGGCTGGAAGTCATCAAATCTGCGTGCGAGACGATTCGTTTTGACTCTCGAAAACAGCTTGTAGACATGGCTCAGAAGTGAGATGTGTCTGTAGTTCTTCAGCAGGGTGTTGTCACCCTTTTTGAAGAAAAGCACGACTACACTTCCGTGCCATGCCTTAGGCGTTTTCCCTCGAGTATAACGGAATTAAATATTTTCTGAAGAGCTTTTAGTACCGGTGATCCACCTGCTTTCAGAAGTTCAGCCGTAATTCCATCATCACCCGGTGCCTTGTTGTTCTTGAGCTGTTTGAGAGCTATTCTGATCTCGTACAGGCTGACGTCCGGGATATCTTCGGTATAGTATCGGGTAAGTCTGGCTCTTGGGTCTTCAGCCAGATCGCTGACAGGCAAACGTGTGGTCTTGTACAATTGTCCATAGAACTTCTCAACTTCTTCCAGCAACTCAGTCTTAGGCGATATGGTCCTGCCATCCTCAGTCTTCAGCTTGATCAGTTGGCTTTGTCCAACAGACAGATCTCTCGCGAACACTTTTGAGCCTTTGTTGTGCTCAATCGCCTCTTTAATACAATTTGTATTATATTGGCGTAAATCGCGAGTCAGGGACTTAGAGATCTGCCTGTTTAGTTGCCGATACTGAGAAGCGTCTTCAGAGGACTGCAAAATCAATCTGCGTCTTTCTTCCATGAGTTTGCTGGTGAAGTCTGAGATTTTTTTGGTTCTGTAAGAACGGCGAGTTTTAAAAATCTTAGACACGACCGTTTGGACAATTTCCACGAACCTGTCTTTATAATCGTCCACACTCTCGCAGTCTAATAGGCATTCGAAACGATTGTGCAACTCGAGCTGATAGCTCTCGGGGTTTTGGAGCTGGATGGGCGCTGGTCGGAGCGTAGACTTCATCAGTCGACATCTTTCTAGCTTGGTCTTTAGATTCAATGTGCCTCTGGGCTCTGACCATCCGGTGATCGCTTCCTGTTTTGAAATTGATCACGGAGACATCATTGAATATTTGCCTCCTTGTCGACAAGATGAAGTCTATCTCGTTCTTCGTTACGCCATTGGGATGCAACCATGTCCAAGGACATGGTTACATCCCAAGAAGAACAAGAAGGAGTTCATCATAAATAGGCTCTCCTTCTTCATAAAGTAGGCCAGCATCTGGCCACGTGCAAATAATATAATATTCAAAGATAAATAGAATGCAATTGGGAGTGTTTTGTGATTTATTTAAGGCTAAGATTGTGTTGAACACCAAACATTACTTATGAAATTAAAGCATTATGGTGTAGAGGACGGGGCTCTTAGTCTTTTGATATTCTCTTAGTATTTTAAAAGACAACAGAACACAAAAATTACAAGTGAATGGCACGAACTCATCTGGATCTATGGCGAAAATGGGTGTGCCCCAAGGTTTCATATTAGGCCCTTTTCTTTTCCTTGTTTACGTAAACGATTTGCCTTTTATGGTGCAACATCTGTCAAATATTGTGTTGTTTGCGGATGATATATCTCTTATTTTTAAAGTGAATTGACGAAGTAAATAACACTCTTTTAAAGATACTGAACTGGTTCACTGTGAACAACTTATTATTAAATGCTAAAATTTATAAAATTTGTTTCCTAAATGTAAAAAAGGTCAATAATAGTGTAATATTAGACAGTAATAAATTAGAATTTGTAAATACTACGGTGTTCCTTGGTATAACTTGGGATGTTTCACTTCAATGGGGATCACACACTGAAACTTTAGCGGGAAGGTTTAGTTCAGCTACTTATGCCGTTAAGAAAATAGACAGTTAACGGATGTGGGTACTGCGAGACTAGTGTATTTAAGTTACTTCAATAGTATAATGTCTTATGGCATCTTACTGTGAGGGCATGCGGCTGATATAGAAACTATTTTCATCCTGCAGAAACGAGCTATCCGCGCAATATATCAGATGTGATCAAGTGCGTCGTTACAGAATAAGTTCGAAGAAATCAATATTTTAACTGTTGCTAGTCAATTTATATATGAAAATATCATGTACGTTCGTAAGAATTTGCATTTATTTCCTAAAAACAGTGACAGGTATAATTTGAATTTCAGAAATGTAAATAAAATAGATATAGCCTTTTCGAGACTGAGTAAGGTTAAAAAGTCATTTGTGGGGCAATGTATAAGATTCTACAATAAAATTCCAGAAAATGTAACTATACTTTGTCAGAGAATAAATTCTCATGTCAAAAAATGCTTGTGTTCTAGAGGGTATTATAAAATAATAGATTATGTAAATGACAAAGATATATATGTTGATTCTATAACAAATACCATTTACCAAGTTAAAAATAAACATTCAAACTTTAAAACACATATGCAAATAGTATACATAAATAATACAATAAAATAATTAATATGGCTATCATACAAAATGGATATTAGGGGACACTTTTAAACCGTTGCTCCATAGTTTTGAAAATTTTGGTTTTTTAGTTTCTTACCTATTTAAAATGGCTTACTACACCCCTTAGATTTAGAATCTTGTCTAAAGAATGGAAATAAATGTGAAATCCGAATTTTCCTGAACAGCGGGAGAATTTTCAAATCTACCCCAACCTGGGGCAGGTTTGAACAGGCATGGGGCAGTTTTGAAAAAAAAAGGAATAGAACAGAAAAAAAAACAAATTATCTAGCTCTAATAGAGACAAATCAAATCATTTATTGTCTATAATGACTGAATTATGACGGACTCTGGCAGGAGGAGGTTGAGAAAAGACGTGTTGTTCGTTTCAAGATTTAAGTATATTCTGATTAAAATGTTAAAAAAGGAATAATGAAAACTTGCAAGCTAAGCATTGCTTAATAACTAAATTCGTCAGTGTGATGGGTCAATCCGGGCGTTGATCCAAATGCACTTCCGATCGGTACTACCTAAAACCTCGATCTTATACTAATTACTATTTTATAATTTATGTACCTACATACTACATGACGTTACTACACATAAAATTGGTACTTTCAGTTTTATTAGGAAGATGTAGTTTCGTTATCCTTAAAATTAAAAAAGTACTATTAAATAAACAAAAATAGCAAAAACAAACAAAATATCTTTTACAAATAACAGGTAAGCATAGTCCTTGACAACTGTAAGCTCACCCTAACCTAAACAAAGAAAAATTAAATTAAAAAAAATATCATACAAGCAGTTTGTGATGTGCCAGCAACATGGATTGGTGGTGTTAGCTTCGCTAAAATATCAGACATGACTACAATTCTTTTTCAGGAAAAAAGAACTTATTCATCCCTCCTTTCTTCTTCAAGAACACAACAATAAAGCCTCCTTGATCATCGCTTTATATGACTTTTCCTACGAAAGCCAATATCAAAACTGCCCGGTCTGTTGTGTTCAAATCTGCCCCAACCGCCACAGCAAATAATAAAATATTTAAAAAATATTACTTGCAGCTTTACAACTTAAGAACCCTTCGAAAACTACACAAATTTAACATAGGATAAAAGCAAAAGCACTTACCTAAGTCCAAAAGTTTCACTTTAAAAAGCTTACAATATTTCTTGAAATTTTTTACTTACGCACACCAAAAATAAAAGTATGTTTTTGGCCAAAGAGTAACAAAGTGCAAGGGAAAGCTGTCAGTGTTGCTGTAAAAATAATCAAGTTCTACCAATATCCCGAAATGATTGCACTGTCAAAATTCGTTTGTTCAAAACTACCCCCGTTCAAAGCGGTACCCTCTCCCCAAACTTTAGATATATATCATAAATATCTGATATTTTGATATTTATAATAAATATCGTATATTTTCAAACCCTGCTTTAGATTATATCTTTGTGAAGACAAATATGAATTAAGCGCATAGTTGACACCAATGAATGGGTCATCTTTTCCAAGGAGGTTTTAATGCTTACAATAATTTTATCCCAAGCCACAGGTTTTTCACAAAAATTCTCCTTCAGTAGTCAATAATCGTTACAGAAGATTCTATATCTTTGGTTATTATATTTTTTTATTTGCTAGAAATGTCTTGTTTCTCAGACCTACAAATAAAAAAAGTGGCAATGTAAAAGCACGAGTGCGGTAAAATAATTTTTTCGCACAGTAAACTAGCGTATAAAGTACCACTTTTCGAGCAACTGTATTGAAAAATATTTTTTTCAATATAGTTGTTAAACATGGCGTACTTTCAGAGGCTATAATTATGATTCGAAAATTCAATCTTTTGCAGGCATCTTTCTTTTACGCGGTCGATACTTTCTTTTACGAGCTCTATCATTACTTTTGCTTTTTAGTTTTAAATTAATAAGTCAATTTAAAAAGTTAAGCAGCAAGGAGTTTTCATACATAGAAAAAAATCGGATAGATTTTATACGAGAATAAATTAATGACACCGTACGTCTTAGCATTGAATTAAACAAATTCTTTTAAATAGTAAATTCTTTTAAATGGTTGTTTATTAAATTAATTACTAGTTTTAATTTAATTATTCTTACATCAACATTTGTCAGAAATCGAATAGGCTGTATACGCGTACGAGCCCGTTGCCTAGTTTCGTTGTAAAAAAATATCCAGTTGCAAAAACGCGCCATTTTCTGAAAATTTTAATTTGTTGTGTGTTAAATGATAATTGATAAATAAACGTATTTAATTTTTTGATTTGTTTTTTACTATTTTCCGCCACGGCTGTGTAGGTCATTGCAAACTCGTGACATTAACAAGCCCGAGCCGAAAACGAGAGCTAGTTTACAATAACCTTCTTTCCACCCTTCTATCACAATGTAGGTACTATTGACATATTAATTTATTTTTAGTTTTGGGTCATAAATTTACATCTGTATACTAAATTTCGTTACTGTAGGTGTAATAGTGCCACAAAAAAATGAGTGTGACGTACGGACAGACAGCCCTACAGATTGGATGCACGTGACGAAATTGTTAGGGTTCCGTTTTTTCCTACTTTATCTCTGGAACCCTAAAACATCTCTAATCGTTTTCAAACATCAAAATATTTAGCAAGTAACCTACTATAATTGTTGCGTAATTTAAAACGAGACAACCTGTTATCCAGTCTGTTTAATCATAGTTTATGAAGATAACAAAACTCATCTAGCATACTGCGAATGAGTGTCATTTGTTTGAATAGCTGCCCCGCTACAGGGCGGACCGCAATGAGTGTCGCCGGCAAAGTGGTGATAGTGACGGGAGCGAGCTCCGGCATCGGCGCTGCCATCGCCGTCAAGTTCTGCGAGGAAGGCGCCCACGTGTGCCTGGTGGGCAGGAACCAGGACAAGCTGCAGGCGGTGCTCGGGAGGTGCCGCACGACTAGCGGGCAGCCCCACGTCATAGTCGCTGACGTCACCAAGGAAAACGACGCCAAAAGGATTGTAGAGGAAACTATAACTCGCTTCGGAAAGATTGACGTGCTCGTCAACAACGCTGGGATCCTTGGAAATGCAAGTATATTGGATGTTAACTTAATGAAAATGCATGACAAAATAATGGCTGTCAGCTTTAGATCTGTGGTGCACATGACCAATCTCTGTGCCAAATATTTGGTGGAAACCAAAGGCAACATCATCAACATTTCGAGCGTGGCATCAACCATGGTTGCGAATTTCTTTATCTACGCCGCGTCAAAAGCTGCTTTGGACCATTTCTCGAGATGCGTGGCTCTGGAGCTGGCCCCTAAAGGAGTACGAGTGAACACTATTAACCCTGGCCCCGTGAAAACTGACATCGTGGAGAATATGCAGTTGAATGATGAAGAAAAGACCGCTATGTGGCGTTTGCTGAAGAAGTCGTCAGCGCTAAACCGGATCGGCGATCCTGAGGAGATCGCTGAACTAGTGGCGTTCGTCGCCGGCGACAAAGGCAGGAGCATCACTGGCTCGTCTTTAGTCTCTGACAACGGCTGCTTGTTAATAGGATTTCAGGGATAGATCATTAAGTTAATCAACATATCCGCCGAGTTTGTATTTACAATATAACAACCAACAACAAGTTTTAATGATTATACCTACTTTATGCGTTTCTTTGCACCTTATTGAATTCATATCTACCTACCCACATTTTATTATTTTAAAGCGATTTAAAGCAAGCTTACTTTGTTATTCTTAAAGAAGGGAAGAGACTGGTTACCTCCAAAACAGGGAATCCTAGTGTTGGGACCAGGGTGACTAATCACCAGAGGTACCAGAGGCCAGCACATCAAGCTAAACACTTTGGACTCTGTACCGTTCTTATGCCGAATGCGTATGGTTCAGAATCGCACCACGAGTGTCCAGCTTGATTTGTACGTTATAAGTTTGTTTTTGGTACAACTACTCAAAGGTTGACTGAAAGAGATCCCTTTTTGGGATAGGTCCGCCTTTGTACACATTTCTGTTTCCTCGCTGTACAATAAAGAGTACAACAAACAGCCCATTTTACCGCAATAAAAACTTCGCGGCTACACGTTATTCGTATTGTGGTTTTGATAAGATTTATACGTTTGATACCCCTGTATGTATGAGTTGAGTTAGTATTCTTTCTTATGTTATATGAGGTGTTAAAGTATGAAATTGCCGATTGGATAAAAAGTTTAAAGAAGAAAATGAATACTAAGAAAATAGTTATTAGCGCCAGTTCGAATAAAATCTAAAGAGGAATTGACGTTTTACGTCTTCTTTTTTAAAGCCGGTTAAACAAAATTTATTCTTAAAATAGCATTAGACTCCGACTAGATTAGAAATTAACCCCATTTAACCTGATTTTATTTATTATTATTTTTTACAGTGGACCAAATTTAGATGTGCAATTGGATTAATCAAAAAATCATAATTTTCCAAACAAAATGTTGTATTACCAACTGTAAATATAATTTTGTTTCTTAAAATAAATATTTATTTTTTGAAAAGACTTCGGTACCCTTAAAGCGATAAGTCCGCCCTTGCATATCATTTTGTGTTCTGCTAGTTAATAAGTTTTTGTAATTTTTGTATATTTAAAGTAAGTAAAAGTAAAAAATGTTTATTTGCAGAAAGAACACTACATTTTTTTTTAACAATAACCCCACACTAGGCAACTTGCCTGTATCGTGGTAGTTGATTTAGTACGATTTCCAGATTACAAAGAATGCGGCTGATTTATGCGGTTAAACATGGTAAAGTAAATTCTACGACACGTAACAAAAGGAAACAAGTTAAATTCAGTATAAAAGCTTAAATTAAACACAATAATATTAATAAAATAGATTGGGCAAAATATCATGCATAAAATTTTGTTTTAATGACTAAATAATTAATTGAGTATCTCTGCAGAAATATGTGAGCATGATTGCGTGTTTGTATGTGTGTGTGTATGTGTTGTGTGAGTGTATGTGTTGTGTGAGTGTATGTGTTGTGTGTGTGTGTGTTGTGAGTGTGTGTGTTTTAGCGGTGTGCAATAAAGTATATTTATCTTATCTTTATCTTACCCTACTTTGCGCGAGTCCGACTCGCACTTGGCCGGTTTTAATTTTAAAGCGCTAGAGTTAGCGCAGCAGTTGCTTCGTTACTAATGTCATATTTGGGAAAACCCCGCATAAGATTTCGTTAATTCAAGAAATTTAACTAGTCTGAAAAATTGGCCTACTTAGAAAACGCCTTTGTTCCATTCAGTGGTACACAGCTCAGAGGATTGGAACATTCAACTCAATATCCTGTGAATATGTCAAGCGTCTACCTGTTGCCGTTATTAATATTTTATTTATTTATATATTTACTGTACACACACAGTTGAGTTAAACAGTTGCTTACAAACTAAATGTACAAATGGCATGAATAACTCTGTAAGAGTTTTCTTCCTACATACCATAGGCGATGAGAAATGAGATGTGAGGGTTGAATGGCGTGTACACAGATAATTACACAATATATAACAGAGATAATGTATACCTAATATATACCTAATATAAATATAATATGGAATACATAATATATACCTTTATACTTATAAATAATACATAAACCTACGTAATTAGGAAAGATTATTAGTAATTTTATGTTACACAAATAAATATAATATAACTAAACAGAAAGGTAATGTTCTTTTACTCTTCTTTTGAAGACATTCAGTGATGGGCTATCACAGACGTAATGTGGGAGGGAGCTCCACAGTCTCACTGCATGTACAGTGAAGGAGCTGCCGTAGCAAGAGGACGAGTGGGTCGGAACTTTTAGAACAAGGGATTTCGCTGTACGGAATGGCTGATCTCTGGGCACCAAAAACTCAAAACGCTCACGCATATAGGGAGGGGAAGAGGAGTTAAAAATACAATTATAGAGGGTGGACAGGATGTGAACATCCCTTCGACGGCGAATTGGAAGTCATTTCAGCTTAGATCTGTATGCAGATACGTGATCGAACTTGCGCAATCCGTAGATAAAGCGAATGCATAAGTTCTGAAGACGCTCCAATTTGTTGACTAATACCTCAGTTGCGTCGAGGAAACACACGTCGGCGTAGTCAATAATAGGCAGAAGTAACGATTGAGCGAGCAAAATTTTTGTTTCTAATGGTAGATATTTTTGTAGGCGTTTGAGGGATCGGTACGAGTAATGGATTTTCCTACTGACCTCATTTACATGGCTACTCCAAGAAAGGTTACTGTCAAAGATGACGCCCAGATTCTTTGCAGTATCTGTGAATGGAATACAAACCCCATTGTATATCACAGGCTGAAGTGAAGTAGGATCTACCAGCTTTCTCATATATGTGCCACCTATTAGAAGAGTCTGTGACTTAGATGGGTTTACTAGAAGACCAAACGACTGAGCCCAGTTATTAATTTTGTCAAGATCGGCGTTAATTAGATTAATAGCTTCATTTATCTCGCTGATAGTAAAGTGACGATACAACTGCAGATCGTCAGCGTAAAGATGGTAACTGGATGAGATGATACTTGTTAAAGAGTTAATAAAAACAGAGAAAAGTAGTGGAGAAAGCACACCGCCTTGAGGAACTCCCACCGTTAGGTCACACCAATTAGACAATGAGTCGCTAGAAAGAACGCACTGGGTTCGACCCTTTAAATACGAACTAAACCAGGTGATGGCCTCAGGGGAAACATTAAGTGAAGAGAGGATTTTAAAGAGAATATCGGGATCCACAGAATTGAAAGCGCTGCTAAAGTCAAGCAATACCAAAGCCGTTAATTGTTTATTATCTTTGGCAAAACGTATATCTTTAGAAACTTTGAGAAGTGCAGAAACAGTACTATGGCCTGGACGAAAGCCGGATTGAAATTGACTTAGCAGGCTATTATGGTATAAATAGGTGGAAAGTTGTCTATTCACAATACTTTCGAGTGCTTTTGACAGGAAAGGAAGGATGGAAATGGGTCGAAATTGGGTAGGAGAAGATGGGTTAGATATTTTTGGGAGAGGGATAACATTAGCTTTTTTCCAGACGGTAGGGAAGCTACCAGAAGATAGAGAGAAATTATAAATATGCGTTAGAATGGGCAGTATTTCATCTAATATTAAATAAAACATCTTAGAACTTAACTCATCTACACCTACTGCTTTGGATGAAATGGAGAGGATAGATTTTTTTACTTCAGAAGAGGCTACCTCCTGGAAAGAAAAAGGGACACCGTTTGGAAGTGGAAGGTTTGACAAAGATTGCAGAGTTGCCGATTTGACTTGATCATCTAAAACAACTGGCGGTTTAGAAAAATGTGTATTTAGGACATTCAAGTCAAACATAAATGAGGAATCACTAGGTGCTTTGCCCACCCCAAGCGTTTTAAGGAACTTCCATAGATGTGCAGGATCACATTGCTCAATGGAGCCGTGAATGTGCCGACCAAAGATAATTATAGTTCCTAAAGGAATAGATCGGCCACCTTCTTGCTCCCTTGCGTTTATCGATTGCAGTACTTTTTAGCGACACTAGATGTCGCCAAAAGTCTCAAATCATCAAAATGACATGCATTTATCAAGTTTTGGGCCACTCTTGAACTCTTTGAGAGTAGACAGGTCACAAACTTAGGATTATTGTAGTACCAAATACTTACGATAGATGGGGTTGATACAACTTTGATAAGTTTCATGTTAGATGGCGCTGAACTTCAAATAACAAACGCTTGTTTGTATATTTTATTTGCGAATTTGGTGCGAGTGGTGATTGATAGGTTAACTCACGTGTCGTTGTGAAATAATTATTTATTCTATCTGCTATTTCTAACGAGGAATACAACCAACAAATACTATGCCAAGTAGAAGCAGTTATAAAAACTGCAAGAACTATAATTATCTTTGCATTAGAAAATAGGTTTGGATCGGGGGGCGGGGGGGGGGGGGGGCACCGAATAGATACCTATTAAATCAAAAAACATCGATTTATTGTACAAACTGAACAGTACAATTAGGTAGCAATAAACATTAAACAAATGAAAACGGCCAAGTGCATGTCGGGCTACAGGCAGTATGGGGTTCCGTAATTGCCTGTTACAATGTTATAATCAGGTATGTTATAATCAGAGACAAACTATACTTATCTTGGTTATAATTTAAAATGCACCTAGGCTTATCGCCATTAAGTCATTTTCTGTTTGGTTGGGCTGCACATATGTAAAAGGGCTACAAAAATAAATTTCTTATGTAAGTACATTTTAAAAGTAAAGTTGGTCGTCTATTACTCGTTAACTTGTAGTTCATTAGCTGTGTTTTCTTTTAACTTCGTTTTAATGTGCTATCATTTGTGATTTTTACAGATTTTTAGCATTTACGGTTTAGTCTGTAGAGGGTGTTAACAAAAATAAGCACATTAAAGCTTAATATTTCACAAACGGAACCCTGAATCGAAAAATTGTTTGAACGCATCATTAATCTGGGATCTGGCTATCTTATCTTCCAGTCTGAACACGTCAATGCTGTCAACACTGATGTTTGGCGGCAAGACTTAGATAAGATAGTGGTAGCTAGCCAGGCGGGCTTAGAAAATGCCCTACCACCACCACAACCGACTCTTACAAAGTTGACCCCCCCCGCCCCCGGGAATCGAACCCGCGACCAAAGTATATAAGCGTTGGTGGCTCAACCGGTAACGAATCGGTCCATCTAACCAGAGGTACCGGGTTCAAATCTGGCGGACGGCCAATGTACCAATGAGTTTTTCAAAAAAACTTACGTACATATACTTACCGATTGCTTTAACGGTGAAGGAAAACATCGTGAGGAAACCTGCACACGCCTGCGAAGAAACTCGAAGGTTGTGTGTGAAGTCGACCAACCCGCGCTGGGCCCGCGTGGTCGACTAAGGCCTAATCGCCCTGATTCAGGGTAGGCTCGAGCCCCTCGGTGGGGACGTATATGAGCTGATATAATATAATATAACTAACGTACAGTATGGACAGTCCCTGCCGCTCTCTAAAGTCGACCTCACCCCCCCGTCACGCAGATTGGCTGTAGATTGGTTACCAACGTAAAGGATGAGCTACGCTGTGATTTCGTTTGGGAATTATTAAATCCAAATTTAGTAAACTGTTCATTTAGCTGATGTTTTAGTTCACATAATGATAAATGCAATAAAAAAAGCTTTTACAGATATCCTTTGGATAAAAAGCAACACAAAAAGCCAGTTCATTATTTTATTTCGTATTTTATCAGTATCTGGAGAAAACGCATTAACCTTGCTTTTTTTGTGAAGATTCTTAAATACAAAGCATATGATTATTTGATAATGTAGAAATAAAACCGGTCAAGTGCGAGTCTGACTTGCACACGTACAATTCCGTACCATCGTAAAATATATAAAACCGCCTCCGTAGCTCAGAGGCAAAGTTCACTGACTTTACACAGGAGGTCGCGGGTTCGATTCCCGGCGGGGTCAATTGTAAGACTCGGTTTGGTTGGTGGTAGGGCATTTTCTAAGCCCGCCTGGCTAGCTACCTCCATCTTATCTAATTCTTGCCGCCAAATATCAATGTTGATATCATTGGTGTGTTCCGGCATAAAAATAAGATAGCCAGTTCCCCATTACGTTGGGGAATCTTGGCAAGCCCGCTTCCATCTTCGGCAACATCGTCACTTACCACCAGGTGAGATGTTGTCAAGGGTTTACCAATTGTGAATAAAAAAATTTAAAAAATTCGCATTCCAAAAAATATTGACTGTTATTGTAGGTACCTAACCTACCTTTACGTAATTTTTTAAGTTTATCACCTTATATTTTTTAATCCACAGTTGATAATAATATTCATGTTCGGCGCAAGACTTAGACAAGATGGTGGTTGGTAGCTAGCCAGGCGGGCTATAAAAATGCCCCACCACCAACCAAACCGAGTCTTACAAAGTTGACCCCTCCGGGAATCGAACCCGCGACTTTTTGGTGTGAAGCGAATGGACTAACCATTGATTTTTACCGCCTCCGTGGCGTAATGGTAAGTCCATTCGCTTCACACCAGGAGGTCGCGTGTTTGATTTCCGGAGGAGTCAACTTTAAAGGATTCAGTCGATTATCACGGCTAAGTAGGCTTTCTTAGTTTAAGAGTGATAGTGGACTTACTTAAGACGTGCAGTTATATTTGTAAACAGTTCAACTCCTTACAAAATGTCTAAATCTGAACTACAAAATTAACTTAGTTTTTTTTTTAATTTTAATTTTTTTATCACTAAGGAACCCTACTTTGTTCATGATCCGTCACGCACTTAGCCAGTTTTGTTAGATCTGTTTTTTAATATTTTTTTATTACCTACATACCTAGCACATACATAGACTTCCACCATCTTCCACTTAGCACGGTTCGGCTACACAATAATAAATCACGATCGATTCGGTCACTTACGGCCACTTCCTCTAATGGCCACTATCCAAATTCCTAGTTCGCCCACAACCTTGAACGACCACTTCTTTTTTTGTACATTTCCTTGTTCGTCCACTTCTTTCTTCATACATTTCCTTGAATGACCACTTCTAAACTGTAAATGAGCGAGCGATATTAGGTTCGGTCAGGTTTGATTGATTATACAGTCAAAGAGCCTCGCGAGCGAGGCTCCCTCCCCATGGGTAGCAGAAAAAGGCGAGTTAAAAAGGTGACAAGTTAGGAAAGTGACAATTTAGAAAAAAGACAAGTTTAAGAAAATGACGAAGTCGAACTGAAAGCACGAGGCCTTTCTAGTGTTATGGTCGTTCGAGCGACATGGACGTTCAGGGATGTGGGCATGCCAGGTATGTGGCCGTGCGAGGAAAGTGGCCCTAAGTGACCGGATCCATCACGATTACCTACCTACCTATCTCGCTCGAGGTATTTATTTTAATCGCGAGAGCCCGTCCGAGTGGGTCGCTAGGCGTAGGTATATTTTGCGGTAGGTATAGGCAGGTATACGCGAGTGACGGAGCACTGACATTACTATCGTTACAGAGCCATCTACCAGATTGTCTCTAGTATGACGTATGTAGACGGCTCGCAACTTGTTCGTTGAATTTCCACCTTTATCTCTAGAGGGCGCTATGAAACTGAACCAGCGTTGAAGCGCCCTCTTAAGATTTTTTATGACAAACCTATTGCCGTCGTAACACCGTAGCGCCATCTTGTTTTATCGGACTTTTTGGGAAGTACTAAACTTACTATGGCGTTGTAAGTCTCGTGCCGACGCTTGGCATCTCTGCACATCCGATTACAACGATTACGCAGTTTTTTGTAAGTGGAGAGGTTTTTATCGATAGGATTTTTCTTATATCTGCGTTTAGCCTTATCGCGCTTCGACATAGCTGATTTTATAGCCTCAGTTAACCAAGGAGCCGGAGGTCGCTTAACTTTAACTTTTTTGATAGGTGCATGCACATCAAATAGTCTTGTGAAAATGGAGTTGAAATGACAAATTTTTTCATCAATGCTTAAGGAATCGACTACAGGCGACCAATCAATAGCAACAGCATCTTCCCTCAGCCGATCGAGATCGATATTTTTAAAACTACGTAAGAACATATACTGAGGCTTGACTTTCTCGGGTTTTATTTTATAAGTGATGTAAATCAAGTCATGATATGAAAAAGATGCAGGAAGCTGGCCATGAGTTACAACAAGGGAGGGATTGGATACTATGATAAGATCAAGAAGAGATGGAATAGAATGAGGAGCTTGATGAGTGGCTGAAAGGGGAAGGATATGTAGATTAACATCATAATATCAAGCAAAAACGAGCAAAAAATCACGTTAGTTGTATGGGAGCCCCCTTGAATATTTATTTTGTTCTGTTTTTTTAGTATTTGTTGTTACAGCGGCAACAGAAATACATAATCTTTGAAAAATTCAACTGTCTAGCTATCACGGTTCATGAGATACAGCCTGGTGACAGACGGACGGACGGACAGACGGATAGCGAAGCCTCAGTAATGAGGTCCTGTTTTCACTCTTTAGGCACGGAACCCTAAACTCACGTATTATACTTACATACTAACTCCGCAATACCATAAGTAGTGTCACCATAACTTTTTTTTCAATAAAAAATGACATTGAACTTCAAAAACTGAATCGACAATTTCATACTTAAACCCTATTATATTATCGTTGAGCTTAACTAGATAGCAACTGCTACTACTATTGTTATGCTGACATCAGTATTCGTGTTCGCGTCTTTGTCTTATTCGCCCAAATACGACGATGTGAAGTGGCTCTATTCGTCTATATTTGCCTATTTTCACGAACAAGGCGAATACGCGAATACACGAACACCCGTATTCGCTTGCTTGTCGGTTTTTTGCAACATATCAAAGGATTGCTAATATGCCGAATATGTTCGTTTGCCGTCCACACATCGGTGCACAACAGCGGCGGACGTGTTCACTTTATTTACAGCTCGATCGCGCCAAAATAGATTGGACAAATGACCTTGTCATGCGATTTTTGGAAAACTATCAAATGCATCCCTGCAAATGGGACCCGCAACATGCATCTTATAAAAACAGAAACGTCTCCTCCATGGTCTTTTAACCTCTTTGATTTTATGTACGCATAGCATGTACGGGAGTAATCTGTGGTACGGGTGATTAGTACAATGGAAATAATAAGCTGCGGCTGCAGTCAACACGTCCATCTTTGCGTTCGATACTATAGCAAAAATATTGGTATATTCGCTGTTCACGAACGATGTGCAGACGGTGTTTTCTTGTTAATCGGTCTTCAACACTAATATACCGAACAAAGCCGAAAAAAAACGTGAACACCGAATAGTGATGTTTCATGAATGTAATGTTACAACTATACATATGGAATCATCATCATCATATCAGCCGAAGGACGTCCACTATCCCTCTCCCTTTCCCCCTCCGCCTCACCCATCAATAATTTCCACGACGACTGGTTCTGCGCTGCCCGCATCCAGCGGCTTCCCGCGATCTTCACCAGTTCATCGAGTGGGAGCCGTGCCTACGCTACGTTTTCCGGTGCGCGGTTGCCACTCGAGAACTTTACTACCGCAACGGCCATCTGTTCTACGAGCTATGTGCACATGGAATGCATACATGGAAATTTGGAAATTCGTAATATTAGCATTGTTTTACCTATTTTATGTTATTTACGGTAATTATTTGTCTGTGAATTTTCCAACAACAAAATAAATAAATAAAAATAACATAAATGTAAATACATACTCTTAAATCGTTTGTGTTTTAGTATGAAAAATAAAAATGTAAACGGATTGTATTTAAAACTTGCATAAGCAAATAAAACCTCTAATTTAAAAGTGCAGACAATGGCTTCTCAAAACACACAGCCGTCCGCTCGATACCTGTCCATTAAATTAATGCGTTGTTGGATGTTTACCTCGATTCAGTGTCTTTTAATGTTACACGCTTTTAATTACTGTCTCTACTTTCGAGCGACGTACTAATTAGTAATCTGTGGCGACGTCGCGACGGAGGTGTGAAGAAGGTATTGTGATAGCGAAAAAAGCGAAGTTAAAATTTGATAGCGATCGATTGTTTTACTTAAGTAGACTCAAAAAACAAAAAAATAAAAAATGTGTGTGTATGTGTCTGTACGTCCGTCCGGTGCTCTAGTTCCCAAACTACTGGATGAATTTGGGTACAGTAATATTATTTTTACACCTCCAAGCGTTTTTCCCTATATCTTGATTTTTTTAGGGTTGTCACCATATTAAAATCACATTATTTGTTTACTCAAAAATGGCTCCAACGATTTTGATGAAACTCGGTATGTTTCATTTGCATTTCATTAATTTATCGTTTGCAGTCATGTACAAAAATAAGGTCTTATAAATGTAACTATAGCATTGTACATGAGCCCTGCTAGGGCATGGCAAACAGGATATGTGAATTGTAATAATGTACAGAAATATGAGAGAGACCAGAAGATAGTTACGAGGTAAATATAATTGATTGATTGATTGACTGAATTGTCAATACTTTATGGCACAACATAAGAGGAAAAAATGTATATTATGCAACTAGTGAATAAAAGACGGATTTAAAGCGAGGGCCATAGATTAATCACGAGCAAGTGAGGGGTTCTAATGACTGAATCACGACCGCAGGGAGTGATACATGATTCAAGCATTAGAACCCTGAGCGACGCGTGTGATTCATGACCCTCGATATAAATCCATTTTATTCAAAAGTTGCATACTATACTTTATACCATGACTCCGAGAAAAAGAAACATTTTAGCGAAAATAGACATTAATGAAGAAAAAAGTAATGTTAAATTAATTAAATGATTATTAAATATAGAACAATTACTAAAATAAAGAGTAATTTTCTTTGTGTTCCTACAACTTAAAGTATTAAAAAAGCGCCAATTTACTAATGAAATGACGGGTCATCACCCGTGGTACGGTTGGGTTGTCCGGTTAACCGGACTATAGAAAAATCATTTTTTCCATGGTTCTGTTAATATATTTATCTGTGGTATGCTCCGGTTATTAAGAAAAAAACATGTTAAGAATAAATGAGCGAGCGATGTTAGGTTCGGTCAGGTTTGATTGATTTAACAGTCAAAGAGCCTCCCCACCCTGGGTACCAAAATACTTCGCAGCAGAAGAAATTATCGGAAGATGACCCCTGGTAATTTGCGAAACAGAATCTGGTCATCTGCGTATCAACAATCTTCCGAGTTCCTGTTGACCGGACCATGGAAAAAAAATATTACCCATGGACCGGTCAACTGTACCACGGAAAATTTGTTTTCCGTGGTTCGGTTGGCCGGACAACCCAACCGTACCACGGGTGATGACCGGACAGCAAAGAACCACAAATCAGTTTTTATTCTAATGCAAAACTTCTTTTCGAAAATATCGAACAATCAAATCTCGAAGAATTATTTGCACAAGGAGCTTGTATGTCAAATATTCTTTGGATTAGCAGTTTGTATCGAGTATTTTTTGCGCAAGGAGGTTCTATAGCTGAGATGCGAGGTCGAATATATTGGTGTGTTCTAAATTCAAACATCAAATTAGTGATTAAAAGAGCTTTTTATTTACTGTTTTCAGTGAATAAAATAAGCTTTTTAGACGAGCAATGGTATAAAAGATACAATGATTGTGGAAGTTGTAGAATAATAATTATTTAATATCGTTATTATTTTCGTTAGAAAAAATATAATTTTACTTCAATGTTTTATCGTCTATAAATTCTTTTATGCTATAGTAACACTTAGATATTAATAGGTTTTTTAGATTGTTGTAAAATGTTTTAGTATTTCCTTCCGATTTTAAAGTTTTTTGGAGTTTTACACTACGATTGACCTATATTAAGGGCTGGTTTTGTAGATTTCCAATATTGGTGTAGGCTCTACTAACAGGTGATGTCGACGCGTACTACTACAGTATTCATATTTGCTTAAATCTTTTAAATTCAAAACTGTAACATAGCTAACGATATTAAGTAAGTAGGTATATATTAGGGAGCGGGAGGATATTTAAATAAAAAAAAGACGTGTGGCACTCGGGGACTGCCGCGGTAAAGCTATTGCATCGCATTTTTTATCAACTTTTAACACTAAGAAAGTTACACCAGTAAAATTGACTAAGTCCTTTTAGTACCGCAAATCGCTAGGCACTATAAGTTTTTTTTAGAACGCGGTCACTTTACGTCACGCTTGGCCGAGCCAGTAAAATTGACTGTCCTTTTAGTACCGCAAATCGCTAATAGATGGCACTGTAAGTTTTTTTAAAACGCGGTAATGTTAGATTTTTTTCGTTACGGAATTTCTTGATTCGGTCGCCGCGCTCAAAGCCCGCGATAAAAGCTATGCAATAGCTTAAAAAGCCAACAAGAGACTCTTGGCTTCATGTTTAATAGTATGCGTAGACATTTCTTTTGTCATCGTATCAGCTCAGGCAGGCCTCCCACGCGGTGGACCGATGACCTGGTGAAGATGGCGGGAAGCCGATGGATGCAGGCAGCGCAGGACCGGTCGTCGTGGAAATCCAACAGGGTTCACATACAGGGTTCCGCACCAAAACTGTGACTACCAACAGAACGAGAGCGGCCAAGTGCGACTCGGGGTCACACAAACAGGGTTCCGCACCAAAACTTTAACAACCAACAGAACGAGACCGGCCAAGTGCGACTCGGGGTCACACAAACAGGGTTCCGCACCAAAACTGTAACTACCAACAGAACGAGACCGGCCAAGTGCGACTCGGGGTCACACAAACAGGGTTCCGCACCAAAACTTTAACTACCAACAGAACGAGACCGGCCAAGTGCGACTCGGGGTCACACAAACAGGGTTCCGCACCAAAACTGTAACTACCAACAGAACGAGACCGGCCAAGTGCGACTCGGGATCACACAAACAGGGTTCCGCACCAAAACTTTAACTACCAACAGAACGAGACCGCGGCCAAGTGCGACTCGGGGTCACACAAACAGGGTTCCGCACCAAAACTGTAACTACCAACAGGACGAGACCGGCCAAGTGCGACTCGGGGTCACACAAACAGGGTTCCGCACCAAAACTGTAACTACCAACAGAACGAGACCGGCCAAGTGCGACTCGGGGTCACACAAACAGGGTTCCGCACCAAAACTGTAACTACCAACAGAACGAGACCGGCCAAGTGCGACTCGGGGTCACACAAACAGGGTTCCGCACCAAAACTGTAACTACCAACAGAACGAGACCGGCCAAGTGCGACTCGGGGTCACACAAACAGGGTTCCGCACCAAAACTGTAACTACCAACAGAACGAGACCGGCCAAGTGCGACTCGGGGTCATACAAACAGGGTTCCGCACCAAAACTGTAACTACCAACAGAACGAGACCGGCCAAGTGCGACTCGGGGTCACACAAACAGGGTTCCGCACCAAAACATTAACTACCAACAGAACGAGACCGGCCAAGTGCGACTCGAGGTCACACAAACAGGGTTCCGCACCAAAACTGTAACTACCAACAGAACGAGACCGGCCAAGTGCGACTCGGGGTCACACAAACAGGGTTCCGCACCAAAACTGTAACTACCAACAGAACGAGACCGGCCCAGTGCGACTCGGGGTCACACAAACAGGGTTCCGCACCAAAACTGTAACTACCAACAGAACGAGACCGGCCAAGTGCGACTCGGGGTCACACAAACAGGGTTCCGCACCAAAACTCTAACTACCAACAGAACGAGACCGGCCAAGTGCGACTCGGGGTCACACAAACAGGGTTCCGCACCAAAACATTAACTACCAACAGAACGAGACCGGCCAAGTGCGACTCGAGGTCACACAAACAGGGTTCCGCACCAAAACTGTAACTACCAACAGAACGAGACCGGCCAAGTGCGACTCGGGGTCACACAAACAGGGTTCCGCACCAAAACTGTAACTACCAACAGAACGAGACCGGCCAAGTGCGACTCGGGGTCACACAAACAGGGTTCCGCACCAAAACTGTAACTACCAACAGAACGAGACCGGCCAAGTGCGACTCGGGGTCACACAAACAGGGTTCCGCACCAAAACATTAACTACCAACAGAACGAGACCGCGGCCAAGTGCGACTCGAGGTCACACAAACAGGGTTCCGCACCAAAACATTAACTACCAACAGAACGAGACCGGCCAAGTGCGACTCGGGGTCACACAAACAGGGTTCCGCACCAAAACTGTAACTACCAACAGAACGAGACCGGCCAAGTGCGACTCGGGGTCACACAAACAGGGTTCCGCACCAAAACTGTAACTACCAACAGAACGAGACCGGCCAAGTGCGACTCGGGGTCACACAAACAGGGTTCCGCACCAAAACATTAACTACCAACAGAACGAGACCGCGGCCAAGTGCGACTCGAGGTCACACAAACAGGGTTCCGCACCAAAACATTAACTACCAACAGAACGAGACCGGCCAAGTGCGACTCGAGGTCACACAAACAGGATTACGCACCAAAACTGTGCGTGCTGTGTGACTGATATATTAGTATGTTAATGTTTTTATTATTTTAATTTTGCATAACGATTTTAAAGTTTTTATTTATTTTTAACAATGACATGTAATTTATTTTCAAGGACAAGAATAAAAAGCTAGAACTAATCCTGACTAATAAGTACTACAAATGTGAAAATGTGTTTGTTCGTTGTTTGTCCTTCTTTCACGTCGCTTCGGAAGAACGGATTGACTTGATTTTTAGAACAGATAGAAATGAAGGGTAGAAAGGGACATCTTAAGTTGAAACTACTTTTTATCCAGTAAAAATAATATAGTCCGACACACACACATTCCTGGGAGAAAAAAAATACACTCTTTTTTGGATGGTTTTTTTCACGTCGCAACGAAACGACGGATTGATGTGATTTTTTTGTACAGGAATAGTTGAGGGGTGGGAAGTGACACAGACTACATCAGCATAGCCCGACGTAGTTCCCAAGAGATCTAGAAAAAAACACTTATTTCCACGCTCGTAAGCCGCTTGCGGCTCGCGGACCACGCACCCTCTCTAAGTCGGTAATAAAAACTGTCCACGGGGGCGAAACCGCTAGAAAAAGCTAGTCTACCTATACATAAGTTATCTTACGCGTACGATGCGTTTCATTTGAGTATCTACCTCGCCATAGAAGGGACCACAATGAATTTAGCCGGCAAAGTGGTGATAGTGACGGGAGCGAGCTCCGGCATCGGCGCTGCCATCGCCGTCAAGTTCTGCGAGGAAGGCGCCCGCGTGTGCCTGGTGGGCAGGAACCAGGACAAGCTGCAGGCGGTGCTCGGGAGGTGCCGCACGACTAGGGCATGTATTCGAGTATTCGAGTATTCGTTTTATTCGAGTATTCGCCCCTTTTAACTATT
Organism: Coleophora flavipennella; assembly: GCA_947284805.1. NCBI lineage: Eukaryota > Metazoa > Arthropoda > Insecta > Lepidoptera > Coleophoridae > Coleophora > Coleophora flavipennella. The sequence continues at coordinate 17,263,693 of OX369263.1, read as the reverse complement.
CGAATACTTCTGACCTGGGAATTCGAGTTTTCCGAGTTTTTCGAATACCAGCATCACAAAATTGTTACAATGTGCATTTTACTATTTGTTGATATATCCGACCGTGAATAAAAGTGACCTAAGTGTATCCAAGCGCAACGCAGTATTTTAACTCAAATTAACTTGCAGCCAAGCCATAAAATCCTCTTAAAAATGTAAATTTTCAAGTGAATCCGAACTATTCCGAAGTCATTTGCTTCGATCAGCTGATTGAACAGAAATGTTTATTGGTTGTGCGTAAACAAACGAATACTTACATTCTTATTATACCTCTACGTGTTTTGTGCATTGTACTAATAATTTTAGTTATTAAAGGTTGGCGCTGAAACCTGGAAAACGTAAGTAACATCTAATGTTTGTCAAACACTTGCCCAGCACAGCACACTGCCCGAGGACGCTTACTTTTAAGTACTTTTAACATAGCTTGCGTCCTGCTCCTGCTAAGCTACTGTTCGTTCTCTGACCACCACTTCACCACAACAAACCACTTCTACCTTACCTTCTAGGTACGAGTAGGTATATACATAATGAACATTACCTATTATAATACAAATTGTCATAATACGTAAAGTGATTGGTTTGGCTACATTTTTCTTTAAAAATTGTATATAGGTACCTATTATTATGTTGCCTGCCTGTTTCTTTTATTATTCACTGCAATTATTTGCAATATCAAAGTAGCTATTACCACCTATTTAATTTTGGTGGATTTACACGCATAATTATTCGAAATAGACCTAAGATGAGATAATAAGAAGATATACGTGTGAGGTGTGTGTGAGCAAGACGGCATAAAATCAGCCGCCGATTACAGATTGTTTCTTTAATTTTGCATGTTGGGTTAAAAATGGATATGTATTAAATACTGTATATGTGTGTGGTCGTTTAGGTATGTATGAGCGTGTAACTTTCCTAACAAAATGCTTAATTTTAAATTATCGTTTTATTACCTATTTGCATTTAATTTTTGTATGCTATTGCTTGGCTTTGCCTGACCTTTGTATGGTGATAGGTTTTATTTCTTTTTTACAGTTCATACAGTTACCTAGGGCTTGCAAGAATTTTAGGTAGCAAAACGGCTGCTAACTGTTTGACGATTTTAAAAGAAAAACTTTCTCTGTTCGGTTTGTTGTTGGAAAGGGATGTTGCGTGCGTAGTTTCTGACGGTGCGAGTGTTATGTGTGCTTTGGGACGAATGGTAACCCCATCGTATCATCAATTATGCTTGGCTCACGGGATACAATTAGCAGTTCTGGACGTCTTATATAAAAAAAATGATGACGTTCCAGAATCTCTTGATGTTCCAATCCCAAATAATAATGATAATATAGGTATTGATGACAATGAAATAGATGACAGTGATGTAGCCGGTGGATTTTTATTATTATCAACTGACGATAACCCTAACCAAAATCAAGTCAATCCAAGAATTATTCAGGGGGAACTGATTGCAAAAGTACACAGAGTTGTTAAATTCTTTAAAAACTCTCCTACACGGATGGATCATCTGGACACATATTTAACTTCGCCTGAAACTAAAGATTTATCTATGATCCTTGACTGCAAAACAAGATGGTCTTCGCTTGCCGACATGCTGGCAAGGTTTCTAAAACTCAAAGACTCTATTCAAAAAGCTCTAATAGATTTGAAGAACAATACTACGTTTAGTGAAGAGGAGATAAACCAACTGCAAGATTTGTCACAAGCTTTAAATATTATTAAAGCTACCGTGGAGGCGATATGCGAACAAAAATGTGACCTTCTGACAGCAGATGCAGCACTAAAGTTTATGCTTGAAAAATTAAAAGAAAAAGACGATGACATTAGTCAACAATTATTCCGAGAATTGTCTCGTAGAATTAATCAACGCCGAAATGTGAGTGCATTAAAATATTTGCATAATCCTATAAAGTTCTACGAAGAAACGGAATCTCACGAAGATACGTCTATTTTGCCAAATGCAACTAATGCAGAAGTATTTCGGACCATTTTAAACATAAATAAGATTTTTTTTTGTGCAGAAGTTGGCCAGCAGAACTCTTTTAACGAGGATGATGAAGAACCGTTAAGTGAAATAAGACGAAGTCAATCTAACGCTATTGAAAACGCAGCAAAATCTATTAAAGAACAGTTAAAAGAATCCATACAGGAAACTTTGAGTAACACACCAACGACAAACAACTCTGCTGCCACAAGAAATTTAATTGAAAATGGAGACTTCGAAATAAGTTTAAAGATAGAAATGGCGCAATATGATCGAGGAGGTCCAAAATCTATCCATTTGGTACAAGCACACAAATTTCTTAAATCAATTCCGCCATCCAGCGTCGAGTCTGAGCGCGTTTTTTCAGCGAATAGATTTTTCTGTAACCATTTGCGATGCTCATTAAATGACGACACATTGGATGATCTTAGCTTCATGCGTTTTTACTATTTGAATAAAAAATAATGTTAAGGTAGTTCAGACAGGTCCAGGCAGATTACATACGTACGATACCTACTATTATTACAATTATTTAGTTTTTAGTTTCCTTCATATTCAATTTTAAAATATAAATTTCACTGTTTTAACAGACAACAAAAGTCTATTAGATTTAGAAGATGTTTCTTTTGTTTTTTTATATATTAAAATATATGATATTGATTTTCATATGCTGTTTCTTTCTTTTATTATAAAATATTCGAAAAGTTCGGAAAACTCGAATTATTCGAATAGTGTCAATGTCAATATTCGAAAAACTCGAATACTAAAATCAAGCGAATATTGCATGCCCTACGCACGACTAGCGGGCAGCCTCACGTCATAGCCGCTGACGTCACCAAGGAGAGCGACGCCAAGAGAATTGTCGAGGAAACTATAACTCGCTTCGGAAAACTTGACGTACTCGTCAACAATGCTGGGATCTTCAGATTTACGAGTATATTGGAAGAAAACGTAATGGAAATGTATGACAAAATAATGGCTGTCAACTTTAGATCTGTGGTGCACATGACCAATCTTTGTGCCAAATATTTGGTGGAAACCAAAGGAAACATCATCAACACTTCGAGCGTGGCATCAACCTTGGTTGCGAATTTCTTTATCTACGCCGCGTCAAAAGCTGCTTTGGACCATTTCTCGAGATGCGTGGCTCTGGAACTGGCCCCTAAGGGAGTACGAGTGAACACTATTAACCCTGGCGCCGTGAAAACTGATATCGTGGAGAATATGCCCTTGAATATTGAAGAGCAGAACGCTGCATGGGATTTGCTTTACAAGTTGTCAGCTCTAGACCGGATCGGCGATCCTGAGGAGATCGCTGAACTAGTGGCGTTCGTCGCCGGCGACAAAGGCAGGAGTATCACTGGCTCGTCTTTAGTCTCTGACAACGGCTGCTTGTTAAAAGGATTACAAGGATAGATCAAGGGGTTAACAACCGCGCTGAAAATAACTCCATGGCTGCATATATTAGCATTCATTTTACCATAAATTGTCCTGTTTTGAATTAATCATTGTCATGTTTTGAATTAATCATTTTTTGTGTACATATATTATTATACTTACTCGTTTAGTTGCCTGACTGCTGTTTTTTCATTGCTATTGCCTTCCTTTTTTATTATAAATATGAGATCTATAAAGTTTTAACTTTTTGTTATAATTACATAATTTTGTATCAGGTGCAAATTGTTTTTTTTTTTGAAGAAAGCCAAAAAAACCATCACACTATTTCACGTAAAACATTTATTTTTAAATATATTTTACTTAAGCGTTTAAGTTGTCTTTGTTTCGTTGGATTAGTCAATGTTAGACAAAACGCTTATTCTTGGAATCCTTTCAGGAAGCTTCCATTATCGGTCAGTATACAAGATCCGGTGAAGCTCCTGCCTTTATCGCTGGCCACGAACAACGCTAGGTCTCCGATCTCCTCGGGGTCCGCCACCCTGTCCAGAGCTGTCATCTTCCTATAATTGACCCACAAAGCATCACGGTCCTCTCCCCTTAAACCCATATAGTCAAAGATATCCGTTTTCACTGGACCTGGATTTAAAGCGTTCACTCTGACGCCTTTTGGCGCCAGTTCCAATGCGACGCATCTTGTGAAATGGTCCACAGCTGCTTTGGACATGCCGTAAATGGAGTAATCCGATACCTTGGTCGAAAACATGCTGGAAATGTTGATTATGTTGCCCTTGGTTTGGACCAGATATTTGGCGCAAACATTGGTCATTTGCACGACGGCTCTCACGTTTGTGGCTGTAATTTTTTCGTACAGATCCATCACGTTTTCATCCAGAATACTGATGTTGCCGACAACACCAGCATTGTTCACTAGTATGTCGATTTTTTTGAAGTACTTGATTGTTTCCTCGACGATCCGAATAGCGTCGTTCTCTTTGCTGACATCAGCGACTACGGCGTGGGGAGTTCCGGCACTTTTTTTGCATTTCTCAAAAGTACTCTTCAGCTTCTTCTCATTTCTCCCCACGATCACTACTCTAGCCTTTTCCACCGCGAACTTGACGGCAATAGCAGCGCCGATGCCGGAACTGGCGCCCGTCACTATAACTACTTTGTCAGCGAAACTCATGTTGTTTTGTATCGGCTAGGTTTAGTCACAAACACAGAAATCGGAATCACGACAAGAATGAGTTTGCAATACCTATTGTGTTTTAAGTTATATATAATGCGTGTGTAATAAGTAAATAAGCAATATAATGGTAATAAAATCAAACATAATGCACTTGAAACAACAAACGGCCTACAGATTGCACTCTAAACGAAGTGTGTCGTAAAACTGCATTGTCCGCGTCGTGTTAAAGATCACGTAAATGTATAGAGAAGACTTTGTACTCAATAAAAAGTTAAAAAACTTAAAACCGACTTCAAAAAGAAAATCACTCAAAAGATATTTTTAAATATAAATACAAGAAGTTAATCAATAATAACGAAATCAAAGGTATGTACGAATCAAATTAGGGGCCTACAATTTTTTCGAGGTCGGTACCAATCAGCACACAGCTACTTACAAATGTTTTAGATTCGACGGCTGTGCTGGCACCGACCTAAAAAAAATAGCAGGCCCCTTATTTGATTCGTACCTACCTTTGATTTCGTTCTTCAAATTTATCGGCGGGGCAATCTTCAATTTTTTCTGTCCTCGGCTATCATCTTTACCTCCCGATACGACACGACAGTAAACTTCTTCTTAATTTGTTCTAGGTAGTTTCGCCTTGGCCTTCTTCTACTTCTCCTTCCCTCTATTTTTCCTTCTATGATTGTTCTCAGTAGACTGTCGTGTCGTACTAGGTGTCCCAGCATATTTCCTCTTCTATTTTCTATAGTCTTTGATTGATTTCGTTATTGTTGGTATATAGAGTTGTTGGTATTTTGAGTGATTTTCTTTTTAAAGTCGGTTTTTTAACTTTTTAAATATTTTTTTAGTGATAATGCTATCTGTTGAAGTGAATTAAAGACATTTCTTATTTTAAGTTCCATTAGAAGTTTGTAGATGGCGCTTTTTAAAATTAGAACGCGCTATCAAAGTTATTATTTAATTTCGTCATACCATCGTGTAATTTTGTATTGTCAGTTCAAAACCGGTAATTACTATTAATCGTTTAGCTCATAAGTGTTTAGTAATAAAGTTTAATGTTAGTTTAATTTAGTGTTCATCGTAAGACCCATAGCCAGGTCAACACTATCTATCTATCAATGTTAAACCCAATCACCTACTCGCCAATAGGAATTAGCAAATCATAATGCATGTGTTTCATTAACCGATACAGAGAACTGTGGCTTCCATCATAATCTAAAGTTAAGGAGTCCAACCTTCCATCATCAGCTCACCTGAAGAACCTGAAAGAATACAACTATCGGTCTATACATACATACCTACGTATCTACGTATACTATTTAAAGAATTATCCTTGAACTGCTAACCGTTAAGGAGTTGTACCTTCCATCATCAGCTCATCAAAATGAGATAATGATAAGTACTATACGCAAATACTTGAATAGCTTTAGAAAATGCATGAGACACGTAATACGTGTATATAAAATTTGAGGGTTGCCATCATTTCCCTGGGATCCTATCATCTGATCCTGACTGTGACAATGGGACCACCACGGAAGTATACTCTTTCGAATAAAAAATAATTTTTAAAATCGGTCTACAATTGATGGAAAATCGGTGGACATACATAAAAAAAAATACAGTCGAACGGTTAGTACGATGGTGGCTCAACAAAAAAGCGTCTTTGGCTCAACCGGTAACGACTCGGTCCATCTAACCAGAGGTACCGGGTTCAAATCTGGACGGCCAATGTACCAATGAGTTTTTCAAAAACTTACGTACATACTTACCGATTGCTTTAACGGTGAAGGAAACATCGTGAGGAAACCTGCACACGCCTGCGAAGAAACTCGAAGGTTGTTTGTGAAGTCGACCAACCCGCACTGGGCCCGCGTGGTCGACTAAGGCCTAATCGCCCTGATTCAGGGTAGGCTCGAGCCCCTCGGTGGGGACATATATGAGCTGTAATGATGATGTGAGCTTCTAAACAGGTGTGCCAAATTTCATAAGTGTACGTATGTTTGTATGTTTATATGTTTGTTCACGTATTTCTCAGATACTAGAAATGAAAATGCAATAATTCTTTTTTTTCATTTGATTAATAATCTTTTAATTTAGGGAACAGTGCTATTTCATCAAAATCGTTTAAGTAGTTTCCAAGATATGAACTGTTAAGTGTGTACCAACTGGAAAAACACGTTGTCAGCTTAACACAGCAACTTTGTGATAAAAGTGGGTTGTTCTTAATGTTTTCGACGTCGTTGTCAATTACTCGTAAATGCGAAACATTTTCAAAAACGCCGGTCATGACTGTGGTTAGTTAGAAGGATGTAGAATCTATAGCATGTTATTTTAACAACCGGCCAAGTGCGAGTGAAACTAACACTCTGAGGGTTCCGTACCTCCACACCTCTCCCCACAACTACATAGTGATAATGACAATGATACCTATTCACATTACAAACAAAACACATCGCGAGTTACAAAAATATGCTTTTTTTGTCATTTAGTTCGGACTCCTTAGCGCGAGTGCGACTCACACTTGGCCAATTTTTCGTTTTACCTTATTGTTACTACTATAATCATACCAAGTTTAATGCTTGTATGTATTACTGTTTTTACGATAGAGCTAAATCAAAAATACTCCTAAAGACCTAAAAAAAACACAATTTCACTTTTTTCAATTTTTTTGTATTTGTTGTTATAGCGGCAACAGAAATTAAATTACACATTGTGTGAAAATTTCAAGTGTCTACCTATTACGGTTCATGAAATTACAGCCCGCTAACAGACGGGCAGAAGACGGACAGACAGTGGAGGCTTCGTAATAGCACACCCTGGACACTTCATACAACGGGCCAGAAATTCAAAAAAGGAATGACGGAACAAACAAAATGGCGTCGAAATGCTATACGTTCGACAACCAAACTGTAACCAATCTGTATCAATCTGGGTGACGAGGGGGTGAGGTCGCAATCTAGAGAGCAGCAGGGAGTGTCCATACTGTATGTTAGTACTAATATATATATTCTTTGGTAATAGGGTCCCGATGTTACCCTTTGGGTGTACGGAACCCTTAAAATAGAAAACCGAATAGGCACATGATGTAGTCATTTGTATGGGTAACCTGCATTTAGGTGTAATTGTCGTTGTCGGAAGTAATTAACTGTAAGTATACGGAGTGCAGGTGTGTGTGTGTGTGTGTTCACGTTAACCAACATTTATATGATGGTAGTGAATTAGTGGTCTGTTTATTTGTAGCCTCTCTAACCGCCTCCGTAGCTCAGAGGCAAAGTTCACTGGCTTTAAACAGGAGGTCGCGGGTTCGATTCCCGGCGGGGTCAATTGTAAGACTCGGTTTGTTTGGTGTTAGGGCATTTTCTAAGCCCGCCTGACTAGCTACCACCATCTTATCTAAGTCTTGCCGCCAAATATCAATGTTGATATCATTGATGTGTTCCGGCATGAAGATAAGATAGCCAGTTCCCCATTGCGTTGGGGAATCTTGGTAAGGCCGCTTCCATCTTCGGCAACATCGTCACTTACCACCAGGTGAGATGTTGTCAAGGGTTTACCAATTGTGAATAAAAAAAAAGCCTGTACTCGTAGGCCATGCTTGGTTTGTACCTGTTTACTATGTTTCGGAGACACATCGTCTGTAGCTTCCGTTTTTTTTTAAATTCACAATTGGTAAGCCCTTGGCATCATCTCACCTGATGGTAAGTGACGATGATGCCGTAGGTGGAAGCGGGCTTACTAAGATTCCCCATCGCAATGGGGATCTGGCTATCTTATCTTGAAATCGGAATGCTGTTAACACTGATTTTTGGCGGCGAGACTTAGATAAGATGGTGGTGGCTAGCGAGGCGGGGTATAAAATGTCCTACCACCAACTAAACCGAGTCTTACAATGTCGAACCCGCCGGGAATCGAACCCGCGACCTCTTGGTGTAAAGCGAATGAACTAACCATTACGCCACGGAGGTGTGCGATGTATAAGGTGTATATAGATTAATATCTAAGGAACGTAAGATTATAAACGTTATCTGAGGTACATATGTATACACATGTACCTCGGCTAGATTGGATGGTTAAAGGTTGCGCGGAGATAATGAAAAGTGACTAACTAAGTTTGCTGTTCACGTGAGCCCGAATTTATTTTTAACCCCCGACTCAAAAGAGAGGGCTGTTATAAGTTTGACGTGTCTGTCTGTCTGTCTGTGTATCTGGTCTGTGTATCTGTCTGTGGTATCGTAGCTCCCAAACGGATGAACCGATTTCCGTTTAGTTTTTTTTGTGTCATAGATAATTTTATCCCGAGTGTTCTTAGCCATGTTTCATTAAAATCTGTTCAGCCGTTTGAAGATCATCAGCTCCTTTCTAGTTGATGAGGGGATCTGACTAACTTCCTTATGTCCGATCGATTCGAAATTTAGTACCGTGTTACTTCAATGATATTGAAAGTATATGGTAAGGTAACCATGACCTGATCAGCCGTTTGAAGATCATCAGCTCCTTTCTAGTTGATGAGGGGATCTGACTAACTTCCTTATGTCCGATCGATTCGAAATTTAGTACCGTGTTACTTCAATGATATTGAAAGTATATGGTTAGGTAATCATGACCTGATCAGCCGTTTGAAGATCATCAGCTCCTGTCTAGTTGATGGGGGGATCTGACTAACTTCCTTATGTCCGATCGATTCGAAATTTAGTACCGTGTTACTTCAATGATATTGAAAGTATATGGTTAGGTAACCATGACCTGATCAGCCGTTTTAAGATCATCAGCTCCTTTCTAGTTGATGAGGGGATCTGACTAACTTCCTTATGTCCGATCGATTCGAAATTTAGTACCGTGTTACTTCAATGGTATTGAAAGTATATGGTAAGGTAACCATGACCTGATCAGCCGTTTGAAGATCATCAGCTCTTTAATAGTTAATGATCTGACGTCGCTGCGTCGTCGCTTCGACTCTGCCCCACAGGGAATTGAGCCTTATGTATGTGTATTATTACTTCTTAGTCATCTTTTTCAAGACGACGTTGCCTGTCTTGGGAGCTTTCTTGGTCAGCTTTCCTAGTTGCTTGTAATAATAAAAACTCTTCCCTTTCTGGGGTGTTCTCCTCCGGCTGCGTCAATCTGCGCCTTTTGGCTTCGTTTCGAGCATTTTTGGCTTTACGCCCGAGACCCATTTTATTGCTATGGATTATTTATTTATGCAGCTATAATATTATAAAAAATAACCTAATAGTAGGTAGTTGAAACTTAATCTAGCAAATTTAAAATAATACCTACCTAACCTAAAACGAATACCTACCTAAATTGCTTAAACTAATCACTAATACCTACCTTATCTTTAACCTTACCTAAGAGTAGGTAGTTAAAACTTAATCTAGTAAATTGAAACTAATAATGATACCTAGTACCTAACTAAGTTACTAACTCAACTAACTAATCACTATAAATACCTTCCTAATATTTATACCTACTTTAAAAAGGACAAAATAAAAGTAAAATTAAAAATTTAAAAACCCACCGACACAAAAAATGAATTCTAAAAACTAACAAATAATATTTTAAACCTATTATAATTACTATCGTCACATATATTATGTAAGTTCAAATATTTTATTTTCCAAGCGTTGTCGCGTCGGGGGACCGCTAAGTGAGAAAAACAGGTGTAGTCGCAGATTGCAACAAAAGAATTTACTCCGAAAAATTCGCAAAATCGACACCACCGTCAACGTCGTCTGCCCTCACGTGTATGCCCGTTCGGGTCGCCGCACTTGGTGACGCCCACCCCCGCGCCGCATACCGCACACCGAGCTCGCGTGCAGAGCGTAGACTATATTATATGAAACTTAAGATCGCTCGTACCTAAATGTAATTAGTAACTATAAACTAACTGAGTTAATTTTGCCACAGCTATCATGATGTTAGCATTCGAATTCAAATTGCAACAGTAACCATCCCTACAGATTTGGGCACAACAGACATTAAGATGAAATGAAGGAGCCGATAGAGCTGCCGGTCGCCGGGACAGTTTTGTCATATTAATGCAAATGGCGTTTCAAAGTTTACGCATTGTTGCCAGTTCGCCAGCAGGCGAGGATTTACGCGCAGTTTCGAAAAGTTAGCAATCATGAACACCACAGTTCAGAATAACTAGCCAAATGAGGGAATGTAGTACACTAAAATGAGTAGTTGTTCGCGATGTAGATGTCAGTTCTTTTCACGCACGGCTGCGCGTTTATTGAAATAGCTCTGATGTATTTTGTTCCCGCGCATTCCTTTCTTTTATTTACTTTCATATATTCCATTCTTTTAATACAGAAAAATACTTAGTTAGGTAAATGGGTGAGGTAGGTCAAAATGAAACCAAAAAATGTTTAGAATACCTTTTTTTTGCAGCGCCGGTGGCTCAAACGGTTACGCCTCGGTCCTTCTAAGCAGAGGTCCCAGGTTCAATTACCAATGTACCAATGAGTTTTTCGTAACTTACGTACATTAATACTTACCGATTGCTTTACAGGTGAAGGAAATCATCTTGAGTAAACCTACACATCTGCTTCCAGATATTATGTATGAAAGTCGCGTTGCAAACGTCCGTAGTTGTTAATCTAGGTAAATACCCCACACCTGACCGCGGGTGATACAAAGTGCAACACCAGGCAACCGCCGTCTATCCCTTGGATAGAAAGGTTAATTAAGCCCCACAATAGGAGAGAGAGAGAGAGCTGCAGCGCTGATAGTACTTGACGTAGACGTAACGTAAACATACCTCCCACTCGGTAGACTGACGACCTGGTGAAAGTAGCTGTCCAGCGGAGCAAGACCAAACGGTGTGGAAATTCTTAGGACTAAAAAAAATATGATATAATAGAAAAACCTTTCATACACGGAGATCAAAACACAAAAAGTAAACAAAAATTATACGATATTTACCATTTCCCATTATTTTCAACAAAACATTTTTGTTAAATCCAGGTAACGTTCAACCTCTCAAATATTCGACATAAAATATTCATACGAAAAATACACATTAAAACTCTAACTCAAAAAGGTCAGAGTGAAGCTGATTCGGAGGCGGCTCGTTTTGTTGGTAAACACGACTTTTTGTTTAGGAATTAAATGGAATATGCAAATCAAGCGTCGATAAAAAGCGCCTTGCTTGTTTATTCATTACGGAGGCAAATAGCCGCAGGCGCCGACTAGCTGCGTTATTGATATTTATTTGTGCTAAGTACGTATATAGAAATACCAATTTATCAACCGGAGTATAATAATGCTTTGACGAGTTTATGTTATAATGTCGTAACTTCACAAAGTTGGAATGATAAAAAATATTAATCGTTTATTATTTTCAAAGGTAAAAAAATTACAAAGGTTAGTTAGTATTTATAAAAGAAAGCACTCTGGGCTTCAGTATACCTAAGCTGACTTACAGTGACGGCCATGCAACAGCAAAATATTGGAAATTTTGCAACACAGAAAACATCATTTTTGCTTGGACTTTTAGTTTTCGTATCATACAAAACTCATTTTCCTCTCATGTAGCGGTCAGTTCTCACGCCATGAAATAAAAAAGCACACAGCATCATAATAAGTGCCTGTCGACGGCAGAAATTTGTCAATGTGTAACGGAGGCGTGAGCATGTGATACCACTACCAATTTTAATTTATATATTTACCAAACCTACTATTCATAAATGTAACATTCAATCACAAAGCAAGCCTGTAAGCCTGTAAGTAGATCAGCGATGCCGGCGATCTTTACCATGATGAGTCCTTCTTTTGCAATACTATTCGTTCATCATTCATCATTGTGCACAGTGCATTGACTTTTGTTGAGCGTTTACACCAGTCACCATCATCATATTATCAGCCAGAAGACGTCCACTGCCTGACAAGGGCCTCCTTCAAGGATTTCCACATCGACCGGTCCTGCGCTGCGCGTTCACATTCTTACATAATTAATCTATTATTATCTATCTTATATATAAACTAATGCTTTTTCCCGCGACTTCGCTCGCATGGGTCTCGTTTTTATGACTGTATTTGAGGGTTATTGACGTGCAAGATGCAAGCGGCTCTCGGGTATAGACTGGAGTTCACTCCAGATCCCCCTAAAGCTATGGGCTATTCTGATTAGCAGTCTATGTCACTTCCCTCCCTCTCAACTGTTTCTATGCGTAAATAACGTCTATCCGTTGCTCCGTTGCGACGCCGACGAGCGCGAGCCTGGAAAGGAGATTTCACCAGATCTTTCGGGAATTATCTCGGGCTATGCTAATTAGTAGTCTTTGTCATTTCAAACCTTCTCATCCATCTCTGTGCAAAAAACCATCTCCGTGGCGTAATAGTTAGTTCATTTGCTTCACACCAGGAGTTTGCGGGTTCGATTCCCGGCAGGGTCAACTTTTTAATACTCGCTTGGGTTGGTGGTAGAACATTTTCATAGCCCATCTGGCTAGCTACCACCATCTTATCTAAGTTTTGCCGCCAAACATCAGTGTTAACAGCATTTAACCTATTATAATTACTATCGTCACATATATTATGTAAGTTCAAATATTTTATTTTCCAAGCGTCGACGCGTCGGGGGACCGCTAAAGTTTATAAAGTATTTTTCCAACAACAGATAATTAATAATTACTAATTACATTTAGGTACGATACGAGCGATCTTAAGTTTCATATAATATAGTCTACGCTCTGCGCTCGAGCTCGGTGTGCGGTATGCGGCGCGGGGGTAGGCGTCACCAAGTGCGGCGACCCGAACGGGCAGACACGTGAGGGCAGACGACGTTGACGGTGGTGTCGATTTTGCGAATTTTTCGGAGTAAATTCTTTTGTTGCAACCTGCGACTACACCTGTTTTTCTCACTTAGCGGTCCCCCGACGCGACAACGCTTGAAAAATAAAATATTTGAACTTACATAATGTATGTGACGATAGTAATTATAATAGGTTTAAAATATTATTTGTTAGTTTTTAGAATTCATTTTTTGTGTCGGTGGGTTTTTAAAATTTTTAATTTTACTTTTATTTTGTCCTTTTTAAAGTAGGTATAAATATAAAGACGACAATGGTTGGGTTCCAATACAGGCACAAAGAGGGTATGGCAACATAGAAAGAATAATGTTTCTCATAATTTTAAGCTGGGCCGTAACAGTGCATAAGCTGCAAGGGACTACTGTGGATAAAGCTGTCGTATATTTAGGAAAAATAACTTTCGCGAAAGGTCAAGCGTACGTGGCCTTAAGTCGCGTAAAAAGCCTGCAAGGTGTGGCTATTATTGAACTGGACCAGAGAAAGCTCTTCAATAATCCGCATGACAGATCAGCTTTAGCAGAATTGATAAGACTAAGAAGTAATAATACACATACATAAGGCTCAATTCCCTGTGGGGCAGAGTCGAAGCGACGTCAGATCATCAACTATTAAAGAGCTGATGATCTTCAAACGGCTGATCAGGTCATGGTTACCTTACCATATACTTTCAATACCATTGAAGTAACACGGTACTAAATTTCGAATCGATCGGACATAAGGAAGTTAGTCAGATCCCCTCATCAACTAGAAAGGAGCTGATGATCTTAAAACGGCTGATCAGGTCATGGTTACCTAACCATATACTTTCAATATCATTGAAGTAACACGGTACTAAATTTCGAATCGATCGGACATAAGGAAGTTAGTCAGATCCCACCATCAACTAGACAGGAGCTGATGATCTTCAAACGGCTGATCAGGTCATGATTACCTAACCATATACTTTCAATATCATTGAAGTAACACGGTACTAAATTTCGAATCGATCGGACATAAGGAAGTTAGTCAGATCCCCTCATCAACTAGAAAGGAGCTGATGATCTTCAAACGGCTGATCAGGTCATGATTACCTAACCATATACTTTCAATATCATTGAAGTAACACGGTACTAAATTTCGAATCGATCGGACATAAGGAAGTTAGTCAGATCCCCTCATCAACTAGAAAGGAGCTGATGATCTTAAAACGGCTGATCAGGTCATGGTTACCTAACCATATACTTTCAATATCATTGAAGTAACACGGTACTAAATTTCGAATCGATCGGACATAAGGAAGTTAGTCAGATCCCCCCATCAACTAGACAGGAGCTGATGATCTTCAAACGGCTGATCAGGTCATGATTACCTAACCATATACTTTCAATATCATTGAAGTAACACGGTACTAAATTTCGAATCGATCGGACATAAGGAAGTTAGTCAGATCCCCTCATCAACTAGAAAGGAGCTGATGATCTTCAAACGGCTGATCAGGTCATGATTACCTAACCATATACTTTCAATATCATTGAAGTAACACGGTACTAAATTTCGAATCGATCGGACATAAGGAAGTTAGTCAGATCCCCTCATCAACTAGAAAGGAGCTGATGATGTTCAAACGGCGTAACAGATTTTCATGAAACATGGCTAAGAACACTCGGGATAAAATTATCTATGACACAAAAAAACTAAACGGAAATCGGTTCATCCGTTTGGGAGCTACGATACCACAGACAGATACACAGACAGACAGACACGTCAAACTTATAACACCCCTCTCTTTTGCGTCGGGGGTTATTAACTGTAAGTGTACGGAGTGCAGGGGTGTGTGTGTGTTCACGTTAACCAACATTTATATGATGGTAGTGAATTAGTGGTCTGTTTATTTGTAGCCTCTCTAACCGCCTCCGTAGCTCAGAGGCAAAGTTCACTGGCTTTAAACAGGAGGTCGCGGGTTCGATTCCCGGCGGGGTCAATTGTAAGACTCGGTTTGTTTGGTGTTAGGGCATTTTCTAAGCCCGCCTGACTAGCTACCACCATCTTATCTAAGTCTTGCCGCCAAATATCAATGTTGATATCATTGATGTGTTCCGGCATGAAGATAAGATAGCCAGTTCCCCATTGCGTTGGGGAATCTTGGTAAGGCCGCTTCCATCTTCGGCAACATCGTCACTTACCACCAGGTGAGATGTTGTCAAGGGTTTACCAATTGTGAATAAAAAAAAAGCCTGTACTCGTAGGCCATGCTTGGTTTGTACCTGTTTACTATGTTTCGGAGACACATCGTCTGTAGCTTCCGTTTTTTTTTAAATTCACAATTGGTAAGCCCTTGGCATCATCTCACCTGATGGTAAGTGACGATGATGCCGTAGGTGGAAGCGGGCTTACTAAGATTCCCCATCGCAATGGGGATCTGGCTATCTTATCTTGAAATCGGAATGCTGTTAACACTGATTTTTGGCGGCGAGACTTAGATAAGATGGTGGTGGCTAGCGAGGCGGGGTATAAAATGTCCTACCACCAACTAAACCGAGTCTTACATTGTCGAACCCGCCGGGAATCGAACCCGCGACCTCTTGGTGTAAAGCGAATGAACTAACCATTACGCCACGGAGGTGTGCGATGTATAAGGTGTATATAGATTAATATCTAAGGAACGTAAGATTATAAACGTTATCTGAGGTACATATGTATACACATGTACCTCGGCTAGATTGGATGGTTAAAGGTTGCGCGGAGATAATGAAAAGTGACTAACTAAGTTTGCTGTTCACGTGAGCCCGAATTTATTTTAATAAAATAAATTGGTATACAGAAAGAAAGGTTATCTCTTTAGCGTTGAGTCTATAGCGAGACGCGGCGGGCGCGAAACGAGCGACGGGTAACAAGCCCGATGTACTAATTATCAAGCTGCCTACGCCGCAGCGCAAATAAATGATGTACATAGTATATACCCCTGCCTGCATACGAGTATGTTTCGCTTTTCTGTGCCCAATAGCACAACACAACCAATAGTGCGCAAATCATTACCATTACCATTTAATTCATTTTAAAAACGATTTGCATACGTGGCTGCTTCATAATATGTTTTATTCAGTCAATGAATTTTTGACACATAAATGACCCTAATAGAAATTATTGTTATTATCAACTACATTTAAACATGACATGATGTGAATTAATTTATAGTATTATAATAATTAAAATGACATATTATCATCAAGTACAATGACACTCATGTATAACAAATTACCCGATGAAGTGTTCAATTTTTTAGAAAATCAGTTTAAAAATTGTACCAAAAGAACTCTTTGTAGAAAAGGTTATTATAAGACATCCGAATATTTAAATGACAAAAATGTATGGGTAGACAGTGTTTCTTCTATCAACACTACTAATCATGTTTAATAGTAATAAAATGATGACCAACCTTAAAGTCGACGCCATAATTCGAGAGACAACTTTGACAATTCGTTTTGCACAAGTGTTGCCATAGTTAGGGTAGTGCTGTTCGTATCGATATTTAAAAAAATACGGCTTTGGATACCAGTGCTATTTATCCATTAGTTACGGTGAAATAATCAAATTAATTTAATATTTTACATTACAATGTAAGACATAAACATAGGAAGTGCAAATACTACCCAACAACGATTATTAAAGTCGTTTGTTTTGATTGGCTTCACCTCTATACGTATATTTGAGCGAATGACACTATGGCCGGCATCAAGTGCGATAACCAAGGTAGCACTACGACACTCCATACAAAGTGACAAGATACATGCAATTACAAATTGCATCTCTTTCTAACCTTGATAGGGTTGACACTTGTGTAATATTACTGATTGAAATGGAAATAGGAGTACGGAGTAGATTGAGATACTAAGAAAATTTATTATTAAATGATGCCGGGAAATATTTCATACAATTATTGAGCCAGAATTTATGTAGCTAGTCGGTCGGCGGCGGCGCGACGACGATGTGGACAAAGTGTGCAGTATGTAGGTAGCTGAAGATAAACAAAACGCGGTGCGTACTTGTCAATGTGAACCATAGTGCGATAGATTTCGTAATAATAAATAAATAAGGTTAAAATACGGGATTAAACCTTTATTTTAACGGTTTAAACCTGTCCGTAAATGTTTATAGGTGTGCGTGAACTTTTGATAGGGTTGACACTTGTGTTGTGTACAACAATAGTACTGATTGAGATTGGAATGGCAGTACGGAGTAGATTGAGATAATGAGAAAATTTATTATTAAATGATGCCGGGAAATGTTTCATACAACTCTTAAGGCAGAATTAATCAGCTAGTCTGTCGACGGCGTGAAGTATGCAGGATGCTGGTAGCCAGCAGCATTACTAGTATCTTTGAAAGCACGATCTCCACCGACCGGATGGCACGGCAACGGATTTTTAAACTGTCAATATTACAAAGCCAGGCAGATTCCACGTCTCTCGGTACACAATAAACATACGAATTAAAATAAAAAACAACCTTTTTTGAAGTCAGGTGAAACCATAAACTTTGAGCTAGAAATAGACTTATAAATAACTATTAAGTCAATATTATGCAATCTATGCCGCGTCCCGAAACAATTATTTTGAACTTATTGTGAACGAAATTCTCGTGTTTTGGAACGCGGCATAGGTCATAATATGACCTTGACATGTTTGTGCTTTTTTAGAAATATCAAATTTTAAACCCCCCATTATATTCCCGAGTATAGATCTCAATCACAGGCTCTAAGCGAAACCGGTTGTCGAAACTAATTGATTTTGTGGAACAAGTTTGTGTTTGAGTAATCTATACTGAGGATGGCGTTTTACTACGAAAAACGCCAATTGCAACTACAATATTCCCGAATTTGATCAAAAATTCCAACTTAACAAACCATATAGGTAGTCGAGTCGATACTGTCTATCGGTATCGGCCACATCACTATTTAATTTCGTCTAACCCTGGTAACCCTTTATCTGTCACTTACTTGTCAAACTTGTCTCTCGAATTATGGCGTCGACTTTAGAATTGATGTGCAAGCGAATTGACATGAGTGATGCATGCTCGCTTAAATGTTCGTGCGGATGGTGGCGCATCGGGAGATTTTTATGTATATAACCGTTCGTGTCATATTGTTTTCATGTTCTAATGACATAATCTGGTCTATATCAAGGATTTTATTTTGATGTCATTAACTAATTATTGTTTATTTCTTGATTCTTCACAAATGACATTGTTATTACTAATTTATGACTATCAGAAAGAGTCTAATTTGCACCTATTTTGAATAAAAATATTGAATTGAATTGACATGTTTTGTATTCTATATGTGGAGTGAAATTAATTGTTTGAAAATCTTTTCTTTTTTTAAGTTTTAGTTATACATTTGCATGCTGTAAATTAATATGGCTAAACAAGAGAGTCTATGGTCTTCAAACTAACATCACCTTACCTTGTTCGCGAGGCTCTTTGACTGTATAATCAATCAAACCTGACCGAACCTAATATCGCTCGCTTCGCTCGCTCATTTACAGTTTTTTTAGAAAAATCTAATTTTTGCCAACTCCCTTTTCGTTGTATGGAATTTTACGTTCACAATGTGAACAAGAACACCAAGTTACAAAGCCCTAATTCTCACAAATAAACTAAACAATAATTATGAACTAAATTTCAATCACCTGACTGATTTACGTCCTCTCTGTTCAAAGGGCTATGTTACAATCCGCTAACTAGTTGGACGTTGAGTGACGCTTGTTCAATCAACGTTCGGCCTAGTCATTCAATTGAATGTCGTTATTTAATGTAGTCATTCAATCAAATAGCAGATTCGACCAGATGATTGCCACATATATACTCAGTGCTGAAGAAAAGTTACTAGCGCGTTCTAGATGTATTTCCTTTGTCTTCTCGTCGTTTGTATCAAGGTTCAGTGGCGGGTTACTGCAGTTGCCGCTACATTCTCAATCATAGTGGGAATGGCAAAAAAATCATAATATGGAATAGAATACCTAAGACGAACAACAGTGACCGGTCGTTCAGTACGAAATGCCACCCGCTCCCCTGGCTCCACTGCGAATAGGGTTTTTAAGGGGCATGATGGATTGCATCGATTGCTGTATTTCATGGTCAAGCTCCACTTCTTCGCACGATACATATTTTCTGTTGCTCTATCTATTTCTGTTACCACAAAAGTCACTCCCGCTCTCAGCATGAGTCAAGCTTGACATTTATTAACTTAATAACATTGTTGTGCATGTGCAGTGGTGCGGCGCAGTAGCACCCACCTCCTCGTGTCGGACGTCAGTGGGCGTGGCGGTGCTGGACGGCGCGCTGTACGCGGTGGGCGGCCAGGACGGCGTGCAGTGCCTTAATCACGTCGAGCGATATGACCCCAAGGAGAACCGCTGGACCAAGGTGTGTGTATACACCGAGACGGTGGCTTGTCGGTGCAGGAACCGTAGCTGTCGGTGCAAGGGGGACGGCGTGTAGTGTCTCAACCACGTCAAGCAAGAAGACTACAAGGAGAACCGCTGGATTAAGGTGAGTGTACACTGGGACGGTGGCTTGTCGGTACAGGGACCATTGCAAGTCGGTCAGAGACAGTAGCCAGTCGGTGCAGGGGGCAGGACGGCGTGCAGTATCTCAACCACGTCGAGCGATAAGACTACAAGGAGAACCGCTGGACCAAGATGCGTGTATACACCGAGACGGTGGCTTGTCGGTGCAGGAACCGTAGCTGTCGGTGCAAGGGGGACGGCGTGTAGTGTCTCAACCACGTCAAGCAAGAAGACTACAAGGAGAACCGCTGGATTAAGGTGAGTGTACACTGGGACGGTGGCTTGTCGGTACAGGGACCATTGCAAGTCGGTACAGAGACAGTAGCCAGTCGGTGCAGGGGGCAGGACGGCGTGCAGTATCTCAACCACGTCGAGCGATAAGACTACAAGGAGAACCGCTGGACCAAGGTGCGTGTGTACACCGAGACGGTAGCTTGTCGGTGCAGGAACTGTAGCTGTCGGTGCAAGGGGTACGGCGTGTAGTGTCTCGACCACGTCGAGCAATAAGACTACAAGCAGAATCGCTGAATCAAGGTGAGTGTGTACACTGGGCAGTGGCTAGTCGGTACAGGGGCAAGATGATGTGCAGTGCCTCAAACACCTCGAGCGATATGACTCCAAGAAGAACCGCTAGACCAAGGTATTAAGACAAACAAAGAGAAGATGAGAAACTATACTAGCAAAAAGGAAGACTACGTTCTTTCATAATATGCTAAATGAAATTGCTGATAAATCGTGGCTAAACAAAGGTTGTAGAAATTGGTTCAATCTATAAAAGAAGGACAAACGAAATAATAAGGTGAGGCACCTCCAACCTCCTCTTATTTAAAGGCGTTGAAAGAATTTGGACCAAAGTATGATAAAAAGTCGATAGTAAAGTAGCAAACGGCCAACATCGTTACTTGACGGAGGTCTATAAAGATCTATCTACGTACTACCTAGGACCTATCTAGGCCCAACGCGCTCGATGCCACGCTGCTGAAGCTGCGCTAAGCCACGACCACTCGATCCAACATTTGTTCGTTGCATTTCCAGGTAGCAGCAATGACGACGCGTCGCCTCGGTGTGGCTGTCGCTGTGCTGGGCGGACACCTATACGCAGTGGGGGGCTCCGACGGACAGTCCCCCCTTAACACGGTGGAGCGGTACGACCCACGAGCCAACAAGTGGACCGTGGTAGCGCCCATGTCCACTCGACGAAAACACCTCGGCTGTGCGGTGTTCGACGGACAGATATACGCGGTCGGCGGACGGGATGACTGCACTGAACTGTCGTCTGCTGAGAGGTCAGGAGGATTAAATACCACGAATAATAAAACTTTATTTATATAGCTTTATAGCTTCGTGTCTGTCATGAAGAGCGCAGCATAATTTTGACATCCTATCAGTTAGTAAGAAGTAAACACACATGTTCATACTTATTATTGCATCTGATAGTCTTCTGGAACTAGAGATATACAGCTGGCTCAGCGACCCAAAGAGGACCTCGGCCTCGGACATAATTCTATCCTGCACCACTTCATGCCAATTGGCTCCGGAGGGCGTTTAGGCCCTTTTGCACTTTTTCATTCTAGCGGAACCTGGGGCGCCCAACCAGAGATATACAGGCTGTAAAAAATTGGTGTAGAACCTTTTAACTGGGGCTTCTTTTCATCGTACTGAACAAGTTTCCACAAAAAACCTCCGTGGCGTACTGGTTAGTCCATTCGCTTCACACCAGGAGGTCGCGGGTTCGATTCCCGGTGGGGTTATCTTGTAAGACTCGGTTTAGTTGGTGGTAGGGCATTTTCTAAGCCCGCCTGGCTAGCTACCACCATCTTATCTAAGTCTTGCCGCCAACCATCAGTGTTAACAACATTGATGTGTTCCGGCTTGAAAATTTTATTAATTTATTTGTACAAAAACACACATTATCATTACAGGTACATCAGCCCAATTCGACAATGTAGCCACTCTTAAAAATAATTAAAACTTATTACTTAAATAATTTAATGTCACCCTTTCGAATTCCGCTAACGAACAACTAAATAAATTTATTCTTTCCGAAATTGAATTTAATAAAACTTTCGCCCTTGTTAGAGGAGAAAGTTTTAAAACATTTGTACGCGCTACAGGTAGCGCCAGCAGTTTTACTCTCGGTTCCCGCCGCAGCCTGGGGTTAGGAATGAGCAAGCCTAACGATTCTAATAAGGGTGGGTTATTAGAAATACCACGCAGTATGCAAAAAAGGTACTTGGCTAAAGCCAGATCTCGTCGTACCTCCAACTTATAATATCCCACCATCCCTAAGACAAAAAGGGTTGGATACATAAGTGGATAAAAAGGGTAGATTCCGTATGCCTTCAAGCACAGGTAACGCGTGAACTTGTTTTGAATTTTTTCCACCATTTGGCTGTATTTTGTTTCGTGCTGATTCCAGACGATTGCACCACTTTCCAGCCTACTCCTGACTAAAGAATTATACAATGTTCTGGCTGCTGTTGTACCCTGGAAATCTGACGTTTCACGCAACACAAAACCCAAGGTCCTAAACGCCCTCGAGCATATGTTTACAATGTGACTACGAAACGTTAAGTAATTTGTTACTAATAGCCCCAGGTCTTTCGTGGATTTAACACGCGGTATCTTTTCACCTGGTGAAGATCGCGGGAAGCCGATGGATGCGGGCAGCGCAGGACCGGTCGTCGTTGAAATCGTTGGGGGAGGCCTTTGTCCAGCAGTGGACGATTTTTGGCTGATATGATGATGATGATCTTTTCACCAGAGCTATTTCATAATTCAGTGGTTCCCTGGCTCGAGTACAGGACATCACATTGCGCTTCGATGTATTGAACAATAATTTGTTTATTAAACTCCACTCTACGACCCTATGTCAATGTCGCTTTGCAACAATCTAAAGTCTGTCTCATTTTGCACCGCTCTGTATAATTTAAGATCGTCAGAAAAAATTAAACACTGTGAAGTTTGAACCACATCCGGTAGATCATTAATCATTATTATAAACTCCATTGTACCCAAGTTACTTCCCTGGCTGACGCCAGTAAGTGTCAAGTAAGGCTTTGAAACGCAACCAGCATATTCCACGTACTGCTTGCAACAGTTCATATAACTTTCGATTTTTTAAAATAATTTACAAGAAAAGCCTATTGAAGCAAGTTTTGTCAAAAGGAAATCATTGACTACACAGTCGAAAGCTTTTCTAAAATCAAAGTAAGCTACGTCCACCTTACCACCCACTTCAGCGTCAAGCACCGGTGCGGTGTGAATCATGAAGCACAAGAGGTTTGAGTCAACGCTGCGTCCAGGCCTAAACCCATGTTGCGCATCGCTAATTTGGGCGCTTATTTGAGGGAAAATGGAAGCACACAGCGATTACTCAAATACCTGGCAAAAGTATAAAGAACCGCCACCGGCCTGTATTCCTTCACTGCTCCTTTTGGTACTGGTGTGACACGAGTCTACTTCCAGCTCTCAGGATACAAACCGTTCCTCAAGCAAAGATTAAAGTGGAAGAGCCAGTGCCATTCGACAATCTTTCACTATGAAAGGAGGAACACCATCGGGACCCACCGATTTTTTGGGCTTTAGGCATATAAGAGCAGACATAACCTCCTCTAGAGACAGTTGATCCACGTCTACTTGAACGCAACTGATCCACGTCTACTTGAACGCAACCACCCGGTGTCGCCCTCTCGGCAGCCGTAGTGTCCAAATTTGGTGCATCACTGCCATACACCGATTCATAATAATTTGCGAATTCTTGTGCATACTCATTTTCTGGTAAAGCTATATTATTTTTCAAGATCCGGGGCTGGTTACGTTTCGAACGCTTTCTTCTGACATAACTCAAAAACGAACCGGGTTCTTTCCGTAGCAGCGATTCTACACGATTTGATATTCCGCATATGAGCTATCGATTTTATTTTTAACTACCGAGCGATAGTACGCAAACATCTCGTATGAAGAATGTGATCCACTATTTTTATACGTCTTATGCCAATAATTCTTCTCCTTTATGCACGCTATTATTTCGGCTGTGTACCAATCTGGGTAACAATACCTGAACTCATCTGTCTTACGTTTTTTTCCAGGAGTGCAATTATCTATAATCCTATATAAGGTAAGATAGCCAGTTCTCCATTGCGTTGGGGAATCTAGGTAAGCCCGCTTCCATCTTTGGCATCATCGTTACTTACCATCAGGTGAGATGATGCCAAGGGCTTACCAATTGTAAATAAAAATAACCAAAATTTTGGACTCCACACATATCGATCAACTGATTGACCAGATTTGTATAAAGAGACCACTTTTTTTTAAGTTGAAGGAGCTTTTGGGGAACGTTATTCGGTACGATTAGTAGAAGGCTTCTGCAGAAATCTTGTTACAACCTGTAGAGTTGAGGATCACAATATCAGTCCTTACTTTGTGGACTCTGTGGAGTGAAGAACGAACAAATGGAATGTGCCGTTTCCGATTGACCAGGTTTACTGCGCCGCAGGTGTCTCGCAGACGCAGAAAGTCTGCGTCTTAGATGAAATCCAAAGACACTGCATGCAAGTTGTGCTGCTCTGTTGTATTCCTCTTGTAAGCCACTCTTCTCTCATCACACCAGATACGAGCCGGCGTCGGACACGTGGTCGCCGGTAGTGGCCATGACGTCGCGGCGCAGCGGCGTCGGCCTGGCGGTGGTCAACGGGCAGCTGTACGCCGTCGGCGGCTTCGACGGCACCGCCTACCTCAAGTCCATCGAGGTACCTCCCTAGCATCCTCACCCGTCACTCACCTTTAGCGACGACTTTCCCAGCGTTGCGAAAGCATTGTTTCTCCACAGACACTGCGCCGCCTAGGACGCAGGCTGGTCGGGACCTCCGCCATCCTCTCGGGCTACCTGGCTGATCTGCGGGAAAGACGAGTCGATAGTCGATACGTGTGGAGCCAGCATGCAGGAGGCCTACGTATTTTCAGGTTGAACCCTAGTTGCGCCTAAAGTATGCCGGGATTCATTTTGGAATTTTCCTTCTCCTCGAAGGGTTGCAGACCAACGCTAACGAGGCCCTTCTCCCCGTCGCTGACTGGCATAGACCAGCCAACGTCGAAGTTCAGAGAGGTTCCTAGGGAAACTTGTTTAATTTCAATCACAGAGTAGATACTCTATAAATAATATGATATAAAATAATGTAATAGATATAATATTTCTGTAGAGACGAAATTCCTTTTCATGTCTGGATGGAGAATTACACTTTATTTGTCTCACTCTCCCTACAGCTACTTATTAGAGAAGTATGCCGTGCGGCCATTTACACAAAAATAAGTTAATTTAAATAATTTACTTATGCAGGCCGTTTACGTGATACAGAATATCCCTCTAGAGATATACACTTCGTTTTTATACATAAATAAAATAAATAAATATGCTTTATTTTAGATCAAGGATCCATATCGATCGCAACCTAAAAAACACTAAAAACTTAATATTAAATAAAACCAAATGTAAATAAAAGTACCTCCCATACAAATCCAAATTTAATTATTTGTATTTTTTGTCAAGTCTGATATACTTAGCTTTATTCTTTGCTACTAAGTAAGTGTAAAGGTTATTGTAGATTTGTGTATGTGTGTGCCCGACTACGACAGACGGTGAAGGCTGCACGAGAAAGTACGCACAGCGTGGCTGTACAATTTTGATTCAGGAAGCGCGTGAAAACAGGAAAGTGGTTTTGTTTCCGCTTTGAGAAAATGATTTCTCTCTTTTTAACAGACTTAAAAAAAAGGAGGTTTTTCAATTCGACCGTATATATTTTTTATTTTTTTTATGTGTGTTCGCGGATAACTTCGTCGTTTATGAACCGATTTTGATGATTCTTTTTTTGTTGAAAAGAAGATATCCCAAGGGTGTACCATGATAAGGAAACCAGAATCTGATGATGGCATCCCAGATAAATCGACGGGGAACCTTAGTTTCCTGTTCTAAAACGGTTTTTTTGTTCATTCTCAAACATGCTTGGAAATTTGAGCATTATTGAAGTTTACTGTGTCTGTCCCTCAGGTGTACGACCCGGAGTCGAACCAATGGCGGCTCTGCGGCGCGATGAACTACCGGCGGCTGGGCGGCGGCGTGGGCGTGATGCGCGCGCCGCACGCGCACCACGACGCGCCGCAGCACTACATGTGGTGAGTGCACACACACACACACACACACACACGCACGTACCTTGAGACTGAGGTGTGAAAGAGAAGCAACTTATACTTAGCTACTTATTTTTGTTATATTGTATAGAGGGTCGCAGGCTAGGGGTTGACTCAAAGGTCCTATTGGGTCGAAGTGCCTCTGCGAACGGAGCCCTCGTCCACAACGGTAGGTGTGGTCCTACTCAGTGGAATTCCCTTCCGGCGTCTGTATTCCCAGATTCGTATAATTTAGGAATCTTCAAGACGAGAGTGAATAGGCACTATTTGAGATTGCGTGTCACATCCTCGGCTGCATCGGCAGTTATCATCAGGTGAGGTGCAGCCAAACGCACTCAAATTTTTAATAAAAAAATCATAGGAGTTTGAAAAATTAACTTACTTATTTTTGTAACCTTAATCCGTCCCTTTGGAAAAATCTTAATACCCCATTTATTTATTTTACATTTTTAGCCAGAATAACACATCTTTATGTCTCTACCCGCACTGGGCCCCCGTAGTCGACTAAGGCCCGATCGCCCTGATTCAGGGTGGGCTCGAGCCCCTCGGTGGGGACGTGTATGAGCTGATATGGTCATGTCTCTAGCAGCAAAAACATAGGACTTTTATATAAATTTACGATAGCTTTAAGACTCCCTTAATTCGGCGCTGTCGCAAAATCCGTTCTTACCTGAGTCTTCTTATAGACTACCTACCTGCCAAATTTCAGCTTCTTAGGTTAAGTAGTATTCGAGATTTTGTGTGCGTGAGTGAGTTTCATACAACTGCGTGTAAAAAAACTGAACACTAAGACTTTAAGGTTAGCATCTACTTATCAAACTGAACATAGGCTTACCAATTGTACATAAAAAAATAAAAAATACTTTCCCCAAAGAACACACAGTCAATTGTCAAAAAAAAATTGTCCTTCATACAAAATTGGTTTACCAGCTGATCGATTTCTATGAAAAGTCCCATTTTTTGCGATTTCATCAAAATCGTAAAACAAAAGGTGTTCATTTTTATGAGTAGATGCCCACCTTTAAGAGTCTCCAGGAGACTCGAATTTCCATACAAACGTAATTTTGCTTTAATACAAAACCTACATGCCGGATTGAATCCAAACTTTGTAAATATATTGAGTAGACACATATCGATGTTTGTAATTAGTTTTCATCGTAGTAAATTTTAACGTAACTAAACGAAGGCTTAAATTAGTTTTGTACTGAAATTTTGAAACTGCTCTTATTTTTTTCCGTTTGGTAATTGGTTGGTAATTTTTACTCTTATTAAAGAAATTAAGTTTTACTTCAATATAGTTTAATTGTTGGTTTTTGGTGTAAATGCACTGAATTCTCCTTGAAATGCTGCGTTAGAAACATTAATTTCGGTTCACGACTTAGGAGTCACTCTGTATATGTTTTTGTTATATACATTTTGTTCCAGGAACAGAAAAGACTCGGTGGTATGAGCCACACTGCCTGTACAGTAGTCCCCGCCGGGCGCTGACCACCTGTACAGTAGTCGCCGCCCTCCGCCGGACGCTGACCTGTTACGCATACTTTAGTTTATATCGCTGGTGCATCTGCGTCTCTCTTCCAATGTAAATTGTCGATGTTTTGCCAATATTATTGTAGTATTGTTACAAATTAAATTAATTATTTATTGAAAAACAGATATACAAAATGTTAGGCAAATGGAGCATATTTTTGGGTGGACGGGGGACGGGGGGAATTGAAATCTTGAAACTGATCAACTTTTGTTCTAGAGCTTCACTTTTATCGTCAAAAATCTTTGAGACTTCCCTTACAAAGTTCCTTTATCAGTTAGCCGGTTGATTGGTATAAAAAAAAGCATACAAATTTAATCAATTCCGTGGGGCGTAGATTGTCATGAGCTTCACATCAGGAGGTCGCGGGTTCGATTCCCGGCGGAGTCTAACTTTGTATGATTCGGTTTGGTTGGTGGAAGGGCATTTTCTTTCTAAGCTCGCCCGGCTAGCTACCACCATCTTCTAAGTCTTGCTGCGAAATATCAATGCTAATGACATTGATGTGCTCCGGCTTGAAGATAAGATAGTCAGCTCCCCATTGCATTGGGGAATCTTGGTAAACCCGCTTCCTTCTTCAGCATCATCGTCACTTAGCATCAGGGGAGATAATACCAAGGGCTTACCAATTGGAAAAAAATATTTTTGCGCCAACAATTCTTCAGTCTTATGAGTAAGTGGCCCGCCTCTAAAATATGCCGTATTTCACCTAATAGCTTGTATATAAAATAACGCTACTTTTAAATCGTGTTTTTATTAGGCGATCGGAAATGTTATTAAAATAGATATGGAATTAAAGCTTTATTTATGTACGTTTTATGTATAGGTGTCGTCGGCCGATTTATTACCTGCCTGGGCTCTTCGCGATGTGCCACCTCACGGATCAGATAAATAAGGTTGGATGGAAAATGTGCGCTGGGCAGGCGCGCCTCAAGTATGATTAGACAATCATACTTAACCGAAGCACGCGTTCATACTTTTTATTTGCATTTAGTTGTGTTTAACGTGCAGACTCTCGAAATGGTGTGAGACACAATTGCAACCCTGTAAGTGTGTTTTGTTTATTAGTGCGCGCAATTCGTGTATATGTGTTATTATTGCTTGTGTAGTGGAGTTGATGGGTGGGAGACAGGTGCCGACGCTGGTTTTCAAACAAAAGTGTGACTATTGATAAACCAACCTTATTTACCTTATCCGTGTGCCGCCCAGCGGTGATACCAGACATGCTAAACTCAAGCCTGTTTTACATACTTTGATTTTTTTGGGTTTACATTTTTTTTTTCGGCGTGCTTAATAAGTGCGTATAGAATATATTATGTGTAAATAAAAAGCATAGCACTTTCAAATTTGATAAATATGTGATTTTATAGTACATATACTTTGAAACAGCACGTTAAAAAACTACAAAAAATAAATAAATGTAAAGCAGGCGCCGGCGGCAGCTTACGAAATGTCCGGGCAGATCTACATCGACCGACGACATAGGTATTAGGTAGGCGACGTCCCAAATGTAAAAAAAAAACATATAATATTCCTAATCGTTATCAAATTGTATTAAAATACTCTGTGGCCCTCACTATAACATAACACGGCCAATAAAAGAAAGTTATTGAACTATTTTGGATATATTTTTTTCATGTATTAGGGCTCCATTACGCAAACGATTTTTCTCCCGAACTAACTGGTGTTTTTTTTTAAAAAAATTTTGATTAAACATTTGAGTGCGTTTGACTATATCTCACCTGATGGCAAGTGACGATGTAGTCGAGGATGGTGCACGCAAACTTAATTAATGCCTATTCACTCTCGCCTTGAAGATCCCCAAATTGTAGGAGTCGGGAAACACAGACGCAGGCAAGGATTTCAAAATACAATTTTAATTATAAGTTCAATGCCTCTCTTTAATGCGCCGTGTTATAACCTCGGAGGAATGTAATACACACTTTTGGGGAATCATGCTTTAAGTGATAGTTTTTGTTCATTGAAGATGTATTTTTTTATTATAATTTTAATTTAGATATGGTTAGTGTGTTTAAATTATTTCTCTGTCGAAAAAAGACTGCTTATGTGGTTCTGAAAATATAAGATTTTACAGAATTAGGAGGTTTGTTCAATATGGAAGGGCGGCCCATGAAAATAATTCTGAAGCCTGGCGATGATATATATTATAAATGCGAGTGCGTTTGTTTGTTTGTCCTTCTTTCACGTTGCAACGGTTCAACATGTTTTTTTTTTGCATAGAGATAGTTGACGCGATGGGAAGTGAGCAAGTGACATTGGATAGTTGGATACTTTTTATCACGTGAAAATTCGGGAAAACATTGTATTTTCTTTCACGTGGCAACGGAGCAACGGGTTGACGTGATGTTTTTGCAGAGATAGTTGAGGGAGTGGAAAGTGACATAGACTACTAATTGGCGATGCCCGGCATAATTAGTAAGGACCTGGAAAAACTTATTCCCATCCTGGCGAACCACTTGCGGCTCGCACACCACACAGCCTCAAAGATAGTCGTAAAAGCGATGTCCACGGGCACGAAGCCGTGGGCAAAAGCTACTTATATACGTCATAGCATAGCAAATAACGATGACTCATTATGTTGTAAAAATATGTTTTAGTTTATATGGAAAAAAAATGTACAGTTATTTCGATCTATAATAAATGTGGATGTATTGTGATGGAATAAAAGGCAAGTTTTAATAGATTATATTGATTGTGTTTTATTTTGATAACAGATGCATGATAAGCGATTTATTGAACTCAAGTTGAAAAGCGTTTGGATTCATTAATAGCGTAGAAAAATCGGTTACCCTTTTTGTAGTAACGTAGTAACATGAAACTAATCACGAAGATTTAGATTTATTCGGAAACGGCGATATTGTTGAACGGATATGGTAATGGCAACCTTATAAAAGCAAAACTGTCGAATCCGTTCCGACTGTTTCCGAATCGAATCCGAAGCGTTAAGAATCGGAGGGCAGCACGGGCAGCATGTGTCGCTCGTCGTGAGAAAGTAATGTTGCTGTCTGTCACGAGCTTGGCGTCAGAACGAGACGGCCGTTGTCGGGTGGTGGTTTTTTGTCCTTATCTGCATGACCACTTTTTGCTGGCTAATTGTCCAAATCTGGCAGTTTCTTAGCCAAACAATGTTTCTTCCAATGTTGCCAAACATATTTAAATTTTACCTACTAAAAATAGTATAATATGTTTGTAGGTTTCTATGTGACCCCTGATTTTAAAGAGTTATATTGAAAAATAAAGCTGTGCAAATGCTTTTCGAAAGCATTACTTAAATTTCATCAGATCTACTTCTATGATTCTAGGTCGCGCTGATTATATTGAAATTTACCCTTACTTAATGGAAATAATATTAAGGTGGCAACACAAACGGTTAAAGTGAGAGGCATAGTAGTGGCCACGCGATATAGAAATCTATTTGTAGTAGATCTGTGGTAGCAACACTGCTGTTACTGTACATCTGTCACTCTCCCGTACGAGCGCCTATTGTCTGCAGACGAAATCTCAGTTGAGCCGTGGACGTGGACTTCAGAAGTACCGTCGGAATATCGTGCACATGTGAGAGGAACTGAACAAATCAGTGCGGTGTGAGCGGCGGCGGCGACGTCGCCTTGTCTGCTTGCATCTCCTCTACATCGCCTTCGCCCTCCGCTTCCCCTTCGTCCCCTTCCTCCCCCTCCGCGTCCCCCTCGGCCCCTTCCTCGCCCTCGCCAGCGGCTTCGTCTGCGTGCGTTTCGGCTTCAGTGGATTCAGCAGTGGGCGTCTCCGACGGTTCGTCGACGGTCTCCTCCTTTGTTTCATGACGCTTCTAGAACGTGAAAGGTTACTTATTTTATTACCTTCCTACCTTTCGCGACATTAATAAGCGAGTTAGTGGAGCCAGAAAGTATGAACGGATGGGATAAGCTGGCAGTGGAGACGGACTTTAGGCGCCGAAGTCTTTTTAACCTTGTGGTTTTAGGTTTGGCGATGTGACTGAATATGCTGATTTGTGAAAGCCTGTGGACTTTAAACTTCAGAAACTTTCTTTGGAACTTGATCATCATCATCATCTTATTTTTCTTAGTCGGCTATCTGTAGCCATGAGGGACCAAACTCACGCATACTTATCATTCACCTCTTTGTAGCCAGGAGGGACTAAACTCGTCACAGCCACTGAACCATCACTAAGTTCACCATAAGGTACTTCAGATACCTGATGATCTTACCTTGCTCTTGCTTCACCTCCAGCTCGCCCTAACCAGCACGGAACAATCGCATACTTCTACCACCGGATACTTACTCAATGAAAACGAGAGACATTTGCATGGGAAAATTAAGTAATAGTGCTCTGATCATCATACCTTCTTCTTCTTCTTAGCCTTCGGTTTCGGCTTGACCTCCGGTACGCTGTAGCCCGGCGGGAACAGCCGCCTGCACTCCTCCTCTCCCACCACAGAGTCCTCGCTCACGTAGAGTGGCCCCAGGAGTAGAAGCTCCGTCGGGGGCCCCTCAGGGAACGTATCGTTGGGGTCAACCAAGCCTGGCTCGGCGGGGGCCACTGCAGCCATCACTATTATTGTCTCGCAGCTGTCGAAATAGCAGTAACAAGTTGTGTTAGTCTTATTGAAGGGAGATAGTCTTTAGTAATGTTCACCTTCATAGCCTACGTGACTAGGAGACAGAGTCTGTGATAATAAATGTATATATATAAAAATGAATTCCTATTTCCCTTGGGTCATGGCATCACGCGTGAACAGCTGGACCGATTTCGCTAATTCTTTTTTTGTCGAGTTCGTTATTGTCAGAAGGTTTTTATGTAGGGTAGGGCAGGGTAGTGTAGTTTAGTATTATAGTATTGGGTAGTGTAGTGTGTAGAGTAGTGTAGTGTAGTGTATTGTAGGGTAGGGTGTGTAGTGTAGTGTAAGGTGGTACGAAGTTCACCGGGACAGCTAGTGTTTAATAAGTGAAATATATCTAAGCAGTGTCCTGTTGAATTATCTGTGGCCAGGTAGGTAAGGTATTCGCATTGTCTCTGATCACGTCTATAATTCTTACATTTTTGTCGAAAAATAAGCTCTATAACTATTGTCATAAGTATTGTCGAAGTATTTGTTAAAAAGTCACATGATATATAGTTAGCCACAATAAACTAGTTACGTTTTCTGTAATTTTTAAGTCTCTAGTAGCCATACATAACTCAAAGATCATCATATCAGCAAAACACGTCTACTGCTGGGCAAGGCCCCACCCCAGGATTTCCACAACTACATGTCCTGCACTGCGCGCGTCCAGCGGCTTCCCGCGACCTTCACCAACTCAAATATTTAAGTACTTACTAATCCTTCTCCGGTCTTTGCTCATACTGCTCAATAGTTTTGCACAGCAGTCTTGGCTCAGCCACATTAGCGTCTGCGAAGAATCCGTATCGGAGCACTCTGGGCGCTGCACGAGGGGCAGAAGCCGCAGCTAGTACTGCACGCCGTTGCCACCCGCCGAAGACCAATGCGACGTGGGGAGGTTCCGGTGGCGTTGGAGGAGGCACCACGGTGCTGACCATCTGCAGAACATAAGACTAGGTGTCAGAGGAACCATGAATAACTAGTAATATATAAATCAGGCACTAGAGCCAGAGCAGAAGTGGTCGTGAGGGCCACGCGGGCCAAAGACAAATGGATAAATCTTGAAAAACAACCTAACCACTCCGGGAGTGGTGACAGATGTGAACACCTTAAAGTCTTGTAATTTGTACACCAATTGTTATTTTTTTAAATTCTTTCATAATCGTATCCTGCATTATCTTATCGTATGGTAACAGGTAACGGTAAAGGTATCGCGAGTTCAATGGTTTAATGACCAAGTTTAATTTCTAGCACGTCGTGGTCCGCTACATCAAAAGCCTTCGAAAGGTCACAGAAAAGTACCGCTCCCTGTAATTTATGCTCTTGACCTCCCAGAATACAACGCAGTACCTCGCGTGCTACCATAGTTGTTGAGTGTTTGATGGTCACCTTATGATGGTTATGTACCTTAGGAAACAGCAAGTCCAGCACGGCCGCCCTCTGGTGCCGGTCACACGGCACGTAGATCCCCGGTACGGTGTCGAGGCTCAGCTCCTGCGCTAGGGTCTTCTTGGGTGGATCTTCTGGCTCTACGCCGTCGCCGAATATTGCTCGGCGCGCTAGCTCTGTAATTTAGGTTAAACTTTGCTTTATAAAATTCGTCTTTAAATTACTTCAACCATGAACCGGTCGTCGTGGAAATCCTTGGGAAAGGCCTATGTCCAGCTGTGGACGTCCTTTAGCTGATATGATGATGGAGTTTCAAGGGAATTATAACAATAGCAACGAGGGGGAGATTGAACTCGTGGACCTTCCTTGTTGACTTGTCGGCGAGATTACTTTGGCAGAGTACACGTAACAAAAAAGATCGGCAAAGTGCGAGTGGGAGTCGCACACGCAGGGTTCCGTACCATCGTACTAGGTGTCGCTAGTAACTTCGTGTTTCTAAAAATCACTCCCCTTACGGTATTGTCGCTGACAGACGGACGGACGGACAGCGAAAGCTTAGTAATTTTCCCACGATGACGCACTTTTTTATTTCCGTAGATTAACATCAATGTCCCCATCACGCTGTTCTTTTAGTATCTAGGTACTATACTTAACTGTGCCGATCTTACCGCCATCGCCATCCCATTCACTATTTCTTCTACTATGACCAAATCAAATCTTTTTTATTTAATAGGTTTATTATGGGTCCCCACAGGAGGTTTGAGTTTCCATACAAACATAGTTCCGCTTTAATACAAAAACTACATGCCGGATGGAATTCAAGTTTGCGAATATATTGAGTTGATACATATCGATGATAATAATTAGTTTTCATCTTAGTAAATTAAACATAACTAAACGAAGGCTTAAATTAGTTTTGTAGTGAAAGTTTGAAACGGCTCTCATTTCTTTTCGTTTTATTTTAGTATATCGAAAACTAATTACAAACATCGATATGTGTCTACTCAATATATTTACAAAGTTTGGATTCAATCCGTTATGTAGTTTTTGTATTAAAGCGGAACTACGTTTGTAAGGAAACTCGAGCCTCCTGGGGTCCCGCACTGTTGTAAATGTTACATAATTGAATACAATGTAAAAAAATAATTTATGAATTACAATTTGTTGGGTAAATTTTCCAAATGTCACTATCTTTTAAATAGTCTTTAGAACTTAATACATTTTTTACATGTTTTTAAACATATATTCTGGTAATTCACATAAGTACATCATACACATACATACATCATCATAGAAGTGTACAAGAAATTATTTTAATCTTTAAATTTAGGAAAACTTGAATGTCTTCAGTCTATTTCGAATGCTTACGTGGTGAAATATAAGTAAATATTTCTTCCATGCGCATTAAAAAAAATCCAATAAATCATCATACAAATTCCTAGAAATTATCAAGTTATAGTTAGTTTTTTTCGAATGGAATTTTATGAAGAGACTTTCATTGTTTAGTTGAATTGAAATAATAAACAAATTGCGATTATTCAATGTATTATGAGGGTGTTGATAGAATACTTTTATGATATTCTAAAGAGCTTTTCAAAAACCGAACAGAATGACTGAACAAATAACAGCCAGTTAATATTAATGGCATTATGTATAAGAGAACTGAATCAACATTCATAAACTATGAGCAGTCATTAACGTAAAGTTATATGTAAGAGGTATTTAAGTATTGATCAGCAAGTCAAAGATTTAAACAGTTTTAGTCATTCAATGTATAAGTTCAATGAACGAAGATTTAATTGTTTTTATTTTTTTATTTAGCGAAACAAACTATTTTTCCAATAAATTGATGTGGATTGTCCCCTTAAATGACGCAATACACACTTGAATATGTGATAGCATATCCGAACTATACTCAGCGTTGTGCGTGTCTAAATGCAAATTATACTAGTTGCGGCTGCGCATATTTATAGACACAAGTTGCATATAAATATCTTCTTTAAAGACTGTTTAAAGACGCCCACTAAAGCAATTTATTCGAATTCGAAAAATAATCAGAATTTATCTAATTGTATGTATCAACAAAATAATTAGTATTCAAATGCCTACGGAAGTTAAAAACCAAATGAAATGTGGCATGTACCGATGAAATATGACATCTACCGATTTTTTGACTTATATTAGGATAATTTTTAAAATTTTGATGAGAAAAAGAATAATTTCTGATAAAAATTAAAATATTTATTTTCTAATAACGAATTATTCTTTCTGAAAAGCTGTTAAAAAATTACTCTTAGTAAATAAAAATTATTTTTCAAAAAAACCGTCAGGAATCATCTAGCTAGATGTGACTGACCAAATTTGTGACCAAGCTAAAATTTGTGACCAAAATCTCGTGACGGTCACAAATTGTCATCTAGCTCATCTAGCTAAATGCGACTGACGAAATTTGTGACAAAAAAAAGTCTGACGGTCCGTCAGTCACAAGACCGTCAGCGGACCGTCTTGTGATCAAAACTTTAAATGATGGTCATTTCACATCACTAGTGATAGCCTTTAACAGTAACACAAAACTCAAGCGAACACAGGCTACAATAATAATATGTAAATCGTTAAATTGGTGCGAGACACAAACGGGTCTTTGAATTATCCATTAGCCGACATTGTGACTTGCTGTACACTTTATACGCGCAGACGGATTGACCCAGAAACTTTTGGAGAAATGGAGCTATCAAAATTCACAGATGGATTGAAGAAAATACTGACAATAAGTAACAGTAAAGGTGAAAATTTTTCCATGAGGTGACCAGAAGTGGAAGTTTCTCCCTCATAGGACGATTTGCGAACTCCCACTCTTTCCTGCTTCACAGCATTAAATAAATTTAAAAAAATTTTTTTTTAATAATTTTATGACTAATTTTCATGAATTTTGAGTGAAAATACAATGAAATTAGTACTACTTATTGTGGTTGTTGTGCTCTGACTCGGAATCGAACCTAGTCACTCATTGGGCACAACACGCGAACACCGCCCAAGCTAGGACAATCTTCGAGCTCCGCCGTCCATTTATTTAATACTGTGAAGCAGGAAAGAGTGGGAGTTAAGGATTATTTATTACGTGAAGCGTTTCACTTCTTCACGTAACAGGATAAAGGCTGCTCCCAGCCGACATTATAATGGCATGCAATTCTTATTTTTGGTATCGCATATAGCGTGCGGTAGCCGTAAAGAGTTTGAGTCTGTCTAGACACTGCTGGGCATTCAGTCCTGTTTTTGCAAAACGTTCCAGTGAATTGAAATCAAAATGATACGAAGTATAAGTATACACTACTTTTTTTTTTCATAAAAGTGTTTCACAGATTTAGCTGTTTCATCCATACCGAGTTTGTAAATATATTGATCACCATCTTCTCGGAAGTAAAATTGAAATTTTTGATTTAGGCTACAGAGAGATTTATTTTTTCTTGGTTCAACAAATGTTAATTTTTTTTCCAGCCATTTCCACCTGGTCGACTCACTGGAGCTCAGCGCCGTCAAATAGAAGTGTTCCGAGACAGGATCTATGTGTTGAGCCAAAAAAAGGATAAATTGTTTCAGCAGACGGATTCCGCAAGTAGAAGGAATGAGATAAGTCAAATCGACCGTGACATTGAAAGTTATAAACAATCGCTGATTAGGATTTACAGTAGCAGTAATTTCTTTCCCATGGATATTCATTTGTTGTGACTCAGTTTTTTAATTATTAAATGTTTAAGAACACTTATTTGAGTTTTACTTTCCATATCATTAATAAGCAGCTATTTTATAAGTCGAATATAAAATTACCTGAAAAAAAGCAATTCTGACCCCTTCGATGATATCCGATAACTAGGTCATGAATATTTTTGATAACTAGTTCAGTCATCTTATCTTCACCCAGCAACTGCCAGTTATAAACGAATTTTCTCAAAGAAACGACGTGTGTTGATAAGAAATCAAGTGACTATTGTTATCGACACCTTCCAAAAATCACAATGGCACAAAATGTAAGCATACTAATTTTATTTTTTCGTCAGTTCAGCTTGAAGTTTTTTTATGAACATGCACTCAAGAACCTGTTTCTTTCTACAGCAAAATATGGAATACATGACATCACTCACAAAAACAGAAATAAAAGTGCGCCTTCAGAGAATTGAAGGTTTAAAACGAATTAAGGAGCAGATGATGAACTTACCCCGTTCTTCTGCTGTTCAAGAAGAAATAATTAGAATCGACTCCGAAATTGCCCAACAAAAGCGCCTTATCCTGGAAATCTATCATCGATTCGGTTTCCATCCCTTAGATATTCATCTCTTGTAATGTAAGTTTTTATAAATAAATCTTTTCAAACCACGAAGGCTAGATAGAAGGAGGACGCATGAATATGTACCTGTAGTTCCGAACGTTCAGTTGAACGAAATTATCTAGATAACGAAGAAAATTATCTAGATTGTTAAAATGGCTGACTGGCCTAGAAAATGACGCAGTGAGGTATCTCGGGACTTCTGAGATTGGGAATAACAATTTCGGTACAGATAATACTCACCCCTCGATATTCCACCCTTATGCATATAATTACAGTTAAAATATTCAATTATATTTATAACAATATGGGAAAATGAAAAATATTACTCAAAAATATCACATACGATATTGCGGCCAAATCTTTATTACCGTTTTTGACTTGCGGACTAACCCCCAAGTCCCACCCTCAATTTTTAAAATTCAATTCCACCTATCCTACGCTCTTTAAAAATTCTTAAAAATATTCATATAATCTTTTTTTTTCATCCTTAAGACGACCGAGACATTTTTGACTTGCGGACACACCCCCAAGTCCCATCATTATACTTTGCGATTTAATTCCACCGATCCTCCACTCTTTACAAATTCTTAAAAATATTCATAAAATCTTTTTTTTTCATCCTTAAGACGACCCATACATTTTTGACTTGCGGACTCACCCCCAAGTTCCACCCTTATTCTTTGAAATTTAATTTCACCGATCCTCCACTCTTTAAAAATTCTAAAAAAATTCAGTGAGCTCTCTCCTCACATTCTAAAGACGACACAGACATTTTTGACTTGCGGACTCACTCCCAAGTCCCACCCTTATTCTTTGCAATTTAATTCCACCGATCCTCCACTCTTTAAAAATTCTTAAAAATATTCATATAATCTTCTTTTCTCATCCTAAAGAGGACCCAGACATTTTTGACTTGCGGACTCACCCTTAAGTCCCACCCTTATTCTTTGCAATTTAATTCCACCGATCCTCCACTCTTTAAAAATTCTTAAAAATATTCATATAATCTTCTTTTCTCATCCTAAAGAGGACCCAGACATTTTTGACTTGCGGACTCACCCTTAAGTCCCACCCTTATTCTTTGCAATTTAATTCCACCGATCCTCCACTCTTTAAAAATTCTAAAAAACTTCATATAATCTTCTTTTTTTATTACATGCATATGAACGCCAAAGTAACTTAAAGCTCATTCATAATAGCTTTACATACTTCTGAAATTTCAAACAAGTAGTGTATAAACTGGGGCACGTTCCTGTTTACAGAGCGGAAAGATATATCACGTTAACTCGGTTACACACGGTGTTAAAAAATGTTTTCACGTTTAGTTAGCGTATTTTGATGAGGAAAGTAAACCAAAATTAATGTTCTAGACTAGACAGTGCGGCGCCGCCGGTAGCGTGCGCCGCCTAGAGTTCAGGTTATGACGACACATAGATAAAAACATATGAATTGTCGTCCGTCTTCATAATAATTTAATAGTTTAATTTGTCTTTTAACTATTACGAAATGTATAAGATATTAACAGAGTTGATTTTTGACTATTCTGAGTTAATATTCTACATAACTTTTAAGCTGTCTATTTATAGGCTAAGAAAACTTCAATGATATTCAATTTACTATTATAAAACTTTTATTATAAAAATACTGATTACATACAGAAAGCAACTTATTATACCTTAGAGATAATTTTATAAAATTAACAATAACAATTACCAATATCTGTGGAATAGCCTAATATAACGATCCAAAATAGAATAGCAAAATACATAGTGGTTAACGTTAGACAAACAGTTGTATCTTTCACGTCTTAGCTTACAAACGGTGGAAAATAGGTTTACCTTACCCGTTTCTAAAAATGAAGATATACAGATGTCAACTGCACAAAACACCATTGATTTATTCAACCCACTATTGCAATGAATCACTATTGGTCGTCTTGGATACATGCAGCTCCCACTGGGTGACTCTTGGTTGGCCATCCATCGACCACACATCCTTGTCGTCATTACCAACTCCAGAAAGTCAGACTCTACTGCAGAAATATTATGCTCTTGCCATTTGTCAAAAAGAAGATGAGTAACTTTCAGGGAGCCTCCAGCTTCGTGTGTCACATGAAGGTGTGTTATTTGAAAGTTCGATCGTTGCGAATAAGTTTCAAGCGTTTCTATCTTAAGCCTTCCAAATTCCACAGCTGTTCCTTCTACTGGACTCCAGTACTGGTAGCATTGGTTCACTCCATTTTCAACAGGCTTGCATAGCATGATGATGAGCTCGCTCTGATGATCCCATATGGCCCTCCAGAAGGTACTAGTTGTCTTCTCTGAGGGTGCCGAAGAGCATATATATTTTTTCGGGTGTTTGAAGCCATTAATATAGCTCGCGTTTAAGGAGGCCTCGGAGCTTTCGTCTTCTGATATCACCACGCGGTTGTGGTCATAACACGGTGCGTCTTCGAATCCGTTGTTTTTAACGATTTCCAATGCTGGACCCCACGTTTCTTTGATTTTCTTCTTCATGATTTTGTTGTGCTCTTTGCAAAAAATTGTGGTGGCTTTGTCGTCATTAATTAATTTAATAAAATTTTTCAGGCTCAGCGCTTTCGAATTTTCAGCCCCCATTTTAATGTTCAGTGTACTTACTGATGTATGTACAGAAACTTAATGTAATATTACTGTTACTGTGCCTCGATTTATAGTTAGTCTTTTTCCTTATGACTTGACGCATACGAGATTATTTTTGTGGCTTATTTATTGTTATAATCCTATATTCGCTATGAATACGTGACCTACCCGGTTTTACGTCATGGAAAATACCATGGTTGCTAACTGTTACAATATTGTTGCTAACCACTGAAAAACAGTATTTTTAGGTATCTGCGGCTTTTAGGTTTATTAAAACAATTGCACAATGTTAACTAATTTACAGCAACTAGCGAATAGTAGCTTACATAGATTTTATAGTAGTTAACTGAATTAGGATTAGCACAGTGCGCTAATCTAATTAGCCAGCCGAGGTCTCAAGCTTAAGAGAAAGAAAATACCTTCGCCTGTCTACGAATGTCAGTTAAAAAAAAACAGAACAGCGTGTAAGGAAAACTGAATGCTTATCTCGTAGTCTGTTTGTTGTTGTTTATGTTAAGCCGCCACTAGCAAATGATCAAGTAATTCATAAACTTATGATAAGGGAAGCAATAAAAAGCATCGGCATGTCGAGATGTATTAGGTATCGATTAAACGGCCGTTATACATATTTATTTTCTATCATGTAATGAAAGGGCATAACTTACGTTATTTCAGTAAATACAGAATCTAAATATATAGCTAGATAAGTGTTATAATATATATAGATAGATCAGTATTTTATTTATTTTACCTTAAGCTTACCCTTAAATACTATGTATTGTGCTTACGCACTTACCTACAACTTCAATACTTATGTTTGCGTATTCGCAGTACCTACGTTTCAGATCCTTTATTTACCTGAATTACATTCTATTAAGGCCTAATGGATAGACTCAATATAATTTATAATTGATGTCGTTCAATCATAGTAAGAAACAACGATATGCAGTGTAGTTCTATAAGCTTACGTTAGAAAGGTAGAAATAACGGTGAACGTGACCTTCAAAGATTAGTATTCCCGAAAATCATTTTAGTGCGTTCCAACTTTCAAGATGTTATGGAAAGTGAGCATGAGTTCATCAACCGCATATCGTTCGAGGATGAAGGTCTATGGGAAAATAGACCTAGAAAAAGGAGGCGCCAATCGGTCGTCATGAGCACCAGGTTCGACATATTTTCCGCGAATTGTGTGGATGGATACCATGTGAAAAGAAAGTTTATGATAGTCAGCAGCCTAGTAGCTGAAGTTGATTCCTCCAATTTTTGGAGCTTTGTATGGGAGAGTGGTTGTAAAGTGATTGTGAGGTTCGACAAGAAGAAATTAAAAAGTTATAATTGGCTTAGTAATTCACAAGTCTTCGAGTATTTTGTGAGTGAATTTTTCATTTTGAAGAAGATTATTACTGATAAATACTACACGCAGCTTGTGTTATATTTAAGAAACACAATGGAAAGGAAATCAAGGACACTCACGCACTACCAGTACCACGACTTTCCAGATCGCAACGCCCCTTTCAACTCTACTCAGTTTATCTACTTTTTGAAGATAGTAAACAAAGAACAAGGCTACGGCACAATAAGAACAGATTGCAAAAAGCATGCAGTCAGTCCAATAATGATCCATAGCATAGATTGCTTCGAAAGAGCGGTGTCGGTCTGTGTGTTAGATAACTGTTTGGACCAATTGATAAAGAAGAGTACATATTCATTAACAAGACCTTGCTGCATAGCATATGCACGTTAGATTCAGGAAGGAAAAAATCTAAAGACAGTGACCTCGAAAATATTACTTTCAGAAGTCGCGTTAGGAAATATTGCTCGCTTTTTAAACGCATGTCTGTTCCCTGAGTGTATCGAAAAAGATAGGGTTGGCACCATCGTCAAAATAAGACATTTTAGTGTTAGTGCTTATATAGGTATAAGGCTGGTGTTATAGAATAAATGAGAACTAACATTAAACTATAATGTATAAGCTTTAATTATGTCATAAATTTTTTTTAAGCGACATATGTGTGTAATTCATCCTACCTAAATAATACCATTTAAGTAGTAAGTAGGCTACACTAATCACAATGATTTTACCGCAATGATATTCGCGTGCATCATAAGCACGCAGGAACAAACGGATAACATATAATAGGATCGGTTTCCAGACATGTGTTGAATATATATTTTTTTGCGTCCTTACGCATTTTATAAACACAACTCTTAATGCACCTGACAATCAATTACTATTCTTATATGCAAACATAAATCCTGTATAATTGAATTGGCCTACTGCCAAAGTTAAGGGAGCAATATTTTTATTGTATACGTTTCAACCCTATTTGATAACTCACAGTATTATAAAGCAGTTATATAGTAAACTGTATTGAGACTGCAAGCAGATTAAATTTTATTGATGTACCAGTTTGATGTACCAGTCACGTGAATTTCGTTATCACGTTGCAACACTTGGTTACATCACAAGTTACGCAATCTTATAAATTAACGTAACGCGCAAAATAGACGTTTGGATATTGTTCTATTGCTTCACATGACCAAGTTTTCGTTTGAAAATAAATGTCCTTTTGGAGTAACGGTAATAGATTCGCTGAAAATGATTTTATTGGTAACATTTTTGGGTAAAGTTTTTTTTTTTAATTTTGAGCTCTAATTCTTTGTAAATTTTAATTTGAAAACTATGCCTATGTACACACTGCCCCACAAATGATTTTTTCACTTTACTAAGCCTTGCAAAAGTAATATCTAGGTTACTTCTTTTACTTCTCAGGTCACTGTTTGTCGAAAACAAATATCTATGTTTACGAACGTACATAATATTTTCGTAAATAAATTAACCGTATTAATTGAATAGGGGATCGGACTTCTAGTTATTTGAGTTACTTTTTATGATCTGTCAAAAACGAAATTTTGTTCTAAAAATGTTTGAAATACCCACAAGTGACGTCATAGATGTTAAGCGTCATTGACGAACTTATTTTGTGAATTTGATCAATTAAAAATTGAAGACGTGATAGAAAAACAAAACAAATAAGGTTTTTTGAAACTACAAGAGGAGAGTAATTTAGGAAATCATATTTCAGATTTTATTTTTGATGCAGTCCGATCCCCTATTGAATGACTTCATTGCTACTTGACTTATGCCTTTAAATTTGACCTCCATTCAAGTAGGGCAGGGGGTAACCGTCTTGTAGACACCTATACCTATGACGCATCCTTCCCGATCAGGTTGTTTCTTCAGCAGCAGCGCCAGGGCAGGCCTCTCCGCCAGCGCGGCGGCCACGGCTTCCGACCCGAACTCCGGCGCCTCTACTGCGAGCTGTCTGATCATGTCCTTGTTTAGCAGGAGTGGGCACTTGTCTGCTATTATTACACCTGGAATGAAAGAGTGAAAAAGTAGGTACAAGGCGGCCTCCTTTCTGAAGCAACTACTAAACTACCACTACCTGTAATTCCTTTCGATGTTTACTAAGGTTGTGTGTCAATGTCTGCTTCTAACCGTTTACCAAATAGTTCAGTTTTAGGGAGCGAACTTTCTTAACCAGCTCAAAGGACCAAAAGTAATTATGTAAGTACCTACCTAGTGTCTTTTTTGGTTCTTTGAATCGACTGAAAGTATTATTTTTAAGCTATTGCATAGCTTTTATCACGGGCTTTGAGTGCGGCGACCGAATCAAGAAATTCCGTAACGAAAAAAC
The DNA here is from genome assembly GCA_947284805.1 of Coleophora flavipennella. Lineage (NCBI taxonomy): Eukaryota > Metazoa > Arthropoda > Insecta > Lepidoptera > Coleophoridae > Coleophora > Coleophora flavipennella. The sequence goes on along the minus strand of OX369263.1, from coordinate 17,219,352 downwards.
CTACCACACCACACTCCGCCTAACATGTAGCTCGGCCGAGCGTGACGTAACGTTACCGCGTTCTAAAAAAACTTACAGTGCCATCTATTAGCGATTTGCGGTACTAATACTAAAAGGAGTTAGTCAATTTTACTGGTGTAACTTTTTTAGTGTTAAAAGTTGATAAAAAATGTTATGCAATAGCTTTACCGCGGCAGTCCCCGAGTGCCACACGTATTTTTTTTAATTATGTGATTCAACAGCATCAGATAATTTCCATCAATAACAATCTATAAAGTGCGCTTCGTTCGCGCCACCGTGCGAGCGTTTCTCACCGCCGATCCTGTCGTTGCCTCGTTCCTGCATGAAATGAAAAACTAACCTTGTCGTTCCTTGAAATCTTCTGCACGTGCGGTAATCATAAGTGCAAAAAAAAACGTCTATAAAATACTCCCCAAGTCACAGATGATAATAATAGTACAAGTACATATGAAGAACTCGCAATGACGCTTTAAATAAATAGCATCTCTCGCTACGCGGTAATAAAGAACATTTGCTCGCGCCTCCCAGCGAGCGATCTTTGTCACTTCACTTTCTGCCACTTCTTTTATTGTACCTACCCCTTGAACGACAAACTTACCGTGCGGCTCTATAGTATCAGACACCTTCCTTATGTTCTTCTGCGCGTGTGGCGTCATCAACGCAGGGCACACGTCCACGAAGTGCGCTTCGAGGCGCTTCGCTCGCGCCTCTCTGCGAGCGTTCCTTGCCGCTTCTCTCGCTGCCGCTTCTTTCGCCTCCTTCTCTTGATGGCGTTTCTCTTCTGCGTCTGCTACTTCCTGGGAATTAAGTAAGCATTCATTTAATGTTCGGTCTCCGCTGTAGTCCATGTATGGTTAGCTGTTTGGATTGTGAAAACTCTAAAGAATTTAAACATGTAATAGACTTTTCGATGAATTAGTGGATTGATTGAACACACTTAATTGTACATCATATATAGGGTACAGTAGATACAGGATATCGCCCTTGACATCATCTCACCTGATAGTAAAGTGACAATGATGCTTTAGTCCGATGGTTCCCGGCTAAGAATAGGACCATCCCATCTCTTCCAATGGGTGTCGTAAGAGGCGACTAAGGGACTTAAAACCGAAGGATGGGCAGCAGCGTCTTTCCGTGTATTGCAACACACCTGCAATCAAACTGCGATCGCCAACCCGCCTGCCAAGCGTGGCGATTACGGCAAAACCCCCCCCCTATGAATTTCACACCCAGAAAACGGCTCCTAGTCCCCGGCGGCCCCGCTATTCCTGGCTCCGGTAGCAGTCATGGTAACGGCGGGGTAGGGGGTGCGAAGAATCCCCGGCAGATGCCAGGCTACCAAACCCAACGACTTACGGAACTGAGACATGGTCGCTTACTATGGGCCTCATAAGAAGGCTCAAGGTCACCCAAAGGGCAATGGAGCGTGCAATGCTCGGAGTTTCTCTGCGTGATCGAATCAGAAACGAGGAGATCCGCGGGAGAACTAAAGTAACCGACATAGCTCACAGAATCGCTAAACTGAAGTGGCAGTGGGCAGGGCACATAGCTCGTAGAACAGATGGCCGATGGGGCAGTAAAGTTCTCGAGTGGCGACCGCGCACCGGAAAACGTAGCGTAGGCAGACCTCCCACGCGGTGGACCGATGACCTGGTGAGGGTCGCGGGAGGCCGATGGATGCGGGCAGCGCAGGACCGGTCGTCGTGGAAATCCTTGGGGGAGGCCTTTGTCCAGCAGTGGACGATTTGTGGCTGATATGATGATGATGATGATGATGCTTAAGATGGAAGCGGGCTTATCGAGATTCCCCAACGCAATAATGGGGAACTGGCTATCTTATCTTCAAGATGGAATACATCAATAGTGTTAACATTGATGCTTGGCGGCAAGACTAAGATAAGATGGTGGTAGCTAGCCAGGCGGGCTTAGAAAATGCCCTATTACCGACCAAACCGAGTCTTTTAAGTTGACCCCACCGGGAATCGAACTCGCGACCATTATTGTTGGTTAATTTTCTGTATTTATATATTAAAATATTATTTCATACTTTTGAGTGAATTTCTTTTTGAAGTCGGTTTTAAGTTTCTTTAAACTGTTATTTAATTTTTTTAATTTTTAGTGATAATGCTATCTATCTAACAACGTTAAACCTAATCACCTACTCGCCAACAGCAATATCATCAAATCATAATGCATGTGTTTCATTATGTGATACACAGTCTTGTGAAGACAAACCTTCCATCATCAGCTCACCTGAATAACTTGAAAGAATACAACTATCGGTCTATACGTTCCTTCGTATAACATTTAAAAAATATTCCCAAACTCCTAACCGTTAAGAAGTTGTACCTTCCATCATCAGCTCATCAACATGAGATGATGACTACCATAAACAAATACTTGAATAGCTTTAGAAAATGCATGAGACACGTCATAAAATGTGACAATGGGACCACCTCGGGATTATCCGTTTTCAAAGAAAAAAAGGATTGTTAAAATCGGTCCACAACTAACGGAGAAGTCGGTGGAAATACATAAAATTATATAGTCGAACAAGAAACCTCCTACTTTTTTGAAGTGGTTTAAAAAATATGGATTGAGCGGTGTGGTTACCTGTTCAGGTGGAGTGAGCTCATGGGGAGCTCTCTTTGGCCGTTCCAACTCTCCTTTTCTGACCAGCTCCTCATTCTTCAGCTCCAGTTCGATGGTGCGCGCGATGAGCGGCGCGTTGGCGCCGAAGATCACGTTCAGCAGCTGACCAGACTGGAGAGAGCCAGGGATTTAATTTGGGGGACAGGCTGAACTGGATACGGATAGAATGAACAGTTTCATTAGGATAATTGAGAGTCTGGCTTGGCTATGAAACATTAGCCATTGTACTAATATTATTGTATTAATACTATATTTAATTTGCCATTAGTGACAAAACGTAATAAAAACTTGGGTTTGTGTAGGTAGGCGGTACCATAATCTGATTTTTCCTGTAATAACGAATATCCGCGTGTAGTAGGCCATATATACAATTATAGTAACGTACAGAGTATCACCACAATACAACATTTTTTTTTCTTTATACTGACAACCCTAAAAATCAAGATAGGAAAAAACTGAAAATTTTGGAAAAACCTTAAAACTTTTAGGTACAAGCTTTTCGGTGAAGGTCGCGGGAAGCCGCTGGAGGCGGGCAGCGCAGAACCGGTCGTCGTGGAAATCCTTGGGGAGGCCTATGTCCAGCAGGACGTCCTTCGGCTGATATGAGGATGGTGATGACAAGCTTTTAATATTGCATTGTCACGCGATATATATAGGGTGTAACAAAATTAGCTGAAACTATTTTAACTGTTGCTTCTACCCATGAAACTGAACAACTTTCCCCATGGAACCCAAAATTGGCTCTCCCATACTAACTCGATCAGCTGCTCAGCCAACTAAGTATGGGAAGTCAAATTTTTTTTGGAGATTTGAGTATGGGTTTCATGGGGAAAGTTGTTCAGTTTCATGGGTAGAACCACCAGTTAAAATAGTTTCAGCTAATTTTGTTAGACCTTATGTACAGAGTGTAACAATACGAGTATGGTGTAGGTCCCGTTAACTGGCGCTTCTACTCATCAAACTTTTGTTCTACAAGTTTGCTGAAATCGCCAAAAAACTTTGAATTCATACAAAACGATCAGCTAGTCGACCAATTTTGCGCATTTTTATATGGAGGGTTAAATTTATTTTTTTGAGAATTGACTATGGGTTTCTTGGGGAAAGTTGTTCAGTACGGTGAGTAGAACCCTCGGTTAACACACCGTACACCAATTTTTTACACACAGTATATGCATGCAAAATATCTGCTCATTCGAAAATTGGGAAGTGGATCAAATTTTACTTGCATGATTTCATTACAGACACCAGGACAGGTCAAACTAAATAAAAGCTTGTAAAATAACGGATGGAGAAGAATAACATAGCCCCAGCCTAAACTGTACCTACTCAAATCTATTCACTAGTTTTTAAGCGCTAGAGCACTGGACGAACGCAGATACACACATTTTTTAAAATGTTTCTCTGTTAGTGTACGACAATCAATCCCCATTAAAATAGCAACTTCGTTTTTTTTTTGCTATTACAACACCTTCTTCATCGACGCTCGCTCCTCATTCGATAGAAAGTAAAAAAAAAGACGTGTGGCACTCGGGGACTGCCGCGGTAAAGCTATTGCATAGCATTTTTATAATCTTATGAATTTATAATTATTTATTTATGCAGTATTTATACTCGTAGTCCTTGGGGCGCGGGATGTTTATGTAATAAATTAAAACTAAGAAAGTTCATCATCATCATCATCATCATCCGCCATCATCGATAGCCACCATCAATCGCCATCATCAATCGCCTTCATCAATCGCCATCATCAATCGCCATCGTCATCATCATCATCATCATCATGATGGGTAGATATATGGCACTGTAAGTTTTTTAAAACTCAATTTTTTTTGGGCTGTCAGGTTTTATTTTCGTTACGAAATTTATTGATTCGGTCCCCTCAAAGCCCGCGATAAAAGCTATACAATAGCTTAAAAAGTGCTCGAAACTACCAAAAGTCCCAATTTCTTTTTCCTAGGCAATACATACCAATAGTAAGGGTAGACCTAGAGTGTAAACCCATAAAAACTTGGCATTACCACACCCTGGACACTTCATACAACGGGCCAGAAATGACATTTCAAACAACGAATGACGGGACAAACAAAATGGCGGCGAAATCCTATACGTTTGACAACCAAACTGTGACCAATCTGGGTGACGAGGGGGTGAGGTCGCATCTAGAGAGCGGCAGGGAGTGTCCATACTGTATGTTAGTATTAATATATATACTTTGGTATTAGCGTGATTCGATGGTAAGTTGGTATCGAAGTAGTTTGTCTATGCATGCAGTGAAGGTGTTTTTTCCCTCCATCGTCGGTAGTTTGGTCGATAGCTAGTTACATGTGGCGCTCCGTTCACATTCGTGCCACCCCACTATAACGCCATAAGAGTTAATAACTAGTAACATATCTACTGTAGGTAAAATAGTTACATAGAACCTCTGAATAGAAATGAATACACAATCTTTGTTAGTACAAATTACCGAAAGACTGGGTTTTTTATGTATTCCAAAATAAACAGCTTAAAATTCTATTTTTGTAGATATTTAACAGCTTTACCTAGGCAGTTGTGTTTGATATGACTGTATCATCGTTATCATCACATCGGCCTAAAGACGTCCGCTGCTGGAAAAAGGCCTCCACCAAGGATTTCCACAGTGACCGGTCCTGGGCTGCCCGCATCCAATGGCTTCCCGCGACCTTCACCAGGTCGTCGGTGGGAGGACTGCTTACGCTACGTCTTCCGGTGCCCGGTCGCCACTCGAGAACTTTACTACCCCAACGGAGAGTAGGTAGTGGTCTCTTCCACGAGGCACTCGTCTTACAGAGTACTAGGACAAGCGTTTTGGCAGCAAGACCTACCGTAGCTGGTCCTTGCCTTTGCTTTATGGTGTTGGCAGAAATACCGCCCCTTACTTTATGACCTAGCTGTCGGTGAGGGGGACGCTATATCATAAACCTGGTAGTTTAGCGTATCTGGTAGATATACGAGAGGGCACGCCCCAACGGCTATCTCTTCTACGAGCTATGTTTCCCGCCTACTGCCACTTAAGTGAGTTTGTTTCCCGTGGTCCTATTACTGCTTGGAACTACTCTCCCGTGGCCTTTAGACCGTTACCCTGGGTGGCGGATCTTAGTTGAACGAAGCGAGCGAAAATAGGTTCGTTAGGTTTGATGATAATACTATCAAAGAGCCTCGCGAAGCACATTTTTTCCCCCTGGATCTGGGTGGCAGATCTGACAGTTTCGAAAGAAAGACCGCGGTACCATATTGTGGTAGTGTCACGGGAGAGAAAAAATACTTTTTGCGCAACTGTTAGTGCCAAGCAGACCACGGGTAACAAACTGTGAGTGCCAAGCAGACCACGTGAAAAAAACTGTTAGTGCTAAGCAGACCACGGGAAATAAACTGTTAGTGCCAAGCAGACCACGGGAAACAAACTGTTAGTGCCAAGCAGACCACGGGTAACAAACTGTTAGTGCCAAGCAGACCACAGGTAACAAACTGTTAGTGCCAAGCATATCACGGGTAACAAACTGTTAGTGCCAAGCAGACCACGGGAAACAAACTGTTAGTGCCAAGCATACCTCGGGAAACAAACTGTTAGTGCCAAGCAGACCTCGGGAAACAAACTTTTAGTGCCAAGCAGACCTCAGGAAAAAACTGTTAGTGCCAAGCAGACCACGGGTAACAAACTGTTAGTGCTAAGCAGACCACGGGTAACAAACTGTTAGTGCCAAGCAGACCACAGGAAACATACTGTTAGTGCCAAGCAGATCACAGAAAACAAACTGTTAGTGCCAAGAAGACCACGGGTAACAAACTGTTAGTGCTAAGCAGACCACGGGTAACAAACAGATAGTGCCAAGCAGACCACAGGAAACAAACTGTTAGTGCCAAGCAGACCACGGGTAACAAACTGTTAGTGCAAAGCAGACCACAGGTAACAAACTGTTAGTGCCAAGCATATCACGGGTAACAAACTGTTAGTGCCAAGCAGACCACAGGTAACAAACTGTTAGTGCCAAGCATATCACGGGTAACAAACTGTTAGTGTCAAGCAGACCACGGGAAACAAACTGTTAGTGCCAAGCATACCTCGGGAAACAAACTGTTAGTGCCAAGCAGACCTCGGGCAACAAACTGTTAGTGCCAAGCAGACCACGGGAAACAAACTTTTAGTGCCAAGCAGACCTCAGGAAAAAAACTGTTAGTGCTAAGCAGACCACGGGTAACAAAACTGTTAGTGCTAAGCAGACCACGGGTAACAAACTGTTAGTGCCAAGCAGACCACAGGAAACGTACTGTTAGTGCCAAGCAGACCACAGAAAACAAACTGTTAGTGCCAAGCAGACCACGGGTAACAAACTGTTAGTGCTAAGCAGACCACGGGTAACAAACGACTACCAGCCTTCCGAACAAGCCGGTTTCCGAAAAGGATTTAGTACCATAGACCACATACATATGCTGCGGCAGATTATACAGAAGACCGAAGAGTACAATCAGCCACTATGCTTGGCGATTGTGGACTATGAGAAAGCCTTCGATTCGGTCGAAACTTGGGCTATGTTACATTCTCTCCAGAGGTGCCAAATTGACTATCGATATATCGAAGTGCTGAAGTGTTTGTATAAAAACGCCACCATGTCGGTTCGCCTCCAGGTTCAAAACTCGGAACCTATCCAGCTGCAGCGAGGGGTGAGACAGGGAGACGTTGTATCTCCGAAACTGTTCACCGCCAGCCTGGAAGATGTTTTTAAGCCTGGACTGGGGTGGACTCGGCATCAATATCAACGGCGAGTACATCACCCACCATCGATTCGCTGACGATATCGTGGTCATGGCTGAGACTATGGACGACTTAGGCACAATGCTCGATGGCCTCAGTAGAGTCTCTTAACAAGTGGGTCTTAGAATGAACATGGATAAGATGAAATTTATGTCAAACGTCCGTGTCATACCTACTCCTCTGAAGGTTGGAGGCTCTACACTCGAAGTTGTTACCGAATATGTGTACCTGGGACAAACAGTCCAGTTAGGTAGGTCCAACTTCGAGAAAGAGATCAATCGTCGAATCCAACTCGGCTGGGCAGCGTTCGGGAAGCTTCGCAATATCTTTACGTCCCAGATACCGCAGTGTCTTAAGACCAAGTTTTTCGACCAGTGTGTGTTGCCAGTGATGACATACGGAACTGAGACATGTTCGCTTACTATGGGCTTCATAAGAAGGCTCAAGGTCGCCCAAAGGGCAATGGAGCATGCTATGCTCGGAGTTTCTCTGCGTGATCGAATAAAGAGGAGATCCGTAGGAGAACCAAAGTAACCGACATAGCTCTCAGAATTGCTAAACTTAAGTGGCAGTGGGCGGGGCACATTGCTCGTAGAACAGATAGCCGTTGGGGCAGTAAAGTTCTCGAGTGGCGACCACGCACCAGAAAACGTAGTGTAGGAAGGCCTCCCACTCGGTGGACTGATGACCTGGTGAAGGTCACGGGAAGCCGCTGGATGCGGGCAGCGCAGAACCGATCGTCGTGGAAATCCTTGGGGGAGGCCTATGTCCAGCAGTGGACGTCGTTGGGCTGATATGATGATGATGAACACATAAATTGTAATAATATAGGCAATTGTTACCCAACCTACCGCTATGAACATCCAAGTAGGCTCACTTCGCTTCCGGAATCTCTTCAGACACTCTATGGTGTCCGATTTAGCCTGCAATAAACGAGAGAGAACTGATTGTGAGTGTACCATAATAGTTTTAATAATTATGAAGTACTAGCTGTTTCCCGCGGCTTCAACCGCGTGGACAACGTTTCTATGACTTTTCGAGGGTGCGCAGTACTTTTAGAGCGTGAAAAAAGTAGCCTATGTGTTAATCCAGGTCCTAATCTGTCTACCTACCAAATTTCAGCCAGAACCGTTCGGTAGTTTTTGCGTGAAGAAGTAACAAACATACACACTCACAAACTTTCGCCTTTATAATATTATTGTGATGTGATGTGTTCCTACCATTAAAGACCAAATAATACTTCATTTTAACCCGGCTACGAAGTAATAGTTAGATTTCTATGGTTCCTACTGGCTATACAAAGACAAAAGGGGATCATTCGTGGAGTGGGTGGAGATAGTGGTAATTATTTACTTATTATTATTTTTTTATTTATAGTTACCAGGACACCTTTCCGTGCATTGCAACACACCTGCAATCAAACTGCGATCGCCAACCCGCCTGCCAAGCGTGGCGATTACGGCAAAACCCCCCAATGAATCTCACACCCAGAAAACGGCCCCTAGTCCCCGGCAGCTCCGCTATTCCTGGCTCCGGTAGCAGTCATGGTAACGGCGGGGTAGGGGGTGCGAAGAATCCCCGGCAGATGCCAGGCTACCAAACCCAACGACCTTTGGCCCTGGCAACCTACAACACGCGCACACTGCGGACTGACGAGAAACTTGCAGAACTCGAAGAAGTATTGAGCAGGTTACGGTGGGATATCGTAGGTTTATGTGAAGTCCGAAGAGAGGGAGAGGACACCATGATCCTTAAATCCGGAAACCTGCTCTATTTCCGGGAGGGCGACCAACAGTCCCAGGGTGGTGTCGGGTTTCTCGTCCACAAGTCCCTCATTAACAATGTGGTCCAAATCGTGAGCGTTTCGACAAGGGTAGCATACCTTATACTCAGAATCACCAAACGGTATTCGATGAAGGTCATACAGGTATACGCGCCGACTACGGAACACTCCGACGACGAGGTAGAGAGTATGTACGAGGACATCTCTACAGCCTTACATAGCACCAGGACCCATTATACCGTTGTTATGGGGGACTTTAACGCGAAACTGGGCAAACGAAGCGATGGTGAGCTGAGAGTGGGGCAATTTGGATATGGAGTAAGAAATGCACGTGGCCAGATGCTGGCCGACTTTATGGAGAAGGAGAGCCTCTTTATGATGAACTCCTTCTTTAAAAAGTCAAAACAGCGGAAGTGGACATGGTTGCATCCCAATGGCGTAACAAAAAACGAGATAGACTTCATCTTGTCGACAAGGAGGCAAATATTCAATGATGTCTCCGTGATCAATTCAGTCAAAACAGGAAGTGATCACCGGATGGTCAGAGGCACATTGAATCTAAATACCAAGCTAGAAAGATGTCGACTGATGAAGTCTACGCTCCGACCAGCGCCCATCCAGCTCCAAAACCCCGAGAGCTTTCAGCTCGAACTGCACAATCGTTTCGAATGCCTAGAAGACTGCGAGAATGTGGACGATTATAATGACAGGTTCGTGGAAATTGTTCAAACGGTCGGGTCTAAGTTTTCTAAAACTCGCCGTTCAAACAGAACCAAAAAAATCTCCGACTTCACCAGCAACCTCATGGAACAAAGACGCAGACTGGTTTTGCAGTCCTCTGAATACGCTACTCAGTATCGGAAACTAAACAGGCAGATCTCTAAGTCCCTAACTCGCGATTTACGCCAATATAATACAAATTGTATTAAAGAGGCGATTGAGCACAATAAAGGCTCAAAAGTGTTCGCGAGAGATCTGTCTGTTGGACAAAGCCAACTGACCAAGCTGAAGACTGAGGACGGCAGGACCATATCGTCTAAGACTGAGTTGCTGGAAGAAGTTGAGAAGTTCTATGGACAATTGTACACGACCACACGTTTGCCTGTCAGTGATCTGGCTGAAGACCCAAGAGCCAGACTAACCCGACACTATACCGAAGATATCCCGGACGTCAGCCTGTACGAGATTAGAATGGTTCTCAAACAGCTCAAGAACAACAAGGCACCGGGTGATGATGGAATTACGGCTGAACTTCTGAAAGCAGGTGGATCACCGGTACTAAAAGCTCTTCAGAAGTTATTTAATTCCGTTATACTCGAGGGACAAACGCCTAAGGCATGGCACAGAAGTGTGGTCGTGCTTTTCTTCAAAAAGGGCGACAACACCCTGCTGAAGAACTACAGACCCATCTCACTTCTGAGCCATGTCTACAAGCTGTTTTCGAGAGTCATTACGAATCGTCTCGCACGCAGGTTTGACGACTTCCAGCCTCCCGAACAAGCCGGTTTCCGAAAAGGCTTTAGTACCATAGACCACATACATACGCTGCGGCAGATTATACAGAAGACCGAAGAGTACAATCAGCCACTATGCTTGGCGTTTGTGGACTATGAGAAGGCCTTTGATTCAGTCGAAACCTGGGCTGTGCTACAGTCTCTCCAGCGGTGCCAAATTGACCATCGATACATCGAGGTGTTGAAGTGTCTGTATGAAAACGCCACCATGTCGGTTCGCCTCCAAGACCAGAACTCGAAACCTATCCAGTTGCAGCGAGGGGTGAGACAGGGAGACGTTATATCTCCGAAACTGTTCACCGCCGCCCTGGAAGATGTTTTTAAGCTTCTGGACTGGGGTGGACTCGGCATCAATATCAACGGCGAGTACATATCCCACCTCCGATTCGCTGACGATATCGTGGTCATGGCTGAGACTATGGAAGACCTAAGCACAATGCTCGATGGCCTCAGTAAGGTCTCTCAACAAGTGGGTCTTAAAATGAACATGGACAAGACGAAAATAATGTTAAATGTCCGTGTCGCACCCACTCCTCTAAAGGTTGGAGACTCTACACTGGAAGTTGTTGACGAATATGTATACCTGGGACAAACAGTCCAGTTAGGTAGGTCCAACTTCAAGAAAGAGATCAATCGACGAATCCAACTCGGCTGGGCAGCGTTCGGGAAGCTTCGCAATATCTTCACGTCCCAAATACCGCAGTGTCTCAAGACTAAGGTCTTCGACCAGTGTGTGTTGCCAGTGATGACTTACGGAACTGAGACATGGTCGCTTACTGTGGGCCTCATAAGAAGGCTCAAGGTCACCCAAAGGGCAATGGAGCGTGCTATGCTCGGAGTTTCTCTGCGTGATCGAATCAGAAACGAGGAGATCCGCAGGAGAACTAAAGTAACCGACATAGCTCACAGAATCGCTAAACTGAAGTGGCAGTGGGCAGGGCACATAGCTCGTAGAACAGATGGCCGATGGGGCAGTAAAGTTCTCGAGTGGCGACCGCGCACCGGAAAACGTAGCGTAGGCAGGCCTCCCACGCGGTGGACCGATGACCTGGTGAAGGTCGCGGGAAGCCGATGGATGCGGGCAGCGCAGGACCGGTCGTCGTGGAAATCCTTGGGGGAGGCCTTTGTCCAGCAGTGGACGATTTGTGGCTGATATGATGATGAGTTGCCAGGAAACATTAATTAAACATTTTACAAAGTAAGGTCACACAAAGGGTACGGCTTATTTCTAAATAAATTTCTTCCAGCACATCCGGAAGAAGTCCCAGTTACTAGCTGATTTACCCGGCTTCGCTGAGGGAGTTGATATGAGATTGTGTGATAGTTGGAAAGAAAGTAAACACTTTAAAATACGTTTAAGAGACAACTTTTTTTATTGAAAACGGTACTGATTCTCGTTTGTTGGAAACGGAAACTGTTTAGTTTTTTCCTGTTCTTTTTGTTTCGCCGTTTTGCTTCAAAACCGGCAAGATCTCCTTCTCTTTTACGTTTAGGCATTACATAAAATATAAATCAAATATTTTTATTCAGAAACACATTAAGTACACTTAAAACACTTCACACATTATTTTCGATTTATATTTAGTAACTGAATCACTTCGAATGGTCCACATTGTTCCAAAACATTCCACAACATTCGAGAGTGTTCTGGAATGTTCAACAATGATCAGGGATGATGTTGTGGAAAGCTCTCGAATACTCTCAAATATTCTAAATTGTTGTATAGAAATTTATAGTGGGCGAAACTTCCAGCACGCCCTTCAGGTAGAAATGGGAACCTTATTCATGGACGGGGGATAGAGGGCTACCACAACATATAGCTTCCTTGATCGTACCGGGACTTGTTTCTAAGTTTTAGCGGCACGCACATTGTACACTTTCTTTAATAATATATATTGATTATTACAAGTTCCAATAATCATCCTTGATTCATTTCATACTTATAAAATACAGGTGTAACAAGATTGGTGTAGATCCCGTTAACTGGGGCTTCTTCGTCACATACTGGAAAACTTTCTCTGAGAGAAGCATAGATGATACAAAAAATGAACTCCATACAAATTTATTAGCTTTTGGGCAAATTTAGTGAATTTTTGTATGGAGCGCCATTAAAAAAATGACTAGGTATATGTCCCGTGGGAGAAATTGTTCATGATGAGTAGAAGTCTAGTTAACGGGTTCTACTCCAATTTTGTTAGACCCTGTATAGATGTGAAACACTCACACACTGAGCAAATAAATAAGAAAACCGGCCAAGAGCGACTCGGGGTCACACAGACAGGGTTCCGCACCAAAACTATAACTACCAACAGAACAAGACCTCTCAGTACATTCTAGGCAACAAAGATGCACAAAATATATTGTTCCTAAGTTTGAGTGTTATTATTTACTTAGTATGTTTAAAAGAGAACTACGGTGTAATTTACTGAATATTATACTGATTTTGAAAAAGTACTGCCAGACATGGCTCCATCTTAGATCTCATATACTTAGTCAGGTCGTAAGCTCTGTCAAAAACTTTTACATAAAATTAATAATACACTTTTTGATAATTGTATAGAAATTATATATGAAATGAAAGGTAATTTAATTTACAATACGATTATATTTACATTATTCAAAATGCCCTCCCCTATTTTGAATACATGCCCTTAATCGACGCGGCCACTCACCAATCGCAGCACGCACCACATTCATATCTATTTCTGCCTCTGCTTTAGCCAAAGATGCTCGGAGAGATTCCAAATTCTGATAAGGTGTAGCGCAGACTTTCTCCTCCAAATGTTGACATATCTTGTAATCCAGTGGGTTTAAATCTGGACTAGAAGAGGGCCAGTCTTCATGTCCGATAAAGTAAATTCCACGGGCGGTCAACCAGTTTTTCGTGCTTCGTGCCCTATGAGCTGGTGCAGGGTCCTGTTGGAATATACAATGTCTGTTTTTGAACATTGTTTAAAAAAGGGATTCCACTATGTTTGGACGGTATTTTGGTACACCTCGGCACTGGTTTTTACACCCTTTTCACAGACCATGAGTGACGAAGGATAATGTCCTCGTTGAACCCTCGGAATACGCGTGCCGGCTTCTTCACTGCTGTGAGCATACACCTTATCATTTTGTTTACTATAACTTTCTTCGAAGTAAAATTTTTTTCATCCGAAAAAAAAATTTCGTGGTATTTTTTTCCCGCGTACCGCCGTAACAAAGCGCGGGATCTATCCAGCCGAATTTTTTTCAAACGCGCGTTCAAAAAATGACCGGTTTTCTTACGATAAGCTTGTAGTCCCAAGTCTTCAGTTATCACTCTTTTGACCGTGGTTCTGATTAGGCCCATCTGAAGAGCTAAGATTTTTTGTTTACGAACAGGATTTCGTTGAATTCGCGCCTTCACTGCTTTGATGATCGCGAGATTCGCGGGTGTCCTAACTGTACGAGATCGGCCGGTCCTCTTACGATCTTCGAAACTTGAATCTTCAGTGAATCGTCTGATAGTGCGATAAACAAATCGTAGGGTTATTTTTTATTTTTGTAGAATATTAAAAATCTCTTTTGGCGCGTAACCAAACGATACGGTGCAACGCGATAACCTCTACTCTATCTTCTTTCTTCGACCACTCCATATTTGAAAATGAATGGCTTTTTTATATTCAGCATGCGCAAACGTTCTATTTTTAAAATTAGTGAAGTTCATCTACTCAGCATTCGAAAATTTTAATTAATAAGAATTTGACAGAACGTATGTCCCGAGAAGGTATTTTTAGGGGAGACTCACGAGACGAATTTTTACATAAAATTGTTTTTGATGGGATATTTTCCCTATCAGTTGCCCTTAAATTTTCTTTAGATACCAATTGTGCAGAGAACATCTAAACCGATGACCAGAGTTATGATGATGATGCTCACCACGGCTAGATGTAGGTTATCGCCTCCAAGTTCCACCTTGATTTTCTTCAGGTTGCCCACCATGCCGAGGCAGGGCCCGCACCACTCCGAGTACACGTCCACCACTGGCAAACACCAACATAAATGGTTAAAACAATACGGAAAGACGAAAGATATTTTTATATTCCTGATTTGTTTGGAAACTTTTGCATGATAATTATTTCTTCATTATTATTTACTTCTCTATATTTTTTATTGGAAATTATTTTGGAAAAAGCAAATGTTGCGATATGACCAACGTACAGGGTATAATATAATTGGTGTAGGACCCGTTAACTGGGGGTTCTACTCATCATACTGAACAACTTTCCCGAAGGAACCCATAGTCAATTCTCAAAAAAAAATTTGGACCCTCCATACTAAAAAGAAGCGTCCGTGGCTCAACCGGTAACGACTCGGTCCTCCTAACCAGAGGTGACGGGTTCAAATCTGGACAGCCAATGTACCAATGAGTTTTTCGAAACTTACGTACATATACTCACCGATTGCTTTAACGGCAAAGGAAAACCTGCACACACCTGCGAAGAAACCGAAGGTTGTGTGTGAAGTCGACCAACCCGCACTGGCCCGCGTGGTCGACTAAGGCCCGATCGCCCTAATTTAGGGTAGGCTCGGGCCCCTGGGTGGGGACGTATATGAGCTGATATGATGATGATACTAAAAAGCATAAAACTGGTCGATCAGCTGATCGATTTGTATGAAGAGTAAAAATATTTTTTTTTGCGATTTCAGCTAAGTCGTAAAACAAAAGTTGTTCAGTATGATGAGTAGAAGCCCCAGTTAACGGGACCTACTCCAATTTTGTTACACTCTGTGTATACTGTGATGTGACCTATCGTTCTTCCATCGGAAAAGTCGCGGCCCATGAACATCTTCTACTTTTTAGCAAAATTTAAAAACCGATAAATTTCTTCTCTGCCTACCTAGGTATCTACGATAAATCTTATCTGCGAGGCCTTTGTCCAGCAGTTCACGTCTTTCGGCTGATGTGATATACCTAGGTAAAACAAATACTTGTACTTAAACCGCCTCCGTGGCGTAATGGTTTGTCTATTCGCTTCACACTTGGAGGTCTCAGATTCGATTCCCGGCGAGGTCTAACTTTATAAGACTCGGTTTGGTTGGTGGAAGGGCATTCTCTAAGCCCGCCTGGCTAGCTACCGCACTATCTTATCTAAGTCTTGCCGCCAAACATCAATGTTGACTGCATTGATGAGGTTCGGCATGAAGATAAGATAGCCAGTTTCCCATTGCGTTGGGGAATCTTGGTAAGCCCTCTTCCATCTTCGGCATCCTCGTCACTTACCATCAGGTGGGGTGATGTCAAGGCACAGATGAGATACTAGTTACTTCGGTCACAGCTTCGGTCAAGGACTTATCATTAAGGACAAAACAACATCTAAGCAGGTTTTTTTATAATTTATTTTTTTTGTATTGTCAAGATTCAAGATTCAAGGTATTTATTCAAAATTCAATATAGGTGCAAATTACACTCTTTCTGATAGTCATAAATTAATTAAAACATAATTTCATTTGTGAAAAACCAAGAAATAAACAATCATTAGTCAGAAATAAACCAGATTATGTCATTAGAACATGAAAACAATATGATACGAAAAGTTATACACACAATTATTGAATGTCATTGAAACCTTTGACAAGAGTAGGCCAGTTCACACGGACAGCAGCCGGTCACGAGTATAACGCGAGAGTCAGCCATCGCTCCCATCAACCATATTAGAGGGAAAGGAACGACCCGGCTTGTGAGTAATTAGTAAAGAAATAAAATATAAAAAGTTTTATATTTCAAAGTTTTTGGTTGGAAATGTCAATAACTTTTAAAAATGTCATAAGGTAGGTGCCTTACGAACGAATCCTGATTTAAAAACTTTGGTATCTTATTTTATCCAAATGGAACGGATATGTAATTAAAGTCAAGTGTAAAACCGTATTTACAAAAACGTTTCCCGTATGACCTTAAAATTACTACTTCTTGAAAATGGATGGGCCGATTCTAATGAAACTTAACACTCATAAGCAAGTCACGAAATCTTAGTTTGTAGATAGATTACAGTTTAGAAATACTTTATTTTAAAGAAAAGCTAATTTTAGGATTACTATGAAAACCTTAAATCAATTTTATTAAGTGAAAAAAGTATTTTTTTTAAATGTAATCTATCCACAAACTAGAACCTAGTGACTTGCTGTGTATAAAGTTTCAATAGTCCATTTTCAAGGAGTAGTAATTTTAAGTTTGTATGGGAAACTGTTTAGTGTATACGCACTTAAAATACTTACCCAACAATCCATCTCTCTGCAGGAACTTGTTCCACTCATCATCCGTGTTGAGTTCCGCTTGCAGCTGCACCTGGGCAGCCTTCTTGCCTTGGCCCGCGGCGGCGGCGGCCGCGGCGGCGTTAGCGACCGCCGACGTCAGCATCGCGGGCGCGAGTGACGCCGCCGCCGCCGGTGGCGTTGTGGACGAGCAGACCATGAGCGGTGCCAAGCGTGTGCCGGCCGAGACAATGGCGAAGGCTTGCGGTGACGGAGTAGAGAGGAGCGCGGAGGAAGCGCGCGGCGGATGGAAAAGCAGTGCCAAGCGAGTGTTGAATGACGGCATCGAAATGACAGCGAAATGGTGGCAGTATAGGAGTAGGATAATATGGGATATATTTGGTGGGTAGACAGGTCGTATGTGGGCAAGACTCGTATCGTAGTTGTAATGCGTGAAGGTAAGAAGTTCTTACCCAGAATTGAACGAGATAGTCCCTGCGACACTTTAAGCGTAACACGTAAAAGTGCCGTTTTGGAACAAAACTATTACGCTTTATGAGGCGCTTTATGTACATAAAGTCATGCCCGCTCTGATAAAATAAAATTATTTATTACAACTTTGAATGTTGTTCCAATCGCAAGTTTTCTATTTAAAAGAGATACAGAGTACATACATCCAATTAGTGATCGCTTCTGGCCTAAGCTTATTGTCTATAACGATGATGCCGTAAAGTTACTGGTCCTCCAGGCCATTGGCAACATTACCAATGGGTCTGATGAAGACACTAATGTTATTACTAACCACCAAATACTCATAGAACTACCCAGGATACTGCGATGTATCAGCACCAAAATATGTAAGTATTTCCAATATATTATGCTATAGCGTTGTGAGACGTGGTGGACGATTGATAAAACTTTTTTCCAGTAGTTTCGAAGATAAAAGGAGGGAATGGTCACTTTAGGACATTTTATTTTATATCTTCTAAAATTATACCTATATCAGATTAAAAAAAAATATTTTTTTATTCACAATCTTTGCAACGAGCCCTTTTATTTGATATGTCATACTATATATTTGGAAAAAGTATTTTTTTAATCATCTACTTTCAGATGGGCGGATAGACAGACACATGATTTATCGGATTTCATTTAGGTTTTCCGGTAAGTTAAGTTGTATAAACTGTGTTTTTAGAAAAATGCTTTAGAGTTTGGGAGATAAGGTGGAATACTCGATTTTATAGCGTTGTCCTTTATATCTTGTAAAAGATAGAATCTAAAAAAATCATATTTTTTAGATTTTTTACTTTGTACCCGAAAATTCACTTTAAACCGTAAATTCGTTTATTTACCCAATACGATCGTGATTGGGTCAGCAAACTCTACACAGGGTGTAACAATATTGGTGTAGGATCCGTTAAATGGGGCGTCTATCCATCATACTGAACAACGTTCTCCGAGGAACCCGTCAGTTTGCAAAAAATAACTCTTTTATTATAATTTTCTAATGTCATCATGTAGTATATACTTAAGCAGTAAACTTCCCTAATAAATTAAAATTAAAATTGAAATCGAAATCAAAATAAAATCTAAAATTAAATGTAAAATTAAAATTAAACCCATCAACTGATAACTAGTAGGTCAATTTTGTAAACTTTTTTAGAGTGACGAATTTTTTTTGAGTGTTGACTATGGGTTTTCCGAGGAAAGTTATTTAGTATGGTGTTTTCACCAGTTCACGGGTTCTGTTAACGGATTCTACACCAATTTGTATTATTTTTTATTTTTTTCTGTATTTGTTGCCAAGTCAGAAAAATATCTTTATAAATGAGAGGAAATCAAGTTCTAGGCAACAAAGATGCATAAAAAAATATTGATCATATGTTTAAGTATTATTATTTACTCGGTATGTTTAAAAGAGAACTAGGGTGCAATTTGCCGAATCTTGATTTAAAAAAGCACTGTCATACTTGGCTCCACGTTAGATCTCATACATTTTTACTGGAGAGTCACAAGCCTTTTACATACAAACGTTTTCGATGGGATAAAATATTTGCTCCAAATGCTTGGTATTAGTTCCCTGTAGCCACGTAGTCCGACTGCTTTAATCTGTGTTGGTATTTGTTTGCAGCAGTGACATCTGTGAGCTTAAAGACAAACTTTCTACTCGTCGCTAGCGTTTCAGGCATAACGTAACTTTGGTTTTAGGTTTTAGCACAGTGCCTGCTGTTCAAATGTGTACCGAACGATGGCCATAGATGGCGCTTAGTAACTGCCTATTTTCATCTACCCAAGGAACTAATTAGTAATCTGTGCCCAAAGGTGCAGTGCCAGTGCGTCCGAACTCACAAGTTCTTTACAGCAACGGAAATGTTAAAACAATAATCAAATAATAACATAATTACTTGACAAAATAAAAACAAAGATAAAAATAAAGATGAACCTACGATGTTTAATTTTAGTAAAACAATAGGTAAAACGGTCATCTGTGGGTGTACATTACTACTTACTTAGTTATGTTGAATGTATTTAGTATTACAGACACTTAGTAAGTACCTAGCTATTATTTACGATCTTAGCAATTATAACCGAGTTTCCAATTCCAATAATAAATCGCAGTTAACGGCTTTCTGAGTAAGCCTAGACTTATTACTCCATGACCAAAGTTAGCACAACGCGAAGGATAAAGTTGACTTAAAAGATTAATTACTTTACTCAGACCTGTCCAATAAATCTTCGCAACTTTTTCCACGAGAATGCCAGGTTCTACTACCTGCCTAGCTTCAGCATCACTAATTTATATTCCGCGTGGGTAATTTTGCGTAAATCCGCCGAACCAAAATCTTGAAGAAAAAAAAACGACTCCGTACAAAAAAATATGAATTGATCAATCAGCTGATCGATTTGTATGAAAAGTTAAAAAAACTGCGAATTGATTACAGGTCTCTTATGGAATAATTTTCGAAAAACCTAAAAACTATACATACAATACATGCAAGCTTTTCATATGGCATTGTCACGCGATGTACATATGTATGCAAAATTTCAGCTCAATCGAAAACCGGGAAGTGGGTCAAATTTAACTAGCAAGATTTCATTACAGACACCGGGACATATGGTAAAAAATAATTACGTACGGAAAAGTGCAACAAACTTATCAAGTTTCCGGGTTCTGTAACAATCCGATTCTCCCTGCACAGAGGTAAAACAAAAATCGGTCCAAATTCCAAGTGTTTGGTTACCTGCGTATCCTCAACTTTATGTTAAGGAAACGCGGGACTCCGGTCCGTAACGTAATGCCAACACGGACATTGTGCCGTCTGGGTGGTTCACCGTTAAGGAAACGCGGGACTCCACTCCGTAACGTAATGCCAACACGGACATTGTGCCGTCTGGGTGGGACACCGTTAAGGAAACGCGGGACTCCACTCCGTAACGTAATGCCAACACGGACATTGTGCCGTCTGGGTGGGACACCGTTAAGGAAACGCGGGACTCCACTCCGTAACGTAATGCCAACACGGACATTGTGCCGTCTGGGTGGTTCACCGTTAAGGAAACGCGGGACTCCACTCCGTAACGTAATGCCAACACGGACATTGTGCCGTCTGGGTGGGACACCGTTAAGGAAACGCGGGACTCCGGTCCGTAACGTAATGCCAACACGGACATTGTGCCGTCTGGGTGGGACACCGTTAAGGAAACGCGGGACTCCACTCCGTAACGTAATGCCAACACGGACATTGTGCCGTCTGGGTGGGTCACCGTTAAGGAAACGCGGGACTCCACTCCGTAACGTAATGCCAACACGGACATTGTGCCGTCTGGGTGGGACACCGTTAAGGAAACGCGGGACTCCGGTCCGTAACGTAATGCCAACACGGACATTGTGCCGTCTGGGTGGGACACCGTTAAGGAAACGCGGGACTCCACTCCGTAACGTAATGCCAACACGGACATTGTGCCGTCTGGGTGGGTCACCGTTAAGGA
The DNA here is from genome assembly GCA_947284805.1 of Coleophora flavipennella. Lineage (NCBI taxonomy): Eukaryota > Metazoa > Arthropoda > Insecta > Lepidoptera > Coleophoridae > Coleophora > Coleophora flavipennella. The sequence continues at coordinate 17,198,405 of OX369263.1, read as the reverse complement.
AACGCGGGACTCCACTCCGTAACGTAATGCCAACACGGACATTGTGCCGTCTGGGTGGGACACCGTTAAGGAAACGCGGGACTCCACTCCGTAACGTAATGCCAACACGGACATTGTGCCGTCTGGGTGGGACACCGTTAAGGAAACGCGGGACTCCACTCCGTAACGTAATGCCAACACGGACATTGTGCCGTCTGGGTGGGACACCGTTAAGGAAACGCGGGACTCCACTCCGTAACGTAATGCCAACACGGACATTGTGCCGTCTGGGTGGGACACCGTTAAGGAAACGCGGGACTCCACTCCGTAACGTAATGCCATAGGGGCCTAAATTTAATTTTTTGGGTTCGGTACCAGCACATAGCTACTTACGTATCAAATGTTTTAGATTCGATGGCATTGCTGACACCGACCTCAAAAATTTTTAGGCCTCCAACTTAATTCGTATCCACCTTTGATTTAGTTATTGTTGGTTAATGTCTTGTATCTAAGTATATTAATATTATTTCATACTTTTGAGTGAGTTTCATTTTGAAGTCAGTTTTTAGTTTTTTAAACCTTTATTTTAATTATAGTTATTTTTAGTGATAATGCTATTTATCTAATAACGTTAAACCCAATCATCCACTCGCCAATAGGAACCATCAAATCATAATAAGATACAGATTCCTGTGGCTTTCCATCATCAGCTCATATGAATAAACTGATAGAATGCAACTATCGGTCTATACCTACGTATCTACGTAAAATATTTGAAGAAGTATCCTACAAGTCCTAATCGTTAAGGAGTTGTACCTTTCTTCATCAGCTCATCAACATGAGATGATGACTACTAGACGAAAATACTTTCATTATTATATAAAACTAGCTGTCCCGGCGAACTACGTACCGCCTTACAATACAGTACACTGCCCTACCCTACCCTACCCTACACTACACTACATAAGAACCTTCTCCTGAAAATAACGAAGTCGACAAAAAAAGAATTAGCGAAATCGGTCCAGCCGTTCTCGAGTTATGCGCTTACCAACACATTTTGCGATTCATTTTTATATATTAGATACAAGAAACACGTAAAACGTGCCTATAAAATTTGAGGTTTTCCCTCGATTTCCCTGGGATCCCATCATCAGATCCTGACTTGGTGACAATGGGACCCCCTCGGGAGTATACTCTTTCGAATAAAAAAATAATTTTGAAAATCGGTTCACAGTCGGCGAAGATATCGCGTAACAAACATACAAAAAAAACCAACATACTGTCGAATTGAGAACCCCCTCCTTTTTGAAGTCGGTTGATAAACTGACCAAGTGCGAGTTGGACTCGCGCACCGAGGGTTCCGTACCACCACTTCACTTCTCCACACAAATATAATAATAATAATACTTATTAATTAAAAACAAAAAAACGTAAGCGAGCGACAAATAAATGCTTTTTCTATTCAGTTCGCACTAGTTAGCGCGAGTACGACTCACACTTGACCTGTTTTTACAAAAAAATTTTACTTCAAGATATCCAGAAATTACAACCACACCAAGTTTATGGTTGTATGTACTAGCAAGCGTCGGTGGCTCAACCGGTAACGACTCGGTCCATCTAACCAGAGGTACCGGGTTAAAATCTGGACGGCCAATGTACCAATGAGTTTTTCAAAAACTTACGTACATATACTTACCGATTGCTTTAACGGTGAAGGAAAAAATCGTGAGGAAACCTGCACACGCCTGCGAAGAAACTCGAAGGTTGTGTGTGAAGTCGACCAACCCGCACTGGGCCCGCGTGGTCGACTAAGGCCTGATCGCCCTAATTCAGGGTAGGCTCGAGCCTCTCGGTGGGGACGTATATGAGCTGATATAATAAAAAAATGTACTACCGTTTTTACGACAGAGCAAAAACAAAAAAAAAAGAATGTTTAAAAAACACGTTAATTAATAACCAGCCTTAATTTTCAATTTTTTAATTTTTATTATTTGTTAGTACCTAACGTTCACGGTTCCAGGCTTAATATACAGCCCTTTAAAGATCGAACAGACAGACCGACAGACGAACGGTGTAGGCACAGTAATAGCGTCCCGTTACCTGGTACTATGGGCCTCATAAGAAGGCTCAAGGTCACCCAAAGGGCAATGGAGCGTGCTATGCTTGAAGTTTCTCTGCGTGATCGAATCAGAAACGAGGAGATCCGTAGGAGAACCAAAGTAACCGACATAGCTCTCAGAATTGCTAAACTTAAGTGGCAGTGGGCGGGGCACATAACTCGTAGAACGGATAGCCGTTGGGGTAGTAAAGTTCTCGAGTGGCAACCGCGCACCGGTAAGGGTGGCGTAGGCAGGGCTCCTCCTCGGTTAACCGATGACCTGGTGAAGGTCGCGGGAAGCCACTGGATGCGGACAGCGCAGAACCGGTCGTTGTGGATATCCTTGGGGGAGGCCTATGTCCAGCAGTGGACGTCCTTCGGCTGATATGATGACCTGGTAGGGAACCCTAAAAAGGGTGTGGCTTGGGAATGTCTATGTGTACTTGGATTCTATTCATGAAACTGAACAAGTTGAGTCAATTTTTTAAAAGTAATTTGGGTTGCCCCTACTAGTTGATTAATTTTGTATGGAACAGAGTATAAATTGAAAAAAATCTCATTGAAAAGTGCAGTGCTTTGTTTGAAGCGGTCGTTGCTCAGTGTGGTTGGATTGATCACGCAGATTAATCGACCTGAAGCACAGTCATTACCTAGATGGCTTTGACCGTTAGTAGCATTTCTCTCGACCGTTTCCGTGATTCACGAGGCACGTTACGCCGCTGGTGCCGGTTTCTAAAAAAAAACTTGAAAAACTTCCGACAGTGGGGTTCGCAACCTCCACCAACCCGGACTTGGCAGCCGTGTGGGGAGTCTGGGCTAAACTTCCTGAACTGAGGAGAAGAAAAGAAGAGATCCGAGTTGAGGGTTGATAGCTTACTTTGTCTGATACGACATTAAATCGGGTGGTGTAAAATTGCACATTACGAGCACTTCGACGCAACGACACAAAGCGGTCGTCGCACCAGTGTCGCAGCGACTCTAATTATCGATTTGACATGCCTAATGAGTTGGTAAGTATGTCAGCCTCAATTTGGAGGCCGGCCTTTTTAATAAGGAAAGCTGAGTTTATATTTTTTTTTGATAATAATGGTTTATGAATATACAGTGACATTGCTCGTAGAACAGATGGCCGATGGGGTAGTAAAGTTCTCGAGTGGCGACCACGCACCGGAAAGCGTAGTATAGGCAGGCCTCTACTCGGTGGGCCGATGACCTGGTGAAGGTCGCGGGAAGCCGCTGGATGCGGGCAGCGCAGAACCGGTCGTCGTGGAGATCCTTGGGGGAGGCCTATGTCGAGCAGTGGATGTCCTTCGGCTGATATGATGATGATACAGTGACATTTTACTCCCTGACAAACGGCAAATTAAACATTCCACTCATGGAGCTCAACACATTTTCCATGGAACCTATAAAATGGAAGCATACAAGTTTTTGAAGTAATTATTTTTACCTTCGAGCGAACACACTGAGTGAAGAGGTTTTGTAATTGTAAAAAAATAGAGTTTGAGATTTTGATTTGGATAGGTCTTCTAGCATTAATAGAGTCGAAAAATAATAATGTGTGTGTGTTAGTGTGTGTATGTATGCTGAGTATGTATGCTGAGTGTGTATGTATGCTGAGTGAGTATGTATGCTGAGTGAGTATGTATGCTGAGTGAGTATGTATGCTGAGTGAGTATGTATGCTGAGTGAGTATGTATGCTGAGTGAGTATGTATGCTGAGTGAGTATGTATGCTGAGTGAGTATGTATGCTGAGTATGTATGCTGAGTGAGTATGTATGCTGAGTGAGTATGTATGCTGAGTGAGTATGTATGCTGAGTGAGTATGTATGCTGAGTGAGTATGTATGCTGAGTGAGTATGTATGCTGAGTGAGTATGTATGCTGAGTGAGTATGTATGCTGAGTGAGTATGTATGCTGAGTGAGTATGTATGCTGAGTATGTATGCTGAGTGAGTATGTATGCTGAGTGAGTATGTATGCTGAGTGAGTATGTATGCTGAGTGAGTATGTATGCTGAGTGAGTATGTATGCTGAGTGAGTATGTATGCTGAGTGAGTATGTATGCTGAGTGAGTATGTATGCTGAGTGAGTATGTATGCTGAGTGAGTATGTATGTATAAGACTCCATTGTCAGCTGAAAGGTTCCCCAGGAGGCTCGGTTTCCATACAAACGTAGTTCCGCTTTAATACAAAAACTACAAGCTGGATTGAATCCAAACTTTGCGAATATATTGAATGGACAAATATCGACGTTTGTATTTAGTTTTTATCGTAGGGAATTAAAACTTAAAGAAACGAAGGCTTAAATTAGTCTTATACTAATAATTGGAAACTTCTTTTATTTTTTCTGATTTAAATCAATCAGTACATAGAAAACTAAATACAAATATCGATTCAATATATTCGCAAAGTATGAATTCAATCCGGCGTGTAGTTTTTGTATTAAAGCGGAACTACGCTTGTATAACTACACTCGAGCCTCCTGAAATGAAAATATTTTTTGGAATTTTGGAGAACTCGATTATTTTGGGGTACCTGACAAACAAATGAACAATATAAATTGTTACTAAAAACGGCTCTAACGATTTTTTCTAAGTTTTCTAGGATAGTAACCGATAGTAAGTTTTAAAACATGTAATACATATGTACTAGAGAAAGACTCTAAAATACGTTCCTCACATACAATTTTCTCCTTTTTAAAAAATAAATTAAAAATTCGAGTGCCTTTGACTACAACTCACCTGATGGGAAGTGACGATGCAGACGTGGTACACTATAATACCTATTCACTCTCGCCTTGAAGGCCCATAAATTGTGAGAAACACTGACTTAGGCAAGGTATTCCACTCCTTCGCTGTCCGCATAATAAATGTGGAAGCGTAAGCGTGCTAGACGGAATATCGACAACGGCAAATAAATAAATTATAATTACACTCAAAAACGACTAACGTTTTCAAATAAGGTCTTTTAATGGTGTACTCGGTTACAAAAGGAAAACCCTACAAATGATACCACCGTTCAAAAATAAACAACCAATTATAATTTTATATCAAACCTCATGCGAGAGGCTAAGTGTGGGGTGGCCAGCAGTTTAAAATGAATTATTTATTTGCAAAAAAATTAATTGAAATTTGTATGGCAGTAGAGTACAACACACACCTTAACTGTTTTATCCGTGCACTACTTTATTCATTGCTGACAATTGAACAATTTTTAAAGTACATTAACATACATTACAAATTATCATCATATCAGCCGAAGGAGGTCCACTGCTGGACATAGGCCTCCCTCAAGGATTTGCATGACGATCGGTTCTGCGCTGCCCGCATCCAGTGGCTTCCCGCGACCTTCACCAGGTCATCGTTCCACCGAGTGAGAGGCCTACCTACTACGCTACGTTTTCCAGTGAGCGGTCCCCACTCGAGAATTTTAAAAATTATACTACAAGTAAAATGTATACTGTTACAATTCTACACATAACGTGTCTACGCTAAATCTAATTAATTACATTGTGTGCGCCTGTGGGGCTACATCACACACACACACACACATACACACACACACACCCTCACACACAATTACATACACACAAATAGATAGGTGGCAATAACACATGCAAGTATAAGTGTGCTAGTATGTTGTTCGTTTCTGATCGATTTAGGGAACGACCTTGGTGGGATTTTTTAACCTGATGCTGCAGCATCTCCTGGAATCTGCAGTATTCTGAACTACTCACCAACTTACAGCAGTGGTATAGGCAGAGGCAAAAAAAAGTAAATATCGTCCGCTCCTTTCCTAGCTCATTATGGGGTCTCAGAAACTTCGACAGGTCCAATTGATTTAAAGTATACAGTTAAACAATACATTTAAAACCAGCTTTAAACAAGGGAGGTGAGCAGCTTCCACAGGTCGATTCAGAATAGGCTAGATTTCCTGTCGCAATTTCGTGTTTCATCCCCGTAAGTATTTTTGTTAATGTGAGGACAGGTTTTCGATTGCAGCGTGTCTACAAGTAATAAATGTAAAGCTTAAAAAGCATGAAATAAAACTTAAATCAACAATTAAAAACCCCCCACAAAAACCTCTAAAAAAGTAAAAAATAACATTTATTGGACCTTTAATATACTTAAATAGTAATATTTTTATCCAAGAGTCGTCGCGTAGGGGGCCCGGGGGGGGGGGGGGGAAGGGGGACCGCTAAATTAATAAAATGAAAACAGAAAGCAACTGATTTACTTAACTATAACTAATTACTTATAATTTCACAACTTAGCAGTCCCACTACGCGACTACTCTTCGATCAAAATATTCCTAATTATATTAAACTTAAAGTGCGAATACATTTTCTTTTATTTTTACTTTTAATAGGTTTTTGTCGGGGGTCTTCTAAGTTTTTAATTGAAGTTTTTGATAGCTTAGCAAATATAAGGACACGTCAGCCGGTTCATACTTATAAGCTTTTCTTAATACGATGGCGTAGCAGCCACTACTGCTACGCCATCGTAGTAACAACCAGCGTCCCTACTGCTACGCAACGTAGCCCGTAGCAGGGCTATATGCACCTATGTTCACACTGAATAGAAGAGTCCGGTAAAAGCGCCTATGCCACAATAGACTTTACTTTAGTCTACTGTGCCTATGCCTACAGAACGAACCTCGTAAAGATACCTTGCTCAGTACGTCACTATGCGTTAGGGGCAACGCACATCACACAACAACTGACTTCTTGATAAACACGTCATTACAGCGCAATATGGTAATTTTAAATTTCTAAACAGATGAAAATCGGGTACCAATGGTCGCGAATGAATAACGTACTGAGAAAATTGTCGAGTTTGCTCGTACTTGTGGCGCACGCGCACCGTAGGCGGAGGCCTCTTTTGGACTCTTTTGTTTAGTTTATTTTTCCAGCGGTCATTTGTAAGTAAACGAAAATCTTCGATGAATGAAATGAAACTGTTCGTCAATTTTGTAGAACGCTTAAAAAATCTTAGTGGACTCCCCATGAAACTGTTCGACAATTTTGTTGAAAATTCAAAAAAATCTCAGTGCACTCCCCATGAGTTCGTCAATTTCGTAGAACGCTTAAAAAATCTAAGTGTACTCCACATGAAACTTTTCGACAATTTTGTAGAATGCTTAAAAAACCTCAGGGTACTCCACATGAAACTGTTCGACAATTTCGTAGAATGCTTAAAAAGTCTCAGTGTACTCCACATGAAACTGTTCGACAATTTCATAGAACGCTTACAAAATCTCAGTGGACTCCCCATGAAACTGTTCGACAATTTCATAGAACGCTTTAAAATCTCAGTGTACTCCCTGTGAAACTGTTCGATAATTTCATAGAACGCTTAAAAAATCTTAGTGGACTCCCCTTGAAACTGTTAGACAATTTCGTAGAACGCTTAAAAATCTCAGTGTACTTCCCATGAAACGCTTAAAAAATCTCAGTGGACTCCCCATGAAACTGTTCGACAATTTTGTTGAAAATTAAAAAAAAATCTCAGTGCACTCCCCACGAGTTCGACAATTTCGTAGATGGCTTAAAAATGTCAGTGGACTCCCCATGAAACTGTTCGAAAATTTCGTTGAAAGCTAAAATATTTTTTCAAGTGTTACAAATCGATCAGCTAAACAGCAGCTGTAATAAAAGCATTTTTTTTTAAATTTTGTAAACTTGTTTAGTTCTTCAGTAAAATGAGCACCTAATTATATGTATGGAGTTTATCATCACCATCACATCAGCCGAAAAACGTCCACTACTGGACAAAGGCCTGCGCTGCCCGCATCCAGCGGCTTCCCGTAATCTTCACCAGGTCGTTAGTCTACCGCGTGGGAGGCCTGTCTACTCTACGTTTTCCAGTGCGCGGTCACCACTCAAGAACATGACTGCCCCAACGGCCATCTGTTCTGTATGGAGTTAATTACAAATAACCCTGTGTACTATAAGTCGTAAAATAAAATCTCTGTCTCGTATCGTGTGCCACAACTAACCATGCTATCCCAGACCAAAAGATAGATGGCTGCGCCTGCCTGGTGATGCAATCTCCTCACGTCTAGGGCATTTAGGGTTTACACCTACCGAGGTGTTCGAATCCGAAATCAGATGTGCCGGCTTCCTCACGACATTTTCCGTCATCGTTACAGCTATCTGTAAGCAAATGTACGTAAGTTTTGAAGAGCTCGTTGGTAAATTTGCCGTCTCCAGATTCGAACAAGGGATCTCTGGTTAGCAGGACAGAGTAGTCGACGTTGAGCCATTGACGATTTAGCTAAATATTTTCAAAGGATATGTGTGATTATAAAACATTTAGTAAAAATAATCCTACAAATAAAAATAGTAATCTACGTTTATTTTTTGAAGGAAAAACATCGTGAGGAAACCTGCACACGCCTGCGGAAAAACTCGCAGGTTGTGTGTGAAGTCGACCAACACGCACTGGGCACGCGTGAATGACTAAGGCCCGATCGCCCTAATTCAGGGACGTATATGAGCTGATATGATGATGATGAATCCTACAAATATTATAAACGCGAGTTTGTATGTATGGATGTTTGTTACTTTAAACTTCTATACGTATCTGGCTGAAATTTGGTAGGTAGAGAGAATAGGCCCTGGATTATCATATAGGGTACTTTTTTCCACGTTCGCGAGCCGCAAGCAGCTCGCGCACTGCGCACCCTTTAAGAGAATCATAGAAACTATGTTCACGCGAGCGAAGCCGCTGGCAAAATCTATAAAAACATACAAAAAGTAAAAAAAGAAAGGATTTTCCCATGTGTGTCATACACGCGCTAAAGTTAAAAACTAATTTAATTTTTCTTTCGCTCTCGTTGATGTCTGTTGTTTGTAATGAATAAATATCATTGTTCTACTTGTGTGGAGAAGTGTGGTGATACAGAACCCTCGGTACGCGAGTCCGACTCGAACTTGGCCGATATTGTTAATCACACTAATACATATTATAAAGGCGAAAATTTGTGAGGGTGTGAGTGTGCATGTTTGTTACTTCTTCACGCAAAAACTACTGAACGGATCTGACTGAAATTTGGTAGGTAGACCGATTTGGACCTGGATTAACACATAGGCTACTTGTTTTAACGCTCGTGAGCCGCTTGCGGCTCGCGCACTGCGCACCCTCGAAAAGTCATAAAAACGTTGTCTACGAGGGTGAAGTCACGGGAAACAGCTAGTATACACATAAAATTAAAATTACTGCACATATCTTAACACTTTCGCTTCTTCTCCTTATTTAAACACTTCAACTCGAGTTATGTGTGCGTTGAATGTTATTTACAAGCTTTATATTAACTTGCCGTGTTAGTTAGTTAGTTAGTGTGTTTGTTATTTTGGAACAAATGTTGGAATCACTTCCCGGTTTCCGATTGAGCTGAAAATTTGCACACTCGTTAAGGTTGGAGAACAATGCGTGGTTAGCTAATTGACGTCATTTTAAATCCAATATGGCGAACCAGTTATTATTTATGCACCCCTATAATCGGTATTAAATGAAAAGGTTTGTTGAAAAGAATACGAAATAATTAAAATTCCTTTCAAATTAAAGCTTGTACCTATTCAAATGTTTTTAAGATTTTCGAAAATAATTTTAGATCATGGTTACGAATTGGCAGTGCCAAAGTTTACAAAAATCGTCTGTGGCTCAAAGGTAACGGCTCGGTCCCTCTAACCAGAGGTCCATGGTTTGAATCCGGACCACCAATGTACCTCTAAGTTTTTAGAATTTTCTTTTGCTTTAACGGTGAAGAAAAACATCGTGATGAAATCTGCACATCTGATTCCAGATGTGTATGATATTGCACAAGTGAAGTCTAACAATTATATACCTATGACCGCGGGTGATATTAAGTGTAACATCAGGTAACCACCGTCTATCCCTTGAATATAAGAGAAAGAGAGAGATTTACGACGTTTACGAGAGTTACGACTGTAAAAGTTGTGTGTTTAAACTAATTACAATTAAGAAAAAGTCTGTGTTAAGAGTGCGTTTAGATAAGATTCGTTAAGCTTGTGAAACTACGGTCTAATGTACTGACGGGACAGCCTCATGTTTCAGCTTTAAATTTATGTGTTAAAGGGTCCTTTATTTCACACAGAGTTCCAATTATCTTTCCACTTCTTCACTGTCAGTCACATGTTGTGTGAAAACATTAATTTTCACAAAAATGACACATTCACTGATTCTGTAGAATGTTGTGCGTTATTGTTCTAAGGTTGTCCATTTATCTTATTAATTTGTTTCATCACCACACCGATTATCTAATTTTGTCTCTAGTCTTTGCAGAATCAAGTCCTGAAGTAAAGTTGAAAACGCTAAACACGTTAAAAAACCGACTTCCATCGCAACAACTTAGTACATTTTTGCATTATTATTTTTGGTTTTTGTTAATTTTCTAATAAAGTACTACACCGATTTTGATAAAATTTATATGGGACCACACGGAAAGGACTAGCTTTCAAATAAGAAAAGAATCATAAAAATCGGTTCACCCAGCCAAAAGTTATGAGGTAATACATAAAAAAAAACATACAGACAAATTGAGAACCTCCTTCCTCCTTTTTGGAAGTTGCTTGAAAATAATCACCCATTGCACTGGTCCTTTCCACATGGTGCCTGAACCGTTACTGATCGTAGTTAGAGCTAGTTCTGATTACCGCACGCAAAACCTGATTTAACCTCGCGTACCGGGTGAATTACCAGGCACCACGATTACAGCAACCAGGGCAGCTTACCCCGGCCCGCAAGACACGGAGCCCCAGCCAGTACTGGTAGCCAGGGCCGGTAATCGCGGGCCCGCGGGCCGCACAATTAGCTGTTACGGAACACGCGACGGCTCGCGGAGCCCTGTGACGGCACCGACTACATAATAATAATTGTTATTCAAGACATTTAACGTCAAGTCCGGGTTGATGGCGATTTAATGGAAGAATCGAAGAAAATGTTTGGTTGGGTAATCGTTCTAGGGGAGGTTACTGACTGACTTTGAAATATTTTTAGATTAATGACGTAAAATTACGATTTTACTGTTAGGGTTTCCAGGTGTTCCAGATAAAAAAATACCGAACATTTTCTATCAAAGGGTCCCTCTTATCATGTTTCGGTACGATTTGTCGAAAAATCAAAAGGTCCCGCTTCTGATTTTCTTCGTGATTTAGGACATATAAAATTCGTACGACTGAGCAGCGAGCGGTAGCCTGAAGCGTGCGATGAAGGAGCAAAGAAGGCAAGGAAATCATGGCGAATCTTGGTAAGCCCGCTTCAATCTTCGGCATCATCGTCACTTATCATCAGGTGAGATGATGCCAAGGGCTTATCAATTGTGGATTAAAAAAAAGTTGGGTTTTGACGGGGATCGATTGTCTTGCACTAACAGAGGCCAAAAAACGATGCAATGAAAGCCCGGCCAAGTGCGAGTCGGACCCGCGCGCCAGGGGGGGGTCCCATTAGTTCCGAGCCGCCACACCTCTCCACTAGAGTAGGTACGGCTTACTGTTCACCGGTTTTTATTATTTGTTGATTTACTTTTGGTTTTTTACTATAGTTACACTAAGTTAGACGCGTGTATGTATTACCGCTTTTCCAATATAGCAATAAACAAAAATCTTCGAAAATACGCGTTTCTTGTATAAAGTTGTACTTTTGACTTTCAAGTAACCGAGCGCAGCTATGGTGTAAGATAGTATTGTCGTGGTGTAATAAAAACTAATTTAAAAAAGTGAAGTGAAGTAAGTGAGGCGAGGTGAGGCGAGGTAAGGCGAGGTAAGGTGAGGTGAGGCGAGGTAAGGTGAGGTGAGGCGAGGTAAGGCGAGGTAAGGTGAGGTGAGGCGAGGTGTGGCGAAGCGAGTTAAGGCGAGGTGAGGCGAGGTGAGGTGAGGTGAGGCGAGGTGAGGCGAAGCGGGGTAACGCGAGGTGAGGCGAGGCGAGGTGAGGCGAGGCGAGGTGAGGCGAGGCGAGGTGAGGTGAAGTGAGGCGAGGTGAGGTGCAAATAAACGCCGTTATGTGGAGCGTCGGTGGCGTAATGGCAAAGGCCGCTACCTCCTGTCCGGGAGGTCGTGGTTCGAATCCTGCCACGTACCAATGTAATTTCAAATTTAGATTACATATGTACGTTTATCCGACGCTCTTACGGTGAAGGAAAACATTCGTGAGAAAACGTGCACAAGACTGCGGAGAAATTCGCAGGTTGTGTGTGAAGTCGACCAACCCGCACTAGGCCCGCGTGGTCGCCCTAATTCAGGGTAGGCTCGAGCCCCTCGTTGGGGATTTATATGAGCTGATATCATCATCATGTGGAAGTTAATAAAATAGCTAATACTTTGGGTCCTGACAGGTCGACTGCTCTTCCTGGCTTTCACGCCTTTACAGGGTGTGGCACTACTTCTAATTTCCATACAAAAAGAAAGAAGTCGTTCTTCAAAACATAGTTTTCACGCCTTTAAGTTACACCAGCATTTGAAGAAATATCGCAGCTATTTTTTATTTTTTTATTTACAATTGATAAGCCCTTGGCATCATCTTACCTGATGGTAAGTGACGATGATGCCGAAGATGGAAGCGAGTTTACCAAGATTCCCCAACGCAATGGGGATCTGGCTATCTTATCTTCAAGTCGGAACACATCAATACTGTTAATACTGTGGTTTAGCGGCAAGTCTGAGACAGGATGGTGGTAGCTAGCCAGGCGGGCTATAAAAATGTCCTACCACTAACCAAACCGAGTCTTACAAAGTTGAACTCGCCGGGAATCCAACCCACGACCTCCTGACGCTTGTTTTATTATATACGTATGCATCTTTACCTAAAGTTGTAACCTCGAATAATGTTTCGACACGTGATAGGTGCATTTGAGACATGTCGATTTCAGCATGTTGACGTTATGTCCGCCAACGCGTGACGTGCAAAACTCTGCTCCGTCGTGATTGTCGTGATTGGACAGCAGAGTTCTTTATACCCCGTTTTTAAGGCGTTAACACTTAATCTACCTTTTATTTTTGATCTGAGGTTCTCACCAATGATATTACGGGTCTCATGACTGAAATGTTATGTTGACATTTTAAGTTGAAGTTTGCAAAGGATTTTTGAAGGAGTTTCATTTTTCTACTCTGTACTAGCTAAACCGCTAGTTCAGCTAATCTGAAAACTATTGGAAGTTTGTAGGGCATGTGATGAATTTAAGTGGAAAATTATCATAGCTTAGTAATTGCTCTTAGTTCAGGCGTAATAGCCGACCAACTTAAGATGTGCGGATTTGTAATAAGTTCATAGATTTTTCTTGAGAATCCTCGGTATTTGGAACGGAAAGTTATTGCGAAGTTTTCCGAACGCTGCCCAGCCGAGTTGGATTCCGCAGTTTGTCTCTTCCTCGAACTTACCTAGTAAATAGTCTTAATACTTTGTGCTAACTTAAAGGGACTGTTTGTCCCTGGTCTTAAATAGTCTTTATTCTTTACCCAGGTACACATATATTTGTTCACCAATTTCGAGTGTAGAGTCTCCAACCTTTAGAAGTGTGTGTCCATGTTCATTTTACGATATAATGAAACCTCTTTCCTATAAAATGAAAATAAAATATAAACAAGGAAATATTAAGACCCACTTGTTGTCGATCAGGTAGGTACCTTATAGTCGTTGACCTTTGGCGCCTAGAACCGACGATTTGTCCAATGTCGCGGAGTGGTTGTCTCCTCCACAGAAACTACGCCCCCTTGGACACAATTAAGGAAATTCAGAGATTACCTACAAATATCTATATTTATTTAGACTACCTCACCTAATATTTAAACTATTAGCCTAAACTTTTAATTAAATACAAAGTTATCAAACCACGAATTCTTTGTTTCAAATTATCGTCCGTTGGATTTGTCTTTACAGAACTGTGCGTCGTCGCTAAGTGCCCCCGTTGCGATGCGAACACTAAAGTCCTCCCGAAGTATTTTTAAGTCTACACCCTATTAAGACAATCCATCGTCACCCTTTTAAAACAAGCCGGGTGTTTTCTAGCGGTTCGGGAGGCTGTCGTTAGGCGCGGGCAATTAATTAACTGTGACCCATCTTGGGGCAGGCCTCGCGCCTGGGGTCGGGGATGGGTCGGAGCCGGAGTGATGTCAGTGCCAGAGACGCAGAGATTGGAGGAGCTGCTGCTCTCAGTGTACACCTATCTAACAAGGCGATCTGCTAGCGATTTTGTAATACTAATCTTAAAATCATGTAAATTAATCGATGACTTTTAAAGATTTTCTTTTTCGACCACTAAGTAGTGTGTGATTGTAAAATATCCTCAAGTTACATACTGCTAGTGGTTTGATATGATACGGGATATATGATATGCTGACAAATGATGATATGGGACCAGAGAAATATAATATGTACGAAACTACATTTATTTAAGTAAATATTTATTTTGCATATCTCGTTGAATATTTATTGATACATGTTTGTCTACGTTAAAGTAGTTGTGCAATTAACTCTTAAATTCAAACTATACATTGCGTTATGTAACAGCTGTTAATTAACTAAAAAAATATAAAATAACAAGAAAAATAAAAAAATATATATATGTTTAAATACATATTTAACAAAACCGTTACCGTTTCACCGTATATTTATGTTTTTTTATTGAACTTAAATAAAAATACTTTTGGGAAATCCTTTGGGGAGGCCTATGTCCAGCAGTGCACGTCCTTCGGCTGATATGATGAAACATACTTCAAGGTTTTTTTAAGATTAGTTTATAAATAAATAAATAAAAAATAAATAAATATTCTGGAATAAATCACACATGGTCATCTGGCCCCAAAGTAGGATTTTTTTAGGATTAGTTTATAAATAAATAAATAATAAATAAATAAATATTCTGGGACAAATCACACATGGTCATCTGGCCAAAGTAGGATTCCCTGTGTAATGGGTACCAGAGACTGATAAACATACTTATATACGTTTAAATAAATACATATATAGATATTTAACACCCAGACACAGAGCAAACAAATTTGCACATCACACAAATATTTGCCCTGGGTGGGGATCGAACCCACAACTCTCGGATCAGTAGTCAAGAGCACTAACCACTGAGCCACCGAGTCAGTCAAGAGGTTTTTTAGGGTTCCATAGTCAAACTAGGAGCCCTTATAGTGTCGCTATGTTCGTCTTTCTGTCTGTCCGTTCGGTATATCACAGCCATTTATCATAAAGATTATTATAGCTATGAAGATGACATTTTGTTACAGTTATACAAATCTGTGACCCCTATGAAATTTTGAGGTTAAATCTGTGCAAAAAAAAAATTTTTGGTTACTTCTCCTACATCTAAAGTGGGAGGGATTTTTTTTGTTCATTTACCTTATCGTGTGGGGATCGTTGAATAGGTTTAAAACTAGATACTAAGGGTTTCCAAAGATAATTTTCCCGGTCAATGATTCGTTTAATAAATATAAAATTTTAATGTGGTAACGATGTATGAAGTGTCCAGGCTGTGGTTTAGGTGTAATAGTCGACCAACTTAAGATGTGCAGTTAGATGTGTAAAAAGGTCATAGATTATTCTACATAAAAAGTTTCATACCAACCGCAAAAATAAATTCGTCTTTAAAATAAACATTTATTTATTTTAAAGACGACTGAACCCTACTTTGCACGTGGTCCGACGCGCACTTGGCCACTTCTTTAATTTCTAAATCAACGAAAGATCCTTTCATTTTGTGCTAGAAAGAAAAATGACAACGAGAGGGAAAAATACTTTAAGGAGTGTTTTTTTTTCTCCTCGGTAAGTTCGCTTCCGTCATCGGCAGCAATGTCATTTACCATCAGGTGTTTTTTTTAAATCTACAATTCATAAACCCTTGGAATTATCTCTACTGATGGTAGGTGACGATGACAAAGGAGCTTTAAAAACTCAGAAACGAGTCCCGGTACGAACAAGGAAGTTATATGTTGCGGTAGCCCTCTATCCCCCGTCCATGAAGAATGTTCCCGTTTTTACCTGAAGGGCATGCTTTTGACGATATAATTACTGGAAGTTCCCCCCTTTAGAAATTTCAAGAAAAGCCCAGAACATTTGAAAGTATTCGAGAGCGTTCCCCAACAACAATCCAGAACACTCTCGAATATTGTGAAGTGTTCTGGAACAGTTCTTGTACCATCCGAAGCCTTTTTGTGTGGGCTACTCCCTGAGCGAAGCTGGGTACCTCAGCTAGTAGAAACATAATAAAAGTATTACGTGGTGCTTCCAGTTTAAATTCGAGACAGAAGCAATATTTATCAGTTACAGGTATTGGAATTCTTATTTAAACAAGTATTTCAGTCGGCCTACAAGTGTCGGTGGCTCAACGGTTAAGACCAGAGGCCCCGGGTTCAAATCCGGACGGCCAATGTACGAAAGTAGTTTTTCGAAAATAAAGTACATATACTTTCCGATTGCTTTAACGTTAAAGGAAAACATCGTGAGGAAACCTCCACATCTGATTCCCAGATGTGTATGAAGGTCGCGTTGACACACAATAAGAGAGAGAGAGAGAGAGAGAGGGCTTACTGCTATATAGAACAACATCTGATTTTAAACCGTTCAATATTATTATCATCATCATTATTATTTAATTTGAATAAGAACCACTCTGCTAACTGTGAATAAACTTTATTTATTTTATTAATTAGTTGTTGATATGTTAGCGCATGGACTACCACGTAAGTAACCACGTAGTAAGAGATTGTCGTCTTTTATAGAAGATGGCAAATCATATATTATATGTCTCAGCCATCTTGTTAAATCTGCCTTTCAATTGAACGGCTAGCCCATTGGTTGATTGGCGATATTCAATTGAATGACTAGGCCGAACTTTGATTGAATAAGCGTCACTCAACGTTCAACTAGTTGGCTGATTGTAAGCTAGCCCGAACGTTGATTAAACAACAGTGTAGTGCAGTGTAGGGTAGTGTAGCGGTAGGCGAATAGCGAATGGCGCGTAGCGAGTGACGAGTGGCGCGTACCGCGTAGCGCCTAGCGCGTAGCATGTAGCGATTCTTCTTCTGTTAATCAGTCAAACCTGACCGAACCTAATATCGCTCGATTCGCTCGCTTATATACAGGGTGTAACAAAATTGGTGTAGGTCCTGTAAACGGGGGCTTCTACTCATCATACTGAACAACTTTTGTTTTACGACTTTGCTGAAATCGCAAAAAAATATTTTATTCTTCATACAAATCGATCAGCCGATCGACCAATTTTGTGAATTTTAGTATGGAGGGTCCAAATTTTTTTTTGAGAATTGACTATAGGTTCCTTGGGGAAAGTTGTTCAGTATGATGAGTAGAAGCCTCAGTTAACGAGTCCTACACCAATTATTTTACACCCTCTATAGTTTTTTTTAGAAAAAACTAATTTTTGCCAACTCTCTTTTCGTTGTATGGGATTTATAGCGTGTAGCGTATAGTTATCAATTGTGAATAAAAAAAAATACTGAGTAAAAAATTTCAAATGAGCGAGCGACGCGAGAGATATGAGATTCGGTCAGGTTTTATTAATTATACAGTTAAAGTACCTCGCGAATCGAGGCTCCTCCCCATGGGTAGCAGAATGCTTTGCAGAAGAAGAAATTATTGGCTTTTATTTGAAATATATTCGGAATATATCATTCAACGACTTGGGTAATTGACGTTTAGTAAAGTCGTTGGACGTTGCATTCAACGGTTTGCCAAGTTGTCCTTTAGTCATTCAATGGAACGGCAGATTTAACCAGATGGCTGCGACATATACATAACAAAAATACGGTATTTCCAAAAGCCCTGAAGAATACCAATAGTGACGTCACCAGCTCTAGATCTAAGCTTCTTTCCACCTAGCAAGACTTCCACAGTCTGCTGCCTGTGCTGTAGAACTGTAGTTTAGTTAACGATACCATACTGCGCTGGTTTGTTTACAAGTAATTCATTTTAAATTACATCAAACGCTTTACTGAGGTCACAAAATATGCCAGCTGTTTCATATTTGTCATCAATGATCGTCATTACCGAGTCTACATATAACATGGTGAGCGGCTCTGGAAGTAGATCTTCTCTGCCTGTATGCGTATTGTGTTTCTGTTAACAACTTGTTACTCTCAAGATGTGACATTATTTTGGTAGATTTAATATACTAAATAAATTTTCGAAACATTTGGTAAGTAAGTAAATTTATTTATTGCATACCAGAAAAAGCATAACAGAAACTTAATTTAAATATGTAAGTGTAAGGGCGGCCTTATTGCTTTTTGGTACGATCGTTATTGGTCGGTTATTATTATCGTATGGCCACATTTAGTTCCTGCAATATAAACTATAAATCTATATCAAGATTCTGGATCCAGTTTTTGGCCTCCGATGTGAGTTTGTTCAGATCTTTCCAGCCACCCCTAAAACACCGATTCGGACACTCCACTACGATGTGCCATGTCATCTGCTCAGCAGCCCCACAGTCGCAGCTAGGGAAGCTCTTTGTGCAGTTGGTAGTTGCACCTTGTTTGGCCAGTTCTTATGCGGCTTAGTGTGGTCCAGATTTTACGGTTTTGGTTAAAACCAGCCATACGAACTGTGGTGTTTTGCACTACGCTTGTTTCTAAGCAATCCGATGCATGCCACTGTTTTCTCCATTTATTGGTCGGTGACTATCGATGTTTGACTTTTTACCCTTGTCTTTGTACAATTCGGTTCATGCCTACTAGTCATCTGACTTACTTTTTATAAAATGTCAAAAAAGAATTTTTTTTCAAAAATTGTTTTAAATAATGAACTATGTCGTCATATTTCTTCATAGCCATTGACGTACTAAATATGTGTTTTTGATGAAATAAAAATATAAAATGTCTAAGGAAAACAAAATAAGTAAGTTATTTGGAAATTTTAGAAGGAGGGCTGTTTCGTGAACTTCATTTCAGAATTTATTTTTGATGCTGTCAAGTACCCAATTGTACACATAGGACATACAGGAGTACTTTTAAGTACATCAGGATGATGACCGGTGAGGATTATGGGAGGTTGGGAGCACCCTTTATTTATTGTTTTCTTTTCTTTTATTAAATTATAGCGGCAATAGAAATATTATGTCCTGCACGGAGCTCGGCCTGCAGCCTCTGGGCTTCGCCTTAGGCGGAGCTTGGCCTATGGCCTCGCATTAGGCGGCATGGCCATGTTTCCTTAGCCTCCGTGACCGAAAACCGTAAAAGTAAACTCCAGAAACTAAATATTCTATAGTTGTCTAAAATAATTCATTGGATCCACTAGGGCCACTTATCTTTAGCCTGACCATTCACAAGGTGATTCTCGAGGTAAAGTCACCACTGAATGTGTGGTACCTCGACGATGGAACCATTGGCGGTAGTCCGGAGGAAGTGTTTCAGGATCTGCAGGTCCTCATTCCTCGTTTAAAAAACCTTGGCCTTGAAGTGAATTCCTCGAAATGTGAATTCTTCCCCTGTAGTGCTGAGGCTCGTACACACTTGAGCCGCTTCACCTCTCTTCTACCTGGCCTCAAGGAACTTTCTTCTTCCAATTTACAACTGTTAGGATCTCCTGTTTTTCTTGATGCCGTTCCCGAGGCAATCTCTTCACGAACCCAGTTTCTCCTGACCGCTGGGGAACGTTTAAAACACCTTTCGGCCCACGTTGCGATTGTTTTGCTGCGTATGTGCTTCGCTCTCCCTAAAATCACCTACCTGCTGCGCACCACCCCCACATGGCGCTGCTTGGAGGAAGTGTCTTCCTTTGATGCTACCCTGAAATCGGTGGTTGAGTCTGTCCTCAATGTCTCCCTGGAGGAGCCCCAATGGAATCAGGTGACTCTTCCAGTGCGGTTTGGGGGTCTGGGGATACGGCGTGCGCGGGATGTGGGCCTGCCGGCATTTCTGGCATCTGCGCATGGGGTTGCAAACCTTGTCACTGCTATTCTTCCAACCGAAGGTGACGGGGTGAGCTTGCCTTTTGTGTCGGATGCCATTAATGCTTGGCGGGCTCTCAGTGTGGGTGAGTCGATTCCGGAGGCTGCGCATGTACAGCGGGCGTGGGATGAGGTTCCGGTGAAAAGGACTTTGGAACTCCTGCTTGAGGATGCTTCGGGAGCAGACAAGGCCAGACTTTTGGCGGTGTCGCAACCTGAGTCCGGGGCGTGGTTGTTCGCACTGCCTTCGCCTCACCTGGGCACTTTAATGGACGACTCTTCTTTGCGAGTGGCGGTGGCTCTGCGTCTAGGCTGCAAGGTGTGTGAACCTCACATATGCACCTGCGGCTCTATGGTGGGGGCCGATGGCCACCATGCTCTGAGCTGTCGTCGTTGCACAGGTAGATTCCCGCGGCACCATGCCCTGAACGACATCATCCACAGAGCACTCGTTTCGGCCAACGTGCCTTGTTTGCTGGAGCCGCCGGGTCTGTGCAGGTCTGACGGCAAGAGACCGGACGGTTTGACTCTTGTGCCCTGGAAGAACGGCAAGTGCCTAATATGGGACGCAACGTGCGTCAGCACGGTCGCCGCCAGCCACCTAAGTCGGACCGTCCGGTTGCCGTCGGCGGCGGCAGAAGACGCTGCGCAGAAGAAGAGGCAAAAGTACGCTGCGTTAGCCCCTCACTACTTTTTTATACCTTTTGCCGTGGAGACTATGGGCAGTTGGGGGACAGATGCGAAGCAGTTCGTTGTTGATTTGGGGAGAAGGATGAATGATATTAGCGGGGACTCCCGCTCCGGTTCGTTCCTGGTGCAAAGGTTGGCCATTGCCATTCAGCGGGGTAACGCAGCTGGTGTAATGGGCACCTTTGCGCCGGGTTCGGTAAGGGGCGGGTTATTTATTGACTGATTTGTTAGTTTTTATTTGACTTTTGACATGTTATTTAATTATTATTTTAATTGAATGATGTAATTTCTTTATATTTGACAATTATTTAATTTTATCGCTTTTCAAATTTTTATTATTTTTAATATTTAAAATAATAGAATTATCTTTTGGACTGAAAAAAAAAATCATTTAACAGGATATTTTAAGAAGTACAAATCCAAAAGATTTACAAAAGCTGTTTTTCTCTAACCAGGAATCTCTCCTTCAGTTCCATGATGCCTCACCTCGGGTCGTACTCCCCCCTCCTCCGCACTCACTGAGGACATTAATCAAGGCGGACGTGGTTCCAAATTGCTCAGTTCGGTGCCGCCCGCGCCGCCGTGTCTGTGCAACGAATGAACTACTGTCGCAATCAATAACCACTGTCACTTGTGGTTTATGGGCTTCCCCTGTCGCGATGGGACTGTCTTGAAGTGTGTCTGTATGACACAATATTAATTTGTTAGGTATTGTGATATATAAACTACATTTTACAACACTAATTAGAAATTAACTCATGATAATGTACAAAAGAAGTTAGCTAGAACAGATGGCAGTTGAGGCAGTAAAGTTCTCGAATGGCGACAGCGCACCGGAAAACGTAACGAAGGTAGGCCTCCCACTCGGTGGACCGATGACCTGGTGAAGATCGCGGAAAGCCACTGGATGAGGGCAGCGCAGAACCGGTCGTCGTGGACATCCTTGGGGGAGGCCTATGTCCAGCAGTGGACGTCCGTCGGCTGACATGATGATGAAGATGATGAATGTACAAACGAAGTTAACTAATTATATCCCGGAAGGTCCATCAGCTCTGTGAAACGAGAATTCTTGGAAGATCCGCAGTACTTTTCTTGGCTCACCATGATAATAGCTTGTTAAGCTTTTACAATAATGTAATGTTTCTCGCATTTTACCTGATATTCAGGGACAAATCACACACACAATTAGGACTCCCTTCATTATGGGAACAAGAGACGTATTAACACACGTTTATATACATACTCTTACTTATATAGATATTAAATATTCAGGCATAGAAAAGACAAACATATTCGTCACATGAATGTTTAACCCGGGTGGGAGTCGAACCCATGACCCCCAGCCACTGACCACTAGACCACCAGCCAGTGTTGGTTAATTGGTTAGTTCTTAATTCGACTGACTCGGTGGCTCAGTGGTTAGTGCCCTTGACTACTGATCCGAGGGTTGTGGGTTCGATCCCCACCCAGGGCAAGCATTTGTGTGATGAGCAGATTTGTTTGCTCTGTGTCTGGGTGTTAAATATCTATATATGTATGTATTTAAACGTATATAAGTATGTATATCAGTCTCTGGTTCCCATAACACAGGGAATCCTACTTTGGGGCCAGATGACCATGTGTGATTTGTCCCAGAATATTTATTTTATTTATTTTTTTAAAATTTTATCGCTCCACGCCACGATGAAATTTGACAGTTTCATGGATGAACGCATCCGTTGTTTAGTGCAATATTTTTACATCTATTTTTGCATTTCAAAAGTAGTAAGTTCATGTTTAAGTTATATGTAGTTTACTTCGTTACTACAAAAATAGTGCCTACAACTGAAAAGCATATTTATTTACCTCCTCAAGGGTGAACGTAACGGCTAGGGCCGCCGCCTCCTGTCCGGGAGGTCGTGGTTCGAATCCCGCCACGTACCAATGTGATTTTGAATTGAGATTTCATATGTACGTTTAAAAAGCGTCTGTGGCTCAGCCGGTAACGACTCGGTCCATCTAACCAGAGGTACCGGGTTCAAATCCGGACGGCCAATGTACCAATGAGTTTTTCAAAAAAAAAAATTACGTACATACTTACCGATTGCTTTAACGGTGAAGGAAAACATCGTGAGGAAACCTGCACACGCCTGCGAAGAAACTCGAAGGTTGTGTGTGAAGTCGACCAACCCGCACTGGGCCCGCGTGGTCGACTAAGGCCTAATCGCCCTGATTCAGGGTAGACTCGAGCCCCTCGGTGGGGACGTATATGAGCTGTAATGATGTATGTTTATCCGACGCTCTTACGGTGAAGGAAAACATTGTGAGGAAACCTGCACACGCCTGCGTAGAAACTCGCAGGTTGTGTGTGAAGTCGACCAACCCGCACTGGGCCCGCGTGGTCGACTATGGCCCGATCGCCCTAATTCGGTAGGCTCGAGCCCCTCGGTGGGGACGTATATGAGTTGATATGATGACCTCCCCCTTGGACTATGCTATTTTTACGGGATAAGAAGTAGCCTATCTCCTTCATAGTGACACAGGCTACCACCATGTCAAAATTCGTCAAGTTAAGGTGTTGAAGAGTGAAAAATTAACAAATAAACATATTATCACATTTACAATATTAAAGGGTTCATATCTTAACGAATGGAGAATAATTATAAGAACAGAAATCAAATAAACATAAAGACGTAGCTATCTTTAAAAAATAATCCTTTACTATCAACCGTTACATTTCAGTTGACAGGCGCAAATGACTATAATAAAATAAAATAACTTTTTTAAAACTCATATTACTTTACTATCAACCATTACATTTCAGTTGACAGGCTCACATGACTATAATAAAATAAAATAACTTCTTTAAAAACTAATATTACTTTACTATCAACCATTACATTTCAGTTGACAGGCTCACATGACTATAATAAAATAAAATGACTTCTTTAAAAACTAATATTCCTTTAATATCAACCATTACATTTCAGTCGACAGGCTCACATGACTATAATAAAATAAAATAACATCTTTAAAAAATAATATTCCTTGACTATCAACCATTAAATTTCAGTTGACAGGCTCACATGACTAAAATAAAATAAAATAACATCTTAAAAAAAAAATATTCCTTGACTATCAACCATTACATTTCAGTTGACAGGCTCACATGACTATAATAAAATAAAATAACTTCTTTAAAAAAATTATATTCCTTTACTATCAACCATTACATTTCAGTCGACAGGCTCACATGACTATAATAAAATAAAATAACTTATTTAAAAAATAATATTCCTTTACTATCAACCATTACATTTCAGTCGATAGGCTCAAGTGACTATTATAAAATAAAAAATTTTAAAAAAAATATTCCTTTTTTAACCATTACATTTCAGTCAACAGGCTCACATGACTAAAATAAAATACTTACTTAATAATATACAAACAATATAACAAATTATACTTTTTCTAGGTAAGACTAATTACTTAGGATTTATGCAGTCCTTTTAATTTTAAATCTTTGTTATTTTAATCTTTGCCTATACTTAATTTACCGACAACCTTATCTAATAGTATAAAACATTGTATTGAGTATTACGTGGCCTAGTTACATATAAACTAAAGTTATCTAAATTATGGTAGGTAATTAATTTACCAACAATATTAAATACCTTTATATTAAATTATATTTTAATTTGTGTTTAATCTATTGAATGACCTTATTATGGTGACACTACTTATGGATACTTAAATTATATTATAATTATATTAAAAAAAACCGGCCAAGTGCGACTCGGGCTCACACAAACAGGGTTCGGCACTAAAACTATAACTACCAACAGAATAAGAGCTCTCACTACATACTTAGCACTAGGTAAATAGGGGTCTACTTATTCTGGACTATGGAAATTTCATTTTTCCTGTGGGAACGGACCTTAGATTTTCTCATAGATTTTCCTGTTATTGATGAATTTAACATCATATACTGTATTTTTTTATGATTTAAGCCCCAATAATTTTTGACATAAGGGGGTAAGGGGGGAAGGGGGGGGGGGAATGATCAATTTTCGCCTTTTTTCTTAAATAACTTTAAAAACTATTAATGTTAAAAGTATAAAAAAATGAGATTATCTAAACAAGCCTTTTTATTTGATATGCAGCACACTATATTTTAAAAAGTTTTTTTTTTAATCTAATTTATTGTGGCCCTTACGTTTAAAATTCATTAATTTAATTTACACGTCCGTCTTTACGTTACCGACTTACAAAATACAAATAAATTTACGAAATACAAATTCCAACTTAATCGTTCAAGTAGTTTCTGAGAAAATTGCCTGTGGCAAGACAAACACACGAGTAATCCTATAAGGGTTTTGTTTTACCTCTTGAGGTACGGAACCCTAAAAATATGGTGTGCAAAGACATGGAAATTGAATCCATTTGAGTTTTTCTGTAGATTACTGGAGTCTAATATTTTTGAAAGTTTATCAAACATGAAATCTTAGGATGTTCTCATAGCTAAGTACCAGCTTTATACTTTCGAGGGACTAAGAAGTGAAGAAGGTATTGTGAAGGCAACAAAAAACGAAGTTAACATTTTTTTTTAAATCACAATTACTAAGCCCTTGGCATCATGGATTTTCCTGAAGATCGATTTTCTTACACTAACAGTAAAAAAACCCGGCTAAGTGCGAGTCAGAAACGCACACATAGGGTTCCGTACCATCATACTAGATGGCGCTAGTTTCTTCACGTTTTAAAAAAAACACGTTTTTTGTATGGAGACCCCTTAATTTTTCACTTTTTGTAATTTTTAGTTATTGTTGCTATAGCGGCAACAGAAATACATCATCTGTGAAAATTTCAACTGTCTAGCTGTCACGGTTCGTGAAATACGGCCTGGTGACAGACGGACAGACAGACAGACGGACGGACAGCGAAGTCTTAATAATAGGGTCCTGTTTTTACCCTTTGGGTACGGAACCCTAAAAACTAAAAAAATAATTGTGTATGTGTGTGCGTTTGTGAGTGTGTGTGACTCCGTCCGGTTCTCTAGCGCCTAAGCTACTGATCGGATTTGGGTAACATTTGGGTTATAAAAATATTATTTCTATATCTCCAGTCGTTTTTTTTTTAAGTTTCTCCCATCTTGATTTTTACGGGTAAACATAAAAAAATAATTAAATAGCTAGTTTGTTAGCCAGGGTAAAATCAGAATAAGGTACCTAAGTACCATTAAAATCCAGCACATTTCTTAACTTTTCTCAAAAAATGCTATAACAATTTTAATGATACTTTGTGAACAAAGACCTACTGCACAAGGTAGTTCATTATTCCAGAAAAAAAACTAAATAAGTACCTGTCGTACAAACCAAAATGATTTGTAAAATCTAATACACCTCTTTCATTTTCAACCGACTTCCAAAAAGGAGGAGGTTCTCAATTCGACTGTATCGTTTTATTTTTATTTTTTATGTGTGTTACCACAGAACTTTTGACTGGATGAACCGATTTTGATGATTCTTTTCTCATTTGAAAGCTAGTGCTTTCCGTGTGGTTCCATATAAATTTTATCAAAATCAATGTATTACTTTATTAGAAAATTAACAAAAACCAAAAATAATAAGGCAAAAATGTCTAAGTTGTTGCGATGGAAGTCGGTTTTTTAACGTGTTTAGCGTTTTTATTATTTAATTTAGATTCCACTAGGTAAACGTATCGTCTACTGTTGTTGTGTGTATTCCCGACTACGCAGATATTAAGGCAGCGTGGCTGTACAATTCGATACGTAAGTGTATATCGTGGGTAGTCATTGATTCCCTATTAACAATATTGCTAAATCCAACGATTATCTGTATGACAATTGTGAATAGCACGGACACTTTGGATAAACCATTAAGAATATGTAACATACAATCGTATGGTCCCATAACATCTTATTGTCTAACACAATATATACACCATACCATCGATAGAACGAGATCTTATTTATATACATACTTACAAAATATATTAACTCCCTAAATATGTTCATTCATAGGTAATATTATCTAGTTATAATTCATACGCGACAAAACTGTTAAAGTATTTAACTACATGAGTATGTAGATAAGTTTACTGTTCTTAAAACTACAGTTTTATTGAATATTATACTTATATGTTATCGTTTCTAAGCCGTAATTGAATGTTATACTTATGTTTTATCGTTTCTAAACTGTAAATGAATGTTTTACTTATGTGTTATCGTTTCTAAACTGTATTTGAATGTTATACTTGTGTGTTATCGTTTCTAAACTGTAATTGAATGTTATACTTATGTGTTATTGTATCTAAGCCGTAAATGAATCTAATACTTATGTGTTATCTTTTCTAAACTGTATTTGAAAGTTATACTTGTGTGTTATCGTTTCTAAACTGTAATTGAATGTTATACTTATGTGTTATTGTTTCTAAGCCGTAATTGAATCTTATACTTATGTGTTATCTTTTCTAAACTGTATTTGAAAGTTATACTTGTGTGTTATCGTTTCTAAACTGTAATTGAATGTTATACTTATGTGTTATTGTTTCTAAGCCGTAATTGAATCTTATACTTATGTGTTATCTTTTCTAAACTGTATTTGAAAGTTATACTTGTGTGTTATCGTTTCTAAACTGTAATTGAATGTTATACTTATGTGTTATTGTTTCTAAGCCGTAATTGAATTGTATACTTATGTGTTATCTTTTCTAAACTGTATTTGATAGTTATACTTGTGTGTTATCGTTTCTAAACTGTAATTGAATGTTATACTTATGTGTTATTGTATCTAAGCCGTAAATGAATCTTATACTTATGTGTTATCTTTTCTAAACTGTATTTGAAAGTTATACTTGTGTGTTATCGTTTCTAAACTGTAATTGAATGTTATACTTTTATGTGTTATTGTTTCTAAGCCGTAATTGAATCATATACTTATGTGTTATTTTTTCCAAACTGTATTTGAAAGTTATACTTGTGTGTTATCGTTTCTAAACTGTAATTGAATGTTATACTTATGTGTTATTGTATCTAAGCCGTAAATGAATCTTATACTGTGTGTCTTATATTATGTGTTATCTTTTCTAAACTGTATTTGAAAGTTATACTTGTGTGTTATCGTTTCTAAACTGTAATTGAGTGTTATACTTATGTGTTATTGTTTCTAAGCCGTAATTGAATCTTATACTTATGTGTAATCTTTTCTAAACTTTATTTGAAAGTTATACTTGTGTGTTATCGTTTCTAAACTGTAATTGAATGGTATACTTATGTGTTATTGTTTCTAAGCCGTAAATGAATCTTATACTTTTGTTTTATCGTTTCTAAACTGTAATTGAACGTTATAACTATGTGTTATTGTTTATAAAATGTAATTAAATGTTATACTTATATGTTATCTTACTAAATAATGAACGTTTCGGGCACATCTCATCACCGCGTGGCTCGCTTCGAGATGCTCATCAGGATCGGACACACTTACACCTGAAACATTAGAAAACACGGGAGTTAGTAACTTAGTATTAAATTTTAGTAATACCGTTAAAATATAAGTTTTTTTAATCCACAATTAGTTAGCCCTTTGCATCATCTCACTTGATGATGGATGAGTGACGATGATGCCGAAGTTGAAAGCGGGCTTACCAAGATTTCCCAATGCAATGGGGAACTGGCTTCTGGGGATCTTATCTAAACAGGAACACATTAATGCTGATAGAAAACATTAATGTTTGGCGGCAAGACTTAAATAAGCTGGTGGTATCTACAAACAGCGGGGTTAGGAAACGCTCTTTCAATCTTAGGTACAAAGTTAGACTATAACCATTACGCTACCGAGGTGATTCAAATATAATTTTCGAAAAACCTAAAAACTTTTAGGTGCAAGCTTTTATTTGAAAATATTTTTGATTATTTCGTATTCTTCTCAGCCAGGCCCGGACTGGGACCCGAAACCGGCCCGGGCATTTTAAAGACGGTCGGCCTTTTACCCTCAAGAGAAAGGAAAATTACCTTCTAATGAAAATTTCCAATCATATATTTTCTCATGCCATGTAAAGATATTTCTCATGCAATATGCCATGTAAAGATATTTCAATTCAAACTTACTTCGTTATTAAACAAAAATATAATAAATTTTTCTGATTATTTCTTGCAGAGAAAAATAGTTAATTAACAGTCTATGTCCCTTCTACCCTCTGAATTATCTCTGTCCAAAATATCACAAAGCATGGAAATTCATCGTTTTCTCCTGATCCCTCGGGAACTATATCGGGCTATGATAATGAACAGTCTATGTCATTTCCTACCCCCTCATTTATCTCTGTCCAAAATATCACTTAGCGTTTAAATTCATCATTTTCTCCTGATCCCTCGGGAACTATATCGGGCTATGATGATCAACAGTCTATGTCACTTCCTACCCCCTTAAATATAACTGTCCAAAATATCACAAAGCATGGAAATTCATCGTTTTCTCCTGATCCCTCGGGAACTATATCGGGCTATGATGATCAACAGTCTATGTCATTTCCTACCCCCTCAATTATCTCTGTCCAAAATATCACAAAGCGTTTAAATTCATTATTTTCTCCTGATCCCTCGGGAACTAGGGGCTATGATGATCAACAGTCTATGTCACTTCCTACCCCCTTAATTATCACTGTCCAAAATATTACACAGCATGGAAATTTTTATTTTTTTCCTGATTCCTCGGTAACTATATCGGGCTATGATGATGAATAGTCTATGTCACTTCCTACCGTCACGTCGAGTTGTTGATCCGTTTCGACGCCGAAGTGCGTTAGCGCAGAAATGATTTTTCCCTATATTCCTCAGGAGTAATGTCCGGCTACGCTAATTAGTAGGTAGTGGATGTCACTTCCCACACCCTCAACCATGTCTGCAAAAAGAGTCACGATAATGCGTTGCCACAGTTGCTCTGTTGCAATGTGGCCGAGCGTGGAAATAAGGTTTTCCCTTATTCCTTGGAAACTACTAAGGGCCATGCTAATTAGAAGTCTATGTCACTTTCCACCCCCTCAATCCATCTGTGCACAACAATCCGTTGCACCATTGCGATGTGAAAGAAATCAACCAACATGAGATAATGACTGCCAGACGCAAATACTGGAATAGCTTTAGAAAATACATGAAACACGTGACACGTGCCTATAGTACTTGAGAGTTGCCCTCGATTTACCTGGGATCCCATCATCAGATTCTGACTTGGTGATAATGAGACCACCTTGGGAGTTACTCTTTACAACTATCGGTCTATACGTATCTACAAAAAATATTTAAAGACTTATCCTCCAACTCCTAACCAAGGTTAGTTGGACCTTCCATCATCAGCTCATCAAAATGAGGTGATGACTCATCATATCAGCCGAAAAACATTTCTGGACAAAGGCCTCCCCTAAGGATTTCCACGACGCCCGGTCCTGCGCTGCCCGCATCCAGCGGCTTCCCGCGATCTTCATCAGGTCGTCGGTCCACTGCGTGGGAGGGTTACCTACGCTAAGTTTTCCGGTGCGCGGTCGCCACTCGAGAACTTTACTGCCGCAACGGCCGTCTGTTCTACGAGCGATTTGTCCTGCCCACTGCCACTTCAGTTTAGCGATTCTGTGAGTTATGTCGGTTACTTTGGTTCTCCTGCGGATTTCCTCATTTCTGATTCGATCGCGTAAGAAATTACGAGCATAGCTCGCTCCATTGCCCTTTGGGTGACCTTGAGCCTTCTTAAGAGGCCCATAATAAGCGACCATGTCTCAGTTCCGTATGTCATCACTGGCAACACACTGGTAAAATACCTTAGTCTTGAGACACTGCGGTATTTTGGACGTTAAGATATTACGAAGATTCCCGAATGGTGCCCAGCCGAGTTGAGTTCTTCGATTAATCTCTTTCTTGAAGTTCAACCAACCTAACTGGACTTTTTATTTCAGGTATACATATTCGTCACCAACTTCCAGTCTAGAGTAACCAACCTTAAGAGGGGTGGGTACGACACGGACGGATTATTTTCGTCTTGTCCATGTTCATTTTAAGAGACCCACTTGTTAAGAGACTTTACTGAGGCCATCGAGAATTGTGCTTAGGTCTTCCATAGACTCAGTCATGACCACAATAGCGTCAGCGAATCGAAGGTGGGTTATCTACACGCCGTTGATATTGACGCCGAGTCCCCTAGTCCAGAAGCTTGAAAACATCTTCTAGGGCGGCGGTGAACAGTTTCGGAGATATAAAGTCTCCCTGTCTCACCCCTCGCTGCAACTGGATAGGTTTCTAGTTCTGGTTCTGGAAGCGAACCGACAAGGTGGCGTTTTTATACAGACACTTCAACACCTCGATGTATCATCGATAGTCAATTTGACATCGCAGGATATCGTAGCACAGCCCAGGTTTTGACTGAATAAAAGGTTTTCTCATAGTTCACGAACGCCAAGCGTAAGGCTGATTGTACTCTTTAGTCTTCTTTATAATATGCCACAGCGTATGTATGTGGT
This sequence comes from Coleophora flavipennella, assembly GCA_947284805.1. Classification (NCBI taxonomy): domain Eukaryota; kingdom Metazoa; phylum Arthropoda; class Insecta; order Lepidoptera; family Coleophoridae; genus Coleophora; species Coleophora flavipennella. The sequence goes on along the minus strand of OX369263.1, from coordinate 17,167,201 downwards.
CTATGGTCAACCATTTCGGAAACTGACTTGTTCGGGAGGCTGGAAAGCGTTGAACCTGCGTGCGGAACGATTCGTAATGGCTCTAGAGAACAGCTTGTAGACATGGATCAGAAGTGAGACGGGTCTGTAGTCTTTTAAAAGGGTGTTGTCACCGTTTTTAAAGAAAAGCACGACCACATTTCTGTGCCATACCTTAGGCGTTTGTTACTCGATTATAACGGAATTAAATAACTTCTGAAGAGCTGTTAGTACCGGAGATCCACCTTCTTTCAAAAGTTCAGCCGTAACTCCATCATTACCCGGTGCTTTGTTGTCTCGAGCTGTTTGAGAGCCATTCTTATCTTGTACAAGCTGACTTCCTGGATATCTTCGGTATAGTGTTGGGTTATTCTAGCTCTTGGGTCTTCAACTAGATCGCTGACAGGCAGACGAGTGGTCTTGTACAATTGTCTTTAGTGATTCTTAATGGCGCAAATAACGAGTCAGGGACTTGGAGATCTTCTTGTTTAGTTGCCGATACTGAGAAGCGTCTTCAGAGGACTGCAAAACCAATCTGCGTCTTTCTTCCACGAGGTTGCTGGTGAAGTCCGAAAGGGATAAGTCCGCCTTTGATATATTAATATTCTTTTGTTAACACATTATTTGTTTTAAATGCAATAAAGAGTTTACAAACAAACAAGTCCGAGGTTTTTTCTTTCTATTAGAAGGGCGAGTTTGAAAAATCTTAGACTCGACCGTTTGGAGAATTTCCACGAACTTGTCATTATAATCATCCACATTCTCGCAGTCTCCTAGGCATTCGAAGTGATTGTGTAACTTGAGCTAGAAGCTCTCGGGGTCTTGGAGCTGGATGGGCACTGGTCGGAGCGTAGACCTGATTAGTCGACATATTTCTAGCTTGGTCTTTAGATTCAATGTGCATCTTACCATTCAGTGATCGCTTCCCGTTTTTTCTGAGTTGATCACAGAGACATCATTGAATGTTAGCCTTATTCTCGTCGACAAGATGTGTCAATTTCGTTCTTTGTTACGCAATTTGGATGCAACCATGTCCACTTCCGCTGTTTTTTTCTTTTTGAAGACGGAGTTCATCATAAAGAGGCTCTCCTTCTCCATAAAACCGGTCAGCATCTGACCACGTGCATTTCTTATTCCGTATCCAAATTTCCCCACTCTCAGCTCACCATCGCTTCGTTTGCCCAGTTTCGCGTTGAAGTTCCCCATAACAACGGTGTAATGGATCCTGGTGCTATGTAAGGCTGTAGAGATGTCTTCATACATATTCTCTAGAATATGTATGAATACATCTCTACAGGTACGAGGTAGACCTCGTCGTCGGAGTGTTCCGTGGTCGACGCGTATACCTGTATGACCTTAATCGAATACCGTTTAGTGATTCTGAGTATAAGGTATGCTACCCTCGTCGAAACACTCACGATCTGCCCTCATCATTCTTAATGAGGGACTAATGGACTTGAGAAACCCGACACCACCCTGGGACAGTTGGTCACCTTCCCGGAAATAAAGCAGGTTTCCGGATTTAAGGATCACGGTGTCCTCTCCCTCTGTTCGGACATAAACCTACGATATCCCACCGTAACTGGCTTAATCCTCGTTCGAGTTCTGTAAGCTTCTCGTCAGTCCGCAATGTACGCGTGTTGTAAGTTGCCAGTGCCAAAGGTAGTTGGGTTTGGTAGCCTTGAATCTGCCGGGGATTCTTCGCATCCCCCGTCCCGCCGTTCCCATAACTGCTATCCGTTTTTATCCCATTGGAAGAGATGGGATGGTCCCATTCTAAGACGGAAGCCATGAGACCATGGGAGGTGATGACTGCCCAGACGAAAATACTTGAACAGCTTTAGAAAACGTATAAAGCACGTATTATGTGCCTATAAAATTTGAGGTCTAAAAGGTGAGGTAAAAGGCGAGAAAAAGAGTCGGTGGCGTAACGGCTGGGGCCGCCAACTTCTGCCCGGTAGGTCGTGGTCCGAACCTGCCACATACCAATGTGATTTCGAATTAAGATTTCATATTTACGTTTATCAGACGCTCTTACGGTGTTGGAAAACATCGTGAGGAAACCTGCACACGCCTGCGAAGAAACTCGCAGGTTGTGTGTGAAGTCGACCAACCCGCACTGGGCCCGCATGGTCGACTAAGGCCCGATCGCCCTAATTCAGGGTAGGATTAAGCCTCTCGTTGGGGACGAATATGACCTGATATGATGACTCCCATTAAAATTTAAAACCTTGAAAGTAAACTCTTTCGAATAAAAAAGGATTTTTTAAAACCTGTATAAAATTGACAGAGTAATCGGCGAACAAATACAAAAAAATACATACAGTAGAAAATAGAACTTCCTCCTTTTTGAAGTTGGTTAAAAAGAAGAGCTGTTATTTTTATATTTTGCTTCCCACCTCCTTGACTATCTTTGTGCAAACGGCGAGTAAAAAAGGACAAAGAAACAAACAGCTATCCCACAGAAAGCACTTAAGAAATCGAGATAAAAGATAGCCTACTATACGTGCAAGTAAAATTTTGCCAAAATTGGTTCAGGCGTTGAAGCCTGAAAAGGTACCAAACAAAAACATTTTCATATTTAAAATTGTATTAGTAAGGAATAACAACAACTGACCAGCTAAGCACTAATTTACACTAAGTGGACGCTCCAGCGGCGCGGTGGCGGCGCGGTGGCGGCGCTGCAATGGCAACTAGCGACTGATTTCAGGCGACCTCGTTCGCGGACCGCTGCGTTCGTTTTTGTTATGTAGTTTCACTATAGTTTACCAATCAGTTATTCATGTTTAGTTAGTGGATCACTGGATTGGTTGTTAATTTAATAATGTTTGGTTTGCTCTGGGTTTGTTAGCTTACAATTTGCTAATTTTGGATGTAGGTATGCGTTTACTTAGCGTGAGGGTAGTTCAATTTAAATCTAGTCAGGTAAGGATTGTTTCGTAATAAGTTAGCGTTTTAGGGTTCCGTTCATCCTATGAAAAAAAGGAACCCCTTGTTAATTACTCATGTGTGTGTCTGTCCATCCGTTTGTCACACCCTATTTTTTCAGAATTTAATAGGACGAAAATAAAAGTTTAAATCCTTTGATTTCGTTATTTTTGTCTAATTTCGTTAAAATATTACTTCAAACTTTTAAGTGAATTTGTTTTTTAAAGTCGGTTTTTTGTTTTTTTAATCTTCAATTATTTTTTTAAATTTTAAGTGATATTGCTGTCTATCTAACAATGTAAAAGCCAATCGCCTACTCGCTAATAGGAATCATCAAATCATAATATATGTGATTAATTAAACGATACAAAGTACTTTGGCTTCTATCATCATCTCAGCACCATAAGGAGTTAAGGAGTCAAACCTTTCATCTTCAGCTCACCTGAATAACCTGAAAGAGTAAACTATCGGTTACGTAGCTACATATCTACGTATTATATTTAAAGAATTATCCTTTGACTCTTAACCGTTAAGGAGTTGTACCTTCCATCATCAGCTCATCAATATGAGATGATAACTACTAGATGCAAATACTTGGATAGCTTTAGAAAATATATGAAACACGTAATACGTGTCTATAAAATATGATGGTTGCTCTCGATTTCCCTGGGATCCTATCATCAGATCCTGGCTTGGTGATAAAGGGACCACTTCAGAATCATACTCTTTCAAAAAAAAAAGAATTTTGAAAGTCGGTTTACAATTTGCGAAGATATCGCGCAACACAAAAAAAAACATACAGTCAAATTGAGAACCTCCTACTTTTTTGAAGTCGGTTAAAAAGTCGAAATTTGGCAAAAACAAAGAGTTTAATGACCCGATCGTTTGAGGAACGAAATTTGGTTTTAGGTACAAATTAGAAAGTTAAAAAAAAATCAAGTGCATCATGTCACGTATCAAATGAAAGGGCTCGTTATTCTTATAATTATTATTATCATGTAGGTTATTTTAACATCAGCATGGGTGAAGTGGCGTACGCTCACAGGGGTGTTGTGTGACACAAAAATTCCGATAAGAACTAAAGGCAAGGTGTACAAAGCGGCAGTAAGACCAGCTCTAATGTACTGCAGCGAAGCCTGGGCAGCTAAAAAGACACACGAGCAGAAGTTGCACACCACCGAAATGCGTATGCTGAGATGGGCTGGTGGAGTGACACTTCAGGATAGAATACGTAACCAACATGTAAAAGGAAGCTTTAAGGTTGTACCCTAAAGTGACAAAATATGTGAATCAAGGCTCAGGTGGTACGGTCACGTGATGAGAAGACCCGTCAGTTATGTTGTGAAGAAGTGCCTTTCTATGCTTCAAAGAAAAGGGGAAGGGGAAGACTTCAAACGACCTGGTTGACGAATGTCCAAAGGGACATGAAGAGCCTCGGACTTAAACAAGAGGATACCAGCCAGCGGACTACATGGCGCCGCTTGATAAAGAAAGCCGACCCCGTGTAACGGGAAAAGGCGAGGACAAAGAAGAAGAAGATGTAGGTTATTTTTATCTCAGCTTTTTGCTGGTTAAGCCTGTAATTACGGGCTATGCCAGGTAATTATATTCAGGATCTATCTACTCATGTAAATGCATAAATTTCCCCAAGTCTTTATCTTAAAGTTTCCTAAAATTCGAGATATTCGTGTTTGATCTGTCGTGGCAATATTGTTGGAATTGGCCAGATCATAAAATGGCGGGGCTGATGTTGGCCAGATCATGAAATACCAAGGCGGATTTAAGATGAGTAAGCGAAGCGAGCGATAATAGGGTCATTAGGTTAGATACTGTCGAGGAGTCTCGCCCCCCTCGGAAGGCAGATAAGGTTAGGTTCGTTTCGCATGATATGTCCGGCAATTTCATGATCATATCAATCCATTTCATGATCTGTTCAATCCATTTCATGATATGGTCAATCCATTCCATGATCTGGCCAATTCTATGAAGGCCATTTAATTAACTGGTCAATTCTACGATATGACCTCGACATATCTACTACTTTTGGAAAATGTGTAAAAGATTCTGATTGTTACGAGTAAATACCGCATGTCAATGTACTAGGCACACCGAATTCCTAATTAAAGGTTGTAATTTAAAGTAGATCTTCACAAAGATGGGGATATTTCAATGCCGTTTCTAATTAATCTCGAAAAAGTGCTGTCCACTTACAACTTTCGAAAGGTCTTCGCCGTCAGCAGAATTCATATAATTATATTAGAATTTATTCTACGAACACGAACCATAACTCCTTACTTTATCTCATCGAATGAGATACAGCTTTAATTATAACCGAAATTAAATTTGTAATACAATTAGTGTTTCCCGCAAACGAATTAACCGGTGCTCTCCAAACCGGTAACCATTAATTGGAGAAGCGCAAAAGGTTGTATGTAACCTTTGTCAAAAACACACTCCCGCCACAAATCGCTTCAGATAAACTTTAAATTTAAATTAATTTCATGTCAGAAATGTGCTCACATTCTACGAACATTATTTATTTATATCACTGGCTGTATTGATTCCTCAATTTGTACATTTGTCGACAATGATTAAAGTAGATTCAGATAAATAAATAAATATTCAGGGACAAAATCTAACACAAGATTATCTGGTATTAACCAATCTAATATTTCAATATCGTTACCATATTTTAACAACTTTCTTGGTAAATTAATTTAATATACATTTTTAATCACATTTAATTTAATTTGTTTGTTTTTAATTTGAATTATTTTGTTTTACCTAATTAATTATTGAATGATTGTGATCTTTTTATATTTCTTTATATTGTTTAATGTAATATGATCTTTGTATTTTGTACCTTATGGATTTGTACAATCTGACTATAAATGAAATATTATTAAACGGTGCTGATAAGTATTACGAACATATTATAACTTATGAAAATTTAGTGTCATCATCATATAAACCGAAACGCTCGTAAATCCATCCAGCCGTTTAAGCCATAGGCTCCGCTGAAGAGACAGACATACATACATACACCCCAAAAACATTGCCCTCCATCTTACGTAGTCGGGTATAAACTGGAACAGTATACAATCTGCGCACGAGTACATCGCAGTGCAGAAAAACAAGTGTCGATTACGTTCCGTGCCGCTGCAGTGATGCCGTGCCTTGGTGCTCGGGTGGAGTGGCCGGCACGGCAGCCAGCACGGCACCGCCCGGCACGGCGACTCCCGCTACGGCACCCACCGGTAATTACACACCCTCCAAGTTATGCCACTAACAATGTTATCTTTATGCACGCTGGTTGGCTGAATTTAAAAAGTAATTTGTAATTCGAACCATGAGCTGGCTACTTATTTTATTTTTTACTTAAATATGAATGTTTGCCATTTAAACAATATATGAAGATTTCATATTTAAATGTGTAAGTACGTAGGTACTATTATTTTTCTCAAAGTTCTATTATTTTTCACCAGGCGAGATATTGTAAAGGGTTTAACAATGGTGAATAAAAAAAAAAAGTTCTTAATAAACTCGACTTTAAATTAGGGATTCATTCAAAATTAACAACCCGCCTGCGTAAAAACTTAACCCCCCTTTTTGGCTAGTTGGGTTATATCCTATGTCACTCACGGGATCAAGACGAATCAAACGATACCTCATAGGTTAAAATCCTTCAAGTCCTTCAGGCTGTAGCAGGGAACATAGAAATATACATACATACATACACTGTGGCACTCGGGTAAAAGAAAATCATCAAAAAGACTTCGATAACAAGATCATAAAAAACCTGTCGTAGCATAATTTAACCGTAATTAATTATGCATGATACTGAAACGCTAACTGGTTTTGGCATGCGTTGCTGCACATCTGCATCCTGCCGGGCCCATTCCGAGATTTCATCGCGAAACTGTGTTATTCCATTTTCCTTTTACGAATAGTGCAAAGGCACGCAATGTTATTCGAAATGATTTAGTAACTACATTATGTACTAATTTGTGATGTTTGTTCTTGGCCAACAAATACGTTTGTAGACTTTTGTCAAACATATTCTCAAAATTGAGTTTTTCCCTTCATGCTAGAACAATTGTCTGGAATTGCTATTAGCAATAAGACCGCCTACTGTACACTACATTATAATATCTATATATATTAGCTTTACGAAATTGTTTTTGGTGTACTATATATGTAAAAAAATTAATAAATAAACAATTGATAACAGTTTGTCTCAATACATGTCTCGTTGTACAAGAAGCTGACGCGTCTGCCACGCCTCCTTCCACAATCTATCGGAGCGGCAAAAAATCTGTGGTCTCAATGATAGAGCAAGACATAAGATAAAATGTATAAGAAATAAATGACTTCAAACATTTTAGGTAGAGCTACTGTATCTAACATTCTATTAAAATGTATATGCGGAAACCATATTGTAGAATCCGCCGGTTTCCAAAACAAACAGCGCGCCGAACAACGCCAGATTGTAAAATGGCGGCGTTTTTTTATGCGGCGACATCACGAGCAGCCGAATTGCAATTCGACTGAAAGAAAGTACGCCGTATTGTATGAGGCGACGCTTTGTGTAATACTACTGAGTAGAATATTTTAAATGAGCGAGCAAAGCGAGCGATGTAAGATTCAGTCAGGTCTGATTGATTATACAGTCGAAGTCCCTCCCCCCCTTCTTCCTGGGTAACAGTAAGCTTCTTAGAAGAAGAAATCGTCAGTTTAATTCGAAGTTTTTTTCACTCAGTACCTTGTTTTCAAAGCACCACAAAATCCGCCACTTTACAAAATGTCGCTGTTTCACAATCCGGCGAAATTCAGTGCGACCCGTTTTGGAAACCGGCTGGTTCTACGTAACGGCCTCCGTAGCTCAGAGGCAAAGTTCACTGGCTTTACAGAGGAGGTCGCGGGTTCGATTCCCGGCGGGGTCAATTGTAAGACTCGGTTTGGTTGGTGGTAGGGCATTTTCTAAGCCCGCCTGGCTAGCTACCACCATATTATCTAAGTCTGGCCGCCAAATATCAATGTTGATATCATTGGTGTGTTCCGGCATGAAGATAAGATAGCCAGTTCCCCATTGCGTTGGGGAATCTTGGTAAGCCCGCTTCCATCTTCGGCAACATCGTCACTTACCACCAGGTGAGATGTTGTCAAGGGTTTACCAATTGTAAATAAAAAAAAAATAAAAAAAAAAACGGCTGCAACATACATACTATTCCAGACCGACCAAAAAAAGGGAGGGGCAATAAATGCACACTGCCGTATGTTTCCGTGTATCGTCTATATTCATTAAAAGCAACATAAATAGAAAATAATCTGAAGACTGCATAGAGCTGTAAAGGAACTTCACGACGACATTAACTGCCGGCATCGGGATCTTCAAGGAGAGAATGAATAGGTACTATTTGAGCTTGTGTGTTACATTCTAGGCGTCATCGGCACTTACCATCAGGTGAGGTGCAGCCACATGCAACTAATTTTTTTAATGAAAAACAAAATGTAGTTTCGGGAGCCAACACTAAGGTCTCGGAAAGTGCTCAGCTAACAGAGTTTTGTCTTTATAAAAACTTGAATTGCTCGTCTACGTCTTTGAAGAAACAAATTAGTCTTCATTCGTATCTCGGGGAACACTAAATCTTGTTAATCATACAAATTAGTGCTGGGTTTTCCGGGTAGTGAAAGTTCATTGAAACCTTTCTATTAAGCTATTAAGTGAAATAGTAACCTACAGCTTCAAGTTTCAAGAGAAGTGGGGGGGGGGGGGGGAAGGGGTAAGTTGGGTCAAGATAAATAACCGGCCTAGTGCAAGTCGAACTCACGCACTGAGGGTTCCATTTTTTTAAATTTTTGATGTGTAACATCTTTGCTCTCGCTTTCCTGCAATTTGTGGGAGTGATTTCGTGAAATGGGACGGAAATGTGTAACAGGAAATGCGAACGTTTTTTAATTCTCGAAAACTAAGGTTGTCATAGCCATGCCGCCAAGTGTGATGGCAAAGGCAAAGATGACATACTACTATTCGAAGGGTCGGCCCGTGAATGTACGACCCGATAATTAATTAATTTCATTAGTATTTTGTCACATGTTACACATCATATGCGAGTACTGTAGGTCTCGTTTTTTTTTTTTATTCACAATTGGTAAACTCTTGACATCTCACCTGGTGGTGACGATGTTGCCGAAGATGAAAGCGGGCTTACCAAGATTCCCCAACGCAATGGAGAACTGGCTATCTTATCTTCATGCCGGAACACACCAATGATATCAACATTGATATTTGGCGGCAAGACTTAGATAATATGGTGGTAGCTAGCCAGGCGGGCTTAGAAAATGCCCTACCACCAACCAAACCGAGTCTTACAATTGACCCCGCCGGAAATCGAACCCGCGACCTCCTGTGTAAAGCCAGTGAACTTTGGCTCTGAGCTACGGAGGCGGTTAAATACCATACCAAAAAACACTACTTTTTAATATACAGCGCCATCTATAGATATCATCACATCAGCTCATTTATACGTACCCACCGAGGGGCTCGAGCCTACCCTGAATTAGGGCGAATTAGTCGACCACGCGGGCCCAGTGCGGGTTGATCAACTTAACACACACAACTTTCAAGTTTCTTCGTAGATGTGTGCAGGTTTCCTCACGATGTTTGCCTTCACCGTAAAAGCGTCGGATAAATGTACATATTATGAGATCGAAATTCGAAAACACATTGGTACGTGGCAGGACTCGAACCACGAACTCCCAGATAGGAGATAGCGGCCCTAGCCGTTGTGCCACCGACGCTATAGATATAAAAGGAAAATAATTGGTATTGTACTATTACTATGTAAATGTAATCGAGTGGCAAGCGTAAGCAGGCCTTCCACGCGGTGGCCGATGACCTAGTGAGGATCGCGGGAAGCCGCTGGATGCGGGCAGCGCAGGACCGGTCGTCGTGAAAATCCTTGGGATAGGTCTTTGTTGAGCAGTGGAAGTCTTTCGGCTGACAAGACAAGACAAGACAAAACAAGACAGGACAGGACAGGACAGGACAAGACAAGACAAGACAAGACAAGACAAGACAAGACAAGACAAGACAAGACAAGACAAGACAAGACAAGACAAGACAAGACAAGACAAGACAAGACAAGACAAGACAAGACAAGACAAGACAAGACAAGATAAGATAAGGGTACCGTACTCAAAGGGTAAAAACGGGACGCTATTACTAAGACTCCGCTGTCCGTCCGTCTGACAGTCTGTCTGTCCGTCTGTCACCAGGCTGTATTTCATGAATCGTGACAGCTAGACAGTTGAAGTTTTCACAGATGATGTATTTCGGTTGCCGCTATAATAACAAATACTAAAAATTGGAGAAAGTGAAATTCTCCATACAAAAAACGTGTTTTTTTTTAAACTTACAGAAACTAGCGCCATCTAGTATGATAGTACGGAACCCTTTGTGCGCGGTTTTGACTCGCGCTTTACCGGTTTTTTATACAATATTTTAACCGACTTTAAAAAATGAGGTGGTTTTATGTTCGACTGTATATTTTTTTATGTATGTCCACCGATTTCTTCGTCAATTGTAGACCGATTTTAAAATTCTTTTTTATTAAAATACTTCGGAGGTGATCCCATATAAATTTTATCAAAACCGGTAAAGTACTTCTTTGGAAATAAGTAGTTTTTTTAACGTGTTTGAGCGTGGTTAATTATAAAATTTCGAGCTAGTTTCGCTTGTTTTTTTTGTCATCTTGTAAGTTTGTTTTATGGTTTTTAGTAAATTTATTGATAACTATAAGTGTCTGGATCTTAGCTACATTTTCTTGTTAATTATACACATTCATAAGTTTGATTTTTTTCAGATTTTTTGGTTGGAATACTTTGGAGATCAGGGTCTTTTCGAATATTTGGTTGGAATTCAAAAACTACGAGGTGTAAAATGAATTACTTAAATAAAACGGCCAAGTGCTAAAAAGGCTAAGCACTTCGAGGATTCACATTACAAACAAAAGACATCAACGCGAGCGACAAGAATATGTTTTTTTTTTGTCATTCAGTTCTAACTTCTTACCGCGAGTACGACACACACTTGGCCAATTTTGTTTTATTTTATTTGTATTACTTTTGACTTGTTGGTGTTAATATGAACATATCAACAAATTTTAACTTCGTCGATTTTGTGATTGCCGCCTAAATTGCGATCAGTTTTTTTTTTATTGGGGTTTGTTGATGTCATATTTCACAAAAGAACAGATTGATTTCGTTCAAGTTCAATATTAGTTTTGCACCTGAGTCAGAGCTTGAACTAGACACCTGAATCCGTTATCGAAACTCTGTTCGTCGCCAACATTGGTGCTAAAAATCTCTTTTCCCTTCAAAGCCGACCGCAGATACTACTAAGGCATATTCAAAATATTTTACATCCTATCGTCTTTGTTCTTAAAAACGCTACCTTATTTATCGCCTTATTCACAATAGTTGCGAATGGTTGCACCATCAAAAAACCATTAAAGTCGAAATATATTTTATCGCGCTTGGGGGGCAAGATTCAAGATTCAAAGTATTAATTCAAAATTGATGCCGATTACACTCGTTCTGATAGTCGTTAATAGTAATTACATAATGTCATTTGTAAAAACTAAAGAATTAAACAATATCTATTTATTTAATAACGTCAAAATCCAATGCTTGATATAAAACAAATTATGTTATTAGAACATGAGAACAATATGACACGAGAAATTATACATTAAAATCATTGAATGTCATGAATGCTTTGACAAGAGTAGGGCAGTTCACACGGACAGCACCCGGTCACGAGTATAACGCGAGAGTCTGCCATCGCTCCCATCAACCATATTAGAGGGAAAGAACGACAAGGCTTTCGATGTGCCACCATCCGCACAGCAGTACCGAAAGGCCAGTTGAAATTCCACGTCAAAAGCAAATTAAATCTACTCACCAGAGATCACACAACATAGTTCCTCTCCGCCTCCCGTCTGCCAAGCGCGAAGGGCCAGGCGCGGGCGCGTGTCGCCCTTGTCACGTCACCCCTCAGCAGCGCGACCACGTCGTCAAGGTATCGCAGCGCGCGCCACTCGGTGATCATTGCACGCGCAGCGTTTGCGCAGCGGCATGCCCGCGCACATTGTGTCTGGAAGTGAAACTATCAGTTACCTTAGCTCTGGTGAGCCGTAAGAAGATATTTTAGTAAAACTAACCCCTTGTAAGATCTCATATTTTATATAAGTATCACTCTTAAAAATCCCCAGTAACTGACTCTGCACATAGACCTATTATCTATACTAATACTAATCTAATATATAAAAATGAATCGCATAATGTGTTGGTAAGCGCATAACTCGAGAACGGCTGGACCGATTTCGCTAATTCTTTTTTTGTCGTTATTGTCAGGAGAAGGTTTTTATGTAGGGTAGGGTAGGGTAGGGTAGGGTAGTGTAGTGTAGGGTAGAGTAGTGTAGTGTAGGGTAGGGTAGTGTAGTGTAGGGTAGGGTAGTGTAGTGTAGGGTAGGGTAGGGTAGGGTAGGGTAGGGTAGGGTAGGGCAGTGTAATGTAATGTAAGGCGGTACGTAGTTCGCCGGGACAGCTAGTATTATTATAAAGATGAAAGATTTGATTGTTTGTTTGTTTTGAATAGGCTCCGAAACTACTTTACCGATTTGAAAAATTCTATCACTGTTGGGAAACTACACTATCCGCGGTTGCTATAGGCTATATTATATTTAAAAAAAATAGGGATCCTTACTAAAACTCAAATAATGTAACCCAAGGTTTAAAAAATTAGCTATAACGTCCTGCAATATCTACAAACAGTAGTATAGTGCAGTGTAGTAGTGGTTGTGGTAGTGGTTGTGGTAGTGGTAGTAGTAGTAGTAGTATAGTGGTAGTAGTAGTGTAGCGGTAGCGTGTAGTGTAGTGTAGTGTGAGGCGGTACGAAGTTCGCCGGGACAGTTAGTACTAAATAAGAATGAGCCTATCCGTTTTGGTGAAACTCAATCGGGGCCCATAGTGTCAGTTAGCAGACACTAACAGTCTAGTAGGCCGCGTCTGTCCATGAGAATAATAGCCGGGAGCATGAGAACAATGCTTTAACAGCACTGATGTACTGACGCCATGAAGATAAGATAGCCAGCTCCCCATTGCGTTGGGGAATCTTATTAACCCCGCTATGTCTTCAGCATCTTCTACACTCACCTACCATGGTGAGATGATGCCAATGGCTTACCAATTGTAAATACAAAAAGCTTACAGGTGGACAGCTAGTATGAGAAGGAAGGAAGGGAAAGTCTAGATGAGGTGGAAGCACAGTAAATACAAATGTTACGTGTCTCCAACACCTGTTAGTCGTCCAGGTGGTCACGGTTCTCTGTCAGGCAACTTAGGTAAAGGCGTTGATGTACAAAGTATTTTTAAATGAGATTTTACATATAAGGAAAGTATAGGTACTCGCATAAAGTACCTTTTATTAGAATTTTCCAACAATGTAAACAAACACTACTCAAGCAATTTAAACCGCCTCAGTGGCCTAATGGTTAATCCCATTAGCCCCACATCAGAAGATCGTCGGTTCGATTCCCGACGGAGCCTAACTTAGTAAGACTTGATTCGGTTGGTGGAAGGGCATTTTCTACGCCCTCCTGGCTAGCTACCACCATCTTATCTAAGTCTTGTCGCCAAATATAAAGCTTAACACCATTGATGTGTTCCTTTTTGATTATAAGATAGCCAGTTCCCCCATTGCGTTGGAGAATCTTGGTAAGCCCGCTATCATCTTCGACATCATAGTCACATACCATCAGGTGAGATGATACCAAGGTCTAACCAATTGTGAAAAAAAGGGAGTAGTAAAAAGAATCCCCTCAATTATTTTACCTCACGGATAAAACCTATTAATAAAGGAATAATCTTACAACGAAGTACATAAAGATAATACCTAGCACTTCGTAAGACAAAGAATCCAAAATTAATCAATATTTTATTCATAGTTGCGCACGCGACGCTCGCTAGAACGAGAAGGAAACGGAAGTCGTTAGCTAAATACCACAAAAGTGGCCCAATCACACTAGTTAACGATGCGAAACCATCCGTAATGTGAAACAGATATCTGGATTACTTTGCAATGTTTTAATAATTTAGATTTTAAACAAAACACTACTGTTTTTGTAAACAGACAGCTGGCTTCATTAAAGAAGCGTACATTATCTTGTTATAAGGTCAATAGCATTGATAACAAATGTTGATAAAAATACGAAAACAAATGAGGTATTTACGAGTGAAAGACTGTGTTTACGATATAAGTACAGGACTGGCTGTTAACGTCTAATTCCCCGAATGTCTAGTCGGTTTTATAGGTCTATCTCTCTCTACAGATTTGATTTAAAATTTTGGAGAGAAATATATATAAAAAAAAGGTTTGCTCTCAAATCCAATATAAAAGTTAAGCATTTACATCTCCTTTTCATACAGAGCGTTTTAAAAGACGATCGGCAAACGAAAGAACAGGCAGTGATTTGTGCAGAGTGCAAAAGCGAAGAACTATCGACATAAATTTTCGCGTAGTGACTTGAAGTAATAGATAGAAATAACACTTAACTGTACTTGAACTGGAATATCTAAACTGAAGGCGACTTACTGGAGCACTTAAGAGTTAAAACACTTTTTGTATTACACATTGTAAATTATATTAAAAAAATATTACTGAATTTCACCACAGTTTGCTAATTATAACTTGCGAGCTGTTCCCCGCGGCTTCGCCCGCGCAGATCCCATTTTTTTAGCGGGCGCCTACGTTATAATTGCTATTTGTATGCCAAATTTCAATCCGATCTGTCCAGTACCCAACAAAGAGAAAAAATCATGATTGCCATGGAAATATTTGAGAAAATGCATGGCCAGTGCTACTAGGATTTCAAAAAGAGGTCAAATGAGAAAATTAAGTAGACTTTTGAAATTCTTTAGCTAGGTCGACGTACAGGACAGCTAATAGAGTATCGGAAAAAATGTCTTTAATGACAATGTTAGAGAATTTTTTTAATAGAATAATCAAGAAAGAAGCAGTGGTGCTCAAAGCGTGGCTGCAGAGTGCAGAGGGCATGAGTACCAACGCGTCAATCGCGGTCGCGGCGGCCCACGCGCCGAGCCAGCACCTGGATGTCCAGCTGAATGCCTGCCAGCTCCCGGTGCAGATCCCGTGACTCCGCCAGAAGAGCGTCCAGTTTTCGCCCCGCTGCGGTCAGCTCTCCTTGTGCTCCGTCACAATCCCCTTCGTCTTCCTCCACGGAAAGAGCCAGCTTCCCTAGCCGCTCTCGTTCGAATGCTTCTCGCAACCCCCCACTGCGTCTTTGAAACTCCAGCATTATGTCTGGTCGTACGTGCCCTCCAGATTTTTCATCTTCTTCCGCTTCGCGCAACTCATCAGCTAGGGATCGCTCTGTGGTCTGCGATTCTTCTGTCGTATTCTTTGGTGGAGCTTTTTCTGTTCTTTCCTGTGGCGGTTCAGGTGTTCTACTCAGTTCTGGAGTTTTGTTCGGTTCTGGAGTAGCAGCATTTGATAACCCTTGCGGGCTAGGAGAAAGCAGAGCTCGTTGGAGGAAGCGTTGTGTGTCGTCGTCGAGGGGACGCGCGAGGCCGCGACGCGGCGCGGGGCGCACGATGGCCTCCAGCGCGTCCCAGCCAGGCTCTCCGGGTCGCAGCAGCTCGAGGATGCGCGCGCGCGGTGGCGAGATCGTCGCGCACACGTCAAACCGCGACACCAGCTTGCCTTTAGTGGGGGACGTGTGAATATCGCCCGTTGGCGTGTACGCGCGCAGATTCTCGGAAAGTAAACGGTAGTTGCGTAGTTTCACGTTTCCTTCTGGTGGGAGGGATATAGGAGGGCAGTCTTCTGGGTCGGGCTCGACGATTTCAATGAAGTGTTGCGTGTGCATCGCGTCGGCGCGCGCCGGCGGCGGCGGCGGGAGCAGGCTCATGGCTCGCGGCGCGCACTGCACTGACACTGGGACGCGCGCGCCTCGCCACTGATCGTTATGTTCTCCTCGTTAGTTTATTGTTGTCACTCGTTATCACTTTAACGAGGCAGTCAGTAGCTCGGAGCGTCGCATCGAGTTGCAGCTCGCCACTGGCCGCATTGGGGGCAAGAGCGCATGCTAATTTAATTTTACGGCTTAGAAGTAAATCAGTAGCGGTAGTATAAATCCCAACAAAATATATATGTGAAAGGGAGCCAAGTTTGATACAAAAATTATAAAGATCTAAATAGGTACCAAGTTCTGTGGTGGTTAGCTACGGGATCTCAAATTAAAATATTTGTTTAGTTTTCTCCAAATACTAGAGAATTTAGAACGGTTTTCAGTTGCTTACCAAATTGAGTTGTTGACCGCCCAAATTATACCGCTATAGTACTTATATAAGTTTCTGTTTTTATATTGTGTTTGTTTTTAAATTTTTTGAGTTAAGGTTTTTAAGTTTTTATAATGTGTTTATATTTTTTAACTAGTGTGTGCAATAAAGTGTAGGTATTAATCTTATATTATCTTAAAATAAAATTTCTAATGTTCTGTGCAACTAATTGTGTAACTTGGCAAGTTTTCACAAACCAATTACATTCTACATTTGCGTATACTTTTAGAAAGCTTTGCTTGCTTGATGGCTTGACTAAATTAAACTTGCCAAGTTACACTATTTAGTAGCACAGAACATAACACATTTTATTTTAAGTTACTGAAAACCATTGTACATTTTCTATTATAAGGAGAAGTCTGAAATAAATAACTCGATTTGAAGTCCCGTAGCTATGATTTAAGAAACCACTATAGAACTTGGTACCTACCTATTTGGAGCTCTGTGAAAAAATACAAGAAAATTTGTATTCTTACTTGCTCCTTTTCACATTAAGTAGTTGTGATTTTTTTGTAGAGACATGATTGAGGAGAAGGAAAGTTATATACATTACCTACTAATTAGCATAGACCAACATATGTAGTTCCCAATCTGGGAAAATTCATTTCCACGCTTGACGATATATTTTGCATAGAAATAGCTGAGGAGATAGGAAGTGACAAATACTGCTAATAATAATAACCTAATATGGTTCCCGAGCGATCTGGAGGTAACTAGTTTTCACATTTTGTGATTTTTTGCATAGAAATAGTTGAGAGAGTGGAAAGAGATATGCTAATAGGAATAGCTCGATATAGTTTCCGAGGGATCTGGAGAAAACTCATATCTACACCACTCGCCACTCGCGCACTACTCACTCTCAAAGACATGTCCACGTGGGCGAAGCCGCGGGCAAAAGCTAGTATGATATTTTTTAATAATACATTATTTATAACACTACGGTGGTGGTATGGAACCTTCTGTGAGGGATTCAAACTGCGAGTATTATTTATTAATACGTCTAATAACTTATCTTGATCCTAAATTTCAAGTTTGTGAGTCACCTGGAAGTGGTCTATTATATTTTGTTAACTATGGTGGTACCGAACTCTACTTTCGCGAGTCCGACTCGCACTTGTTTAGGTTTTCGAATTTTTCCTTTGTATTCGCCCAAGAAACTACTAAAAAATCCAAGTTACCTGGAAGTGGTCTAAAATTTTTGAGGAATGGTAGTGGGAAGAAACCTTAATTTCGCGAGTCCGACTCGCATTTAGTCGGTTTTATTTATGTATACCGGTTCGCCTAATAACTTATCTCATTGCCATGTAGTTACCTGGAAGTGGTCGAGATAAGTATTTTGATGACTAGTTGTGATACGGAAACCTTGGTGCACTTGGCTGTTTTTCAAATATATTTTTTTGCCGGGGTCTTAGACACACAAAATCGCAAGTATATAAATCTAACAGATTTTAAGTAACAGGTAGGTCAAAAGTGGCCCGAAATGGTACGTGTAATAACCCACGGCCGGTGTCGCCCGTTTCCTTGACGAACTTGGCTAACACACTGCCGTGTGTCTAGATACTTATCGAGTTTTCCCGTACTCCCCGGGGTGGAAAGACGATATGGCCGCATTCCTTGTAGCGTTTCTACGGCTTAGCAGTTCTTAGATATATTAGTTTCACTTTTGCGTCGTCGCCCCGTTCACCCAAATGCATTTTATTGTGCATTGCACGGATTCCGAACATCGTTGCAGTTTATATGTACGAGTGTAGTGTTTTATGGCCAGCTTGTTAGAATTACCCACTCAATTTCAATGTATTAATTGCATAAGTACATGTGCATAGTCATAGCACACCCTGGATACTTCATACAACGGGCCAGAAATGACATTTCAAAAAAGGAATGACGGAACAAACAAAATGTTTTATTTTTTTATTCACAATTGGTAAGCCCTTGGCATCATCTCACTTGATGGTAAGTGACGATGATGCCTGGTTATCTAATCTTCAAGTCGGAACACTGACGTTTGGCGGCAAGACTTAGATAAGATGGTGGTAGCTAGCCAGGCGGGCTTAAAAAATGCCCTACCACCAACCAAACCGCGTCTTACAAGTTGACCCCACCGGGAATCGTACCCGTGACCTGGTTTGAAGCGAATGGACTATCCATTACGCCACGGAGGCGGTTCATAAAACTGATACACTAAGATACGAAATTAGTATAAAAATGGTACTAGTCTGAGAATACGATATTTTTACGTTTCCTATCCCCATGGGCTCCACCGTTTAAAAAAATAGCCAAAATTTAAATCAACAAAAACTTGGATACAATTATCGAACCTGCTCAAAGAATTTACGAGAGTCGGTTGAGAAATGCGACGTCTAAAGGAGAGCATTTTTGCCCAAGCTGAAACGGAGACGCGTAACTCGCGCTTCGTGCTCGCTCGGTCAATTAAATCCGCGCTTCGTGCTCGCTCGGTCAATTAAACCCGCGCTTCGTGCTCGCTCGGTCAATTAAACCCGCGCTTCGTGCTCGCTCGATCAATTAAACCCGCGCTACGTGCTCGCTCGGTCAATTAAACCCGCACTTCGTTCTCGCTCGGTCAATTGATACATTTTAATTTTTAGTCAAGTTCTGTACTGTACTTTGATCGTATAAATTTAAGCCTTCTTTTGCTTTGCTAAGGTACATTCAGCACAGGTTGCGATACACATAACCCTCTGTAAAGTATCATCATCATATCAGCCAAAAAACGTCCACTGCTGGACAAAGGCCTGCCCCAGGGATTTCCTCGACGACCGGTCCTGCACTGCCCGCATCCATCGGCTTCCCGCGATCTTCACCAGGTCGTCGGTAAAGTATAAGAACAGAAAATAACTCGGTATCGAGCTTTTTTACTTCATTTCCGTAATATTTCGCTATTTTAAATTTGAATCAATGGTATTATGCTCAATTTACCAAAAAATACATCTCGTCTTGATAAGACGTCACAACGTAGTTTGTAGAATGCAGATCCCAAAAAGTCTTCAAGCCATAGTTATAAATAAATACAACAGTCAAAGACATATAAAGCATGATTATATTAAGTCTTTAAGATGACTCAATCCGAGCAGGTTGAGACGTGTTAAAATAATATCAAACATAAGTATGTTCATTTTAAGTTCAAATCAGTGCGGGCTTCAACGCGGCTGTTATGTTGAAATCGAACGCCCAATTCTCGATTTATACATGTTGTTAATACTTTTCTTCACTTTAAATTAAGTTTTAAGAAAATGTTTTTAATTAAAATGAAAGGTGTTAAAGTCACCGATTTTGGTGTGTTGGTTTCATTCAAGATTAACTATTTGTTTTTGAGAAATCTTGCAAATAATACCAAAAACATTGTCTACGGTATGTTTGTTAACATGAAAAGTAGCAATATTTTAAAAATTGTATTTTATTAAATCGATTTGTTATTACTTTAAGTACATTATATATTTTTTCATAGTGTTAACTTTACACAGTTTTTCAATATTTTTTTTATTATAACAGCTCATATACGTCCCCACCGAGGGGCTCGAGCCTACCCTGAATCAGGGCGATTAGGCCTTAGTCGACCACGCGGGCCCAGTGCGGGTTGGTCGACTTCACACACAACCTTAGAGTTTCTTCGCAGACGTGTGCAGGTTTCCTCACGATGTTTTCCTTCACCGTTAAAGCAATCGGTTTTGAAAAACTCATTGGTACATTGGCCGTCCAGATTTGAACCCGGTACCTCTGGTTAGATGGACCGAGTCGTTACCGGTTGGGCCACCGACGCTGAGTTTTTCAATAATTTGAATTTAATTATGTCATTTGATCCATTCTAAGGCCATAAACAAATTGAACCATTTAATATACGTCATTAAATTTTTATTTTTAAGATGATCAAGAATTCAACCTACGTTGTGCCATCATAACGGTGAAATACAATACCAATAAAATAAATATTCAAATTCATCATCAACATCATTATATCAGCGAAAACAGTCCAGTACTGAACAAAGGTCTCCCCCAAGTATTTTCACGACGACCGGTCCGGCGCTGTTCAAATTAATTTCTTCTAATAACATAATCTGTCGGAACAAATACACTAAAAATTCACATACCTGCCGATATTTTTATGATTGTTTACAATAGTAATAAGACTGTTATCAATTAAACTAATGCTGTGTTCGTTACTCAAAGTGCACGTTCCGACGATTCCGACAATAAAACGCGCCTCTGCCTTCAACTGTACAAAAGGGGTCCAGGTCCTTTTGTACCTGCTTACTTCGTCATTCCAGCGGTATCTGGAACACCCAACAAGGCATTTTCTAGTTGATCGTTCCTCTTTCTGCAGCACGGTTATCTTCCATCCTCTCTAGGTGGCCAAGTTAGCGAATACGAACTGAATTTGCTTTACCAAGGTTCACCCACAATTTTAGGCTAGGACACCAAAGGTCTTTAATTTTGGCGTTCTTTTGAAGCTTCCGAAGGTTTCAGGATTTTTTGAGAAATTTTCGTTCCCACCACTAAGTGATAGTGTTAAATTGTTCTCGTCTTAAGTGTCCAAGTTTCGCACCCGTACAAAAAGGTTAAGACAATTGTAGACTTAAATCTTGGTTTTCTAGCATATTCCATCTATATTAGCTTATAATATACTTCCCCACCGAGGAACTCGAGCCTACCTTGAATTGGGCGATCGGGCCTTAGTCGACCACGTGGGCCCAGTGCGGGTTGGTCGACATATTCACTTTGACACTGAAATTTCATAAGGAGAGCTGCTGAATATCTAAAGGTGCCCTGGATTCCAATTTATTTCTCCTGCTCCTGCTCCATTTGGTATTATTAGGGTTCCGTACATCCGATGCAAGAAAGGAACCCCTGTAAGTTCACTAATGTGTGTATCCGTCCGAAAATAAAGTTATAAGCACTAAAATCTGGATGACACATGATAAAAATTATGTATGTTTGCTGACCTAATCACAAACACATAAGGCATTAGATTTTAAGGGTTGATTTTACGCGGGCAAAGTTTTTTTTTTTGTCAAATATATCACATATCAAATAAAAGGGCTGTTGGTTAGGATTAAAAATATATATTTTATGGTTTAAAAGCTTTCTTAAATTTGAAGGTGTTAAAGAAAATGTACGTAAATGAAGCATTCACCTCTTATGTCCAAAACTAATAAACCAAATATAAAAAAAACACAGATTATAGGAACTCGTTTAAAGATTACCTAAAAACCTTAAGGAAATCCGATGAATCATGGTGTCCGTCTGTCGGTCCGTTTGAAAGTATTAAATCAAAAAACAACTGCTGGACAAAAGCCTACCCCAAAGATTTCCACGACGACCGGTCCTGCGCTACTGTCCTCCCCCCATTACCTCCGAATCTACTAAGGCAAAAAAATTGAGTAATAGGAAATATTGGGCGTGTCTTTAAGTTTATAAGAAAACCTAAACAAAAATAAATAATAATAAATAAATAAATATTCTGGGACAAATCACACATGGTCATCTGGCCCCAAAGTAGGATTCCCTGTTGTAATGAGAACCAGAGACATACATATTTATATACGTTTCAATACGTCCTTAAATAGACATTTAGCACCCAGACACAGAGCAAACAAATCTGCTCATCACACTAATGTTTGCCCTGCGTGGGAATCGAACCCACACCCCTCGGATCAGTAGTCAAAAGCACCAACTACTGAGCCACCGAGTCAGTCGAAAAATCCCAAGACTTAACGTTGTTACGTTAAACTAATTATACCAACGGAACCCTTTACACGCGAGTCCCTCTCGCACTTGTTCCTCAATAGATTCAATTAAATTCATCATGCATGCATCACTTTTCTTTCCGTTTGTCCATTTATAATACTGACACAACTATTCAAGTTTTTTTCTAGCGGAACGCGCAGCGCGCTGGCCGTGCGTACTGCACTCCACATGCAACTCACGGCGCAATATTATTAATTATAACATTGCACTAATTGAAGTCGCCCAACCCGCACTGGGCCCGCGTGGTCGACTAAGGCCTAATCGCCCTGATTCAGGGTAGGCTCGAGCCCCTCGGTGGGGACGTATATGAGCTGTAATGATGACTAATTGACGTACCCGTAGGTGCCGCACTGTTGTGTCAAATACTCGTATTGTTTATAATCGACCGCAGTGACGGGTCACGTCTTAATTACCAAGTATCATTATGAAAATAGAATATGCCATTTATCAACCGACTTCAATATGTGACCGGATTTTCAAAATTCTTTTTTTTATTCGAAAGAGTATACACCCGAGGGGGTCACATTGTCAGCAAGTCAGGATCTGATGATGGGATCCCAGGGAAATCGAGGGCAACCCTCAAATTTTATAGGCACGTTTTACGTGTTTCATGTATTTTCTAAAATTATTAAAGTATTTGCGTCTGGTAGTCATCATCTCGTGTTGATGAGCTGATGAAGGAAGGTACAACTTCTTAACGGTTAGGAGTTGAAGGATAATTCTTTACATATTTTACATAGGTACGTATAGACTGATAGTTGTATTCTTTCAGATTATTCAGATGAACTGATGATGAAAGAAGAAAACTCCTTAACTTTCATGCTGTTGAAATGATGATGGAAGCCACAGGAATCTGTATCTGTTAATGAAACACATGCATTATGATTTGATGGTTCCTATTGCCGAGTAGGTTATTGGGTTTTAACGTTGTTAGATAGATTGCAATATCACTAAAAATACAGAAAATAAAAATAAAAGTTTAAAAAACTATAAACAGACTTCAAAATGAAATTCACTCAATATTAATAATATTATTATGCTTAGATTCACGACATTAACCAACAATAACGAAATCAAATGTGGGTACGAATTAAAATTAGGGGCCTAATTTTTTTTTTGAGGTCGGTACCAGCACAAAGCTACTCACATTTTACTTATAGCATTGCTGATACCGACCTCAAAAAAAATTTAGGCCCCTAATTTAATTTCCCTAAAGTTTGATTTCGTTATTTAATTTAATTCAATTTTCTGTCGTTTATTCCTTAACATGATTCTTTACACCTTTCCTTATTGTTGGTTAATGTCGTGAATCTAAGTACAATAATATTAAAACTCAAAAAAAAAAAATAACTCAAAACAATTTATTTCAAATAGGTGTTTACACACACTTTTAAATAGTCAAAACCAAAAAAAATACTGTATATTATAAATAATGTCAAGATTCAGATTACAGTCTCAGGTAATGGTATTTGATATAGAATCAACATATATATCTTTGTCATTTACATAATCTATTATTTCATAATATCCTCTAGAGCACAAAACTTTTTTGACATGAGTCTTGAATTTATTCTCTGACAAACAAGTTACATTATTTCATACTTTTGAGTGAATTTCATTTTGAAGTCGGTTTTTAGTTTTTTAAACTTTTGGTTTTTTTATGTCACCAGGTACATATAAAAATATTAAATATCTAACATGATCGTTAAAAAATAAAATTCATTGTCACAATAGAAAGTAATTCGATCATAGACAACGCCGTGTCGACGAAAATATAAACCAGTGAGTTTATACAGGATTCAACAAAATGATGTAGGAGCCGTTAGCTGCGGCTTTTAGTCAGCATACTGAATATCTTACTAAAATTATCTCATATGTTAACAACATTCGCAAAGAAAAAAAGAAGTCTTTGTACAAATCGATCAGCTAATTCACCAGTTTTTTGCATATTTACCTTACTACGGAAAATGGAGGGTTATGTTTTTGACAGTCTATGTATGTGTGCGTGTTTGTTCATTTGTTCCCTCGCATTTCATAAACCACAACCGATTTTGCCAATAGTGGTGTCTTCATGGCATTAAAAAAAATCAACATTGCGGATTTCATAAGTAAATTACGTAACTAATTTTTTTTTAGACATTTGTATTATGTTTGGTAAAAAAAGAGAGGTATTGACGAGCAAATTCTAAACATATATACATTACATATGATAATATTTTAAATTTCTTGGCAAATGGTCTCACAAGCGATATTATGAGATGGCTAAATGTACGCGCGCTACAATCAAGAGAGACGACACGCGGTACCTATTCTGAGCACAAAAAAATAAGAAAAAATCCCGACTACGGAAAATCTTTACTAAAAAGTATGAAAACAAAAGTTTCCCGCCTGAAATCATGGGATTATAGGCATAGTCGCAAGCCCTATATTTATCAAAATTAAATCCTAAGTATCATATCAGCTCGTATACGTCCCCACCGAGGGGATCGAGCCTACCCTGAATTAGGACCTATTATTGTGGCTTAACCTAAAAGCGTCGGTGGCTCAACCGGTAACGACTCGGTCCATCTAACCAGAGGTACCGGGTTCAAATCTGGACGGCCCATGTTCCAATGAGTTTTTCAAAAACTTACGTACATACTTACCGATTGCTTTAACGGTGAAGGAAAACATCGTGAGGAAACCTGCACACGCCTGCGAAGAAACTCGAAGGTTGTGTGTGAAGTCGACCAACCCGCACTGGGCCCGCGTGGTCGACTAAGGCCTAATCGCCCTGATTCAGGGTAGGCTCGAGCCCCTCGGTGGGGACGTATATGAGCTGATATAATAATTGTGGCTTGCAACCATGGCAATACCCCAAACGAAAGAAAAAAATAAAGGCTATGATTTCAGGCGGGAAACTCATGTTTATCATACTTTTCAGTAAAGATTTTCCGTAGTCGTTATTTTTGTATGGAGTGTCGATTTTTTTTTACCCGACTGCGCCAGAAGGAGGGTTATGTTTTTCGAGAGTATGTATGTATGTATGTATGTTTGTATGTATAATTGTTTGGCACGCTCTGCAGCCTGAACGGCTGGATGGATTTTAGCTTGAGACGTGTCGTTAGATTCGTATTTACTGTGAGAGTGACACTGGGTATATCAAAATAAAAAAAACAAAATGGCGGATTTTTGGCGCAAAATTCAAATGTTTGACACGCTCTGCAGCCTGAACGGCTCGATAGATTTTAGTTTGAGGGGTGTCGTTAGATACATATTTACTGTGTGAGTGACAATGGGTATATCAAAATAAAAAAAAACAAAATGGCGGATTTTTGGCGCCAAATTAAAATTAACTCATTCAATAATAAAACTAAAAAAAATAATAAAATAAAAAACGGTAATTTAAAAAACTAAAAAACCCGCCTGCGTTTCTGTGTAATTTGGAAATGAAAAACCCTAAAACAAGAAAGTCGTCATACCCGATTGCACTTAACTTAAGAAAAATTGTAGCAGTCGGGACCCATTCTAGAAATGGAGGCATAGTGAATTGAGAGCACATACATTACAGATTACTCCAATATACTGACTAGACGGCTGACTTTCTAGAATGGGTCCCGACTGCTACAATTTTTCTTAAGTTAAGTGCAATCGGGTATGACGACTTTCTTGTTTTAGGGTTTTTCATTTCCAAATTACACAGAAACGCAGGCGGGTTTTTTAGTTTTTTAAATTACCGTTTTTTATTGAAAATTGTGTATGGGTTTCTTGGGGAAAGTTATTCAGTATGATGAGGGCTCCTACACCAACTCATATCATGGAAAAGTGGAGTCAATTGATAGATTCGAAGACTTAGCTGACAAAAATAAATTGTATGAAATTACAGTATACTCACTCTCACTACAGCAACATACGAAGAGGAAGCATTCCTTAGTCAAAGTATATATTAGTACGAACATACAGTATGGACACTCCCTGCCGCTCTCTAGATTGCGACCTCACCCCCTCGTCACCCAGATTGATACAGATTGGTTACAGTTTGGTTGTCGAACGTATAGGATTTCGCCTCCATTTGAATGGCCCAGTTCAAGAAGTCCTTAAGTCCATTTTTAATGTATTGCGTATCCACAAAATTTAATACTTTTTTTGATATTAAAACGAATAATAAACCAGTTTGAACTATTGATAGTGCTCATAAGGCAAATTATAGGGGGTTCTTATAAGTAAATATCTGATTTTGAAATTCTAATAAAGTTCATAGAAGAAAAGTATTGAAAATTTGATTGGACTTAAACGAAAATCTTTTGGACTTAGGGATTTCTTTATGGGACTTAGGGTCTTTTGGTTGGACTTAGGGATTTTACTCCAAAAGTTTTAGGACTTAGAGAAATACATCCTAACATGACTGTAAAAAACACAGGTTTCCTTATAACTTCTGTTTTTGGGTATGGAGAAAGGACAAAACAATCATGTAAGTAAGCAAAGTATGTTTAATCATTGCAACAGTAAAAATTAAACGACTATTAGAAAAAAATTACACTTAAATCTAAACCTTCTATTAGTTACTATTCTAATTCTTCTGCTTCATCTTCTGCTCATTTCTATAAAGAACAATCACAAAACTTCAGTATTTTTTAACTTTTCACTTCAATCACAGCAAATTTCGGTTAGCAGAAAGAATCATTTTTGAAATATTTGACAGTTTTTTGTTGACATAAGGATTTTTTTTTAAAAAGAATGGACTTAGGCATATTAAAGAAAAAAAACTTGGACTTAGGGTTTTCTTTGGACATAAGGATTTTTTGAACTCAAGTCACTGGACTTGGGCATAAACAAAGAATACAAAAAACACACTTAGGAACATCTTATAAATGACTTACATACAGAAAACCATAGACAATGACGTGCACAACCTAGCAGTGTTGCTAGTGCATAAAGTCCCTAAGTGGACATAGGGACTTCTTGAACTGGGCCATTCATTTTGTTTGTTCCGTCATTCGTTTTTTGAAATGTCATTTTGGCCCGTTGTATGAAGTGTCCAAGGTGTGCCTTAGTCCATAGTCCAACGTGGGTAATTTACATCTTATTTTAAACAATTCACTAGCTATTAATAATGACTCAGATAAATATATTTCACCTAGTCTGTAAGTTACTTTATAAGGACTTTGTTGCCCGAAGCGCAGGTCCAACCTAGTTCAGGTACACATAATTCTGTTCTTTGTTAGATAACTAGCTTTGTAAATTTTGTACCTTTGAAAATAAATAAACGATTATTATTAGTAATGACAAGGGCCACTTCCTCCTGTCCTGGAGGCCATGGTTCTAATCCTGCCACGTACCAATGTGTTATCGAATCTCTATTTCATATGCACGTTTATCCGACGTCACAAAATCTATGTTCACGAGGGCGAAGCCGCGGGAAAAAGCTAGTAAAATAATAAAATACATATTGGTAAATGATATTACTAAATTTGAAAATGTCACAATTTTATTAAACTAGGTTTTGCCCGCGGATAAGCCCGCGTAGACATCGTTTTAATGATTATCTTTAAGAGTGATGGTGCGCGAGCCGCAAGCGGCTCGCGAGCACGGGCATGAGTTTCCCCAGATTTCTCAGGAACTATATCGGGCTATTCTGATAAGCAGTCTATGTCACTTCCCACCCCCTCAACCAATTCTATACCAATTTCTCGTGGCCAGTGTAAAGTGCGTCGGGGCACACATTTTAATCTCCCAGTGTTACTTAGTACGCAATTTCCGCCTCGGACTTGAAACTGGGTATTTTGTCGTACGCATATAATAGTTTCCGATCAACTAATTGGCTTGTCATATCAGATCATATACCTCATTCAGCTAATTGA
Organism: Coleophora flavipennella; assembly: GCA_947284805.1. Classification (NCBI taxonomy): domain Eukaryota; kingdom Metazoa; phylum Arthropoda; class Insecta; order Lepidoptera; family Coleophoridae; genus Coleophora; species Coleophora flavipennella. The sequence continues at coordinate 17,139,230 of OX369263.1, read as the reverse complement.
TACACTCACCTACTTAATCCACACTTCAGCTATTATCATTTCCATAATTGCTACGCCACGTCACAGCTTATTAGACAACAATCAGGGCTGTGCTGCCGCTATCTGTGATAAGGCAGTGATAAGTGAAACAATCGTCACAGATACGCCGAACCTATGCCGAATTTTGGCTAGTCGTTATCATCAGTGGTGGTCTGGGGTGCCCAGCCATGCGGTTTCGACTCGACAGGTATTCGAGACCTCTGCTGATCCTGGACCGCTGGGCTTTTTATCTTTTTTTTGGATTATCTTTTGATAATTAATTGAGTAATCGAATGATAAATATGAAGTTTCTTGTGCCAGGTGTGTTACTTAAGCAGTTTCGTATATATTTTTTTTTTTATTCACAACAGTTTTCTTTGTTATGTAGGGTTGGTCAAAGTTAAATATCATTTGGTTCATCATATCAGCCCACTAGTGGGTGCTCGCGGCTTCGCCCGCGCAGTTACCGTTTTTTGGTGTTCCCGTGGGAATTTCCCGAAATCCTTTCTTAACCGATGCCTACGTCATAACATCTACCTGCATGCCAAATTTCAGCCCGATCCGTCCAGTGGTTTGGGCTGTGCGTTGATAGATCACTATGTCAGTCAGTCACCTTTGAGTTATATATATTTAAAAGATATGCGTCCCCACCGAGGAGCGCCAGCCTACCCTGATTAGGGTGATCGGGCCTTATTCGACCACGCGGGCCCAGTGCGAGTTGTTCGACTTCACACACAACCTTCTAGTTTCTTCGCTTTCCTCACGATGTTTTCCTTTACCATTAAAGCAATCGGTGAGTATCATTTGATTACGAGTGCAGAAACTCTGGCATAGAATGAGATGTAATAAGTACTCCTTTCTCATTTCTGGCTCTGGCTTGTAACGTTTTGTTGCATAGCTTGAATGGGATGTTTTTTGTTTCCTTAATTGCTAGTATTAATATGTTATTAAGAGCGTCGGTGGCGTGCTGGCTAGGGGCGCCGCCTCCTGTACGGGAGGTCGTAGTTCGAACCTGCCACGTACCAATGTGATTTCGAATTTAGATTTCATATGTACGTTTATCCGACGCTCTTACGGTGAAGGAAAACATCGTGAGGAAACCTGCACACACCTGCGAAGAAACTCGAAGGTTGTGTGTGAAGTCGACCAACCCACACTGGGCCCGCGTGTTCGATTAAGGCCCTAATTCAGGGTAGGCTCAAGCCCCTCGGTGAGGACGTATATGAGCTTATATGAATTAATATGTTATTTCTTATCTCTAGCTACCAACTCCGCTATTGTATAATTTTGGTATGAGAATCAGAAATGAACAGGCCGACCTTTAAAAGGAACTGGGTCTGGATGTACATCCAGCTCCCGGATCGGCTTCCAGGTACTGGTCCGTGAAGTGGTATGTGGCAGCGCGCTCCAACATGGACCTGCCATGTGCCGTACCGGGTCCACTGCAAGTATACAATATTCAGCTGGTTTTTGATCAGTACCCAAAGAATCCAGCTCCAAATTTCATTCAGAGTCACATCCATCAGTTCCACCAAGAATAAGGGTCTGGTGATTCGTTTTCGGCCTATCCTTCCCATCTCTTATGAGGATCAATATAAGTTCGTGTATTACACGAACATCGTTATACAGATCCGTATATTTTATGTTATAAACATATGTTAACCGCCTCCGTGGCGTAATGGATAGTCCATTCGATTCACACCAGGAGGTCACGGATTCGATTCCCGAAAGGGTTTAATTTGTAAGACTCGGTTTGGTTGGTGGTAGTGCATTTTCTACGCCCACCCGGCTAGCTACCACCATCTTATCTAAGGCTTGCCGACAAACATCAGTGTTAACAACATTGATGTGTTCCGGCTTGAACATAAGATAGTCAGTTCTCCATTGAGTTGGTATCATCGTCACTTACCATCAGGTAAGATGACGTCAAGGGCTTACCAGTTGTGAATAATAATAAAAAAGAAGCATCAGATCGTCAATTATGTCTAAAACTATGACGAGAGTCGGTTGCCACGCGATGCGACACCGACGTGTGCTATTTTACTGAAAAAGCAAACTTAAAGTCGTTAAAAGTATCATTAGGTGCACTGAAAACGTTTACTAAAAACGGGGCCAAGTGTGTGTTGGATAAAAATATTTTTGACCTTGATATAGAACATTTTGTATGGAAAAATCTATCTTTTTGCAAATCCAACTGCACATCATAAATACAAATACAGTGTAAACTCTGTAAAACGTCACTCGATATAACGATTCACTCTTTGAAACGTCAAAAATTTCTGGCTCCAGTTGGTTTACTTTGACGCTAATTTCTCTCTGTATAACGAAAACTCTCAATAACGTCACAAAATTCCCGGTCCCTTTATAGAGGTTCATCATTACAGCTCATATACGTCCCCACCGAGGGGCTCGAGCCTACCCTGAATCAGGGCGATTAAGCCTTAGTCGACCACGCGGGCCCAGTGCGGGTTGGTCTACTTCATACACAACCTTCGAGTTTCTTCGCAGGCGTGTGCAGGTTTCCTCACGATGTTTTCCTTCACCGTTAAAGCAATCGGTAAGTATATGTACGTAAGTCTTGAAAAACTCATTGGTACATTGGCCGTCCAGATTTGAACCCGGTACCTCTGGTTAGATGGACCGAGTCGTTACCGGTTGAGCCACCGACGCTTTTTTATAGAGGATACACTGTAAAAAATGCTGATAAAATATTTATTATTAAAAAGAACATTTCAATTAAACTAACCCCCCATAAATAATTAAAATAATCCACCGATATTACAAAATTATTTATTTGTGCAACATATGGTATAAAGATGCTACAAAGAATATAAGTGCCTGTACGTTCTGCTAAATGCATACAAATATTTAAGTTAGGTACAAATTGAATATACCTACATTAAGTTTATTCTAGTTATAAACGCGAAAGTTTGTAAGAATGCATGGATGTATGTTTGTTGTTCTTTCACGCAAAAACTACTTAACGGATCTGGCTGAAATTTGGTAGGTAGACAGATTAGGAGCTGGATTAACACATAGCTTACTTTTTTCCGCAGCTCGCGCACTGCGCACCCTCGAAAAGTCATAGAAACGTCCACGCGGGTGAAGACGCGGGAAATCATAATCATAATTTGGTCAAAACTATTGTTCAAAAATTTGGATTAAAATTAAATGAGAATATGCATACAAGGGACCACAGGAGGCTCGAGTTTCCATACAAACTTAGTTCCGCTTCAATACAAAAACTACATGTATACGAGTAGACACGTATCGATGTTTGTAATTAGTTTTCATCATAGTAAATTGAAGTATATAATTAAACGAAGGCTTCAATTAGTTTTGTAGTGAAAGTTTGAAACTGCGCTTATTTTTTCCGTACATTAGTACATCAGAAAAATCAATTACAAACATCGATATGTGTCTAATTAATATATTCGTAATGTTTGGATTCAATCCGGCTTGTGGTTTTTGTGTTAAAGCGAAACTACTTTTGTATGGAAACTCGAGCCTCCTGGGGACCCTGTCAATATAATAATAATAACAAACGTCAAGGTAAACTCGATATATATCAATTTTATCATTTAGAAACTCATTTATTTTATAGTATGTTTTGTCAATAAGAAACTTCGAAACACTAGTTTTAAGTGTTTATGTGTTCAGAACGCCGGATATTTCTAGAAATTTTATTATATATTTTTGTTGCTATGTAAAAAAAAAATTATGAAAGAGAGAGTCTTGCCAAATGGAACCAAAGTCACACCATCGATCTCTACTAACTTTTTCGAAGTATCTGTGATTAGATTTCACCAACACTATTATCAGTCGGCTATTACCTACTCCTAAACTAGGAAAGCTTGCTACCGTAATAATTTTCCTTTTAAATTGATGACATATGCCGCATATACCAATTCTAATATTTATCAGATTTCCTGAAATATCGGTTAAGCTGGTAGTGGGGTGGAGATAAGCAAGTCTAAGAAAAATCACAACTTTGTAACTTTATTTTTATTAAACGAATTATTTATAGGAAAAATGGTCTCAGTAAACCTAAAGTAGTTTTAAAAGAACTATTTAACGATACCACACGTAAGTGAACAAAATTAAAATCACCCCCCTTTTACATGTAGGGGAAATACCCAATAAAATTTTGGTTAAAAAATATTTCATAACTTTTTAGGGGTCACAGATTTGTTAAACCATACAAAATTTCAGCTGTATAACTGTAATAGTCTGAGAGAAACGACTGTGACTTACCGACGAACAAGCAGACATATAGACAAACAGACAGACGGACATGGCGAAGCTATAAGGGTTTTAATTGATTGATTGAAAACACTTTATTGCAAAACATAATAGAAAAAAAAAGAAACAATAATTAAGGAAGTTGTATATACAGGGTGTTGTTTTGGTCGACAACGCCATTTTCAGGAGGGCTTCTACTCACGAAACTGAACAACTTTCCCCAAAGAACACATAGTCAATTCTCATAAAAAAAATTGACCTCTCCATACAAAATTGGTCAACCAACTGATCGATTTGTATGAAAAGTCCAATTTCTTTTTTGCGATTTCAGCAAAGTTGTGGAACAAAAGTTGTTCAGTTTCATGAGTAGAAGCCCTACTGGAAAGGGCGTTGTCGACCAAAACAACACCCTGTATAGCCGGTCTTATCGCTAACAAGCGATCTCTTCCAGACTACGGAACCCTAAATATCAGGTAACCACTGCCAGATCTGACAGCTAATCTCCCAAGCGCTTGTCGAAAGATACCTTTATGCTTCAAGTGTTTTAAGTGGCCCTTGTCTCAAGCACCCTCCATCAGGGCGAGAGGGGAATACGTAGGAAGCGGGGGAACCAGCAAGGGTACCCTTCTTCCGTCAACTTGAGAAGTCGGGCGCTGGTCGACGAGGCCTGCTGGTCGGAGGTTCGAGACTGCTACCGACTTTAGAAGGAGATACACCTCTTATCTTTGATTCTTTTATGTTTTTATAAAGACAGGGTAGACTAGCGAGGTTTTATATGTGTCGCAGCCATCTGGTTGCATCTGCCATTTGATTAAACGGCTAGCCCGTTGATTGAATGGCGACATTCAATTGAATGACTAGGCCGAACGTTGATTGAACAAGCGTCACTCAACGATCAACAAGTTGGCTGATTGTACGCTAGCCCGAACGTTGACTGAACAACAGTGTAGTGTAGTGTGTAGGCGTGTAGCGTTTCTTTTTCTGCGCATCATTGTGCTACCCAGGGGGCCTTGACTGTATAAATCAATCAAACCCGACCGAACCTAATATCACTCACTTCGCTCGCTCATTCACAGTTTTTTAGAAAAACTATTTTTTGCCAACTCCCTTTTTGTTGTATGTATGGGATTTGTAGCGTGAAGCGTGTAGTTATCAATTGTGGATTTAAAAAAATCTACTGAGTAAAAACTGTAAATGAGCGAGAGAAGCGATATTAGGTTCGGTCAGGTTTGATTGGTTATACAGGAAAATAACCTCGCGAAGCGAGGCTTCCCTCCATGGGTAGCAGAAGAAGAAATCATCGGTTTTATTCGGAGTTTTGTAGTTACGACTTGGCTAAATGACAAGTCATTAAACGTTACATTCAACGACTTGGCTAGTTGTCTCTTAGTCAATGGACTAGCCGTTCAATTGAATAGCAGATTAAGCCAGAGGGCTGCGACTTATGAATGTATAACATGTTGAATCGTGCGCCGTAAATAATGAACAGTTCAATGTCCCACTGCCGACATTGCCGTGACTTCCTTAGATTTGTGAAGCAGGAGCTATTTAATTTCTTTACAACAACATATATACCTAAGTGATAATGATATCTTTTTTTATCCACAATTAGTGAGCCCTTGGCATCAACTCACCTGATGGTAAGTGACGAAGTAATTATTTTATAGCTATCATCATACCAGCTCATATACGTCCCCACCGAGGGGCTCGAGCCTACCCTGAATTAGGGCGATCGGGCCTTAGTCGACCACGCGGGCCCAGTGCGGGTTGGTCGACTTCACACACAACCTTCGAGTTTCCTCGCAGGTGTGTGCAGGTTTCCTCACGATGTTTTCCTTCACCGTTAAAGCAATCGGTGAGTATATGTACGTAAGTTTCGAAAAACAAATAGGTACATTGGCCGTCCAGATTTGAATCCGGTACCTCTGGTTTGGAGGACCGAGTCGTTACCGGTTGAGCCACCGACGCTTCATATACAGGGTGATTTTTTAGTCACCGTCCATATTGTTCAGGGTGATAGTACCCGTGAAATTGAACAACTTTCTCCAACGAACATGAGTCCAAATATGAAAAATAAATTTGGACCTCCCATACAAATTCGATATTGATTTTGCATGGGAGGACTGATTTTTTTTTTCATATTTCGACCCATGTGCCTTGCAGGAAGTAGTATATTTTACGGGTACCATCACCCTGAAGAAATTGGACAGTAACTAAATCATCATATCAGCTCATATACGTCCCCATCGAGGGGCTCGAGCCTACCCTAAATTAGGGCGATCAGGCCTTAGTCAACCACGCGGGCCTAATATCGAAATCATATTGGTATATGGCGGGGTTCGAAGCACGACCTCTCGGGCAGGAGGCGGCGGCCCTAGCCGTTACGCCACCGACGCTCCGTATTTCTGTATAGAATAAAAATAAAAATTGTAGTAGCTTACAAATACAATGTGAGGTTTTTTTAGTCAGTAAGAGTCTGACCCAACTTGGGTCCTTCCTTTCCAGGTGTCCATGAGGATTTTCCTCCGACTGCAAAAAAGAGAAATAAATTTAAAAAAAGTCTCTGACACTTTGTTAGAGGGATTAAAAAAAACAAAAAACCTGACGTAACATCAGGCCCGGACGGACATTTACCGCTCGTCCCGTATTCACCGCAACATATGCATATTACAGGGTGCCTGGTGTACCTGCAAACACTTAGCTGGTGATGTAGGTCATGAAACTAAAAACTTTCTCCAGGGATTACATGGACATCGTATAATGGACATCCTGTGACATGGACACCTGTAGAATGGATATATTCTTATATATGTACTGATTCACTTAGAATCTTGTTACCACAGTTACGTCATAACTATGATTGTAACGTATAATTGTGAAACTGTCGATCCCACAGACAAACTGATCATTTAGTTTTGTGGGTCCAATGTTTACCTATGTACTCATTTTTTTGATTAATACATAATTAAATAAATAATAATATTAAAAATATCGTTTAAAGAAAGTCGTGTTAGTAACACCATTTATACCTCAAGACTGGCTGGATCGATTTCGCTAATTCTTTTTTTTGTTGAGTTCATAATTGTCAGGAGAAGGTTTTAGGATAGAGTAGGGTAGGGTAGTGTAGTGTAGTATAGGGTAGGGTAGCGTAGGGTAGGGTAGGGTAGTGTAGTGTAGTGTAAGGTGGAACGAAGGTCGCCGGGACAACTAGTATTATATAAAAGTAAGTGCACAATGTGCGTGCCGCTAAAACTCAGAAACGAGCCCCGGTATGATCAAGGGAGATACATGGCGTGGTAGCTCTCTATCCCCCGGCCATGAAGAAGGTTCCCGTTTTGAGCTGAAGGGCGTGCTTTTGAAGATATAAGGGTTGGAAGTTTCGATTTCTAGAACAGTCCAGAACATTTGAGAATATCCGACAGAATTCCACAACAACATCCCCAAATGTTGTGGAATGTTCTGGAACATTGTGTACCATTTCAAGCCTCCTTTAGTGTGGCACTACCCATTGGTAGGGGTATAAAAAGCAAGATCCGTCTTGGGTTGAACGTCCCTGGGCGAAGCTAGGTACCTCAGCTAGTGAACAATATAAAAACAAACTAACACATAGAAGCCAAATTAACAGTAAGTTATTTCCAAAGTAAGAAAAAGCGTAGAGCGCCCCAGACACGTTGAAGTACAAACAAACCTCCTCTATAGCACACAGTCAAAGTCGCACCACAAAGGGCGGAATCGTTATAAATGTCGCTACTTTCTTCAAGTTCCAAAAAAACATTTTTCTGGTAGGCGGGCCCCCTTTTTGAAGCGGCAATAAAAATACACACTGTGAAAATTTCAACTGTCAATCTACCTATAATACAGTTCGCTGACAGACATACGGACAACAGAAGCTTAGTAATAGGGTCCCGTTGGTCACCCTTTGGGAGAACGGGAATAAAAAAAATGGTTTTTTCGCTCACGTTGGTATCTATTGATTGAAAATAAATAGGTATCATTGCTGTAATCGTGCAGAGAGGTGTCTACCATACTCTCAGCACACCCTGGACATTTCATACAACGGGCCAGAAATGACATTTCAAAAATAGAATGACGGAACACACAAAATGGCGGCGAAATCCTATACGTTCGACAACCAAACTGTAACTAATCTGAATAAATCTGGGAGACGAAGGGGTGAGGTCGCAATCTAGAGAGCGGCAGGGAGTGTCCATACTGTATGTTAGTACTAATATATATACTTTGTCTATAGCCTTCCAAAGGGATCAAGCCCTGTGCGCGTGCGCGTGCGCGCTGCAAGTTATTAGCCCTATTATTATTTCTGCAGCCTTCCACTCTTTCGGGTGTCATATTTTACCCTCGTCGTTCGCAGCAACAGAGAGCGCCATGAAAAGGGTTTTACCCCTTTTTTCTATTAGTTTTCCCCTCTACACTCGTAAATATATCCTTACTTATATCCTACTAGCTTTTTCCCGCGGCTTCGCCCACGTGGACATCGGTTTTATGAATGTCTTTAAGGGTGATTAGTAAATTCACAATTAGTCGTTTCCCACCTACTCAACCATCTCTGTGCAAAAAATCACAACAATCGAGTATTTTTTAGTTCCCTCAGGAAATGCACCAGATTATGCTTTTTTCCCGGGATAAAAAGTAGCCTATGTCCTTTCCCGTAACACAGGCTACCTGCATGCCAAATTTCATAAAGGTTGGTCAAGGCGTTGAAGAGTGAAAAGGTAACAAACAAACAAACAAACACATTTTAACATATCAAAGATAATTATAGTTCCTAAAAACATATATAATATTAAGTAAGGATAAGGATATACTAGTATTATAAATGTGAAAGTTTGTGTGTATGGATGTATGTATATGGATGTTTGTTACTCTTTCACGGAAAAACTACTGCACGTATCTGGCTTAAATTTGGTAGGTAGACAGATTAGGGCCTGGATTATAACAAAGAGGCTACTTTTTTCCACGCTCGCGAGCCGCTTGCGGCCCGCGCATTGTGCACCCTCGAAGACAGTAATAGAAACTATTTTCACGCGAGCGAATCCGCTGGCAAAATCTAGTCTAGTCTAGTTATCCTTACTTATCCTTACTAATATTATAAATGTGAAAATGTGTTTGTTTGTTTGTTACCTTTTCACGCTTCAACGCCTTCACCAATCTTAACGAAATTTGGCATTTTCTCTCGACGCACGGAGGAAGCCTGTGTCACGGAAAAGGACATAGGCTACTTCTTGTCCCGTGAAAATAGCATAGTCTAATACAGTTTCTGTAGGAACTGAAAAAAATACTCTTTTTTGGTTGATTTCTTCAACAACGCAACAGAGCAACGGATTTTTGTAATTTTTTGCACAGAGATGGTTGAGGGCGTAGTAAATGACATAATGTACTAATTAGCATATCCTGACATAGTTCCCGAGGGATCTGGGGAAAACTCATTTCCAGGCTCGCTCACGTCGCCGTCGCAACGGAGCAACGGGTTGATGTGATTTTTTGCATAGAAATAGTTGAAGGGGTAGGAAGTGACATGACTGCTATCCGTATAGCCCGATATAGTACCCCAGGGATCTAAAACCAACTTTTGCCTACGCTCGCGAGCCGCTTGCTCACGAAGACAGTCGTGAAAACGATGTCCACGCGGGCGAAGCCGCGGGCAAAAGTTATTATTATACAGAAAAGGAAACCGTGACAGACTGACTGACTGATCTATCAACGCACAGCTCAAACCACTGGTTGGATCGGACTAAAATTTGGCACACATATAAAAACTATGACGTAGGCATCCGCTAAGAACGGATGTTTTAAATTCAACTCCTAAAGGGGTGTTACGGAGGTTCAAAGTATGTGTGGAGATATAGATTGCCTCAACCAATCTTGACGAAATTTGGCACGCACGTAGCCTGTGTCGTTGAAAAGGCCATAGTTACTTTTTTACCCGTGAAATTTTCACTTGAAGTGTACGTGTAACTTACGACTTAGTAATACAGCACCCCGAATATCACTAATTTAGTTGAAAAAAAAAACACCAATCTTCAATTCATTACTCAAACCATGCTATTTAGCATAATCCAGTACAGTTCCTGAGGGAACTGAAAAAAAAGGCTTTTATTGGTTGATTTCTTTAGCATCGCAACGGAGCAACGTATTAATGTTATTTTTTGCACAAAAATGGATGTAGGGGTGGGAAATGACATAGACTATTACATAGGATTTATTTGATGACGAAACTTGTCTGAAATCTGACCATTTTTTTAAATAAATAATTTCCATTCAAAATAGATGATCCCTAACCTAGTCAAATCATATGCTAATTTTATGTCTATCAAACACCCACTAGCTTCTTAGCTTCTAGCTTCTTGGTACCCAAAATACGTGAACTGGTTGAGATAGATCAGTTGGTTGATGGTGAATGTACTTACAATCCGTGGATGACAGAACTTTGGGATTTTCCCTACTCTCAAAACAGGATGTTTTTCTGTCAGATAACGACTGTAAGACACACATTATATTAGTCATGTGAATTCCCGAACTAAAAATATGTAAACATAAAACTTTTTAGATAAGAGTGGTCAGCATAGGTACATCGCATTTATTAAGCAAAACCACACTTATTAAATGCGATGTACCTATAATACAATAACAAGATATAAATAGCTTACGTGGACATTTGATAGTTGTTTGAAAAATTGTCTTAAAAATATGCAATTTAAAAGTAAAAAGGACCCTAGGTCAGTCGGGCCAATGGAGAAAGAAAAGTTAAGCGAGAGAGAGGACCATTTTTTATATAAGGAACATTTTTTTTTCCTTCACATAGCACAACAGAGATAGACTGGATTCAAGTGCTAATAACTACAGCCTCCCTGATATAATAAAAGGATTTGAATGTAAATCACATGTTAAACGCTCATAAGAATTAGAAATGATTTGAACGATTAAAAATTATTCAAAATGATTACAAATCAAATCATTTTTAATCCTTTTTAATGATTTTGTTTAATCAGGGCTGTGATTAAAATAACTAAAAAAGAGATTATAAGGTTTTCTTATTTGTTTACTTAGCTTAAGTAATAAAAATATGTATCGTTTATTTAAGTAAATAAACTTTAAACAAAAAAAAATGTTCTGAGGACAGGTTATAGCGGTGAATACTTATAACCTGTTTTGTCCGTTAAATTTGGAACCATATTAAAATAAATAAACTCATGTGAGTCCAACTATGTAACTTAATTAATTAATTCATTAACTTTAATTATCTTAACGTTAGTTAAAAGACACTATAATATTAAGAAATTATAAAGTCACATGAACAATGCGTTCATAAATCTTATTATTGGTCAACTGACAGCCAAAACCGTGTGCTAACACTGGTCTTATGTACAGTTGGTAATATTACAAATTATACAGTCAGTCATTCAAATCACCTACCCAGATAACCAGGGTTGTCAATTTTGAACTACATAAATATAATCATAAAATTTAAAAGACACTTACAATTACAAATTTTGAAATTACATGAATACAAACGCAAATTTAAATTTCCAACTAATTAACCAAGAAAGGGTAACAACGGTACTTTTTAAAGATTATTTTAATTTAATTAAATCATGGTAGATCTTATCTATGGTTTCTGTATCTTTCCTTTTATTAATTAAATCTTGATGCCTCTCCATTTACATAGATTCCATAATCAGACGCTTTTTATAATTATGTTCTGTATTTAAAATTTTTAATATTTTAAGATTTTAGCCTGCTTACCCTCGAGTAGGCTTTATCATTACAAAATACAAAAGCTTTAGCTCAACCTTTTTTTTTAAAATAAAGACAAAAATAATATAAAACTCATGGCATTTAAAAAAACAGAAACAAAACGATTTACAAAAAGTATTGTATCATATAACACTTGACAGCCCTACCAGCACATCACACACCAGAAACTATGCACTCGCGACTTAGCTTGCTCAATAGCAAGTAAGTGGTTGTAGCATCGTCTTGAATTCATCCAGGGAAGCAGCAGTTGAAACAGCAGGTGGCACAAAGTTCCAGAAACCAACTCCAAGGACAAGAAAAGAGCTCTTGTACATTGATGTACCCGGAATCGGCGATAACAGCGTATAGTCCGGTTGTTCTCAGATCATTGCAGAGTCGGATCGATAATAGCTACATAATTTTTTTAAAAAAATGTTCCTTATAGACTCCAAAACGGCTGGACCGATTTCGATGAAATTTTCAGACAATCTTCAGATTCCAAATAGGTCCTCTCTCTAGCTTATCTTTTCTTTCTCCATTGGCCCGACTGACCTTATCTAAAAAGTTTTATGTTTACATATTTTTAGTTCGGGAATTCCACTATTAATAATACGTATGGTGCAGTCGTTATCTAACAGGACAAAGTATTATTTTGAGAGTAGGGAAATTCCGACGGAAGTACGGTACTACTATTAGTATCTGGCAATTGCATGACACCACCTCGTGGTCAAATAATATAAGTAAAATAGTCTTTTTCTTTCTAATTTAGAGGTAAGGGTTAATTTTAAGGGTCTTAGGAAATGAAAATGTAAAAAAAAATACATAAAAGTTATGCAAATTTAAAATATGCGACATTAATACCGTAGATAAGTTTATATAGTTCAGGATCGTGTATAAAGATATGCATAGAGCTACTGTTTCGTAATTAATGTTTTACTTAAGAAGAAATAGGTCATAGATATAATTATAGAGTAATTTAGGTTCCTTCTTTGTTTGCTAGTGAAAACTGCCAATGTTTTTATGTTATTATTTATTATCTCGAGTTGTAAAAGGATGTCTTTCTTTCTGAAACTTTATATGTGTAATTAGACATTATCTTCATTAAGTTTTTATAGAGTGTATAGACTTCCTTTGTGACATTTGATGTGTATTTTCGTTCATTCTCTAAAAAGCTACAAAATTTGCGAACTAGTCACAGATTTGTAAGCTCTCAGATACCATAAAATTCACTATTTATCAACCATTATGATTCAGCATAGAACGATCGCCATCCAACACAATAAATGGTTAAATTTTTTATAAGAATTTTCTAGTTGTTTTCTTCTAATCTTTTGATGCGCACTCACAGAAAATCTCGTCGAGTTTAGTTAAGTCCTTACTTTTGGATCCGAATAAATTCTGAGTTAATTAGCGTAACCCGATGTACTTCCCGAGAGAACTGCAGAAAACTCATTTCCATGCTCGCGCACGTCATCGCAACAGAGCAAGGTATTGTCGTAGTTTTAATACAGACATAGTTGAGGTGGTGGGAAGTGATATAAACTAGTGTCGCAACGGGGCGACGGATTGATGTGATTTGTTTCGCGGGTGAAAAGTGACATAGAATGCTAATCAGGATAGCCCGAAGGATCCCGAAAGATCTCTGTAAATGAAATGCGATCATATTGTGTTTGTTTGCTTGTTACCTTTTCACGCTTAAACACCTCAACCAATCTTGACGAAATTTGGCATGGAGGTAGCCTGTGTCACTGGAAAGGACATAGGCCACTTTTTATCTCGGGAAAATAGCATAATCTGATGCAGTTCCTGAGGGAACTAAAAAAATACTAGATTGTTATTAGATTATTGTGATTTTTTGCACAGAGATGGTTTTTTAGGTGGTAAACGACATAATTTACTAATCACCCTTAAATACAGTCATAAAAACTATGTCCACGCGGGCGCAGCCGCCGGAAAAAACTAGTATGTAAGTATATAAAATGCTACTCAAAAATGTAAAGTAACTTCGCGTCGCTGTAGCTGTCTTATGATATGACGAGCAGATAGAAATAACGATCTTATAAGGGTTCCTCGTAAGAACTACTTTACCCTAAAGGTACTTTTGATCTTAAATCAACGAACACATTTACTACAACTTACGCTAATACTACTGAATACAGTGACCTACTGTTCGCTCTTATGAATGGCGTAATGGATAGACCATTCGCTTAACACCAGGAGGTCGCGGGTTCGATTCCGGCGGGGTCAACTTGTAAGACTCGGTTTAGTTGGTGGTAGGGCATTTTCTAAGCCCGCCTGGCTAGCTACCACCATCTTATCTAAGTCTTGCCGCCAAACATCAGTGTTAACAACATTGATGTGTTCCGGCTTGAAGATAAGATAGTCAGTTCTCCATTGCATTGTGGAATCTTGGTGAGCCCGCTTCCATCTTCGGCATCATCGTCACTTACCATCAGGTAAAAAAAAAGGCTCGATTCCAATTATAATAATTTTGAAACAAAAAAAAACTTCAAACAGGAAACTAAGGTTCCCCTCGATTTCTCTGAGATGCCATCATCAGATCCTCGTTTTCTTATCATGGTACCACCTTTGGGATATCTGCTTTCCAACAAAAAAAGAATCATCAAAATCGGGTCATAAGCGACGAAGTTATCCGCGGACACACATAAAAAATATATATACGGTCGAATTGAAAACCTCCTCCTTTTTTTGAAGTTGGTTAAAAATTGGTCACAACTGGTTATACCCTCTCGTTTATCTACCAGATACGCTAAACTACCAGGTTTATGATATAGCGTCCCCACTTTCCTACCCTTGGGCATACAGTGAGGGCCGCCATTCCTGCCAACACCAAGAGTGAAGAAGATGAAGACAAGGACCAGTTACGGTAGGTCTTGCCGCCAAGACGCTTGTCCCGGTACTCTGCAAGGCGAGTGCCTCGTGGAAGAGAACCACTACCTACTGTCCAGGTAGGTCCCGGAGCTGTAGGCACGCTCAGCTCCCGCGGTTTTCGCTGCTGGCGGTTCGATCCCCGCTCGGGACAACTCGACACAACTGGTTACCGGATCATGCGAACCGAACATTGATTGAGTAGCGAGTCGTTCATCCACTCGTTCGGTCATTGAGTGAGTCACCGCCCGCCCCTCGCCCCTCGCCGCCCGCCCCCCAGTGCCCGGAGTCCAGGTACAAGTAGTAACCTTAGCTCCATGCTGTCGTACGCACGCGGGGTTGCTAGCTACACTGAGAAATATCCCCCATTTCCCAATTAAAGTCAAAGATTCATAATTATGCAACAGGAACCTTTGAGAAGCTGTCTCAATGATGCTATGACTTCGTTGTGTAATCTTTACGTTAGGAGGTACACCGCCATCACACCCTGGACACTTCATACAACGGGCCAGAAATGACATTTCAAATAAGGAATGACGGAACGAACAAAATGGCGGCGAAACCTATACGTTCGACAACCAAACTGTAACCAATCTGTATCAATCTGGGTGACGAGGGGGTGAGGTCGCAATCTAGAGAGCGGCAGGGAGTGTCCATACTGTATTTTAGTACTAATATGTATACTTTGCCGCCAAGTTTGTTAACCTAATAGTATTTATTTACATATCACGTTTTAATCTAATTCCAAACACCAGTATACAATTTGCATATCAATAACAGCCTTATTTCCTTAACCTGTATTATAGATTTTCTCATTTCCCTCCAATCCTAAAGCCTAGCAACCCCAAAGGCTGGAACGCATGCGTGTACCGGCCGGCGGCGGTCGATACGCCCCTCGCAACTAGCGGCAGGCAGTCCGAGGCGCGCCGGGCACTCGCCAGCCCGCGCCGCGCGCACGCCCGAATCATGGCGAACGCGATCCTAATACTACCCCTCGTAACAGCTTTCATCCTTACCGCATCACTCGCCAACGCCGAGAAGAGCAAGTTCTGTAAGTCCTCTCACATTTTTACACAAAACAAACCCCTATAACACTGGGAAACTAGTGTTTTCCAAAGAAAATTCGGTCGAAAGCGCCCCCTACCGGAAAGCGGTTGTGTTGCCGGCTTCTAAACGACCTAATGGCGCTTGTAACCTCAGATCTAGTTACTACGATCACGTCTTAATTGGTCATAGATCACTGAAAGTTGCGGAAAATTGTATTTTAATTGTTGGTACAGATCTGGTCAAAGCTATTTGTGGTAAAGTAACTATTAAAGACATAAACTAAGAGATATAGCAGAGTATCTAGGTCAAACATTTAAGTATGTCACAATCACTCAATAGTTCATTATAGAGTCAATAAAGTTAAATAAATTTCAAGAAACCTTCAGGTAAATCGTGTATAAATATGTCATAACATCACAAACTTCGAAAAAAAAATTTGGTAAACAGAAACAAAATAAGAATGGTAAATTTTCTTGTGGAATACTACTTACTGTTATCTTGTTCTTAACCAATTCAAATTCCATATCTTGATATTAATTTATAAGCTTCTCCTATTCAGTCTTCAGCGTAGAAAATAACCAATCGATAGTATAAATTGGAAGGCCCAATTATATGTGTTCACCTATTATTACAAACTTTTGCGTGTGTGTAATCTCAACTGAGAACTGGTTTGTGTGAAACCTTCCGTTATGTAAAACGATGTTTCCTCGTTCATTTGAAATGGGTCACCGAGACAAAAGGAAATAGTAGCGCGTTCTACGTGAAGTCGTGTTCAATTCATTAGAGTCCATTTTGTGGGGTGTTCTTTACATTGTGACCCCCGCCTGTTCCGCCTTGCGGCAATTCATACTAAGCACATGTAATAAAGCCTTTCCGTTTGACTGTGCGCCTCTAACATTTATGGACTCACTTTATTCCACTTATCTTCTTAATTTCCGGATCTGTTGCGGTCTCATCAAAAATGTATCGTTTTGTAACCGTGCGTGTCTTAACTTGACCGTTACATTGCGTTGATTTAGATAAAGCTTTGTAGATTTAGTTAACTTTGAATATGCTCGACGCTTAGTTTATGATTTTCGGCATTTCTAAATCGACTTGCCTCTTTAGTGTAGGAAGGTACATGCTATTGTGACTGTTTTGAGTATTCACGTAAAAACTAAAAAGTTATTTTTTTCTTTTGTTTATTATAAATTCTCATACAGTTAATGTAATAATTTTAATACCAATATAAAGGTATTTATTGAGTCATTCACAAAATAATGCAAAAATACTTAAAAACTGTGCATGTCATCTTATTACCTTATTCCGCTTTGAGAATGTCTAACGTATAAGAATTTATAGTGTTCCAACGCGATAATGCCAGTAGGAACAGTTAATGTATTTTTAGGATAACACTGAAGTTTTTATTTTTGATTATAGTTGGTATAATATATACAAGGATTATTATAGCTAAAAGAGGAAAAAAACACAAGAGATGATAGAGGAGGATAACGAAAGTTACAGAAGAGAAGATATGGGACTTAGAAATAGGATTTATAAATAGAGTTGGGATGTGCAGATCACACATCCAATATGGGTGGATGACAAGAGATTAATGAAGAATTACATAAAGAAAAGTAAATGTACAAGTTCGTTGAGGGCATCCAAGGCTTGCTTAAAAGAACTTACTAATGAAGTTTTATTTTGGAGAAAAACTATAAATAAAAGATACGGAATCTAGGAGCAAGCATATGAGTAGTAAGATGATAATTAAGAAAATAAAGTCAGCGTGGTGATATCTACCTGTCTTAATGGGAAAAAAGAATGTAAATTTTTTTGATCTTAACAATCAAAACAAAACGATAGTTGAGAAGTCAACTGTATATCTCAAAATAGACGAAGTCGGAAAGGGGAAGATGTTTATTTACAGTGTTATTTCTGTATGATGTATTTCTCAGAAAATTATTACGGTAATTTATGTATGTGTTTTTTAATTTATAAATAAAAACCGGTCAAGTGCGAGTCGGACTCGCGTAAAGTTTAGTCTTTTCATAAAATTCTACTAATATTATAAACGCGAAAGTTTGTAAGAATGTATGGATGTATGTTTGTTATACTCTTTAACGCAAAAACTACTGAACGGATCTGGCTGAAATTTGGTAGGTTGACAGAGTGGACCTGGATTAACACATAGGCTACTTTTCTCCACGCTCGAGAGCCGCATGGAACAGCTAGTAATTGTATATTTTTAAAAACAAATTATATTTTCAGATGGTATTAGAACATTTTGTATGGAAAATCTATAAACTTTTTACAAATCCAACTGCACGCCGTAATTTGGGTGACTATTACTCCTTACTTGGCCGTGATAGTTTACATTTTAAATTGATTATCTATCCTACTGTTTACAATTTTTTTAGATGTCCTGTAATAGCAATTTAGCTGGCAGGGGGGAACACTTGACTCTTACAAAAAATATCACTTTAAAGCTTAATATTTCGCTAGCCGATCCCTGTATCGGAAAATGATTTTAGCAAATCCTTAGTAGTTTTGAAAGGCCTATACAACGATATCCCACACGATAAAAAATAACGTCAATGGAAAAAAAATCACCCCCTCTTTACCTCTTTACATGTAGGGGAGGTAAGCAAAAAAGATAAAAAGTAGCATATGTCCTTCCCCGTGACACAGGTTACCTGCATGCCAAATTTCATAAAGATTGGTCAAGGCGTTGAAGCGTGAAAAGGTAACAAACAAACACATATGAGAACCACCCTGAATTTATACAGAGTGGGAAGGAGTATACCGACAGATTTTAACCATGGATTCCTGGTGGTATTATAAGTAAATAATGCTATGTCAACATGGGTCCAAAACTGCCTCATTAACTTACTTAATTTCTGGAACAAAAAAATCAATTAACGATAGTAATCCCTTCTGAACGAAACCTTAGTCTAAAGAGTGAAAAAGAAAACTTCACACTTCACGAACGACTCCGACAACATACGATAAACGAGGAGTGAAGTCAACGTCAGTATGATACTTTGAGGCAACAAACGTCAGTGTGTGATTACGTCATATTATTAGGGCGTGTTACCCTTGAGATTTTTTTAACTTGTGAATTATTTAAAAAAATAATATCTCGAAAATTAGGCTTTACTGGCCCATGTTTATATTACTTTTTTTTGTCTAAATAGGCATTAGACTCTTTGGTTAAAATCTGTCGGTATACTCCTTCCCACCATGTATAATACAGTACCTAAGTATATGGCTCCTTGTTGTATTTTAGTAAAAAATCTAGTAGGATAAAAAGTCATATATCATGCCCTCGAAAAAAGGTGAATAAACGCTATAGATTAATAACACTTTATTTTAGATTACAGTGCTTTGGATTGACACGATATAAAGTAGATGGGTTATGTACTAACAAACAAAATTTAAAAATCAATTTACACACTCAACATTATTGGTAGTTCGCTACCGTTGCATCGAATGCTACTATGAAAAGAGATGCCAATTGGCATCATTTTATTTGCTTCACTTTTAGGATGCATGTAACCTATCTACCTCCCCTTATATATAGCAATCGTATTATTTTCTGATAAAACAATGACTATTTCATTGAACTCATTGTAATTTGATAGAATTTATTCGCCTCGGGATAGTCACAACGTTTCATGAAAGTAAAACAAAATAAACAAAACAAAATCAACTCTCATAATTTAGCTATAAACTAGAGATTGCTGAAATATTTATTCAGCTTCTGCCATCCTTCAGATAGTTTGTTAGCAATTTTATCCACCGGTCCTGGACCTCCACAGTGTCTTGGTGGTCCTGCCAGTAGTACCGCCTCTCCTGGACTCATCTTCAAAATTTTATCCACATTCACGTGAGACCCAGCAGCAAAACTGGATCCGGATGAACTGGTGGCTACAGACATTTCTGGTGGGAGACCAGGGATCTGGGACAGTTGGATCTCAGTTTGTTCTCGAGCCATATTAGCAATGGCTAGAAGAGATCCAGAAGCTCCCCATCGAAGAATAGCTATTGCTCCTCCTAAACGTTTTATCTGAAAGCAGACAATATACATGTGGATTTCAACAAATTAAATTTATTATTGTATTAAATTAAGTCTGTGCCAAGACCTACTGCCAGATTGTCAAATAATACTTTATCTAGAAAGACTGAAGTCAAGTCTAACATACTATCATGTAAACGCATTTAAGTGGGTAAATATTCACGAGTTGATTAGTAAGATCATTTTTTGCTAAGCAAGGAACTACCTCTGCATATGGTCCATTAGCCGGTGACTTCCTCATAGCAGCAGCTACTTTTACCACTCCGATGTGACTCATATCATTTCCAAATTCAGTTTTTGCATTGGCATATCTATAGTTCCCAGCCAAAGGCAGCCAGGGTTCTCCAGCTGTAAAGCCTCCATTGACAGAGTCATCCCAAGGAAAAGGGGCTGCAGAAGCAACGGCCTGTCTTGGCCAGCATTTATCAGATTCTGCCCATTCGAGAATGGTATCTGCAGCACCTAGCTCGTCACCTTGCTGGATCATGGCTGCTCCTGGCAAGATCAGGGCAAGAATGTTAATGGCATCTACCATGTCACTTCCATATCTTGTTGCAGTTCTGCTTTCGTTCGATAAGCTCGTCTGAAATTTAATTTATACTATATTGTTGTTCCCCGTTTCATCTTCATTATTCTTAGCTCAGAACACAGAACAAACCAGAACACTCGTACAGTGAGAATAATTAAGAGGCGCGCTGAAGCTGAAAACTCTGCGCCTACCCTCCTTCCCTTGGCTGTAATGTTGCTATTTTAGGTCAGGTTTTTAAACTTTTTGAGTTTAGCAAGTTAGAAAGAACCACTGCTTGTATACTCACAAAAATAAATAAATAAATAAACTGCATGCAGGATTTAGAAGAGCCAAAACGTCAAAAGTACACTAATTTAGAGTAGTTTCATACAAGCACAAGTTCCTCACTTTAATCGCCGTACGCGTCTTCTGGTTTATTTTGTATTCTGAGAGTCTTAGCTACCGTGTAAGTACTATATAAATTAAGTGACTAATGGACGCTTGCTAAACCGTAATGTCCGTTTTTACGTAAGTAAATTGTACGATACGTCCTTTAAATTTAAATCTCATCTCATTGGCCTCTAAGTCTGTTACAAACGATTCACTACAGTGACTTGGTCTAGAGGCAACGCTTTTGGTGGCTTAGCAACCCGATGCGTGAACGGAAAATTCACCCGCAATCCTGGCAGGGAAAGTTTGCGGCAGATGTACATAGTAGTATTGTTGCTCTGGTGGCGCTTTTCCATCATGGAACTCTCGCTAAACGTAGAGATCGATATCCATATCGGCAAAGTGGCGATAATGGTCGATAGAAGGTCGGGAGGCTCAGTACAAGAGCATAGCAGAACAAACATCTTACTATTAAGACCAAATCTAAATAAATTATGCAATGAAGTTGATTTAGGTATTACCATCCAACACGATACTCCGTCGTCAGGAGCGTTCAGTAGAGCCCCATAGAAGGCAAGGGCAATTTCAGCCGTTGAACTTCTACTTGGTAACGTTAACGCGTTGCTCAAAACGATGTTGGCTCCCAGACTACCATCAGCGTAATATTTTGCTGCTTTCCCCGGGGGTAGTAATGATGACGCCATGATAACTCTGTAGAACAAAATGAAAAAAATAATATTCCTCTCGTTATGAACACAAACGCATGAGTCGTGGCTAAGTAGCGTGGGTGATTCGATGTCCAAATGGGATAATCCATTATTGTAATGAAATTAATTTCTTCTGTATTAAATTTTGTAACTATTTATGGATTTTTAAAACGATTTCATTATGTGAATCAGTCAATTGTTAAAGACCTTCAAGTTTGTAGCTCCGTATGATTGGCAGTGGGCAGGGCACATAGCTCGTAGAACAGATGGCCTATGGGGCAGTAAAGTTCTCGAGTGGCGGTCGCGCACCGGAAAACGTAGCGTAGGCAGGCCTCCCACGCGGTGGACCGACGAACTGGTGAAGATCGCGGGAAGCCGATGGATGCGGGCAGCGCAGGACCGGTCGTCGTGGAAATCCTTGGGGGACGCCTTTGTCCAGCAGTGGACGATTTTTGGCTGATATGATGATGATAATGATTTTTTAAGAATTATCCTTACGGGATCTCTAACCCAGCAGCTCTAGCGCAGCTCATAGCTTCAGCAGCAAGTTTCTTCACCAGTCTTTCTCCACACTCCTGGTCCATGAAATCAGGATCCAAGAGAACTCCGGCCACCCCTCGTCTCAGCCAGGCACACTGAGCTGCAGCAAGGTCTGCTACTGAGGCTTCAGAGCAGAGGTTGATGAGGGCTTCATTATTGATGGTTGCGTAGTAGGAATTACGTGACTCGTGGAGTGTCCAAGTGATATCCTTTTCAGGCTGAAATATTGTCGAATTGTTAAGTGACAGCTACATGTAGTAAAAAGTTATATATTTACACTGTATGGTGATGTTCATCATCCATCATCATATTCTATTGTGATAGTATAATAACTGTTTAATGATCATCTTGCAACCTTCAAACAAAATTCATAATCTTATATCTTTTAATAACTACGATCCAATCATTTGTGTAGTTGGACCTATAACATATTTATATGATTTTGCCTTTGGAATATAATGTTTTAATTTCTAAACATATTTTTTAGAATGCTTGACACATTTACTAACAGGTTGTTCTGCGTCTCGCCACACCAGTTTGTCCTCACATCCAGCCCGTTTCTCGGCACTAGAGTTAAACCATTCTGAAGATGTGCTAACAGTTTGCAGCGGTAGCGTTAATATCACGTTCAGTTCTGCAAAAAAAACCACTAAATTAAAAGAATAACTAGATTAAAACAATGATGGTTACTTTTTATAATAAAAATTTGAGTGCATTAGAGTCAAATGGCTTTCTAGACCCTTAAATTTCAGTCACCACGAGATCACATTAAATTTTCGAGGAGGTAATCTTCAAGTCTTGTGGAAAAAGCCCCGTGCTGCATCAGTTAATCTGGTAGGGAGTGGAGACATGCACTCGAACGAAGATCACCACTTTCATCATCATCATATCAACCGAAAGACGTCCACTGCCTAGGCCAAGGACTAATATATATACTGTGGCCAAGGCCTCCTCCAAGGATTTCCACAACGACCGGTCCTGCACTGCCTGCATCCAGCGGCTTCCTGCGACCTTCACCAGATCGTCGGTTCACCGTGTGGGAGGCACTCGAGAACGAAAATCACCACTTTAAAACTTTATAATATTATCAGCTCATATACGTCCTCACTGAGGGGCTCGAGCCTACCCTGAATTAGTGTGATCGGGCCTTAGTCCACCACACGGGCCAAGTGCGGGTTGGTCGACTACAGACACAACCATATTTCTTCGCAGGTGTGTGCAGGTTTCCTCACGATATTTTCCTTCACCGTAAGAGCGTCGGATAAATGTAATGAAATCGAAATTCGAAAACACATTGGTACGTAGCAGGCTGGCAGGATTCGAACCACTCTACGAACAACAATACGAATCGTTTATCGGAAAAATAATCATAGGAAACTTTCAGTAATTTTGAAAGACTATTCAATGTAGGTAAGTCATCATCATCATTATCATCATATCAGCCGAAAATCGTCCGCTGCTGGACAAAAAGGCCTCCCCTAAGGATTTCCACCACGACCAGTCCTGCGCTACCCGCATCCGCAGGGCACATGGCTCGTAGAACAGATGGCTGATGGGGTAGTAAAGTTCTCGAGTGGCGACCGCGCACCGGAAAACGTAGCGTAGGCAGGCCTCCCAAGCGGTGGACCGACGACCTGGTGAAGATCGCGGGAAGCCGATGGATGCGGGCAGCGTAGGTAAGTAAACAAAAAAAAATACCCCCCACTTTACAAATTTTGAATGTAAAGTGGTACTAAAAAATATTATATATTATTCCACAACTTCATAGGGGTAACAAATTTACCATACCAAATTTCAGCTTTGGAGCTCTAATACTCTTTGAGAAAAACGGCTACGACACACCAACAGATAGACGGACAGACGGACATGGCGAATCTATGATGGTTTCTAGTTTGATTACGGAACCAATTATCCACCTCCGTGGCGCAATGGTTAAATCCATTAGCTTCACATCAGGAGGTCGTGGGTTTGATTTCCGGCGGAGTCTAACTTTGTATGACTCGGTTTGGTTGGTGGAAGGGCATTTTCTAAGCCCGTCTGGCTAGCTACCACCATCTTATCAAAGTCTTGCCGCCAAGCATCAATGTTAACAGCATTAATGTGTTCCGACTTGTAGATAAGATGGCCAGTTCTCCATTGCGTTGACGAATCTTGGTAAGCCCTCTTCCATGTTCGGCATCATCGTCATTTACTATCAGGTGAGTTGATGCCAAGGGCTTACAAATTGTGAATAAAAAAAACCCTTAAAAGGTGCATCAAGTCCTATCTGTACAAAAAAAATATGGAGAAAATCTGGTTTCTATTTTTAGTAATTCGCTTGCAAATAAAATATACTTAAACGATGCTAGAGGGTCACAGATGCCTAATATCGTAAAAAATGGCTTATTTCGAATAAAAAAAATTATTAAATCGAGTTTTTGGATAAACTTAGTATAGGATTTGTTGCACCATAGCATCATCATAATCGTTGATGTCCAACTCAAAGGTATAGACAGGAAGTAACCTCATTGGTGCAGGTCCCGTTAACTGGGGGTTCTACTCATCATACTGAACAACTTTTGTTTTCTATGACTTTGCTGAAATCGTGAAAAAAAATATTTTATTGTTGATAAAAATCGATCAGTTAATCGACCAATTTTGTGCATTTTTGTATAGAGGGTCCAATATTTTTGTATGGAGGGTCCAACATTTTTGTATGGAGGTTCCAACATTTTTGTATGGAGGGTCCAACATTTTTGTATGGAGGGTCCAATATTTTTGTATGGAGGGGTCAACATTTTTGCATGGAGGGTCCAACATTTTTCTTGAGAATTGACGTTAGAAGCCCCAGTTAACGGGTCCTACACCAATTTTGTTACACCCTGTATATCTAGTATAATATACGTACGCGGTTACTGGTATTTAGATACATTCCCTATAAGAGGACAAATTACAGCTCATTTGCAAAAAAATCATATGGTATTGAAATACCTTATTTTACATATTTTTTACCATAAAATATTTTAGTCGTGAAAATACAGAAAACGAGAGTGCTTACCTAATTTCTTAGTTTTCTCAACGAAAGCGCTAAAAGCCTCCAAGTCGCCATATCGCTGGTCCACCTCTCTGAAGTCCACGACACCTGGCGCAGAGCAGTCGCTGCTCCTTGTGTTCAGCGGAGACAGGATCACAGCGTCAGCACCCAGGGCCTTCACGTAACTGATTTGCTTCATCAGACCTGGCGTAATTATTTAGATAGATAGATAGATTCAGTGACACAACACACACGATCACCTTTTTTTATTTACAATTGGTAAGCCCTTGGCACCATCAAACCTGAGGGTAAGTGACGATGATGCTGAAAATGGAAGCAGGATTACCAAGATTCTCCAACGCAATGGAGAACTGGCTATCTTATCTCCAAGCCGGAACACATCAATATTGTTAACACTGATGTTTGGCGGCAAGACTTAGGTAAGATACTGGTAGCTAGCCAGGCGGGCTTAGAACATGCCCTACCACCAATCAAACCGAGCCTAACAAGGTGATCCCACCGGAATCGAACCCGCGACCTCCTGGTGTGAAGCACATGGTCTAACAATTACGCCACGGAGGCGGTATGCCACCAAACTAGGTATACACAAAATACTACACTTCTTCTATACTATGGGATATACTCTTTTGCTCAGAAGTCAGTTATCTGCCTTTGAAATCATTAGCGGCTTTAATAAACTGGAAGCGTGCTATGCTCGGAGTTATCCTTGCGTGATCGAATCAGAAACGAGAGGATCCGTAGGAGAACCAAAGCAACCGACATAGCTCTCAGAATTGCTAAACATAAGTGGCAGTGGGTGGGGCAGACAGCTTGTAGAACAGATGGCCGTTAGAGCAGTTAAGCTCTCGAGTGGCGACCGCGCACCGGGAAACGTAGCGTAGGCAGACCTCCCACTCGGTGGACCGGTGACCTGGTGAAGGTCACGGGAAGCTGCTGGATGCTGGTAGCGCAGAACCGGTCGTCGTGGAAAACCTTGGGGGAGGCCTATGTCCAGCTGTGAACGTCCTTCGGCTGATATGATTCCATAAATTAGCTTCTATGGTGTTTATGGCAGTCTGTGGTATAACGGCTAGGGCTGCTACCTCCTGTCCAGGTCGTGGTTCGAATCCTGCCATGTACCAATGTGTTTTCGAATTTAGATTTCATAATGTACGTTTATCCGACGCTCTTCAGTGAAGGAAAACAACGAAAACTCGAAGGTTGTGTGTGAAGTCGACCAATCAACACTGGGCCCGCGTGGTCGACTAAAGCCCGATCGCCCTAATTCAGGGTAGGCTCGAGCCCCTCGGTGGGGACGTAATGTGAGCTGATGATGGTATTAATTATGAAAAGTGGTGAAGTAGTACTAATGGGAGGTGAGTTCAATTTAGTTCGATAGTAGGTATCGAAGCGTCTCTGTATCTTTTCCTTCATAATCCTTTTACGTATGTATATAATATAGTTCGCAAAGTTTCTAAGATACTAAATACATATGTAGTTTTTTCAAATGTATGCCTTTACAACTTCCTATGAGTTCATTGACCAATACAACAGCTACATTGGTCGAAGGTCACCGCTGGGAAAACTCTAAAAAGTCGACCAAGTGCGAATCGAACTAGCACTCCGAGAGTTCGGTACCACCACAATTCTTTACAAAACTACATAGTATAATCAGTGCTCCGTCACTGGCCTATACCTACGCTTAGCGGCCCACTCGAACGGGCTCTTGCAAGTCGGGCCGGCACCGACCGCTTAAGCTAGCCGCGCGCAACGTAAGTAACTAGTATCTCATCTGTGGTATAATGACAATGTAACCTATTCACAAAACAAACAAAAGACTTTAACGCGAGCGACAAAAATATGTCATTTTTAACCGACTTCATAAAAAAGGAGGCGGTTTCTCAATTCGACCGTATATATATATATATATATAACGGTGAAGGAAAACATCGTGAGGAAACCTGCACACGCCTGCGAAGAAACTCGAAGGTTGTGTGTGAAGTCGACCAACCCGCACTGGGCCCGCGTGGTCGACTAAGGCCTAATCGCCCTGATTCAGGGTAGGCTCGAGCCCCTCGGTGGGGACGTATATGAGCTGTAATGATGATAAATGATGATATATATATATATATATATATATATATATATATATATATATATATATATATATATATATATATATATATATATATATATGTATATATATATATTTATGTGTGTTCGCTGATAACTTCGTAGTCTATGAACCGATTTGTTGTTGATTATTTTTTTGTTGGAAAGGAGATATCCCAAGGGTGGTACCATGATAAGGACACCAAGATCTGATGATGGCATCCCAGAGAAATCGAGGGGAACCTTAGTTTCCTGTTAAAAGTCGTTTTTTTTTGGACTCCTTAGCGCGAGCACGACTCACGCTTGCCCGATTTTTATTATTTGTTGTTTTACTGCAGTATTATTCCTATAATCACACCAAATTTCAAGCTTGTATGTGTTATCGTTTTTACGATAGAGCTAAATCAAAAAAACCTTCTAAAGACCTATCGAAAAAAATACGTTTTTTGTATGGAAACCCCCTTATTTTTCAATTTTCCTAATTTTTAGTATTTATTATTATAGCGGCAACAGAAATGTATATTCTGTGAAAGTTTCAACTGTGTACCTATTACGGTTCATGAAATACAGCCCGCTGATGGACGGACAGACGGACAGACAGCTGAGGCTTAGTCATAATAGAGTTCCGTTGGTCACCCGTTGCGTGTACGGAACCCTAAAAATGGTAGGTACTTGTCGTGCAAAAAATTTAAAAAAAAACTGTTTTTTTTTAATGTAGCGCCATTGCGCTTAGGATATTTATAAATTTTACTGCCCTTTACTGACCCGATGGCCATCTGTTCTACGAGCTATGTGTGTGCCCCGCCCACTGTCACTAACATCAATAATATACTATTAATTGTATATCTAAGAAAATTATAAAATTGGTATCTGCCGTAACGAATTGAAAAATATTTGACACTCTTGCGAGAAGGCATGTTCTTCAGTAGAGTTCAGTTTATTATCGGATCCGGTCACTTAGGGCCACTTTCCTCGCACGGCCACATACCTGGCATGCCCACATCCCTGAACGTCCATGTCGCTCGAACGACCATAACACTAGAAAGGCCACGTGCTTTCAGTTCGACTTCGTCATTTTCTTAACTGTGAACTATCTGTGAATGTCGGTGGTATTTTAAACTTATAATTACGTCTTCGTAGGTGTAGGTTAAAAGATGCGTGTTCACAGATTAACGTTTAATGATGATTGTAGAAATGTAGGATGAAATATAAGAGCCGAGATGGGCCTTTTAAGGCGAGACACCGGTGGAGAAGCGGAGAAACCCTTTTGCTAGATACATTTTTTGGGTAATTACTACTAAATATCGGTCTTGCAATAAATATTGGACATACTTAAGGATATTGTATGAGGAATGTGCTAATATGTTATACGATAGTATGTACTTTACTCGATCATAAAAAATCCCAAAAACAGGTCTAAAACGTCTAAAAAAAGGCTAAAACGAATTGTTTATTAGTAAAGTTTCAAAATTTGCACATAGTTTTTATATGAAGATCTTCAGAGAACCTGCTGTATTTTAGTTTTTAAATTGAAGTCTTAAGAGACATAACAACGTAAAACATTGAAAAAGTGCAAAAGTGTGGTTATTGTCTTGACTCTTTACACGTAAAGGAAAAAATAGAGACAACTGTTTTACAAATGCCTCGCCTTGTGGGAATATCAGTTTATGTTATATTACATTATTTTTACATACAAGAGTTTCAGTTATTTATATCCAAGTAATAGTGAAAATATTATTGAAGATTGAAGAGGATGCGGATTTTGATTTTTGAAATCAAATGTCAACGCATGCGTTTTTTACGCATAAATAAATGGAATGAAAAAAGGTCGAATGAAAGACCGTTACGAAGTTGTTTTCTTTGCTCATGTTTTTTGTAGTTTATTTTTAACAAACACAAACTCTCACCTATCAAATCGCCCAATCCATCCCCTTCGCCATCTTTAAAAGAGTCGACCAGCACGCTGTAGAACACCGCATTGGCCCACCATGGAGCCTTCCCTTGCGGCACCCCCTGGCCTGAAGTCTGGCCTTGCGTCTGCGCACACAGAACCGACAGAACAAGTGGTAGCACCAACATGGCGGTGCGGATTAGATGATGGCGAATGGGTTATCCTTGGATCTATAGAATGTAGTGGTGGGGTGAGTTGGTATCGATTAGTGTGCCTCGTTTTAAGCTATTGCGTAGCTTTTATCGCGGGCTTTGAGCGCAGCGATCATGTAGCTCGGCCGAGCGTAACGTAACGTTACCGCGTTCTAAAGACTTACAGTACCATCTATTAGCGATTTGCGGTACTAAAAGGACTTAGTCAATTTTACTGGTGTAACTTTCTTAGTGTTAATTTATTACATAAACATCCCGCGCCCCAAGGACTATATGGTACTGGTAAATACTGCATAAATAAAAAATAAATAAATAATTATAATTGCATAAGTTGATAAAAAATGCTATGCAATAGCTTTACCGCGGCAGTCCCCGAGTGCCGCACGTCTTTTTTATTCGACGTCTGAAGAAGGGCGGTAATATTTTCGGGTGTATGTATGTTTGTTCGTCTGTTCCTTTAAATGGATTTTGAAATGATTTTAGATTCCTCTTGATTCGTTATAATAGGAATTTCTGTTATTATTGCAACCATTTTCAGAACATCAACGAGTCTTAGTACATTTTCGAGATTCTCTTTACCTAGTTTTTCACCAAAACTTTCTTCAGTTAAGAATGACTGATATCTTGTCCTTATCGTGTGGGGCAATTAAACCTGCAATTCAATTTATTAATTGATAACAAGAATTTGACCCTGGACTTAATATTGAGTTAATATTATATATCTATTAATAAGAAGATAAAGTCTACTCACGTAATTAAAATATTCTTACTTATATTCTTACTACAAATAATATTATAAACACGAAAGATTGTATGTATGGATGTTTGTTACTCTTTTACGCAAAAACTACTGAACATAAATTTGGTAGGAAGACAGATTAGGACCTGGATTAACATATATGCTCCTTTTTTCCACGCTCGCGAGCCGCTTGCATCTCGTACACTGCGCACCCCGAAAGACAGTCATAGAAACTATGTTCACGCAAGCGAAGCCGCTGGCAAAATCTAGTATTCAATAAGAAGGTAAAGTTTACCCACGTAATTACAATCCTTACTAATATTATAAAAGTGAAAATGTGTTTGTTTGTTTGTTACCTTTTCACGCTTTTACATCTAGACTAATGTTGATGAAATTTGGCATGCAGGTAGCCTGTGATACTGGAAAGGACATAGGCTACTTTTTATCCCGTGAAAATGGCACAGCCCGATGCAGTTCTTGAGCGAACTGAAAAAATACTCATTTTTTGGTTATTTCTTTAACATCGCAACGGAACAATGGATTGTTGTGATTTTTTACACAGCGATGGTTGAGGGGTGGGACTCACCCTCAAAGACAGTCATAAAAACCATGTCCATGCGGGCGAAACCGCGGGCAAAAGCTAGTTACAATATAATATAATAAAAGAGTTTCAAAGATGTTAGCATTAAAGAAAATTTAAATGGATGTATGATTATGTTTACCTACTTTCTTTTCTATATACTTTATGACGAGTACTTAGTTGTATTGTAAGCCTAGGGTACCCGTTAAAAACAAATGACAGTGTCCAGTTGACAGGTTCCAGTTGATAGTGTCCAGTTGACAGTGTCCAGCTGACAGTGTCCAGCTGACAGTGTCCAGTTGACAGTGTCCAGTTGACAGCGATACAGAGTCAGCAATCAGTCAGTGAGTCAGTGAAGAGCGCAATTAAATAAGATAACTTTCAAAGGAGCTCATATAGAGAGTCCATCTTGAGTCCATACTATAGAGTTGACAAAAAAATGTGATTTATATGGACGCCGTCCCCCGTATTTTGTAGCACATTCGTATGTATCACGCGTAAAAAAAGTCCCGTTGAGCTGTTAATATTAATATTAGGGTCAGTTATTGCAACATGAAAAGTTTAATATCGTCCCGTAAATTATAAACAAATTTTTTAAGACATATATTTCAACAGAAAAATATATTGTTTTTGATTACAGCCATGTTGTCCTATAATAAAATGGTTCCAATAAGATTATTGTCCATCGTGATAGGTCAGAAAGTGCTAAAAGGGTCGAACGTGTTATAATAATAAGATAAATCATTATCTGGTTTACTTTTATCCGCCTCTGTGGTGTAATGGTTAGTCTATTCGCTCCACACCAGGAGGTCGCGGGTTCAATTCCTGGCGGGGTCAACTTTGTAAGTCTTGGTTTGGTTGGTGGTAGTGAATTTCATAGCCTGCCTGGCTAGCTACCACCATCTTATCTAAGTCTTGCCGCCAAACATTAGTGTTAACAGATTGATGTGTTCTGGCTTGAAGATAAGATAGCCAGATCCCCATTGCGTTTAGGAATATGCATCATTGTCACCTAACCATCAGGTGAGATAAGCCGAGGGCTTATCAATTGTGGACAAAAAAAATTGGTTGTCTGTAAAGTCGGTTTACGGACGATAGTTTAACGTGACAACGTCATAACAAGACATTGATGAAATAATTGCACAGTTTTATGACGAGTCAATGAGCGTAACGGGACAATGAGTGTAACGGGACAATGAGCGTAACGGGACTATGAGTCATCCTTTTTCATGCGTGCAGCCGGCGTCCATCGATTTATTAGACTTTGTCACGTCAAAAAAAACCATTAGGCGAATAGTTTTAATACTGTGGCGCTGATCACCAAGGTTGATTAATGTTTCACACAAAAACAATAAATAATAATGTAATAAAATTATTAGAACTCATTTGAACTGTTCGTTACCAGCTTTGCCGCCGTTACAGCCCAAACTCCAACCATTTAGCGGGCTAGCTACGTATACTCCAGTGATTTATCGCGCAATTCAACTGGACAAACGATACCGAAACCCAATTGTAGTGACATCACTAGCCGGAACCGGAAGTGCCGTCGGGGACCTGTTATTGTGCGTCCAGTAATTTGCGGCGACAGAGGTATAATAGGCCCTGCCGGCCGGTGGCTAATAACCATGTAATTTGTACCAGATCTTTGTGGTTCTATCATTGGGTAGCTATTAATCTGATGGCGACTTTGCTGTGATGCTGTGTCATTGGTTTGTAAGGTTCCCTTGGTGAAGTGATAAAACAATGGCGCTATTGTTTGGGCTTACGGTTTTACTAGCACAACGGTAGGTACGCGCGCCTCCACTTAGCGCGCGGTTACTCGCGCGGGGTACATGTGTAGCCCATTTCGAAATGTTTTTTTTTAGAAATAACTGTTTTTTCACGAAAAAAGCAACGGAAATTTAAAAAATTGTGTTTACAAATGAAATTAAGCAGAAATTAAAGTAATTAACATTCTAATATAATAATTAAAAATTAATTTATTTATTCAACGGGGTTTAGCTGAACGGGCGTAGTGGTACAGTACTAGTTACAGAAATATCAAGCAAATTTTACCCATGGGCTACACTGGTAGCTCGCGCGTTTACTCCAGTGCTAGCTATGCATTAGAACACATTAATTTATTTATTATTTTTTTTATTTAATTTTTTATGATTGGTGGTAGGGCATTTTCTAAGCCCGCCCGGCTAGCTACCACCATCTTATCGGTTTGAAGATAAGATAGCCAGTTCTCCATTGCATTGGGGAATCTTGGTAAGCTCGCTTCCATCTTCGGCATCGTGGTCACTTACCATCAGGTGAGATGATAACAAGGGCTTACCAATTGTGAATAAAAATTTTTTTTGGGGAGACTACTTAAAAATGGACAAGTTTTCTTGTAAATCTATGTAGAAATCGAAAAAAAAGGTTGGATTCTCATACAAACCGATCAGCTGACTTGCAAAATTTGCTATTTACCAAAATGATTTTTTTTTGCTTCTTTAGAAAAGTTATAGATAAAAAGTCTTCCAATAGCATGATTAGAAGACCCCCCCCCCCAAAATGCCCTATTTTACTAAAACTCCCTGTGCAAGGCCGTCGTCGTCATTAATTTAAAATTGGACAATATCGATAGGTTATTTTGTCTATTAAATGAAATAATTTGTTAATTGTATAATTTATTGCTTAGTTATTGAATAAATAAATAAATTACGTACAAATAAATAAAGAACTTATCTACAATATCTAGTAGCCCTACTAAGCTCGTAGTACTAAGGCCTCTCCCCCTTGCAGTAGGAGGGGTTGTCCAGCGTTTACTGTGGCTCTGAAATAAAAAAAATAGTAAGAAAATTACACATAATAGGGGGTTCACTTGCAATATGTCCTTACCTTAATCAATATCCTTACTTATAATATTATAAATGTGAAAATGTGTTTGTTTATTTGTTTGTTACCTTTTCACGCTTCAACACCTTGACCAATCTTGATGAAAATTGGCATGCAGGTAGCATGTGTCACTGGGAAGCACATATGCTACTTTTTATCACGTGAAAATAGCATAGTCCGATGTAGTTCCTGAGGGAACTGAAAAAATTACTCTATTTTTGATTAATTACTTTAACATCGCAAAGGAACAATGGATTGTTGTGATTTTTTGCACAGAAATGGTTGAGGAGGACGAACATAAAATGACATAATTTACTAATTAGTATATCCTGACATAAGTTCCCGAGGGATCTGGGGAAAACTCCTTTCCACGCTCGCCCACGTCGGCATCGCAACGAAGCAATGAAGTGATTGAAGTGATTTTTTGTATAGAAATGGTTGAACGGTGGTAAGAGACATAAACTATGAAAGAAAAGTACGTTGAGTGAAAAAGAAAGTGTACATTGAGCGTGCTTCTAAAACTCAGGAAGGAAGTTATATGGTGTGGTATCTCCCATCTATCTCCCATCCATGAAGAAGGTTCCCGATTTTACCTGAAGGGCATGCTTTTGAAGATATAATGACTGGAAGTTTCGCCCTCTAGAAATTTCTAGAAAAGTCCAGAACATTTGAGAGCATTTCTCAAAATCATCCCAGATCATTGTGGAACATTCCAGAATACTCTCGAATATTGTGGAGTGTTCTGGAACATTGTGGACCATTCGATGCCATTTTTGTATATCAATTCCCTGAGTGAAGCCGGGTACCCCAGCTAGTAAAGAATATAAAGGAGTCTTCAGCAGAAGTGGACATTTCTAGGAGACAGACAATTTTTCAAAGAGTCCTTAATTTTTTAAAGTTGTCATTTTTGACAGTAAAATCACCATCAAAGAGATTTCGGGTTACTTACAATTAACGTAATAACGGTAAGAAAAATCGGACCTCTCATACAAAGTCCTATACAAAGTTCGCTATCGCTATAACAATAACAATACCTATTTTTTTAAAGATTTTGATTAGGTTCCGTGGGGAAAGCTGTTCAATTTCATGAACAGGAGAAGGGTTTAATTTTTTTAGTTATTTCACAAAACCCCTTTATAGTGTGATTAGTAACTAGCCCGAAATATCTTATGTGGTCATTCTACCGAAATATCTTATGTGGTCATTCTACCGAAATATCTTAGGTGGTCATTTTACCGAAATATCTTAGGTGTTCATTCTACCGAAATATCTTAGGTGGTTATTCTACCGCAATATCTTAGGTGGTTATTCTACCGAAATATCTTAGGAGGTCATTCTATCGAAATATCTTAGTTTGTTATTCTACCGAAATATCTTAGGTGGTCATTCAACCGAAATATCTTAGTTGGTTATTCTACCGAAATATCTAAGGTGGTCATTCAACCGAAATATCTTAGTTAGTCATTCTACCGAAATGTCTAAAAAATTAAATTCAAATGCCTTGTCTGTGTCTGTGCCCTGTCCTACGATGGCATCGTCGCTTTTCTCTATGGCGACCACATTTATTTCGATTTTTCAACTACCCTTCCCCAATGTACGTTATCAAATTCCACCAACCCAGCCAATCTCGTGGAGTGCACACTGGAAGTGTACACTTCCATAGTAGCCCCATCAGCTAACAGCGCCACATCTGTCAGCTCCACCGTGTCACTGTCGGCAGCCACGTTGAAGACCAGGACGTAGGTGTCGTAGGTGAGCAGGTGTCGCACCAGGACCATCGTTCTGGCGGAGAGAGCCTGCACGTGGTAGTCCCCGTGAGAGAGGGCAGGCTGTCTGCGCAGGCTGGTCAGGGACTGATACACCTGAAAGTTATATTATGCTGAGCTGCTAGTATAACTCTTTAATTATTATGTAACTTGCAACTGAGCTGCAGCAGCTGCAGCTGCAGACCAAAATTTAAGAGTTATACTAGCAGTTCAGTTGCAAATTAGTCCAAAATCTAAGAGATATACTAGCAGCTCAATTGCAAATTTGTAAAAAAATTAAGAGATATACTAGCAGCTAGTATAACTCTTAAATTTTTCAATAACTGGCAGCTAAGCTGCTAGTATAACTTTTGAATTTTCAAGAAGCTGGAAGGTTGGTTAGTAGGTTTGGCTTAACTTTGGCACTGCATCCCTCCACGAAACAGGCTCCGCCATGTTGGAGACCAAGTGTTCATCTGATTTGTTTAGGTGGTACTTTACTGATAAAGTTGTACAACAGACTCGGTGGACCGATTACCTGAAGAAGGTCGCGAGAAGCAGCTAGATGCGGGCAGCGCAAAACCGGTCATCGTGGAAATCCTTAGGGGAGGCCTTTGTCCAGCAGTGGACGTCCTTCGGCTGATATGATGTACTACAAAATTTGTTTACTTTCATGGGTCCTATCAATATACCTGTAAGATCGATTAAACCGGTCTGAGTATTTGTTTTTTTTTTAAAAACAACCATTTTAAATCTATTTTCTTGTTCTAAATTTGGTTTAGTCCAAAATCTATAATCGTTATCAACAGTTCTCAGTGTCCCCATTGCTTGGGCTGGGCCCCTTTTCTTAACGACTTATTTATTTACTCCTCCCTACCATGAACAATCCCTTTAGTAAGGAGGCATGCTCAATTTTTAGGGTTCCGGACCCTATTACTAAGACTGCTGTCCGTCCGTCTGTTGGCTGTATTCAATGAACCGTGATAGCTAGACAGTTAAAATTTTCACAGATGATGTATTTCTATTGACACTATAATAACTAATACTAAAAATTTGAAAAAGTGAAAAAATAAGGGGGTCTCCATACAAAAAACGTGTTTTTTAAAATATAAAGAAACTAGCGCCATTTAGTATGATTGTACGGAACCCTATGTGTGCGGTTCTGACTCGCAATTGGCCGGTTTTTTTTTCTTGATCTCTTTTTTGATTTTCTTGGTCATTAGCCTAACTCTTGGCTGATCTCATCAGAAATGACATTTTGTCATTTCTATCCAATTAAAAATACCTTGAAGTGACTCCTCGTGTCCTCCTTCTGCCGTTCCAAGTTGATCTCCAAGTAGTCATCCGCCACTGGGAGCCAAGTAATGTTACTCGTGGAAAACCCAGCGCTGGTAGTGCCGTCCCAGTGGTACGGCGTGCGAGCAGGGTCCCGGGAGAACTCCAAGTAGTTGTCGGGGGTCCCCTGGTTGCACGCGTTCACGTCGACAGTGTCCTCCCAGCTCACATAGCCGTCCCTCATACCAATTTCTTCACCCTGGTAAAGAGGAATGTATTTTGCTAGTAAAAGAGAAAAATGAAGTTTTTTGCATTTGCAAAACAAAATATTACGAAAATTTTAGATAATCATAGACTAGATGGACTAACATAATAGACAATTCAAAGTGGATGGCTATATATGCTACCCTGGCTATAAAAGTATACGAATTCCTTTTCTTCCCATCCCAAGACTTGGAGACTTTGCAGTAGCCCTGAAGATTCTTGATTTAGAGAAGCCTTCTAATCTCAAGAACTCCTCCCTACCAAAAGTCGGGGTATGTCATGCTTGACTAGGAAGACGAGGTGTTTGCCTGCCAGCCCCCACTAAAACATATTTGTTTGGAAATGGCCAAAGATGTAAACAAAACGTAAAATGTTTTCTTAAAAACAAACTAGTTTCAATTGGTTTTCAAGTCTTAAATGAACTAAACCACAGTGTTTAAGTTAATAAAATGCTTGTAGGAACATGTTTCATATCGAAATGTAAGTGATTACGCTCAAATGATAAAATTTTTTGTTTACATGTTGGTCCATTTCCAAACAAATAGATTTTAGCTAGCTTCCTCGTGTAGCTTACATGAAACCCCTGAATACCTCATAGAACAGCAGGTCTATGCAGGAGGGGTCCAATAGTTTACCATCTAAAATAACGAATTTCATCCGACCTGAAGCGGATGTGGCCTAAAGGAAAAAGAAGAGTAGGCAGACAAAAAAGAAGATAGGCTGACGATTTAATAGATACGGTAGGAAAGGATTGGATAAAAATTGCAAGAGACAGGGAAAAATGGACGAAACTGGAGGAGGCCTTCACCCGTGGAGGGGCCCAAAACCCATAAGACAGAAAAAATATATAATATATAAAAGTTAATTATTAATTTAGGTTACAATAATATAGTATGTAGGTACATAATCAATGTTATTTCAGGGTTCTGGGAAATTTAAAATTGAAGGCTTTTTTATTTATTTTTATTAAATCGGATGTAGCTTGGAGCGATCACGCATGTTAACTGACCATAAGCAAGTTTATTATCA
Source organism: Coleophora flavipennella (assembly GCA_947284805.1). Taxonomy (NCBI): domain Eukaryota; kingdom Metazoa; phylum Arthropoda; class Insecta; order Lepidoptera; family Coleophoridae; genus Coleophora; species Coleophora flavipennella. The sequence goes on along the minus strand of OX369263.1, from coordinate 17,101,355 downwards.
ATATGGGTTTACTGATTTCGTTAAGTCTTTGTTGCCGGTTGCTATCACTAGATGGCAGTCGTTGAGTGTCAGCGTCTTTCTGATAGAGAACTAATAATGCCTATTGAAAAGTTAACTGGCGGATTTTTCAAACGTTAGCATCTTGAGATATTTTCTAGGGAATTCAAGATTCAAAATCCAAGATATGTATTCAAAATAGGTGCAAATTACACTCATTCTGATAGTCATAAAATAATAATAACATAATTTCATTTGTGAAAAATCAAGAAAAAAACAATCATTAGTTAATAACGTCAAAATTAAATTCTTGATACAAACCAGATTATGTTATTAGAACATGAAAACAATATGACACGAAAATATATACATAACAAATAGAGTTTAAAAAAAATAAAAAACACGCTTTTAAAGTACATCAGACTAAAAAGTAAAAAATAGTTCTTAATATAAGTTGAAAATAATAATTAACAAATTACTAGCATTATTGTGAAAAAGTGGGGGTTGCTCTATAGACGAAAAATATGGCACAGAGCGCCCCACGCTTTTTTGAAAAAGTGTGGGTTGCTCGATAGACGAAAAATATAGCACAGAGCGCCCCACGCTTTTTCACAATAATACTAGTAATTTGTTAATTATTATTTTCAACTTATGTTAAGAATTGTTCTTTAAGTTAAGATATATATATATATTATTTAATCCGGTTTTTTTTATTTATTTTGCTTTTGTAACTAACCTAACTTAAGAGTATCTACTCGTAACTAAAGTTACAATAGAAAGTTAAAAATTGTAATTTACAGCAGGGGAGTCATTAACTCCTGAAATACAGGTTTCTACCTAGTTTAGGAGTTATGGTTCACAGTTTTTGTAATCTTTCTCTTGTACAATAAAGTTGTTTTTTTTTTTTTTTTGTAATTATTTTTTACTTTTTAGTCTGATGTACTTTAAAAGCGTGTTTTTTAGTTTTTTTAAACTCTATTTATTTTTTAGTTCAAACTTATGAAATTATTATATTGTCGCTGATTCTTGATGAATCTACAAAGCTTGAATTAAATCTGTCCGTTTAAAGTGGGTCAAAATCGAGTCCAAAGGAGTCGGTTACATACAAACTTACATACAAACATACAGGTGAAGCTAATAAAAGCGTGATAAAAATCATTGAATGTCATTAATGTCTTTGACAAGAGTAGACCACTTCACACGGACAGCACCCGGTCACGAGTATGACGCAAGAGTCAGCCATCGCTTCCATCAACCATCTAGCGAACTACCAACACACATAGGATAAGATTAAGTAGGATCTTTTATATACTTTGCTGATAGTGGAAACGCCACTAACCCTACAATTTTCCACAATACGGCCTTGGTCCTCGTGTATGGCCTAACCTGCCCGAGTTTGGGGAGAGACCCGAGCCCCAGTAATTGGGGGTTGTTGACCAACTCACCTGGTAGGTGATGGCTACTCCTGGCAGCATCATGTTCAGCGCGTTGAGTCCATCCACCATGTCATCGCGGAATCGCGACGGCATCCTGTTCTGATCGTGGTTCCCGAACTGAAAGCGACGGTTTCACGTTTTAATGGGAAATTATTTGACTCGTTCAATTGTCACAGGATTCCCGGGGGATGTGTATTTTCATCATGATGACATTTTACGTGGTCAAAGTCGCGGTTAACAGCTAGTACTGAACAAGGTGGTTCCATAGCATTTCACTGTTTATTAGTAGATACGGGTCTGTTTAAAAGAAGGGAATAACTTTTTGAAGCTTCGGCAAAGCACTGACGCCTCTGATATCCAATTTTCTCGGGAAGCATTAAAATTTTTCGCCAAATTTTAAACTAACCATATATTTATGAAACTGAACATACAAGAAATACAAGGCTAATTCTCATTAATACGTAATATTTGCCCTGGCAACCTACAACACTCGCACATTGCGAACATACAACACGCACACACTGCGAACCGACGCAAAGTTGAGCTCTGCGACCAGTGTGTGTTGCCAGTGATGACATATGGAACTGAGACATGGTCGCTTACTATGGCCCTCATAAGAAGGCTCAAGTTCACCCAAAGGGCAATGGAGCGTGCTATGCTCGGAGTTTCTCTGCGTGATCGAATCAGAAACGAGGTGATCCTTAGGAGAACCAAAGTAACCGACATAACTCTCAGACTTCCTAAACTTAAGTGGCAGTGGGCGGGGCACATAGCTCGTAGAACACATGGCCGTTGGGGCAGTGAATTTCTCGAGTGGCAACCACGCACCGAAACACGTAGCGTAGGAAGGTCTCCCACTCGGTGGACCGATGACCTGGTGAAGGTCGCGGGAAACCGCTGGATGCGGGCAGCGCAGAACCAGTCGTCATGGAAATATTTGGAGGAGGCATATGTCCAGCTGAGGACGTCCTTCGGCTGATATAATGATTATGATTATTTAAAATGTAATTATTATTGAAATAATTAGTTGAAAGCATCTATATATTCGGTGGCTTTTTTTATGCACCCAAAATCTACCTAGGGCGAACATTATTTTAGTAAAAGCTCTACGTCTCCTTCTCTTCCCGTTTTATCGAGCAATGGTCTCCATGAACTGCTGAATAGATTACTATTAAACATGGCTAAGGAACCATCTCGGTCACTCTAACATTCAACTGAAAAAACTGCATTGAAATCGGTCCAACGCCAGCCACCCGTTAAGAACTACGATGGCATGTAACAAATGGAAAAAAAATTCGTTAGTTTAAAGAGTGCGCAGGACCTTCTTCCTACTCACTTCATTTCATAGTGTGTAACAATTACGAGTACCGACAACCAGTACATTAGCGGCGCCATCGCAGCACATCAGCATATCTGCTGAAATAAGTTCCAGCTCCAATTCCAGCTGTTGGTCCAGCGCCAGCAGTCCGGTCGTCGCCCTATTTGGCTCCGGTATTCTCATGGAGGTGAAACTCTAACAGGACTGAGTTCTCATAAAATAGTGGAACACAAAAATAATCCTTATTTACATACAATAAATATTACTTTGAAATCGCTACAGTCATGGAGGCAGAAATGAGAACAGCGTTTTTTGTACACAAACATTTAAATGACAAGAACTTAGAGAGGACGAGTACAAAGGTGGACTTATCTCTATAAGTGATCTCTTCCAGCCAACCTTATCCTTTTCTAGTAATTGCCAAAAGCAAAAAATATTGAGTTTAGATTATCTGTTTCTGGTTTTAATTAAATACAAAATTAATGACTGATGCTGCATTTTTTTTTTATTAAAAGTTTGTGTGCGTTTGATTGCTACTCACCTGATGGTAAGTGATGATGCAGTCGAGGATGGTACACACAAACTCAAATAATGCCTATTCACTCTTGCCTTGAAGATCCCCAAATTATAGGAATCGGGAAACACTGACGCAGGCAAGGAGTTCCACTCCTGCGCTGTACGCATAATAAATGAAGAAGCATAACGATTCGTGCGAAAAGGTGGAACATCAACAACATAGGGGTGCAACCCCTCCCTGCGTCTCTGTTAAAAATAAACTTTGTAAAAAACTTTAATTTTAATACTGATTATAAATAAAATATAATATTTATTTATTAACTGATGTCATTACGAATTACATTTTTGACAAGCGGCAATAATTATTACAGAATTCCACAAAATGAGGATTCAAACAATTAATATGGATGCGCGTAATTCCGTGTATAAATATAACACAAAACTATGTTGTGTGTGCCTGCATTGAATCCGCCGGGAATCGAATCCACGACCTCCGGATGTGACAATAATAGACTCACTATTAGCACCACGGCACGGAGGCGATTAAAATTATGAAGCCTGTTGTAATTTTATGAAAATATTGGTGTTGTATAATATCGTCGTCGTGAGAAACGACTACATGCGCGGTCCCATTTCCAATACTATTCGTCATTAATAATGTATTGGTTTTCAGTAATGGCGCGTGTATTTCGTATCTATTACTAGAGAATATCTAATTAATAGTGCTCCTACTAAGGACTTATTATAAATTTATAGGTAAGTAGCATTGAAATACATGTCCATGAATTAAATATTAGATACAAGGTGATTTGTATCAGGTATATTTCAACCTCCTTGTCTGGCTTTGTAAAAGGTTGCTCCTATATTTTTTTTTTATAAACATTGGTATCTCACCTGATGGTGAGTGACGATCATGGCGAAGATGGAAGCGGGCTTACCAAGATTTCCCCACGCTATCTTATCTTCAAGCCGTAACACATCAGTGCTGTTAACAATGATGTTTGACGTCAATACTTAGATAAGATGGTGGTAGCTAGCCAGGCGGGAGTAGGAAATGACCTTCCACCAACCAAACCGAGTCATACAAAGTTAGACTCCGCCGGGAATCGAACCCGCGACCTCCTGAAGTGAAGCTAATTGACTTAAACATTACGCCACTGAGGCGGTTAATAAATATACCATAAAATAAAACATTTGTTTTGCCAAATTTTCAATGTACTTACCACCCGGTGCGCGGTCCGGAAAACGTAGCGTAGGCAGTCCCACGCGGTGGACCGATGACCTGGTGAAGATCGCGGGAAGCCGATGGATGCGGGCAGCGCAGGACCGGTCGTCGTGGAAATCCTTGGGGGAGGCCTTTGTCCAGCAGTGGACGATTTTTGGCTGATATGATGATGATGATGACTTACCACCCAGTTAGGAACTAAGCCTTTCGGCATATAGGTCATCCATCTCAGGATCTGGTAGACGAAGTCCCGGGCGTTGGAGTCGCGGTTCAGTTCGGTGATGAAGTCGAAGTTGAAGGGGAAGTGGGCACCGAGGCGACCGGCCTCGTCTCCGTAGTACAGCATCGTAAACGTGATGTTAGCGTACGCTTCTGCTAGCAGGGCCCTTGGACAAAAGATAAGCAATTAAGCACCGTCAGCTAAAAGTTACATACATATTAAGTATGTAACAAAATTGGTGTAGGTCCCGTTAACTAAAGCTTCTACTCATCATACTGAACAAATTTTGCTCTACGGCTTTGCTGAAATCGTAAATAAATATATTTTTTTCATACAAATCGATCAGCTGATGACCAATTTTGTGCATTGTAGTATAGAGGGTCATTTTTTTTTTGAGAATTGACTATGGGTTCCTTGGGGAAAGTTGTTCAGTATAATGAGTAGAACCCCGAGATAAACAGGCCCAACACCAATTTTGTTACAACCTGTATATCACACCTCCACCAAATTTTTTTTGAAGGGACAAACTTGTTGTTGGCATTTACAACTTCACCGGACAGGGGAGGCGAGTGCCGAGGGTACTCAACCTAAAAGTAAGGGCGCCCAGATGGGCACGGACCTCGGCTTAGGTCGTTGCTTGGAGGTGGAGGGATCGGAGAGAAGCGGCCTGGTATATGCCGATAGCGCTGGTAAGCGCCAGAATCGGGGGGATGCCGCCCTCGCCGGCGAGGGCAGAATTTCAGTGTAGTATTTCTCTGTGTGTTGGGGGGAGGGGTCATGGCAGCTACGGCTAGCGTAATTGGATCATCGGGATCCGTAGGACTACGCGAATGGGGCTCGCGTGTAACTCGTAAGTGGAAGCGTTTATGGGTAGGTGGTAAGGGTGGAGTTCTGCAAACTTAAAGTAGCAGATGTAAGCCTGCTTCAAGTACTGAGCTATGGTGGGGAGGTGTAAATCTTTATGGATATTTTAATTCCGTACAAACCAAGTTACACCCGTGTCTCTGAAGTTTTTGTATGAGGCGGGGGCTGGTGTCAGCGAAGGCTACGCTGGCATAGGTAAAGATGGGGTGGATGAAAGTTCTGTAAAGTGTCACCTTATTTCTAAGGGACAATTACTGAGCTTGTTGGTCATGGGGTAGAGACGGCCTAGAACAAACGCAGCCTTATTGTAAACTCGCTGAATATGGTCCTGGAATATCAGTAGATATCATATTCATAATATTCATATTCTTTATTTGCATATCACATAGTATACAAAGATCTTCTTAAAAATAAGAACAAGACACATGACACCCCGTCGGGGCACCGCAAATGAGAGGAGCTTGACTATGCGCTTTTCTCTGGGTTTACCTCAATCCTCTATTTCCTAAACCAATCTCCTAGAAATTTGGGCTGAGGATTGGAGGTTACTGATAATCATGTTCACGGTCCGGTATGCTATATAGAGCGCAGTGTCATCTGCAAAAAGCGCGACTTTGACACGGGGGAAGCGGGCGATGTCGCTGATGTAAAGCGAAAAAAAGCAAAAAGCGTGGGGGCTAGTACGAAGCCTTGGGGGACTCCCGCCCTGATGGGTTGGGGGATGAGAATACTCCTTCTATGCGGTAACAAAAGCTCCGATTCCTAAGAAAGTCTTGTAGGATGAGTACGAGCCGGTCTGGCAGCCCCAGCTGATATAGCTTGTATATCAAACCGTTGTGCCAGACTTCGTCGAAGGCTTTTGCTACGTCAAAGAAGTGGACTCCTGTGTAATCCGCTTATTATGTGCTACGTTAGGTGGTGCCCTGTTGTACACTCGAGTGTTGAGCTCTGAAGCCTAACTGCTCGTTAAGGAGGAAGTTTTTAGATTGGACTACGTCCTTAAGTCGGGCTAGTAAGATGCGCTCGTATAGTTTGCCAAGAGCCTTGAGGAGGCTAATGGGCCTATAGCTGGAGGGTTCTAAGGCAGGTTTTTGGGCTTCTGAAACCCTGTTATGTCTTAACCTTTCCACGCGTCCGGAAAGACGCAGTTTTCGTTAGCTGCATTGAAGATACAGACCAAAAGTACTATGTATTTATACCTACATTTCTAATTGCTCAAGCACATCCGCAAATTACTGATGTCTCACTCTCACTGCTGGCTGCTGCTCTCTTCTTGACTCTTCCATTCATCCCTATTTCTCAACCCTCGACTAACTAGGTGGATTAGTGGTCAGCATTCCTTCCTGCTAGGCCGCGTGTCACGGGTACGATTCCCACCCAGTGCAAACATTTGTTTGCTCAGTGTCTGGGTGTTTAATATCTATAGAGAGTCTAACAAGATTGTTTCAGGACCCGCTACCCTTAACTGCTACTAATTAAAGAAAACAACTTTTACAAACAAAGTTATAGGCTTTTCAAAAAAAAAAGTTGAGGCTTAATGCTACAATGGTAACAACCTACCTTTGACTGACACGGTGGCTCAGTGGTTAGTACTCTTGACTGCTGATCCGAGAGTTGTGGGTTCGATCCCCACCCAGGGCAAAACATTTGTGTGATACGCAGATTTGTTTGCACAGTGTCTGGGTGTTAAATATCTATATATGTATGTATTTATATCAGTCTCTGGTGCCCATAACACAGGGAATCCTACTTTGGGCCAGATGACCATGTGTGATTTGTCCCAGAATATTTTTTTTTTTATTTATTTAACCAATATCATCAATAATGAAAACCCGATGGGATCAAGACGACTCGTACAACACCTACAACATTTAGGGTACAGTTTCAGCCAAAAACACACTCCAAGAATATTACCCTCCGTCTTAGGAAGTCTCCTAAAAACTGTTCAATGAGCTGATCATTTTCTATGTAAGTATTTTTTTTTAAATTGACCCATTTCCTTGGGTAAAGTTGTTCAGTAACGACATGTATTATTATTATTATTATCGTATGGCCACATTAAGTTCCTGCAATATAAACTACAAATCTATATCAAGATTCTGGATCCAGTTTTTGGCCTCCGGGGTGAGATTGTTCAGATCTTCCCAGCCACCCCTAAAACACCGATTCAGACACTCCAAAACGATGTGCCACGTGGTCTGCTCGGCAGCCCCGCAGGCGCAGCTAGGGGAGCTCTTATTGCCCCATTTATGCAGGTGGTAGTTGCACCTGGCTTGGCCAGTTCTTTTGCGGTTTAGTGTGGTCCAGATTTTACGGTTTTAACCGAAACCGTAAAATCTGGACCACACTAATGACATGTAGAAGCTCCGTTACCGTGGCGTTAACCAATTTTTTACACCCCCCCATATCATTTCCATAATTTGAGTTCAGCATGAGCGTGTGTTATTTGTCCCTGAATGTTTGTTACTTATTATTTATTAATCTAAGCCACTTCCGACCAATCAGGCAACTACTTGAAATATTATAAGTCAGTTTTATTGATCGTCACTAACCATCGATATACAAGTTATTGCATTTCCTTCTTTGTGTTTTCATCTTTCCAATCGGTATAAATATCCTTGATGGTATTTTATCTGGGTCCACATAATTATTAACATTCGTGATGTCAATATATCAATCAAAGTAAGTAGGTACTTAGAGTGAGTTTCATCAAATAGTTCTTAAGACGTCATGTTGGCCAACCCGTCTGTTATGCATAGAAAATGTTAAGCCAACATGACGTCATAAATGTACTATTTAATGAAACGTACTCTAGTTAATGCGTTATTCTAGTTAATATCTGAAGCGTCGGTGGCTCAACCGGTAACGACTCGGTCCTCCTAACCAGAGGTGCCGGGTTCAAATCCGGACGGCCAATGTACCAATGAGTTTTTCGACACTTACATACATATACTCACCGATTGCTTTAACGGTGAAGGGAAACATCGTGAGGAAACCTGCACACGCCTGCGAAGAAACTCGAATATTGTGTGTGAAGTCGACCAACCTGCACTGGGCCAGCGTGGTCGACTAAGGCCCTCGGTGGAGACGTATATGAGCTGATATGACTCTAGTTAATAGGTATTCAACTCACTTAGTCTCAGATCCATTCTCCCGCGCCCATTGGTCAGCAAACTCTCTCCATTCATAAACCACATCATACAGCTCAAGCTTGTTCCTTGTGTAAAGCTCCGTGGTGTACCCAGGCTGGTCTGGTCTCAGGAACATGTTGCCGGACAGCGGCTCGTCAGGGTAAACGCCGCCGTGGTCTGCAGGGTCAGCCTCGAACATGTGAGGGAGGGCATCAAGCCTGAAGCCGTCGACTCCTTTTTCGAACCAAAACCTCAAGATGTTGAGCATCTCTTGCCTCACGGGCGGGTATCTGAAGTTGAAGTCAGCTTGCTCGATGGCGAACTGGTGAAGATAGTACTGCTGACGGACCTCGCTCCATTCCCACACTGTGCCGCCGAACTGACTTATCTAGAGAGAAAGGTTGAGAAGGCCAGTTATTTATTTGTATCGCTCAGACTGACGAGCGAGGGTAGCGTTGGGTCACCATAGCACGCTGCTTCATCACCATCATATCAGCCGAAGGACGTCCACTGCTAGACATAGGCCTCCCCCAAGCACGCTGCTTGGCTGCAGGATAAAAGAGCTACCAGTGGTAAGTCAAACATTGCTTAGCAAGATCCTACCGCGACAGAAAATTAAAAACGTAAAATGTAAGAAAACGCTGCAGCATATTTTTCTTCAAATCCTGGAGTAACATTTAACAATACATACCTATTAACTTTTATAAAACTCTGCATACCATCAATTTTCAATTTACGTTATCGAAAGCTTTCTATCAATTGATAGCAATTATGCCTCACAAATGGGGTAGTGAGCAACAATTTTGACGCAGTTATATCGTCCTGTATGGGTAGCCATATTAGACATTTTGTTTAGTTTAACAAAGTAAACTCCTCTCTAAATATTTGAAAATTTGTTTGGAGTTATTTAGGGCTCTTCAGTGCCTGGTCAGTGTAGGTGAACTATTTTAATTAATACTTAGTGTGAACTAATTGAGACTAATTTACTTACCAGATTAATTATCTTAACATGACTTGTACCGAAAGTGATTCACTTTAGGGTGGTCCCTAGTGACGACTAAATAAAGACTAAAATTTCTTGAAATCGTATTTTGTTTTGTTCTTTGTATCATTTTTCAGCGGTAAGCATGAGTGCCCCATCGCCAGTCACTGGACGGCAATATTAGTAGGTTAATTAGTATAGTAACTTGTGATTATTTTTATTTTATTTTTTTGACATGACGTGTAGATTGACATTGTTTATATTTTTGTTTTTTAAGTGTATTTTTTTAGTATAATATTGAGAAAAAAATATTTTTTCTGAGATAAAATATTTGAATTGAATTGAATTGATTTTTTCACTACATTTTATGTCTGCTATTGGAGAAGGAATATTTTACTTAACATCACAATTGGCGCATCGGGAGCCTTTCCCTCTAATATGATCGACGGGGGCGATGGCTGACTCTCGCCACCTACTTTGTGCTCTCGAGTTATACTCGTGACCGGGTGTCGTCCGTGAGAATGGCTAGTCCATGAGCCAGATCCAGCAGGTTCATAAAAAATAATATCGAACGTAACTTCATTCATTTTAGGTTCAAATCGATGCGGCCTTCGACGCGGCGGGCGGGCGGGCGGTTACTTACGTTGAGACCGAACACCGGTCCGTGTCGTATTGTTTTCATGTCCTAATGACGTTATTTGTTTTTTTAACATTTTAACATTGATGTGTTCCGGCTTGAAGATAAGAAAGCCAGTTCTCCATTGCGTTGGGTAATCTTGGTAAGCTCGCTTCCATCTTCGGCATTATCGTCACTTACCATCAGGTGAGATGATGCCAAGGGCTTAACAATTGAGAATAAAAAAAAATTAACAATGTTTTTATTTTCACATAATTAACTATAATGATTATATTTATTTTTCACAATCTGTGACATTATGTAAGTACTATTTTTTGAACATGACCATCAGAAAGAATGTGATATGCACCTATTTTAAATAAACGTTTTGAAATTTTATTTAATACAATTTTTAAATCCGTTTTATTGAAATATTCTTTCGAAAAAGCAGACATATCAACAGTAGTATCCTTACTAATATTATAGTGTGAAGTGACATAGACTGCTAATCAGAATAGCACGATATAGTTCCTGAGAGATCTGGAGGAAACTCATGTCAATCAAGCGGCTCGCGGCTCGCGCACCATTCACTTTCAAGGGAAGACATAAAAACCATGTCCGCGCGGGCGAAGCCGCGGGTAAAAGCTGGTTATACATATTAGGTGCCTTTCCTACACTTTTAATTGATAGATAAAAAATAACTAATTTTATTAAAAATAATGTACTAATTGACTTGGATAAACGTACCCAGTTGGAAGGCACCAGCCTGTTGGTGGCGTTGTCGGGGTCTGCCAGGGGATCGGCCCACACGAAGTAGTCCTCGTAGCCGGCCTCCCTCGCCTCGGACCGTAGGAAGTACTCGGACTCCGTGCTCGCGTGGTTGGGGACATAGTCCAGAAGCACCTTTATACCTGGTCAAAACAAAGCAGTTCACTACCTATTATTCGACAATTATGAATACTACGAAGACAAATCGCAAAGACTACAAGCAAAGTGTATATATTAGTACTAACATACAGTATGGACACTCCCTGCCGCTCTCTAGATTGCGACCTCACCCCCTCGTCACCCAGATTGATACAGATTGGTTACAGTTTGGTTGTCGAACGTATGGGATTTTGCCGCCATTTTGTTTGTTCCGCCATTCGTTTTTTGAAATGTCATTTCTGGCCCGTTGTAAGAAGTGTCCAGGGTATGCTACAAGTACTGGTGTGTTGTCATCCGTTGAGTTCGATTGCCTATTACCAAAACTATATTAGTTAGTAAGATTTAAAACAATTTTAAACCGACGAACAAACGGAGGAGGTTTTCAAGTCGACGTTTATTTTTTTTATGTATGAACACGCATAACTTTTTACAGAGTCGACCGATTTTGATAATTCTTTTTTTACTGGAAAGGGTATATCCCGAAGTAGGTCCCATATAAATTTGGAAAAAAATATCTAACCCTAAGGGTAGGAAAACAAGGGATTATTGATTGTTCACTCACTTATTGTAATGTATTACCACGCATAACTTTTTACAGAATAGTCCGATTTGGATATTGTTTTTTATTTAAAAGATTACCACCCATTTGTATATTTTCGCTCCATAAAATTAATAAAATATAAAAATTTTAAAAATTAAAACGACGGAAAAAGAAAGTATATGAAAAGCGAAAAATAAAAAGAACCTTTATTATCTAACTGAGCTCCTACACTTACGTAAATACCTAAATAATTTTGAGTCGGTGCCAAACAAACAAACGGAACGTCCGGCAATTGCCAACAAAGGGACGCATCACGTCGGTCGCCGCCGCCGTGCATTCCGCCGCTATCATTTCATTTTACGTAATAATTAATTTGCTTATTTGTTTAATTGGCGCAGACTCAAATTATTTAGGTATTTACTTAAGTGTAGGAGCTCAGTTAGACAATAAAGGTTCTTTTTATTTGTCGCTTTTCAGTTCCTTTCTTTTTCGTCGGTTTAATTTTTTGTTTAAAAGTATTTTTTGACTGACCCGTTGGCTCAGTGGTTACTGCTCTTGTGGGTTCGATCCCCACCCAGGGCAAACATCTGTGTGATGAGCAGATTTGTTTGCTCTGTGTCTGGGTGTTAAATATCTATATATGTATGTATTTAAACGTATATAAGTATGTATATCAGTCTCTGGTTCCCATAACACAGGGAATCCTACTTTGGGGCCAGATGAACATGTGTGATTTGTCCCAGAATATTTATTTATTTATTTTATTTTTATAGCATAAAGTACGTTTCCAATAAAGACCAATTTTCCAAATCATAAAATCCTGTCGAATTAATAATTGATGTGCATAATGACTGCCTGCGGACTGATAGCGCGGTGCATAGATATGCAGTTATAAAGAATGTGGTTAAGCTGTGAAGGTAGGTGACCATTGATACGGTTTACTTCTGCTTTTGGAAGAAAAACTGTCACATAGAAAATAATGTCATTCCCTGCTTTCCATCAAATAACGTCATTCCCAGCTTCCCACCAAATAATGTCATTACCTGCTCTCCACCAAATTATGTAATTCCTTGCTTTCCTCCAAAACAATGTCATTCCCTGCTTCCCACCAAATAAAGCAATTCCTTGCTCTCCACCAAATAATGTCATTCCCTACTTCCCACCAAATAATGTCATTCCCTGCTTCCCGCCAAATAATGTCATTCCTTGCTTTTATTCAAAATAATGTCATTTCCTGCTTTCCATCAAATAATGTTATTCCCTGCTTTCCACCAAATAATGTAACTCCTTGCTTTCCACCAAAATAATGTCACTACCTTCTCCCCACCAAATAAAGTCATTCCTTGCTTTCCACCAAATAATGTCATTCCCTGTTACCCACCAAACCGGTGAGGCAGATTTCATGAAAAACCCGCATTAGGCTAGGCCGTGTGTTTTTGCGTTTTCCAATTGATATGACTATTACAGTCTAGGCGGTAAATATACATTGTATTGCAACGATTCGACCGAGTCATCACAAATTGCAGATAGTTTTACCCTCCTGTGTGACTAGAGGTGAGGACATAATTCTTAAAAACTTTGCTAACGCATACATTTAAAATAAGCAAGCATACTAATAGAGAGTATAAAGAGATTAGTTATCCACTAACCTACTCAAACAATGGTCTGAATATTGTTTGTGGTAATTATAAACCTACGGTCTGTCCTGTCGTTCAGCGCCGGCTCTGGGGTAAAGCTAAGGGAGCGGTTGCTCTAGGTTCCAAGTGGCAAGGGGCGCCAAAAATTCTAAGATTTCCGTTCATTGCATAGAGATTCGTAGATCTAGAGACTTTTTAAAAGTTTAATCTGACTTTTATAAAACCTAAATCTGACTGTCTGGAGTTGCCAGACTATCCTTTAACTAGTGTATAAACCGCATTTCTTGTAAAACGAAGTATAATTTAGTAACGTAAAATGAAAGCGTCGTCCAAAGAGCGCTGATGGACAGTCTTGCTCTACCCTGATCAAGGGCCAGGGTCGGCGCTGGTCTTTTCCATTTTTAATAGCTTCCTAATTCAAGTTTTGCGTCCTAAAGCGAGCAGTCATCTCACCAAGTTCCTTTGCTTTCTCCATCAGTTCTTCAAAGTCGGCCATGTTGCCATACTCGTAGTGGATGTCGTAGAAGTCACTGATGTCGTATCCGAAGTCCACCATGGGCGAGCTGAAGATGGGCGACATCCAGATGGCGCCCACCCCGCACTCCACGAAGTGCTCCATTTGGCTCGTTATACCTGATGGAAGTTTAATAGTAGGTTTTAAATAACGAGGGCTTCTCCTCATGTAACTGAAAACCTTTCTTCAAGGAACCAATGGACGATTCGCGAAAGAAAATACTATGTACATAATTAGATATCATATAAATCGATTAAGTGGTAAGCCGAATTCACATAGTTTTTCTGACCACTTTAATTGCGGTCTACTGTGAATTCAATACGAACGAACCACTCGACCACCAAGTGAGCCGATTCTCCACCAGATATTGTGGTGATTGGCACCTAACTTAGACAATCATCATCATTCGAATTCATATATTTTTTCTGACTACTGTAATTGCGGTCTACTGTACATTCAATACGAACAAACCACTCGACCACCCAGTGAGCTGATTCTCCACTAGATATTGTGGTGATTGGTACCTAATTTAGACAATCATCATCAGCCGAATTCACATAGTTTTTCTGACTACTGTAATTGCGGTCTACTGTGAATTCAATACGAACGAACCACTCGACCACCAAGTGAGCCGATTCTCCACCAGATATTGTGGTGATTGGCACCTAACTTAGACAATCATCATCATTCGAATTCATATATTTTTTCTGACTACTGTAATTGCGGTCTACTGTACATTCAATACGAACAAACCACTCGACCACCCAGTGAGCTGATTCTCCACTAGATATTGTGGTGATTGGTACCTAATTTAGACAATCATCATCAGCCGAATTCACATAGTTTTTCTGACCACTTTAATTGCGGTCTACTGTGAATTCAATACGAACGAACCACTCGACCACCAAGTGAGCCGATTCTCCACCAGATATTGTGGTGATTGGCACCTAATTTAGACAATCATCATCATTGGAATTCATATATTTTTTCTGACTACTGTAATTGCGGTCTACTGTACATTCAATACGAACAAACCACTCGACCACCCAGTGAGCTGATTCTCCACTAGATATTGTGGTGATTGGTACCTAATTTAGACAATCATCATCAGCCGAATTCATATATTTTTTCTGACCACTGTAATTGCGGTCTACTGTACATTCAATACGAACAAACCACTCGACCACCCAGTGAGCTGATTCTCCACTAGATATTGTGGTGATTGGTACCTAATTTAGACAATCATCATCAGCCTTTCTTTTGCGTCCATAACCACAAAACAAAACCGGCCAAATGATAGTCGCACCCGCGCCGCGCACTGAAGATTCTGTTCTGCACCACCTCGCCTGTGGATAAGGAACTTTAACAACATCAACGAGTATTTACAACAGTGATGTACATTTCTCTCACTTAAAATACATCAACGATATACACTAATTCCACATAAAATAAATAAAACTGCGTTTTTAATTTATCAGCGACCGATTTCGAACACCATCTTCAGGCAGAGTCTGCCTTTATTTTATGTGGAACTAGCTGTTTCCCGCGGTTTCACCCGCGTGGACAACGTTTCTATGACATTTCGAGGGTGCGCAGTGCGCGAGCCGCAAGCGGCTCGCGAGCGTGGTAAAAAGTAGCCTATGTCTTAATCCAGGTCCTAATCTGTCTACCTACCAAATTTCAGCCAAATCCGTTCAGTAGTTTTTGCGGGAAAGCGTAACAGACAGACAGAGTTACTTTCGCATTTATAATATTAGTAGGGATTAGTGTAGATATATACCAATATGTGTGATATAAAGTACCACCAAGAACCTATAAACAAAAGTATTAACTATATCAACGAGAGTGACAGAAAAACTTTTTTCATTTCAGTTCAGGATCCTTAGTGCGAGTACGACTCACACTTGGCCGGTTTTTGTTACAATAATATGTTGTTTTTTTTTAGGGTTTGTACTATAATTACACCAAATTTGACAACAAAAACTCATTTTTTTAATATTTTACTTTTCCCTTTAATAAATTTATTTTTTAAATTAATTAATTAATTTTTACTTTTTATATACTCATATGTCTTGTTTTTAAAAGCTTTTAATTACCTTGCAATATATGTATGTATGTTTGTTCGGGTGAAATCTTGCAAGTTAGTTTTGACCCAATTCCCGATTTCCGATTGAGCTGAAATTTTGCATGCATATGTATATCGCGTGACAATGCAATATTAAAAGCTTGTACCTAAAAGTTTTTAGGTTTTTCGAAAATTATTTAGTAAACCCGCCATACTACTCGTAGCATAAATATTTCTACTTTTTCTTTGTGTTATTTGTACTTTTTTGTTATTTTTATGTTGTCTGTGTGCATTTTTGTCGAATAAATGGTATCTTATCTTATTCTGTGAAAATTTCCACCGGCATACCGGTAGCCCTATAAAGGTCGGACATACATACGGTTTTTGTAATAAGATTCCGTTACTCTTCCGGCACGGAGCCCTAAAAATATTAGGTCAATGTCGCAAAAGGGGTGTCCTCTTTGCGCCGCCGCCTGGGCAAAGGGATCCACGAGCTGGCCTGGACCTACGCCACCCCCTCAACGACGACTGGCTGGCAAGTGACGACGAGTCGAGACTTGCTCAGCCAGGTCAGCTATAGTAGATACTTATGCTTCTTATCTGAAGGTGTTAAATTAACAAGACGAACCTCGCAAATCCCCAATCCCATCGCCATCGCTGTCCTTGAACGACCTCGGGTATATCTGGTAGATCACCGTATGCTCCCACCATTCCTGGTCCCTTAGCGTGGGGGGCTGTGGCTCATCGCTTCTGGTAGCTATCACTGCCCAAGCGATACCCCCAGCTACGGCCCCCATAACCACCAAGACCCCCAGTGCAATCCCCAACGTTCTCCAAAGCGGCGCCATGACGAGTGTTGTCAGAAACCGACGGATTTGAACTAAGCCGCCTTTTATCAACATTCGAAGTGGTTATCGATTTTTGTGGCACCTATAAATTCTTGATAGCTGTAATTTTACGTGAGCATCAATTTAGATAGAGTCTTGAACTTCAATTATTTATTTTTTATTGTATTTTATTAAACTTTGCTCGTTAACAACCCGTAAATGTCCCCACTGCTGGGGCATGGGGTGTCTTCCCAAAGTCGGGAAGGTTAGGCCTTGCCCCCACACGGGGGACAAGACCGGTTTAAGGCTGCAGCAACTTCGAAGAAAAATATGTTGTATGAAGTTTAGTAGCGTTTTCATGGCAGGCTATGTTTCTCTCACTTTCTCTATTGGCTTTTCTCTATTTTTATTTCGCTTTTAAAACCCAAACTTTGACATTTTGTTAGTAGAACTTTCTGTATGAAGTCCCGTCTCTTATACATTCATCATACATTATCTGTGAAGGTTTTAGGTCTAGTGGCAAACGTCAAAGGTTTTTAAAGCCACTGCTATCTTATGAAGCACGGAAACCGTTAAAGAAAATGTCACTAACAGTCAAAACCATTCGGGTAATGACCGTGCTCCAGGATAGTTAACTTGCGTGATTCACTCAACCACGCGAGTCACGCTAAGCTGCGACCGCTTTAAAAAAATTGACCCTTTTTTAAAAGCCTTACTCTCTGTGTAGGTATACATGTTATCATCATTACTAAAATTATCCATTATCATAATCATCATCGTATCAGCCGAAAAACGTCCACTTCTGGACAAAGGCCTCCCACAAGGATTTCCACGACGACTGGTTCTTTGCTGCCCGCATACATTGGCTTCCCGCGATCTTCACCAGGTCGTGTCGGTTATTATCCAACTGATCAATAATTATTTACCTAATTATTTTAAATACGAATGGATTAATTTACATTTTGACTCATGTCAATTTGTCTCATGATTATTATTATTGCGATTATTGTTTTGATTTTAAGATATGAGTTTGAATTCTTTGATTGTTTTTGAAAATGCTCTCTAGACATTTTGAGTTGATAGATTAGGTACTATAATTGTATATTAGGTATTTACCCTATTTATGCAAATAAAGTAGATAGCCAGTTCCCCATTGCGTTGGGGAATCTTGGTAAGCCCGCTTACATCTTCGGCAACATCGTCACTTACCACCAGGTGAGATGTTGTCAAGGGTTTACTAATTGTGAATAAAAAAAAAAAGTAATTTAAATTGGAATTTGATCGCATTAGAGAATATCGTGATTATTTTTAGGGTTCCGAAGTCAACAAGGTACCCTTATAGCTTCGCCATGTCTGTTTGTCTGTCCGTCTCAGGGACTATTAGTACTAGAAAGCAGTAATTTGGCCAAGGTGAACATAATTATTATGCCGACAAAATTGTACAATAAAATCTTGAAAAAAAAAATATTTACGGTACCTTCCCTACATGTAAAGATTGTATTTTTTTTCGTTGATGTACCCTATCGTGCGGGATATCGTAGAATAGGTCTTTTGAAACTACTGAGGGTTTGTTAAAACCAATTATCGATTCAGGGATTGTTTTGCCCAATATTATGATGTAAAGTGCACTTTTTTGACTGACTCTGTGGCTCAGTGGTTAGTGCCCTTGACTACTGATCCGGGAGTCGTGGGTTCGATCCCCACCCAGGGCAAGCATTTGTGTGATGAGCAGATTTGTTTGCTCTGTGTCTGGGTGTTAAATTATATCTATATATTATGTATGTATTTAAACGTATATAAGTATGTATATCAGTCTCTGGTAACCCATAACACAGGGAATCCTACTTTGGGGCCAGATGACCATGTGTGATTTGTCCCAGAATTTTTTTTTTTTTTTGTTAGAGTCAAGGGTTCCCCGCCCTTGCCAGTTAAACCGCTATTTCAAGACATTAAAAAAATGTAAATAGAAGGACATTTAATCAATTTTAAAGAAATGTTCATTACCAAATGAAAATATAATTTGTTTTTTAAAATATACGTTTATTTTTTGAAAAGACTACGGTCATATATATCATATACTACTTTTCATACTATGTGCGAGTCTGACTCGCAATTGGCCGGTTTTTAGGGCCCCGTACCTCAAGAGGTAAAAACGAAACCATCAAAGAATCTCTCGTGTGTCTGTCTGTCCGTCCGTCTGTCACAGCCAATTTGCTTGGAAACTACTGGACCGATTGAGTTGAAATTTGGTACACAAATGTAAGTCGGTGACCAAAAGAAGGACGTGTAACCTAAATAAATGAATTTTAAACATCGCATCGCCTTTCGCATCGTTCGTTAATTTCTATTGAATGACTTAAAAAAAAAATATTACAAGAATAATTAAATGTGACGTATGCCTCCAGCATTTTTCCTCTTCACGTGGTATGAATTCTAATACTTATCTAATTTCATAAGCAGAATAATAAAACATGTGTGGAAATAAAGATTAAATAGGTACTCAAATAGACCATTATCATTTTAATCAGGCATTAAAATAACCTAAATATCTAAAACAAACAACCACCAATGCGTGATGAACCATCATTGATGATAATTATGAATGATTACTTAAACAAGGTGTTTCTACAATACAAAGGAAACTTAACAACCTTCTTAAAAGAATAGGAGAACGAAAAAATCTGTAGACAAGGGGAGAAAAAAAAGGATTGTCAGTTCCAAACTGGTACTATTTATACCTTCGTATAACTTTATAGTGTTATTTAATAAAGGTGTTCAATATAGTGAATAGTTATTTGTTGTACGAGAGAGCAAAGTTGCTTTTTAACCGCGTGCTCAATTTTGATGACCGAGCAAGCGAAGATTTCTAAAATTGAATCACGAGTGCAGCGAGTGATTCCAAAATTAGAATCCTGAGCGTTAGCGAGGGAATCAAAAGAGCACGAGGTGAAAAATATTTGCACTCGAGTGCAACACGTAACTTTTCATTCCACCTCAGCGAGGAAATGACAAAATACAAAAAAAACATTTGCGTTGGGGAATCTTGGTATGCCCGCTTCCATCTTCGGCAACATCGTCACTTACAACCAGGTGAGATGTTGTCAAGGGTTTACCAATTGTGAATTTAAAAAAAAATAAAGCTGGCTGATCAACCCAACTCTATATGGAATCCATAAATTGGTTGTTGTGAGTTCCGTACTTATATATCATTAGGTAAATAGTCTTCATTACAAACAACATACGTACATACATAGATATGATAAAAGACAAGATAAGAACCTTGTGATACAATTTTATTAGCACAGGTACCTATTTAATATTACTTATTGGCATTCTGTTGCTGAGACCCAAAAAGATAAAGTGGAGTGCCCCTTTGTCCACGTCTCCTCAAAGGCTGGTGGTGCTGTACCCACCTATTGTCTTGTCAGAAGCAAGGAGGCTCTTTTGTCGACGTCTAAAGCCACCCTGAAGGAGGGGCTGCATTTCCTCTACAGGAAAATATTATACTGTTTGATATAAGTACATTTTTGTTAAAAAATACGGGTGATTCGCTATTCCGCTACAAAAATTCTAAGCAAGTATTTAGCGATGACTCTATGACCGACGACCTGGCGAAGATCGCGGGAAGCCGCTGGATGCGGGCAGCGTGGGAATCCTTGGGGGAGGCCTTTGTCCAGTAGTGGACGTCTTTCGGCTGATATGATGATGATAATAATGATGACTCTAATTCTAATGGCTTTTAATTTATTATTCAACCCTTAACGCACCCCAACAGTAATGTTATTCAAGTTACTCTATCTCCTCAATCTGATTCCATTACTCCACGCACAAACTTTTAAGTAGATACTTCCTACTTCGTAACAACTCTCACATTTGGGCAAGATGGAGTCGCGTCCAATTTTAGTCACAAATGCGAAATTTCCATTTGGAGTAGCCTCCGGCACAATTCCGCTCGAACGCGACAAACTTTCTAGCACACTCGAGATCCAACATTCATTACTCTGAGTAACCTCTGGGTCTTCAGAACACGCAACTGGCCAGAAGCATTCAAAGTTTGTTTCGTACCGATCCGACGGAAACCCATCGAAAACATTCTCAAATAAAACACGAATAAAACGCCGACCCTTTCTTAATTAAGCACAATCAAAAACCCTTGGCCTTTGTCCAGCAGTGGACGTCTTTCGGCTGATATGATAATGATGATAATGATGTAACTTACAAATAATTTTAATTACTTCGAAGGCTTCTCACCAACCCTTTTATTGGACATCCATATCACGAGGGTGTATAAAAAAATAAAATTATAAAATTACAGCTCAAACTAAAACCGGGAAGTATTTCTAATTTAGCTTCCAAGAAAAAAATAATATATAGTACAGAGGCCAGCACATTAAGCTAGACAATTTGTACCGTTTTTATGCCGTACGCGTATAGATCAGAATCACACAACGAGTGTCTAGCTTGATGTGCTGGCCTGTGTACCATTAACAAACTTATAACTAGTGCACAGTAAGTATCCCTGGTTGCCACACTAGGATTACCTGTGTTGTGGGCCTGTGGGTAACCAGTCTCTTCTCCGAGTTTAAGAATTACAAAGTTAGTTATAAATGCTTTTAATCTTATCTTATCAATGAAATGTGGGTAGATTATAATTTTGTCTCAAACTAGCAGACAAACTAATAATAACACGGCAAGCTAATATAAAGCTCGTAAAGAATTTCATTGTAAAACACAACGAGTCCGACAGTAAAAAAAGGTTTTTTTTGAGTTCGTTACCAGGTAACGAGACTCTATTACTAAGACTCCGCTGTCCGTCTGTCTGTTTGTCTGTCTGTCACCCGGCTGTACAGCGTGCAGTTGAAATTTTCACTGATGATGTATTTTTGTTGCGCTTTAACAAGTACTAAAAATTTTAAAAAAAGGAAAATTTAAGGGGTCTCCATACAAAAACGCGTTTTTTAAACGTGAAGAAACTAGCGCCATCTAGTATGATAGTACGGAACCCTTTGTACTAACACCATTTAGTATGATGACGCCTTTGTGTGCGGTTCTGACTCGCACTTGGCTGTTTTTTTATTATTATTTTTACCTACTTTGACGTACGATCGGCCGCACGCACCAGTGCGAGCTGAAGTACGCTTTCAAAAAATATCTAAAGTATAAATAATGAATATAGTTTTTGTAAAAAACAAATGAACTATGACTTTTCCTTAATCTTTCAACAAAAGCTCTGTTTCTAATCGAGGACATTTAGTGCGGCCTTGCTCAAGCTAAATGCAAGGGTGCCGCTAACGCGCAAAGCTTGTCAGGGAAGGCCACTAATTTATATTGACTTTTTAAAGAGACAACTCAGTAAACGACATTTTGAGCTTCCGACATCAACATTACAAATGAGCGAACGAGCGAGAGAAACTTCCCAGGCCAGCGACTCTGTGAACACCAAGGACGAGGCCTTTAACATTGAAGTTCGAGCTTATTTGGCACGTACGTCGGTTATCACCTGCCAGGACCAGCCCTCTGGTTTATTAATATTCGAGTTCGATTCACATAGAATCGATGAAATAGTAAAACTGTTCGATGATGATGACCTTAGATGCAAAATAGTCGAATCCTTTCAAAGACACTAGTCGCCCATGTCCAGGGTGTCAAACAGACTAGAGCTCCATATAGATTACTGTCCCATTTTGTCCAGTTCCGATTTGACTAGTGTCCAATAATACCTAATGATCACACTTGCCTAGAATACGTATTAGGCTTTAAAATATGAGTTGAACCGGCATGTAGCAAATGGTAATACTTAACTGAGACATGGTCGCTTACTATGGACCTCATAAGAAGGCTCAAGGTCACCCAAAGGGCAATGGAGCATGCTATGCTCGAAATTTCCCTACGCAATCGAATCAAAAATGAGGAGATCCGCAGGAGAACCAAAGTAACTGACATAGCTCACAGAATCGCTAAATTGAAGTGGCAGTGCCCAGGGCATATAGCTCGTAGAACAGATAGCCGATGAGGTAGTAAAGTTCTCGAGTGGCGACCGCACACTGAAAATCGTAGCGTAGGCAGGCCTCCCACGCAGTGGACCGATGACCTGGTAAAGATCGCGGGAAACCGCTGGATGCGGACAGCGCAGGGAGGCCTTTGTCCAGCAGTAGACGTTTTTGGCTGATATGAAGTACCGTTGGCAAACGCTTATCTTTCAATACTCCACAGTCCACACACGGGGCCCTAATCCAGGTTGGTAGAGGTTTTACGGCTATGCATGGCGAACCCCACTGTCATAAGTTTTCCAAGCCGCCTAAAAGGGACCTGACATGGCTTAACGACGATAGCAACGTGCACCAACGGCTTTACGTGGCTTGCGAAGCACGAAAACTTTCGAAAAACCCACCCAGGTCAATAACCTTGCTTCAGGTAAGTTAACCTTCGTGATTGTAACACTGAGCTACAACTTGTAGAACTATATCGCTTAAAATAGTGTGCAAAAGAGGATAGGTGCGATAACTGCGAACAATGTACAGTACCTAATTTTACCCAACTTAAAAAAAGAGGAGGTTCTCAATTCGTCGGATTTTTTTTCTCGTAGACGCCTGGATAGATTTGGAAAATTCTTCTTTTGTTTAAAAGGGTATACATCCCAGGGTGGTCTCATTGTCGCCTAGTCAAGATCTGATGATGAGATCCCAGGGAAATTAATGGCAACACTCAAGTTTTATAGGCACGTATTACGTGTTTCATATCTTGATCTTGATTTTGAGTGAATTTCTTTTTGATGTCAGTTTTTTTTTACTTTACATTTTTATGGATGGTATCGTCCAACACACCGACAGTTTAAATAAATAAATTCAGCTCTTTACGTCAAATTCAATACTTTGTCCAACGAGGAGCAATTTTTAGAAGCTTTTATTGCAATATACTCGTATGTATGTTTGTTTGGGAGAAATCTTGCAAGTTAAATTTGACCCACTTCCCGGTTTCCGATTGAGCTGAAATTTGCATGCATATGTATATCTCGTAACAATGCAATATTAAAAGCTTGTAACTAAAACTTTTTAGGTTTTTCGAAAATTATTTCTAGTTTGACGAACATTTGGATTCAGAGTTCAGTTGGTGTCGTCCATAGAAACTTAAAAGGTACTCGGTCCAGACTCTCAACTCGCTGAAATTTCGACAATAATTCGATTTCGACAGTCGTTCGCATGAACGGCCCACCGCCATCGTCATTTGGACGAGTTTTTCCGAATATTAATTAATCATTTGGACGGAGGGTTATTTTTCGGCCATTAATCAGAAGTATCGCCGGCTATCGCAGTTGTCATCTCACCACTCGAGCGGGGATCGAGTCCATAAGGTTATATTAATGGAGAGATTTACATGATTCCGTCCATCGAGCATTCGAGGTGTATACATTTTTTTTGTCAGTACATTTGCTCGATAAGTGGTACTTTATATGCCAGTTTGATGTGCGCAAATTGATTTTATCGCATACGTGCGTTTTACTTTACCACGTTGTTTTGAAGTTATTTAAGGAGCCGACCGTGGGGACGTTATCCGCCCTGCAGGGGCTCGAGTCTCCTCTAAGACTCGGGAGGGCCTTACTTCAGACACGGGAGCTATGTCCGGATTAGTGGAGGTTGTACCACTAGTGGCAAACAGCACTGTTAGAGGTTTTCAAGTCAACTATAACTCTGACTCGGCTTAACGACTAGTGGCATCTGGTGCGAGCAACTGGCACCAACGGCTAAACGTGGCTGGCGAACTCAAATCTAAAATAAAAAGTACATGTAGTGCTAGCGCTTTGGAAACGGGGTATAAATACTCTGCTCCAATCACGACGGAACAGAGTTTTCCTTACAGTCGTGCGTTGGCAGACTTACCGCCAACATGCCGAAACGTGGTGTGACATGTCTTAAATGCAACTGTCTCAATTACAGTAAAGGGTAGGACCTATCACGCACAAAAACATTATTCGAGGTCCCCACTTAAGATAAAGATGCATACATATATACGAGTAATACAACAAGCGTTACCCCACTTTTTGTAGTGATTGTTGTATAAAACTCAATATCTACATTATTTTTAATCTGAGCTGGCGAAGCACAAAACCGTCGAGGTAAATGTTACTTACAGTCAAACTGTCGAGGTAAATGTTACTTACAGTTTAACTGTCCAGGTAAATGTTACTTACAGTTAAACTGTCCAGATAAATGTTACAGTTAAACTGTCGAGGTAAATGTTACTTACAGTTAAACTGTCGAGGTAAATGTTACTTACAGTTAAACTGTCCAGATAAATGTTACTTACAGTTAAACTGTCAAGGTAAATGTCCCTTACAGTTTAACTGTTCAGGTAAATGTTACTTACAGTCAAACTGTCGAGGTAACGTTACTAACAGTTAATCTGTGGAGTTAAATGTTACTTACAGTCAAACTGTTAAGGTAAATGTTACTTGCAGTCTAATTCAGCCAAGTAACGAATGACCGTGCGACCGTGCCTATGGTCAGAGCTAAGACATATTATTATCCCTATTTAATTCTTACCACATAGAAATCGTGTGTGGCCGCAACTATTCCAATGTTCCATAATTGTAGCTGGATTTCAATAAACGAAATAACTCAAATTAAGATTGAAATAATGTGGAACAGTCGGGAACACATCAAACGCAGCCCGACCGCAGAGGCCGCACAACTATCGCGGTTGTAGCCGATATAAACCCACGTAACGAACTTATACGTACGAACAAACAATAAATTGTGAGTCTTGTTTTCTGATTTAGATTTGTTATTTGTGGATAAATTAGATTTAATAAAATAGCAAACTTAACTTGTATCTCTACTTGCAACTTGTTGTCCCACAAACAGGGTTCCCTACCAAAATTTTAACTACCAACTGACCAACAAGATTTCTCAGTACTTTGTTCTACTCAATCGTACCAGTAGTTACGGAGCAAATTGGCTGTGTCAGACGCACTGACGGACAGACAGAAACGCGACTGATCCTATAGTAGTTCCGTTTTACCTGTTGAGGTACGGACCGTAAGTGTCTGATGACTGGAACGGAGTGTACACGATTCAGTGCGTCATCGACCCGAACGCGCTTGATGTTGAGTGGAGCCGAGTAAACCCGATTCAGCGTCACCGACCCGAGCGTGGCGGCTGATGACGACTCGAGCCGGGTATACAGGATTCAGTGCGTCACCGACCCGTGCGCGCTTGATGTTGGGTGGAGCCGAGTAAACCCGATTCAGCGTCACCGACCCGAGCGTGGCGGCTGATGACGACTCGAGCCGGGTAAACCGTGAGTTGATATACGGTTATAGTAAAAATAAAATTTATTTTCACCCCCCGGAAATTTCGGAAATTGTATTTTTGCTCTTCGATATCTGAGTGCAAAAGCCGTTTTTATTCGCTAGAGGATAAAAAGTAAATTGAATTTAGAACATCGTGTGCACTAAGTTTGTGAATTCAAAACATTAATAAACCTATTTACTTCTACCTCCATGGTGCCGAATTTATCATACAAACTTTTTTAATTTGTTAAAAACTCAGACTCGGAACCTTCTTGGTGTACTTTTTTTTTAATTTTTCTTTGCTCGCGCCATTTTCTTTTCACGTTATATTGTTAAAACCTAAGGGTAAAAACAAGAAACTTGAAAACAAGTGGAAAACCTAAAATGAGTGATTATAGCGACGAGGAAGTTTATTTGACGCCAACAGAATTGACTAAAACTGTTTATAATGCGCAAATGTAATTTTTTTTTTGCATTTTGTAATTTCCTCGCTGAGGTGGAATGAAAAGTTACGTGTTGCACTCGAGTGCAAAGATTTTTCACCTCGTGCTCTTTTGATTCTCTCGCTTACGCTCAGGATTCTAATTTTAGAAACCTTCGCTTGCTCGGTCATCAAAATTGAGCTCGCGGTTAAAAAGCAACTTTGCTCTCTTGTATAACAAATAACTATTTTCTATGGGACGGTCGTGCACTACTTGGTCAATTCCCTTTCTTAATATTTTTTTTCACTTTTTATCGGTTCGATTAAGCACGTATTTCTTTTTGTAATTGAATTTTATTCAACTTATTTAAAAAAAGTCTCCTCACAATAAAATTTCTTATTATCGACATTTAAAGTTATTTCCCTCGATGGCCCATCGCTGGGACACCCTGTATAGGCTGTAGGTGTGTATCACCACGTCATGTGTGTTTCTTCACTCAGCTATAATTAAATTATACCTACCTACAATTCAAAGCAGACTGTAACGTCATGAAAATAAAAAGTCATATACATATTGAACGACCCGAGGAACTGAAGACCAATTCGTAATGTCTTAAGTCCATTAGAGCTATCTATCCGAAGATCTGCGCGGGCGAGCGTGCCGGGCCGCGGTTAGCCGCCCATCTGATAAGCGAACCCGGAGGAGGAAGGTTCTGTGCGCAGAATGGAAAGAAATAGGAAACTAACAGAATCGGTCGCTCAACCGGTAACGACTAGGTCATGCTAACCAGAGGTCCCGGGTTCAAATCCGGACGGCCAATATACCAATGAGTTTTTCGAAACTTACGTACATGTACTTACTGATTGCTTTAACGGTTACATCAGGAGGAAACCTGAACATCTGATTCCAGATGTGTATAAAGGTCGCGTGGCACACGCCCGTAGGTGTAAATCTAACTGCCCTAAACGTGACCGCGGGTGATGCTAAGTGCAACACCAGGCAACCGCCGTCTATCCCTTGGATAGCACGGTTAATTGTGCCACACGATAAGAGACAGAGAGAGAGAGAGAGAGAGAGATAAGCTAACAGGAGTAACATACAAAAAAAGCAGGACTCTTAGGTACCTATAGGGAATGATTTCTGTTGATATTATTTTTTTAGTTAAAAATTTGAGTGCGTTTGGCTGCATCTCACCTGATGGTAAGTGCCGATGCAGCCGAGTGTAACAAGCAAGCTCAAATATTGCCTGAATCTTCTTATCAGCTCATATACGTCCCCGAGGGGCACCAGCCTATCATGAATTAGGGCGATCGGGCCTGAATAAGTTAATAATACACACAGATACAGATAGACAGTAGAACAGATGGCCGTCGGGGTAGTAAAGTTCTCGAGTGGCGACCACTTACAGGAAACGTAGCGTAGGCAGGCCTCCCAGTCGGTGGACCGATGACCTGATGAAGGTCGCGGGAAGCCGTCGTCGTCGAAATCCTTGGGGGAGGCCTATGTCCAGCAGTGGCCGTCCTGCGACTGATATGATGATGATGATGAAGTAAATAAAAGAAGGAGGAATATCTTTTATGGCAGCTTACATTTGTGTTAGTAAGTATTTGCGTCAGTGATTAGCCAGTCTTAGAATTCTCATGTGTATGCTCTTCTATTCCAGAAGACTGAAAAACTGCACTCACTACGAGTATATGGCGCTTCGACTGCGAAAATTGATGATTAATTTAATCCACAATTGGTAAGACTTTGGCATCATATCACCTGATGGTAAGTGACGATGATGCAGAAGATGGAAGTGAGCTTACCAAGAATCCCCAACGCGATGGGGATCTGGCTATCTTATCTTCAAGCCGGAACACATCAATGCTGTTAAAACACTGATGTTTGGTGGCAAGATTTAGATAAGAGTGCACTTGATATTTCATACACGCAGCTTCTTCTTCTTATCGTGTGGCACAATTAACCGTGTTATCCAAAGGCTAATTAAGACTGACAACTTAAGGCCTTAAGGTAGGTCAAATGACAATATTCAATTAAAATTATTGAAAGACGTTGTACAGCTATCACTGTGGAAAAAATATACAACAAATTCTAACCGCCTCCGTGGCGTAATGGATAGTCCATTCGCTTTACACCAGGGGGTCGCGGGTTCGATTCCCGGTGGGGTCAACTTGTAAGACTTGGTTTGGTTGGTGGTAGGGCATTTTCTAAGCCCGCCTGGCTAGCTACCACCATCTTATCTAAGTCTTGCCGCCAAACATCAGTGTTAACAAAATTGATGTGTTCCTGCTTGAAGATAAGATAGCCAGTTCTCCATTGCGTTGGGAAATCTTGGTAAGCCCGCTTCCATCTTCGGCATCATCATCACTTACCATCAGATGAGATGACGCCAAGGGCTTACCAATTGTGAATAAAAAAATAAATAAAAAAAACATACTTAAAATAATAAAAAATCGATTTAATTAAACACCCACCCACCCACACATACACACACACACACACTCACACATACATATACACATACACATACACAAACACACAGCCGCGAGCTTGCGCCTTCTATAAACTACTAATTTTAAATTTAATTATTATTTTTCAATTATTATTACTATTTCTTTGAATCTGTCTTAGAGTAACTATTTATGTACCCTTGTTTTTGGTAAAGAAGAGCGAATACTTCTGACACAAGCAGTTTAACATTGCTTAAAAGAAGTATTCAGAAACTGTATACTATTTGTAAACTTAATGAAGAAATAAACAATATTTTATTTTATTTTATTTTTATTTTTTATTTTTACAATTTTAAAAGTATTACCACTTTGATGATCTTTGACAAATTTTCTTTATTTAGAATAAATTAAATATTAAACTATCACGGCCAAATGTAATTAAATTCTAGGCCCCACTTCATTGCGTTACTAAATACATTACCTACTAGCTAGCCTATTTTTTAGTTTGCGCAGTGCGCAAGCGCGTGGAAAGAAGTAGTCTATATGTTAATCCAGATCCTTATCTGTCTACCTACCAAATTTCATCCAGATCCGTTTATCTGTTGTGGCGTGAAAGAGTAACAAACATTCACATATCTATACTTACAAACTTTCGTGTTTATAATATTAAGTAAGGATCTATAAGTATATACAAATTGTAACGTTCACAAACTCTGTACTGCACAGAAATTGTATGTAGCTTTGAGTATACATGTAGGTATAGAGCGCGTCTTTTATAGTGAGAACAGTTGGCACGGGTGATAACAACGCGACGTTCGCGCGCAAGCGCTAGTAGTCATTTAGATTCAAGTTATTTATTCAAAATAGGTGCAAATTACACTCTTTCTGAAAGACATAAAATAGTGATTACATAATTGCATTTGTAAAAAATCAAGAAATAAACAATCATTAGTTAATAACGTCAAAATCCAGTCCTTGATATAAAAAAAAACTAATTATGTCATTAGAACATGAAAACAATATGACAAGAGAAGTTATACATTAAATCATTGAATTTCATGAATGCCATTGACAGGTGTAGGCCAGTTCACACGGACAGCACCCGGTCACGAGTATAACGCGAGAGTCAGCCATCGCTCCTCTCAACCATATTAGAGGAAAAGGAACGACCCGGCTCCCGATGCGCCACCATCCGCACGAACATTTAAGCGAGCATGCACCACTCATGTCAATGCTAAGATAAAAATATTAATTAAAAGAAGTACTAAACTTGTCATGTCTCGTTTTACGTTGCTCCGTACTCGAATAATTAACTGCTAGCGGTGTGCGTCAGTGGTAGATTCCTAGCAGTGATTGTAAATATTTATCCTATTAAAATTAATTATGTTTTTAGTACACAGCAGCCCATCTCTATTTGTCACATATAAATCTATACAGTTACCTATAATAGCACACTTGCCTGCGATGAGTATAAAGTATCCGATGCGATGTGCGCGCTCTATACCTACATGAATACTCTAAGGTTGATAGGTTTATGCAGGCGGTGCTCTCAATATTAGTGCTTCTCCTGGGGCCAACGTCAGCTCGTTTTCAGATAAAACGTCTCTGAAAAAAAACCAAAATAAAATTTCAAATCTAACCTGAATGTCTAAATAACTTGTCCTAATGTCGAAATAACCTAAAAAATGAAATGAACAATTTGAAACCCGCTGCATTACGTGTATCTGATGCCACTCGGGTATCAAGACAAGTCTTAAAACACCTTCCACTCCAAAATCTATTATACTGTTTAAGCTACATGCACAGCTAAAAAACAGAAATACACACATGCTAGTTTTTTAAATACTCTCGAAAAACATTAATCTGTTTGTGGAGCAGTCGGGTAATAAGGAAGTGTTCGTTATGAATGCGTGTATGAAAGACTCTTTCTCATGAAATTCGTGACTGTGAGAGCCTATACTCTTTTAAAAAGAAATTAAATGTTGATATTATTGGTGTGTTCCGGCATGAAGATAAGATAGCCAGTTCCCCATTGCGTTGGGGAATCTTGGTAAGCCCGCTTTCATCTTCGGAGACATCGTTACTTACCACCAGGTGAGAAGTTGTCAAGGGTTTACCAATTGTGAATAAAATAATAAATAAATAAAGACGCCTACGACTACAATGGCGCGTAGTATTACATACCTTTCTCAAAGACTATCTCGTAGTTTTTACTAACGCACAACTACGCACAAACTACATTTCGTTAGTATTGCATGGGATTATTTTAACTATTTCGTTTTTAATCAGAGTTGTAAATTAACTTGTCGTCATAATCATACAGTAGCTGGCAGTTTCAAAGCGCCCACTTATTGTATCTCCAAGGAGATGCTATCATTTTAGTCAGTTATACAGGGTGTAACAAAATTGGTGTAGGTCCCTTTAACTGGGGCTTCTACCCATCATACTGAACAACTTTTGTTCTACGACTTTGCTGAAATCTATTTTTTTTTTACTTTTCATACAAATCGACCATCTGATCGGCCAATTTGGTACATTTTAGTATGAAAGGTCCAAAATTTTTTTTGATAGTTGACTATGGGTTCCTTGGGGAAAGTTGTTCAGTATGAGAAGTAGAACCCCCAGTTAACAGGTTCTACACCAATTTGTATACAGCCTGTATAACCCAGTTTAAACAGTTCAATTCGAACAGGACACATTCTAATTTTTTTTATTAAGGGTCCTCAGTAGGCTCGAGTTTCCATACAAACGTAGTTCCGCGTTAGTACATTGAAACATAACTGAACGAAGGCTTAAATTAGTTTTGTACTGAAAGTTTGAATCTCTCTTATTTTTTCCCGTTTTATATTAGTACATCGAAAATCAATTACAAACATCGATATATTGTGTCTACTCAATACATTCGCAAAGTATGGATTAAATCCGTCGTGTATTTTTTGTATTAAAGCGGAACTACGTTTGTATGGAAACTCGAGCCTCCTGGGGACCCATATTTATGTAAACACTCATAGAATGTAGGTACCTGAAATGTCCTTGGCTTTAACATAGTTACTTCGTTTTATCACTCTCGGCTTTAGACGTTCTTTAACAACGAAGCTGCTGGGGCATGGGTCCAATCCCGAACTCGCGACGGTTAGGTCATCCATACTCCACACGCGGGGGCCAAATCCGTGTTGATGACGGTTTTAGGGCTAATGCCGAACCCCGCTGTTAGAAGATTTTCAACCCGCCTACAAGCCATCTGACACGGCTTAACGACTTCCATCTAGTGATAGCAAGGCTTATGAAGATGAAGAGTCTTGAAGAAATAAGAGTTCTTACCCAGCATCTCTCGATGAATGCACACTGGCTATATACACAATAGCGGGCAGCTGCAGCCCGCTAACTCGATCCAAAGAGATGGTATCACTCTCTTCAGCTACATTAAACAGAAGCACGATGGTGTCATAAGTCCGGAGTGACCGCACGAGGTACAAGCACTTGTCGGATAGGGCTCGGATGGCGTATTCGCCGTGTGAGAGCGCCCTTTCGGTCTTGCGGAGTGATGTCAGGGCTTGATAGACCTGTAAACGAAGAAATAGATGATACGGTGAGGGTTTCAACTTGTTAATTACCTAGGGCAAGCCACCTTCATCTTATTGCTATGATTTTAAGTGATTATAATTAATTTTAAAGATATTACCGATTTTCAGACATAACCGAAACCCCCTGTCTTATTTTAAGGTTAGGAATCTACATTAGTGGAGTTCCAATAGGACGAGGAACCGGGGTTTTTGTATTTCTAACAAAACCAACCTTAAAATGACTCCTCGCATCCACCTTTTGCTTAGCCAGATTAATCTCTTCATAATCCTCAGCAACAGGCAACCAGGTATTCTCACTGGATGAGAAGCCAGCACTTGTAGAGTCATTCCAGTGATAGGGAGTACGCGCAGGGTCCCGGGAGTACAGTTGGTAGGTGTCAGGGTCACCACGGTTGCATGCCTCTACGTCTACCGTATCTTCCCAGCTGACGTAACCATCGCGCATGCCTATCTCCTCACCCTGGTGAAGAAAAGTAAGAGTTTAGTCGAGTACCGGTACCACTGGACGCTATGGAGAGAACACTATAGGGAAACTTCCACTGTTGGTAAGTCAACTTCAGTCGACTTCATCCAAAACTATAGCGCAAAAGACTCTATCAATGAACAAAACCAGGCCTTGTAAAGATCAATAATGAAGTTACGATTGTCAGTTATTTGCACAGATAAGAAGACTTGAACAAATTGAAAAACAGAGAAGGTAGAAGCAAGAGTTACCTGGTAGGTGACGGCGACTCCTGGCAGCAGCATGTTGAGGGAGTTCAGCCCGTCTACCATGTCGTCCCTGAAGCGCGACGGCATACGGTTGTTGTCGTGATTGCCGAACTGTAATTGGAGAAGTGTATAGTGAGAAGTACACTTATCTGTTTACAAACAATTACTGGATAAATTTAACTGTCAACATCATCAAATTTGTCTGAAAATTCTGCATTTGTATTTACGATTCTCTGTGTGGCGTAATAGCACTTATCAAATACAAAAGAGAAAACTAGTCATGTATTGACAGCGGAATAAAAGAGCCATGGCTTCTCTTCATTTTCCAGCGACATCAAAAGTTAAAGGTTTTCTCTCAGATCAAGGCTCATTTGTATTTATCTGTTTACTTTACCCTTTCACGAAAATAGTTCTCGATGGTTTGCAAACAATCATTATTAGTACCATCCATCAATGGTTCCCGTCAATGAATCTTAGTGAATGAAAGATTCTTGAAGACTAGTAATGGGTAAACAATTGTGAAAATCAAAGTCATTGAAAATAAAAAAAATAAAAGTGCTCACCACCCAGTTAGCTACACCTCCATATGGCATATAGGTGAGCCATCTCAGGATGATGTAGACAAAGTCCCGGGCGTTGGACTCCCGGAACATGTCGGTGATGAAGTCGAAGTTGAAGGGAAAATGAGCTCCCAACTCGCCTTCCTCGTTGCCGTAATACAGCATTGTCATTGACACGTTTGCGTAGCCTTCCGAGAAAAAAACTCTGAAAAGAATAAGAATATCGAACAGCAGATTATGGTTATGGAAATATGAAAATCATTTATAATGTAACACAAACGATGTCCGTGTTAATCGTATTTTCTTGCGTTGATGATAAATTGATCACTATAAAGGTAATTTTACGAAAATACCATAAATTACAATATTTGTCGAAAACCTTTTGGAAAGGCTTTGAAATTCGACGACCTACTGGAAAAAACTTTTCATCAATATCAAAATTCTGGTAAACTTGCAACACTCACCTTGTATCACCACCACGCTCCTCATTATACTCGTCAATAAACTGCCTCCATTCATAAACCACATCGTACAACTCTATCAGATCTTTCGTATACAGGGGGATAGTGTATCCTAGCTGATGGGATTCAAACTGACTGTCTCCACTTAGCGGGTCATCGGGGTATCTCCCGCCATGGTCAGCAGGGTCAGCTTCCATCATATATGGGAGAGCATCAACCCTGAAGCCGTCAGCTCCCTTGTCAAGCCAGAATCTCATAATATTGTGCATCTCATCCTTGACAGCTTGGTTTCTGAAGTTGAAATCGGCTTGTTGAATTGCGAACTGATGGAGGTAATACTGTTGACGGGCTTCACTCCATTCCCACGCTGACCCGCCAAATTGGCTGACCTGCAATAGTAACATGTACATTTTTTTGTATGTGACATGAAAATTTGATGCTTTTTCAGCCAGACACACGAGCAATAGAAAATTGAATCCGGTAACTATTTGAGAATGTAGCACCAATGGTATATTCGTAAGTTTAACAAACGTTTTGGTTAATAAAATGCCGAACGATTAGAAAAAATAGTATTTGTGGAGACACATATTATAACTGTCTAGCAAATGAATGGCTTAAGTGAATCAAACATCACCATACTATAAATAAGAAAGGGGTATCAAGAGACCACATTAGGGAATTCTGTAATCGTACCCAGTTGGAGGGGGGTAGTCGGTTGCTTGCATTTTCAGGATCAGGCAGTGGATCGGCCCACATGAAATAGTCTTCAAACTCAGGGTCACGAGCCTCTGAGTTGATGAAATAGTTTGATTCGTTACTGGCATGGTTTGGCACGAAGTCCAGCAGCACTTTGATTCCTGGAAAAGAACAGAAGTTGCGCTATGAATTTCACAAGATTCCGAGATTTTATGTGAAAGCAGAAGGTCTGATAGTAGACCGGTATTATATTTCGTCTCAACACACACCTAGCTCATGAGCCCTGGCGAGCAGCCGCTCGAAGTCGGCCATGTCGCCGTACTCGTAGTGAATGTCGTAGAAGTCGCTGATGTCGTATCCGAAGTCCACCATGGGCGAGGTGAAGATGGGCGACATCCAGATGGCATCCACTCCGGCTTCCACGAAATGCTCCAGCTCGCTCGTGATACCTGGGAGAGGATAGAAATAAATAGCGGATTAAAAATTTCAGGGGCGTTGAGTTATACCACCTGGAGGAAGGAGCTGGTGCTGAAGGGCGACAGATACAGTAACGGCATAATGCGTGACAAGTGACTGACGTGTTGCACTCCTCCTGCATTACGCAGAACGTGGAAGACTGTGGGCCGGGGTTGGATTAAGAAATGTTTAGGTGTTTGCGGAGCCCCTAGAAGTAATAAATTAATGTGCCAGCCTAGCATTAAAAAGTATCCCTGAGCTACGTTTTCTAGCCGAAGTTATATAGTTATTAACACGCTTTTATCAGCTTCACTTGTAACTAACTATGTATGTAAGAAAATATTAGAATCTTAATTTGACCCACTTTCCGGTTTTCGATTAGGATGAAATTTTGCACACCCTCTGAGTTCTGATGACAAAACATGACTACCTAAGAAACGTCATTACAAATCCAATATGGCGGCCTCCCCAAGATGGCGGAATGGCTGTTTGAAATTCACCCCCATGATATGGGTATCAAATGAAAGGGTTTGCTGTCAGAAATACGAAAAAAATAGTCACGTGACTTAAATCTAATATGGCGGACGTTCAAGATGGCGGACTGGCTGTTTGAAATTCACCCCCATGATATGGGTATCAAATGAAAGGGTTTGCTGTCAGGAATACGAAAAAAAAGTCACGTGACTTAAATCCAACATGGCGGACATCCAAGATGGCGGATTGGCAATTTGTAATTTTTAGTGCGTGCTAAAAGCGTGTTTTTTTAGTTTTTAAAACTATTTTAAAGTTATTCTGTTCTTCCTTTTCTTTTGTGTTGATCCAAATGTTTTCTATGTTCAGTTAATGCGACTATTTTTGTTTTTGTTTAACAAATGGACTGTTTCCCTAATTTAAAAACTGTTTCTTTCATTCTTTCTTCTTTTTCATTTTCAATAACCGCCTCCGTAGCTCAGAGGCAAAGTTCACTGGCTTTACACAGGAGGTCGCGGGTTCGATTCCCGACGGGGTCAATTGTAAGAATCGGTTTGGTTGGTGGTAGGGCATTTTCTAAGCCCGCCTGGCTAGCTACCACCATCTTATCTAAGTCTTGCCGCCAAATATCAATGCTGATATCATTGGTGTGTTCCGGCATGAAGATAAGATAGCCAGTTCCCCATTGCGTTGGGGAATCTTGGTAAGCCCGCTTCCATCTTCGGCAACATCGTCACTTACCACCAGGTGAGATGTTGTCAAGGGTTTACCAATTGTGAATAATAATTAAAAAATATATATATTTTACCCACGTATTTTCACTAAAATAATGTTCCTTTTCCATTTGACAATTCAATCGCTACATGATTCATCATACACTCTTGATACTTTAGCTATGTAAGCGGAAACCGCTTTGTACATGATTTGCCTCAGCCTCAGACCAACAGGTCCATTATAAAACAATCACCATTACGGAACACGTAACGCCTATAATTTCAGTGGTTTCATTCCGGTGCGTCGTTTGATCCGACTGACCATTACTTGGAGGCTATTTTTTATCTATTACGGGTCACGGTGGAGTATGCCCCTTCGTCCATTTCACTTCATTTGAAAAGGAAGCAAACGAAAAATTAAATGAACCGAAATATTTTGCGTCGATCCCTACCTATAATATAAGTAATCGTGATAGGTAAATGCGATTAGATTATAAAAATAAACAGAGAGATAAGCAAATTTGTAGAGATTATTGATTAGATTACCGTTACGCTTTAGCATTAACTGAAAATCGTACTGATATTGTAAACGCGAAATTTTGTAAGAATGCATGGAATGCATGGCATTCGTAAGGAGATGGATGTATGGATGTAAGTTTGTTACTCTTTCACGCAAAAACTACTACACGGATCTGTCTAAAATTTGGTAGATAGACAGATTAGGAACTGGGCTAACACATGGGCCACTTCTTTTCCCGATCGCGAGCCGCAAGCACTGCGAACCCTCGAAAAGTCATAGAATCGTTATCCACGCGGGTGAAGCTGCGGGAAACAGCTAGTATTTAATAAATCCGGGCCTGTTGGTGCGGCCCATCTCTTCCCGAGGGTGTCGTAAGGAGTGACTAGGGGAACAAAACCCGGAGGATGGACCGCAGCGTCCTTTCCATGCACCCTGCCACTACACTGCACACTTTGATCGGCAACCCGCCTGCCAGGCGTAGCGGTTACGGCAAAATCTCCCCAAACTTCTTTGTCGTCTTTTTAATCGACTTCAAAAAGGGAGGAGGTTTCTCAATTTGACCGTATATATATATATATATATATATATATATATATTTATGAGGTTCGCGGATAACTTCGTCATTTATGAACCGATTTTGATGATTCTTTTCTTTTTGGAAAGGAGATATCCCAAGGGTGGTACCATAATAAGGAAACCAGGATCTGATGATGGCATCCCAGAGAAATCGAGGGGAACCTTAGTTTCCTGCTTGAAGTCGGTTTTTTTTTGTTCAAAATTATTGATGTCCATCACATGCCCAGGGAGGATGATTACCAATAAATTCTTGGCATCCCTATTTAATAAAGCTTTTTATTGCCTCCGTGGCTTAACGGTTAGTCCATTAATTTCACATCAGGAGGTCGCGGGCTTAATGCCCGGTAGAGTCTATGTTTGTAAGACTTGGTTTGGTTGGTAGAAGGGCATTTCTAACGCCACCTGGCTAGCTACCACCATCTTATCTGCCAAACATCAACTTCACCAGTATTTTCCGGTATAAATATAAAGTAACCAGCTCCCCACTGCATTGCAGAATCTTGATAAGTCCACTTCCATCTTCGACATCATCGTTACTTAACATCAGCTGAAATGATTTCAAGGGCTTACCAGTTATGGATAAAGAAGAACATCTGAGATGGAGCTCAGTAAGCTGAAATGGTGAAAGCGTGTTCATCATGACTCTGTGGCTCAGTGGTTAGTGCCCTTGACTACTGATCCGAGAGTCGTGGGTTCGATTCCCACCCAGGGCAAGCATTTGTGTGATGAGCAGATTTGTTTGCTCTGTGTCTGGGTGTTAAATTATATCTATATATGTATGTATTTAAACGTATATAAGTATGTATATCAGTCTCTGGTAACCCATAACACAGGGAATCCTACTTTGGGGCCAGATGACCATGTGTGATTTGTCCCAGAATATTATTATTATTATTATTATTATCATGACTCTCTAGCTATGAGGTAGGTACCTATTTTAACACATTCGTGACCGGGCATTAGTTACTACAAATAGACATTATGTTTTTATTTTCAAGAGTGTTTCTTTTTTAATATAACATTATTAATTAGAATGAAAAATAAATAAATATTCAGGGACAAATCACCCACGGTCATTTGGCCCATGGCCCCAAACTAGGATCCTAATTAAATATATTTAAAATCTATACTAATTAGAATTAGTATACTAATACTTACAATATTATATGTATATTATATATTATACAATTATTATTATTGTAAAATTATAAAGAGGAAAGGTTTGATTGTTTGTTTGTTTTGAATAGGCTCCGAAACTACTGGACCGATTTTTAAAATTCTTTTATTGTTGGGAAGCTACTCTATCCGCGGTTGCTATAGGTTATATTATATTTTCAAAAAATTAGAGATCCTTACTAAATCTCATATAATGTAACCCAAGGTGTAAAAAATGACCTGAAAATTCCTGCAATATTTACAAAAAGTAGTGTAGTGTAGTGGTAGTGTAGCGGTAGCGGTAGTGTAGTGTAGTGTAGTGTAGAGTGAGGCGTTACGAAGTTCTCCTGGACAGCTAGTATACATATCCTTCAACTGGTGACGTGAATGTGAGTCACAGTATTGGAGAGGTGACGTCATTATGACGTATCAATAAAAAGCCATAAATACTGTAAATTAAGTGTGAGGGAAATAAAATAGATGATGTTATGTAAATGTAGGTTAGTTTGTTTCTAAAATAAAACACACTTTTGACATATTAAAAGTAAACTTAACTTTATTCATACACTTGAACTTAATACTGAATTTTGGTCTGTGTTTTGGTAGACATGAGATCTATTGACATAAAATTAATGAAACTGAAAAGAAAAATAACAACCAGCCTTATTTTCTCATTAAGACTTAGGTAATTAATAAAAAAAATCAATTTTTGCATATTGGTTACACACAAAAAATAATTTGATTAATTTTGAATGAAATTTTACAACAACAGCTCACAAATAAAACATAACACTAAAGGTGACGTAACGTCATAATGACGTCGGGTACCATCTAATAACTAAACTGTGCGCGTGCGACGTCCGTTCTGTGTATCGGCCGACGCCAAACTGCACACGAGGCAGCTACTAGGGGGCGCGGTCGCGGGGAGCAAGCCGTTTCTGAGAAATACAGTGTTTTTGTCGTTGCGACGTCAAATTGACGGTACGTCACCAGTTGAAGGATATATGTAGGTAACTGTTAACATTAAACACCCAGACAAAGCAGTCAAACCGGATTGATACACGAATGGTTGCCCTGATAAGCTGATCACTGGACCAGCAGGTCAGTCAGATAACTTGAAAAATTTATGAAACAATTATTATTCTTCCTGTTTCCGCTCAGATCAAAAATAAAAGATAGATGCAGTGTTAGCGCTTTGAAAGCAGGGTTTAAAAAACTCTGCTCCAATCACGACGGAGCAGAGTTTTGCTTACAGTCACGCGTTGGCAGACTTACCGTCAACATGCCAAAACGTGTTGTGACTGTCTCAAATGCACCTGTCTCAATTACAGTGAAGGATAGGACCTATTACGCGTCGAAATATTATTAGAGGTCACCAGTTAAGGTAAAGATGCATACGCATATAATAGATCAAGCGTTACCTCACTTTTTGTTATGATTGTAGTATGAAACTCAATATCTGTATTCTTTTTGTTAATTTGTAAATTTAATTTTTGACGATCACCTCACTATTGACATATTTTATAATCTGACATGTATATTTTATGAATTTGTGTCGTGTGATGAATAAATCTAATCTAATCTAATCTAATCTTAAACGAGTAGCGCTCAGGGCACCGATAGCGTTATCTAAAGAATAGTAATTGACCAAGTCACTCACCATTTAAGTCGCCGATGCCATCGCCATCGGTGTCCTTGAAAGAACGTGGGTAGATCTGGTACAGCACGCTGTGCTCCCACCAGTCCTGGGCGCGGAGCTCCGGCGGGGGCTCCTCCGCTGGCCCTCGGGAGGCCAGCAACGCCCAGGTTAGGAGACCTAAGGAACAGAGCAACACATTGATTGAACATGACCTTAAACTTTAAAAGTAGACTTCCGTGCCTTGCGGCCGATTGCAGCCGCTGGCGGCCATACTCGCTATATGGAAATGTATGGCGCCGTT
Source organism: Coleophora flavipennella (assembly GCA_947284805.1). Lineage (NCBI taxonomy): Eukaryota > Metazoa > Arthropoda > Insecta > Lepidoptera > Coleophoridae > Coleophora > Coleophora flavipennella. Next base: position 17,060,532 of record OX369263.1, on the reverse strand, counting down.
TCCAAGGCTTGCCATACATCGGAAGATCCGCACTCACAAACCTTCGCTTATCGGTATAAGCCTAATTATCTTCTGTGACATGGTGTGATTATATACTGTAACATGGTGTCATTATATACTGTGACATTATGTAATTATATACTGTGACATGGTGTAATTATATACTGTGACATGGTGTGATTATATACTGTAACATGGTGTCATTATATACTGTGACATTATGTAATTATATACTGTGACATGGTGTAATTATATACTGGACATGCTGTAATTAAATACTGGACATGGTGTATTATATACTGTGACATGGTGTAATTATATACTGTGACATGGTGTAATTATATACTGTGACATGGTGTATTATATACTGTGACATGGTGTATTACATACTGTGACATGGTGTAATTATATACTGTGACATGGTGTAATTATATACTGTGACATGGTGTAATTATATACTGGACATGATGTATTATATACTGTGACATGGTGTAATTATATACTGTCACATGGTGTAATTATATACTCTGACATGGTGTAATTATATACTGGACATGGTGTAATTAAATACTGGACATGGTGTATTATATACTGTGACTTGGTGTAATTGTATACTGTGACATGGTGTAATTATATACTGTGACATGGTGTAAAGACCCCTTGTGTAGAAGCCATTAACGGGAGCTTTTCCCAAAAGATATACACACACATATTATATCGGTAACGACTCGGTTCTCCTAACCAGAGGTCCCGGGTTCAAATCCGCACGGCCAATGTACCAATGAGTTTTTTTCGAACTTACGTACGTATACGTACCGATTTCTTTAACGGTGAAGGAAAAACTCGTGAGGAAACGTGCACATCTGATTCCAAATGTGTATGAATATCGCGTTGCACATGTCCGTAGGTGTAAATCCTGAACGCCCTGCACGTGACTGCGGGTGATGCTACGTGCAATAACAGGCCACCGCCGTCTATCCCTTGGATAGCACGGTTAATTGTGCCACACGATAAGAGAGAGACGGCAGCTTCTACTCATCATATTGAACAACTTTTTCCAAAAGACTATATTTTTTGACTCTATACAAATTGATCAGCTGATTGACCAATTTTGTGCACTTTTGTATGGAGCGTCGAATTTTTTATGAAGTGAAAACTTCTTTAGGCGCGTTGGACTTTTTTTAGAGATGGTAAAAAACCATTGAACTCGCGACACTGTAATGTAACGTAACCGACACCGTACCAGGAACATTTGCAGGGTCAAAACTTATAAAACTGTATTTGAGATAGGAAAAAACCATTTAACTCGCGACAATGTAACCTGTAATGTTACCGACACCACTAGGAATACTCGGAGGGTCAAAACTTATAAAACTGTAAAAAGTTTTCACTTCTGTCTGCACTCCCGGAGCGGTTAGGTTATTTTTGAGAATTCACTTGGGGAAAGTTGTAAAGTATGATGAGTTAAGCCCTAATTAACGGGTACTACTTATAAAACAATTTTATTACACCCTGTGTAGTGTGTAGCAAGGGTGTGTACCACAACCACTCCGCAATTTAATCCAGGCTTGCCACACCACACTTTTTTATTCACCAACAGGAAGGACAATGAATAGCATATCTATGAATGAATGTACCTATTTTGGGTAATTAGAGAACATTGCACAGCCTAAAATACTGAACCGACTTAAACAATATTAAATGAGGAGTCTCGTTTTTCTTGATCTATATTATAACCAGGATACATATATTCAAAATATACTTATAACAAAATTTCAAGTTTCAAGATGTTAAAATAGGTGCAAATCACACTCTTTCTGAAAGTCATAAAATAGTAATTACATAATTTTAATTATACATGTTATTTTTGAAAAATAAAAATAAACTTCATTTAATAACGTCATAATACAATCATTGATATAAAACAAATTATGTCATTAGAACATGAAACAATATGACACTTGAAGTTATATATTAAAAAATCATTGAATGTCTATAGTGCCTTTGACAAGAGTAGGCCAGTTCACACGGACAGCACCCGGTCACGAGTATAATGCGGGAGACAAAAACTGATAAACCTCAGAAAACTAATAATATATATATATGAACCGGTCGTACTTACTAGTCTTAATTGGATAACACTGGTATACAGGGTGTAGGACCCATTAACTGGGAATGCTACTCATCATATAAATTATCAAAAAAAATCGAACTTGATACAAAATTGGTCAATCAGCTGATCTATTTGGCCATCCTTTATTGCGCTATCCTGTTCACAAACCATTTTTTTACCAGTTGGTTTTTGAAATTCGCGCTTAATCGCGCTAATAAAAAAAAATCAATAATATATTCTGGTCTAGAGATGTTGGAAAGTTCGAAAAGTGATGTCAACCGTGTTTAATATCTGCGGCAATCCATAGAAAACAGTGTTACTTGCTACGAAAAAATTTTACTTGAGCGCAAGAAAAATTCTACTCAAAAAACGTTAGATGAGTATTTCTCTTAAAATTAAAATATATAAGTATTTCGTTTTTTTGTAAGCTTATAGGCAATAAAAGTAAATTTGTAATTTATTTTGCTTGTTATTTCATTGACCTCGTTATACATGTATTTTGCTTAGCGCGAAATTGATCGGAACGCATCCTTCGCGTAAACCGAGGTATTACTACTGGTGAAAATAAAGCCTTTTAGCCGACTGCGGTTATTATCTGATCCGAAATATGCCCCTGCGTTGCCTAATCCTCCATATTTTAGAGCTAATCTTTAATTTCACAGCTTATTTGCGACTTACCTGCAATCAGTCCGAGGATTGCGAGCACCCCAACAGCAATGCCCACTTTAAGTGCGGTCTTCATGATGACTGGCGGCGGGCAGCATTAAGCGACTCGTGCGCATCACCAATAATTACGTGACCATTTTATCGCGCAAGGATCGTTATGATTAAGATCCCCAGTAGGATTGTTGAGGTGTTTTTATGTATATCCGCTTTTTATCATTGAAATGTTGTGATTAGATCTAATCTAAAATAATTAGGTCGCTTTAAAAACACGTACACAATGATATTAATAATGTTTCACGGTGGAACATAAAGCCGCCACCGAAAACAGATTTAAGCCGTTTAAGCCTTTTCAAAACATTACCACACCCCGGACACTGCATAAAACGGTCGTGAAATGACATTTCTAAAAACTAATGACGGAGAAAACAAAATAACGCTGAAATCCTATACGTTCGATAACCAAACTATAACCAGTCTGTATCAATCTGGGTAACGAGGGATGAGGTGGGAATGGGTGGGAGGGGGTGAGTGTCTATACTGTATGTTAGTACTAATATACAGGGTGTAACAAAATTAGTGTAGGTCCCGTTAACTGTGGCTTCTACTCATCATACTGAACAACTTTTGTTCTACAACTTTGCTGAAAACGTAATTTTTTTTACTACAAATCTATCAGCTGATCGACCGATTCTGTGCATTTTAGTATGGAGGGTATAATTTTTTTTTTAGAATTGACTATGGGTTCCTTGGAGAAAGTCGTTTAATATGACGAGTAGAACCCTCAGTTAACGGGACGTACACCAATTTTGTTACACCCTGTATATACTGGTTTTTAATTTAACACGCTAAAAAACGTAGTTAGCTCAATAGTAACGACTCGGTCCTCCTAAGTAAAGTTCCTGGGTCCAAAATCGAAACGGCCAATGTACCAGAGAGTTTTTTGGAACTTAGCGTATTCAAACTTTAGTGAAGATTAACGCGAAGGTAAACATCGTGAGGAAAATGCATGCCAAATTTCATCAAGATTGGTCAGAGTGTTGAAGCGTGAAAAGGTAAGATTATCACATTTATTATATTACTTAGGACAATCTGTTGCCCGCGTAGATCCTGTTTTTGCCGTTCCCGTGGGAATTTCCCAAAATCCTTTCTTAGCGGATGCCTACGTTGTAATTGCTACCTGTATGCCAAATTTCAGCCCGATCTATGTACCTACACTACACTAAGTACCTACCACCCGAACATTTGCAGTCGGCCGCCGCCATTCAGAATTGACCTTGATTGATTTTATCTTGGTCAGGTACATTGCAATTTTATCAATTACTAATGACAATATATGATTGCTCTGTTTTACTCTGTCTAGAGCTACCCGGCTAAGTGGAGGTCGCAGCCGGAACTACAGCCGGTGTTTGGATCAGGGTACTACGGGGTCGGGGATAGCCCACCGCTTGCCTGCCGTTGGATCTATCGCGTTCGGCACTCTGGCTTGTCGGTCCCCCGACTGGGTCATGGACTCGTAGTGGTATGTGGTTAGTTGCAGGGGTTGGGCAATGTGTGTTGCCTGGCAAGCACGTTGCGTCCAGGCGTCCTTCCCCGCGAGACGTAGTAAACTAGTGTTGTCGTAGCCGGCCACGTGGGCTCTGGGCGAAAACAACGCGGGGCACGTGAGTTGTCCATTAAGCGGAACTGCTGGTTTAATTACTGGCAGAGAAGCTTCCCGGCACTTGTCTGGAGAAGAGCTAAGCTAATACTGCTCCGGCCGATCTAGCCGCGGGAGTAAGTCTGGACAGGTGCGATAAGCGCCGGGAAGTGAACGTGCCTACAGTTCCGGTACCACACCGATTATGTGGGAGCCAGCTTCTCTGGCGTCCCGAGCGGGGATCGAAACGCCAGCAGCGAAAGCCACGAAAGGTGAGCGTGCCTACAGCTCCGAGACCTACCTGGACAGTAGGTAGTGGTTATCTTCCACGAGGCACTCGCCTTGCAGAGTACCGAGACAAGTGTCTTGGCGGCAACCAGGCCCCCGTCACTTAGTCGAGCAGGCGAGATAAGTACCTACACATTGACGCGGCCTACAGGCCGCGCTCCGCTCGACAGCGCAAGAACCAAGTAACTATTTAGAGTAAGTACTAATATATTATATACTTTGTATTTAGTAATCTGTGCTAGAACGCCGTACTATCGCCGCCATAATTCGCGCGCCGCCCGTGTACGCAGTAATAACCGCTATGTCGAGCGCTTTAATACCCATGTTTCCGTGTATGGTGTGTAGGTGAATAATGCGTAGGTATTTTCGTTTTATAAGGAAGTACAATATCTGTTACGAAGTAACTAGTATCTCGTCTGTGCCCAAACTTTTAAAATGTTAACCCATGAACGTCCCTTAAACTCTTCCAAGCTGGGGAAGGTCAGGCCATACTCCCCAAGCGGGGGCCAAGTCCAGGCTGGTGAAGCTTGCAGGTCTAGATGGCGAAACTCACTGTCAGAAGTTTTTCAGGCCGCTTGGCATCTGACACGGCTTAATGATTGCTATCTAGTTTTTGCAACCGGCACCAATGCGAAGCATGGAAACGGTTGTGAAAAATGCCACGAAGAGTCAAACCCATCCAGGCAAGGATCGTGCTTCAGGGCAGTTAATCTGCCTGATCGAGCCAACCAAGAAAGTTGCATTCAGCTACGACCGCTTCGCTTACTATTAAAATAATAAAACAGCAAACTTACAAAACAGCAGCAGGAGATAAGAAATAATGGGTACTTACAAAAGCCATCATCATTATCATATCAGTTGAAGGACGTCCACCACTGCGCTGCCCGCATCAAGCTGCTTCTCGCGACCTTCACCTAGTGGGAGGCCTACCTACGTTTTCCGGTGCACGGTCGCCACTCGAGAACTTTGCAACCCCAACGGCCATCTGTCCTACGAGCAATATGCCCCGCCCACTGCCACTTAACTTGAGCAATTCTGAGAGCTATGTCGGCTACTTTGGTTCTCCTACAGATTTCCTCGTTTCTGATTCGATCACGCAGAGAAATTCCGAGGATAGCACGCTCCATTGCCCTTAGGGTGACCTTGAGCCTTCTTATGAGGCCCATAGTAAGCGACCATGTCTCAGATCCGTATGTCCTCACTGGCAATACACACTGGTCGAAGACCTTGGTATTAAGACGCTGCGGTATTTGGGACCTGAAGATAAAAGTTATAAGATATGAATTTTAGTAGCTCTAAACAGGTGTTGCATAATTCGTTTAGGACACGGAACATTCTGAACAACTATCCCCAAGAGTATGTTCCCCATAGTCAATTCGCATTTTTTTACTATTTATATGTCAATCCCCTATATTTATTGACTGACTCGGTGGCTCAGTGGTTAGTGCTCTTGATTGCTGATCCGAGGGTTGTGGGTTCGATCCCCACCCAGGGCAAACATTTGTGTGATTAGCAGATTTGTTTGCTCTGTGTCTGGGTGTAAAATATCTACCTATATATGTATGCATTTAAAATTTAAACGTATGTAAGTATGTATATCAGTCTCTGGTTCCCATAACACAGGGAATCCTACTTTGGGGCCAGATGACCATGATTGTGTGATTTGTCCCAGAATATATTTTATTTAATCAATTGATTGACCAAGGGAGGTAGCCAAAAAAAACCCAGAGTCGACAAACACCAATGATAACCAGTGATGTACCAATTGATAAACTTTAATTCATTAATGACGCTACCAAAAGGGCAACCCTGAAATCGATATAGTATAGGAGCTAAGAGCCAATAAAAATAAGTACAAAAATCGAAGTTTTCGATATGTTGTGACTCAACATGTTCTTGTTATTGTGTTGTTGTTGCTTGTAACATGTGTTATTGTTAATTGTAGTATTCTAGTGTTATATATTATGGTGATTCTGCTGCTATGGATTTAAAATAAAAAACAATTTATAGTACAGGAGCCGGTGTTTTCGTTTGTATGTTGTTTTTTCTTGCAACATGTGTTATTGTTAATTGTAGTATTCTATGTGTTATTTTTGGTCATTCTGCTGCTCCATAGCAAATCCATATTTGAGAGTCCAATTGAACTGACCCGGTGGTCATGTGGTCAGTTTCTGTCTGCTGCGCCGAAGGTCATGGGTTCGATCCCCAGCCAGGGCAAACATACGTGTGACGTGCAGGCTTGCTTATTCTGTGTCTGGGTGTTAAAAATCTTTATATGTATGTACGAGTATTTACAGGTATACATGAATATGTATTTCAGTCTGTGGTTCCCATAGACAGGGAATCCTAGTTAGGGGCCAGATTACCGTGTGTTATTTATTTGTCCCTAAATATTATTTTTATTATCATCATCATTACAGCTCATATACGTCCCCACCGAGGGGCTCGAGCCTACCCTGAATCAGGGCGATTATAATCATTTTTATTATATAAACATTAAAAAGTATTGGTGGCTCAAAGGTAACGACTCGGTCCTCCGAACAAGAGGACCCGGGTAGATTGATTGAAACTACTTTATTGCACAACATAAGAGGGGAAAAAAGTTGTATATATAGTGTGACAAAAATAAATGGAAACAGGGATAAAAACCCTTACGGAATTTGTCACATATAATACGTAAGATTTAGAGGTTCTGGCCTAAACGGAGTTTTAAGAAAAAAATATTATGGGGTAAATTAGAATATATGTATTTTATGATTATTTTAAAAGGAAGGAACAATAAACAATATGAGTATAAAAAAGGTGTGATTACATTGGTTGACCGTGTTGAAAATTTAAAACAATGACCTACTTTATTTATGGGCAATTCCCGGAAATAAATTTAAAGTTACAATTTTATTAGTATATAAAAAGGTTATTTTATAGAATGCCGGTAGGCAACGATCGTTACCGTCCCTTTGGTACTTAAATAAGTTACTAAGTTCTAAAATAATTAAATTTCACTTTGGTCTGAATTACCCTATTTTTCTAACATAACACGTATCAGATACAAAACACTTTTAAAATTTAAAATAAATAATTAATGGTTAGAAACTGGAAGCAGGAAATCCTTAATCAGGTATAGCGTCGGGACGTCAACCCCCTTAACTCTTTGACTTTTCTGCCTTCCTAGAAGATTTCCTGCTTCCAGTTTCTAACCATTAATTATTTATTTTAAATTTTAAAAGTGTTTTGTATCTGATACGTGTTATGTTAGAAAAATAGGGTAATTCAGACCAAAGTGAAATTTAATTATTTTAGAACTTAGTAACTTATTTAAGTACCAAAGGGACGGTAACGATCGTTGCCTACCGGCATTCTATAAAATAACCTTTTTATATACTAATAAAATTGTAACTTTAAATTTATTTCCGGGAATTGCCCATAAATAAAGTAGGTCATTGTTTTAAATTTTCAACACGGTCAACCAATGTAATCACAGCTTTTTTTATACTCATATTGTTTATTGTTCCTTCCTTTTAAAATAATCATAAAATACATATATTCTAATTTACCCCATAATATTTTTTTCTTAAAACTCCGTTTAGGCCAGAACCTCTAAATCTTACGTATTATATGTGACAAATTCCGTAAGGGTTTTTATCCCTGTTTCCATTTATTTTTGTCACATATTTATGGCGCCCGAACTAATGTTTTATCCCCTTTTCTGCCTTTAGTCTTTCCCTAACGTACCCGTTTTTTTGTCGTTCGTGGGTGTATCCGTTTTCCGGATATTATGGTTCAAGTTTTAATACCTCAAGACCCTTACTTAATTTAATCGTGCAGTTTTCTTGGAAACGTGTGGTTTTTTTGTTTTGTATGCACGGTATTTTTTTGCTTCTCTTAACACGGGTCGTTTTTTCCCCGGCTTATTGGCATTATACCTCTTTCGGATAATTGCTTACGTGTTGTTGAGTTGTTTTTGCCTGTGTATTCCCTTACGATTCCAAGAGAATTTTTAATTTAAGTAGTCAATGGCCAGACTCTAGATTTCTTTCAGTCGAAAGTCGGGACAGACTTACTTTTAGTTCACGATTATTTAACGTTGTTTTAAGGGAAAAATCTTTAAGGGTTACTGTTTGGAATATTTTTACGCGTTGCTTTGCGAGGTACTCCTTAAATTTTTGGCGTACCCTGTTCACTTTCATGTGACAACGTTTCTGTATTCCGCAGTATTGTTTAGATTTCTTGAGGTCTTATAACAATTTCCCATTTTTCAAACTTCTTTCATTAATCTTGCCCTTGTCTTACCTCAAATGGCCTATTTTTCGGTAGAGTTGTCCCTTTAGACTCTTGCGTATTGCGTTTCAGACTTCCGGTGTTAATTTTATCCGTGAGTCGGATTTTCACGCATCCGCCTTTACCGTTTTTGTCCACATTTTCGCTGTGGTAACCAACAATGTTTTGCAAGTTTTTTCAGTTTTTGACAACCCTACTGGTCTTTAATGTTTTACTAGTGGTGTGGTTTTTCCCTCGAGAAGTGTAAAGCTTGACAGCCCTACTTGCCTATTGTGCGAAGTGCTCCGTTTTTTTTCTTCTTCGTTCTCTCTTTATACTATCTAGTTTTAGTTAGTTGTTTAGTTATGCTCTTTCCTAATTAATTGACTAGTTTTAGGCTGTGCACAGCGATCCCTTAACACTAGTGTGTTGTTGGGGTTATTAAGTTGGTTCACTTTTAGATGGAGTTTTTGCCGTTTGTATGTGTAGCTTCGTGTATAAATGTCATTTTCTACCAGCTTCAAGTAAACGTTCGTAGTTAACTAGTTACTTAGAGAGTTTTTATTTTTTTTTTCTTCAGGGCTGTCCAACGTCTATAGGGTTGTCCAAATTTCAAAAATTTTTTGGACTTCTCGCCTTTTTTTTTGTGAGTTTATGGGTACTTTGAAACGCTAACTATCGTTTCGAGCCGATCTCTTTTGTTGCGTTTCATAATTAAATTCTTTTTGATGTCGTTGCTCTATGGGATTTGAATTTGAAAATAGTTGTTATTTTTTGACAAGAGAAAAACAAAAGGTTGACCGTGATCCCGTCTACACTTATGTGAATTTAAATTTTTTGGATAAATTGTTTTATAATGTTTTGTTGAGGCCCACTATTTTATTCAGTGGTAAGTAATTTGTATAAGGAAACCGCTTTGCGTGTATTTTTGGTACTGCGGCGTACTAGATTTATATATGTCCGTAGGGTTTCATCCACCCCCCTGCGAGGTTGACGTCCCGACGCTATACCTGATTAAGGATTAATCCTGAGATGGAGCTGTGCTGACCACCAGCCAGTCCTTTCACTGCCCGCCCAGCTGCTTGCCAAGGGAAGTGAATATTTATTTTATCTTTTGTCCCGAGCGTCTCTCTAACTCTTTGACTTTTCTGCCTTCCTAGAAGATTTCCTGCTTCCAGATTCTAACCATTAATAATTTATTTTAAATTTTAAAAGTGTTTTGTACCAGATACGTGTTATGTTAGAAAAATAGGGTAATTCAGACCAAAGTGAAATTTAATTATTTTAGAACTTAGTAACTTATTTAAGTACCAAAGTGACGGTAACGATCGTTGCCTACCGGCATTCTATAAAATAACCTTTTTATATGCTAATAAAATTGTAACTTTAAATTTATTTCCGGGAATTGTCCATTAATAAAGTAGGTCATTGTTTTAAATTTTCAACACGGTCAACCAATGTAATCACAGCTTTTTTTATACTCATATTGTTTATTGTTCCTTCTTTTTAAAATAATCATAAAATACATATATTCTAATTTACCCCATAACATTTTTTTTTCTTAAAACTCCGTTTAGGCCCGAACCTCTAAATCTTACGTATCATATGTGGCAAACTCCGTAAGGGTTTTTATCCCCAGTTCCCATTATTTTTGTCACAATAGGCAGTCTTTTTGCTAACAAGCAAAATCCGGACGGCCAATGTACCAATGAATTTTTCTAAATCGGTAAATATATGAATGTAAGTTTAGAAAAACTCATTGGTACATTGGCCGTCCGGATCCGAATCCGGCACCTCCGGTTAGGAGGACCTAGTCGTTACCGGTTGAGCCACCGACGCTTTAAAAAAAAGTTTACAACTAAAAAATTATTTTAAACTATTTGTAGTCGTGTCTAGTATATTTATATATACTTATACTACAATATATTCATAGATAACTAGACTTACAAAAAAAAATACTGATGAGAAAAATATATGGGACAGAGATTTCTTATCGATATTATTATATACATATTAGCTTTTGCCCGCGCTTCGCCCGCGTGGACATAGTTGTTATGACTGTCTGAGAGGGAGCGCGGTGCGCGAGCCGCACGTGGACGTGAATGTTCTCCAGATCTCTCGGGAACTATGTCAGGATATGCTTATTAGTAAATTAAGTTATTTCTCACTCCCTCAACCATCTCTGTGCAAAAATTCATACAATCCATTGTTCCGTTGCGATGTTAAAGAAATTAAACAAAAAAGAGTATATTTTCAGTTCTCATGGGACATCGTTTTTATGACTGTCTTTAAGAGTGATTAGTAAATTATGTCGTTTCCCACCTACTCAACCATCTCTGTGCAAAAAATCACAACAATCGAGTATTTTTTAGTTCCCTCAGGAACTGCATCAGATTATGCTATTTTCCCGGGATAAAAAGTAGCCTATGTCCTTCCCCGTGACACAGGCTACCTGCATGCAAAATTTAATTAAGATTGGTGAAGGCGTTGAAGCGTGAAAGGTAACAAACAAACAAACACATTTTCACATTTATAATATTAGTAAGGAATTAGCTCAAGGAAGGAGGATTAAAGTAATGTTTTTGAGTGCAGTCTTAAGTGTGATCAACTGCGAACTGTGTACTGCCTATATTAACCATTCAAAACTACTTACGCATGTAGTATCTATCATACAGTTTAAAAAGGAAAACGAGCTAGGGCCACCACAACACCCCACCCCGACTTATCCGTTCTGGACAATTCAACGCAGTAAAAGTAGGCTCGCACACCTGCCAGCCCCCATACGTTGTGCTACTATACATTGCCACACAATTTTCCCTCTCAATAAAAATAAATGCTGATTTTTTTGTCGATGACAAGCAGCAAATGGTAGACTCTTAATTTTTACCCATATCCTCCAAGGAACCTACACATTTGGAGAATAAAAAAAATGATTTCAAATAGGTAGAGAAATTGCAAATTTGACTGTTTAATCGTAAATAATCAAAATGAAAAACTCAGATTTTTAGAAAAAAAAAGAGAAGCAAACTGGTTTTTTTGAGATGCTACTCATGACAAATTTTCTTAAGGAACCCATTAAACTTTTCTTTGGGGAAAGTGGTGACGAGTCGCATCTACCGTTTGAAGCTTTCCATCCATAAACAATCAACTTGCGTAGCTTTTACCACAAACTGTCTCCGTGGCGTAATGGTTAGTCTATTCGCTTCACATCAGGAGTTCGCGGGTTCGATTCCCGAAGGGGTCAACTTTGTAAGACTCGGTTTGGTTGGTGGTAGGGCATTTTGATAGTCCGCCTGGCTAGCTACCAACATCTTATCTAAGTCTTGCCGCCAATCATCAGTGTTAACGGTATTGATGTGTTCCGGCTTGAAGATAAGATAGCCAGATCTCCATTGTGTTGGGGAGTCTTGGTAAGCCCGCTTCCATCTTCGGCATCATCGTTACTTACCATCAGGTGAGATGATGCCAAGCGCTTATCAATTTCTGATTAAACAAATCAAACAGTTGTACAAGCGCAATGGATTGGAAACTTCTACTTCATACTGAACCGGAAAACTCATAAAAAGGCAGAATCGTATAAAAAATCACTAATTTGGCCGATGTTAGGTCTTGGTGGACGCCTTAGTCTAGCAGTGGAAGTACTTCGGCTGATCTGATGATTATGATGATAGGTCTGTTATGTATGAGATGTTTCTTGACTTGATTTTTAAGAGGCTTATGAGCCTGCGATTTTTCATACAAACGACGATAGTGATTTTCACCTCGTAAAAGTTAACAGAGTTTAACCAATTTTTGATACGTCAGAACAAAAGCAAGGTTAATAGTTTTTTGTTTTTTTTCTATACAATTAATAAGTTCATTTATAATTCAGTGTTTTCATACAAAACAAATTGTTTATTTTAAATCAATAATTTAAAAAATAAACATATAAACCTAGCTTTTGTTTTCACTGACAATTATCAAAAATTGGTCAAAACCTATTAAGTTTTAAGAGGTGAAGATTGCTCGTAGCCTTTTGTTTGAAAATTCTAATTTCCGTCGTAAGTTTAATCCTCTTCTACTTTTTAGGGTTCCGTCCACTCAACGGGTGACCAACGGGACCCTATTACTAAGCTTACGCTGTATGTCCGTCTGTCCGTCTGCCAGCGGGCTGTATTTCATGAATCGTACTAAGAAGTCAGTTGAAAATTTCACAGAATGTGTATTTTTGTTGCCGGTATAACAACAAATACTAAAAATTTGAAAAAGTGATAAAATAAATAAATAACTCCATACAAAAACGTGTGTTTGTAGGTCTTTAAAAGTTTTTTTAAATTTAGCTCTATCGTAAAAACGGTAATACATATAAGCGTGAAATTTGGTGTGAGTATAGTACTAATACTAAAATAAATGAAAATGAAAATTTTATTAACAAAATGTTCTGTTGCACGTTAATGTACTTAAAATATTATTGAAGTACAAAGTAGTTGACAGTATTAATAATATTATTAATACGCATACAATAATGACATTGATTTTATAAATCAATGTCAAGAATAACTTAGATTTATCATATAATAAAAATAAAAATATAGGTATATAATGACTCGCAACATTGCTGACACTTTACATAGGCTGAAGTTTTGTTTCTAAGAATTCTCTTACGTCATAGAATCGTCTCTCCAGAAGCCACTCCTTTAATTTAGGTACTCTTGAAGCAGTGGACGAAAGGTGCATCCCTGATGCTATCGGGAAGCCGGTTATATACGGCTGGTCCCAACATATAAACCGAGTTTTTTTAATTTGTGCAGCACAGTTGCTAGACGACCGCTATATCTATTACTTCTAAGGTTATTTTTTTTATTCGTTTCCCTAGTTTGGAAAACAACAAATAATAAAAATCAGCAAAAAGTAAGTCGCACTCGCGCTAAGGAGTCCGACCTGAATGACAAAAAAAGCATATTTTGTAACTCGCGTTAATGTCTTTTGTTTGTAATGTGAATAGGTATCATTGTCAATATACTATGTAGTTGTGTGGAGGCGTGTGGTGGTACGGAACCCTCGGAGCACTAGTCCGTCTCGCACTTGGATGTTTTTTACACGACACATTGCATAGCCCAGCTCATGGGAAACTCACGTACACGTACTCGTGTAAAAACGATACAGAGGCAGGGCCGGCGCGAGTGTGATGTACCCACTTTCCGAGTTAGCGCCAAAATTGATTTTTTGTTGAGTATTTTTTCGTTGCGCGCATTAATCACGGGCGTTCACAGTTAATTAATCACATGGCTTTGGGCAAAAAAGGGTCTGTCGATACCAGGGGTGGGGGGTGGGGTGCGGGGTGCGGGGTGGCCGCGATTGTGTGAGAGGACTTGGCCCAAGCTTTGAGTTGGGAAGGAGTTACTACAAGTGGACTGGCCGGTAGAAAAGTTATACTTATCCTTTCAAGCGGGAATAATTCCATTTGGTGTACATCCCGGACAACGCTGAAGCGGGGAAAGTGCCGTGGTGGCACTTGAAAAAGTGTGACTTAATGTATGACGTAATAATTGTATTTATACTGTTCTGATCTTTGTCAATCCATACCATTTTAGTGTCAGATTTCATACAAACGTCAAAAAATTAAGTTGTTTGCAAAAAATGCAATAAAAATTGGAATCTTGCTTAAATTGTTATACGTAGATAAAAAGAAGATTCATTAGCTAATGTTATTAAAAAAAGAGATCTAAGAAGGTTACCTACTTCTTACGTGTAACTATGATACTATGTATAATTGTTTTGTGTGTAACTTTATACTCTAGATTGTGTATAAAATAATGCCTTCAGATAAACAAGTAGGTACTGTGACGTCGTCTACGGAACGCCGTGGGGAAAATTATTTTAAAATGAAAGATGGATGTACGTATTAAATATCATCGAAGATGATCATATAACTAATACGTAGAAAAAAACGGAGATAGCTCTGTCGGCTGACTGAGTATTATTTCTGCATTGAATCTTATCACTTTCTTGCCATTTTTAGGGATCTCAGCCCAGACGCGCGGATAACAAATATGATACACTTGGAAAAACCTCTGTCCTGGCTCACGGTCCACCATAGAAAAAAACTATTGTTTTGGAAAGCTTTCGAACGATTTACCAATTCAAATTTAAATTAGTATTCTTAATTCGACTCGCGCTGGCAAGAAAATAACTGAAGGAGTTGCAAGTGTGGAAATGTAGAGATATACGATCTCTACAGTACCTTAATGAAAAGTATCATATTGCAGGTAGAATTCTAAGATAAGTACCTATCTAACTTCGTTATTGAGCATATGTGATTTGTTAAATGAGAAAACAAACTACATCTCGAAAACGTTTTATAAGAGGCTATTTCGGTTGCTTACACAATTTTTAACAGACTTCCAAAAAGGAGGAGGTTCTCAATTCGTCTGTATGTTTTTTTTTATGTGTGTTACCTCAGAACTCTTGACTGGGTGAAACGATTTTGATGATTCTTTTTTGACGTGAATACGTCTTTAAAACTACCTCCATAGGGATGCAATCCAAAAAAACGAATGATAACAAAATCGGGGGATACAGTTTAGTGTTGTAGCTACATATCTATCATCTCCATCCAAATTTCGTTTACACCACTTGATAGCTAAAGAATCAAAGAATTTATTACGCTAAGTAAGGACTGTAACACATCGCGCGCGGGGGAGGGGGCAGCCCCGCCATTTTGAAGGTCATTTTGCTGCGTATCGAGATTTCCATTTAGTATAACTTTCGAATCGGTGAAGCTACGACGTTATTTCAAGTTTCAATCGTCAGCTCTCGTCAAAATCTATCGATTATATATAAAACATTAGTGTAAAATTGTAACTGTGATTAAAATAAGGTGTTTAAATAAAAAAATAATATTAAAAAATATATAATGTCGGCCTATACGCGTCGAAAAGCCAAATCGAAATAAAGAGATCGTATACGGTTGGAAAGGGCATCTCAACAGCAATCGAATGGTACCAATAAAACACCATATGATCGAGTCAAGCAGTGCCGGCAACGTAAAGTAATGAATGCGGCCGAGCAGATCAACGACGGTGCCAGTACATCTGCAGCTGGGACGGTTGAAATTACGCAGATAATAATATTAATAATAATAATATTTTATATAGAAACTACATATTACCCGTTACGAGACGTATTCACGTTAAAACCAACGGCCGTGTGCCCCGACACAGCCGCACCCGTTTTTTTACGTGTAGGAATGAATGAATATTATTTATTTGCTCGAATACATGGTATTAAATTGGGTGGGAATAAAGATATAACAATAATGTATCACATGATTCGCTTTTGTCAAAGCATGCAAAGTTAACACAATAGTAAAAATAATAATATGAAAAATGACATATTAATATTTCGATGTCATCATATATCATGTTTGTTACTATTACATACCACTCATTAAATTAAAATATATTTTGTCATAAATAAGCATTATGATCGAAAAATTCTTTAATTAAGTAGAAGCATATTTTTGAAAGCCATTTATACAGGGTGGGAAGGAGTATACCGACAGATTTTAACCATGGACTCCTGGTGGTATTATAAGTAAATAATGCTATGTCAACATGGGTCCAAAACTGCCTCATTAACTTACTTAATTTCGGGAACAAAAAAATCAATTAACGATAGTAGTCCCTTATGAACGAAACCTTAGTCTAAAGAACGAAAAATGTTGTACGATGTCAGTATGACACTTGATTAAAATCTCAAGATAATAAACGTCAGATAAACATCTGATATTATTAGGGCGTGTTACCCTTGAGATTTTTTGAACATGTGAATTATTTAAAAAATTAATATCTCGAAAATTAGGCTTTACTGGCCCATGTTTATATTATTATTTTTTTGTCTAAATAGGCATTAGAATCTTTGGTTAAAATCTGTCGGTATACTCCTTTCCACCCTGTATAGTTTGTGACAGGAAAGGTGGCATTTCAAAAAAATATTGTAAGAAACCTATAGGTACAGAGGCTAGCACATCAAGGTTAAACACTTTGGACTTTGTACCGTTCTTATGTCGTATGCGTATGGATCAGAATCGCACTACGAGTGTCCAGCTTGGTGCTAGACACTTTGGACTTTGTACCGTTCTTATGCCGTATGCGTATGGATCAGAATCGCACTACGAGTGTCCAGCTTGGTGCTAGACACTTTGGACTTTGTACCGTTCTTATGCCGTATGCGTATGGATCAGAATCGCACTACGAGTGTCCAGCTTGGTGCTAGACACTTTGGACTTTGTACCGTTCTTATGTCGTATGCGTATGGATCAGAATCGCACTACGAGTGTCCAGCTTGGTGCTAGACACTTTGGATGTACCGTTCTTATGCCGTATGCGTATGGATCAGAATCGCACTACGAGTATCCAGCTTGGTGCTAGACACTTTGGACTTTGTACCGTTCTTATGCCGTATGCGTATGGATGAGAATCGCACTACGAGTGTCCAGCTTGGTGCTAGACACTTTGGACTTTGTACCGTTCTTATGCCGTATGCGTATGGATGAGAATCGCACTACGAGTGTCCAGCTTGGTGCTAGACACTTTGGACTTTGTAACGTTCTTATGCCGTATGCGTATGGATGAGAATCGCACTACGAGTGTCCAGCTTGGTGCTAGACACTTTGGACTTTGTACCGTTCTTATGCCGTATGCGTATGGATCAGAATCGCACTACGAGTGTCCAGCTTGGTGCTAGACACTTTGGACTTTGTACCGTTCTTATGCCGTATGCGTATGCATCGGAATCGCACTACGAGTGTCCAGCTTGGTGCTAGACACTTTGGACTTTGTACCGTTCTTATGCCGTATGCGTATGGATCAGAATCGCACTACGAGTGTCCAGCTTGGTGCTAGACACTTTGGACTTTGTACCGTTCTTATGCCGTATGCGTATGGATCAGAATCGCACTACGAGTGTCCAGCTTGGTGCTAGACACTTTGGACTTTGTACCGTTCTTATGCCGTATGCGTATGCATCGGAATCGCACTACGAGTGTCCAGCTTGGTGCTAGACACTTTGGACTTTGTACCGTTCTTATGCCGTATGCGTATGGATCAGAATCGCACTACGAGTGTCCAGCTTGGTGCTAGACACTTTGGACTTTGTACCGTTCTTATGCCGTATGCGTATGGATCAGAATCGCACTACGAGTGTCCAGCTTGGTGCTAGACACTTTGGACTTTGTACCGTTCTTATGCCGTATGCGTATGGATCAGAATCGCACTACGAGTGTCCAGCTTGGTGCTAGACACTTTGGACTTTGTACCGTTCTTATGCCGTATGCGTATGCATCGGAATCGCACTACGAGTGTCCAGCTTGGTGCTAGACACTTTGGACTTTGTACCGTTCTTATGCCGTATGCGTATGGATCAGAATCGCACTACGAGTGTCCAGCTTGGTGCTAGACACTTTGGACTTTGTACCGTTCTTATGCCGTATGCGTATGGATCAGAATCGCACTACGAGTGTCCAGCTTGGTGCTAGACACTTTGGACTTTGTACCGTTCTTATGCCGTATGCGTATGCATCGGAATCGCACTACGAGTGTCCAGCTTGGTGCTAGACACTTTGGACTTTGTACCGTTCTTATGCCGTATGCGTATGGATCAGAATCGCACTACGAGTGTCCAGCTTGGTGCTAGACACTTTGGACTTTGTACCGTTCTTATGCCGTATGCGTATGGATCAGAATCGCACTACGAGTGTCCAGCTTGGTGCTAGACACTTTGGACTTTGTACCGTTCTTATGCCGTATGCGTATGGATCAGAATCGCACTACGAGTGTCCAGCTTGGTGCTAGACACTTTGGACTTTGTACCGTTCTTATGCCGTATGCGTATGGATCAGAATCGCACTACGAGTGTCCAGCTTGGTGCTAGACACTGGACTTTGTACCGTTCTTATGCCGTATGCGTATGGATCAGAATCGCACTACGAGTGTCCAGCTTGGTGCTAGACACTTTGGACTTTGTACCGTTCTTATGTCGTATGCGTATGGATCAGAATCGCACTACGAGTGTCCAGCTTGGTGCTAGACACTTTGGACTTTGTACCGTTCTTATGCCGTATGCGTATGGATCAGAATCGCACTACGAGTGTCCAGCTTGGTGCTAGACACTTTGGACTTTGTACCGTTCTTATGCCGTATGCGTATGGATCAGAATCGCACTACGAGTGTCCAGCTTGGTGCTAGACACTTTGGACTTTGTACCGTTCTTATGTCGTATGCGTATGGATCAGAATCGCACTACGAGTGTCCAGCTTGGTGCTAGACACTTTGGACTTTGTACCGTTCTTATGCCGTATGCGTATGGATCAGAATCGCACTACGAGTGTCCAGCTTGGTGCTAGACACTTTGGACTTTGTACCGTTCTTATGCCGTATGCGTATGGATCAGAATCGCACTACGAGTGTCCAGCTTGGTGCTAGACACTTTGGACTTTGTACCGTTCTTATGCCGTATGCGTATGGATCAGAATCGCACTACGAGTGTCCAGCTTGGTGCTAGACACTTTGGACTTTGTACCGTTCTTATGTCGTATGCGTATGGATCAGAATCGCACTACGAGTGTCCAGCTTGGTGCTAGACACTTTGGACTTTGTACCGTTCTTATGCCGTATGCGTATGGATCAGAATCGCACTACGAGTGTCCAGCTTGGTGCTAGACACTTTGGACTTTGTACCGTTCTTATGTCGTATGCGTATGGATCAGAATCGCACTACGAGTGTCCAGCTTGGTGCTAGACACTTTGGACTTTGTACCGTTCTTATGCCGTATGCGTATGGATCAGAATCGCACTACGAGTGTCCAGCTTGGTGCTAGACACTTTGGACTTTGTACCGTTCTTATGCCGTATGCGTATGGATCAGAATCGCACTACAAGTGTCCAGCTTGGTGCTAGACACTTTGGACTTTGTACCGTTCTTATGCCGTATGCGTATGCATCGGAATCGCACTACGAGTGTCCAGCTTGATGCTAGACACTTTGGACTTTGTACCGTTCTTATGCCGTATGCGTATGGATCAGAATCGCACTACGAGTGTCCAGCTTGGTACTAGACACTTTGGACTTTGTACCGTTCTTATGCCGTATGCGTATGCATCGGAATCGCACTACGAGTGTCCAGCTTGGTGCTAGACACTTTGGACTTTGTACCGTTCTTATGCCGTATGCGTATGGATCAGAATCGCACTACGAGTGTCCAGCTTGGTACTAGACACTTTGGACTTTGTACCGTTCTTATGCCGTATGCGTATGGATCAGAATCGCACTACGAGTGTCCAGCTTGGTGCTAGACACTTTGGACTTTGTACCGTTCTTATGCCGTATGCGTATGGATCAGAATCGCACTACGAGTGTCCAGCTTGGTGCTAGACACTTTGGACTTTGTACCGTTCTTATGCCGTATGCGTATGGATCAGAATCGCACTACGAGTGTCCAGCTTGGTGCTAGACACTTTGGTTTTTGTACCGTTCTTATGCCGTATGCGTATGGATCAGAATCGCACTACGAGTGTCCAGCTTGGTGCTAGACACTTTGGACTTTGTACCGTTCTTATGCCGTATGCGTATGGATCAGAATCGCACTACGAGTGTCCAGCTTGGTGCTAGACACTTTGGACTTTGTACCGTTCTTATGCCGTATGCGTATGGATCAGAATCGCACTACGAGTGTCCAGCTTGGTGCTAGACACTTTGGACTTTGTACCGTTCTTATGCCGTATGCGTATGGATCAGAATCGCACTACGAGTGTCCAGCTTGGTGCTAGACACTTTGGACTTTGTACCGTTCTTATGCCGTATGCGTATGGATGAGAATCGCACTACGAGTGTCCAGCTTGGTGCTAGACACTTTGGACTTTGTACCGTTCTTATGCCGTATGCGTATGGATGAGAATCGCACTACGAGTGTCCAGCTTGGTGCTAGACACTTTGGACTTTGTAACGTTCTTATGCCGTATGCGTATGGATGAGAATCGCACTACGAGTGTCCAGCTTGGTGCTAGACACTTTGGACTTTGTACCGTTCTTATGCCGTATGCGTATGGATCAGAATCGCACTACGAGTGTCCAGCTTGGTGCTAGACACTTTGGACTTTGTACCGTTCTTATGCCGTATGCGTATGCATCGGAATCGCACTACGAGTGTCCAGCTTGGTGCTAGACACTTTGGACTTTGTACCGTTCTTATGCCGTATGCGTATGGATCAGAATCGCACTACGAGTGTCCAGCTTGGTGCTAGACACTTTGGACTTTGTACCGTTCTTATGCCGTATGCGTATGGATCAGAATCGCACTACGAGTGTCCAGCTTGGTGCTAGACACTTTGGACTTTGTACCGTTCTTATGCCGTATGCGTATGCATCGGAATCGCACTACGAGTGTCCAGCTTGGTGCTAGACACTTTGGACTTTGTACCGTTCTTATGCCGTATGCGTATGGATCAGAATCGCACTACGAGTGTCCAGCTTGGTGCTAGACACTTTGGACTTTGTACCGTTCTTATGCCGTATGCGTATGGATCAGAATCGCACTACGAGTGTCCAGCTTGGTGCTAGACACTTTGGACTTTGTACCGTTCTTATGCCGTATGCGTATGGATCAGAATCGCACTACGAGTGTCCAGCTTGGTGCTAGACACTTTGGACTTTGTACCGTTCTTATGCCGTATGCGTATGCATCGGAATCGCACTACGAGTGTCCAGCTTGGTGCTAGACACTTTGGACTTTGTACCGTTCTTATGCCGTATGCGTATGGATCAGAATCGCACTACGAGTGTCCAGCTTGGTGCTAGACACTTTGGACTTTGTACCGTTCTTATGCCGTATGCGTATGGATCAGAATCGCACTACGAGTGTCCAGCTTGGTGCTAGACACTTTGGACTTTGTACCGTTCTTATGCCGTATGCGTATGGATCAGAATCGCACTACGAGTGTCCAGCTTGGTGCTAGACACTTTGGACTTTGTACCGTTCTTATGCCGTATGCGTATGGATCAGAATCGCAATACGAGTGTCTACCTTGATGTGCTGGCCTCTGTACTTAGAACAGTTGCCTACTCGACATACGAATGTAGTTTGAACGTCAACGCAACGAGTCTCCTGTTCATACTAGTGGCGCATTGTACGCTATTTAGTTTATTGCCCTAGTGGCGCATTATACGCTATTTAGCTTATTACCCTAGTAGCACATTGTACGCTATTTAGCTTATTGCCCTAGTGGCGCATTGTACGCTATCTAGCTTATTGCCCTAGTGGCGCACTATATGCTATTTAGCTTATTGCCCTAGTGGCGCAATGTATGCTATTTAGCTTATTGCCCTAGTGGCACATTGTATGCTATTTAGCTTATTGTCCTAGTGGCGCACTGTATGCTATTTAGCTTATTGCCCTAGTGACACACTGTATGCTATTTAGCTTATTGCCCTAGTGGCGCAATGTATGCTATTTAGCTTATTGCCCTAGTGGCACATTGTATGCTATTTAGCTTATTGCCCTAGTGGCGCACTGTATGCTATTTAGCTTATTGCCCTAGTGACACACTGTATGCTATTTAGCTTATTGCCCTAGTGGCGCAATGTATGCTATTTAGCTTATTGCCCTAGTGGCACATTGTATGCTATTTAGCTTATTGCCCTAGTGGCGCACTGTATGCTATTTAGCTTATTGCCCTAGTGACACACTGTATGCCATTTAGCTTATTGCCCTAGTAGCACATTGTACGCTATTTAGCTTATTGCCCTAGTGGCACGTTGTACGCTATTTAGCTTACTGCCAGCGCAAAAATTTAGTCTGACTTTACGCTGATACTGGGACTCACACTGATCCTGGTCAGTTGATCACAGTCACAGTTGTTCTACTGGGTGCCCAGGCCACATGGCCTAATACGAAGCTTCTAATATCTTTCTAAATAACTTTTGGTTCAGTGAGCCGAGAGCAGGATGCCAATTTTCGCCATTGTATTATTAATGTATTATCCGTGTTTTTGTGTTGAGCGGCGTGGCTTGGCTTGGCTGTTGGCGGGTCTCTAATGTATTTGACTATTCCTTCCCTGTACATACTTATCGGAAAAATGATTATACATATGTGTATCTGAACGGAGCGATATACTGCAAGCCTAATAAACACAGTAAAGGTTCCTAAAGTATCAAGTAAAAAGCCACTAAAAGAGATTTTAATACGTGTCATACTGACATCTGGGTCTATTTTTCAAATTGAACCGAATTTAGAAGGGGTGAGGTTTTTTATTTCTTAACTAGATAATTGAAAACGCTAAACACGTTAAAAAACCAGCTTCCATCGCAACAACTTCGTACAATTTTGCAATATTATTTTTAGTTTTTGATGAAATTTATATGGGACCACATGGAAAGCACTAGCTTTCAAATAAAAAAAACGGGTGGGGCTGTGTCGGGGCACACGGCCGTTGGTTTTAACGTGAATACGTCTCGTAACGGGTAATATGTAGTTTCTATATAAAATATTATTATTATTAATATTATTATCTGCGTAATTTCAACCGTCCTAGCTGCAGATGTACTGGCACCGTTGTTGATCCGCTCGGCCGCATTCATTACTTTACGTTGCCGGCACTGCTTGACTCGATCATATGGTGTTTTATTGGTACCATTCGATTGCTGTTGAGATGTCCTTTCCAACCGTATACGATCTCTGTATTTCAATTTGGCTTTTCGACGCGTATAGGCCGACATTATATATTTTTTGATATTATTTTTTTATTTAAACACCTTATTATAATCACAGTTACAATTTTACACTAATGTTTTATATATAATGAATAGATTTTGACGAGAGCTGACGATTGAAACTTGAATGAACGTCGTAGCTTCACCGAGTCGAAAGTAATACTAAATGGAAATCTCGATACGCAGCAAAATGACCTTCAAAATGGCGGGGCTGCCCCCTCCCCCGCGCGCGATGTGTTACAGTCCTTACTTAGCGTAATAAATTCTTTGACTCTTTAGCTATCAAGTGGTGTAAACGAAATTTGGATGGAGATGATAGATATGTAGCTACAACACTAAACTGTATCCCCCGATTTTGTTATCGTTCGTTTTTTTGGATTGCATCCCTATGGAGGTAATTTAAAAGACGTATTCACGTCAAAACAAAATAATATATATAATGCATATTGGCGTTTCAGTGAAAACAAAACACCTATGTACGGAAAATCTGTAAACTGCGTGGCACTCCCTCACTCACAGAGGGGGGAGAAGTGGGGGGGGGGGGGTTCAAACTATGCTTCCGGTCTAAACAAGGTGTTATTATACGAACCTACAATATATTAAAACCTATTATCGAAGTAAGTATCGCAATCCCCTCCACCCGGGCACAACGGACGTGACACAAATAATGGCAAGATTTATTTTGTTTTGATATCGTTATATTAGAGCATAGTCGCGAGCGTGCGATAGGGGGTTAGGGCTTGTGAAAACTGAAA
This sequence comes from Coleophora flavipennella, assembly GCA_947284805.1. Lineage (NCBI taxonomy): Eukaryota > Metazoa > Arthropoda > Insecta > Lepidoptera > Coleophoridae > Coleophora > Coleophora flavipennella. The sequence goes on along the minus strand of OX369263.1, from coordinate 17,036,073 downwards.
GGACATGTGGTGTGGAAGGATGTCAAAATTAAGTGCTTATTTTGAAACTTTTAGATACGGTGGGATTTTTGGAAAGGCTAATTTTTTTGTTGTTGTTTTATGTCTTGTATATCTCTCGCAGTATATGATGGGCGCGCCTGTGATTTTTGCACAACACACACACACACACACACTTTGATCAAAGTATATATATTAGTACTAACATACAGTACCTATGGACACTCCCTGCCGCTCTCTAGATTGCGACCTCACGCCCTCGTCACCCAGATTGATACAGATTGGTTGTCGAACGTATAGGAACTCGCTGCCATTTTTTTTGTTCCGTCATTAGTTTTTTGAAATGTCATTTCTGGCCCGTTGTATGAAGTGACCGGGGTGTAAATATCCTTTATTGCACACTAGAAAATACATTACAAAAAATTAATTTAAATATGTAGAGTGCAAAGGCGACCTTATCGCTTTTAGCGATTTCTTCCAGGCAACCTTAAAGTAACCGGTAGGAGCTGGTAGGTAAAGAGGCATTTAGCCGGTGGCTGCAGATAAAAAAAATCAAGATTGTTACCAATATAGTATATAATTATATACTTATATAACAATAAATTTTATATAAATAATAATAAACATAAAAACAGTAGTATAATGGTAATTAAAAAACAAAAAAATACATATATAACAAATAATAGTCACAAAATATAATATTTTTAATAATTACACAGCTTACTACAGTACTGAACTTTTCTTAATAATGAATAGGGACTCATATGTACGGATAGTATCAGGTCCATAATATGACCCTGTGTGAAAGCGTCGGTGGCTCAACCGGTAACGACTCGGTTCTTCTAACCAGAGGTACCGGGTTCAAATCTGGACGGCCAATGTACCAATGAGTTTTTCAAGACTTACGTACATATACTTACCGATTGCTTTAACGGTGAAGGAAAACATCGTGAGGAAACCTGCACACGCCTGCGAAGAAACTCGAAGGTCGACTATGGCCTGATCGCCCTAATTCAGGGTAGGCTCGAGCCCCTCGGTGGGGAAGTATATGAGCTGATGTGATGTATATGACCCTGTGGTTATAAGGTCCACTTTATTACATGTCATCGGCCATCTGTTCTATCTACGAGTATGCTGTGTGATATGCTTAGGTAGATTACCAAAACTGGTAAGTTCACTCCACTCATGTCCATATCCAGTCCACAACCAAAATCTCATATGCCCAAAGATATTCGTATCTTGTCTATGGACACTACTCGCATTGATGTCTACCGTCTAGACCCGCCCTTCCAGATATATTGCTTTAAGGTGAAGCGTTATAATGGGGGGATTTTTTAAGGCGGTAATATTACAGATTTTAGTGATTTTTGTCGTCAGTTACTCCTAAACGATAGAAAACCCGAGGTTGATAATGTTCCTTAAAGTCAAAACCTATTAGAAACACGATTGAGCAGTTTTGGCTCGATAGAAAAAAAATCCCAAAAAAAAAGGTCTACACCGTTACTTTCAACTCTAGTTATGACTAACATTTTGAAGTATAAATTAAAAAATATACAACAATATTTGTTATTATAATACAAAGTGAGTAATGTTATTATTTTTTAAAGTAGTTGTAGTTTTTGATTGAAATGAAAAACCATTGAAAAAGTGCAAAATTGTGGTTATTTTCTTTACTCTTTACACGTAAAGAAAAAGACAGAGACCACTGTTCCAATCAATAGCTCGCGTTAAACGTATTTCATGAATAAAAAGACTTCATGTTTCGTTTTTTCAAGTTTTGCAATATTTTTATATTAAGTACATCTGGTTTAAGTTCCTGATCTAGTATTAACCGTTAACCTGAAAACATGGTATTCTGTGATTATTCCTCATAATATACAAAATAAGGAATTTCACATGTAATTTATTGAAATTAGTAGAAAATACTGCCTAAAGTAAAACAAGTAAAATCAAAAAGTAAGATAAAAAAGTAAAACTTGTTAAAAAACCCGGCCAAATGCGAGTCAGAACCCTTTGTTTCCGTACCATCATACTAGATGGCGCTAGTTTTTTCAAGTTTAAAAAAAACACGTTTTTTTGTATGGAGACTCCTTATTTTCCAATTCTTAGTATTTGTTGTTATAGCGGCAACAAAAATACATCATCTGTAAAAATTTCAACTGTCTGGCTATCACGGTTCATGAAATACAGCCTGGTGACAGACAGACGGACGGACAGTGAAGTCTTAGTAATAGGGTCCCGTTTTTATCCTTTGGGTACGAAACCCTAAAACGTTCGAAAATAATTCAAATCCATAAAGACGCCCGCTATTTGACGTTAAGGTGCTCTCTAGAAAACCGCGCCATCTTGTTTCCATAGCAAACGTTTCAATGACGTCATTCGACGCTATATAGATATAGGGTCTTAACCAGAGATATGCTATATATAAGGGGAGGTAGATAGGTTACATGCGTCCAAAAAGTGAAGCAAAAAAAAGATGCCAATTGGCATCTCTTTTCTTAGTAGCATTCGGTGCAATAGAAGGGAACTACCTATAACATTGTGTGTGTAAATGGCTTCGATTTTCAAATGTTGTTGGTTAGTGCACAACCCATCTATGGTAACAAATCTCTGGTCTTAACAAAGGTATGCACTTATTTTTAACAAGAGCTTGTACACATGATTTTGAATAAATACCTTGAATCTTGAATCTTTAACAAAGATGTGCACTTATTTTTAACTGGAGCTTTTACTCATGAAACTGAACAACTTTCCCTAAGAAACCCATAAACAATTCGCAAAAAATTTTTGGACTTCCATACAAAGTTTGCTCGCCAGCTGATCGAATTGCATGGGAAGTCCAAAATTTTTTTTGCGAATGGACGATGGGTTTCTTGGGGAAAGTTGTTCAGTTTCATGAGTAAAAGCTCTAGTTAAAAATAAGTGCACATCTTCAAGATTCAAGGTATTTATTCAAAATAGGTGCAAATTACACTCTTTCTGATAGTCATAAATTAATAATAACATAATTTCATTTGTGACAAATCAAGAAATAAACAATCATTAATAAGTTAATAATGTCAAAATTAAATCCTAGAAATAAACCAGATTATGCCACGAATAAACCAGATATGACACGAAAAGTTATATACACAATTATTGAATGTCATTGAAACTTTTGACAAGAGTAGGCCAGTTCACACGGACAGCACCCTGCATAGCGACCGCTAGGAAACCAAAAGTGAAGTGAAAACTGTGGACACCACTGAGGCGTAAAAATGGCACTACTTTAAATGCCAATGGACCCAGTCTTTACTAAGTAATATATATGAGGTCTTCGTACTAGTCGAAATTGAATATCCGCCGGATCATCTAATCCGTGCGAATCCGGGTCATACCTTGGGTCCGGACGGAACGACTACCCCGTTGTTTTTCTAATATAGGCCGAAAGAAAGCTTACGAGGTTAAAATAAAAGAACTGTAACCCTGGTTTCATAAAAAACAAACTTGGAAAACAATCCTCCTTACTTTCTTATCCTTAACCTTCAACATATATCAGCTCATATACTTCCCCATAGAGTGGCTGGAGCCTGCCCTGAATTAGGACCATCGGGCCTTAGTAGACCACGCGGGCCCAGTGCGGGTTGGTTGACTTCACAGGCGTGTGCAGGTTTCCTCACGATGTTTTCCTTCACCGTAAGAGCGTCGGATAAACATACATATGAATCCGAATTCGAAAACACTTTGGTACGTGGCAGGGCTCGAACCGACGCTTCTCCTTAACCTTACTTCATCATATTAGCTCATTTACGTCCCCACCGAGGGGCTCGACTCGAGCCAACTCTGAATTAGGGCGATCGGGCCTTAGTCGACCAATTTAAACCCCACTTATAGGTAACTCGTATAGGATTCAAGGTGTGTTGAAATAGTCGTTCGAGGTGCGCACGACGCAAACACCGGTAGTGACAGAATATCAGCGTTGTGGAGCTGTGGGAACACAATCCACAACATTATGCTGAGTCAGCGCCGTTTCATTGGCAGTACTCATCGTTCGTCCTGTTTGTGTTTAACTTAGTTTTTTAATTTTGCTTTATTACGTCTTTTATTTTAATCTTGTTCTTTGTGTCAAATGTTTAAACTGTCAATGAATAAATGATTTATCTATCTATCTACTTAATTTTGTTTTTTTTTTTCAATTGGTAAGCCCTTGGCATCATCTCACCTGATGGTAAGTGACGATGATGCTGAAGATGGAAGCCGCTTACTATTTGATTTAACTTAATTTAATGATTTTAACCTTAATTAGCGTCGGTGGCTCAACCGGTAACGACTCGGTCCATCTAACCAGAGGTACCGGGTTCAAATCTGGACGGCCAATGTACCAATGAGTTTTTCAAAAATTACGTACATACTTACCGATTGCTTTAACGGTGAAGGAAAACATCGTGAGGAAACCTGCACACGCCTGCGAAGAAACTCGAAGGTTGTGTGTGAAGTCGACCAACCCGCACTGGGCCCGCGTTGTCGACTAAGGCCTAATCGCCCTGATTCAGGGTAGGCTCGAGCCCCTCGGTGGGGACGTATATGAGCTGTAATGATGATGATGATGAACCTTAATTAACAATATTATAAATATGAAAATGTGTTTCTTTGTCCTTCTTTCTCGTCACAACGGAGCAACTGATTAGCGTAATTTCTTGCACAGATAGAATTAATGAGGTGGGAAGTAACATAGGCTAGGAACTTTTATCCCGTGAAAATAAAATAGCGCAACACAGTTTCTGGGGGAACGAAAAAAAACGCTTTTAGTTGATTTTTTTTAAATGGGCAACCGATGGACGTGTTTTTTTGCACAGAGATAGTTGAGGGAGTGGAAAAGGATATGGGCTATGACATTAGCAAAGCCCGAGATAGTTCCTGATGGAAAAAACTCATTGGGAGAAAACTCACTCACAAACTCAACCTGGGAGAAAACTCATTTCCACGCTCGCGCTACCCAGGGCAACGGAGGAAAGGATTGACGTGATTTTTTGCACGGTTAGTTAAGGCTTATACTACCGCCAATGACCAACTTTGTAACCACGTTTTACTTCAATTAATGATTTTTTAATCGTTTTTTTTTATTGTAATTTACAGGATATGAGGAGTGATTTAAAATTCCTTGAATCCTATATTAATAAACAGAGATAAAGAAATTAAGAAAACAAATATCCCTAATGCACCCTTTTTTTTCTACGGACGGACAGACAGAGATACACACGATAGTGATCCTATAATGGTCCCCTTTTTACCTTTATATATATTTATTTCTGTATAAATAAACAAATTATGTACATGACTTTAGTTATTAACTAACATCTCTTGTCTAAACCAAAAGTCATGAAATCCCATTAAAAAACATAAATGTAAATAACAGGCCAACTTCTTTTGATACATCAGTAATATAACATTATAAATGCGAAAGTTTGTGTCTCTGTGTTGTAACCTTATCACGCCTAAAAAACTGGACAGATTTTGATGAAATTTTGTACTTAGGAAAATTAGGGCCTGGCTACTTTTTATCCTTTTTAACGAGAACTAAGTTGCGGGCAAGCTCTTTATACTAATTTATTTCTGTTTTTGATTTTTAACATCTGAATTCTTTGAAAATTATCCTAAATTTATTTTTAGGGTTGTCACCATAGTAAATTACAATCTTTGATCCGGTACATAATCCTTCGATAAGTATTAAGCCTATTATTCCCACTCAGATCCGTAGCCTGCCCTCAATCCCTAAAGACCTTGTACCTATAATGTTATACAGTATGTTTTAAAAATATTCATTTATCTGGTGGATCCTTTATCCAGCCATTTTTTTTCTAGTCGATCGCAGGTCATTCTGCTCCTCGCCTCGCCCAGTATTCTGTGACCGCAACGGCATTATACAGGGTGTAACAAAATTAGTGTAGGACCCACCCAGGGGATTCTACTCATAGTCCCGACTAACTTCAACTTCTTCAACCTCGGTCATGTAATGAATTTCTCTTGACATTTCCTACGTGCCATACAGACTTTCTGAGCAAATCCTTTATGGTTCAATCAGTGCGTCTGTGGAACCTACTTCCTGCTTCCATCCGAACGGCTAAGTCTTTGTACTCATTTAAAAAGCGACTCAAGGATCATTACTTTACGCTTTGTAATTACTGAAACTGTTCACTGATATTTTGCGTGTTTATATATTTACTAGCTGTTTCCCGCGGTTTCACCCGCGTGGACAACGTTTCTACGACTTTTCGAGGGTGTGCAGTGCGCGAGCCGCAAGCGGCTCGCGAGCGTGGTAATAAATAATAATAATAATAAAATTTTCTTTATTTAGGCAATAAACCCATTAAAATACAATATTAAAATAAACAAAATTATAATAATAGTACACTATTAAATCAGTATATTATATCGTCATTTTTTATTAGGGTCTCGGTGAACCAAGACCCAATGTCTTGTCATGGGACTGGTCAAGTCCTGACTCACAATCTGTAAAATGCTGTTATCAGAGCGCCGCAACCTATCCCAAAAGGAAGATATACGCTCCCTGACAACAGCAAAGAAGTCGGGCATTCCCGCCTCGGCAAACATACCCGACGCGCTGCAGCACCTAGGATGGTTCATAAGGATACGATACGCGTCGTTATACTGCACCCTTAACGTGCTGAAGGATACCCTCTTGTACCGGTACCACAACTGGCAGGTGTAAAAACACTGGCAAAAGGCTCTGAAGAGGGTGCCCTTCGCATCTTTACTGCATTTAGCAAATCTGCGCGCAAGCATATTGCACCGAACCGACAATGCCCGCCTCTCCCGCTCCATGTCGAGGTCATCCTTGCGATCTTCGGTAACGATGTGGCCAAGGTATTTGAAACTCTTCACAACCCGAACCGCCAATCCATTTAAATATACTTTGGGAATCCTCTCCGGACCCCTTCCTGCTCTGAAAACTAACATTTCTGTTTTCGAGACATTGTACTTAGGCCATGAGAGTTAGCATAACTCTCACAAACCGAAAGCAATTTTCTAAGTTCACTGATCGATGGGCTGAGGAGCACCATGTCATCCGCGTAACTTAAGTTGTTAAAACAAACACCGTCTATATGACAACCGACGCCGGTGCTCCTGAGCTCACCGATCAGGTCATTTACATAAACGTTAAAGAGATCCGGAGAGGTCAGCCCACCCTGACGTACCCCGCACTCTAACCTATATGCATTAGAGGTCGTGTCGCCCCATCTGACTTGGTTCGTTTGACCACTGTACCAGTACCCCAACAAACCGACAACCGATTCTGGGACCCCTGAACCGCGCAATTTGTTCCATAGAATTTCATAATTCACAAGATCAAAAGCGCGGCTCAGATCCAGGAAGCAAGCATACACTGAAGTGTCACGATCGACATAGTAATCAACCGTATGCTTGAGACTGACGATTGCCGAGTCTGTCGAGACACCGGGTCGAAATCCAAACTGCGCCTCATCAATTTTTACATTCTTTAGCAGTTCAGGATGCAAGAGCCGTTCCAACACCTTTCCTATCACAGTGCCCAGAGAGATAGGTCTGTAGTTGTTGGAAGAGGTCAAGTCCCCCGTTTTGCATTTGACGATAGGCACGGCAACCGTCTTTATAAGAGGATCAGGAAGGTATGTGCACTTAACACATAAGTTGTAAAGTACACATAGCGTAAGAAGTAGCCTATATCTGAATCCAGGTCCTAATCTGTCTACCTACCAAATTTCAGCCAAATCCGTTAAGTAGTTTTTGCGGGAAAGCGTAACAGACAGACAGAGTAACTTTCACATTTATAATATTAGTAGGGATAGTATGTATGTGTATGTATTTTAGTATGTTTTATTGTATATATGTATTTTTGTTTAGAATATAAATAAGTCTAAAAATTTATTTTTTTTAATTACTTTTGTTATAGCACTTCTATTATTTATAATAATAAGTTAGATCGTTTAATAGTTGAATTTGCTGCCATCATGTACTAGTTCACCTGTCTTTCAATCCCTAACAGAAATCGCTTAAACCGATAAGGCCGCCTTTGCACTCTATGTTTTTTTTTACAAATTATAAGTCCTGTATTGTTTTTGTGGCTTGCAATAAAGTATATTTACTTACTTACTTACTTTTCTAAGGAGCCTCTAGACAAGGCTCAAAGTTTCTTTTTGGACTCCATACAAGATGAATCAATTTGCTGATCGATTTGTATGAAGGTTCCTTGTGTGCTATTGATATGTTATTGTATGAAGGTTCCTTGTGTGCTACTGATATGTTATTGTATGAAGGTTCCTTGTGTGCTATTGATATGTTATTGTATGAAGGTTCCTTGTGTGCTACTGATATGTTATTGTATGAAGGTTCCTTGTGTGCTACTGATATGTTATTGTATGAAGGTTCCTTGTGTGCTACTGATATGTTATTGTATGAAGGTTCCTTGTGTGCTACTGATATGTTATTGTATGAAGGTTCCTTGTGTGCCGCTGATATGTTATTGTATGAAGGTTCCTTGTGTGCTACTGATATGTTATTGTATGAAGGTTCCTTGTGTGCTACTGATATGTTATTGTATGAAGGTTCCTTGTGTGCTACTGATATGTAATTGTATGAAGGTTCCTTGTGTGCTACTGATATGTTATTGTATGAAGGTTCCTTGTGTGCTACTGATATGTTATTGTATGAAGGTTCCTTGTGTGCTACTGATATGTTATTGTATGAAGGTTCCTTGTGTGCTACTGATATGTTATTGAAAGTTGTTACTTAATGTTATAAAAAATGTAGATTCATTTACATTAAGTTAATCAATCCAGAAACAATGTCAACGGTGTAGGACATATAAAAGGGGTGTCAATTAAATGGTTAGCATAGTATTGTTATTTCTGTGAGCAGAAAAATATAATCGGTCAGCAGAAATAGCTAATCGGTCAGCAGAAATAGCTAATTGGTCAGCAACTCATGGTCAGCAAACATTTCAAAATCAATCAGCAATTTATGTCATTCTGGATGGCTGTAATTATTTTAAACATCCCCGTACTACACTCTTCCTACAGTGTTGAGTGGTCGACGGAGCCCCTTCGGGGCTCCTACTTCTGTGTTCTCATGTTAAACCTAACACTACGACTGTGCGGGGAGGCGAGCTAAAGCTCGCCTCCCCGCACAGTCTCCGAACCTAACGGATCCGAGTCGGGGTGCTCCGCAAGTCCGAGCTCGCTTCGCTCGCTCCCGCTTCCATTTAGAACTCCCCGTACCACACTCTTCCTACCTGTGTTGAGTTGCTGCTTATAGACATGTTTTTCTGCCGCTCAATCATGAAATCTTGCCGCTCAAGTAGTTATTTTGCGGACCGAATGTTTATTATGCCTTTAAAATATATATATTTCATATAAAAGTAGGTACATATAGTAAATTATAAAAAGTGCTAAAAATTAAAAAAAAAAAGTTCTGAAGTCATTTAAGAAAATGGGCGATAACTGACCAATCCCTCACCTTATCTCCAAAACTACTGAGCCTAAAATCTTGAAAAAATCACAGCACCTATCTATATGAGGTTAAATGCATAGATTAAAAAAACATATGAGAAAATCTAAAGTGCTTCCGTTCCCTCAGGAAAAAATAATTTTCTAAATGTCAGAATAAGTAGACCCCTAGAGCAAAGTATGTGCTGAAAGATCTTGTTCTGTTCGTAGTTATGTTTTAATGCGGAACCCTTTTTTATTTCTTTGTTTTAGTTATTCAGGAAACACAGTCTTATCGATAGAATTTGGAGTTTCATCAGCTCATACAATTGCCATTTCATTTTATTTGTTTTTATTTTATTTGGGAGTCTTACAGCAAAATTTTACAATTTATAGTTAAACTAGCTGTTTCCCGCGGCTTCAACCGTTTCTATTACTTTTCGAGGGTGCGCAGTGCGCGAGCCACAAGCGGCTCACGAGCGTGTAAAAAGCAGCCTATGTGTTAATCTGGGCAGCGTTCGGGAAGCTTCGCAATATCTTTACGTCCCAGATACCACAGTGTCTTAAGACCAAGGTCTTCGACCAGTGTCTGTTGCCAGTGATGACATACGGAACTGAGACATGATCACTTACTATGGGCTTCATAAGAAGACTCAAGGTCACCCAAAGGGCAATGGAGCGTGCTCTGCTCGGAGTTTCTCTACGTGATCGAATTAGAGACGAGGAGATCCGTAGGAGAACCAAAGTAACCGACATAGCTCTCAGAATTGCTAAACTTAAGTGGCAGTGGGCGGTGCACATTGCTCGTAGAACAGATGGCCGTTGGGGTAGTAAAGTTCTCGAGTGGTGACCACGCACCGGAAACCGTAGTGTAGGCAGCCCTTCCTCTCAGTGGACCGATGACCTGGTGAAGGTCGCGGGAAGCCGCTGTATGCAAGCAGTGCAGAACCGGTCGTCGTGGAGATCCTTGGGGGAGGCCTATGTCCAGCAGTAGACTGGACGTCCTTCGGCGAATATGATGATGATGATGTGTTAATCCAGGTCCTAATCAGTCTACCTACCAAATTTCAGCCAGAACCGTTCTGTAGTTTTTGCGTTAAAGATTAACAAACATACATCCATACATTCTTACAAACTTTCGCGTTTATAATATTAGTAGGATGTGCAATGTGCATGGCTATGCTAATAGCAAGTCTCCACCTATATACAACAAAAATAGAAAACGACTCATTAATTCAAAATAAAGTTCCAATTACTAAGGTAGTTAGTATGTAACTATGTAAATTAACAAGAAAGAGAGCAACATTAATTAATAATTATGTTGTCAAGGGTGCCACAATTGTGAATAAAAAAATAAAAAAATAATAGCAATTTGGAGCTAAAAATAAACTAGTTAGAGAAGAGGATGCGGTGCTGGAGCAGGAAAGATCAAGATTATGAATGGTAACTCGTGGGAAGAATGAATTATTCTTAAGTTTGAGTTAGCTAAGGGCACAGCACAGCTAACATCGCTCGCTGTCTCAAGCGCGGCACATTAAATCGCATTCCAATACTTGAGAGTAGGTCAGGGCTGACTAAGGAACCATTGGCTATGTTAATTAAATAACAAATATCACTAGCTTGGCGGCGCAATAAGGGTGGTAGGAGGTGATACCGTTTGCATCGGTGCTCGTAGTCAGCAGATCTTTGTAATGAGCTTTGTAGTCAAGATAACTTAGGAATATTTTTTAAATACCCTCAATACGAGACTTGAGCATTTAAATTTACACCTACGGACGTGTGCAATGCAACCTTCATCATATCAGCTCAAATGCGTCCCCACCGAGGGTCTCGAGCCTTCCCTGAATTAAGGCAATCGGGCCTTAGTCGACCATGCGGGCCCAGTGCCCAGTGGTCAAATTCACACATTACCTTCGAGTTTCTTCGCAGGCGTGTGCAGGTTTCCTCACGATGTTTTCTTTCACCGTAAGAGCGTCAGCGTCGAATAAACGTAATGAAATTGAAATTTGAAAACACATTGGTACGTGGCAAGAATCGAACCAAGTCCTCTCGGACAGGAGGTAGCGGCCCTTGCCATTACGCCACCGACCTTCATACACATCTGAAAGTCTTTTAACTGATTTATAATATAAGTCTTGTATTGAGGGTTCCAAACTTGTAAGACATATTCGTGATGGCTACGCACGAACGAGCAGTAGAGAATTTTAGAACGATGATATAATAAGGTTCTTAATTATTTGCAAATTTTATAACTACATTGTTTCGATAGCCTTTTATTGTATACATTCGGCCGTTATTTTGCAGTGAAGTGAATGTAGGCAGTCGGCTTTTAATCTGCTTTTGTACGTATCCAATCGCCAATTTAATCGCATTTTATGGGTAATCAATTCCAGTGCTACTTTTAACGATTCATTGTACAAAGTATTATACTAACCTGAAGAGCGTCGGTGGCGTAACGGTTAGGGCCGCTACCTCCTGTCCGGGAGGTCGTGGTTCGAATACCGCCACGTAACAATGTGTTTTCGAATTTAGATTTCATATGTACGTTTATCCGACGCTCTTACGGTGAAGGGAAAACATCGTGAGGAAACCTGCACACGCCTGCGGAGAAACTCGCAGGTTGTATGTGAAGTTGACCAACCCACACTGGGCCCGCGTGGTTGACTAAGGCCCGATCGCCGTAATTCAGGGTAGGCTCGAGCCCCTCGGTGGGGATGTATATGAGCTGATATGATGATGTACGTTTATCCGACATCGTGAGGAAACCTGCATACGCCTGCGAAGAAACTCGAAGGTTGTGTTTGAAGTCGACCAACCTGCATTAGGCCCGCGTGGTCGACTAAAGCCCGATCGCTCTAATTCAGGGTAGGCTCGAGCCCCTCGGTGGGTACGTATATGAGCTGATATGATGATAACTACCTGTTGCAATACTTGAAAGGTATCGAATGAAAAACGCTAAACACGTTAAAAAACCGACTTCCATAGCAACAACTTAGTACATTTTTGCATTACTATTTTTGGTTTTTGTTAATTTTCTTATAAAGTACTACACCGATTTTGATAAAATTTATATGGGACCACACTGGAAGCACTAGCTTTCGAATAAAAAAAGAATCATAAAAATCAGTTCACCTAGTCCAAAGTTATGAGGTAACATACATAAAAAAACAAAAAAACATACAGACGAATTGAGAACCTCCTCCTTATTGGAAGTCGCTTGAAAAGTTAAAATTTACTAATGATCAGCGTCTTATTGACAATATCTAATATAAAACAACAACATCAGAACGAAAAATAACCCAAAAAAGTAAACAGTAGAGGTCACAACGTCGAAAATAATGACAATTGCGAGTCGGACTCACGAATCGAGGACTCTGTACCACCACACAATATATTTGTTTTGTAAATGTAACGAGTACAATAATGATGATGTTCATTTCAATATAAAAAGCATCAACGAGGCCGTCAGTAAAAAAAAGTTTTATTTCAGTTCAGGATCTAAAAATGCCCTACACGTGACCCTTGTGATTCTAAGTGCAACACCAGGCAACCCCCGTCTATCCCTTGGGTCACATCACATCAGCTCATATACGTCCCCACTGAGGGGCTAGGGCCTACCCTGAATTAGGGCGATCGGGCCTTAGCCGACCACGCGGGCCCAGTGCGGGTTGGTCGACTTTACACACAACCTTCGAGTGTCTTCGCAGGTGTGTGCAGATTTCCTCACGATGTTTGCCTCACGGTTAAAGCAATCGAAAAACTCATTTGGTACATTGGCCGTCCGGATTTGAACCCGGCACCTCTGGTTAGGAGGACCGAGTCGTTACCAGTTGAGCCACCGACGCTTGGATAGCACGGTCATTTGTGCCACACGATAAGAGAGAAAGAGAGAGATCAGGATCCATAGTGTGAGTCTCACACTTGGCCGTATTTTACCCGAATCGTTTGTATTATAATCACACCGAGGTTCACATTTTTATGTATTAACGTTTTTACTTTAGAGCAAAAACAAAAAAAACCTTCGCACATTCCTAACAGATTCATTCTTAGTACTTTTTAGGGTTTTATTTATACATACCTCAAAATGTTCCGCCATTAAAGGATCACTTGTGTATCTGTCTGTCCGATCATGTGTCACAGCTAAATTGCTCGGAAATTACTAAACCGATTGAGTTCAAAGTTGGTACACATATGTAAGTCAGTGACCCAAAGACGGACGTGTAAAGTAAATAAACGAATTTTAAATATGGGGGTAAATTAGAAATTTTGAAAAAAAAATATTTTCAAAATATATTGTGTGTTAAAACAAAAAAAGGGCTTGTATTGAGAATCTCAAATGTTTTTTTTTATAATTTTAAGATATTAATAAATTTTGAAGTTATTTAGGAAAATAGGCAAAAACTACTAAGTACATTTTTTTTTAAATCACAGTACATTAGGTTAAATGCATAAATTACAGAAAAATATGAGAAAATCTGAAGTCCTTTTGTTCCCACAAAAAAATAATCTAAGTCCAGAATAAGTAGACCCCTATTTACCAAGAACAAAGTATGTACTGAGAAGTTTTGTTCTGTTGGTAGTTAATTTGTTGCTGCGCAACACTGTTTGTGTGACCCCGAGTCGCACTTGGCCGGTTTTTTTATTTTTTTAATATTTTACAGTTTTATGTGATATGAAATGTGAAAATTTCGGCTGGCTACTATCATCATCATCATCATCTGTTCCAAGCCCATTTCGGTTACAGCGACTAATCCATCTAGGTGTGGGGGGCTTCGCTGATTTACCTTCTCAGGTGCCCTCTGATGAGTAACCTATATTAGCCAATCTTGTAGACAAACGTGCGGGCGCACTCGCGACACTTCAGGAAGCCATTTAAAAAGTTGTAGCTGGCTACCTATTACAGTTTAAAAGATACAACCTTTTAAATGTTTGACAGACATTCCCCTCTCGTATATCTACCAGATACGCTAAACTACCAGGTTTATGATATAGCGTCCCCGCTTACCTACCCTTACGCCAGCAGTGAAAGCCGCGGGAGGTGAGCGCGCCTACAGCTCCGGGACCTACCTGGACAGTAGGTAGTGGTTCTCTTCCACGAGGCACTCGCCTTGCAGAGTACCGGGATAAGCGTCTTGGCGGCAAGACCTACCACAACTGGTCCTTGTCTTCACCTTATGGTGTTGGCAGGAATAGCGGCCCTCACTGTTATGCCCTAGGTTTGACAGACAGACGGACTGACGGACGGGCAGCGAAGGTTTAGTAATAATAAAATGTATCCAATTCTTGGGTCTCAAAATCTATAATTCAATTCCGGCTGACATTAGAGACGCACCGAACAACTAAAAAGTTAAAAGTTCTTGGCCAAACTAAAAAGCTTTTTGATAGCACAGGCTTATTATACGGTTGACGAGTTTGTTATTCTTTAAAAAAATAAAATACTATAATGACAGCGAAATGCTTTGTAACATTTAATTAGGTTAAAAAAATATAACTAACGTGTAAATAATATTATGTTTATAATTGAAAACGCTTAACACGTTAAAAACCCGACTTCCATCGCAACAACTTCGAACAATTTTGCATTATTATTTTGGTTTTTTTAATTTTCTAATAAAGTACTACATCGATTTTGATAAAAAAAATTATAGGACCACAAGGGAAGCACTAGCTTTTGAAAAAAAAAATCAGCAAAATCGGTTTACCCAATCAAAAGTTCTAAAGTAACATACATAAATAAAACATACAGTCGAATTGAGAACCTCCTCCTTTTTGGAAGTCGCTTGAAAATGACTTGTAATTTGCTTTAAATCCTATTAGAAATGTGAAAATGTGTTTGTTTGTTTGTTTGTTACCTTTTCACGCTTCAACGCCTTGACCAATCTTTATGAAATTTGGCATGCAGGTAGCCTGTGTCAAGGGGAAGGACATAGGCTACTTTTTATCCTGGGAAAATAGCATAATCTGATGCATGGTCTGACAGATATGGTTGACTAGGTGGGAAACGACATAATTTACTAATCACCCTTAAAGACAGTCATTAAAACGATGTCCACGCGGGCGAAGCCGCGGACAAAAGCTAGTTATTAATAAATACTGAATGTGAAATAAGGTCCCGGCTCTTTGTACAGAACCCTAAAAAGTTTCATAAAAAAGAGGATTCTAAGAAACAAACGCAAAATGGTGTTCGTAGTTGTTTTCGGCTACGACGCGACCGGCTACGACGCGACGGCGTAGCGGGGCGGGGCGGGGTGGCGGGGTGGCGGGGCGGGCAACGCTACGAGCGTAGGGCCGGACGGGTGAACGACCGCGGGCGGTCGATAGCCTCCCCTGCCCCCACCGCCCATCCCCCGCCGTGGCTTAGATGCCAGACGAGGCTTAGGAAAGATGTTCCTCATCCATTCTTGTAATGCATTTTTGTCTCATACTTAGATGCATTTACATGAGGCTGTGTTGGTCTAAGGGCAGTCTAGACTAGACTAGACTGCACACTGAGGGAAGGACTAAGCATTTAATGACGGTTAAAAGGATAGCAATTTACATTTAGTTCAAGTTTTACGAAGGACTAGCGAAAAAACAAGAAAAAAACACTGAACTCTATAAAAGGCTATTTTACCGTATAAAAAATAAATTAAAGAACACTATTCAATAAATAGCATTTCTCCTAGAATAGACAAAACCCTTGCTCACTTGAAATATTAAAAAAGCAAATCAGTTCGTTAAAGACTATGTCACTTATGACGTCACTATGTCAGTAACGCGATTAATTGCAGAACAAACTTTCGTTTTCAACCGACTTCCAGAAAGGAAGACCAATTCGACTGTATGTTTGTTACGAGATTTCTTCGTAGACTGTAAACCGCTTTTCATGATTATTTTTTATTCGATAGGGTATGCTTTCGAGTTGGTCTCATGTAAATTTTATAAAAATCGGTTTAGTACTTTATTAGAAAATTAACAAATACCAAAAATAATAATCCAAATTGTACTAAGTTGTTGCGATAAAAGTCGGTTTTTTAACATGTTTAGCGTTTTCAATTATTGACAGTTGATAAGAAGTTACTTAAGGCCCAGTGGTACTTAAAAATCTGTCTTTGTCTTTTTCTTTACGAGTAAAGAGGGAAGAAAATAACCACACTTTTGCACTTTTTCGATGTTTTAGTTTTTATTTTCATCATATTTATCTTCAGTAAAATCCATTCGATGTTTTCCCTTCAGTCACCTATGAACTTTATTTTAGTAAATAAATCATATTATCAAATTACTTATTTTAAGAATAAAACCGAAAATAGACGATAAAATGGCTCGAAAAGTAGGAACCTTTGCGAAATTATTCTATCGAGACAACTTTATTAAATCTTGTTTCCATTCGATTTAATCCCTCGTAACTGTTTTCAATAATACCAATATGTTTTCCTAGATTTTAAATTTACTGTTAACTACTTCAAAAATGAATTCTAAAAACCTGTTTAAGTGGATTTTTAGGTACCACTGGGCCTTAAATGGAGCCAAAAATTAAACAACAGACCAGTAGTAAAATACCGCATCATGTTAACAGTTCGTATGTTGTTATTTCTCAAGGAGAATAGGCACCTAGATGTGTTTCTTTATTGTTGTTATTTCCAAAAGGGAAAACCTAGTTTTTGTTGCTTTAATTGTGAAAATGTTGAAGTTTTTTACAGATGAAAATAATATTAACACACTTCAAATAATAACATCACACATATATTTTTTTCTCTTATATTTTATGTTTTAAAATAATAGAAAAACAATTTAAGATTTCTTTTACTTGCACTGTATCACAATTCTGTGATTGTCCAGTCAAGAACACTTTAGACTTTGACCGTTCTTATTCCGTACGCGTATGGGTCAGAATCGCACTAAGAGTGTCTAGCTTGTTCACTTCTTGCTCCGAACGGAATCATAAAATATACATAAACACGTTTCTCATAATTCAGAGGACAAGAGTGTCTAAAAATTAAACTTGACTTGTAAGTACAACATTAGATTTTCTCGCGGAAATTCCACTGTGTGAAAGTCTACCCCTGGGCATAACCTTCCCTGGCTAACATGGCAGTCTTTTAATAGACTCCGAACTCCGAACCCAAGTTGGCAAACAAGTGCAGGGGGACAGTGCATGTTAGTGCGGTATCTCCCCTGACTATGGCACCACTTATGTCCAGCCCCTCGTGTGCTAGCGCCCTGACGCGCGAGAAGCAGCACAATGCAAGAGACAATGCAGTCTTGGTGGCAGACTATCGGCACACCCTGGACACTTCATACAACGGGCTAGAAATGACCTTTCAAAAACGAAATGACGGAACAATCAAAATGGCGGCGAAATCCTATACGTTTGACAACCAAATTTTAACCATTTTGTATCAATCTGGGTAGCGAGGGGGTGAGTTCGCAATCTAGAGAGCGGCAGGGAATGTCCATACTGTATGTTACTACTAATATATATACTTTGCTACTGGTCTGAAAAAAAATTTGAGCCAAAGGATCGATTCACTAAGAATTTCCATTTTCAGTCTTAGTTTCAAAGAATCTTTCTTAAATAAAAAAAATGTCACACACACACTCTATTGTTAGGGTACTATACCCAAATTAGTAAGCTGTCCATCCGTACGATCTATAAATTTTCACATATTATGTGCTTTAAATGGCGGATTTCAATGGCAATCTCAGATCAAAAATAAAAGGTCGTATTTTTAGCGCTTTGAAAACGAGGTATAAAAAACTCTGCTCCAACCATGACGGAGGCAGACTTACCGTCAACGTGCCGAAACGTGCTGTGAAATGTCATAAATGCACCTGTCTCAATTTACAGTGAAGGAAAGAACCTATCACGTGTCGAAACATTATTCGAGGTCACCACTTAGGGTGAAGATGCATACGTATACAATAGAATAGAACAAGCGTTACCTCTTTTTTTGTTATTATTAATGTATGAAACTCAATATCTACATGGCAATATGTTACGTTTATTGTTTTTGATCTATTGTAAAAACGGTAATACATACAAGCGTCAAACTTGGTGTGATATATATATATGTCGAGGGTGATGGTGATTGGTTAGGTTATGGATGGCCTCGTGGTTCACTCCTTAACTATTTCGGTTGTAGGTGTCGAAATAACAATGCAGCTATATCACAGAGGTCCTTCTTCAATAGTCTTGATCATTTGGTAATCGAAATTGTACAGGATGCCTTGGATAACAATGGATGCAAACGCGGTGATCACAGCGATGGCGTGACACGTCCATTTTTCTCACAGATCACCACTGCATGTGTTCTGCTCGACGCTCCGTCAAAAAGTGTCTGTTCCGAGACTGACGTCCAGCTAATCTGGCTTCTCCACAGATCTCATAAATTCTCAACTCAGTGTGGCAGCACAAACAGCCTTCCGTTAATACATCATCTTTGCTACCACAAACGATCGTCTCACGAGTACAAGCGATCGTCACGCCACCACCGGTTTCACCCAGGTACTAATACCTGACGTTTGATCCAAACAAAGTGTAACTATGTAAACTTATCTCGAGCTGGTATTGGTCGCGTTTTCAATGACCCTCCGACACGGCCATCCTGCGAGTCACACGTCCTCGGGTGACTAACCTGAAAAAGAAAAGGGTAGCCAGTAGATTCCATTTCGTTCGGCCAATCCTGACCTTCATTAGGAAGGTCCACAGCTCAAGGAATAAAAGCAACGCTAATAATGTGAAGCTTTAATTCGAGACTACAATCATGGTGACAACACATTTTAACAGCCTCAAAAAAACCAAAATAATTTCACTCTCGTAAACTAAATGAACCTCAGCATTAGCATCGTAACTCAAACAATCTCAAATCAGTTTAGGTCTCCAAGGTAAATCACAGCTGCAAGGCTTGAAACCTTACAACCATTTACAACTTTTAGGGGCACATAGAACGGAACATAATCATCATCGCAAATCACAAGCGACGGAACACCAGAACTAAACATCACCACATCCGGGTGGCGGGACACCACAAAGAATCATCATCACTAACGCCAAGCGACGGAATACCAATCAGTCATCATCACCAGTCCAGGTGACGGAACACCATCACCACCAATCTAGGCAGTGGAACACCATCATCACCAATCTAGGCAATGGAACACCATCATCACCAATCTAGGCAATGGAACACCATCATCACCAATCTAGGCAATGGAACACCATCATCACCAATACAGGCGACGGAATACCATCATCACCAATCTAGGCAATGGAACACCATCATCACCAATACAGGCTACGGAATACCATCAACAGTTTTAGCCGGTAAACGGGATACTTCTTTTTTACAAAAACACGAATGTACCTGCTACACATCATGACAGAACGAGTCTGACAAAACAAGCAGCAGCCAATTCATGCAAACATATAGCGCCATTCAGCACTCTTCATTTACCGCTGAAACATGTTGGAATACTTCTGTACTACACACAAAAATAAACGATAAAGAAAAAAAATACAACTGTACACAATTGATTGAGTTACGATCTGTCAATACAATTAACATTGAAAGGTAGACGCCTCTGCACCGGATTCATCGTCAACATCCGGAGGCAAATAACTTTTGGACATACTACGTAAACGGTCATGGGCATACTTGTAACTTCGTCTCAAATTCAAAGCTTGTAATTTGTATCTGTCACCTTCTAAGACCTCTACGACCCTGAACGGCCCTCGGTATTTGGGATCTAACTTGGTTTGGTTACGCTCCTTATTTTGTATCACCACAACAGTCACCCATCTTGGCAACTCTGGGCCACCTCCATCCGGTGCCCAAACAAACAACAGTCACCCAACCTGGCGACTCTCAGACAACCTCTCAGGTGTCCGCCCAAAAACACAGTCACCCTACCTGGCGACTCTTGGACCACCTCCCTCCGGTGTCCAACCACACTATCGCTTCCATGCGGCGATCTCAAACATCACCTCTTTCTGGTCATTGCCAACATCACCTCCCCGGTGATACGCCTGCGAGCCAAACGCACGCCACACACAGTTGTGGCCGCACAGCAACGAGAAAATAACTCGGTGTTTTACGCCTACGTCTACGAATGGCTGAGGCTATTGGCATCCAGTTGCGAAAAAATGTTTACGTCTAAGGTTCAAAATACAAACTAGTGAACGTTAAAATCACGGTCAAGTACAAAAGTCCTTACTCTGCACTAGTAGATGGTCGAGGTTCAGTCTCTCCATCATCAATTCTGTCCAAGTCAAATATACTGTCACTATCGGGCATTTAACGTAGTCTGTCCTCAATAACTGACGGTATTTGATATCTAAAGTGGTAGGTAACGCTTCTCCATTTGTAACAACACAAAGTTAGGTAACTTGTGAAACTAAGCTTTTGTCTAGAAATCAGCCAGTGGCGCTGCCTCAGAGCAATACACCACCCCATCTCTTCCCAAGGGTTTCACAAGAAGTGACTAAGGGACTAAAAATTTGAGGACAAGCAACATCGTCCTTCACGCTCATACTGTACCGCCAAACAGCCCGCCAAGCGTAGCGTTTTTTTTTTTTTTTTTTTTTTTTTACAATTGGTGAAACCGCTCCAACATGGGGGAGGCCCATGTCTATTATCACATCAGCAGCAAGCTGATTAACAACTCCTGTAATAGGATGCGTTACTCTTCGTATTATCACTAGTATGTTGTCGTGCTTCACTTAGATAAAATTACAGCCTGTGTGTGTAATCGACAAACATGACATTTAGAGGTTAGGCTACTTTACTCGTACCTAGAAGCAACTCCAGGAGGCTGTACTTCGTAACTCGGTTAACCCAACAGTTTGGTTGCTGCCAAATGATCATCATGGAAGGACTTGTAACATTGAAATCTCATTACTATACTCGAAGGAAGTGAGCATATTTTAAAGGACACTTAACTAAGAGTACCAACGTTTAAACGTGCTAAGATTCACCTGACCGTTGCCACGCGCCTAAAGCGTTTATGAACGTAAGTTCAAATACAAGGGGGCATTACGTAGATCGAATGACACGTGGACGTATTTGAACAGAGGTTACAAAATCAGTCATTTCGATTTAATAGGTAAAGAATGCACCTGATGTAACCACTAGCTATGCCTGACGTGGTTAAATAGTGACCACCTATGAAGTCAATCGATGTTCCAAGCTATCAGAGGAAGCAATTTCCGTTCAGGCATGTTGTTATCATTTTTTTTTCACGGTTATCAACACTTGCGTTCTATGCTATCCTTTTTCTTTACCAGCATGATAAGGCCGTCAAAAAGGGAAAGCTTCGGGGCTTACGACATTCGCAGCCTCCAGCCCATGAATCCTGTATCATCATCACATCAGCCGTAAGACGTCCACCACTGCACTCCGCATACTACCCTGTTATTATTCTCTTTTTTTACAATTGGTAAACAAACTATTTTATTGGGGTCCCCGAAACTCATATACCTACATAGGGTCTATACGATAGCGGGGCATTAAGGATGCCCTCGACAAATTCATCACGAAAGCTACTAAAAATAGGCAACAACTTTGGCCTATGCTCAATGACAATATCAGTCCCAATACTACGAAATCTAATAAGGCTTTTTCACTCCATGTAAAGATGTCAGTCTCAATATTATGAAAGCTTAAAGGGGTTTCAATACTTTCAATTCTGGTTTAAGTTTGTTTAACCGAAACTCTAGTTAGCTAAATGAATCGTCATATTTACAATGAGTCCTCGTTCAAAATCTTCCGTTCAATCACGACGTTGTGTCACAAGTAAAAATCCGAAAGCATGTGAAAGAGTACTTTCCACTAGGCATCATTTTAGCTGCTAATGCAATCACTACTAGAAGGGTAAGGGACTAACTACTCTATTCGCATCCTTACCGACAGTAAAGCTGTTTTGTTATTGACAGACTCGTTTAAGAATACCGTCAATCATAGATTTAAAATATCTGAATCGATCATAATATCGTTCGTACTCGTCTGGCATAACAAGATATGACCATTCTGAACAATGCCCGTCAATATTACCCTCACTCGATATTTGTTCTGTACAGTAAACTTAAGAGTTGCCTACAAAAGTCAATAGTGCGTTAGTATTGAACACACTCCCGAAAGTCTATACACGAAACTTTCTTTAACGAGTGAACACTCAGTACCACCACAGATTAGGTAATAGTACTAGTACCACGTACGTACTACTTCCACTATCAAAACAAAAGGGGTACGACTCACCGGATTTTCGTAGCTCCGCGTACATCACGCACTTCGCTGAAGCTGCACGCGCCGCTTGCATGGATCTCCGCTGCTGCCAGCACAGCCCACGCTGTCACCTCATTCCAATGGTCGTTCCGTAAGGGAGATATCGACAGTTGAGCGCCGTGCACGTGGATTAACTTCCGGTATATTCCGGTTGAATGCTGGCAATATGATTGCAGCAGATGTAGTCGATGGTGCTTGCATAACCTCAATCAATCGCAGCATGTTCTGGTTCTGTAGCACGAAGAATTGTTGCCAGTGGTTTTTATTTCGCTGCTCCATCATCAATTTTCACATTTTCCCGTCGTTGTCCACTTGTTGCGAGCGCAGGGAACTATCCAACTTCTGATGTCGAGGGTGATGGTGATTGGTTAGGTTATGGATGGCCTCGTGGTTCACTCCTTAACTATTTCGGTTGTAGGTGTCGAAATAACAATGCAGCTATATCACAGAGGTCCTTCTTCAATAGTCTTGATCATTTGGTAATCGAAATTGTACAGGATGCCTTGGATAACAATGGATGCAAACGCGGTGATCACAGCGATGGCGTGACACGTCCATTTTTCTCACAGATCACCACTGCATGTGTTCTGCTCGACGCTCCGTCAAAAAGTGTCTGTTCCGAGACTGACGTCCAGCTAATCTGGCTTCTCCACAGATCTCATAAATTCTCAACTCAGTGTGGCAGCACAAACAGCCTTCCGTTAATACATCATCTTTGCTACCACAAACGATCGTCTCACGAGTACAAGCGATCGTCACGCCACCACCGGTTTCACCCAGGTACTAATACCTGACGTTTGATCCAAACAAAGTGTAACTATGTAAACTTATCTCGAGCTGGTATTGGTCGCGTTTTCAATGACCCTCCGACATATATATAAGGTCTAACAAAATTAGCTGAAACTATTTTAACTGGCCCATGAAACTGATCAATTTTCCCCATGAAACCCATAGTCAAATCTCAAAAAAAAATTTAAACTTCCCATACTAAGTTGCCTGATCAGCTGATCGAGTTGGTATGGGAGAGCCAATTTTTTTTGGAGTTTTGACTATGGGTTCCATGGGGAAAGTTGTTCAGTTTCATGGGTTGAAGCACCAGTTAAAATAGTTTCAGCTAATTTTGTTACACCTTATATAGTCCTCACCTTGAACAAATAATTCGAACCAGTCGAGCGTAAGTCGTACTCGCTCTAAGGATCCCAAATTGAATCATCATCATCATATCAGCCGAAGAACGTCCACTGCTGGACATAGGCATCCCCCAAGTATTTCCACGACGACCGGTTCTGCGCTGCCCGCATTCAGCGGCTTCCCGCGGCCTTCACCAGGTCATCGGTCGGTTGAATAGGTGACAAAAATCATTTTTGTATCGCTTTCGTTGGTGTCTTTTGATTGAAATAAATAACTATTATTGTTGTAATCGCGTAGACAGATGTAGTGGTGTGAAACCTTTGGGACCAAGACCGACACGCACTTGGCCGGTTCTTAGGGTTCCGTAACCAAAGGGTAAAAACGGGACCCTATTACTAAGACTTCGCTGTCCGTCCGTTTGTCTATCAGTCTGTCTGTCTGTCTGTCACTAGGCTGTAGTTCATGAACCATAATAGCTAGATAGTTGAAATTTTCACAGATGATGTATTTGTGTTGCCGCTATAATAGCAAATACTAAAAATTAGAAAAAGTGAAAAAATAAGGGGTCTCCATACAAAAAACATGTTTTTTTTAAAACGTGAAGAAACTAGCGGCATCTAGTATGATGGTACGGAACCCTCTGTGTGCGGTTCTGACTCGCACTTGGCCAGTTTTAAAAAATATCAATTATCAATCTTTAGGCAGAACCAATGCCCAGGTGGGCCCAGGTATGTAACCTGTAGAACCACATTAAAGTAACGTTAGATTTTACAGAAGCGTGTAGGAAGCGAGTGACACGTCTTTTTAACGCGCCCCATTGTATGATGTGTTTTTGTGTCGTATGCGTATGTGGGTCAGTGAGGGCCCGTTTGAGCGGGGGTAGACAGGGCACTGGGCACAGGGCACTGGGCACAGGGCACTGGCATTTTACATTTTCTGTCCCTTTGCTAACAGGGTTAATAAATTAGAATTTAATTAGCGACGACTTTGTACGAGAATTACGGATGTTTTTATGGGATAACAAAGATTAAACTTCGTTTTATTTCAAAATACTTTTAATATTTTTTTACGGCGCTTGTTTCTACCACTGTTAATTATTTTATTTCAATAACAATTTTATTAGGGCCACTGCCTCCTGTCCGGGAGGTCGTTGTTCGAATCTGCCACGTACCAATGTGATTTCGAATTTAGATTTTATATGTACGTTTATCCGACGCTCTTACGGTGAAGAAAAACATCGTGAGGAAACTTGCACACGTGCGAAGGAACTCGCAGGTTGTATGTGAAGTCAACCAACCCGCACTGGGCCCGCGTGGTCGACTAAGGCCCGATCGCCCTAATTCAGGGTAGACTCGAGCCCCTCGGTGGGGACGTATATGAGCTGATATGATGATGAACAATTTTAAGTGCTTCAAATGTAATTGAAAAATGATATTTTGTCTTTCCTATTCTATCACCTCTGTTTCATGTAGATTTGAGATGTCATAGACTATCTTATACGTCGATAACCATAGACTATGTATTAATTAAGTTTAAAGCGCTTTTGCCAAGGGGCTGCATTAGATTTGGACAGCGAATTATACAGCTTGGGAAACAGTGTGATTGCCATAGCACTACTGAATGATGCCAAAAATGGAAGCGGGCTTACCAAGATTGGGAACTAGTGATTTTATCTTCAAACCGGAACACATTATATGACCGACATTTATGACTTCCAAAAAAGAGGTGGTTCTCAATTCGGCTGTATGTTTTTTTTATGTGTGTGTTTTGACTGGGTGAACCGATTTTTATGGTTCTTTTTTACTTGAAAACTAGTACTTTCCGTTTGGTCATATATAAATTTTTTTCAACATTGGTGTAGTACTTTATTAGAAAATTAACAAAAACCAAAAATAGTAATGCAAAAATGTACTAAGTTGTTGAGATGGAAGTCGGTTTTTGGGTTCACCTGGATATTAGCTATAGTAGGACCCGCGGTGGGAGGCGATATCACTAATCACCTATAAATAAAATCAAGTCTCTTTTCAAACGAAAAAAAAGGTTCATCCGTTTGGGAGCTACGAGGCAACGGACAGATAGTCAAATACTCACACACCTTAAATTTATATAACCCCATTCTTTGCGTGGGGGGTTATCAGTCATAGTTTCAAAGAAGCTGTTAGATATACTTAGGTTAATATAACACCGTTTTAAACACTTTCAGTGCTACACTTTTTTTATTTTTTATTTACAATTGGTAAGCCCTTGGCATCCTCTCACCTGATGGTAAGTAACGATGATGCCGAAGATGGAAGCGGGCTTACCAAGATTCCCCAACGAAATGGAGAAAAAATGCCCTACCACCAACCAAACCGAGTCTTACAAGTTGACCCCACCGGGAATCGAACCCGCGACCTCCTGGTGTAAAGCGAATGGGCTAACCATTACGTCACGGAAGCGGTTAGAAAACGCTTTTTTTTAGTTCAGCTTGAGAACATATTCTTTCAGCCTCCCCCCCCCCCCCCCGCTCTCCCTTCTGCAAACCACTCTCTCTTCTCTCACTTTTCCCGCGTTTATTGGCCTGTCTCTGACTGAAGTGCAATTTCAGACGCTTGTAAACTGTCGTCGTGTAATTAAGCTGTCAAAGGGAGATGGGGATACAGCCGTCTCACTTGCTTCATTTCCGCGCTGAGCCGATCAAGATTAGATCCAACTTTTAATAGCTCCTCGCCGTTTTGTAAGGAAAAATATAAAAGAATGTAGGTAGGTTGTCGGGGTGTGTCGGGGTGTGTCGGGGTGTGTCGGGGTGTGTCGGGGTGAAGCCGAGTTGTCGCGAAAGTACAGTAGATGTATTTGTATTTTAACCGCCTCCGTAGCTCAGAGGTAAAGTTCAATGGCTTTACACAGGAGGTCGCGGGTTCGATTCCCGCGCGGGGTCAATTGTAAGACTCTGTTTGGTTGGTGGTAGGGCACTTTCTAAGCCCGCCTGGCTAGCTACCACCATATTATCTAAGTCTTGCCGCCAAATATCAATGTTGATATCATTGGTGTGTTCCGGCACGAAGATAAGATAGCCAGTTCTCCATTGCGTTGGGGAATCTTGGCAAGCCCGCTTCCATCTTCGGCATCATCGTCACTTACCATCTGGTGAGATGATGTCAAGGGTGCCAATAGTGAATAAAAAAAAAAGATGTTATGCAAAGTATTATAATAGGTGAGACAGTTATACAGTAGACAGAAAGTAGCAAGAACGCTGTTTTATTATTACAAGCTTTTATTTAGTTTCACCTGTCCCGGTGTCTGTAATGAAATCTTGCAAGTTAAATTTGACCCACTTCTCGGTTTCCGATTGAGCTGAAATTTTGCATGCAAATGTGTATCGCATGACAATGCTAAAAGCTTGTAACTAAAAGTTTTCAATTTTTTGAAATTTTAGTTTCACTTGACCCGGTGTCTGTAATGAAGTCTTTCAAGTTAAATTTGACCCACTTTCCGGATCCAGATTGAGCAAAATTTTTGCATACATATGTGTATCGCGTGACAATGCAAGATTAAAAGCTTGTACCTAAAAGTTTTACCTGTCCCAGTGTCTGTAATTAAATATTGCAAGTTAAATTTGACCCACTTCCCGGTTTTCGATTGAGCTGAAATTTTGCATGCATATGTATATGGTGTGACAATGCAATATCAAAAGCTTGTATCTTCGTTTTTAGGTTTACGAAATTATGTTTGAATCGGCAAATCGCCGGCATTTTATAGAATTAAGCCGAATACAAACGACGTCGCCTCAGTACGAAATGCTAAAGTCGTCCTGTCTGTTCATGTTCTAGTTTATTTTGTTTGGCGTTTGCAACATGGTAAAGTTGGAGTTTGACAAACTCGGCTCTTTCTACAATCATTATTCTAAGACTTCAAGATTTCTACTAAAAAAAATGATAAAATATTCTCAAGAATGTTAAACAATCGGAAATATTTTCGTAATTTTGGACTTTGTTCTATACAAAGTGGACCAATCGACTAAGTGATCTATTAGTATGAGAAGTGTTTTTTACCCCGACTTTATACATAAAATTCATTTTTATTTGTAAAAAATAACATGAAAATATATAAAATATATATTACTGTAAATAGTATTCCGTAAAGAGATGGTTTTTAAAATTATTTATTATGATTAATATCTTAAAAAATCTTCACAATTCATAAAACACAATTATATTTGTTTTTATTAAAGTTTTGATTCAACAAAAAATAAAAATATGATTATTTAAAAAAAAATAACATTAGTAAGTATGTTTAAAATTTGTTTGTATCGTGATGATAATTTAAGAGCTCTAACCACACTTAACCTATTTACTATTACTTGTTGCCGCCATCCACACTGCGTCCTCAGAGTGTGGACAGCAACAGTAATTAGTTAATTACCTACAGCGTAAAACAAAAACCAAAATTAAAAAGATATTCAAGAGCTCGATAAAACCCAACTGCATAAAAAAATATCTACTTTTTTTGAGTTTCAGTGTAAAAAAAGGTGATCAAGTCAAATCTAACGACATCTCGCACTCCAAAATTCTTCAAGCCATTTAGGCTAAAGGCTCAGACAAACACACATACACTCAAAAAACATAGGGTAAAAAATTGAATTGATTACAGAAAACTTAATTAACAAACATAAATACAATTATCAACTAAAAAGTGCTAACATTTGCAGTTTTGTAACAGACAAACAGAGTTGCAACGGACACCGAATCAGTCACAGCAGTGGTCGCGATCGCGAGCACTGAGTGCTCTATTTATGATGACTTTTTCCTTAATTGTGTCAAATCGGGAAAATTGCATTCATTCCAAGAATCAGTGTTGAACGGATAAATTAAAATTGGAACGGGCGCGAAGTTCTTTACATCAGCAATAATTATTTAGACTACATCTGCTTGGAGAGTATCTTCTTGGTCTTGTGAAATTGAGGCAGAAAATACGTCTTTACTGTCACAAAAATATGCGTGCCAAAAAAAATTAAATAAAATGCACTAGCTGAGCGTGTGCAAAGTGATCTCAGTGGAAACAAGGGTGGATCAATCGAACTCTTCTTTTTCTCCTAGATTTTCCTCGTAGAAGTAGTATAGAACACTTGTTCACCTCGGGAGAACGTGTCATTCCCAACTCGTGTGTGTTACGGCGCCTCAGACTACACCCTCGTTGGTAAATCGATCAGTTTCTGCCCTCGGTAAACAATGCAATGTCAGACCCTTGGCCTCTCCGAACAGACGCAACGATCCCACAGCAAGTCACTAGTGATAAAAATTTCATTGCTCTATCATTATCATGATACACATGAAATTCTTCTGTTTTCTAGTATAAGCACTAACCACTTCTGCTCTGTGGCACTAACACCTAAAACGTGTCATAATCAAAAATAAACAGAATTTAAACAAACCCGATTACTTTAAGTGATTTTTCACAGTTCATTACATTTATCTTCGCAACACTTATTGGTATCATTTAATACATATTTTAAAACAAATTTAGTGTTAACATAATAAAAATATAAATGGTTTGTGTTTATTCTGTATTTTCTTGATTGCGTCTTTGTTTAAACTACTTAAATTAATACATCGTTTATAAGCAAATATAATGTTCAACGATTCGAATACTTCCAACGTTTATTGCAACTTCATTTTCATTCAACAGAATCTTCAGTCGTGTACGTTTGTTCGTTTTTGCTTTATCTCGTATGAAAGAAATTTCTACTTAGACGTTTCCTCCGAGATAATCGCGACGATATGGCGGGTTCAAATATTGTTAAACTACATTCGAAGACGGTTCTTTTATCATATTTTTATCTGTGATGTCGCAATCTTCCTGGAAATGTGTGACATATTTTAACACTTTCCCACTTTCTTCGTATCTACTGAAGATATTCTTTTGATATTTTATTTTTCATTATGAAGATTTGGAGATATAGATTTTACCTTCTTATTGCTTGTTTATTTTTATTATTATATATATGTTCACCTCTTTCTTGTTCTTGCAAAGTTTATTATTTACTGACCGGAGCCACTAGCCTCAGTTGGTAAAAACCTCAATATTTCCCTGACTGTCAGTATGTATGTTGACTACCAGCTGCATTGCTCCTGACCCTGAGACCCCTGCAATGAGATCCCTGGGCACTTCCAGGCCACGGGTTTCTCCCGATACCAGGGTGCTCAGGTCACGAGCCACTGGCGCTGATGATACACTGGCCAGGAGGCTGAGGATGACCAGAAAGCTGCAGTTCCTGAAATTTAATAGGAAAAAAACATTTGCTATAACCAAAATCGTTCCAACATGTAAATAATGACACAGGAAAAAAGAATATTGTATCTAAGGATGGCTCAATGTAATAAAATGAAGCCTTCACTGTTAGATTAGGTTTGTCCAATATTTAATAGATAGGTTACGACATTAAGCTTTTGATCCCAAACAATCGAGAGGTTCCCGAGGGAATTAAAGGAGCCCTTTCATTTTCCTTTGGTTGAGCGTGTCGGATAAGGTAGTACCTAATATCGGGAAGTAAATGAATATTGGGCATACTAAAACTTTTTAATTTAAATACCGTACAAACATAGTAAGTAACGCCACATCGCTCTATTCAGTTTCACTATGTTTAAGAATGGTATTATTTCAAATAAAAAAATAATAATATATATATAAAAATAATATGTATATATATATATACCGTCGCATATATATGTACAAAATATGTGTCTCGAAAACGGATCTAACGATTTCGATAAAATTTCCTACTTAGGTAATGTTTTATATTTCAATCCTATTGAGATATATGTTATTCCTAAGAAAATCCGTTTTCATCCAAAAAAATATATTATTAATAGGAGTCTCCAAGTAACGCTCGGTTTCCCAGGTTTTAGGAGATAAAGTGTTAACAAACAGGGAACACAACCTCCACGCGGGCGAAGACGCAGGCACCAGCTAGTGGACAATAAAATCCATTATACAGATGCATTACAGAAGTTTCCCTTTTTGAAGCGAGCATTGAACGTTCTTTCCTTTTGTAGTCACCATTTCAATAGAAACGATCTCAAGAAAAGGAAAATATTATTCTGTATTGGAAGGTAATGACTTGTAGTAATATGCCCAAAATATAATAATAACAGCTTTCATCATCATCATAATATTAGCCGCTAGACGTCCAATGCTGGACAAAAACATCCCCAAGGATCTCCAAAAATCCAGCGGCTTCCCGCCACCATATCATGCCGCGACCTTCAATAGGTCTTCGAGAGGCCTGCCTACGCTACGTCTTTCGGTGAGCTGTTGCCACTCTAGAACTTTACTACCCCTACGGCCATCTGTTTTACGAGGTATGTGCTCCACCCATTTAACCAATTTAGATGAAACTTGGGCGCGATTTTGCGTGCACGCCCTGGAATGTATATACCAAAAAATTTTAGCGAGCCATTTGCCCGGAAAAGTGGAAATTCGGGTAAAATTTAAAAGTGATAAATCTATGGGACTTTTTGACGATTTTGACGATTATGGCACGATTTAAACGAAAAATATATTCACGCGAGCGAAACCGCTAGAAATGGCTAGTAATGTTATAGATTTACTAGTGGGTGCCGGCGGCTTCGCCCGCGCAGATCCCGTTTATTGGTTTTCCCGTGGGAATTTCCCGAAATCCTTTCTTAGCGGTTGCCTACGTCTTTATAACTGTCTGTACTCCAAATTTCATACCAGTGGCACACCCCAGACACTGCATAAAAATGTTCGTGAAATGACATTTCTAAAAACAAATGACGAAGCAAACAAAATCACGGCGAAATACGATACGTTCGAGAACCAAACTGTAACCAATCTGTATCAATATGGGTGACGAGGGGATGAGGTCGCAATCTAGAGAGCGGCAGGGAGTGTCCATACTGTATGTTAGTACTAATATATATACTTTGCCAGTGGTTTCGACTGTACGTTGGTATATACCAGTTAGTCATCTTTTCCTTTTATATGTATACAGATAATATCAGCAAAGAATACTATTAAATTTGGAAACCTAGGTTAAAAGTTAAATTAAATCTATTCAGTCGATTATTTAAAACACGAGTAGGTGTTAAATTATAACACCTTGTCAAAGTAAAATCAGCTGTCACTTACATGGCTTGCGCGGCGGGCTTATCTCCTCGTGTGCTCCATCTGAGCTCGAGTTCACAACTGAGCAACGAACGTGCGAGCCCATATCTCTGATCTATCCAGATTGTCCTATCTGCAAGCGTATCTCCTCCCTGCATCTGCACACTCGGAAATGAACTTTTTTAACCGACTTCCGAAAAAAGGAGGAGGTTTCTCAATTCGATCGTACATTTTTTTTATGTGTGTTCGCGGATAACTTCGTCCTTTATGAACCGATTTTAATGATTATTTTTTGTTGCAAAGGAGATATCCCAAGGGTGGTACCATGATAAGGAAATCATCATGTATGATGTCATGATAAGGAAACCAGGATCTGATGATGGCATCCTAGAGAAATCGAGGGGAACCATAGTTTCCTGTTTGAAGTTGTTTTTTTTTTGTTCAAAATTATATAACTTTGATATGTACAGGAACAAAATTCAAAAATTCAAAACAATTTATTTCAAATAGGTGTTTACACACACTTTTAAATAGTCAAAACAAAAAAAAATACAGTATATTACAAATAATGTCATGATTCAGATTACAGTCTCAGGTAATGGTATTTGATATAGAATCAACATACATATCTTTGTCATTTACATAATCTATTATTTTATATAGTCCGTATGGCTCCCGGCTTAGAATAGGGCCATCCTATTTCATCCAATAGGTGTCGTAAGAGCCGACTAAGGGACTTAAACCGGAGGATGGGCAGCAGCGTCTTTCCGTGACTTGCAGCCAATCTGCAACACTGCGATCGCCAACCCGCCTGCCAAGCGTGGCGATTACGGCAACACCCCCCAAATGACCGTCACAAAGAAAAAACGGCCCCTAGTCCCCGGCGGCCCCGCTATTCCTGGCTCCGGTAGCGGTCAAGGTAACGGCGGGGCATGGGGTGCGAAGAATCCCCGGCAGATGCCAGGCTACCAACACAAAAGACCTCTGGCCCTGGCAACCTACAACACGCGCACACTGCGAACCGACGTAAAGCTAACAGAACTCGAGGAAGCATTGAGCAGGTTACGATGGGACATCGTAGGATTGTGTGAAGTCCGAAGAGAGGGGGAGGACACCATAATCCTTAAATCCGGAAACCTGCTCTATTTCCGGGAGGGCGACCAACTGTCCGAGGGTGGTGTCGGGTTCCTAGTCCACAAGTCCCTCATTAACAATGTGGTCCGGATCGAGAGTGTTTCGACGAGGGTAGCGTACCTTATTCTCCGAATTACCAAACGGTATTCGCTGAAAGTTATTCAGGTATATGCACCGACCGCGCAACACTCCGACGACGAAGTGGAGCTCCTATATGAGGATATCTCTAGAGCTCTACATAATAGCTCCCGGACTCAATACACCATTGTTATGGGGGACTTTAACGCGAAACTGGGCAAACGAAGTGATGGTGAGCTGAGAGTGGGGCAATTTGGATATGGAGAGAGAAATGCACGTGGCCAGCTGCTGGCCGACTTTATGGAGAAGGAGGGCCTCTTTATGATGAACTCCTTCTTCAAAAAGCCTAAACAGCGAAAGTGGACATGGTTGCATCCCAATGGCGTAACCAAGAACGAGATCGACTTCATCTTGTCGACAAGAAGGCAAATATTCAATGATGTCTCTGTGATCAACTCAGTCAAAACAGGAAGTGATCACCGAATGGTAAGAGGCACATTGAATCTAAAGACCAAGCTAGAAAGATGTCGACTGATGAAGTCCACACTCCGACCAGCGCCCATCCAGCTCCAAAACCCCGAAAACTTTCAGCTCGAGTTGCACAATCGCTTCGAATGCCTAGGAGACTGCGAGAATGTGGACGATTATAACGACAGGTTCGTGGAAATTGTCCAAACGGTCGGGTCTAAGATTTTCAAAACTCGCCGTTCAAACAGAACCAAAAAAATCTCTGACTTCACCAGCAACCTCATGGAAGAAAGACGCAGATTGGTTTTGCAGTCCTCTGAAGACGCTACTCAGTATCGGCAACTAAACAGGCAGATCTCTAAGTCTTTAACTCGCGATTTGCGCCACTTTAATACAAATTGTATTAAAGAGGCGATTGAAAACAACAAAGGCTCAAAAGTGTTCGCTAGAGATCTGTCTGTTGGTCAAAGCCAACTGACCAAGCTGAAGACTGAGGACGGCAGGATCATATCGTCTAAGACTGAGTTGCTGGAAGAAGTTGAGAAGTTCTACGGACAATTGTACACGACCACACGTCCGCCTGTCAGCGATCTGGCTAAAGACCCAAGAGCTAGACTTACCCGACACTATACCGAAGATATCCCGGACGTCAGCCTGTACGAGATTAGAATGGCTCTTAAACAGCTTAAAAACATTAAGGCACCGGGTGATGATGGAATTACGGCTGAACTTCTGAAAGCAGGTGGAACACCGGTACTTAAAGCTCTTCAGAAATTATTTAATTCCGTTATACTTGAGGGACAAACGCCTAAGGCATAGCACAGAAGTGTGGTCGTGCTTTTCTTCAAAAAGGGCGACAATACCCTGCTGAAGAACTACAGACCCATCTCACTTCTGAGCCATATCTACAAACTGTTTTCGAGGGTCATTACGAATCGTCTCGCGCGCAGGTTTGACGACTTCCAGCCTCCCGAACAAGCCGGTTTCCGAAAAGGATTTAGTACCATAGACCACATACATACGCTGCGGCAGATTATACAGAAGACCGAAGAGTACAATCAGCCACTGTGCTTGGCGTTCGTGGACTATGAGAAAGCCTTCGATTCGGTCGAAACCTGGGCTGTGTTACAGTCTCTCCAGAGGTGCCAAATTGACTATCGATACATCGAAGTGCTGAAGTGTTTGTATGAAAACGCCACCATGTCGGTTCGCCTCCAGGATCAAAACTCGGAACCTATCCAGCTGCAGCGAGGGGTGAGACAGGGAGACGTTATATCTCCGAAACTGTTCACCGCCGCCCTGGAAGATGTTTTTAAGCTTTTGGACTGGGGTGGACTCGGCATCAATATCAACGGCGAGTACATCACCCACCTTCGATTCGCTGACGATATCGTGGTCATGGCTGAGACTATGGACGACTTAGGCACAATGCTCGATGGCCTCAGTAGAGCCTCTCAACAAGTGGGTCTTAGAATGAACATGGACAAGACGAAAATTATGTCAAACGTCCGTGTCATACCTACTCCTCTGAAGGTTGGAGGCTCTACACTCGAAGTTGTTACCGAATATGTATACCTGGGACAAACAGTCCAGTTAGGTAGGTCCAACTTCGAGAAAGAGATCAATCGTCGAATCCAACTCGGCTGGGCAGCGTTTGGGAAGCTTCGCAATATCTTTACGTCCCAGATACCGCAGTGTCTTAAGACCAAGGTCTTCGACCAATGTGTGTTGCCAGTGATGACGTACGGAACTGAGACATGGTCGCTTACTATGGGCCTCATAAGAAGGCTCAAGGTCACTCAAAGGGCAATGGAGCGTGCTATGCTCGGAGTTTCTCTGCGTGATCGAATCAGAAACGAGGAGATCCGTAAGAGAACCAAAGTAACCGACATAGCTCTCAGAATTGCTAAACTTAAGTGGCAGTGGGCGGGGCACATTGCTCGTAGAACAGATGGCCGTTGGGGCAGTAAAGTTCTCGAGTGGCGACCACGCACCGGAAAGCGTAGTGTAGGCAGGCCTCCCACTCGGTGGACCGATGACCTGGTGAAGGTCGCGGGAAGCCGCTGGATGCGGGCAGCGCAGAACCGGTCGTCGTGGAGATCCTTGGGGGAGGCCTATGTCCAGCAGTGGACTTCCTTCGGCTGATATGATGATGATTATTTTATAATATCCTCTAGAACACAAAACTTTTTTGACATGAGTCTTGAATTTATTCTCTGACATACTAGTTACATTTTCTGGAATTTTATTGTAGAATCTTATACACTGCCCCACAAATGACTTTTTAACCTTACTCAGTCTCGAAAAGGCTATATCTATTTTATTTACATTTCTTAAATTCAAATTATGCCTGTCACTGTTTTTAGGAAATAAATGCAAATTCTTACGAACGTACATGATGTTTTCATATATAAATTGACTAGCAACAGTTAAAATATTGATTTCTTTGAACTTATTCTGTAACGACTCACGCGATCGCATCTGATAGATTGCGCGGATAGCTCAGTATGTCAAAAATCTAAAGAGTTTCTTTAACTTTTCGAGCGACGAAAGGTAAAGAAGTTTTGTGATGGCAAAAAAATGTATTGCAGTTGTGATTTTGATGAGGTTAATTTTCTGATAGAGCAAAAAAAAATGATTGTTTTTCTATACGTTCCTAAGTGCGTGCATGCAATATTATTTTAATATCACCATTTTTTTTAAATCTTGATTTGTAGGGGTTTTTAATCGTAGTTTATTAAATAATCTTTATTTTATTTTCTATGTTATCGAATCATTTTTTTATTAAGGTATACGAGTAAGTATGGAACATTGGTGGCGTAAGGAGCATCGGTGGCGTAACGGCTAAGGCCGCCGCCTCCTGTCCGGGAGGTCGTGGTTCAAATTCTGCCACGTACATAAGTGATTTCGAATTTAGATTTCATATGTTCGTTTATCCGACGCTGCCGCCTGCGGAGAAACTCGCAGGTTGTGTGTAGTCGACCAACTCGCACTGGACCCGCATGGTCGACTAAGGCCCGATCGCCCTAATTCAGGGTGGGATCGAGCCCCTCGGTGGGGACGTATATGAACTGATATGATGATAGGTATTTTATATGGACGCCCTGAAGTAAACTCGTAAGAACTCTACATTATCACGTAAAACTGGTAAAAAATCACGTAAGTCTTACTCCAGACAAGTTAAACATATTCAATATGACACATGGAGTCATAACAGGAGAAAGAACTGAGTTTTCTTGCCGCCAAGCAGCCATATTGTGCTCTGAGTAACAACATGCAAACAACAGTCATCATGATCATCATATCAGCTCATATACGTCCCCACCGAGGGGCTCAAGACTACCCTGAATTAGGGCGATCGGGCCTTAGTCAACCACGCGGGCAGAGTGCGGGTTGGTCGACTTCACACACAACCTGCGAGTTTCTCCGCAGGCGTGTGCAGGTTTCCTCACGATGCTTTCCTTCACCGTAAGAGCGTCGGATAAACGGATGAACAATCAGTCGTGTCAAGGTTTTGTAAATGATGAACACGTTACTAACTGACTGCTATCGCAACAAGCTAGTACGATTTTGCTTCATTTTTGTTTTTGTTAATTTCGTTAAAAAGTACTGAACCGATTTTGATAAAATGGAACCAACCTCGAGAGATAACCTATTTCATAAGATAAATACTTGAATTGAATTGAAATACTCTTTATTGTACACACTAGTTATAAAAAAATATAAACAAATTAAGAAAACTTAAAAAAAAATAACTCGATAAAATATAAAAAAAAAACAAAATATATTAGAGAAACTTATATAGGTACTATAGCGTTACAACTTGAACGGTCTTATCGCTCAAAGCAAAAATTAAAAAAAATATATCGCTCAGAAAGAATGATTTCGATTAGTTTACAATCAGCGAAGATATCGAGTAACATACACACACAAAAAAACTGGTTGTCTGTAAAGTCGGTTTGCGGAGGATAATTTTACGTGATAACGTCATAAGGAAACATTGATCACAAGCCGAATGCTTAGGACGATCGTGACGCTACAAAAAATCAACATCAGTGTTAATTTAAATTGATGTTTATGAAATGGATTTAGTTTATTAAATATTAAAGTGAAACTTTTATTACATCGTCTCAAATTTTTTCGTCTGTGTGTCGCGTGACGGTCGGTATGATCGTTTCGTCCTCTGTACCGTAGCTCTAAGACGAGAGCAGCCATGATCGTTTCGTGCTCTGTAAATGTCTATAATGTGAAAAAAAGTTTCACTTTTACCGTGGTTTCATAAAACCACACACTCTTTTTTTATTTACTTTACAATTTATTTATATCAAAATATCTTCTAAATGTTTTTTTTTTGTATTTTCATGGCTGTCAAAAACATTAACAATGCCAACAAAAAACTGTGTGCAGACAAACAAACGTATTGGCGTAACTAACAACTATTTTAGTGTCAGAATAACGTTATCGCATAAAATAACCCAAACACCTAAATGTAGGTGATAATTTAATATAGATATATATATTATAATACACACGAGAGTGACGTAATATATTTTACTGTTATCACCCACACACAGTATTACTAAAATATACAGTATGGACACTCCCTGCCGCTCTCTAGATTGCGACCTCACCCCCTCGTCACCCAGATTGATACAGATTGGTGCTAGTTTGTTTCTCAAACGTAAAAGACATTGTCGCCGTGATTTCGTTTGCTCCGTCATTTGTTTTTAGAATGACATTTCTCGCCCGTTGTATGAAGTGTCCGGGGCGTGGTATTACGTTAACCACAGTAACCTAGATTTAAAGTTTTTAGATTTTTTGCATTCCTTGGTACTTTTCTGTATAACAAATTACACAAAATCTTAGTCATATATATATACCGTCTTACGTATACAAATTGTAAAAAAATGCACCTGCCTATTTACAAAAACCACAGTACTACGATATGGCTTACAGTAGCGCAACGCCTTTGATGTCGCACAATGCCGCCACGGCATAAGTACTAGCAGTACTAACCTGTAGCCAGCCTGGCAAACTCGCGGAGTTTGCCAGGCTGTGCCCCGCCGCCCGCTGCCCCGCAGGTACCCTTTCGTTGCTCTGTGTAAGTACACTCGTTGCACTACTGTAAGCCGCTATATTGTATTACTGAGCAAAAACTGCCTTACGATGCTACCAATACTATTACTATTAGTTGTAAAGTAATTATATAAATATATTCAACTTTATAATATTCACTAGACAAAACTACTTTTTAAAACCTATTCAGTGTTGATTATGAGGGTGTTTTAATAATGATTTTAATGTGGGCGGGCACTCCAATCCGCATTATACCGGTCTGTTGCTAAGATCGTGTCTTATTTTAACTTGTGAACCGCCTCGAGGCGTGATGGTTAGTCCATTTGCTTCAACACCAGGAGTTCGCGTGTTCGATTTCCGACGGGGTCAACTTTGTAAGACTCGGTTCGGTTTGTGGTAGGGCATTTTCTAAGCCCGCCTGGCTAGCTACGAACTCTTATCTAAGTCTTGCCGCCAAACATCAGTTTTAACATCATTGATGTGTTCCGGCTTGAAGATAAGATAGCCAGATTGCGTTGGGGAATCTTGTAAGCCCGCTTCCATCGTCGGCATCATCTTCACTTACCATCAGGTGAGATGATGCCACTGGGTTATCAATTGTGGATTAAAAAATATATATCTTTATACTATATACTAATAACAGACATTTCATCTCTCAGTCAAGTATAAAATTTTCTTTGATTAGTCCACTTTACCTACTTTGATGGCAATTATTATTTGTCACAGAGTGCAAACTTGGTAATATATTATGTCATAACACCAGCTTTGAAGGACTTTTGACACCACTTTGATTTAGGTTCTTCAGTAGTACTCGTAACGTACGAACTCTGAATCGCGCTATTTAAATTTTCTTAGCGCTACGTATAAATACCCCGACGTCTAGCTGTGTGTGTGGTGGTCCGTCTCTACATGGTTAGCCGACCGGCGGCTGTGCCGGGCAAATTCAGTCGCCCAATCAGATGACTCTTTCGACTGTAATGGTCAAGAAGAGGAGGGACTACGGAAAATATTGCCACCCAATTCCTACGGAAAATATTGCCACCCAATTCCATGGGGCTTCCTGACAGCTCCACGTACAACACTGCTTGTAGAGGTTTTGATCACTTTTATCACTTTTTAGGGTTCCGAAGTCAACAAGGAACCCTTATTGTTTCGCCATGTCTGTCTGTCTGTCTCTCAGTCTGTCCATCTGTCCGCGACTCAGCTCCGAGACTAGTACTAGAAAGGTGTAATTTGTCATGGGTATACATATTGATCCTGTCGACAAAGTGGTACAATACAATTATGAAAAAAAAGTTTTTAGGGTACTTCCCCTACATGTAAAGAGGGGGTGATTTTTTTGTTGACATACCTTAACTTGTGGGGTATCTTTGAATAGGTCTTTCAAAAATACTGTGGGCTTACTTAAACTTTTTAGATTTAAAGATTGGTTTGTGAAATATTAAACTTTAAAGTTTAATTTTTGTTAGAGTCAAGTGTCCCGTTTATGCTCATCACTGAGTCACTGACTTATTTGTAACGCTGTCAACGGGACGCTATCATTTGTTTTTCAACGGGCGTCTGCACCCTACAATGATTAGCTTCCAATAATTATTACAGTGCGTCGGTGGCGTAACGGCAAAGGACGCTTTCGTCGGAGCCGTAACGGCAAAGGCCGCTACCTCCTGCGTCAGTGGCGTAACGGCAAGGGGCGCTACCTCCTGCGTCGGTGGCGTAACAGCAAGGGCCGCTACCTCCTGCATCGGTGGCGTAACGGCAAAGGCCGCTACCTCCTGCGTCGGTGGCGTAACGGCAAAGGCCTCTTGCGTCGGAGCCGTAACGGCAAGGGCCGCTACCTCCTCCGTCAGTGGCGTAACGGCAAGGGCCGCTACCTCCTGCGTCGGGAGTTCGTGGATCGAAACCTGCCACGTACCAATGTGTTTTCGAATTTCGATTTCATATGTAATTTTATCCGACGCTCTTACGGTGAAAGAAAACTTCGTGAGGAAACCTGCATACGCCTGCGGAGAAATTCGAAGGTTGTTTGTGAAGCCCGCGTGATTGGCTAAGGCCCGACCGAACTTGGTAATTTATTATTTTATGCCGATTATTTCAGGGTAGCTCGAGGTGGGGACTTATATGAGGTGATATGATGATATGATTTATTATTAAAGTAATGTAATTTTGATTGAGTAATTTAAAAAACATACACGCTACAGTATTTTATTGAGATAACATTGAAATTAATTAAAATTATTATTGAAAGTGACATTATTACTATTATTATTGAATTAATAATTTGTAATCTGTATACGGTTTTTTTTTGGAATAAATATTTTTGATTATGATTTGATTTTACATGTCATGTACCTACATACCGAGGAATCCGAGGATACCTGACAAGAAAAGTAGGTAATCCACTCTGGATTGAAGTGAATCCGTAAATGGGTATGTTATAAAATCAAATAACTCCACTAATTGGAGATATATTTTGTGAATAGCACCATTGGTCTAAAAGTTTCGGCGCATAGTGCCAGAAACGCAAATCACACGCAAAGGACCTTATTTTAAATTCGCAACTTGCCTGACATGCAAATGGCCCGACCAGACGCCATGTTTATTGTCCTGGCCGCATCAGTCGTCTCAACGCAATGTCAATATTACGTCTGTAGTGTCAACATTTGGTGATTTCGTAAAAAACCCCAACAATGATTTTTCGATGTTGAAAAACCACACTCTGTGGTAATTCTGAAATACTAAAACTTTAGCGATACTATTTACATAATTATAGATATTTTAGGTAAGGGGTGAGCACCGTTGAAAAAAATGTAAGTTAACCTTTGGTCAAAGCAATAAAGTAGACTTTTAAATGATTATGGAACTACCCCAGAAGATTCCGTAACTTGCTTAAAAAAATATTACTCTATATTTCAACTGCTCATTTTTAAGAAGCTAGCGACACATGAAAAATCTTATACAATAAAACAGTTCATTAGTTAAACAGAGGTAAACATTATTGCCAGTAATTAGTAAAACAGAATTAGGTATAAATAGTTAAGAAATTGCAGACCTCTAAGCATCTCATAAAAATTCCAGTTAGAATCACTCCAGTGCACCCCATCTACTTTGTTAAAATGCGACTCATTTTATAAACAAATGCATTACATATTTGAACCGAAATTTTTATTTTGAATTTATGAAGCCTACAACACAATCAAATGAATCAAGATGAATTTAAGACACCTTTTTGTTAAAATCGGTATAGTTGTTTAGGCTGTGCGAGGCGATTAATACCTACCTATACCAAACATAACTATTTTCTGTTGGCGGGTAAAATGAAAGCATCTAAATAAATAACAATAAAATAAATTATATTTAAATAACTTAGCGCCGAATAAGTATGCCATTGTCCACTACATACGAGACACCAGTTATGCCTCTTGCTTTGTCACTCGCCAAAAACATGATTAAATCTGCTATTTCTTCTGGGTCGCTTATTCTTTTCAACACCGTGCTTTTCCTCATCATTTCGAATATCTTCTCCTCCTCAGCTTTATTCATACCCATATTCTGTAAAATATCAGTTGCAACTGGTCCCGGGTTGATGCCATTCACACGAATACCTTGACCTCCGAGTTCGTTGGCTATGCTTCTTGTGAAGTGATCCAAGCCAGCCTTCGACACATTGTACGCGAATCCTGTAGTTTGAAACGGATCGATGCCAGAAGTACTGGAAATATTAACGATATTGCCCTTAGTTTCCGCTAGATGTGGTCCTGCAAGATTAGTCAGATGAACCACTGACCGTAGATTCGTGGCCATTACACTATCGAATACTTGCATGGCGTTTTTTGAAAGGACACCTGTCAAGTATCCTATACCCGCATTGTTTATTAGCACATCCAGTTTTCCGTAATGTTTCAACGTGTCTTTAACTATTTTCTGAGTGTTGTCTTCTTTGGAAACATCAGCAATGATTGTAAGTGGTTTACTGCCATTAGCGTCGCATTTATCTGAAACAGCTTTAAGTTTCTTTTCGTTCCTTCCGACAATGGCTACTTTAGCTCCTTCTGCTGATAGTTTTAAAGCCACAGCTGCTCCTATACCGGAACTGGCGCCTGTTACTATTGCAACTTTGTTAAGGAAACTCATTTTTACACTCAATTGTTGACTATTTGAGGGCAAGGAACGAACTGTATCAACTTGTTATTTGTTAGATACATTAATCTT
This sequence comes from Coleophora flavipennella, assembly GCA_947284805.1. Lineage (NCBI taxonomy): Eukaryota > Metazoa > Arthropoda > Insecta > Lepidoptera > Coleophoridae > Coleophora > Coleophora flavipennella. Next base: position 16,993,157 of record OX369263.1, on the reverse strand, counting down.
ATCGCTTAGCATTACGCGATAAGAAAATAACAGAAGTTTTGAAAAGTACCTAATAATTTTTTAGCATTTTTATTAATATTAAACAACGTGTATATTTATTGTATTTGACGTGTATATCAATAATCATTTCATTATCTTATAAAGAGACGATCCGTTGATATTCCTTGCCTTATCACTGATCAGAAACAGCACGAGGTTTGCTCCGCTTTGGGTTACCTAATCTTTCCAAAACTAGTCCACTATGACAGACTTGCCTAAGCACTGTATTTAAGTATTGTTTTCTACCAATATCCTTTGTACAGTACTTGGAACTAGACTTTAGTAACCATGCAATGAATCTAAACATATAATGCTGTTAGTGCTAATAATGTACTATGTACACATGCGGAAGTTTTTTTATTAAATTTAACCATAGATATAAAGAAGGTAAGCATGCAACCTCTTTGGTATAAATTTTCTATCCCTTTGTGTGACCAGTGCTCTTAAGGCGTTATCATGCATCAATCTATCTCCTTCTGACACATCTATTCACAAAGATCTAACCTATCTCTTTTAAAATTATCCTTTCAAAGATTCTAAATTTTGGCTGGCGTAGAAATTAAAAAAAAATGGCAAAGTAAAACGCATATGTACGGTTAAATCAATTTTGCGCAAAGTAAACTGGGGTATCAAAGAAAAAAAGCAAGAGTGTGGTTTAATGAAACCACGGTAAAAGTGAAACTTTACAGAGGACCAAACGATCATGGCTGCTCTAGCTAAGGTACAGAGGACGAAACGATCATACCGTCAGACGAAAACGACCGTCACGCGACATGCAACACACAGACGAAAAAATTTGAGACGATGTAATAAAAGTTTCACTTCAAATTTTCAAGCAATTACATTGAAAAATATTTTTCTTTGTCATCAGATTACATGGACTCGCTATGCAAGGACCACTTCCTGCAGCGCCAGTACCGAAAGCTCGACGGTGGCGTGCTATGGTCCCGCAACGAACGCAACCTGGACTGCACGGTGACCTTCCAGACGCACAGCATTCTCCAGCGGTTCATGCTCCACTTTGACCTGCTACAGCTGGACTGCAACGATCACCTGTACGTGTATGATGGGGCGCATGCCACTGCGCCGCCGAAGGTGAGCACCTTTACGAGTTCAAAATGACTATGTCTTTCATGACAATGACAATGACTGAGACATGGTCGCTTACTATGGGCCTCATAAGGAGGCTCAAGGTCACCCAAAGGGCAATGGAGCGTGCTATGCTCGGAGTTTCTCTGCGTGATCGAATCAGAAACGAGGAGATCCGCAGGAGAACTAAAGTAACCGAAATAGCTCACAGAATCGCTAAACTCAAGTGGCAGTGGGCAGTGCACATAGCTCGTAGAACAGATGGCCGATGGGGCAGTAAAGTTCTCGAGTGGCGACCGCGCACCGGAAAACGTAGCGTAGGCAGGCCTCCCACGCGGTGGACCAATGACCTGGTGAAGATCGTGGGAAGCCGATGGATGCGGGCAGCGCAGGACTGGTCGTCGTGGAAATCCTTGGGGGAGGCCTTTGTCCAGCAGTGGACGATTTCCGGCTGATATGATGATGATGATGTCTTTCATTCTCCTACGCTACTGTTCGGTGGCTGTACACCGCAGTTAGTGAGTTTTAGCATTCCGGAGTGCCTACAAGGGAACATATTAACATTTTTCTTTTTTTTTATTAAAAAAATGAGTGCGTTTGACTGCACCTCACCTGATGGTAAGTGCCGATGCAGCCGAGGATGTAACACGTAAGCTCAAATAGTGCCTATTCACTCTGGACTTGAAGATTCCTAAATTATACGAATCGAGGAATACAGACGCCGGCAGGGAATTCCACTCCTTGACCGTTGAACGAACGAACGATAATGAACGAAGAAGCAAAACGCTTCGTACGTAAAGGTGGTTCTGTCCATCCTTCCGTCTCAGACGTCATAGGTCGGAGTATCATAGCTTTTAAATTTTGCACCGAATCGCATGCAGTTTAGCACAAAAATAATATATAGGTACATAAAGATGTTACATTAACTAGTATATAATTATTTTGAATATTAAAAAACAATATTTTTAGTGATATCAGGAGTGCCCCGTTTAAGATCGCTTCTAGCGATAAGATCGCCTCTGTACACTTTAGTCCGATAAAACCATCCTGTAATTATTATTTGTCTGCAATAAAGTGTTTATACACACATATCCAAACGGTGAAGGAAAACATCGTGAGGAAACCTGCACACGCCTGCGAAGAAACTCGCAGGCTGTGTGAAGTCGACCAACCCGCACTGGGCCCGCGTGATCGACTAAAGCCCGATCGCCCTAATTCAGGGTAGGCTCGAGCCCCTCGGTGGGGACGTATATGAGCTGATATGACCCAAAGATACAGTACATACAGGCTACCAAAGTCATGAACAAGGTGTGAGTGCCCCTCCTCCTTCTCCCCTTTCAGCACTGATGCCGTTACAAAATTGTAAAACTTGAAATCTTAGTAGGAAGTCATTTATATCCTACATATCTACATTTAAAATAACCTCTTTCTTATGTTGAAAATATTTAAAAAAAATATATTAAAAAAATAAAAATACAAATTTTATGCTGCCCGAGATGTTCAGCCGCGCTGCACAGTTAATGTATATTTATATATATATATAAATATAATTAAATTTAATTATTTAAAAATCTGATAAAATTTCCTTTCTTACGATATTTATTATTTTAGTCATCATATCAGCCGAAGGAAGTCCACTGCTGGACATAGGCCTCCCCCAAGGATCTCCACGACGACCGGTTCTGCGCTGCCCGCATCCAGCGGCTTCCCGCGACCTTCACCAGGTCATCGGTCCACCGAGTGGGAGGCCTGCATACACTACGCTTTCCGGTGCGTGGTCGCCACTCGAGAACTTTACTGTCCCAACGGCCATAACTTTACTGTCCCAACGGCCATCTGTTCTACGATATTATTTTAGTATCGGAATAGAAATAAATTAAAATACAAAACTTTTAAATTCTAATTTGACAAATTAGGCGAATCGGCAGACGCCAGGCATAAGCTTTGTAACCGAATTAGGCGATTCGGATGGCGCCGCGCTGGAAGGGTTAGCGAGAGCGTATCGGGTATCCTATGACAAACAGTTTTCAAGTATGAAGCACGTTACGTATACAGCATACGTAACGTGCCTACTTCATAACTTGAAAACTGTTACAAAATAGGTGTAGGAACCGTTAACTACTTAATATACAGGGTGTAAAAAAATTGGTATAGATCCCGTTAACTGGGACTTCTACTCATCATACTGAACAACTTTTGTTCTGCGACTTTGCTGATAACGGAAAAAAAAACTTTTCATAAAAATCGATCAGCTGATCAAACAATTTTGTGCATTTTTGTATGGAGGGTCCAAATTTTTTTTCGGAATTGACTATGGGTTACTTGGAGATAGTTTTTCAGTATGATGAGGAGAACCCCCAGTTAACGGGTCCTACACCAATTTTTTTTTACACCCTGTATAAGGCTTCTACTTATCTTACATAATAATATTCCAATAAACTACTTACTTACTTATACTGAACAACTTTCCCCAAAAGACATTAAACGGGCAGGGCAAGCCATACCTTCTCACTAAAATGTAGAGTTTGTGGAGTCAGGGCCTATAGGTAGAGTTTTTTTCTTATTTAAATAAAAAAAAGTTTATTATTTTTAACAAAGAGTACATTTTGAGATAAAAAAAAATAAAAAAATAAATTAAACTGTTTATTTCAATAAAAAAGGAAACATGATGTCACACAAAAAACGCAAATCTTGATAAAAAGATTATGTGCGTTTATCGTTAGTTGCACAGCTCGCAACTTGAGAGTCTGGATGTCCACCAGATGGGGTCGGTGTCTCCTTTTAAGCATAAACAGCTTGTGTCAGGAGGCACCGCTCTTCCTCAACTTAATGAATGTTGTTCCCGTTAAAACTTATACTTACAGAAGAAACAAAAAACAAAAAGTATTCAAGTCAAGTTATTGTTATGATTGTGGTACAGTCAAAGTAAAGTCACTTACAGCTATATACTTTGGATTTGGTACAGGCCCCGTGGGCTCTGATGCGCAGCACACATCGGAGCTCAGCTAGGAACTTGGCTCTACTAGAGATCTCATAACTTTTTGACGTGACAATTTCTAATAAATCGATGGACGCCGCCTGCACGCACGAAAAAGGATGACTCGCTGTCCCGTTACGCTCATTGTCCTGTTACGTTATCACGTTAAACTATCGTCCGTAAACCGACTTTACAGACAACCAATTTTTAACAGTGAAAGTATAAACTTGTGAGTCTTGGCAACCATATTTACATGAAATATTTTTGGTGGGATGATTTATTTTTTTATATTTTATTATCAACAAACGATAAGCCCTTGGCATCATCTCACCTGATGGTAAGTGACGATGATGCCGAAGGTGAAAGCGGGCTTACCAAGATTCAATAACGCAATGGGGAACTGGCTATCTTGTCTTCATACCAGAACATATAGATACTGTTAACATTGATGTTTAGCGGCAAGACTTAGATAAGATGGTGGTAGCTGGCGAGGCGGGCCTAGAAAATACCCTTCCACCAACCTAACTGAGTCTTACAAAGTTAGACCCCGCCGGGAATTGAACTCGAGACCTTCAAGTGTGAAGCGTATGGACTGACCATCACGCCACGGAGGCGGTAAAAATAACTATTTACACTTACTTTGCATATAAAGTTCTTAGCCTGTTTGTATGAAAAAGTACCTAATTGTTGATCTAAAGAAACCTATCTTGTAAAAGTGTTGATAAATGAGGATTTGATGAAAGGACCTCTATCATGAACGTGAATAGATGACCGGATCAATCGCGGGCATTCTTCCAAGACTCATTATCATGCCGCAGACGCATGGAGGCGACGCCTAGGCATCTTTAATAAGTTAACGACAATGCCACGACCCCTACCGGGCCTTTTCAACACATACGATCCGATATCCATCCGATCCGATGTTATTAGGTTCCGTTTGGGTTTCGATAATTAGACCATTAGTATAGAACTAAGTTACAAACGTAAGGACGGACAAGGCAAGTCCTATATCATCATATCAGCCGAAGGACGTCCACTGCTGGACATAGGACTCCCCCAAGGATCTCCACGACGACCGGTTCTGCGCTGCCCTATATAAGTCCTATATAAACGGTGTAAATCAATCCGTACAACTGGTAATTCATCTCGAGAGAGCGACTAAAATGTGACGCTCGCCGTATTCAACAAACCCTTGAAAACCAACGAGACGTAGGGAGAAGTTCCATCCCTTTGTTGTTGATACGTTACGATTCCTAATTTATTATGAGGAGAGCGATAGAGCAGAACTTCTAGTCGGCATCTGTGTCTCCCGACTCTTACATGTTGAGGATCTTCAAGGTCAAAGTGAGTAGGCATTATTTGAGTTCGCATGTACTATCCTCGACTATATAAGCACTTACCTCAGGTGAGATGTAGTTAATAAAAAACCGTAAGTCGAAAGACGACGGTCAACAATCATGGTTTGACTAACTCAAACAAAAATACCTCGTGCTCGTACGCTGTTACTCACCTTCCTTGGACTTACGATATAGGCAAAGTCGCGCTATTATTGGCAGTGTAAGAACGGATATGCTCCTACATGACGAGAACAAAGGGAGATATCTCCGCCAGGCGAGGTGTTGTGCCTGGGGTCCAGCCGTGGACCAACCGCGTGTGGTTGGTTCTTGTATGAGCAAGGAAATGTAGATAGTGCGTTGTAGATGCTTTGTTAATAGCCTCTTGCGATGATGGTGTCATCTATCGAGGTGAAGATGCAACTCTCCATATCATTTGATCTATGGTTCAGTCTTGAGCTGAGGTATGTAGTTGTTATTGGCGGGTGCTGCAGATGTCGCCACATTACTAGATGTGGGTTGGTTCCCACAGCAGTTTCAACCAACGTACCTGTCACATAGCGTGTCATAGATGAACGTGGTGCCCTAAAAACAAACGTGACACCCGTGGCCGCTGCAGCAACTGACAAGATGATGTGATGAATTTATCAGTCCACCTAATACAAAGAGTAGATCAATATAAGTCAGACCTTCATGCTACTATTACTTCTTCACTCTTCTGTGCTTATATCAGAATATTGTGGTCAAAGACGATGCATATCGAACGGTGTGAAATTGACCTGTAGGGTGCAAATGGAAGAACCTACTCCCATTAACAGGTACCTACAAGACTTAGCCCGCGAAATTGCCGGGATAATTGCCAACGACGTCTTGGAATGTCGCCAAATTAAAAATTATTGTAACTGTACATGGACGATGTGTTACGCCTCGTTGAAAGGATTCTCTTTATAGCTCTTTGCAACTGTTATGGGTGGAAGTTTTTAAAGTATTATGTTTAGACAAAATTGCGGTCTGAATATAAGTTAACTATTCCCACTGTAGCAGTGGAACTTGCATGATAAAGTGATCTTAACAATTAGGTTGTCATCGAAGATCTAAACTTTATAAGTACCTACCTACTTCATATCATAAAGCAATAGATCAAGACCAGGATGTACATAGGTACAGCAGAAATGGTTTTATACCTTCAAATAAACTTTGATGTTAAGTCATACATTATGACTGCTACGTAACCGAAAGTCTCTTAGCTCGTGATTCAGCTCATAAACGTGTTATGTACCTGTTTAGTTTTAACATGCAGACATAACCTTGTCAATGCAAAGTCTAATAAACCGACAGGGAGCTGCCAAAGTATCAAAGCTATTGTCACTCTGTGAATCAACCATTTCATGACTTTTGTCTTTTTATCACGCTTTTATTAGCTTCACTTGTATGTTTGTATGTATGTAACCGACTCCTTTGGACTCGATTTTGACCCACTTTAAACGGACAGATTTAATTCAAACTTTGTAGACTTATCAAGAATCAGCGACAATATAATAATTTCATAAGTTTAAACTGGAAAATAAAAAATAAATAGAGTTTAAAAAAACTAAAAAACACGCTTTTAAAGTACATCAGACTAAAAAGTAGAAAATATTAACAAAAAATACTAGTATTATTATAAAAAAAGTGTGTGTTGCTCGATAGACGAAAAATATGGCACAGAGCGCCCCACGCTTTATCACATTAATACTAGTATTTTTTGTTAATTATTATTTTCTACTTTTTAGTCTGATGTACTTTAAAAGCGTGTTTTTTAGTTTTTTTAAACTCTATTAATTGTATGGAGAGTGCGTGCTTTTCTTGCCTCCATAGAAATTTTCCAATTTTTTTCAATACATTTGCTCGAAAAGTGGTCCTTTATATGCCAGTCAAGTGTGTGCAAAATTGATTTAATTGATCACACCTGCTTTTTACATTATAATTTTTTTATATTTCTAGATAACATTTTAATCTCTGGCTGTCACTATTTTCAGTCTTTACAATAGGCCTAACTTCACTTACTGTTTAATTTCAAGTTCAATTGCGCATGCATGCCTCTTTTACGAACTTTTCCAGAGAACATTCTATTTAAAATTAGTTTACATTTAGTAAACGTTTGAAAATAACTTTTTCTACTCCCATTTGGTAATTTGCTTAATACATAACCTCAAATCATATCACAAAAGTATTCATTCCTTCAAGTCGTTTAACAATAACCATTACGAAATCGGACAACTGTACTACAATTAAACTTTTTAAATATTTTTATGGCTTTGGCTTCAAAAATTCAATATTTATGATTATGATAAAATTTCAATGTATTTTTATTTATATCATGGTCGTAGAAAGAGTATGGTATGCCACTGCACGCAATTAGCCATTGTAACACTCGTGCTGTCTATTGTGCCACGAAGCAAAGCTGAGCTAGTGAGCTAGCACTCACGTTACAATGGCTCTCCTTGCTTGGCAATGGTATAAATAACTATTTTAAAATGATTCGCGATTAGAAAAATTGCAAAGGAGGCGTAAACGACTAAATGTAGACATAAGATCTCTACAGTTCCTGTGCATAATATGATTCTCAGATAGTTACTTTTACAGGTACGTGTTTCTTTAAAATCGTGTGTGCTATTTAATCCTTTTTTTTTCATCTTCCTTACTATCTCATTTTCCTTTCTTTACCATAGATAGAAAAAACATTTAATTAATTTATGTTTTTGTTTGTTTATATGTATATATATTTATAATTTTATATATCATTGTTATAATATTTAAGTATTTTATATAACTGTTTATTTTTCTGTTTTTTATTACTGCACCGCCCCTTAACTTATTCTATCGCTGTTTCCCTACCCAAAGGTTGCCTGGAAGAAATTGCGACCTAGCAATAAGGCCGCCTATTTTATAGGCTTTCTTCTTTATTGTTAATTTCTTTTTTTATGTTGTGATGCAATTAAGAATATTGTATTGTATTGTGTTTCTCAATTTTTATTTTCAAAATTGAAGCCCAACGAGGGGTTTTCTGACAGCTGAATTTAAAAAAAAAGTAGCGACAAGACAGCGCTGAATAGAGATGATTCCCAAAATGGCTGCCTTAACAATGGCAGGTGTCACCCAAACTTCTCAATAATTAACACGCAAAACTTCTACAATCTTAAATTTAAATTAATCGTAACGGACCTCAGAAAGTCGCCGCGAACTTTTGCGTCCTTGCATTGTAAAGAAAGTATGAAAAACTTTTGAATAGAGACTACTGTTTTTTATAAATTTTTACCCTTTTATTCGCCTCTCGCCTTTTGAGATAAGATAATTATAATACACTTATTTGTAAAGGTTTTATCTTAATTTTACGGCGGAAAATTATTTAGATGCACCTTTGATCGTTTTTCGGAAGTTTATTAAAAGTTCATCGTTTTTGACTGTGCTTAATTAAGAAACGGTCGGGGTTTTATTCATGTTTTATTTGAGAATGTTTTCGATGGGTTTCCGTCGGATCGGTACGAAACAAACTTTGAATGCTTCTGGCCAGTTGCGTGTTCTGAAGACCCAGAGTTTACTCAGAGTAATGAATGTTAGATCTCGAGTGTGCTAGAAAGTTTGTCGCGTTCGAACGGAATTGTGCCGGAGGCTACTCCAAATGGAAATTTCGCATTTGTGACTAAAATTGGACGCGACTCCATTTTGCCCAAATGTGTGAGTTGTTACGAAGTAGGAAGTATCTACTTAAAAGTTTGTGCGTGGAGTAATGGAGTCAGATTGAGGAGATAGAGTAACTTGAATAACATTACTGTTGGGGTGCGTTAAGGGTTAAATAATAAATTAAAAGCCATTAGAATTAGAGTCATCATAATCATATTCGTCATATCAGCCGGAAATCGTCCACTGCTGGACAACGGCCTCCTTCAAGAATTTCCACGACGACCGGTCCTGCGCTGCCCGCATCTACGTTTTCCGGTGCTCACAGAATCGCTAAACTGAAGTGGCAGTGGGCAGAGCACATAGCTCGTAGAACAAATGGCCGATGAAGTTATCGAGTGGCGACCGCGCACCGGAGAATTAGAGTAGAGACTTAAAATTTTAAGAGAACTCTGACTAATTAAATAAGGACAATACTAAAAGTACAGTTTTGAAAAATAGACTACAAAGTTAGAAATAGAAGGAACGCGTGAAGTAGTGGCAATAAAACTTATAATTAAAGCTTTTACGGCGAGCCGTCCACGCTATACTTGTTTCATGTGCAAACTACAAGCTAAACTGTAGAATGGACGAGCCATAAATTGCAAACTTAAATGGAAAACAACCGCGGCCACACATTATACTACTCTAAACAATGTGGACGGATTCATTGCTGCAGACAAAGGGAGAAGTTGTAACCACCTGTACACAATGCGCAAACTATTCGCAACTATCCGACACAGCGGATGTTCGACAAGTTTGAGTGGCAGAAGTTTCGTTGGAGTATGACAAGTCCACTCATAGTTGTCGCGAGTGAACTGGGGCGTGATCCCTCGAATATTTCTGTAGTCTGTGGACGCTGTAGTGGTCGCAAGACTCGCGAACTGGATAGTAGAGGACGGAGGAAGTTGCCAGCAATAAATAAACCTTCACTGGTGGCAGTAGCACGCATGGTTACTCGTAACACGGTTTAAACAAAGTTTTCGTTGTAAACTTTCAACGTAGGATGAGATTGAGAGAGTCAACAAATCATTTTTAGGTTTCCTTACAGTTAATGAAATAGCTCGCTTAGCTAACTATGCCTCCGCTGTCTGTCCATCTGTCCGTCCGTCAGCGGGCTATTTCATTAACCGCTATAGGTAGTTTAACGCGAAACTGGGAAAACGAAATGATGGTGGGCTGAGAGTGGGGCAATTTGGATATGGAGAGAGAAATGCACGTGGCCAGCTGCTGGCCGATTTTATGAAGAGGGAGGGCCTCTTTATGATGAACTCCTTCTTCAAAAAGTCTAAACAGCGAAAGTGGACATGGTTGCTTCCCAATGGCGTAACGAAGAACGAGATCGACTTCATCTTGTCGACGAGAAGGCAAATATTCAATGATGTCTCTGTGATCAACTCAGTAAAAACAAGAAGTGATCACCGAATGGTAAGAGGCACATTGAATCTAAAGACCAAGCTAGAAAGATGTCGACTGATGAAGTCCACGCTCCGACCAGCGCCCATCCAGCTCCAAAACCCCGAGAACTTTCAGCTCGAGTTGCACGATCGCTTCGAATGCCTAGGAGACTGCGAGAATGTGGACGATTATAACGACAGGCTCATGGAAATTGTCCAAACGGTAGGGTATAAGATTTTTTAAAACACGCCTTTCAAACAGATTCAATAAAAATCTCGGACTTGACCAGCAACCCCACAGAAGAAAGACGCAGATTGGTTTTGCAGTCCTCTGAAGACGCTACTCAGTATCGGCAACTAAACAAGCAGATCTATAAGTCTCTAGTTCGCGATTTGCGCCACTATAATACAAATTGTATTAAAGAGGCGATTGAGAACAACAAAGGCTCAAAAGTGTTCGCGAGAGATCTGTCTGTTGGTCAAAGCCAACTGACCAAGCTGAAGACTGAGGATGGCAGGATCATATCGTCTAAGACTGAGTTGCTGGAAGAAGTTGAGAAGTTCTACGGATAATTGTACACGACCACACGTCTGCCTGTCAGCGATCTGGCTAAAGACCCAAGAGCTAGACTAACCCGATACAATACCGAAGATGGCTCGTACGTCAGCCTGTACAAGATTAGAATGGCTCTAAAACAGCTTAAAAACAATAAGGCACCGAATGATGATGGAATTACGGCTGAACTTCTGAAAGCAGGTGGAACACCGGTACTTAAAGCTCTTCAGAAATTATTTAATTCCGTTATACTTGAGGGACAAACGCCCAAGGCATGGCACAGAAGTGTGGTCGTGCTTTTATTCAAAAAGGGCGACAATACTCTGCTGAAGAACTACAGACCCATCTCACTTCTGAGCCATGTCTACAAACTGTTTTCGAGAGTCATTACGAATTGTCTTGCACGCGCGCGCAGGTTTGATGACCTCCAGCCTCTTGAACAAGCTGGTTTCCGAAAAGGATTTAGTACCGTAGACCACATACATACGCTGCGGCAGATTATACAGAAGACCGAAGAGTACAATCAGCCACTATGCTTGAGACTATGGAAGACCTAAGCACAATACTCGATGGCCTCAGTAACGTCTCTTAACAAGTAGGTCTTAAAATTAACATGGACGAAAGTAATACGAAAATAATGTTAAATGTTAAATGTCCGTGTGGCACCCACCCCTCTAAAGGTTGGAGACTCTACACTGGAAGTTGTTGACGAATATGTAACGTGGGACAAACAGTCTAGCTAGGAAGGTCCAACTTCAAGAAAGGGATCAATCGACGAATCCAACTCGGCTGGGCAGCGTTCAGGAAGCTTCGAAATATCTTCACGTCCCAAATACCGCAGTGTCCCAAGGCTAAGGTCTTTGACCAGTGTGTATTGCCAGTAATGAGTTACGGAACTGAGACATGGTCGCTTACTATAGGCCTCATAAGAAGGCTCAAGGTCACCCAAAGGGCAATGGAGCGTGCTATGCTCGGAGTTTCTCTGCGTGATCGAATCAGAAACGAGGAGATCCGCAGGAGAACTGAAGTAACCGACATAGCTCACAGAATCGTTAAACTGAAGTGGCAGTGGGCAGGGCACATAGCTCGTAAAACAGATGGGCGATGGGGCAGTAAAGTTCTCGAGTGGCGACGGCGCCGGTGCGCGTCACCCATCGTTTTCCGGTGAAAACGAAACGTAGGCAGGCCTCCCACGCGGTGGATGGACGACCTGGTGAAGATCGCGGGAAGCCGGTGGATGCGGGCAGCGCAGGACCGGTCGTCGTGGAAATCCTTGGGGGAGGCCTTTGTCCAGCAGTGGCCGATTTTCGGCTGATATGATGAAAATGATGATGATGTTCCACCTTTACACACGAAGCGTTTTGCTTCTTCGTTCATCATGCGAACGGCCAAGGGGTGGAATTCCCTTCCGGCGTCTGTATTCCCCGATTCGTAAAATTTAGGAATCATCAAGACGAGAGTGAATGTGCACTTTTTAAGCTTGCGTGTTACATCCTCGGCTGCATCGGCACTTACCATCATGTGAGATGCAGCCAAACACACACAAATATTTAATAATTAAAAAAAAACTCGCATCTTACTGTGAGGATTTCAAATGTGATATTTTGTATTTGACTTTGGCATTGTACGGAACCCTCTCCACGCGAGTTCAACTCGCACTTGGCCGGTTTTATTTTTATGAGACCTACTCAACGATATCCCACGAGAGGGTTAACTCAAAAAAAAGTTACGATATCCCCTATAATTTAAGAGGGGGTATGCTACAATATATTTTTTTACATATTGACTTCATTTTCTATTTTGTTGAGTTTCATCTCGTTGAACTTATCAACTGCGCCAATCTTTATTAAGCGCAGCTACTGATCGATGGCGGGAGGTCCACTGGAGTCTATTACAATGCTTTATATAGTTTGATCTTTCTTTACTTTGTCTGAAAACTGAAGACAACCTTCGACCTTCTCTTTGACATCATTTGATGATGACTGGAGAACATTTTTGTGGAGAGAAACCTTATTAAAAGGAGTGATTACCATGTATTCGAAATGGCCGAGGAGAGCGGTGGCTGACTCTTTCGGTATATTCGTGACCGGGTGCTGTCCGTGAGAAATTGGCCTATTCTTGTCAAAGACATTCAATAATTTTAATCTAGGTATAACTTCTCATCATCATCATTATCAGCTCATATACGTCCCCACGGAGGGGCTCAAGCCTGCCCTGAATTAGGGCGATCGGGCCTTAGTCGACCACGCGGGCCCAGTGCGGGTTGGTCTACTTCACACACAACCTTCGAGTTTCTTCGCAGGCCTGTGCAGGTTTCCTCACGATGTTTTCCTTCACCGTTAAAGCAATCGGTAATGATATGTACGTAAGTTTTTGAAAAACTCATTGGTACATTGGCCGTCCAGATTTGAACCCGGTACCTCTGGTAAGATGGACCGAGTCGTTACCGGTTGAGCCACCGACGCTTTAAGACATTACGAATTAATCTAATAGTAATGAGTAAATATATCCAGAACGAAGATACAGGGGCCTTAAAAGTACCGTGAGTTGATTTAAGAAAGGGATGGTCATGGTGCGGTTATAGTAAAAATAAAATTTATTTTTATATGGTACGGTCGTGCACTACTTGGTCAATTCCCTTTCTTAATATTCACACACAAACTCGAAGGTTGACTAAAATTGGTTGGTTAAATTTGACAATAAATATTGCAATAACTATTCTTATCTACACACATATCATAAGTCCTCTAAAATGCGTCCAAAATCCGTAAGCAATGACCAGCATTATGGCAACCCATTTTACTATGAGAACTTTCTTGTCTGTGGTAGTAGGTAAAATCTGTACTTTAATGTTATTACATTACCGATTTTTGTAAAGTTGTGAGTTTAAATTTAGAACAGCTGTCAAAACTCAAGGGGGTCTCAAATAAGTCTCAAATAGAGCGGCAAAATGTTTTTATTATCTGTGGTCTCAACCAAGACCCTCCCACTACAATACAACCAGGACCATTAAATATAAACCATTGTTCCAATGTAAATGCCAATTACAACTATTACAATAAATAATGTGTTTCTGCATTTGTTCTAATTAATTTTTTACTAGCTTTTGCCCGCGGCTTCGCCCGCGTGGACATCGTTTTTGTGACTGACTTAGAGGGTGCGTGGTGCGCGAGCCGCAAGCGGCTCTCGAGCGTGGACATGAATTTTCTCCAGATCCCTCGGGAACTGTTTCAGGATATGCTTATTAGTAAATCGTGTCATTTCCCACCCCCTCAACCATCTTGGTGCAAAAAATTACACAATCCATTGTTCCGTTGCGATGTTAATTAACCAAATAAGAGTTTCAGTTCCCTCGGGAATTGCATCGGGCTATGCTATTTTCACGGAATAAAAAAAGCCTATGTCCTTCTTTGTGACACAGGCTACCTGCATGCCAAATTCCATTAAGATTGGTCAAGGCGTTGAAGCGTGAAAGGGTAACAAACAAACTAACAAACAAAAAAACTCATTTTCACATTTATAATATTAGTAAGTATTGCATTATTTTAATATCTACTATAGTCTATAGATATTTTACAGGTAGCACTAGTAGCAGAGCAGGTCATTTAAATCCCTACGGCTTCTGAACCTATCTTAGAGTACTTATAATATGTATGTAGATAAAATAATGTATGTAACTGTTGCAATTAGCCTTATTTCGTTAGAACATCGTCACTTACCACCAGGTGAGATGTTGTCAAGGGTTTACCAATTGTGAATAAAAAAAATTAAAAAAACACACTCGTGTTTTAAAACCTTCCATTACATAACAGTTGCATAAACTACTATATTACTAACGAATCCAACGAATTTCCAACGAATCGGCGATATGCCACGGCGTTATGCTACTCGCCAAAGAGATGATAATATTGTGTTGCCAGCCACACGACTTGCTTTATACCAAAGCGGTCCATTCTACATGGCTATAAAAACCTTTAATCACTTACCAAACTCAATAAAGGCCCTCCAAGGTGGTAAATTTGAGACTGTATTAAAGAAATTGCTTATGAATAAGAATTATTATACAATGAAGGAATATTTTGATGAAAAATTATAAAAAAGAATAAATCATATTTAAATTAACAATTTTAATAATTTATTGTATAACATGGACGGTATTATTTGACATTTTTTTATTAATTGACATTTATTTTTAATTTCTTGCATTGTGTTGAAAGATAGTAATTTATTTTCACTAATGCCTTAAAAAAGGTTATTTGTAATTGACATACCATCTAATTTACACTTGTACTGTGAACTTACTATTGCAAATAATATGTGAATAAATAATTATGGAATTATGAATTATCAAAAAGAGTGTAACTTGTAGCGAAAACGATTTAAACGGTATTAAAAATACCTGCTATGGTTTCGCTACATCAAACGTAGAATTTGGATCAAGGGCATAAATGCGGATATATGAATAGAAAATATTTTGTGGGATAATTCGGAATATATATTTAATAATAAACAGGCTATAATAGGAGATGGTCGTGATAGATATGACTAAGAATATACAAGTAACATTAAAATTTATCGTAGGTTAAATTTAGGTTTCTTAGGTACAATTTAAAATTTAAATGATTATAAATTTAGTTAATTTAGACAACGATCGTCGCTTCCCCAGTATCCAAATAAATTACCAACTAAAATATAGAAATAGAACTTAGGATCTAATAAAGACGGAATTACCCCTGGGTTATAAGGACAACCTCGGAAGCACACAGAACAGTTCCTTATTAAAAACTATAAATATATAAAGATCACACGTAAGAAATTTATAGAAGAACTCCGTACAGCTGTAGCAGCGATCAATGGAAGTATCGGCCAAATAGAAATGGGAAAGTAAATTAAAAACTTCCCTTTAGGCGACTGGTACAGCGCCTGGCGTAGTACGGAGAATTCTACACGTATTTGGCCGTGACGCTGCTGTGTCCCAGGGGTAAACTATGTTCGGCGGCTAGGTGGTGGTAGCCTGTGGTAGTAGCCCTTGGGAGCAGTTTGCGCGGTGGTTGATGCCCTCTGACATACAACGAAAGCACGGTGTACACAATAATAATATATTTTCAATATCACAAAATAATTTCAATAATATTATTTAACAAAGAAAATAAAAATAAGACCAGATAAAAATAAAGTACCAGCTCTTTTTTCTCTCATATCAAAATATGACATTCTACTTTCAAAATTTTCCTCGCATTTATCCGGCTAGACGGAAACTGAACCAAACAGTTTTTATTTTGTGACGGGAAAAGGAGTTTCTCGTCACAAACTGTGCACGTATCTATTTTGAACTGAAATTTTAAAACGATCTGAACTGAGAGTTACTAAATTTCGTTACAATAATTATATCGCGTTACTGTACATGTAATTGTACATGAGCGTCGGTGGCGTAACGACTAGGGCCGCCGCCTTCTGTCCGGGAGGTCGTAGTTCGAATCCTGCCACGTAACAATGTGATTTCGAATTTAGATTTCATATGTACGTTTATCCGACGCTCTTACGGTAAAGGAAAACATCGTGAGGAAACCTGCACATGCCTGCTAAGAAACTCCCTGGTTGTGTGTGAAGTCGACCAACCCGCACTGGGCCCGCGTGGTCGACTAAGGCCCGATCACTCCAATTCAGGGTAGGCTCGAGCCCCTCGGTGGGGACGTATATGAGCTGATATGATAATTGTATCGCATGTATACACGTACAACACTCATTAAACAGAATTGATCCCGTATAAATCGAAGCTTCGCTCTAACAGCAGCAGCAGTGTAAATTTGTCGAATCTTACGAGTATGTAAGAAAATTTTGTACATTGAGGAAATTTCGCCATGGACCTAATAAAATTTTCAGCATCTCACCAGGAAGAAAGGGTTCCTTTGTCCCTTATTTAAGATGACTGGAAGAGGGGCCTTTATTGGATAAGCCCAGTATTACACGTGTTATTCATATATCGTGTATTGTTGCTATATTTTTGTGCTATGAAGGACTACAGATAGTAAAAAAAAATGTGTTCCAGAACAAAACTATAGGTCATAGATGTAAAAAAGTTACGATAAAATTGACATTTAATTTTTGACCTCTTTTGTGGCATTTTTTTCTATTTTATTTTTTATTGAGGACAATTGTAAAGATAATTTTGTTTATTATCCTACTAATATTATAAACGCGAATGTTTGTAAGAATGTATGGATGAATGTTTGTTACTCTTTCACGCAAAAACTACTGAACGGATCTGACTGAACTTTGGTGGGTAGACAGATTAGGACCTGGATTAACACCCAGGCTACTGTTTGCCACGCTGCATTGCGCACCCACGAAAAGTCATTGAAACGTTGTCCACGCGGGTGGAGCCGCAGGAAACAGCTAGTTGTTCATATTTGTATGCCTTATGGCGGATCACAGATGTGCATATTATTATTATCTGTCACAGCCCTCTTATCTGTATATCATAAATAACAATTTTCTTATTCTTTTTATTCTAGAATACTTATAGACGATCTCCTAATGTGGTGGTATATTTAGGTGATCCCTCAAAATCCTGGGACGGTCACGTCTCCCCAATCGCTCTTGCTGAAATATGACACCAGTAATACGCCATCGCTCAGTAAGCCCCGATCGGAGAAATATGGCCCCGCCCAGCTTACAGCCGACTAGCTGGAACCACTATTAAATGCGTCTAGAGGCTTGTGCTGAATTTTAATTCATTAGAGTATAATGGAGATGGACTGAGTGGTCCGAAGCTTTATTAGATCAGAAAGAAGGAGTTACGTATATGAAAGATATAAAAAAGAGTGTGTGGTTTTATGAAACCATGGTAAAAGTGAAACTTTTTTTCACATTATAGACATTTACAGAGCACGAAACGGTCATGGCTGCACTCGTCTTGGAGCTACGGTACAGAGGACGGTACGGTGCAGCGTAAAAACCCAACCCTTTTTTTTGGCCAGTCGAGTAAAATGTATCCTATGTCACTCACGGGATCAAGACGAATCTAACGATACCTCACACGTTAAAATCCTTCAAGCCGTTCAGGCTGTAGCTGGGACCATAGGAATCTACATACATATATACATACATGCATACACTCGAAAAACATAACCCTTCTTCTGAGACAGTTGGTTAAAAACCGACTTCAATCGCAACAACCAAGTACAAATTTGCTACATTTTTTGTTTTTTGTTAATTTCCAAAAAAAAAAACTACTGAACCGATTTAGGTAAAATTTATCTGGGATCTATCAATTAAAAAAAATATTAAAATCCATTGACTTTCGGAAAAGAGATCGAGTAAAATATACAAAAAAGTATATATTCGAATTGAAAACCTCCGCCTGTTTGGAAGTCGGTTAAAAAACCGGCAATTGCGATTCGGACGCGCTCACTGAGGCGAGGGCTCCGTATCGCCCCTCCTCTAGATAAGGAAAACAAAAAACGAGTACTACGATAATTTTATCATTGATTGTTTTATTTATCATTGGTTATTTTATTTTATCATTGGTTGTTTTATTTTATCATTGGTTATTTTATTTTATCATTGGTTATTTTATTTTATCATTGGTTATTTTATTTTATCATTGGTTATTTTATTTTATCATTGTTTATTTTATTTTATCGTTGGTTATTTTATTTTATCATTGGTTGTTTTATTTTATCATTGGTTATTATATTTTTTCTTTTAGGGCATGTGCTATAATCAATAATCATACACTGTTGTTGTGTATTGGGTACAGTTTTTAAGAAAGAGCAAAACAAATTTAATAATACGTTTCTTGTATGGGGATCCCCTTAATATTTAACTTTTAATTTTTTTATACTTTAACTAGCTGTCCCGGCGAACTTCGTACCGCATTACATTACATTACACTGCCCTGCCGTACCCTACACTACCCTACACTACACTACACTACCCTACCCTACACTACCCTACCCTACACTACCCTACCCTACCCTACCCTACATACACTACACTACACTACCCTACACTACTCTACACTACCCTACCCTACCCTACACTACCCTACCCTACACTACCCTACCCTACCCTATCCTATCTCTCAAGTTGGATCGAACTGCACATGGTGTGCGAATTTTATTATAATCGGTTAAGTGGTTTAGGAGTCCATTGAGGACAAACATTGTGACACGTTATATATACTAAGATAGTATATCAAATACCGCGCACGGGAAAACGTAGCATAGGCAGGCCTCTCACGTGGTGGACCGACGACCAGGTGAAGATCGTGGAAAGCCGCTGGATGCGGGCAGCGTAGGACCGGTCGACGTGGAAATCCTTGGGAGAGGCCTTTGTCCAGCAGTAGACGTCTTTCGGCTAATATGATGATAACACATATGCTAACACATATTACGGTTCTGAAGATACAGCCATTTAAAGATCAGACAGACGGACAGACGGACGGCGTAGGTTTATTAATAGGGTCCGGTTACCTGGTACAGAATCTTAAAACAAGTTTGTGATTTATCATTTTTTCACAAACACGAATTTTGATATTTTTGTCTATGGTATTTTTCTATCTTCGATTAAAAGATTGCGCATGTGTTCTATAAACTATCCATTGTCCATATCCCAAAAAAATACTAGTATTATTAAGAAAAAAGCGTGGTTCGCTTTGTGCCATATTTTTCGTATAATACGATTTTTTCACAATTATATTTTTCGTTCATTAATGTTTTCAGCTTATATTAAGAATTGTTTTTCATTTTTTAGTTTGATATGCTTTATAGTTTTTTTTTTATTATATTTATTTTTTAGTTTAGGATAATGAAATAAACTTACTAACTTATTGTTATTGTATTATCACAGATTTTTGATAAATGTACAAAGTTTGAATTAAATCTGTCCGTTTAAAGTGGATCAAAATCGAATGCCAAGGAAAATGAGTCGGTTACAAGCATACATACAGGTGAAGCTAATTTTAGCGTGATAAAAAAGTGTGCAGTCGAATTAACCTTCTTTATTTTTTAAGTCGGTTTAAAACAGGCGAGCATTTGGTAACCCCTCATCCTAAACGTGTAACGTCGTTAAAAACTTCTTGTCACATCTTTTTTGTGCAAATGCGGATCGATCGTCAGCGTCCCGATTAGGAAGTCGGCGAGTCATCCATCACTCGTGGTCTTGTCATCTTGTCCTGTGCAGGAGGCCGACGGGATCCTATCAAGGAAACAAGTATTTTGTTCAATTCGATTGCATTTTCCTAGATTGCATCTTCATTGTTAGGCTAGAATGGTATTAATATTCAGGTAAATAACAATCAGAAAGCGTCGGTGGCTCAACCACAGATACGAGTACGTATCTATACGTATCTCTTCCGAGTGGTTCCTAAAAGACTAAGGTCTCTTGAAGAAGTGGTTACTGATACAGACAATACCCGCTGTAATACAGAAGTCTTTTGCATTTTTTTTTATGCACAATTGGTAAACCCTTGACAACATCTCACCTGGTGGTAAGTGACGATGTTGCCGAAGATGGAAGCGGGCTTACCAAGATTCCCCAACGCAATGGGGAACTGGCTATCTTATCTTCATGCCGAAACACACCAATGATATCAACATTGATATTTGGCGGCAAGACTTAGATAAGATAGTAGTAGCTAGCCAGGCGGGCTTAGATAATGCCCTACCACCAACCAAACCGAGTCTTACAATTGACCCCGCCGGGAATCGAACCAGCGACCTCCTGTGTAAAGCCAGTGAACTTTGCCTCTGAGCTACGGAAGCGGTTGAAATTGCATGACCTTGTTTACCCGACTGCCCATATGTTGGATGAGTGTATGTATGTCTGTTTCTTTGGCTGAGCCTGTAGCCTAAACGGCTTGATTGATTCTGGAGTTGGAGGTGTCGTTAGATTCGTCTTGATCCCTAGAGTGACATAGGATAATTTAAACGCCGCTCTGCCCATAAAGGATACATATTGTTATTCAGTCAGGTTTTTAATTTCTAATGGAATCGGTGAGGTGATTCGTTTTATATGTGGGTATTTATATAGTGATGTTTGCAATAGCTCAAGCGGTAACGACTCGGTCCTCTAAACCAGAGGTGCCGGGTTCAAATCCGGACGGCCAATGTACCAATGAGTTTTTCGAAACTTACGAACATATACTCACCGATTGCTTTAACGGATCTTCAAGGCAAGAGTGAATAGGCTTTATTTGAGTTTGCGTGTACCATCCTCGACTGCATCATCACTTACCATCAGGTGAGTTGCAGTCAAACGCACTCAAATTTTTAATTAAAAAACAAACGGTGAAGGAAAAACATCGTGAGGAAACCTGCACGCTCTTGCGAAGAAACTCGAAGGTTGTGTGTGAAGTTGACCAACCCGCACTGGGCCCGCGTGGTCGACTAAGGCCCGATCGCCCTAATTCAGGGTAGGCTCGAGCCCCTTTGATGGGGACGTATATGAGCTGATATGATGATGATGAAATAACAATCGTCCAACTCGGCTGGGCAGCGTTCGGGAAGCTTTGCAATATCTTCACGTCCCAAAAACCTCAGTGTCTTAAGACCACAGTCTTCGACCAGTGTATGTTGCCAGTGATGTCATACGGAATTGAGACATGACCGCTCAACAGGGAGGCTCAAGTACACCAAAAGGGATATGAAGCGTGCTATGCTCAAATTTTCTCTACGAGACCGAATCAAAAGGTTCCGTCGGAGAACCAAAGTTACCGTCATAGCTCTCAGAATTGCTAAACTTAAGTGGCAGTGGACGGGGCCTATAGCTCGTGGAACGGATGGCCGTTGGGGTAGTAAAGTTCTCGAGTGCGATCGCGCACTGGAAAACGCAGCGTAGACAGGCCTCCCACTCTGTGAACCTACGACCTGATGAAGGTCGGGAAGCCGCTGGATTAGGGCAACGCAGAACCGGTCGTCGTGGTAATCCTTGAGGGAGGCCTATGTGCAGTAGTGGACATCCTTCGCCTGATATGATGAAATAAGAATCAAGTACTTAAGTAAAATAACAATCAAGTGCTTAAGTAAAATAACAATCAAGTATTTAATTATAATAACAATCAAGTACTTAAGTAAAATTAGAATCAAGTATTTAATTTAAATAACAATCAAGTACTTAAGTAAAATAAAAACCAAGTATTTATGTAAAATAACAATCAAATATTTAACTAAAATAACCATCAAGTACTTAAGTAAAATAACAATCAAGAGCTTAAAGAAAATAACAATCAAGTGCTTAAGTAAAATAACAATCAAGAGCTTAAAGAAAATAACAATCAAGTGCTTAAGTAAAATAACAATCAGGTATTTAAGTAAACTAACAATCAAGTATTTAAGTAAAATAACAATCAAGTACTTTAGTAAAATGTGTGTAACGTGAATACCTAATTGGAGAGATTAAAAACTATTTTCATTCGATCATCATTTTCAAACAGTTTTCTCATTGCCATCAACAACCTCAGTAAGCCGGAAGAATTCATAATGTACGCGTTCCTTTTCCAGGCGGACCTCTCGTGCCGCAACACAAAGCAGCAGGTCGGCGCCCTCTTCACGAGAAGCAACTTCGTGACCCTCAAGTACGTCACCGACAACTGGGGCACGGACGCCAACGGCTTCAAGCTAGTCATAACTGCCGTTAAGGATCCCAGTAAGTATTCTTTTTTATTAACCGACTTCAAAGGAGGAAGGAGGTTTCTCAATTCCTAGGGTGGTACCATGATAAGGAAACCAGGATCTGATGATGGTATCCCAGAGAAATCAATGGGACTCATAGTTTCCTGTTTGAAGTCGGTTTTTTTTTGTTCAAAATCATCCATTTCTTATTTGTCTATGGTGTCCTGTGTGAAGATCGTGGTTCGAATCTTGTCACGTACCAATGTGTACATAACAAAATCGCTCCAGCCGTTTTAGAGTCCGTAGGGAACGAAGGATTGACGACATGTGCCACGTACCAATGTGTTTTCGAATTTCGATTTCATATGTACGTTTATCCGACGCTCTTACGGTGAAGGAAAACATCGTGAGTAAACCTGCATACGCCTGCGGAGAAACTCGAAGGTTGTGTGTGAAGTCGACCAACCCGCACTGGGCCCGCGTGGTCGACTAAGGCCCGATCGCCCTAATTCAGGGTAGGCTCGAGCCCCTCGGTTGGGACGTATATGAGTTGATGTGATTTCATTTTATCTATTTTTTATATTTCGTATGCGCTGACGCATGTGTTTTCAAAATCATTCTATTCATCCTATTCTTCAATACTTATCCTTCAAAAATTCCGTTGGTGCACGCACACTGGGTGCACACGTAAATTTAATGATGAAAGTAAGACCTAGAGAGAGATATATAAAATTTAATGATGAAAGTAAGACCTAGAGAGAGATATATAAAATTTAATGATGAAAGTAAGACCTAGAGAGAGATATATAAAATTTAATGATGAAAGTAAGACCTAGAGAGAGATATATAAAATTTAATGATGAAAGTAAGACCTAGAGAGAGATATATAAAATTTAATGATGAAAGTAAGACCTAGAGAGAGATATATAAAATTTAATGATGAAAGTAAGACCTAGAGAGAGATATATAAAATTTAATGATGAAAGTAAGACCTAGAGAGAGATATATAAAATTTAATGATGAAAGTAAGACCTAGAGAGAGATATATAAAATTTAATGATGAAAGTAAGACCTAAAGAGAGATATATAAAATTTAAAAAAGGATTACACACGTTAATTTATATCACAAATCAAAGAAAAGCACAATAAATTATAACTTACCCAAAATGGGTCTTTTAAGACAGAATAAGTTTTAAGAATTTCATTTATTTTATTTTGAAACTAGCTGTCCCGGCGAACTATGACCACCTTACACTACACTACCCTACCCTACCCTACTCTACACTACCCTACCCTACACTACACTACCCTTCCCTACACTACACTACCCTACCCTACACTACTCTACCCTACACTACACTACTCTACCCTACACTACTCTACACTACCCTACACTACCCTACCCTACCCTACATAAGAACCTTCTCCTGACAATTACGAACTCGACAAAAAAAGAATTAGCCAAATCGGTCCAGCCGTTCTCGAGTTATGCGCTTACCAACACATTTTGCGATTCATTTTTATATATTAAATAGATGGTAAATATTGAAGGATAGGATGAATAGAATCATTTTGAAAACAAATGTGTCGTCAGCGTATGCGAAATAGAACAAATAGATTAAATTAAATAGGCCGAATGAAAGAACAACGAATGAAAGCGTTACCGCGTTGCAATAGTTACTAAGGGATGTAGAGTTGATTCGGCTCCCACGTACCACGGCTCTGCGTACCCTCGACGACAGACATAAAACTATGTTCACGCGAGCGAAGCCGCGAGCAAACGCTAGTAACAAATAAAGTTTTATTAAAGATAAGTGAAATTTTCAAATGGCAATAAATTAAGGTTTAAAGTAATTATAAGATGTCAAAGGCTGCTATTGTATCACAAAATACTTTAGACATTTTAAAATCTTCCATCGCAACAACTTAGTACAATTTTGCATTATTATTTACTAGCTCTTGCCCGCGGTTTTGCCCGCGTGGACATCGTTTTTTATACTAGAACTAAGTTTTCGCCAGATCCCTCGGGAACTATGTCAGGGTATGCTAATTAATCCTACTACTTAATGTTATAAATGTGAAAGTTTGTATTAATGAATGTATGTATGGATGTTTGTTACTCTTTTACGCTCAAACCACTGTACCCGTTACAGGATGAAACTTAGCATACATATAGGATAGGTGTGGAATAGGACATTGTCTACATTTTACCCCATGAAAACGTCTTATTCCCACAGGAAAATCAAAAACAACGCGGGCGCAACCGTGGGCGGACGGCTAGTACATTATATAATTTCCCACCTCCATTACCATCTCTGCGCAATAAAAATACCAAAAAAAGTATTTTTTCAGCTCCCTCAGGATCTACATCGGACTATACTATTTTCACAGAATAAAAAGTAGTCTGTGTCCTTCCCAGTGGCACAGGCTACCTGCACGCCAAATTTCATCAAGATTGGTCGAGTTCTTGAAGCGTGAAAAGGTAACAAACAAACAAACACATTTTATAACATTAGTAAGGTTTTTTTTTAAAATTTTCTAAACCATTTTGATTAAGTTTGTATGGGACAAACATGGCAGCATACCAATCGGTTTAAAATCTGCGAAAATATCGCGTAACGAACATAAAAAAAAACAACACACAGTCGAATTAAGAACCTCCTCCTTATGGAAGTCGGTTGAAAAGGCGCATCAAAGTTTGGGTAATGTTATTACTTCATACGAGCAATTCTTGTACTCTCGGAAACGGCTCCTGAAATGTGGTAAGTGTAGGTTTCGGGGGTGAAAAATCGATGTAAATAGGTCTCATCGCTGGGAAAACGCTTTTTCCAAGTTATACGCAATACGTAAATATAAATGAATCATATTTTTAAGCGACTTCCAAAAAGGAGGAGGTTCTCAATTCGTCTTTATGTTTTTTTTTATTACCTCATAACTTTGGACTGGCTAAACCGATTTTTATGATTCTTTTTTTATTTGAAAGCTAGTGCTTCCCGTGTGGTCCCATATAAATTTTATCAAAATCGGAGTAGTACTTTATTAGAAAATTAACAAAAATCAAAAATAATAATAAAAAAATGTACTAAGTTGTTGCGATGGAAGTCGGTTTTTTAACGTGTTTAGCGTTTTTAACCAACCATTTCAGAAGCGAGCTTAGCCGAGCGGTTAACGCGTCTACCCCGCAAACCGATTCAGACCTTGGTTCGAACCTCACTAGAGGCATGATTTTTTTGTACCATTGCGTTGGGGAATCTTGGTAAGCCCGCTTCCATCTTCGGCAACATCGTCACTTACCGCCAGGTGAGATGTCAAGGGTTTACCAATTACGAAAAAAAAATCTACTTGTTTTCTAAAAAGAAATGAATAATCGTATAGATGAACCCACATATATCCTCCTTCTCAGCCGATTTCGGCCATGGCGACGGCCGGGTTGTGGCGTTCGTGCGCCCTAATATGGCCAACATAGTCAGCGCACAGTGGGGGCACGTGAGAACGGCGTTCACAAAGTTGTAGTTTATAGCCAATGGTGGTCGGGCACATAAAACCCAAAAAAATGAGATTTTTACTAATTTTGGAAGGCACATTAAACCGTTTGTGCCAGTAGCTATAACTAGATGACTTGTCATATTAAACTGATAGCTGATGGGAAGGGAACTTTATACCTAAAACGGCAGGTAAATTTCTTTTAGAATTCTGTGTAGGGTCTCATCCTGGACACTTCATACAGTAGGCCAGAAATGACATTTCAAAAAAGGAATGTCGGAACAAACAAAATGGTGGCAAAATCCTATACGCTCGACAACCAAACTGATACCAATCTGTATCATTCTGGGTGACGAGGGGGTGAGGTCGCAATCTAGAGAGCGGCGGGGAGTGTCCATACTGTATGTTAGTACTAATATATATACTTTGGTAGGTTCGTTGTGTAGAATCGTTCAGTTTCACCTGATAAAATATTTTCAGTTATTTCAGAAGCCTGTGTACTTTGCTAATATGATTACGACACGCCGAGATTCCTCTTAAATCCCCCGGCACCACCCGCACGCGCGTTCTTCCACACTGTCGGGTGGAAAATTAAATTGCTATTCTCGAGGACTTACAAAGGTGGGCTCGTACAAACATACAAACAACACGATTTAATTGGGGCTTTTGTATCTTGTTGAGAAGTCTTCTAGACTTTTCTGTAAACCTCTCCCAGAGCTTCTAAGCGCTGTGTACCTGTTAAAGCCTTTTTACTCTTTGTTAAATGGTAAGAGACTTTCATAAAGTGAATTATAAACAGCTTTTGGTCAAAAAGCGTCGGTGGCTCAACCGGTGACGACTCGGTCCTCCTAACCAGAGGTGCCGGGTTCAAATCCGGACGGCTAATGTACCAATGAGTTTTTCGAAACTTACGTACATATACTTACCGATTGCTTTAACGGTGAAGGAAAACATCGTGAGGAAACCTGCACATCTGATTCCAGATGTCTATGAAGGTCTCGTTGCACACGTCCGTAGGTGTAAATCTAAATGCCTTACACGTGACCGCGGGTGATGCTAAGTGCAACACCAGGTCTCCGCCGTCTATCTCTTGGATAGCACCGTTAATTGTGCCACACGATAAGACAGAGAGAAAAGCTTTTGGTTTTTACTTTCGAGCGACCGAGTGCAGCGAGTAAAGAAATTAAGTACTGTGTCGTCGTAAAATAACTTAATTTGCCCAAAAAAAATTCTGTATCACTAGTGCAACACCAGGCAACCGCCGTCTATCCTTTGGATAGCACGGTTAATTGTGCCACACGATAAGAAGAAGTGCAACAAACGTCAGTCCGTCTGTCCGTAACGCTTTCCTTAGAAGCTAAACGAATTTGTCCGATTGCATTAAATTTTGAAATTTAGAGTTTTAATATATTTTTGTCGATGGATTCTGAGTAGCTTCTGGCTGGGTTGCCACTTAAAGTTAGGCGTAATGGTTTGTCCATTAACTTCACATCAGGAGGTCGTTGGTTCGATCCCGGCGGAGTCTTACTTTGTAAGACTCGTTTTGGTTGGTGGAAGGGTTCTAAGCCCGCCTGGCTAGCTACCACCTCTTATCTAAGTCTTGCAGCCAAACATCGAAGTCAACAGCATTAATGTGTTCCGGCTTGAAGATAAAATAGTAGCCCTGTAAGCCTGTAACCTTAGGCATTATACCGTCAGGTGAGATGATGCCAAGGGCTTACCAAATAGGGATGACAAATGTTAGTCATCTGATTTACTTTTTATCATCTGTCCAAAACGACATTTTGTTCTATAAATGTTTGAAATACAAAGGCGTGACGTCATAGTTTTGCAGCGTCATCTATGTACTCATTTTGTGATTTTGGTGAATTAAAAATCGAAGACTTGATGGAAAACAAAACGAGTAAGGTTTTCCGAAGTCTAAGTAGGAGGGCAATTAAGTGATCAAGAGTTCATAATTTATTTCTGATGTTGTCGTCATCCCAAAAACCGGCCAAGTGCGAGTCGGACGCGCGCAAAGCAAGTTTCCGCCGTCTTTATAAAATTAAATGTAGGTATTTGTATTTTGAAAAACAAAATTATTGTTGCAGTCGATAGTAGAACATTTTATATGGAAAATCTATCAACTTTTTACAAATCCAACAGCATATCTTAAGTTGGTCGACTGTTACTCCTAAACTAAGAAAACCTACTTATCCGTGATAGTTTTCATTTAAAATTGATTATAGGTATGTCCTGCTATTTACTTTTTTTTAGATGTCCTGAAATAGCCATTTAGTTGGTACAGTTTATTGTAACAAAAATAGCACTTTAAAGCTAAATATTACGCTGCTAGTAAACCATTAGTAGTTATTAAATAATTATTCAACGATATCCCACACGATAGGGTACGTCAACGCAAAAAATTCACCCCCTCTTTAATTATAAGGGGGGGGGGGGATCCCTTATTTTTTTTATTTTACGTTTTTATATGACTACTTTGTCGACGTAATTAACCATTTTTATAATCATGCCAAATTACAGCTTTTTAGTACTAATAGTGTCTGAGCTATACGTATACACCGGACACTGCATACAACAACGGTCGTGAAATGACATTTCGAAAAACAAATGACGGAGCAAACAAAACACGACGAAATCACGTTTGAGAACCAAACTAAAACCAATAATCTGTATCAATCTGAGTGACGGGGGGGTGAGGTCAGAATCTAGAGAGCGGCAGGGAGTGTCCATACAGTAATAGTATGTTAGTATTATTATGTATTCTTTGCTATAAGGGTTCCTTGTTGACTATGGAAACCCTAAAAAATGCAAAAAATCTCAAAAGTAGCTATTTTCATTAAACTTTGCAAGTAGCAACTAATTTATATTGATGTTCTACCAAGTGGCAGTATTGGTTATTCCGACAAGAGTCAGTATTGGTTATTCCGACAAGTGGCAGTTTTCGTTATTCCGGCAGGTGGCAGTATTGGTTATTCCGGCAAGTAAAGGGCAGGTCACCGTACAACTGTTATTTTATCCGACTACCTAAAAAGATAATGTTCTATTCAGTGGAGTTTTTAATTTTTAATTATATTTCTTAGATTATTGTTAGCGATGTTCTTGAATCCATCCACTTCTTAATGTTTGCCTTCGCCTTATGAACGTGAAGTTTGTGGTGCTTAGTGAACGTGAATACGGTGAAGGCTACATGACAAAGTATGCACAGCATGGCTGTGCAATTTATTGAAATGTGCCTTTACGTGAAATCTGTATGTACAAAAGGAAACTGTGACTGACTGACTGATCTATCAACGTATAACCTCAAACTACAGCACAATACAATACAATACAGTACAGTACAATACAATAAAATACAATCTTCTTTGTCCAACCCTCGTCCCAGTTCATCTGGGGTCGGGTCTCCTTGTACGCTTGCGCCAGAGAGTTCTATTCTGGCTTGTCTGTGTACACAGGTTCTCGCTCTGGATCTCTTTCTGCATACTTGACCACCAGGTGACCGGTGGTCGTCCTCTCCCTCGTGGTCGTTCAGGGATGTTTAGGGCCTTTTTGACAGGGTGTTCGTCTTGTCGTCTTAGCATATGGCCGAACCAGCGTAGTCGGCTTTCTTTTACTTTTTCGGCGATTGGTGCTACCTTAAATGATACTCTGACATACTCGTTCCTTACTTTGTCCATACGAGTTACTCCTTCCGCCCATCTGAGCATTTTCATTTCATTCGTATGGAGTTTCTGTTCATGTACTGTTTTGAAGGTCCAACACTCTGCTCCATAAGTTAAGGCTGGTCTTACTACCGTTTTGTAAACTTTTCCCTTGACCTGAATCGGAATTTTGCGGTCGCAGAGGACACCCGACAGTGATCTCCATTTAAGCCAGGCGGTGTTGATTCGGTGGTCCACGTCTCTATCCACGTTTGCATCAGGAGTGAGCACACTACAATAAAATACAATACAGTACAATAATCTTTATTGCATCACAACATAAAAAAGAATAAACAACGAACTACCGGATGAATCGGGCTGAAATTTGGCATTCCGATAGCAATTATGACTTAGGCATTCGCTAAGAAAGGATTTTGAGTAATTCCCACGGGAACGGCAAAAAACGAGATCTGCGTGGGCTAAGCCGTATGGGCAACTTTAGTATGAAATAAATAAGGTAGCATTTATTTGAAAAAAAAAAGAAAAAACAAGCACGATAAAAAACACGATACTAATTATGACAACTGAATTTTGTCTAAATTTCAAATTTGAGATTGAATTTTATGGTTCTACTTTCAAACTTGACCAGAACAGAAGAGAAGGAATGTTTTTTATTCGGATTTCAGTCAAATAAAGCCACAGTGCACACTGCGATCCCCAGGCTGCCAAGCGTGGCTATTACGACATATATCCCCCCCCCCCCTCAAATTGGAAGAACCTATGTCCAGCAGTAGACTTCATTGGATCATACTCACATGGCAATCAGGCTGATTACAAAGCCACGTGTAGAAGCTACTTATTTACCAATAAACTAGTCGTTAGGTGATGCGAAACTTGGGTCTTTGCACCGACTCTTCATGGCTATACCAGTAGAATATTGGCACCAAAGCGAAAATACAGAATTCTCTTGTATCATTTCCACGAGAAATGAAGCAATAAAGAAAAAAGATATATGTATGCGTAGGTACTTATATTAAAAGCTACCGACCAGGGATGTTAGGGAGCTCCGTAACCGCAACCGAAACTATCGGATATCCGATATAAAATAATATCCATAACTGTAACCGAATCCGAAATAAAAGTTTTGGATAATATCGGATAAGGAGGGAGCCTAATTGCGACACGTTATGATAGGTTGTTTTGTTGATTGGCCGGGCAGCGGTCGACACACGCGCGCATTGTTTGTTTTCTTCTGTTGCCGTCTTATCATACGTCTTATATTTATATTTTACTTCTGAAATTCTTAAAAAATCTATTATCCTTATCCGAAACTGATGATAATGATCTATGATCTATCTATCCGACCGATTTCGGCCATGGCGACCACTTCGACTCCTAGTCGGTTTGCCGCGCGTGCGCTCGAAGATGGTTTATGTAGCCAATCTTCGCAGCGAAACTAACGGATAATCCGAAATAATTTCATATCCGTATCCGTATCCGGTATAATAATCATTTCTATATCCGTATCCAAACCGTATCCGAAATTTCATATCCATAACATCCCTGCTACCGACCCTCCTCCACCGCGCTCTTTAATTTCGCCGAATGTTTGTTTATTTATTCGAATAAACAGTCGACAGGGCAGTTCGTTCGTTGGCACATTCCACCTTTTTGTAACAGATATTTTTGCACACCTCTAATTTTCAATTTTGCCCTTGTTAGAGGAAACTTGGAGCGTCGGTGGCGTAATGGCAAGTGCCGCTACCTCCCCTGTCTGGAAGGTCGTGGTTCGAATCCTGCCACGTACCAATCTGTTTTCGAATTTCGATTTCATATGTACGTTTATCCGACGCTCTTACGGTGAAGGAAAACATCGTGAGGAAACCTGCATACGCCTGCGAAGAAACTAGAAAGTTGTGTGTGAAGTCAACCAACCCGCACTGGGCCCGCGTGGTCGACTAAGGCCCGATCGTAGACTCGAGCCCCTCAGTGAGGAGGTATATGAGCTGAAAAGATGAGAGGAAACTTGTTGCCAGAAGCGGATCTAGGATTTCGTTCAGACGGGGGTTTAAAGAGAATTTCTGGTCGAATTTAACAATCTTCTAGAAATTTTACCTGTGAAGACGATTGGTTTTTTTATTTCAATTACAAAGCATATCCTCCATGTACACGTTAAATAAAGCAACGCTATAATAAAGCGCCAATTTTAGTAGTATTTTTATATCCAGCCGTAGGCAGAAGAGGGAACAGCAGCCTTGACAATTTGGTCAAGTGCGAGTCGGATTCACACACCAACGAGGGTTCCGTACCACCACACCTGGCCACACGAGCACAACAGTGGTACTCTGCGATACAAAGAAAAATGCTAAAATCACAAAAATGGCTTTATAGATTTTGTTCAAACTTTTTAAGTAATAATGTTAATGTGCTAATACGATAGTACTTGTTCTCGAGTGGCGACTACGCACCGTTGGCAGGCCTCCCACTCGGTGGACCGATGACCTGGTGAAGGTCGCGGGAAGTCGCTGAATGCGGGCAGCGCAGAACCGGTCGTCGTAGAAATCCTTAGGAAGGCCTGAGTCCAGCAGTGGACTTCCTTCGGCTGATATGATGATGATGTTAAAGTAAATTCGTTAAAGGCAAGCCCCCATACAGCGGTTTTTTTGTTTTTTTTAAAGCAATTTATGATATTTTTTCAGTCGCTCTCCTTAAATTTTTGATTTAATGAACTGTTATAACCTTGTGGAGAAGTGGAACCCTCGGTGCACATGTCCGACACGCACTTGATCGGTTTTTGGCGTTCCTTAGTCTTTTTTTTCATACTTGGTAAGCCCTTAGCATTATCCCACCGAATGGTAAGTGACGATGATGCCGAAGATGGAAGCGGGCTTACCAAGATTCCCCAACGCAATGGAGAACTGGCTATCTTATCTTCAAGCCGGAACATATCAATGTTGTTAACACTGATATTTGGCGGCAAGCGGCAAGACTTAGATAAGATGGTGGTAGCTAGGGGCTTAGAAAATGCCCTACCACCAATCAAACCGAGTCTTACAAGTTGATCCCACCGGGAATCGAACCCGTGATCTCCTGGTTTGAAGAGAATGGACTAACCGTTTCGCCACGGAGGCGGTTAAAATTTGTTAGAAATTGGTTAGTCAATTAGGAACCCTTGTAGTTTTGCAATGTCCGTCTGTCCGCGGTTTAACTCAGAGACTCTCACACGAAGTAACTAGTATCTCATCTTTGCTCTAGTAGTAGCTATAATTGGGTCTTTTTCTAAGTCGTAACCCCAGGGGTAGGGGATCGTGACCATCATAAAGTCGAGTCCGTAGATGTAGATTGGGGCCGAGTTAGGTACTTCCATTTTTCCCTGTTTGTGGCGGTGTGGATAGCATCGTGCAGGTGGAGTTGCAATTGTTTTGTTTGGTCACACCATCTGGCGGGTGCTCGGCCCCTTTGTCTTTTCCCCTCCACTTTGCCCATTAGTATCTGTTTTTCAAGGGACTCTGGTTCTCTTCGCGCGATGTAATTGGGTATGGGTACACATATTAATCAGGCCAACAAAGTGGTAAAATTTATTTTTTTAAACTACCTACCTTACACATTAAAGTGGGGGTGATTTTTTTTTCTCGTTTATCCCATGGTGTTCGACAGGTCGTTCAAAAATATTGCGAGTGAGTGAAAACCAGTTTTTGATTCAGCGATCCATTTGCAAAATATTGTGTTTAAAAATGCTAATTTGTTTCCCCCCCCCCCCCTACCAGTTAAACGGCTATTTACCTCAACTTTTGTTACGTATTTTGATGTGGTGTTACTGAAACCAATAAACGTATTTCTTTATTTCTTTCTAGTTCAGCACACGTGATTTTTTTTTAAAATAGTAAAACATACCAATAACAATTTTAAAAGAAAACTGTCAATAGTCTTTCTTAGTTCAGGAGTAATAGTCGACAAACTTAACATATTATGCGTGCAGTTGCATTTGTAAAAAGTTCATAGATTTTCCATATAAAATGTTCTATTACAAACTGCAAAAAATGACTTTGTTTAAAGCACACATTTATTTATTAAATGACTAAACGAAACCCAACTTGGCGCGTAGTCGGGCGACACCCACTTGGCCACTTTTTATCACGCTTTTATTAGCCTCACCTGTATGTATGTATGACTGTTTGTATGTATGTAACCAACTCCTTTGCTCTCGATTTTGATCCACTTTAAACAAACAGATTTAATTCAACTTTGTACATTTATCAAGAATCAGTGACAATACAATAATTTCATAAGTTTACCTCATTACATTATCCTGGACTAAAAATTTAAAAATAAATATAGTTTAAAAAAAACTAAAAAACACGCTTTTAAAGCACATCAAACTAAAAAGTGAAAAATAATTCTTAATTTATGCTGAAAACAATAATGAAGGAAAAAATACAAGTATTATTGTGAAAAAAGCGTGGGGTGCTTTGTGCCATATTTTTCGTATATCGAGCAACCCACGCTTTTTAAACAACAATACTAGTATTTTTCGTTCATTATTGTTTTCAGCTTATATTAAGAATTATTTTTCACACTTTAATTTACTTTCGCTTATATTAATAGTTTTTTTAAACTATATTTATGTATGCTCTCTATTCTTCTCCCTTTTGCCAAACGCGCAAACCTGTTGCGACACACTGACTCTCCGACTTTAAAACTACCTCCGTCGTCGGTGTCTGTATGTGTTTGCCAATCGTATTTTCCATGCATTATGTTAACTGTCAGTTTACGGAGCAAGGACAGGCGTGGCTGAAGAAGGCGGTGGTAGGGTAGGGAAATATTTACACACTTGTGAAGGCACTGATGGCATTTCTCTGCGATACGAGAAGGTCGTGATCATAAAACTACTTTAACGAGAAGTTAAAGATTTAAAAGATTATTGTTGAACTTTAAAGAACAAGGTTATAACATTAACACCTTGGGTTGTAAACAACTGCAGTAGTTGATGAAACTGTGTCGCAGTTGTGTACGCCCCATTCCGGTAGTTAAGGAAGATCTTAACTACAGTATATTTTAATCAAATAAAAAAGAGAAGAAACTAAAATAAAATATAAATATACAAAAGGAAGACATACAGGAGGCAAATGAAATGATAAACAAAACTATACAAAAAAGAAAAGGTAATATTTTATAATACCCGGCTGTCCCGGCGAACTACGTTCCACCTTACACTACACTGCCCTACCCTACCCTAAACTACCCTACAGCACACTACACTACACTACCCTACCTTACCCTACACTACACTACACTACACTAAACTACCCAACCCTATCCTACATAACAACCTTCTCCTGACAATAACTAACTCGACAAAAAAGAATAAGCGAAATCGGTCCAGCAGTTCTTGAGTTATAAAATAATATAATAAAATATATATTTAGATAATTTTATATACATATATATATACTAATAGCCCTATTTGAAAATTATATATATATATATATATATATATATATATATATATATATATATATATATAATAATTTTCAAATAGGGCTATTAGTTCAATGAACACTAGAGATAGCATCAGGTTAGACACTGCCAGCATAGGCCGGCGTGATATAGCCTGCGTGGGGCCCCTTTATACTGGCAGTGAATATGAGTAGAGTGATGGGGTCTCTCATCATATCAGCCGAAGGACGTCCACTGCTAGACGATGGATTTCCACGACGACAGGTTCTGCGCTGCCTGCATCTAGCGGCTTCCCGCGACCTTGACCAGGCGCCCGATTCTTAACGCTTTGAAATCGATTCATCATACGGAATCGGCAAAATAGTCAAATGGATTCGACAATGGCAACCTTATAAAGACACAACAGTCGACACCAATCGACTTTTTCGCCAAGTCTGTATGACGAATCGTACTCAAAGCGTTCAGAATAACCTGACCTGGCCGGACATGGGTCCACCGAGTGGGAGGCCTGCCAACGCTACGTTCTATACTGTACAATTATTCAACTCTTACGATTCTACTTTTCATAACACCATTGCTACGAGAGTAGGGGAAGAGTGGCATGAAGAAGCCGACTTTTGAAAGAGCCATTTTCTATTGTGCAAAAACTACCTACTTTTTATGGGTTTTTTTTTGTGAATACTGCTGATCAATACTCCATAAAAATGTATCATTATTTGTTAAAAACTGACGTTGATACAACGTTTTAAAGATTTTAGACTCCAAAAGTAAATTTTTGATTTTGTTATTTCATTTTTTTGACTTTCAAAAAAATGATTATGCTTTAATCTTCTATGAATTATAAGCTTTCCAACGATATACATTTATTGATCGAAACATTTTTATTTTATACAGATTTTTAAAATACTTAATTATTTTTAACTTAAAAAGTTATGGTGGAGCCACTTTGTTAAAATACAGAGGAAAGGGGGGCAATCCATGATGTCCATATCCTGTGAGGAAAAAAATAGCTTTTTGCCACTTTTGTAATCCCAGTTTGATCGAAACGAAAATCAACTCGCAAAACTGTTTTATTATTATAAGTCAATTTAAAAAAGGGGGTTTATTTGATTACTCTTCAAGTCATCAGCAATTTTTGAAAGTTACAAGCAATTTGTCAGACTGTGACTATAATATATTGTTTTCCCTTTCTTCTATGAAAATATCTCGTTAAAATTACTATTAATATGGTGTACGTAATTGAATTTCATTTTTGTCTCGTTCATAACTTGCGGTGGCTCTTTTAAAGCATCATAGTTATGAAAAATACAAAGATCATATTTTTTTAAAAACGTTATAAATAAATATTAATCTTCTAAATTTTCGTCATTCCCCCTACGAAACTTTGTTCTATACCGTAATTATGATAACTTTACCGTAAAAAAACATTTTTTTTTAACTCTTTTAGGTTTTTGTGCCTTGTGTAAAACTAGATCTTTCATGCCACTCTTCCCCTACCACAAAAATACCCTATTTTCCAATAGTTCCACTCAAAAAATTTTATTTCACTAATGTTTGTTTAATTGAACGCAACACAAGGCACACAAGGCCGCACCCCCAGGACCTGAAGTTAAGACCCCAACCTTTTTGACGTTTTGCCCGCCCGCTCAACTGCCCGTGATGATTATTGCTGTTATAAACTTTATTGATATCGCGTTTGGGTTGAGTTTGCAAATTGCGATTGTAGCTACATTAACCCATATAGATCTACCGTACCCTATGCGGTACAGTAACTTCGTAAAAATATTTTGAAATACCTAAAAATTAACCACTTTATTATTTACTTATCACAATATGCTCAGAGTGTTTGTTTTAGGTTAAAAGTGTTGAAAATACGTTTAAGCCCGTAAATTTGTTTTTTTTTGAGAAATTATCGGGCTTCATCGAAAGATTATTGTAACGATGTCTTCAAGAAGGTAAGTCTTATGTTATTTATTACAAATTGCATAAATTATTAAAATTGTTTTGAAGATAAGGGTACCTCTGATGTTACGGCTACAAAAAAAATGGCTTAGGTTATTTGGATAAGATATACTCAACAATAAACTAGATGTACCGCATACGGTACAGTAGGACTATGTATTAGCAAATTGAATTTGTAGTGATATCTAATGTTGTGTTTTGTTTTTGTTTTGGGTCACTGGCGCTGCACGATATTGCGACATATTTAGATGATGATGATGACTCCAGCAAACAGGGTCAAGATTTAGTTTTTTTTTATTACCACCTGATACCGCCAACAATGACCAGACAGACAAAGACTCAGGCAAAGAAGAAGCTGTAGACATAAATAATTTGCCTCCAAGTTTGCTACGAGCACTAGCAGAGTTTTCTACGTCCACAAATGAACCAGGAACTGAAGGCCAAGAGGCACATGAATCTCGGGAACCCCTGAAAAAGCGCATTATGAAGTACTCTTGGAGGAAACGAGATTAACAGCCCAAAACTTCTACTTTGCACCCTCTTTTTCATGTTTTTCTTGAAAACAGTCTTTTCAAGAGGAACATGAAAAGAAGTTGCAAGAGTGGTTTTCGTTATTCCTTTCCGAAGATGTATTTGAGTGGCTAACAGAGGAAACCAATAGATACCTAGCACGTAACCTTCCTCCAGCTGATGTCGAGATTGAGGAGATAAAATGTTTGGTTGGAATTCTGTTAGCGGCTATTCTCAAGTAAGCAGAAGAAGAATGTATTGGAAAAATGCACCAGATTCAAGAAATGCTATGACTGCTTCAGCTTTGTCTAGAGATAGATTCATACTGATATACTCCAACATCCACTTTGTTGATAATCTAAATTTAGATAGATCTGATTAATTCGCCAAAATTCATCCATTTTTAAAACTCTTAGCTGCGAAATTCCTTGTGCACTGTCCACATAAACAGAATCATAGCGTGGATGAAGCAATGGTCCCGTATTTCGGTCACCCTGGCTGCAAACAAAGCCAGGTCCTAGTCGGCTATCTTCAATAACTTAACTTGTGGTTCTCGATATGATGGCAAAGAACATTGTCACAAAGCAAGAGAAAAGAACCAGGTGTGTACAGTGCCATCAACAATGTCCTACAAGTGCAATGTTTGTGTCCATGTAGAAGTTTTTTTATGAATCACACTAAAAATAAAATAAAAATTTCATTTTGTAAAAGGAGTAGTTATTGCTTACTTGTAGTCCTACTGTACCCTGTACGGTACGGCCCCCCATTAGCCCCCCTATAATTTGATATTTTTTATGATATTTTTTTATGAGTTTTGGGGTTAATTGAATATGTTATTACTAAAAAAAACTAAATTTTTGCATAAAAATAATTATCGGTCTAAATGGGTTAAGGTTATGTTGATCGCTGCGTCGTTTTGGAACGACCCTTACAATGAGTATTAAGGCTGTATGTATTAAGTATTTAATGTTGCAAATATTTTGTGAAAAAGCCGCAGTGACCATCGTTTTAAACATTTTTATGATTTTTCTTGCGCTATTCCACTACTGCCTGAAGATGATGACGAAACAGGTCGCAGTATAAACAAATTTGTGTTTAATTTATATTGATGGATGCGGGCAGCGCAGGACCGGTCGTCGTGGAAATCCTTGGGGGAGGCCTTTGTCCAGCAGTGGACGATTTGTGGCTGATATGATGATGATGATGATGATTGTGCAATAAATTCATAAAAATGTTCAATTCCGTGTTCCAGAAGCTATACTCGTACTATCGCAAACATACAATACCTTCGTTTTAAATCAACTGCGTAACTAATTATTACAGGCATTTTTCGACCTATTCCGTGCATTCCGTAACCGCCTCCGTGGCGTACCTAATGGTTAGTCTATTCGCTTCACATCAGGAGATCGTGGGTTCGATTCCCGGCGGGGTCAACTTTGTAAGACTCGGTTTGGTTGGTGGTAGGGCATTTCCTAAGCCCGCCTGGCTAGCAACCATCATTTTATCTAAGTCTTACCGCCAAAATGTGTTCCGGCTTGAAGATAAGATAGCAAGTTCTGCATTGCGTTGGGAAATCTTGGTAAGTCCGCTTCCATCTTCGTCATCATCGTCACTTAACATGATCGTTGAGATAATGCCAAGGGCTTACCAATTGCGAATATAAAGAAATCCTAAAAAATAACTCGCATTATATTTAATTTTTTTTAGGAAATTTATTTTTGAGTATACATGTCAAATGGTAGTATAAACTAATTTATACCTAACTTAAATTAATGGTACTAATCTAACAATAAAAATATTAATAAAAATCAAAACCCCGAGCCGAACCAGCCGCAAAGGAGCCCAAGGAAATTAATTATAAACAATTAGATGTTTTGAAGTTAA
The DNA here is from genome assembly GCA_947284805.1 of Coleophora flavipennella. Classification (NCBI taxonomy): domain Eukaryota; kingdom Metazoa; phylum Arthropoda; class Insecta; order Lepidoptera; family Coleophoridae; genus Coleophora; species Coleophora flavipennella. The sequence continues at coordinate 16,953,514 of OX369263.1, read as the reverse complement.
TTTTTACGTAACTTTTAGTTTTATTTTATTTTATTTAAATGACTCCTATGTTAAATATAGGTGTACTGTGGAAATAGATTTCATATAAAATATCGTAGAATTTCTTCAAGGTCGGTCCTGAATGAACCGTAAAACCTTGAACCGCCTCCGTGGCATAATGGTTAGTCCATTCGCTTCATACCAGATAGTTTCGGGTTCGATTCCCGGCGGTTCTAACTTTGTCAGACTCGGTTTAGTTGGTGATGTGATGTTCTATGTCCGCCTGGCTAGCTATCACCATCTTATCTAAGTCTTACCGCCAAACATCAAGTAAACAGAATTGACGTTGTCCGACATGAAAATAAGATAGTCGGTTCCCCATTACGTTGGGGAATATTGGCAAACCTACTTCCATCATCCGCATTACCGTCACTTACCATCAAATGGGATAACGCTGACGAGGACTTATTAATTGAGGACAAAAAAACTTGTTATGTAATATAATCACTCATCATCATCATCATCACCATATCAGCCGAAAAACGTCCACTGCTGGACAAAGGCCTCCCCCAAGGATATCCACGACGCGACGACCGGTTCTGCGCTGCCCGCATCCATCGGCTTCCCGCAATCTTCACCAGGTCGTTGGTCTACCGCGTGGGAGGCCTGCCTACGCTACGTTTTCCGGTGCGTGGTCGCCACTCGATAATCAATCAATCAAAGATGAATTCGTTTTGTTCCTTTCAATTTATCAAGTCTTTACCTACTTTCGCAAATTGTTGCGGATAATTTCTCAATGTGTAGGTACCCGCTTGAGCATGAAAGTTTAAATTTTGCAGGCGACCAAAACGTCAAGTATAAAGTACTTACTCTGATTTTAACCAACCATACAGACAGTGTACACAGATAACAACAGCTTAAATATTCCGGCTATACATTTAAAATCGCGCCCGCATTCAGCTAGTAAATTCTCGTATAAAGCGGCTAATTTAAAAATTCTCTGCGCGTCCTACGTGACTTCTCTGGCGGAGGACGATATATTTGGCCGCTTACACGCCATTGAATTATGCAACAAAACCCCCGGGGCCTCGGCTGAAATTTTAAACAATGCATTTTATATACACCGTTTCTTAATACTGAGGCATATGTGTGTGTGTGTGTGTGTGTATGTTTGTAATATATGCGAGTATATATCCAACGCAATGATCAGGAACCTACGTGTTAGTCAGGTCTGTCTTGCAACACGCACTATGTTATAGTTTTGACTTGAGAATGACAGTGGCAGTTTGATTAGTTTACGATTAGACGAGCACAATTCGCGACAGGATGCACAATTTTCACACGAACGAACGAATGAACGATTCAAAAGCACATTTGACATTTCACACGGCCAAAGATTACCTACACACGACTGCTTTGACATTAATTCAAAGAAGAATAGAGAGTGTTAATCTGCGTCCCGTCTCGTCCTGCGTCTGTCTGGTCATTACGACACGTGAGTCAGTATTGTTGAGCGAGCGAAGCGTTTGATTGATTATGCTGTCGACCCTTGGTGACCTTCGTGTACACCTAATCATCGTGACTCTCAGATCCGCCACCAGAGGGGTGAACCACACTTCGCGAGGCTCCTCGACGGTATAATCAATCAAACCTGACCTAACCTAACGTTGCTCGCTTCGCTCGCTCAACATTACTATATATTAAGCTCCCGTTGAAGCGTCGGTGGCTCAACCGGTAACGACTCGTGCCTTCTTAGCAGAGGTGCCGGGTTCAAACCCGGACGGCCAGTGTACCAATTGTCGAAACTTACGTATTAATTACTCACCAATTGTTTTAACGGTGAAGGAAAAACATCGTAAGGAAACCTGCACACACTTGCGAAGAAACTCGAAGGTTGTGTGTGAAGTCGACCAACCCGCACTGGGCCCGCGTAGTCGACTAAGGCCCAAGCACCCTAATTCAGAGTAGGATAGGATTCTAGGATTAACTGTAGATTCAAGGCTTCAATGGGGCCCGCATATAGAAACACTAGCTGGCAGGCTTAGCTCAGCCGCATACGCAGTGAAAAAAATCAGGCTCCTTACGAATATAGACACCGCAAGACTGGTATATTTCAGATACTTCCATAGTATTATGTCTTATGGGATACTTTTGTGGGGACATGCAGCTGATATAAATACCATATTTGTTCTGCAAAAAAAACGGTAATTTAAAAAACTAAAAAACCCGCCTGCGTTTCTGTGTAATTTGGAAATGAAAAACCCTAAAACAAGAAAGTCGTCATACCCGATTGCACTTAACTTAAGAAAAATTGTACCAGTCGGGACCCATTCTAGAAAGTCAGCCGTCTAGTCAGTATATTGGAATAATCTGCAATGTAATATAGGTATGTGCTCTCAATTCACTAAGCCTCCATTTCTAGAATGGGTCCCGACTGGTACAATTTTTCTTAAGTTAAGTGCAATCGGGTATGACGACTTTCTTGTTTTAGGGTTTTTCATTTCCAAATTACACAGAAACGCAGGCGGGTTTTTTAGTTTTTTAAATTACCGTTTTTTATTTTATTCATTTTTTAGTTTTATTATTGAAAGAGTTCATTTGAATTTGGCGCCAAAAATCCGGCATTATGTTTTTATTTATTTTGATATACCCAGTGTCATTCTCACAGTAAAAACGTATCTAACGACAACCCTCAAGCTATAATTCATCGAGCCGTTCAGGCTGCAGAGCGTGTCAAACATTTGAATTTTGCGCCAAAAATCCGCCATTTTGTTTTTTTTATTTTTATATACCCAGTGTCACTCTCACAGTAAATACGAATTTAACGACACGTCTCAAGCTAAAATCCATCCAGCCGTTCAGGCTGCAGAGCGTGCCAAACAATTATACATACAAACATACATACATACATACATACATACATACATACTCTCGAAAAACATAACCCTCCTTCTAGCGCAGTCGGGTAAAAAGAGCGGTTCGCGCGATTTATGGAATGCGTTCTCGTGAGTCGCTCCGAGATAAGTTCAAAGATAGTAATATAATGACTTTCCCGTGTCAGTACATTAATGAAAATATAATGTATGTACGTAAAATTCTGCATCTCTTTTCACTGAATAGTGACAGGCACAGTCGAAATCTTCGGAATAGGAATAAACTTCAACTAACTTATACCAGACTTAGCAAAATCAATAAATCCTTTGTGGGACAATGCTCACTCATGTATAACAAATTACCCGATGATGTGTTAAATTTGTCAGAAAAACAGTTTAAAAATTGTATCAAAAGAACTCTTTGTAGAAAAGGTTATTATAAGACATCCAAATACTTAAATCACAAAAATTTATGGGTAGACAGTGTTTCTTCTATCAACACTACTAATCATGTTTAATAGTAATAAAATAATGACCAACCTAAGAATTGATATGGAAGCGATGAGACATGACAAGTCTAGTACTTCTTTTAATCAATATTTTTATCTTAGCATTGACATGAGTGATGCATGCTCGCTTAAATGTTCGTGCGGATGGTGGCGCATCGGGAGCCGGGTCGTTCCTTTCCCTCTAATATGGTTGATGGGAGCGATGGCCGACTCTCACGTTATACTCGTGACCGGGTGCTGTCCGTGTGAACTGGCCTACTCTTGTTGAATGCATTAAATTTTTTTTTTTATGTATAACTTGGTGTCATATTGTTTTCATGTTCTAATGACAATCTATCTACATTTAATCAAGGATTTAATTTTGACTTTATTAACTAATTATAATTATTGTTTATTTCTTGATTCTTCACAAATGTCATTGTTATTATTATTATATGACTATCACAAAGAGTGTAATTTGCACCCATGTTGAATAAATATATGGAATTGAATTGAATCATTCATTCATCCGTTCGTGTGAAAACTTTGCATCACGTCGCGAGACGCTCGTGCGTTTAGTTGTTACATTAATAACATTATGTTTTGCAATATTTATTCAATTATTCCCAACTACTAGAAAAATACAAAAAATCACGGAAATAATAGTTATTAATTCTCAGAAAAAAATAAGTTTAAAAAAACTAAAAACCGACCTCAAAATAAAATTTACTCAAAAGTTTAAAATAATATTATTATATTAAATACAATAACGAAATCAAAGGTTGATACGAATTAAATTAGGGTCTTAATTTTTTTTTGACGTTAGTGTCAGCACACAACTACTTACTCAAATGTTTTAGATTCAATGACTGACTCAGTGGCTCAGTGGTTAGTGCCCTTGACTACTGATCCGAGGGTTGTGGGTTCGATCCCCACCCAGAGCAAGCATTTGTGTGATGAGCAGATTTGTTTGCTCTGTGTCTGGGTGTTAAATATCTATATATGTATGTATTTAAACGTATATAAGTATGTATATCAGTCTCTGGTAACCCATAACACAGGGAATCCTACTTTGGGGCCAGATGAATATGTGTGATTTGTCCCAGAATATTTATTTATTATTTATTTATTCAATGATTTGCTGACACCGACCTCAAAAAAAATTTAAGCCCCTAATTTAATTCGTACCCACCTTTGATTTCGTTATTGTTGGTTATTGTCGTGTTTTTAAGTATAATAATATTATTTCATACTTTTGAGTAAATTTCATTTTGCAGTCGTTTTTCAGTTTTTTAAACTTTTTTTTTATCCTCACGATGTTTTCCTTCACCCCTAAAGAAATCGGTAAGTATATGTACGTAAGTTTCAACCAACTCATTGGAACATTGGCCGTCCGGATTTGAATTTGTTAGCGTTAACAACAATACAATACAATATTCTTTATTGCATCACGACACGAAAAAAAAAAGGAATTAACATTGATGTGTTCCGGCTTGAAGATAAGATAGCCAGTTCTCCATTGCATTGGGGAATCCATCTTCGGCATCATCGTCACTTACCATCAGATGAGATGATGCCAAGGGCTTACCAATTGTAAATAAAAAAAATACAAAAGGACGGAGTCGTTACCGTCGATAATGATAGGTGCTAACTGTACAGTTTTATTGGTCGAAGATTGTAGAGTAATACAAAGTATTGAAAATAGACCTTCACCTAAAAGTGTATATGTCTGCGTTATTATTACAGTTATTATATATATATTAGTGTTAGGCATGTGTTAGGTATTTTAGGGGGGATTCTACTAATGGAAATTTACATCTTTTGTTCTACATATTGGCCGAAAAAAAAATACCATACAAAATTGACGAATCAGACGATCTATTTGTATTGGAAGCACTTTTTATTTACTTTCAAGCGACTATCGAGCGCAGAGCAGCCGCAGCTACCAAGGGAGCAACAAAAAGTATTTTAGTCGTGCAAAAAAACTTTTTCAAACTTCTTCCAACGTGTCTTCTATTAACAAAAATATAGCTAGTAATAACAAGTATAAACAAAAAAACATGCTTGCCAGAAACGTCAGTCCGTCCGTTCATCCGTCCGTCCGTCACTCTTTCCCTGGCGCCTAAACCGATGGTCCAATTTGCATCAAATTTTGAAAATAAGGGTTTTGTGATAATTTGTTAAAGAATTCTGAGTGGAATCAAGCTAAGTTGCCATTCAAGGGGTTGCAGCTGCGAAATAAAAAATGCAAAAATCTCAATAATGGCTTTAACGGTTTTTATGAAACATTGCAAGTAAAAATAATTGGCTGTATTGGCTAATCTCGCAAAAAATCGTTAAAAGTAGGCCTCCTTACAACGGCCATTCTTGTTTACTATTATATTTACGAATCAATGCGATTCTTATCAGCTTGCCAACATATAGCTCTAAAGGAAATTAACTAACAGTTTTAGTATAGCTTTGACGTGTTGTTGACGAAAGCACGTGCAGTACTGCTGTACAATTCACTCGCGACTTCAGTTAAGTTTATTCAGTTTCATGACTAGAAGCGCGCCTCGAAAATGTGTTATGTTTTACCTCATCATGTCAGCTCATATACGTCCCCACCGAGGGGCTCGAGCCTACCCTGAATTTGGGCGATCGGGCCTTAGTCGACCACGCGGGCCCAGTGCGGGTTGGTCGACTTCACACACAACCTTCGAGTTTTTTCGCAGGTGTGTTGTGCAGGTTTCCTCACGATGTTTTCCTTCACCGTTAAAGCAATCTGAGAGTATATGTAAGTAAGTTACGAAAAACTCATTGGTACATTGGCGGTCCGGATTTGAACCCGGCACCTCTGGTTAGGACGACCGAGTCGTAACCGGTTGAGCCACCGACGCTTATGTTTTACCTAACAATGTTTAAATCTGCAATTTGCTACATTTACCATTGTTTATTGTTAGTTTAACTTTAACCACCTCCGTGGCGTAATGGTTAGTCCATTAGCTTCAAATCAAGAGGTCGCTGGTTCGATTCACGGCGGAGCCTAACTTTGTATGACTCGGTTTAGTTGGTAGTAAGGCATTTTCTAAACCCGCTTGGGTAGCTACCACCATCTTATTTAAGTCTTGCCGCCAAGCATCAATGTGTTCCGGCTTGAAGATAAGATAGCCAGTTTACCATTGCATTGGGGAATTTTGGTTACATCATCGTAACTTACCATCAGGTGAGATATTGCCAAGGGCTGACCAAATGTGAATTTAAAAAAAACGGAAAAGTCCGAGTCGGACTCGCCCAGCGAGGGTTCCGTACAAATGTGTGTACATAATATAAATCATAACAGTGCAAACTGTAAGGTACTATACCATATATCAACCAAAAAAAAAGCAAAAGGTAAACAAAATACTATGGAATTGACATTTGAAACTGTCAAATCCCTACTAAGTTTTTTTACATTGCGATTTTTTTTGGTTGGTATAAGGTATACATACACCAAAATTATTACGTACCCAACCTATACATACAAAAAAGGGAAAAAAAAAATTTCCTACTTTGTCATAAATTGAAACTGTACATCATTAAAATAAATAACAATCTTTTTAAGCTTGTGCCAATGAACCTCTTTCATACAATACCCCACATGACACGATTAAAACAAATCAAAATTTGGACCGCCGTTTCTTGTATAATTAATTACTTACTTTAAATAGAGATTATATTTTTTTATCATTTAATTACACTTAATTCGAAATACACATTTTTTGCGGCATAAACGGCCATATCTTTTTTTTTACGTTAACTTAGAAGTTTGATTTTTTCTCAGCTTCAAGGGACTGTAGACCGAAGTATACAGTTTTGATTTCAACTCGATACCTCCACCCGTTCCCGAGATAAACGGTCTTAACAGACAGACGGACGGACGGACAACAAAGTAATCCTATAAGGGTTCAGTTTTTTCCTTTTGAGGTACGGAACCCTAAAAAAACAAGTGTGCTTTAGATCACACGACTGAAGTACCTAAAACTTAATCACCGTTCTCGTAACGCATTCACCAGCTTACTCCCCAAGTCAAGCGCGCCGTTCGCCTCGCCCGATCACACTTTTCTTAATGCTACTATTCACCGTTCGCGTAACGCATTCACCAGTTTACTCCCGAAGTCAAGCGTGCGTAAAGAAGTTTTACTTCAAAAACAAGTTCTTGCGTCACTCACATCATACCTTAGGTATTTTATTTACGCTTTGGGTTTGTAGTTTTAAGGAGTCTCCAGGAGGCTCGAGTTTCCATACAAACGTAGTTCCACTGTAATACAAAAACTACACGCCAGATTGAATTCAAACTTTGTAAATATATTGGGTAGACACTTATCGATGTTTTGTAATTAGTTTTCATCGTAGTAAATTTTAACGTAACTAAACGAAGGCTTAAATTAGTTTTGTACTAAAAGTTTGAAACTGCTCTTATTTTTTACGGTTTTATATAAGTACATCGAAAACTAATTACAAAAATCGATATGTGTCTCCTCAATATACTTGCAAAGTTTAGATTCAATCTGGCGTGTAGTTTTTGTATTAAAGCGGAACTACGTTTGTATGGAAACTCGAGCCTCCTGTGGCGGGCTCTGCACTTGGTTGTGTTCGATGTTTCTGTAGATTGTTGATAAGGTTCATAATATGAATTTGAGCCCTGCTACTATTACACGCGTAAAATTATAATTATTAAAAGCGTCGGTGGCTCAACCGGTAACGACTCGGTCCATCTAACCAGAGGTACCGGGTTCAAATCTGGACGGCCAATGTACCAATGAGTTTTTCAAAAAACTTACGTACATATACTTACCGATTGCTTTAACGGTGAAGGAAAACATCGTGAGGAAACCTGCACACGCCTGCGAAGAAACTCGAAGGTTGTGTGTGAAGTCGACCAACCCGCACTGGGCCCGCGTGGTCGACTAAGGCCTAATCGCCCTGATTCAGGGTAGGCTCGAGCCCCTCAGTGGGGACGTATATGAGCTGTTATAATAATAAATACTATTACACATCGTGACGGAGTCCATAATCGTGTTCTGTTACGCACATCTTTTGTTTTTAACAAGCTGTGTTTCAAGAGAAAGTTCACATCGCTCCTCTAAATTAAATATGGCCAGAACATAAATTATTAACGATCATTTAGAATGATAAGAACGGGCTATCAACATGTTCTTGCTACCAAGCATGTAATATACTACTGCCAACTAAATAATACCTCCTAAAAAAATACCTCGGTGACCCGAAGTCGCTCCAGGAATTCGTCGGAAACGTACGGGGCCTACTGGACTTCTTGGACTAGCTGGCCTGGCAATGATGCCGGCCAATCACGTAGAATGCGTAGATGAATAATTTATTTCACATAGACTAAAACCAAATAATATATGTAGTAAGTACGTACAGTTAAAATAATAAAAGAAAGTTAACTAAAACCATCCGGTAAGTACATAAATGAAATAAAATAAAAAAAGTAAATTTAACAAATAAAACCCAACGGCGTAAAAAGTTTATTTAAAAAAAAGATGGAAACAAGATGTCTACATCTGTCTCCAATCCCACACCCCGTAAGTTCACTCCAAGCCGAGATCCATACCCATTGGCTAGTTGTCCCTAAACTTACTCTGCATTCTTACATTTGCGCCAATTGAAGTAGTAAATGGCATATGCTGCACAATCTCATAACAATCTAATGCAGTCGGAGACAATATGTCTTTATCACAAATAATTGAAAACGCTAAACATGTTAAAAAACGGACTTCCATCGCAACCACTTAGTACAATTTTGCATTATTATTTTTGGTTTTTGTTAATTTTCTAATAAAGTACTACACCGATTTGGATAATATTTATATGAGACCACCCGGAAATAAAAAAAAATAATCATCAAAATCGGTTCACCCCCTCAAAAGTTCTGAGGTAAAAACATTTTTAAAAAATACAGTCGAATTGAGAACCTCCTCCTTTTTCTAAGTCGGTTGAAAATTAAGGCCAGTCTGTCCGGCCGTTCTATCCAACCGATTATCTTTTTTTTTAAAAAGGTATTCATGCACAGATTTGTCATCAAGCATATCACCCCCGGGAGCGGCTAGCGGCTCGCGCACCGCGCTCCATCTAGAAAGTAATACGAGTCCGTGGGCTTTTTTCAAATAAAAGCTTGTAGGTACTTGTAGGCTTGTAGGGAGAGAGGAGGGTAGTAGCCGAGTAAACATCAGCTGCGTAAATTATTTGTTTAAAATATTACTTAACATAGATCGAATAAAGAATAACTTGTCTAACCTAGTGCAAACAAACAAGATACCAGCCAAAAAGTGTTATCTTTAAGAAATACTAGTGTTAAATCCGAATATCTTACTAATTTGTGAACGACCCATTTTTTGATCTTGTTCTTTAAAATATTGACTACCGGAGCACCACCTTCACTTTAATTGAAACTGTGAAAAGGGAGGCATATACGCAACCATCCATCGCTTTATTATACAGGTATGTCACATATTAAATCAATCATAACCTATAATTATTAAACCTGTATTAATCATAATTATCTCATACAAAGAAAACTGAAGTGGCTCCATCTGATAAATTACTATAAAACCACGACAACCTGTAAACAGCTACGAACATATCGATTGATTGACATCAATACACCTTGATAGTATTAGATAGAACACTTCATTATACAATAACTCACCGTAAGATGGCGCACCAATGTGCAGGCTGTTGCCAGCAGATACTTGACAGACGATTCCTCGAGTGTTCACTATGTAATCAAATTTATGATTTAGAATGCGCTAACGTTCCTGAAAAACGATTCTATAATACGATGACGCCTGAACACAAAATCGCATGGAAATGCCCCCTATGCCGGAGTAAAGAACCGGAAAACGATAAATATACCACACCGATTCGTAAACTGTTGGACCCACACCATATAGATACGCCTTTAGATAACAATGCGATATATATACATGACAGTGGTATTCTCGATCAAAATGTAACAAAACGAAGACCACGACCTCCTCAATTAATTTCACCAACTACAAACAGCTCAATCATCGATCTACAAGGAAATGCAACCACATCGGAATTTAAAGTAGATGAGACTTCAAAACCAAACAAACAAGAACAAATCACACTACAACAGTTTACTGCTCTTCTCCAAGAAAACAATAAATACATATTAACACAATTTCGAGAAACAATTAAAGACCAAATTGAAATGGCTATAACCCAACTACAAACAGAGAATAAACATACATATGAAAAAACAAAAAAAGAACAAGCCGAAATTAGACATGAAATAATGACGTTAGATCATAAAATAAAAATAATGCAACAACAATATTTAACACTACAAAAAGAAAATGAACAACTACGTACACAGGTACAAGATCAAAAGGCAAACTTTAACCCAGAAAAAGTGAAAGATGTCAATGAAAAGACGTTCGTACTCCATGGACTGGAACAAAACCATTGGGAAACTGAATCTCAACTAGCCGAACGAGTGTCACACATAATGTATGAGATATTAAATATAAACATTATTGGGTATATAGACTCAATTAACTTCATTGGAAAAAACAAAGGATACAAAAGACCAATAAAAATAGAACTGATCAGTAGAAGAATGAGAAACTACATAATAGAAAATCAGAATTATTTTAAAGTTGCGGGCATAGGAGTATCAGAGTACCTTGATGAAATCACCCTGCGAGAAAGAAGAGAACTAAAACGTGCTCTTATCACGGCTAGAAAAAACGGACACCATGCTATCATACGACAGAATAAGCTGATTATAAACGGACGGGTATCTACGATTGGCGAAGAAAATGAGGGACCACCTACTCTATCACAAACACTCAATTCAAATGTAAAACTACAGGACTCGGAAACAAAGTATAGTGACTCTAGAGCTACGGCTACGACTACGAGAAACCAGAGTGATAATCAAAATATTCAGACACAAAACATAAACGAAAACCCAACACAGAGACATTCCTTTCGACAAAACTGAACAATACAAATTGTCTAGTAAAAAAATTAACAACGCTAAAAACTTTAAGAACTATTCTGTAACTATGAAAATGTTTCCTTCCGAGGCTAAGATAGCGCAATTCAGAATACTTTTCCAAAACACTCAGAGCCTATATAATAAACAACACATCTTAGAAGCTTTTCTCAGCCAAGAAAAAACTTATCATGCTGTGTGTATTTCAGAAACATGGCTATCACGTGGAAAATTAGATTTAATAGAATTTGCCGGATATAAAGTCGCTGCATCATACTGCCGAGAAAACCGTGAAGGCGGCGGCGTGTGCATCTTACTCAGAGAAGATATAAATTGTTTAGAAAGAACAGAGATAATGGATATGTCTATAGAATATATATTAGAATTGTGTGCTATTGAAATACCTGATTTAAATATTTTATTAATAACAATGTACTGGAACAGAAGAGAGGAAGACGTATTTTACAAACAAATGCTTACTGTTTTACAATACATTTACAAAAAACATAATAAAATGAACATAGCTATAGGCGGAGACTTCAATATTGACGTTTTAAAAAGTAATACCGAAACCAAACGACTCCTAGATTTGATGACCGAATATAATTTCACACAACTCATTAAAAAACCAACCCGAGTAACCAAAAAATCCTCGACATGTCTGGATCTAGTATTTATAAACTTTGACAAAAATGCTGTTTACTCTACAGTAAAAGATTTTGGTTTTTCAGACCATAGGGGAACAATATTATATGTAAGCGAAAAAAATCAAAGAAAGTCGATTAACTGGCACGTAGAAAAACGATTCTATAATCAACGCAATGTAGAAAAATTTAAATTTAAATTAAAAGAAGTAGATTGGTCCAAATTTTTCTCTAATGAAAACTGTGTCAACGTAAATTACAACGCGTTCAGAGACAAACTGACGAACATCTTAAACGAATGTATTCCAAAACAAAAAATAAAACTAAAAGAAAAATTCAAAAAATATTGGCTCACTAAAGGAATCAAAAACTCGTGTAAAAATAAGAGATTATTAAAAATGCTCACAATAGCAGCTGAAAATCAAATACTGAACGGATACTACAAAAAATATGAAAAAACACTGAAAAAAACAGTCATAACGGCAAAAAGACTACACTACAAAAATAAATTAATAACTTCGAATAATAAGGTTAAAACAATGTGGAACATAATAAATGAACGCACCAATAAAAGTAAAAAAAAGGAAAAACAAAATGTCAAATTATTTTTTAATAAAAACTTAATTACTAACATAAAACAAGTCGCAAACACGTTTAATACCTACTTTGCATCAATAGGAGACGCAATCAAGTGTGCAACTCAGGCAGCCACAATGACGTCATCGATCAGCTGCGCGGGCGAAGCACTAACGGCTCCGCCGCCGTCGCAGCCTGCGCCGCTGGCCCCGTGCGGCCGCCCCGTCCTTCACCCCACACTTACAACCATGTACCTAAGACCGACGAACACTCGCGAAATAAACAAAATCATAAAAAACCTTAAAAACAAACATAGCTGTGGTTCTGACGAATTCCCACCATACTTAATAAAACAGTGTGCTGACGAACTGACAGAGCCCCTGTGCTTCTTAACTAACCAGTCCTTTACAGAAGGTATATTCCCAGATTCCCTAAAAGAAACGATAGTAAAACCAGTCCACAAAAAAGGATCGAAATCAGACCCAAATAACTACCGTCCCATAGCTCTTCTGTCAACTTTTTCAAAAATATTAGAAAAGGCTATGTATGACCGAGTTTACTCATTCTGTGAAAAGTTTGAAGTATTCGACGAAAGCCAAAATGGATTTCGCAAAAACAAATCTACTACCCTGGCCGTCTATAAATACATTCAGGAGGTACTAAATATCTTAAACAACAAGAAATACGCAGTAGGTATTCTCCTAGACATGACAAAAGCGTATGATAAAGTCCAGCACAAAATACTGCTTAACAAGTTATACGGGATAGGTATTCGTGGAAATGCACATAAATGGTTTTCCTCTTATCTACGCAATCGAATACAATACGTGGAACTTGAACATTATGAACACGAAACAGCCAAAATATCATCTATTCGATCCAACGCCGAATGCATTAACGCGTCTATTCCCCAAGGAAGTGTGGTAGGCTGTCTATTGTTTTTAATTTATATAAACGATTTACCCAAAATCATGGAAGAACCGTGCGTATTATTCGCGGATGATATCTCTTTTCTCTCATCATGCTCTAATAATAATAATATAAATAACAAACTACACTCAATTATGAAAAAAACTGTATCATGGCTCAGTGACCATAACTTAAATATAAACTTAAGTAAAACAAAAATAATAACCTTCCGACCTTACCAAAAGTCTCCGTTACATCTTAGCTTCACATATGAACACACTACACTAGAAGTCGTAAATGAATTTACATTGCTCGGTCTAAACATTGATTCACACGTCAACTGGAAATCCCACATCCAAAAACTCCGCACAAAACTGTCTAGGTTTACGTACGCACTACAGGAAGTTAAAAAAACAACTGACCTACAAACGGCACTAACTACCTACTATGCTTATGCCTATGCATGGCTGAGTTACGGTATTATATTGTGGGGATACAGCACCGATGCACCTGACCTGTTTTTATTGCAAAAGAAGTTAATTAGAATCTTGGTAAATATAAAAAATGACGACAGTTGTAAACCTCATTTCCGTGAACTAAAAATCTTAACCCTCCCATCAATTTATATATTAGAAATGTGCAAGTTTGTGCATAAACATATGGACTTCTACAAACAACAAAAAAACGAAATCACTACCTACACGTTACGTCACCGAGATAGACTGTTGCTACCAACATCTCGCTTGACAATGCACTCGACTAGCCCATTTGTGATGTCTGTAAAAATATATAACAAATTACCTACAGAAATAAAAAGCGAAGCCAAAACTAACAAATTTGTACAACAAATTAAGAATTTTTTACACGATAAATGCTATTACACAGTAAATGAATACCTAAACGACAACTTAAAATAATACATATACTTAAAAAAAAAAAATAATAATAATAATAAGACTCAAAATTAATATAAATATCCGTTTTGCTTTACAAAATTATTTATTAATATGTATTCTTATTTGTACTACACTTAAGTCCTCCTCTCTTCAAATATTGTTGTGCCCAAACTGGGTCCATGAAGCACTTTTATTGTTTCTAACATCTGTAATAACTCATGGTTGCAATAAATAATTGAGTATTGAGTATTGAGTACCTAAAAGGTTTTAGGCTTTTCTTGCTTCGTTTGTATAAAGAAGTTGATGTTCGATGTTTTTTGCGAATTGACTGGAGGTATTTTGGAAAAGTTATTCAGTACGGTGAGCCTTAACGGTTCTTACACCAATTTTGTTACAGCCTGTATATGCACCAATTTTTTTTTTGTTTCGTCCAGTAGATTCGGAGAAAATCGGGTGTGAGAGACGGACAGATAGACATATGAGTGTTCTTATAAGGGTTCCTTTTTCATTGTATGTCCGGAAGCCTAAAAATCATCAAGTAACAAGCGTTAAAGTGTTAAAATATTTAAAAGTGTAAGACGAAATTGAGAAGATTCTTGATTATAGCATATTACTCGTTCTTAAGAAGTTTTTCAACAATGAGGATTTTCGCCCAGACCACGGATTGAAGTTTACAGTTGATTTGTGGGAAGCAACCGCCTTTAGGCCCGAGTACTTCAGTTGAGACATCACTCACGGCTCCAGCGGAGGAAATATCATTAGCAATTTAACTTGTGCCCTCGGATGAGCATCCGCTGATCTTGTTCCGAAGCTCGTTAGCCGCGACCATTGTCTCCCTGCTTTGACGGGAGAAAAATTTCCAATTTCTGCCCACAATGTCGAGTCAGCACTTTGATTGTATAATTTTACGATCGGACCGCTTCGAGGTCCTAAAAGTGTTCCTTTGAAACATTAACTTTTGTAATCTGGTGTTTTTGAGGAATTTCTTGGTTTGAGGATGAAAATCTTGTTAAATATACCCCATTATAAGTCTGACGATCGTTGAGATAAAATGATGCTACACCTTTCTCGCATTTTAAATGCTGCTACTGTAATTTTATGAAACTTGTTTAGAATCACGTATAAAATATCGGGCACCTAGTCTCCTATATCCATTACATAATGGATGCTGTCCATGGATTCTAGTAACGAAGTTGTAAATGAGACTATACAGGGTGACTGGTAAAACGACAGACGCGTTTCAGGAGGTGAATCAGAAGACGAAACTGAACCACTTTCCTCAAGGAACCAATGGTCAAATCATGGTACATTCGCAAAAAAAATTACTTCTCATACAAAAGTGGCTGAATTTTTTTATATTCTCAATTCGTTAGCTCTTGGCATCATCTCAACTAAAGGTAATGATGATGCCGAAAAAGAAAGTGGGCTTACCAAGATTCCCCAACGCCACGGAGTTGATCGATATGTATTAAAGTCATTTTTCAGAATTGACATAAGAAAGCATTATGAAATTAACTTCGAACTTACCTATTATAATATATAGATGGCTCTAGAATGGTTTGATTACAGTTGAAGAACTATATGTCGCTTACTTTTCTCTAGTTGGTTTAAAAACCAAAAAAAAAATAAAAAAAAAAAAAACAAACAAATATTTCGGAATCTACCATACATGGACAACTCTCGCTAGTTGAAAACTAACCTTCATTTGTTTTCTATTTCAGAACATGGATGTAAGGAGTTCAGGTGTAAGCAGCGCGAGTTCTGCGTGAGCTCGGACCTGATGTGCGACGGAGTGGACCACTGTGCAGACGGCTCCGATGAGGACACGGCCGCGCTGTGTCCAGGTCAGTAAACAAGTTCAGGTGTAAGTAGCGCAAGTTCTGCGTGAGCTCGGACCTGATGTGCGACGGAGTGGACCACTGTGCAGATTGCTCCGATGAAGACACGGCTGCGCTCTGCCCAGGTCAGTAAACAAGTTCAGGTGTAAGTAGCGTAAGTTTTGCGTGAGCTTGGACCTTTTGTGCGACGGAGTGGACCACTGTGCAGACGGCTCCGATGAGGACACGGCCGCGCTCTGCCCAGGTCAGTAAACATGCAGTAAGTGGAATGTATAAGGGTTGAAAATGGGATGGGAGCCAGTTAGCTTACGGTTTTGGAGTCCTGCAGGCAATCACCGTGGCTCGTATCTCACTTGCCGCCATACATCGTTTGGCGCTGGTTCTTACACTAATTATTTGTTGAAGTCTTGGAATTTAATGTTTTGGGTCGACCCACACAAAGTTTGCACCTTTTAGAGCACTGATTCTATTTTATTTTAAATTAATTTTCGGAGCAAGTCCACGCGCACTGGCAGATGAAAAGGAAGGGGAAGGAGGGTACAATGGTTTTATTTTTTAGTGTGTACTACCTAAATGAATAAAATGACAACCTATAATTGATTAAAATAGATTAAAAATAACCAGTAAGCATGAAGAAAGTCAAAACATTGAATAATGAAGTCTGGCGCCAACTATGTAAAGTTTCATGTGACATCACATCACACATTTGCGGGGTCAAGACTAATCCACCAACAATTATTTATTTATTAAAATTGACACACAACTTATTTTAGGCCATAGTAGCGTACGAGAACTTATATACATGAGCCTGTGAGATTCACAACCCTTCCTTTTGGTTTTGCCATAGCAGGGTCATTAATGTTTTAGCAGTAGTAAAGTAGTCCCTAGTCCCTCTCTGTCTCTCAACGTATGTCAGTAACGTGACGTTTTCGGTCAAAACCTCCTATATTATTTTCGTTTTGTATTTGCATCTCATAAAGCAATATATAGATTTGATCGTGTGTGAAAGATCTCGAATAAATATATCTGAAAAAGCTCCAGTTAGCTTTAGTTTAGAAGTTTGGCACCCTGTTTGTATAAAAAATCGTATTTCCAACTCGAATCCTTGCGGATGAAATCATGGGCGGGCATTGATTATTATCTATAGCAGTAAAGGTATCTTTAAAACCGCCCAAACCATAGGTAGATGCTACACAACTGCCCATTTTCATTTCTTGTTCAATGAAAATAATATTGTACTCAATGTTATTTTTCCATGGCGTTTCAGATAACAGCAACGGTGGTCCAAACAGTGCGTGGGTGGTGGTAGGAGCGGGCAGCGCTGCGCTGGCGATCCTCGTGATTGGCGCTGCACTCTGCTGCATGTGCCGCCGTCGCGCCGTCAACCAGCGCACACATCTGCACTGTAAGTGTGCGAGTATTCCCTTGTTCACTGTACGACTGTGAGAAGAGAAATCTTGCTTATGATAGGCACTGGACTCTTCTGTATGTGCTGACGGCAAGCCACCGTCAGCTAGCGCACACATCTGCACTGAAAGTGTACCAGTATTCACTTGTTCACTGAGCTACTGCTGAGAAGAGAAAGCTTGCTTATGATAGGCACTGGACTCTTCTGTATGTGCTGACGGCAAGCCACCGTCAGCTAGCGCACACATCTGCACTGAAAGTGTACCAGTATTCACTTGTTCACTGAGCTACTGCTGAGAAGAGAAAGCTTGCTTGTGATAGGCGCTGGACTCTTCTGAATATGCTGCCGTCACGCCACCGTCAACCAGCGCACACATCTGCACGCACTGTAAGTGTACGCGTATTCACTTGTTCACTGAGCTACTACTGAGAAGAGAAAGCTTGCTTCTGATAGGCGCTGGACTCTTCTGAATATGCTGCCGTCACGCCACCGTCAACCAGCGCACACATCTGCACGCACTGTAAGTGTACGAGTATTCACTTGTTCACTGAGCTACTACTGAGAAGAGAAAGCTTGCTTCTGATAGGCGCTGGACTCTTCTGAATATGCTGCCGTCACGCCACCGTCAACTAGCGCACACATCTGCACACACTGTAAGTGTACGAGTATTCACTTGTTCACTGAGCTACTGCTGAGAAGAGAAAGCTTGCTTCTGATAGGCGCTGAAATCTTCT
Source organism: Coleophora flavipennella (assembly GCA_947284805.1). Lineage (NCBI taxonomy): Eukaryota > Metazoa > Arthropoda > Insecta > Lepidoptera > Coleophoridae > Coleophora > Coleophora flavipennella. The sequence goes on along the minus strand of OX369263.1, from coordinate 16,935,161 downwards.
ACATCATGCTGCCGCTACGCCGCCATCAACTTTAAATGTACGAGTATTCCTTGTTCACTGAGCTACTGTTAAGAAGAGTAGATACCTTGCTTTTGATAGGCGCCAGACTCTTCTGCATGTGCTGCCGTCGCGTCGTCAACCAGCGCACACATATTTTTCCTTCTTTTTTTAAATATTTATATATAAGAATACATACAGTCACACTTAAATATGTAGCTTAAAATTTCATTTAAGTAGACCTGGAGTTTCCTTAAGTAAGTACTTTAGATAGTTAACATTTGAACACAATAATTTGTTAATGTTGTTATTTAAATGTAATGTAATATGTCAACACGTTTTTGTGCTACTTATGAAAATATTATATATAGATTATTTTTTTGTATTCTCAAAGTTACATTTTTGAACGGTTTTATTGAATTACAAAAAGGGTCTATGTCTTGGAATAGATTATTTTATAATTTCGGAACTAGTCTAAAAAAGCTGTGTAGAGTATAATTTGTATGGGCAAAGCTGACATGGAAAAGCTCACGCGGTCGAATGGAGGGGTACGGAAGTTTAAATAGAATATTTTCTAGTAAATTAGGACACTTGATTAAATTTACAAGTATTTTATAAAAGACAGTAACATCTAGATATATGACCTTCTGTTATTTAATGATAGTAAATTGAAAAACCGTGCAGATTTAATGGTTTCTTCAAAATAAATACCTGTTCCATAGCATAATGATTTAATAAATATGTTTTGTACTTATTCTATCTAACTAAACGCTCTTTATGCACTTGATTTTGAGGGTTCCACATAACGCTACCAAATTCTAGTATACTTAAAAAATAAGTCGAATAAAGAATTTTATAAGTGAAAGGACGCCTGAAATTACCAATACGCAAAATCATGCCAAAATTTTAAGGGCCCTAGTCCATAATATATGTTATCTATACGCAGACTGTAATTAAGTTTCGAGTCGAGAGCTATCCCTCTAATATGGTTGATAGGAGCCATGGCGGACTCTCGCGACTCGTGTCGGGTGCTGCCCGTGTGAACTGTCCTACTCTTGTCAAAGGCATTAGTGACATTCAATGATTTTTATGTATAACTTTTCGTGTCATTTTGATTCCATGTTCTAATGACATAATCTAGTTTATTTCAAGGATTTACTTTTGACGTTAATAACTACTGATTGTTTATTTCTTGATTTTTCACAAATGAAATTATGTTATTATTATTTTTATGAATATCAGAAAGAGTGTAATTTAATCTAATCTATATAAATTTTCCCACCAAGCATCAATGTTATCAGCATTGATGTGTTCCGGTTTAAATATAACGATAACCAGTTCACCGTTGCATTTGGGAATTTTGGTTAGCCCGCTTCCATCATCGGCATCATCGTCACTTACTATCAGGTGAGATGATGTCAAGGGCTTTACCATATGTGGATGAAAAAAAATCATAATGACAGACCATAGAATTGTCGTAACTGCTAATAGTTTGGACTTGTCCAAACAAATTCCGACAGAGCTAAACCGTACTGTACACAATACATTTACAAGTAGAAAGAAGAAAGAAAGGAAGAAATGAAGTTTATTCGGCAGAAAAAAGGGAAAATAATAGGGGTGACGAATGCTAGTCATCTAAATTACTTTTTATCATCCGTCAAAAACGAAATTTTGTTCTAAAAATGTTTGAAATACCTAGGCGTGACGTCATAGTTTAGCAGCGTCATATATGTACTCATTTTGTGATTTTAGTGAGTTAAAAATCGAAGACTTGATGGAAAACAAAACCAGTAAGGTTTTCCGAAGTTTAAGTAGGAGGACAATTTAGTGATCAAGAGTTCAAATTTATTTCTGATGCTGTCGTCACCCCTATTAGATACTTAATATAAATAAACTATATAGCTAAAGATTAAGACTAAAAACTAAAACGAAATTTTATACAGAATTATTTCAGGTCTCATTCATCTTGCTTGAAAGTTTTAATCTATGCGTGCAATCTAATTATGCTGACACCTTAGAGTCATGCTTTCTGTTCCCATAGTAGCTATTTCGTAGAAATACTGACTCTGTTGGTACTACACTCCTAGCACAAAGTACTAGTAAGTCTATCAAGTTCTTAAACTCCTAGCACACAGTATGTCTAAGTGTACTCGTATGTCTACTAAGCTTGGTGCCACATCAACAAATTAAAATTCCCAAATAGAAGGTAGGCATAGGCATCATCATCATAATCAACCCTAATACAACCAAATACTTACTATTTATCATCATCATATCAGCCGAAGGACGTCCACTGCTGGACATAGGCCTCCCCCAAGGATTTCCACGACGACAAGTTCTGCGCTGCCCGCCTCACGCCTTCACCAGGTCCACCGAGTGGGAAGCCTGCCTACGCTAAGTTTTCCGGTGCGCGGTCGCCACTCGAGAACTTTACTGCCCCAACGGCCATCTACGGCATACAATACATCATAGGCATACAAGTATCTTCTAATTTGTCACCCACCAAGAACTTATCCAAGTCACAGTATATATATTAGTACTAACGTACCAAGTACTAAAGTATGCACTAAGTAAGTGCGAAAAAGCGTTAATCAATCTACTTAGGCACTGTGTTTCTCTTAGTGTGTTGTTGTATCTCCCTAATCGTGTTGCTGTATTGTGTTTCCAGTACAACAAATGGCGAGCATCAACGGCGGCGGCGGCAAGGCCCCGGCTGGCTCGCCGTGCGGCAGCGAGACCCGGCTGCCGGGAAACTGGGCGCACCCTGCGGGCCCGCGCGGGTACAGGTATGTCTCAGCTCATATACGTCCCCGCCGAGGGGCTCGAGCCTACCCTGAATTAGGGCGATCGGCCCTTAGTCGACCACGCGGACCCAGTGCTGGTTGGTCGACTTCACACACAACTTTCGAGTTTCTTCGCAGGTGTGTGCAGGTTTCCTCACGATGTTTTCCTTCACCGTAAAAGCAATCGGTGAGTATATGTTCGTAAATTTCTAAAAACTCATTGGTACATTGGCCGTCCGGATTTGAACCCGGCACCTCGGTTAGGAGAACCGAGTCGTTACCGGTTGAGCTATTGCAAACATCACTATCTAAATACCCACATATAAAACGAATAACCTCACCGACTTCACTAGAAATTAAAAACCTGACTGAATAAAAATATGTATCCTTTTTGGGTAGCGGCGTTAAAATTATCCTATCTATGTAACTTTAGGGATCAAGACGAATGTAACGCACCTCGCACTCCAAAATCAATCAAGCCGTTTAGGCTACAGGCTCAGCCAAAGAAACAGACATACATACACTCATCCAAAATACGGGCAGTCGGTAAACAGGGCCATGCAAAAGACTTCTGTATTACAGCGGTTATTGCCTGTATCAGTAATCACTTCTTCAAGAGACCTTAGTCTTTTAGGAAATACTCGGAAGAGATACGTCTCTATCTTGAATTTTTCGGGAGAAAATATCTTATATGGGGACAATTTGATTGAGGTTTAATGTGGAATGGCTAGTGGTGTTTTTTTTAACCGACTTCAAAAAAGGAGAAGGTTTCTCAATTCGACTGTATACCGTATAACTTCGTCGTTTATGAACTGATTTTGATGATTCTTTGTTGTTTGAAAGGAGATATCCCAAGGGTGGTACCATGATAAGAAAACCAGGATCTGATGATGGCATCCCAGAGAAATCGAAAGGAACCTTAGTTTCCTGTTTGAAGTCGGTTTTTTTCTTACAAATTATCACACCTTCACACATTCGTGACGTGACTGGCGCGCTACGACGCGAGTATTCAACGCGTAGCGCATAGTAACGATGTATGTGGTGCAGTTGGGCTAAATTATGCGTTAAATCACTTCTTACCACTTATATTGATATTTGTTATTTAATGAACGTAGCCAATGGTTCCGTGGACAGCCCTGATACAATACTCTCAAGTATTGGTATGCGATTCAATGTCCCGCGCTTGAGACAGCGAGTGAGGTTAGCTGTGCCCCTAGCTAACTCTAACTAAAGACGTAACTCGTTCTTCCCGCGAGTTACCACTGAGATCAATAAAGCTATTACAGTCTTGATATTTTCTGCTCCAGCACCGCATCAGTTAGGCAAAGCATTGCGAACAGCTTCTTCTCTACTAGTTTATTTTAAGCTCCAAATTATTAATTAATGTTGCTCTCTTTGTTGTTTATATACAGAGATTTTATATAAAGCATATCTCTGTTTATATATACATATGTTACATAGTAACTACCTTAGTTATTTAGAACTTTATTTTTAATTAATGAGTCGCTTCCTATTTTTGTTGCATACAGGTGGAGACTTGTTGTTAGCATAGCCATGTATATTTAACTATGAATTGTAAAATTTAGCTTTTTACTGCACTAGGGACTGATATATAGGGTTATTTTTGGATATCTGGGCAAAATTTTAATGGGTTTCATTCATGAAATTATTAAACTTTCCGCAAAGCCAGGAAGCCTATGAATGTCTATGCAAATTTATGTTTTTTACTTCTCATATCAAGTGAATCAGGTGATTTAAGCTTAACAGGGTAATTGGGTGTTGCAGGGCGGCGCGGCCGGGCCGCCTGCGGGCGGCGGCGTCGCGCTGAGCGGCGCGCCGCACAAGGACGAGTGGTTCGTCTGAGGCGGCCGGCCGGGCCCGCAGGGGGAGGGGGCGCCGTACCGGCCCCCGCACTCGCCAGCCCGCACTCCGCCGCCCCGGGGCCCCGGCCTCGCGCCGGCCCTGGCGCTGCCACGACGCTTCGCCGCGTCACTAGCTCCTCTCACCGTGTGTGTGTAAGATATCGGTCCCCAAATATCAGATAGAAGCAATAATGTGTGAATTTAATTTATGGTTTGAGTGTTCGATGTTTGTATAATAGAGGACTCTAAAACCCCATGACAATATAAATTTAATTTACTTGTAGTGTTTGTGAGGGACAAGCGAGCGTGTACAGAGCTTGTGAGGTGTCTTAAGTTAAGGGGATCTAGTGGCCGCGGCGAACATGTGGCACGGGGTTCCGGCGGCGGTAGTGATCTGTTAAATCTAATAAGAAAACTAACAGTTTTGTGAATATCACGTGACTTTCTACCTACAGGCGGACGCCTGACGCGGGGGTGCTGGCACTGTTCCCTCTAGTTACATTATACTCTACTCTATTAGCCTAACTTCGACATCGTTTACGCGATAGCACTGTGCATATTAGAAGAAATCACCTCTTATTTTAGTTTGCCTAGAGGTGTTACCCCATTTTTAATGTGTATAAGCCTCAGATCTAGAATTCTTGATCCTAGGCACGAGCTTACAGCGAAAACGACGTCGACATAACTTTTGTAATTTTGTTAATACGGTCTTCAATAGCTATAATAATAATAAACTTACAATCGGGAGCGGTGTCAGGCAACTCCGTTGCTGATGTGAAATATAGTTTTTCCTCAATATCGACTGTGACCTGCTACTGCGCATATCGTCAAATATCAGTGACATAATATGTAACGTCGCACCTATGATGTATTGCTCGCATGCACTCGATCGGGTGTTACTTCCAAGGAAACTGGAAAAGTAATCTTCCTAAAGATGTACCATACTTCGGTTTTGATGTAGTAGTGTCTTATTTTTTTTATTCACAATTGGTAAACCCTTGACAACATCTCACCTGGTGGTAAGTGATGATGTTGCCGAAGATGGAAGCGGGCTTACCAAGATTCCCCAACGCAAAGGGAACTGGCTATCTTTATCTTCATGCCGAAACACACCAATGATATCAACATTGATATTTGCCGGCAAGAATTAGATTAGATGGTGGTAGCTAGCCAGGCGGGCTAGAAAATGCCCTACCACCAACCAAACCGAGTCTCACAATTGACCCCAACGGGAATCGAACCCGCGACCTCCTGTGTAAAGCCAGTGAACTTTGCCTCTGAGCTACGGAGGCGGTAAATTAATTTTAGCTTCTTGGAGTAGTGTGGTAATCGTACGTAGTATCTCAATTTACTTAATTGGAAACAAGTAAGAAGTCACACTTACTGGAAATGAACAGAAAAATCCATTTCCAAAGAATCGATTCCGGGACCAACCAAAGAAACGATTGATGGTATTGAAACCTATTTTTTTATATTAATCGAACTTACTGATGCTCTAAAAAAATTAGTTTATAGTCGGTTGTCTATAAGTTGGCTAACTTTAACACCTTTAGCTAGAAATTATGCGCGAGCGGCCAGTAAGCCAGTTATTTGATATACCTACGCATAATAAGTTAACTATCAAAGCTCTAACTAGAAACACAGTTTTTTGTTATGGATTGCAGTGGTTATTTCACAGAAAACCCACCGCCACGAGGAACCTTGCGCAAGCATAGTCTGCCCAGCATAGGTACCTGTGAACTGTGTTTCGCCGTGGACGAAACACAATTCACGGGTCAATGACTTGGTCACGACTGTCAAAGCTATAGGGTTGAGCAAGGGCGCTGCACTGGTTCTTCGGTAGTGTGCTGTTCTGTGGCTTATTTGCTACAATCTACACTTTTTCAACTTAGGTACCTAGGTAAGTCCGTGAAAAACAAGGCGTGGGAACACATTTCCTCAGATTACAAACTGCAGTTTTATCAAACACCCCGTCGACTGCATGCAATAAGAAATCTATCCGAAAACGTATATCTATGTATGTAATACTTAATTTTAGTGAAATTTTTTTAGGTGAATTTTTTACTGTTTAGTGGGTGGCGCGATGCTTCGCGTTGTGTCCACTACAGATTGGTGTTACTGTAACTAAATGCAATGTAAATTTAACGATATGACATTAAACATTTTTGGCTTATTGTTCGTATGTTATTGGATTGTTATTGTAACCAACTCCCTCTGCGGCTATGATTTACTTAAATGCAGATATTCAAACTGGACATTAGAAATTTATATTATCATTTCTAAAGAAAATTGAGAGCGTCGGTGGCAAGGGCCGCTAATTCCTGTCCGGGAGGTCGTGGTTCGATCCTGCCACGTACCAATGTGTTTTCGAATTTTGATTTCATATGTACGTTTATCCGACGCTCTTATAAGGCTAATGTACCAATGAGTTTTTCAAAAAAACTTACGTACATATACTTACCGATTGCTTTAACGGTGAAGGAAACATCGTGAGGAAACCTGCACACGCCTGCGAAGAAACTCGAAGGTTATGTGTGAAGTCGACCAGCACTGGGCCCGCGTGGTCTACTAAGGCCCTATTGGCCTAATCCAGGGTAGGTTCAAGCCCCTCGGTGGGGACATAATATGTCGTATGTATATATTATATGAGCTGATGTGATGATGAAAGATAAATACAAAGAAAACGGCTAAAATTGACCCAAAAATAACTGATCATGTAAATATTGCTGTTTGTTTTCATAAAGGAAAATTTAATTTTGTTCACTTCATCCAAGATTTTCGTCAATTTGAGTTTTAAATCAATACTTATAGTAATTTATAATAGTTATTAACGACTAAAGACAAAAAATACCTGGACAAAGTAAAAAAAAACCTCCATACCTCTCCACACAAGTAAGTACCTATAACAGGGATATATGGCGCACCAATGGCACGCGTGCCATAGATGGCACGTAAGGAAATATTTTGGGGACGCCACTGATCGAAAGCATATTTTGCATTTTAGTGCAACGTAACAATGCAGCTGATTAATTTCCAGTGTAGTTCAATATTGATTAAAAAATTATTGCAACAAGAGATTAGTTTTAATTTGATTTTCCCAATAGTCACCACTTAGGTAGTCAAAATTCGTTGACGGCACGTCATGGCCTCAATAAATAATTATTTAGAAAAAATGGCACGTTGATCCTAAAGGTTCGCCATCCCTGACCCATAACAATGATACCTATTCATTTTAAGCAAAAGACAGCATGTGTGGAATACTGTTGGCCCACTATCAGCTGAGTACCTTGGACGCCGTCGACCGACACTCCCGGAGACTCAGTGGCGACGAGGAGCTAGTAAAAACAAGCTACAAAGCCTTGAACATCGCCGCAAAGACGCCTGTCTCTCGGTATTCTATCGAATTAATTTTGGAGACTGTGCGCAAGAACTTCACGACCTCTTTCCCAAGCTCCATTCAACTTTCGGTCAACGAGAAGTAGGGAGAGTTTCCATTCCCTTTGCTGTCGATATTCCACCTGTACGCACGATGCATTACGCTTCCTCATTTATTAAGCGGACAGCGAAGGAGTGACATTACTTGCCTGCGTCAGTGTTTCCCGAGAGTGAATAGGCAATATTATAGTTTGCGTGTAATATCGTTGACTGCATATAATCATTTTCCATTACGTGTGTTGAATCAAACGCGCTCAAATTTTTAATAATATTAATTTAAAAAAAACCGTGTCAAAATCGGTCCATTCGCTTAAGAACTACGACGCCACATACAGACACACAGATAAACACGTTAAACTTATGACCCCCTTATGACAAAAAGGCGAGTTAAAAAAAAGATTTTTTATTCAGTTCGGACTCCTTAGCCCGAGTACGACTCACACTTGGCCGATTTTTACTATTTGTTATTTTACTAAGCGCACCAAGCTTCACGCTTGTACCCGAAAGTATTAAGTATGTATTACCGTTTTTACGAGGAAAACCTTTAAAACACATTATTTATTATTTTTAAATGTTCATTTTTTTTTAAACCACGTGAAACCCTTATACTAAAACATATTAGGTCGAAATTTCAGCCGGATACATATAAAGGTTCATAAGACAAGTTTTTCGAAGTCCGACAGACGGACGGACAGGCAGCGTACCTAGGGATAGTAAGTAATAGTGTCTCGTTTCCTGGTACGGAACCCTAAAAACCCAATAACAATATTTACATGAATGCCTTAAAATTAGTCTTTTTAGGGTTCCGCGTAGACAACAAGGAACCCCTATTAGTTTCGCCATTATCGCCAAATTTATTTCTCGATTTCTCTATTTGCAGGAATTGGTTTCCAAAATATTAAATTTTAAAATTCTAATTTTTGTTGATTCAAGCGTGTCCCCTTCGACATCTAAAAACATTTTTAAATAAACAGATAATCAATTTAAAAGAAAAACTTAACTTACTCTCCTAGTTAAGGAGTAAAATTCGATCAACTTAAGATGTGCAATTGGATTTGTAAGAACTTCATAGATTTTCCATACAAAATATTCTATTTCCATGTGCAAATATAATTTTGTTTTTTAAATTACACTTTTTTTAAAGACTACGGAACCCGACTCCGACTCGCACTTGACCGGTTTCTTACACATAAAGTGAATAATATAAATATTTAATAATAAGTATTAGGTACTTTAAGTTATACTGTATTTCCGCTGATGCTTTCCCCGCACTGTATTATCTTCCGGTTCCTAAGTGGTTTGTTTACATTTCGTCACATTTAAATGTGCGAAGACTGTTGATACTTATTCAAAACAAAATGAAAAACACTAAAAATATTATTTTTAGTTCACTTAATTATGCTCATCGTAGTCACAAGTACTACTGAATGTATATGCTCTTTAGCGCCATCTGTTGTTGAGTAGCCGAACAATAAACAATAAACGGAATTACCATTACCAACTAGTACAACAGATCACAGGGTAATTACTTTACATAGCGTAGGTATTTATTTTACCCGGTGTTTTCTCTTTACTTATTTCTTGGAATCCTTCACTGAATTTAGTATTCATTTAATATATTGATTTCAAGTAAATCTTTCGCCATCTAGCATCGAGTAGCAAAAACACTGAAAGCTCAAAAGCTCCTAATTTCAACCCACTTTACTTTTTACCCAACTACAATGCAATTAAGGGTTGTTTTACTGATTGTTTTTAGGTGTTCAAGTTAGCAGAAAAGGAAGTTCATAGTTTAATTTCATGTCTTACTATTTCATCAATTTATTTGAGTTATTTTGAAGAAAAGTTTTATTGAACTTGAGCGGCGCGCGGCGAGCTTGCGGGCTTTGCCGGCCGGCATGTTTTGTTGTCTGTCTATCTCGCTCCCTCAGCCTTCACTCTCACTCACACTCAACACTACACTCACTACACTACACTTCCAGTCAGTTGAGTTCAAAGCTTCTTACGTGAAAGCTGTGTCGCGTTTTATAAATATTTTACAGAATTTTACGGTGCATGGACTGAATTTTGTGCTAGTGAATTCGAAAATATTGTCTACTACTTATTTCTAGAACAGTGAGTGAATAAATGTGTTTTTAACTTATTTACTTACCTAATCAATAATAATTGACTTTAAATAATTAATTTTCATAATTACGGATACAGTATGGATAAGTTATTAAAGCTTATCATACCAAAATCGTAAAAATTAACATATTATTTGACCAATTTTAACAACAGTTTTTTAAAAAATTTAACACGTTTTATATAACTCACTTTCTTGTTTATCTGTCTGTGTCATTCCGGGTGGAATATTGCAACCGTTTTTTTAAATACTTTTTTCATTTTTTTACTCATTCTCATTTTTGGTTTATTATTTTTCTCTGTGCGCTTACTCTTGTTGAGACAAAAGCGATTAAATCTTCTTTGATTAAGATTTAATCTTGATTCCTGTTCGCGCGCGCGTGTGAATCGTGTGACTATGTGCAGATTATGTGTAACTTTTTCGCTATAAACTTTATCCTAATGTGTTCCTTTGTGCTGGTGATTCGTGCTGTGATGGTTTGAGCGTGTTCTGAGATGGAGTGGCGTTGGTTGGTGCTGGCTCTGCTGGTGGCAGCCGCCGCCGCCGGCAAGGGGAAGAAGCATCGCAGTCATAAACCTGGTAAGTCAATCTGGTTTTCTTTCTTCTACATAGGTCCTACTAGGTACCACAGTAATGTATAATTGCTACCTACTAATAAATATAGAGCCAAATAGCGTCGGTTGCGTAACGGCTAGGGCCACTACCTCCTGTCCGGGAGGTCGTGGTTCGAATCCTGCCACGAACTAACGTGTTTTCGAATTTCGATTTCGTAACGTACGTTTATCCGACGCTCTTGCGGTGAAGGAAAACATCGTAAGGAAACCTGCACACGCCTGCGGAGAAACTCGAAGGTTGTGTTGTGTGTGAAGGAAGTCGACCAGCCCGCTTATCACTCGCCCAAATTCATGGTAGTCTCGAGCCCCTCGTTGGGGACGTATGTCAGAAGATATAATGGATAACTAATAATTATTACTCGTATAAGTACCTAATACAGCATTTTCTTCAATATCGTAGCGGGCGGGATGAATATATATTATATATACTTCTCAAAACAAAATAAGGGCCATCTAACCCTTGGACACTCAGCGGACTGCTCAAAACAAATAACGTAATTTTTTTACCGCAAAATGTATGGAAAATTTTCCAATTTACTAACTGTGTGCTCTCATTTGAGCAGTCCGCTGAGTTTCCGAGGGTCAGCAGAATGTTGTGCGCTTCCACACATTTGTAGCCAGGGATCCAACCTAGTGACCGCCGCACTTTGTAGTTTCCTTACTTATCTTGATTTAAAAAAATATAGTGGTTGTTTGGACCATCATCATATCAACCGTCCACTGCTGGACAAAGGCCTCCCCAAAGATTTCCATGACAACCGGTTCTACGCTGCCCGCATCCAGCGGCTTCCCGCGATCCTCACTAGGTCATCGGTCCACCGCGTGGGAGGCCTTCCTACGCTACGGCTTCCGGTGCGCGGTCGCCACTCGAGAACTTTACTACCCCAACGGCCGTATGTTCTACGAGTTGTGTGCCCTGCCTGAGTGAATTTAGGTGGCCCTTATTTTGTATTGAGTAGTATACCTACAGTGCAGATCATTTAAAGATAGTATGAGTTCAAGTAAGTATGAAAGTAAATATTCTTAGATTTTTTTTAATTATTATTTAGATTATGTGTATATAGATTTTATTAAACACCTTGTGGGTCCACAAAAATCAAAGCTTCGTAGGTGTTTTTAAAAAAAAAACTTACTTAGTTATGTTGCGACCATACTTGCTGTTGCGTTTGTGCTGGTATATTAGTATTTTTGTAGGATGATTCCGAACGATGAATAAATGAAATGAAATTGCGGCTAGAGTGCACTTTTATTTTTATACTCAGTTTTTTTTTGTATGACTTCCCTTCTAAGTTAGGGTTGCCATCCCCAAATTCTTAATACCAGGACATTTCTGTTTAAAAAACAGGACACAATATTATAAGAAAAATAGTTATAGCAATTACGCAATGAATATAGGATCAATGAAACTCGATTAATAGCAAAAATTGATGCAGCCCTTTCATAAGTTAGGTAAATTCTGTTTTCTCATTTATCGACAATTTCTTAGAGAAAGAGTCTAAGGCTTTCGGGCCTCGGGTAGAAGTAGAAAGCCCGGTAGAAATAAAAGTCCCTGCCTAAGACTGTAATCATGTGTTTGGCTTTTTTTGATGCTCTTTCAATGTCTATCGCACCTCTACTGGGTATAGATTTACTCGATTCTCTAATAAGACAATTCACCCAAAACCCGGGACACTACTTAAAAACTATCCAGGACACCCAAAAAGCAGGACACGTCCTGTGAAAACATGACGCTTGGCATCCCTACTCTAAGTGCATCTCAACCGAAATTTTTACTTAAAGCGAAGTAACTATTTAGTAATCTGTGCTTAAAGGCAATGACAGTATATATGTACAAATACACTATCTTTGAACACGTTATGAAATATCTCCATAAGCTTGGTACCTACCAGTGCAATAAAGTACGTAGGACCGATAAAAACATCTTGTTTGTACTTATGACCAATGCCATGTCGGATCTGCTTCCTAGAATGCTCAGGACCTATAGTAGGTCTAGTTAGTATTGACCGAGGAATGGCGAGACATGACGTGCGGGTGACACCCGATAGCTTCCCTGTCCAGCAGCCGGGATTAATTAGATAGCCGGCTAGAATTACTGCTGAGCCAAATTGGCTTGTCGGCTCTCGATCTGATAAGTTTCCTTGGAATTAATCTTAAAGATGTGATGAGTTAGATGCGCGAGCCTTCCGGTGTCGGCTATTCAAACGAGCTACTTAAATTATAGTTTCTGGGTTTTGTAACCGCCTCCGTGGCGTAATGGTTAAGTCCATTAGCTTCACATCAGGAGGTAGCGGGTTCGATTCCCGATGGAGTCTAACTTTGTATGACTCGGTTTGGTTGGTGGTATTCTCTAAGCCCGCCGGCTAGCTACCACCATCTTATCTAAGTCTTGCCGCCAAGCATCAATGTTAACAGCATTGATGTGTTCCGGCTTGAAGATATGATAGCCAGTTCCCCATAGCTTTGGGGACTCTTGGTAAGCCCGTTTCCGTCTTCGGCATCATCGTCACTTACCATCAGGTGAGATGATGCCAAGGGCTTATTGTAGGCACCTACATAGATGGCCGTTAGGGTTCTAAAGTTCTCGAGTGGCGACCGCGCAGCGGAAGACGTGGCGTAGGAAGATCTTTCACATGGTGGACAGACGACCTGGTGAATATCGCGGGAGGCCGCTAAGACGAGAGCAGCGCGATCGGTCTTTGTGGAAATCCAGTCCAGTAGTGGACGCCTTTCGGCTGATATGATGATGATGGTGAGGTACCTTCCTAAGCATTCCATTAACTCTGTATGTGTCTTGTATCTCTAAGCAAGCTGTTACAAAAGTTGGCTTTTCACTAGGTAAGAGAGAGATAGAGATAGAGAGGGTCAAGTTAAATATTCAAAACCCTAAATAAACAAACAACATAGGTTGTCTTTATCACCTATCACCAAAAAAAGAGTGCCACCGACAAAGTGTTCACATAATTTTAAACAAAAAAACGACTTCAAACAGGAAACTAAAGTTCCCCTCGATTTCTTTAGGATGCCATCATCAGTTCGTGGTTTCCTTATCATGGTACCACCCTTGGGATATCTCCTTTCCAACAAAAAAAGAATCATCAAAATCGGTTCATAAACGACGAAGTTATGCGCGAACACACATAAAAAATATATATTATATATACGGTCGAAATGAGAAACCTCCTCCTTTTTAAAGTGAAACTTTTATTACATCGCCTCAATTTTTTGCCTGTGTGTCGCGTGATGGTCGGTATGATCGTTTCGTCCTCTGTACCGTCGCTCCAAGACGAGAGCTCAGCCGTGATCGTTTCGTCCTCTGTAAATGTGTATAATGTGAAAAAAGGTATTCTATCGAATTCATTTCGGAGAGTGCGCGCAAGAACTTCACGACCTCATTCCCCCTGCTCCATTCCACCGTCGGTCAACGAGACGCAGGGAGGGGTTGCACCCCTTTGTTGTTGATGTTCCACCTTTTCGCACGAATCGTTACGCTTCTTCATTTATTATGCGTACAGCGCAGGAGTGGAACTCCTTGCCTGCGTCAGTGTTTCCCGATTCCTATAATTTGGGGATCTTCAAGGCAAGAGTGAATAGGCATTATTTGAGTTTGCGTGTACCATCCTCGACTGCATCATCACTTACCATCAGGTGAGTTGCAGTCAAACGCACTCAAATTATTAATAAATAAAAAAAAAAAAGTTTCACTTTTACCGTGGTTTCATAAAACCACACTACTTTTTTTTTGAAGTCGTTTAAAAATAGTAACCACAACTAGAAAGTATAAATGGCAAGGCGATATCATACCTTCATCCCTCACGACTACAATTAGGTTCACGAGCCCTTCATCACCGTGACTGCAGCACCATCATAATGCATGGTAATCTACGCACCACAGACGAGACGCCGTACACTCGTATTTGCGCCAATCCGGCTTATTCGTTCAAAACATACGTGCCTACAGCTCCGGGACCTACCTGGACAGTAGGTAGTGGTTCTCTTCCACGAGGCACTAGCCTTGCAGAGTACCGGGACAAGTGTCTTGGCGGCAAGACCTACCACAACTGGTCCTTGTCTTCACCTTATGGTGTTGGCAGGAATAGCGGCCCTTACTATATGATCTAGCTATCGGTGAGTGAGGACGCTTATCATAAACCTGATAGTTTTAGCGTATCTGGTAGATATACGAGAGGGGAATGTCATTTTACTTGACACCGAGAGTGATCTTTCCCAACTTTTAATGTAGTTTAAATATGATTCAAAAGTTCCTAACCTTTAAATACCACAAAAACTAGATTCAAATTTAAAATATTTTTATTGAAATAAAACAGATAATATATTCCTGGGGCTAGCTCATACTTAATGATTTTGATTCGATTGGTATAGTTTCTATAAAGAGTGTCGGTGGCGTAACGGCTAGGACCGCCTGGGAGGTCATGGTTCAAATCCTGCCACGTACCAATGTGATTTCGATTTCATTACATTTATCCGACGCTCTTACGGTGAAGGAAAACATCGGGAGGAAACCTGCACACGCCTGTGAAGAAATATGGATGTGTGTGTGTGAAGTCGGCTTATCCGCACTGGGCCCGAGTGAACGACTAACGCCTGATTGCCCAAATTTAGGGTAAGCTAGAGCCCCTCGGTGGGGACCGTATATGAGCTGACATAGTAGTAGTAATAGTAATGTATTAATTTGTAAAGGTCGCGAAGCACACGTCTGACCGTCCGTGCGTGCATGTTAAAAAACCCCGCAGCCAACGTACTAACCCTATCACGGCTATAACACAACACGATTTAAGAATAGAGGCTAAACTTAATATGAATACTGTGACTTAAGTTAAAATTAAGGTATTTTTGGCACTAAATAAATATTATTGTACTCTATAAGGTGTAACAAAATTAGCTGAAACTATTTTAACTGGTGCTTCTACCCATGAAACTGAACAACTTTCCCCATGGACCCCATAGTCAAATCACAAAAAAATATTTGGCTCTCCCATACTAACTCGATCAGCTGATCAGCCAACTTAGTATCGGAAGTTCAAAATTATTATTTTTTGAGATTTGACTATGGGTTTCATGGAGAAAGTTGTTCAGTTGATCAGCTAACATAGTAAAATAGTAAGTTAAAATAGTTTCAGCTAATTTGGTTACACCTTATAGAATACAATCATATTTATTATATACATAGTTTCATGGGTAGAAGCACCAGTTAAAATAGTTTCAGCTAATTTTGTTAGACCTTACATAAAAAATTCAATTTTTCAGAACAATGTTAGGTAGTTAAAGAGCGAAATAGTGTACTGCGAAATAAGCGAGTCCTCCAGATTTGTTTTTGCGCCATAAACCCGCTACAAAACCCCATAACCTCTTATTACGGCAGCCGATCAAAATGGAATTGCGTTTGCGCAGCGGCGGCGGCAGTTTGCTGGCTGGACAACACGTCATCTTGTATTTGTGTTCGGCAAAAAGGGTCTCTCATGGATCACGGGAGTTTTAACTTGGTGACTGGATTGATGACTTATTGATAACTTAATACGTTTAGTTTCGTGACACTCTTAATAAAATCGGTAGATTCATAATAAATTTAGATTACCGCCTCCGTAGCTCAGAGGCAAAAATCACTGGCTTTACACAGGAGGTCACGGGTTCGATTCCCGGCGGGGTCAATTGTGAGACTCGGTTTAGTTGGTGGTAGGGCATTTTCTAAGACTGCCTGGCTAGCTAACACCATCTTATTTAAGTTTTGCCGCCAAATATCAATGTTGATATCATTGGTGTGTTCCGGCATGAAGATAAGATAGCCAGTTCCCCATTGCGTTGGGGAATCTTGGTAAGCCCGCTTGTCCACCAGGTGAGATGTTGTCAAGGGTTTACCAATTGTGAATAAAAAATTATTTTTTTTAGATAAGTTTCAGTAAAGCAATGAACTGTCAAACCGTGATTTTTGCATGTCTATGTTAATTAATAACTTGACTGTTCATCTTAAGTGTCACAAAATGTATGAGTTAGAATCATACACCTCATTAGTATCTTATAGCTGATTAAAATGCTATAATTAAAAAAAACCGCAATTGATCGCTATTAGAACTGACCTTTGTTAGGTGTAGGTTTACGTCAGTACTCCAGAAATTGCACTAAAACAGTTTTTTTTGGAGTTTCCTCCAGTAGAATTAATTCAAACATAGAGCCTAGTGTAAAAAAGTAAATTGAGTGTAGATCGGTAACGCGTTACCGTAACTAATAATGTCATTACGTTTTTCAGTCACGAAGGCTAAGGAAACATGGTCATGCCGTCTAATGCGAGACGAAACCGAGTTCCACGTAGAGCGAAGCCCGGAGCGGCCCATGTGAGCACGAATGCCTAATTTTTTTGTATGAGCAATCTCTTGTCGCGCGTCGGAGCTGACACACACACTTTTTTTGTCTTAATCTTAACAAGGTGATGCAAAAAAGAACCTGTTTTACGGTATACGATAACGATACTATAGGCTACAATACCGTATCAGTAATAATAACTTAAATGTGCTCCACGTGTTTCATAGTCGACCCTTGGCTACGAATACCCTTTCCCACTTTTGTCCGCCAGAAGGAACCTCACACACCCATAAACTTCAGAAATAGAACTGGCCCTGTTAAAGCCCTTATGATTAGTTCGTGCTGTATACGCAATCCAGTAGTTAGCCGTTGTCTAAGCCATATAGTGCAACAGAATATAAGAGTGAGCTAAAGTTAGTGCAACAGAATATAAGAGCGCGCTAAAGTTAGGCCCGGAGGCGTACATGTAAACTTGGCCGTTTATGCATCAGTACAGTGTGTGCTCTTAATTTTCAATCAACTTCCAAAAAGGAGGAGGTACTCAATTCGACTGTATGTTTTTTTTATGTGTGTTACCTCAGTACTTTTGACTGGGTTAACCGATTTTGATGATTCTTTTTTTATTTGAAAGCTAGTGCTTCCCGTGTGGTCCCATATAAATTTTATCAAAATCGGTGTAGTACTTTATTAGAAAATTAACAAAAACCAATAATAATAATGCAAAAATGTAAGTACTAACTTGTTGCAATGGAAGTCGGTTTTTTAACGAGTTTAGCGTTTTTAATTATGTTATATAAGAAGACTTCCGCCATTAAACATATGGAAACACGTATACACAATTAAAAAGTAAGCCTATGGCACCCACCACCTAGCTTTTTTTGGACTCTAATATTTGGTGATAGAGAAAGATTCGCAGTATCCTGCAGAAACGATCGTACTTGAGTAGTGGCGTAATGAAAAGTAATTAAACTAATAAACAAATGAAAATTCTTTATTGCAGCCAAATACAGCCATAGTAT
The DNA here is from genome assembly GCA_947284805.1 of Coleophora flavipennella. Classification (NCBI taxonomy): domain Eukaryota; kingdom Metazoa; phylum Arthropoda; class Insecta; order Lepidoptera; family Coleophoridae; genus Coleophora; species Coleophora flavipennella. Next base: position 16,917,014 of record OX369263.1, on the reverse strand, counting down.
GTACAACAAATAAAAATTTAAAAAAATTAAAATATTAGGATTAGATGTATCTGACCTAAAAATCGCAATAATTATGATTCTTAATTATAAAAAGAAAAAGTAAGTGTGTGATTTTATGAAACCACGGTACAAGTGAAACTTTACAGAGGACGAAACGATCATACCGTCAGACGAAAGCGACTGTCACGCGACATGCAACACACAGACGAAAAAAGAATTGAGACGATGTAATTAAAGATTCACTTTAAAAAATAGGTACTGCTTCCTTCGGAGTACCACCTATCGGTATTCATTGTTCCTGGATTTAAAGCTAGGTACTCTAAACGGAGTTATTAATTGGTAATGCTACGAAGTTTGTAAAAGCGTCGGTGGCTCAACCGGTAACGACTCGGTTCTTCTAACCAGAGGTAGTGGGTTCAAATCCGTACGGCCAATGTACCAATGAGTTTTTAAAAAAGATTACGTACATATACTTACCGATTGCAGGAAAACATCGTGAGGAAACCTGCACACATCTGCGAAGAAACTCGCAGGTTGTGTGTGAAGTTGACCAACCCGCACTGGGCCCGCGTGTTCGACTAAGCCTGATCGTCCTAATTCAGGGTAGGCTCGAGCCTCCTAGGACGTATATGAGCTGACTAGTGGATGCCCGCAGCTTCGCCCTCGCAGATCCCGATTTTTGCGGTTCACGGGGGAATTTCCCAAAATCCTTTCTTAGCGGATGCCTACGTCATAACATCTACCTGCATGCCAAATTTCAGCCCTATCCGTCCAGTGGTTTGGGCTGTGCATTGATAGATCACTATGTCAGTCAGTCCTTCGAGTTATATATATTAAGAAGACTAGAAGATATGATGAACGCTAGGAAGTTTGAAGACAGACCAATTGAATGAAGGGCCCAAACTGTACCTCTCGCCAATAGCTCTATAGATAGATTGAACTGTGGAAAGAGGAGCTGGACCACGGACTGGTGCAGATAAGTGCGAGTCGTTATCGTGATTACTGGTGCTCAAACCTGCAGCGCCTATCGTGTTAGTTCGGCCGTTCGCATGGCCTCCCAGTAGGGACGGACGGACGTCAACACTAGTTGGGCACGAACGAGTCTTTTTTTTATATTCACAATTGGTAAACCCTTGACAACATCTCACTTGGTGGTAAGTGACGATGTGGCCGAAGATGGAAGCGGGCTTACCCAGATTCCCCAACGCAATGGGGAACTGGCTATCTTATCTTCATGCCGGAACACACCAATGATATCAACATTGATACTTGGCGGCAAGACTTAGATAAGATGGTCGTAGCTAGCCAGGCGGGCTAAGAAAATGCCCTACTACTAATTAAACCGAGTCTTACAATTGACCCCGCCGGGAATCGAACCCGCGACTTCCTGTGTTAAGCCCGTGAACTTTGCCTCTGAGCTACGGAGGCGGTTAAGATCTTCCCCTATCCAGAAAATGTTAGACCATCCAACCCCACGAAGGAACTAGGCCCATATTGATGGACAGAACTGTCAGTTCTTGATCTGATCATTATTGCATTGGTTATTGAAACTCTTACTAACTTTAATCGTAATACCACAGTGTAACAAACCATGCAGTGGTCCAACGTCTTCAATGTTTGCCAGAAAGATGGCATCACTGTGACGAAGTCAATCTTTTTTGTTTGTTTTCGATCAGTTTTCTATTATTTTCTTTTCAATTAGTTTTTGTTATGTTTTTTTAATTTTTGACTTTTCCTACGGTCTTTATCTTTCTGTCTTTGCCCTATCATCATCGCTGTTTTTGTTTACTGTTTTATTTATAACTATAGCTTTTTCCCGCGTTTTCATTTTTCGCGAGCGTAGAAAATAGTAGCCTATGTGTTTTTCCAGGTCCTAATCTGTGTACCTACCAAATTTCAACCAGATACGTTCAGTAGTTTTTGCGTGAAAGAGTAACAAACATCCATACATACAAACTTTCACATTTATAGTATTAGTAGGATTAATGTTATCATCTTTGAATGTATAGTGTTGGTGGTTATTTTTTTGTATTTTTTCGACCCTGACGCCTCCCACAAGTCATCTAACTGTTTCATAGTGCGTTCTTAGACGCGGTTGGCGGCTCGTCGAGGCCGCATCACTATAATCACTAGACACGTCCTCCTCGTCCGCGTCCACGAATGAGTTGTCCCCAGCGGCTGAACAACGGTGACTATGGCAGTTTGGGCTCGACCTCCCTCGTCTCATCCCTCACGCCCCGCACTATTTCTCTGTTTATACACTGAAAAAAAAATGTTGCCATTGGAACAAAAAAACTTTGTTACTGGAGAGCCGTCAAAGGTAAATAGTTAAAAAGACATTGTTTTTATTGTTAACCAATATTTTTGCTGATCATAAAAAACTGTCATTTTAACAAAATATTGTAGATGACGAGACAATTTGAATCTGTCGCTTAGGCAAAGCCATTCTGTAGTTTGGACAGAGGTATTTTGTCGCTTAGACTAAGCCGCTCTGCAGTTGAGACAAAGCCATTTTGTCGTTTACGCAAGGCCACTTTGTTGCTTAGGTAAAGCCACTTTGTCGTTAAAGCTAAAACACTTTGTCACTTAGGCAATGCCACCTTGTCACTTATGCAATGCCACTTTGTCGTTAAAGCTAAGCCACTTTGTCACTTGTGCAATGCCACTTTGTCGTTAAAGCTAAGCCACTTTGTCACTTAGGCAATGCCACTTTGTTGCTTAGGCAATGCCACTTTGTTGCTTAGGCAATGCCACTTTGTCGCTTAGGCAAAACCACTTTGTCGTATGTACAATAGAGGATGAGGCCGATCAACCGATCAAGCCAAAAACCATCAGAGGTATTGCTGTTAAATCTTAACCGCTTTTTCTCAGAAACATGTATCGTAATGTAGGTTTTGACACATGTTTCTGAGAAAAAGTGGTTCAGATTTAACAGCAGTACCTCTGGTTTTTGGCTTGATCGGTTGATCGGCCTCATCCTCTATTGTACATACGACAAAGTGGTTTTGCCTAAGCGACAAAGTGACTTCGGCTTGATCGACCCTAGTATGAAATAAATGAAAATACAAAAATAGCAATCACGTCAAGAATTATTTATTATTTCTTAATTAAGAACTTAAAAACTAATACGATACGAATACAAAAAAAACCGTTTTTCAAACCGCATGACATTTAAATAATGACATTCGTTACTTCCCAATACGCACTCGGTCTGCCTTAAACATAGAGTTATAACATTTACAGTTACACTATAGGTATAGGGTGAAATTTAATTAGTGACCGATAGCGAAAACCCAAAACGGGCTTGTGTTATGAAACAACTTCCCCATGGAACATAAGTCGAAATAAGTATGAAAAAAAATTGAACCTTCCATACTCACTCGAATTAGCTGATCGGTAACTTTGTATGGGAGGTCCAATTTTTTTCATACTTATTTCGACTTATGTTCCATGGGGAAGTTGTTTCTGCTCACCAGTCCGTTCTGGGTATTTGCTATCGGTCACTAATTTAATTTCATTTCACCCTATACACAATTTAATTAAATTAAAAGTAAAGGTACCTATATACAATTGTATAATACTAAAAATAGAACTTAGGAACTAATTAGTATTAGGTCTCCTAGAACCACCGAGCAGAACCACTGAAGCAACAGTTTACGCCTGGATTTCATACATATACAGGATGGCCCGAACAGTGACGTCCTAAGACAAAATTTGAATGCCCTATACTGAGGTATTCGAATCACTCCCATGCCCATGTATGTGATGCGATTTTTTCTAGTTTCCGAGTTTTTCAACTTTTAAAGTTGTACGGGGAAAAATAGACTGGTAGTCCTTTTTTTCTTTTTTTGTACGCTAGAAAGTAAAAATCATGAAGATTATGCTACAAAATCTACTGCTCGAAAAGCCCTAATACGGAAAAAAATAAAGGAAAGGAAAAATGACTGCCCGTCGATTTTTCTTATACAACTTTAAAAGTTGAATAACTTGAAAACTACAAAAAATCTCATCACATACGAAGGTGATTCGGATACCCCTCAGTATAGATAGGGCATTAAAGTTTTGTCTTTGGACGTCACTGTTCGGGCCACCCTGTATAGGATAGGATGGACCTAAATATGCTAAAGTCTTGTACTGACTGCATGTACTGGAAGAGGAGTGACTGATTGTGAATCTGCTATATCCGCCGCGTCATCTTTATCATCGCTTACTGTTATGTTGGATGAATCCTGAAAAAAAGTAACAGATTCTGTGAAAATAGAACCGTGGCTTACACCAAATATTTTTAGAAAACTTGCAGAATTTTAAATTTTAAATGTCATATCATTTCATTATTCTAATTATTTTAAGTATGTGCTTATAGCTTAATACATGACGAAAATTTGTGGGATCTGGTCTAATCCAGAGGTTCTCAAATAGGGGCCTGAAAATTTGACGAAATGGTTCCTGTAAAGGATGGTACGGCAGTGTTTGCTTCGCGTTCGACTTGGCGGGGGCACTGCCGTGCCCCCAGATTTCATATGTTATGTCTTATGTCGTGCCATGTCATATTTTACAATTTTGAGCCTCAGTCACAACTAGTTTTAACTTGGACAGACTGTAAGAACTAGTTTTCACTAGTCAAAGTGCGTAGTTAAAACTAAGTAGTTTTTAAGGTAGGTAACACATACAATAATATACAATGACGGATTACATAAATTGCCGTTAACATAGGTACTTACTAGGTATTCTTAAGGTATTTGGTTCTTTTTCGTGGCTCATCATCATCATATCAGCTATGGAATGTTCACTGCTGAACATAGGCCTCCCTCAAAGCCGAAATCTGCCTCCATTAGTTCCCGTGTGTAGGTAGGTACTTTTATTTTATTAATCCAAATGAAGACTTTTTATAAATACCTTAGAAGTCCCAGGAATCACTACAAGTTCCTGTAATGATGCGGTGGACGACAACGACGACTGATCAAATTTGAGAGGATGCCCTGTCGCGGGTCCCTTATCAATTATAGCTGGTGATGTGATAATTGGTTTCTGAAATAAAGAGTGAGAATAAATACAGATACATGTTAGACCATAGATATTTACCTACATTATGATACAGGCCTATTTCATGTAGTACCTACAGAGTTGTATAAGTATTTATCTATTTATATCCGCTACCTAGCTCTCATAATACAAGCGTTGCTTAGTTTGTCGTAAAAACCGACTAAGGGATAAATCCAGGGAATGGGCAGCAGCGTTCTCTGTGAATAACTACAACACCTTACACTGCGCTCGCCATTCCGCCTGCCAAGCGTGGTATTCTTCTTCGTGTATGGCAAATACCCCTCTTGTAGAGGGAGGCCCATGTCCAGCAGTGGACTGTTGTGGCTGTTATAGTAGTATAGTAGCAAAATTGATTTTGCAGGAATCGAACCTGTAAGTTTCAGAAAGCCTCTAAAAGTCAACAAAATTATGGCTACATCTTGAATAATGGGAACTCTGAATATACTTACATAAGGGACCATCTGGTTGGCACCGTTGGCATCGTCCAGAATTATCGTTTCCAATTTATCCTTGGTGGAGATCTGAAAAAAGTAATATTAATACATTATTTATGGTGTGTTCTATTTTTATTCAGCTAAACAACAGCGGGGGAATGCCCAAGACTAGAGCTAGACATAGTAGACAATATAAGGAAAAGTGAGAAATACTTATGTAAAATATGTAAAAAGAACAATGAGTTTCATAGATACCTGCGGTTGATGAAGTTTTTCCTCTCTTATTATTTCTACCTCTATCTCCTTCTCTACTTCCTTATTATTGTTGTTCTGAAACAAATTCAAATAATGAATAAAGTTGTCAAGATTATTTGTGATCTGTTTTAATGAAATTTATGACAGCAATAAAGCTCAATAAATATTTGAGTAAGTATAGGTACTTGTTCCAAAGTGACCTATTTCAAACACTAAATTTTATAATGATTAAATAATATGAAGTAAGTATGATCGCTTAATGACACTTTATCTACCACATAGTATGAATTTTTCGTATAAGTACTACGTGTTTAATTTTGAAAAATATTCCTACCCTTAACTTTTCCAAGGCAATGCGGAATTTTATTTTGTCCGCAATTTTCGGAAAAATCTGTGCTAGTTCGTTCTCGTTGGCTTCGCAAAGCAAATCTAATGTTATTTGCTGGTCTGAAAAAAGAAAAAATCGAATCTGGGACCTTCTGCGCTGAAAGCAGTTGCACTACCACTGCGCCACACCGGTTGGCAACACACAAGATCACACATAACACGACCAGCGCCGCTCGGTCTTGTAAGTCGACGCCTACCTACATAAATCAGCGTAATCTGAGCTAACGTAGTAGGTACGCATGTTTATCACATACCTACGCTCATGACCTACCTACCTTCAATGCATGTACCATAGTCTAAATAGTAAGGGGTGTCAATTAAATGGTTAGCATAATATTGTTATTTCTGTGAGCAGAAAAATATAATCGGTCAGCAGAAATAGCTAATCGGTCAGCAGAAATAGCTAATTGGTCAGCAACTCATGGTCAGCAAACATTTCAAAATCAATCAGCAATTTATGTCATTCTGGATGGCTGTAATTATTTTAAACATCCCCGTACTACACTCTTCCTACAGTGTTGAGTGGTCGACGGAGCCCCTTCGGGGCTCCTACTTCTGTGTTCTCATGTTAAACCTAACACTACGACTGTGCGGGGAGGCGAGCTTAGCTCGCCTCCCCGCACAGTCTCCGAACCTAACGGATCCGAGTCGGGGTGCTCCGCAAGTCCGAGCTCGCTTCGCTCGCTCCCGCTTCCATTTAGAACTCCCCGTACCACACTCTTCCTACAGTGTTGAGTTGCTGCTTATAGACATGTTTTTCTGCCGCTCAATCATGAAATCTTGCCGCTCAAGTAGTTATTTTGCGGACCGAATGTTTATTATGCCTTTAAAAAATATATATTTCAATAGTAAGTAGTTAGGTTGGCTGCTGTGGATAAAATCGGTTGGAAAGTCTACTATGTCTTTTGGGATAGCATAGCACAGCCGAAATACAAATCCGTACAGATACATAAGTAATACTTAAACAAATCCACATGTTTACCTACGTATAACTTGAGTGTACTAATACGCGGACAATATACACGAAAATTGTGAGTAATAGTTGAAAATGGGCCGGATACCAGACAGCCGCCATTTGGAAAACAAGATAGCAAAGCATAAAATATGTTTCACACTTTTTTTTACTTTATTTCAATTAGACATAAAGGTACAGGTAGGTACTTACCGATCAGAGACGGCCCCAAATGCTCCAGGCCGTTGTTCTTGAGAAAATTCTCTAGATCCTCCATTATAGATTAAATGCAGATTTCTGAAAGAAAGCACGCGCGACCTTTCACAATGGCGACTCGGCTTAGACTGATGGACAGATGGACGCTAACGGGTTGCGAGATTTACAAAGCAGCCTGCGCGTGCGGCAATGGTACAATTGTCATTTTATTTTGGCAACATTGTTGCGGTGATAACCTGTATTTTGTTACTTTTCAACATTGGCCTACTAACAATATAGTCTAGTCATAGCAACAAAAGTTACTTTGATAGATTATACTTTGCCGCGACATCACTTTATATTTGTTCAGTTGGCAAAGCACTGTTGACACCCCGTTCAAACTTTTTAATATAGTTACTGTACTTAAGTATGTTTTGTCGATTTAAATAAATAAAAAATAACAATAAAATATTTGTCAATGCCACTATTTACCTATTTTTGCAAGGACAAAGCATTTAAGTGTAGCAACAATAAAAATCTAACAAAGCTTTTATTAACACTTTGTTAGCCGTTTTTTTTTTGAGTGTACATACATCTCCATTGTCTGTATGTATTATTTTTAGACTGTGGTAATAATAAACATTCCACGGATTACAATTAACCCTCTTGTTACTACTGTAGTTTTATAACAACATTTTTTCAAACAAAAAAAAATCATGAGATTTTTTTCTTATTATTATATTTTAACTTGCGTATATACGTATCAAATACAAAATTTTGCGAAAATTTTTTTTTTAGTAAAAAGTGCGTTAAACACTTTGTACCTTTAAGGGAAACCTGCACACGCCTGCGAAGAAACTCGCAGGTTGTGTGTGAAGTCGACCAACCCGCACGGGCTTCGCGTCGTCGACTAAGGCCCAATCGCCCTAATTCAGGTTAGGCTCGAGCCTATCGGTGGGGACGTATATGAGATAATATGAATGAACTTGTACCTTGCTAATCTCTAAATACCTACTAAGTTTTTTTTAATAAACCAATTGGTAGGCCCTTGGAATCATCTCACCTGATGGTAAGTGACGACGATGCCGAAGATGGAAGCAGGCTTACCAAGATTCCCCAACGCAATGGGGTTCTGTCTATCTTATTTTCAAGCCGGAACACTTTAATGCTGTTAACACTGATGTTTGGTGGCAAGACTTAGATAAGATTGTGGTAGCTAGCCAGTCGGGCTATGAAAATGCCCTACCACCAACCAAACCGAGTCTTACAAAGTTGACCCCGCCGGAAATCGAACCCGCGAACTCCTGGTGTGAAGCTAATGGACTAACCATTACGCCACGGAGGCGGTTAATAGTAGTATCAGTTCACATTAATGCACATTTAAGGGATTAATGGCACTTACTTTTAATGCATGCCCAGTTTTGGCTATCTAAACAGCCATTAAATTCTTAATGGTGTCGTTAATTTATTGAGCTGATAATGTGTGTGTATCGCTTGCTTAAATTAACTGAGGCTTAAACATTATTAAGGCGCGCTACACACTAAAACTTTTTTCTAGATCAAATTAATTAAATAGACTGCCTGCGTTTGGCCTGCTAAGGATCTCATGTGTTTGTCTACTTCATTACATTATTTTATTAGTGTTTGATATGTCGTGGCCTTAAGGCTCCTCCGTCCCTAAAATTAGCAACTCGATTCACGATGTTTCAAACATCGAACGAAATAGCTTGAAAGTCAAGTTCTGTCAGCTCGTACTGCAACGTGGCTTTAACGTCAATCGCTGCGGACGAATCGTACGAAAATTGTGTTTTTAATTCATTATAAATAAGATAAGAAGAATTTCCAAACAGTAAGAAAACAGAATTATTCTGGATGGTTTTGTTAAGAAGTTCTTAAATTATCATAATGTTTCGATTAAAATTGCAGCAGTTCTATGGTTATAACTAGAAAAAAAGGGTCCATTAGGATATTTTTTCTTTATTTCTATGTGTATTAAAATAGAATTCGAGAAAATCATAGTCACTCCTCATATCCCGTAAATTACAAAACTTTTTTTTTCGATAAAAAGTCCTTAAGTAATTGAAGTAAAAAGTGGTTTCAAAGTTGGTCGTTAGAGGCACGCAGTGAAAGCTATAAGCCGGGCAGTTCATCATTGTAAGGAAACAACTATAGTCATAATTATAATTTTAGATTCTAGGACGTGGCTCAGCATCTCGTTAATTAGAGATCCATGCAGTGAGAGACCGGATAACAAATTGGCTAAACGACCGCTTTTTAATTTTAGTAATTATAAGATTTTATTAGCACCCTAATACAAGGTACTTTAAGGACTTAAGAAGGGTCAAATGACACTATTAAATTCAAAGGATTGAAAGACTGTGTAAAGCTATCACTATGGAAAAAAAAATTTAATATACCTTAAGTAATAAAAAATTGATTTAATGGAATAAAATTTAAAAAATATAACTACTATTGACGTAAAAAAATATACTGTAGACCCTGTTTTTGGCATGAATTGCAAAATTTCTCGAAAACCACTAGTACATGTTGAATGAAACCAACACACAAAAATCGGTGACTTTAAGATCTTTCATTTAAATTGAACACATTTTTTTTAAACTTATATAAAAGTGAAGAAAAGTAATAAAAACATGTAAAAATCAAGAATTGGGTGTTCAGTTTCAATGTAACAGCCGCGTTAAAGCCAGTTGAACTAGTATCTCATCTGTGCTTACGTTCGATATTATTTTAACTCGTATCAACCTGCTCGGATTGAGTGTTCTTAAATCCTTAAGTACTAAGGTTCTGCTATATTGGAGCTGAATACCCGACATACGAAGAAAAAAGTGTATTACGGTGCATCGTCAGAGTGTCTTGAGCATTTATGCGTCGCGACGGTGTGAAAACCATCGGCTTACAAAGATTTACATTCGCTTTGAGAACCGCCTTTGCCGCCGACAATGAATGCAGCAGGCCGCTAATCGATGCACGTTGCACGTGTCAAGATTCGTGTTTAATAATTAAATGGGTCTTGGTAGCGGTTGGAATAAATATTGTTTCTTGGATATTTTTAGCTGTATACAGACAGGCTCAGAGTAATTATAGTATACTACTTACATATACAGGTGACTATTAATTAGTTCTTGATAACAAAAGATACCTATGCATGTACTCGGGATTAAAACAACTTTAAAAAAAAAACAAACCAGAAAAAAAATATTTGGTCCTCGATTCATCATATCAGCCGAAGGACGTCCACTGCTGGACATAGGCCTCCTCCAAGGATTTTCACGACGACCGGTTCTGCGCTGCCCGCATCCAGCGGCTTCCCGCGACCTTCACCAGGTCATCGGTCCACCGAGTGGGAGGCCTGCCTACACTACGCTTTCCGGTGCGTGGTCGCCACTTGAGAACTTTACTACCCCAACGGTCATCTGTCTACGAGCAATGTGCCCCGCCCACTGCCACTTAAGTTTACCAATTCTGAGAGCTATTACCAACTAAAATAACTTCGTTTTTAGGGTTCCGAAGTCAACAACAAGTTTCGCCATGTGTGTCTGTCTGTCCGTGTGTCCGCGGCTTAGCTCAGAGACTATTAGTACTAGAAAGCTGTAACTGGGCATGGGTATACGTATTAATCACGCCGCCAAAGTGAATAAAACCTTGAATAAAAAAAGTTTTTAAAGGTACCTCCCCTATCCCCTACATGTACAGAGGGGATGATTTTTTATGTGCGAGGTGTCGTTGGATAGGCTTTAATGAAAGTTTGCTAAAACCATTTTTCGATTCAATGATCGGTTTGTGAAATATTAAGCTTTAAAGTGCAAATTTTTGTTAGTCAAGTGTCGCCCCCCCCCCCACCAGCTAAGCCGCTAGTTAAGGACATGAAAAAAAAAATACATATTAGGTAGGATATATTATAATTAATTTAATAGGGAAACTGTCACAGATAAGTAGACATTCTTAGTTTAGGAGTAATAGTCGAACAACTTAAGGTGTGTAGTTGGATTTGAAAATAGTTGTAAAAAGGTCAATAACAAACGAGTGACATTTGTGAGCCCGAGCCGCAGGCGAGGGTTTACCATCGTCACTAGTTTTTTATTTCCTTTTACACCCATGTATCATACGAAGTTTTTCAATACAGTTGTGAGAAAAAAGGTAAAATAAAAAACGACCGTGACAGAAAAACAAAATACATGGGTAGGTACAATACCTATCAAGGTTTCAGCAACCAAAGTTCATTTTACGCGACTTGATGTGGCTTATTTTAAATGTCCGGGGAGTAATCTCACTTTGTTTTTTCTTATACATACATACAAGTAATTTTTTTATTACATTTATATTAACTATTCTTAATTTTATTAGTTTTCACAACTAAAACATCTTAATTCAGTTTTACGAAAATTGCGCCATATTTTAGTTAGCACATGTATGCTAGCGTAAGTTTTTTTTATTATTATCATTAATAGACTACAATAAGGCTTGGGAAGGCTTTTCTCTTTGGAAAAGATGATCTATTTCTTGGTGTAACCGGTTCCACTTCATTCATATTTTTTCTCATTTCTTCACAAAGATATTACCCAAATGAATCTAAACAGCTAGCGTTATGTACTAACCTCACGGAGGAACTACCTTTCTGTTTTAAAATTCTCCTTTCAAAAGTCTTAAAGAAGATTATGTATCTTTGGGTGTTATATTTTTTATTTGCTAGAAATGTCTTGTTAGAAATTAAAAAAATGGTAAAGTAAAAGCACGTGTGTGGTAAAATCAATTTTGCGCACACTTGACTGGCACATAAAGGACCACTTTTCGAGCAACTGTATGGAGAAAGTTAGTTTCCATACAAACGTAGTTCCGCTTTAATACAAAAACTAAGTACATGCCGGATTAATAATCCATACTTTGCGAATATATTGAGTGGACACATATCGATGTTTGTAATTAGTTTTCGATGTATTAATAAAAAAAGTTGAAATCCTAAATGTAAAACCCTGTTATGTCACTGCAATAATAAGATACATATAGTGACAGCAAATAAAACGCTTCGTGTACTATGAGTCCTGTAAGCGACGCATAAGCGACGCGTGCGCAGGTATTTATATCGTCGTCTCCGGGAGAAACTGTCAGTGTGACAGCGACAGATCACTGTCCTTTGTAATTGTCCTGACGCTAATCGTTCCATTTATCCTCTGGGTGTAGTTGCAAGTGGCTTCTTCCACGGCAGGACAAGGTAGAGATGCCTATCGGACTAGACCATTTCTCAGAGATTATCTGAGTTATTCCTGTCAGAAAGTCTACTTGCTACACTCTTGAGTTTAATTATATCCGTACAATACGGAACCATTAAAATGAACCACGTCAGGTGAGATAGATGTCAAGGGCTTACCAATTGTAAATATATAAAACCGGCCAAGTGCGAGTCGGATTCGCGCACGAAGGGTTCCGTACAAAAATCACGTTTATTGTATAGAAGCTCCCCTTAAATATTTGTTTTATTCTAATTGTAATATTTATTTCTATAATGAATATATAACTAAATGTTTTGTGCATATTTCAAGTGTCTACCTGTTGCCGTTATCAATATCGAGCAAAATCGAGCAAAAAAATCACGTTTGGTGTATGGAGACCTCCCTTATTTTTTCACTTTTTCAATTTTTTTGTATTTGTTGTTATAGCGGCAACAGCAATACATCTGTAAAAATTTCAACTGTCTAGATATCACGGTTCATGAAATACAGCCTAGTGACAGACAGACGGACGGCGAAGTCTCAGTAATAGGGTCCTGTTTTTACCCTTTGGTTACGGAACCCTAAAAACAAGAAAAAGTGACAAGTCAGATTGTACTAGCCGCCCTGAAGCATGCCGAGATTGTACTAGCCGCCCTGAAGCATGCCAAGATTGTACTAGCCGCCCTAAAGCATGCCGAGAAGTGCAGAACGGAATGCATTGACGAATGTTTGTGTGAACATCAACGAAAGCACTTAAAGATGGACACGAAGCACTTCCAAGTTCAGTTTAACAAGAATAAGACTGCATTAACTGATTGACAAAATATGAAGCTGTTTCTTCATACTAAATCTCTTCTAATTCAAATACAAAATAAATATCGTTTCCAAAAATTAACTAAAACTTCGCACCTCTTTCATTCTTTGCCCTAATAGCTGACAAAAACATAATTTCCAAAAACCCCTCTCGACTAAATTCATCAACCAATGAAGTGCGAAAAGTAAACAGTTTTTATTGTATTTTTAACAAATTCTAACGGCACCTCGCGTGGGCAGTGACTCGTCAAATGGTTCCTTTGAGAGGCCGATGCCTGCCTGCAGGTATGTAGATGTAGACCACAGGTACCTGGGGCTGGGTGTCGGCCCTTCGTGGAACTCATTGTTTCGCCCGATTAGGTAACAGGGTGGAACATTTCGGTGGATGCTTGGGAAGTTTCACTTGAGTATGGCGATGAGTTGGGAGAGGCATCTTCAAACGGTGGCTTCTTCTAGGTCCTTCGTTTATTTTAAAATAAAATTATACAATAGGTATTACTTATTTCTAATAAGAAATTTATTCCAGCAAACCCAGGAAAGAGTAAGTTTTAGTTGAAATAGCAGACATGTACACAAATAAAGAAGCTATTAAAATATATACTTAAGTAAGTATTCAATAGTGTTAAATTTATATAAGTAGTATAAATAACTTTATTAAATACTTATATAGGTTTAATTATTTAATACTAGCTTTTTCCCGTGGCTCCGCCCGCGTGGACATCGTTTTTATGACTGTCTTTAAGGGTGATTAGTAAATTATATTGTTTCCCACCTACTCAACCATCTCTGTGCAAAAAATCACAACAATCGAGTGTTTTTTTAGTTCCCTCAGGAACTGCATCAGATTATGCTATTTTCCCGGGATAAAAGTAGCCTATGTCCTTCCCCGTGACACAGGCTACCGGCATGCCAAATTTCATAAAGATTGGTCAAGGCGTTGAAGCGTGAAAAGGTAACAAACAAACAAACAAACACATTTTCACATTTATAATATTAGTAAGGATAATACTTACATGGCTTATCGACCTCAAGAAGAAAGGGAGAGGTAGTGCTCCTTGAGTTTCTTTTTAAAGGAAAAGATACTCTCACAATCGCGGATTTCGTGAGGGAGAGAATTCCACAACCTGAACCTTCGTTATTTATAAACTCCTTTAACATATGTTTTTTTTATACTGCAGGTTTTGTTTCTAGCACGCGGAACATAGCCTTTATTCACAGATTGATAGTGCCGGCCGGATTTATACTGCTTGAAGCATACGCGAGGCCGGAGGCGGAATTTTTTTTTCTTGAGTAAACTCTGACAAAATAACCTTATTCGATTTTAAAGGGCAGCACTGAGATAAAAATATTAAGCAAGCCTGTATATTGACAGGTGCCAACTGCCAACTGAATTTGCCGCCGACCGCCCCTAGGCCGCCGCTGCCTGTACGAGTGTACGGCCTATTGTCAAATCAAACATTGCTGGTTGATAGCGAAGGTTGCTTTGCCTAATCTATTCCGATTATACGCTAGGGCCGCTACCTCCTGTCTTGTCGATGTTTGTAATTAGTTTACGATGTACCTACCTACTAATTTAAAACAGTATAAAAAAAAAGTTAAAAAAAACTGAAAAACGACTTCAAAATGAAATTTACTCAAAAGTATGAAATAATATTATTATACTTAAATACACGACATTAACCAACAATACCGAAATCAAAAGTAGGTACGAATTAAATTAGGGGCTTAAATTTTTTTGAGTTCGGTGTCAGTACACAACTACTTACGTATCAAATGTTTTAGATTCAATGGTTTGCAATTCAATGGTCTCCCCATTTCCTTTTTCATCATCAAAAACTTTTTCTGATTATTATATTTATCCGGTGGCAAAACATATATAGTTTTGGCTCGATAGAAAAAAATCTCTAAGATATGTCTACACGGCGACTTTCAAGTCTAGTTATGACTAATATTTTGAAGTATAAATTTAAAAAAATATACAACAATATTTGTTATGATAATACAAATAATGTTATTATTTTTTATATTTTCATTGTAGTTTTTGATTGAAACGAAAAACCATTGAAAAAGTGTGGTTATTTTCTTTACTCCTTACACGTAAAGAAAAAGACAGAGACAACTGTTCCAATCAATACCTTGCCATAAGATCAACATCGACATTGGCGAAATTATTGTGGCTTAACACAAAAGAAGGCCAAAAAAAAACAAAGATCAACATCGTATGCTTGTACCATATCCACAATTCCACATCTACTCCATCGATATAAAGTGCGACTGTGCTGTCAAATTGCTGTCAGTCTGTAGGCTGTAGGTGCTGAAAATGGACAGGAGCAGAAACGCGGTAATGGATCATGTACAGTCAGGTACAAAAGTCTATAACTACCTACCCGAAGTGCAATAATCGATTGTACAGATTAATTCTTTTTTTTGGCATCTTGTCACGTGATGGTAAATGACGATGATGCCAAAGATGGAAGCGGGCTTACCAAGATTCCCCAATGCAATGGAGAAATGGCTATCTTATCTTCAAGCCGGAACACATCAATGTTGTCATTCATTGTTATTAAATCATTTATTTATTAGTAAAGATGCGCAAGCATTGTTTCTATACATAATATTACGAAGTTACCCTTCTTGTTACTGTACACCAGTGGTTTCAACCAACTTTAAAAAAGGAGGAGGTTCTTAATTCGACTGTATGTTTTTTGTACGTGTTTGTTACACGATGTCTTCGCAGAATGTGGACCGATTTTCATGATTCTTTTTTTAATCGATAGGCTATGCTCCCTAGTTGTTCCCGTATAAATTTTATCAAAATCAGTGTACTTATTATTATATTAGAAAATTAACAAAAACAAAAATAACAATGGAAATTGTACTAAGTTGTTCGATGGAAGTCCGTTTTTTTAGCGTGTTTAGCTTTTTTGGATTATACTGTAAAATGTATTTGCAATACAATGAAACGATTAACGCAGTTACAGGGTAGGAAGTAAGGAACTTTTGCGCCTGACTGTACGCGAAATGTGATGAGTCACGGTAACTGGACCACTTGCATGCTCTAATCGTATTGCTGGCCAATGGACTGATCTTTTGGTAGATATGTATCTTGTTAACGTTTTGTATGTTAGGCGTTTAGTAATCTCGTAATATCACTCTACGATTTGACTACTATACCACAGATTACTAAATAGTTACTTCGTAAACTATACGGAGTTTCATCATCTCAGCTCATTACGTCGCCACCGAGGTGTTCGAACCTACCCTGAATATTAATAGGATAAAAATAATAATAATTTATATAAGTAAGTAAAAATGTGTACAAAGCGGTAATATTATAAAGATTGTAAATTGCTTGCTTGCTGGTGAAATCAAATAATAAGTTGAATTGTTTTGTTTATTCATTGAACTCCCGCATTACCTGTTACGTATTTAGTCGATTCGGCTCGATTCATGTCGTATCAGCTCATATACGTCCCCACCGAGGGGTTCGAGCCTACCCAGAATTAGGGCGATCGGGCCTTAGTCGACCACGCGGGCCTAGTGCGGGTTTGTCGACTTGCGAGTTTCTCCGCAGGCGTTTGCAGGTTTCCTCACGATGTTTTCCTTCACCGTAAGAGCGTCGGATAAACGTATATGAAATCTAAATTTGAAATCACATTGGTACTTGGCAGGATTCGAACCACGACCTCCCGGACAGGAGGCAGCGGCCATTACGGATTTAGGGCATAGATTTTTAAGTTCATAGTGAAATAATCGTTTTTCAAGCCGTTTATTTGATAGATTTAATTGTAAATCTCATTCATCATTCTATGCAAGACTTTAAGTACTTCACCGCAATCTTTGTGCTGTCCTTTAGTCCCATTGTGATGATCTTTCTTTTATCCTTGCGTCCCTCATCATGATCATGAACACGAGCATAAAAGTGAGTTGCTTGATTGTTCCGTCGCAAAAGCTCATCACAGTGAACCGGAAACATAGCCCGACGACGACGTCTAGCCGGCTTTGCCTCGATTTTGCTCAATGGACGGAGGGGCTTGAAATAAATAGTACGGGAGTCGTCAGTGTTGCCGCTTCTTTTTTTTTAAATTGCTCTAAATATGTCTAAAAAAGCGCCAGAACAAATAAAGTAATGAATTTTTGGTGCTAGTTGTATGGAGAGACTGATCTCAAAGAGCGCTAAAATGTATGAAACGTTTAATTTTTTTGGCACTAGACTGCTTCGAAAGCGCACTAGTTCCAGCGCCAAATGCGCTAAAACGGCAACACTGGGAGACGTACTCCGGCGCAGGTGAGGATGGTAATGCGGGAGGAGAGGCTACCGATATAGAATGAACGACATTTTCAGAGCTCATCTCGCGCACGACACACTCAACTGTCAACTGTATGGTGATAATTTTAGAAAACTATTTGGAATACACTTTCAAGGGTAGATACGATGTAGTTATGTAGGATGCGCTGAATCACCGGTCAGTTACCCTCGCTGAGCTAGAAAATAAATGTTCAGATAGTGATTGTTTATTTACTTGGAAACTTGTTATATACAAGCGTGATCTTACATAAAAACAAACTATTCCGAACGATACTCGCGGTTCCTACAGAAGCTTTTGGTCTTCGGAAGGTACCTTAGCAAAAGTTAAAACCAAGTCTGTGCTTTTGGTTCAGAGCGTCGGTGGCGTAATGGCTAGGGCCGCCGCCTCCTGTTCGGGCGGTCGTGGTTCGAATCTTGCCAGGTACCAATGTGATTTCGAATTTAGATTTCTTAAGTACG
The DNA here is from genome assembly GCA_947284805.1 of Coleophora flavipennella. NCBI lineage: Eukaryota > Metazoa > Arthropoda > Insecta > Lepidoptera > Coleophoridae > Coleophora > Coleophora flavipennella. The sequence goes on along the minus strand of OX369263.1, from coordinate 16,898,939 downwards.
TTTATCCGACGCTCTTACGGTGAAGGAAAACATCGCGAGGAAACCTGCACACGCCTGCGGAGAAACTCGCGGGTTGTGTGTGAAGTCGATCAACCCGGACTGGGCCCGCGTGGTCGACTAAGGCCCGATCGCTGTAATTCAGTGGGGACATATTTGAGCTGAAATGATGATGACTGTGCTTTAGGACTTTCGTGCAACTTCCTTCCATCTCCAGTAATTTCCAGAATCACAACTGTATCTCACACCATCAACCTGCACATCAGCCGTAAGACCTGCCTGAAACTTCGTCTCTGTCTACATCTGAACAATAAAACACAAATATTTGTTTTTAACATACTTCAAATAAAGGAGGAGGTTTCTCAATTCGACCGTATATATATATATATTTTTTATGTGTGTTCGCGGATAACTTCGTTGTTTATGAACCGATTTTGATATAATTCTTTTTTTAATGGTAAGGAGATATCCCAAGGGTAGTACCATGATAAAGAAACCAGGATCTGATGATGGCATCCACGAGAAATCGAAGGGAACCTTCGAAAATCGTAGTAGACTAATGCGTTTTAAGTCGTTTTTTTTTTGTTTAAAATTATCACGTCGTCGTCTTGATTAGATCTTCGTACTTAACCGCCCACACGTCGCACCGGTCTCAGTATTTGTACAAACATCCCACTAAAATACCCGGTGTATAGTAGCCACTGGGAGCCTATTAGCATGCCCTATTGTCCATCCGTTCGTCTTGCTTGTGTTGGCTCACTACTGCTCACTGCACTTCAAGTGCACACACACAACTTGAAATGGGTAATTGTCTGTTGTTTCTGTGATTGGATATGGTGAAGGTTTTGTTATTTTTGAAAACTATACTGCGTGACTTGGTTTCTTGATGCTGCCATAGAAAAGATATCTATCTATTAGTCATACGTTTGACTAAGAAAGGATAAATATTTGGGGGCAATTGTGATTATTGTTGACTTCGAAAAATATCCTGTTAAATCTTGAAAAATCGTTAAGTTATTATTATTCGAGTCTGCGGAATTGTTACTTTTTCTAGAACCACACATAAAACCTTCGTGGCCTAATGGTTGAGTCGATTAGCTTTAAACCAGGAGGCCGCGGGTTCGATTCCCGGCGAAGTCTAACTTTGTAAGACTCGGTTTGGTTGGTGGAAGGGTTTTTTCTCAGATCTCCTGGCTAGCTATCACCAACGTATCTAAGTCTTGCCGCCAAACATCAATGTTAACAACATTGATGTGTTCCGGCTTGAGGATAAGAAAGCCAGTTCCTTGTTTAGCCCGCTTAATACCAATTGTGAACAAAAAAAACTGTAACATAACGTTTTCTAGATCCAGATTCTCTTATCTTTAATATCGCTCAAGGTCTGACTCCAAGGCATTGCTGCGCCTGCTCTGTGATGCTGATAATCACTACGTACGTATTACTATCTGTTGTGGGGTTAGGGTTCCGCACACCCAACGGGTGACCAACAACGGGACCCTATTGCTAAACCTCCGCTGTCTGTCCGTCTGTCAGCGGGCTGTATTTCATGAAGCGTATATTGGTAGACACTTGAAATTTTCACAGAATATGTATTTCTTTTGCCGCTATACTATAAATACAAAAAATTTGAAAAAGTGAAAAAATAAAGGGGGGTTTCCATACAAAAATGTATTTTTTTAAAGGTCTTCAGAAGTATTTTTGATTTAGCTCTATTATAAAAATGGTAATACATATTACAAGCGTGAACTTGTTGTAAATGTAGTACTTATTAATAATGAAATAAAACGACAAATAATAAAAATCGGCCAAGTGTGAGCCGTACTCTCGCTATAGAGTCCGAACTGAATGACAAAAAAGCCTATTTTTGTTGCTCAAGTTGATATCTTTTGTTTGTCTATAATTTTACTATATGTAGTTGTGTGGAGAGGTGCAGTGGTACTGAACCCTAGGAGTGGTAGTCCGACTCGCACTTAGCCGGTTTTTTTATTATCTGTCTAGTCTAGTAGGTAAAAATTTTGATGTCAATGGTATTATCAAAGAATCCTTACTAATAATACTATAAATGTGAAAATGTGTTTGTTTGTTACCTTTTCACGCTTCAACGCCCTGACCAATCTTTATGAAATTTGGCATGCAGGTAGCCTGTGTCACGGGGAAGGACATAGCCTACTTTTTATCTCGGGAAAATAGCGTAATCTGATGCAGTTCCTGAGGGAACTAAAAAATACTCGATTGTTGTGTTTTTCGCACAGAGATGGTTGTGTAGGTGGGAAACGACATAGTTTACTAATCACCCTTAAAGACAGTCATAAAAACGATGTCCACACGGGCGAAGCCGCGGGAAAAAGCTAGTTATAAATATTACTTGTATTATAATAGTTGTCCAGTTGAGTTCAGATCACAGGTGTAACCTAATATCCGTGTCTGTCTAACTGTGATGCCAGTTCGTCTGCGTCTGCGCCTCCAGTCCGCCTGGTGACTCCTATAGTGTGTTACACTCTCGCGCATGTATTGTTTGGTTGTAGACGGGTGTATTTATAAACAGTGACAATCGGGCCGCGGTGAATCACTGTCACCAAGTGCTCTGCTCTCATTGTATTTTATTAACATCTCAACCATAAGACTGTTGTCTATTTCTATTATTATGTTATGAATTCATTTTTGTTTTTCATTAATTTTTCATTAGGTGTTTCATTGGTTTTTACTTTAAATTGTTATCGAGATTTTTTTTTCCAATTTTCGTGAAAATGTGTTCTACCGAAAAACCGAACATTAAGTCCATACAGGCATCCGTGCGTCCGTCCGTCACTCTTGACTCTTGAATATCTTTTGTCCGATTAGAACCAAATTTGGTACTTAAGAGTTTTAAATTATTTGTTATTAAAAGGTTTGGATTATTAAAAGGTTCTTCGTTCCGTCAAACCAAAGAGTAGCTGTCATACAACAGAACTGAAAGTTATTTTTCTCAAAAACGGCTTTAAAGATTTTGATGAAACTATGCACGTCGTACTAGCTTATGTTTATCCATTGGTCTTGGAAAAATCGTGTTAGTATGGTTTTCCTACAAAAGAAATTGAAACTTGCGATTTACTTACAAATGGTTGGAGCTATTGAATTGTCATGTTTTACCAATAGGTAAGTATATATATTTGGTTACGATTAAGTTTATATTTGGTCATGCAACATGAATTCATCAAAATTATTACTTAAAAATTTTATATTAAATTTTTGTGTTAAAAGAAACTAAAAAAAATCTTCGAGAAAGTTAAGTGCGGGCTGCCGTACAGTTTTTTTAATTAGAGTTTGTGAAGTTGGCGAAAGGTCATTCACCATCTTATTTAGTTGGGGATCCTTGATAACCCCGTTCCTATCTTCTGAGTCATTATTATATCACATAGAATCAATTGACATGATGTTAAGGGTCCCCAGGGGGACCGAGTTTCCATACAAACGTAGTGCCGCTTTAATACAAAAACTACATGCCGGATTGAATCCAAACTTTGCAAACATATTGAGTAGAGATATCGATGTTTATAATTAGTTTTCATCGTAGTAAATTTAAACATTACTAAACGAAGGTTAGTTTTGTACTGAAAGTTTGAAACTTATCTTATTTTTTTCTTTTTTATATTAGTACATCAAAAACTAATTACAAACATCGATATGTGCCTACTCAATATTATGTTTGCAAAGTTTGGATTCAATCCGGCATGTAGTTTTTGTATTAAAGCGAAACTACGTTTGTATGGAAACTCGAGCCTCCTGGGACCCTTAAGGGCAACAATAAACAAACATAATTGTTCATTAAATAGTTACCTAGTGGTCCCTTCACATCACCTATCACAACATTGAAAAAAATGTAGATACTCGAATACTTATTGGACATAGCTACTATTCATGGGACGCCCACCAACTGACAGGGTTCTAATGAATTTCTTCCCAAAAGCAATTATAAAAGAAATTTCATTAAAAGCCATTACGTCAAATTTATTACCTCCGTAGCCTGTATGACAAATACCCCAGCATGACACACAAAACTGGTTATAGAGCCCAGCCGGGCCTAATACACGATCGCATCAATATAACATACTCTTAAGTTAGGCATAGAGTTTTTTGTTGAGCGGTTTCAACGGTTTTCAAAATGACGCGTCTGCTTAAAATCTGAAGCTTATTTTCTGATTGTTTTACGTGTGACACAGCGCAGATGTTAGTGATTTTTCGTTCTACGTACTTGGATATTTGATTGATTTAACCACCTCCGTGGCGCAATGGTTAAGGTTACCTTTATATTAGGAGTTAGGAGATTGCGGGTTCGATTCCCGGCGGAGTTTAACTTTGTAAGATTCGGTTTGGTTGGTGGAAGGGCATTTTCTAAACCCACCTGGCGAGCTACCACCATCTTATCTAAGTATTGTCGCCAAAAATCAGTGTTAACAACACTGATGTGTTCCGGCTTGAAGATAAGATAGCCAGTTCCCCATTACGTTGGGGGACCTTGGTAAGCTTGTTCATCGTCACTTACCATCAGCTGAGATGATGCCAAGGGCTTACCAATTGTGAATAAAAAAAAATGTCTGATTATGGCTACTGAGAATCATTAATATAATTCCACTGTTGGGCATAGGACTCAATAAGGCGCGCAACTTATCGTCGGCCCTGGCTATTTTATTATTCCTAGTAGTAAGTAACCTTGCGAAAATCATCGCTCCAACAACCTTTTTTAATGTAATTTTGACGTAAAGCAAGATGCAAGAAAGTCGTTTGCGCTGGTATGGACACGGGATGCGCCGAAATGAAGACCATATGACAAGACAAGTGATGGCCATAGAAGAGGGAAAAAGAGGCAGAGGACGCCCACCGACTACCTGGAATGCGAACCGTCTCAAAGGATATGCTGACGCTAGGTTTAAAAAATGCAAGCCAAGAATGGCGAAAGAGTATCAGTAGGGCTGACCCCAGATAGGGAAGAAGCCAGAAGATTGATTGCACGTAATTTTGACGTTTGCTTCCCCAAACCACGCACATCTTTATACTAATTTTAAGAGCTACACTCTTATGGACAACTGTCATCTAGTATGTTTACTGATTTACTAATTTCTGTCTGTCTACAAGTTTGTAAGCAGGGTTCGAAAGGACAATTATCAATAATAATCATCATGATAATTACGTGGGGATTCCCCTTACAAGATAAATTCAGTTCGGATTACGGGATTATGCAAAGTTGAGTGAACTTGAGTGTCATTATTTTTTTAAGTTAAATATTGTTCATTGAGTTGAATTTGTGGACCTGGAAAGAGCTACACCGACAAGAACACCGCTCTTAAATTATGATGACGATGATGAGTTGAATTTGAAAAATGCCTCGTGAATATGGTTATACTATATTTGCATTAAGACAAAAAATACTTTTTTTTTGTTAGAATAGCCTAAATTATAATGCATTTAACAAATGAATTTCCTACACTTGTGATAATTATCCGATAATTATCAAGAAGCGTATTTATCTTGATTTTTTCGAACCCTGTTTGTAAGTAATGTAATCAGCTCCTAAACAATCCCACACGTACCAAGTACCACGATGACGAGGGGGCGCCCATCGTCGCCTGCGCGCGCGCCGCTCGTCGGAAACCGGTCTAGCCCAATTACCCTCGAGCCGGCTAATTGGTGCGTGCCTTCGCCGACAGTTAGGCTCATACTCCTTTGCGCGAGGGACAACAGTTTGGCTGGAGTAAGTAACGTTATGGACTGCAGTTGATAGATTACTAGCTTTTTCGTGGACATAGTTTTTATGACTGTCTCTAAGGGTGATTAGTAAATTATGTCGTTTTCCACCTACTCAACCATCTCTGTGCAAAAAATCACAACAATCGAGTATTTTTTAGTTCCCCCAGGAACTGCATCAGATTATTCTATTATCCCAGAATGAAAAGTAGCCTATGTCCTTCCCCGTGACACAGGCATGCCAAATTTCGTAAAGATTGGTCAAGGCTTTGAAGCGTGAAAAGGTAACAAATGAATGAGTGAATAAGTAAGGATTGCTGGCCATCAGTATGAGCAAGCCACGAGTATGTGCATACGCGTACAATACAAGACAATAGCGGCTTGAGAACCTAATGGATAACTCTCTCTCTGTCTTTTTCTCTTTCTTATTGTATGGTACAATTAACCGTGTATGTTATCCGAGGGTTAGATGGTGGTTTCCTGGTGGACTGGAAAGCTGTGTGGGTATAACTCTGTCCACAGTTCCCAGTTGCAAAAGACAACTTTTGTTTGCGTTAACGATTAGATCCTTAAATCTTTAGGGGTGGATCCTTTAATCTTTCTACCTCTAAACTGAACAATTTTTGTTTTTCAACTTAATTGAAATAGAAAAAAAAATGTTGGGCTTCTTGTACAAATCAACAGCTAATTCAGGGTAGGCTCGAGCACCTCGGTGGTGACATATATGAGATGATATGATGATCTATGTATAGTATTTTGAGTTATTTCTTCATCTGTAAACCATCCTGTGGCCGTTGTCCCACGGAAATGAGATCACTACCAGCTCAGCTGTGTTGGGACTCCCGGGACACGGATCACACGGCACAGACAATGGACTTGTGGTTTAAAAAGTATTCAATCCAATTACCGCAGACAGCAATCAAAAGCTCAATAAACTTAAGGGCTTTTTGTGGTGAGCAAACTATTGAAATCTGTTGAGAATGGGGTTGGTAATATCCAAAGAATACGAGGTCCTTAAAGTCGTAAGTCCTCTTTGCAGAGTATTCCAAAAAGTACAGTCAAGCGAAAGTCCAGAGATAAATCACCACTAGGGGTATCCGAATTCCCCCCATGTATGTTCCGCGATGTATGTATGTTTGTATGTTTTAGGGTAGGCTCGAGCCCCCGGTGGGGACGTATATGAGCTGACTTGATGATGATGATGATGTTCCGCGATAGTCTGCGGATTTGGAGATATTCGTATTTTTACTTTTAAATTTTGTATCAAAAATGTATTGACTTTGACGTCAGTTTGTGAAAAAAAATCATCATACAAATTTTTAAGCCAGCCAGGTACAAGAAAAACTTCCTTATTTAGCAGTTTTCCAAAAAGGTGTAAAAGTTAAAACAAAAAAATATCCCAATAAAAATTTTGAATTAACCGGAAGGGTGTATCAAGTCTTATACATTTTCTCCAACCTAGTTTCTTATTTTTTGACTATCCTTGATTCGAGGATATTAAAATGGCACTAAAAAGTCACAGATGTCTGATGATAAAAAAAAATTGAAATTACAAAATCATGAAAACATAGTACTTTGTTACAATTTAGTATGAGACCTGATGTACCAATTTTACAGAAAAAAGTAAGTGTGTGGTTTTATGAAACCACGGTAAAAGTGAAACTCTACAGACGACGAAACGATCATGGCTGCTCTCGTTACGGGACAGAGGACGAAACGATCATACCGTCAGACGAAAGCGACCGCCACGCGACATGCAACACACAGACGAAAAAAATTGAGACGATGTAATAAAAGTTTCACTTTAAAAATCACATTAAAAATTCGGAAATAACCAGAAGGGTGTATCGAGTCTTATACGTTTTCTACAATCATTTGTATGTAAAAAACCTAGGTCAAGGATATTAAAATGACACTAGAAAGTCACAGATGTCTGATGATGAAACTTTGAAATATATAAAAACATGAAAACATATTATTTTGTTACAATTTAGTACGGGACCTGATGTACGCATTTTACAATCATTTGCTACAACCAGTTTCTATTTTTTTAACTTTTATTATTACCTTTTTTTAAAGCGGATGAAATAAGGCAGTTTTTCTGGTACCTATCTAGCTGGCTTAATTGTATGATGATTTTTATTAACAAACTGACGTTGAAGTCCAGCAGAGATATTTTTCATTCAAAATCTAAGATTATCTCGAAAACCGTAGTCTTTTGCGGAACATACATTGGGGTAATTCGGATACCTTTAAAGTTCAATTCCAAACCATTATATATAATACTTGATATATGAGCTAAAAAGATTCAGTTAGATTCTCAGATGAATGAAGCTTACACTGTTGAACATAGGCCTCCCCTAAGGATTTCCACGACGATGGCCGGTTCTGCGCTGCCCGCATCCAGCGGCAGATTAAGCATATTAAGGCAGTTTAAGCATAGGACTATAATAATAATAAGGCAATAATATAACACATTTTCGTTATTTTTGACGTCAATTTCAAATAGAAAACCCAAAGTTGAAAAAATACCCTTTTTTTTGATGATGTTCCTTAAAGTCAAAAGCTATTAGAAACACGATTGAGCAGTTTTGGCTCGATAGAAAAAAAACCAGATAGGTCTACACTGTTACTTTCAACTCTAGTTATGACTAATATTTTGAAGTTTAAATGAAAAAAAATCTACATCAACATTTTTATGTACAATATTGTTTTTTATACTTTCATTGTAGTTTTTGATTGAAACGAAAAAACATTGAAAAAGTGAAAAAGTTTAGTTATTTTCCTTACTCTTTAAACGTAAAGAAAAAGACAGAGACAACTGTTCCAACTGTTCCAACTGTTCCAACATTGTTTTTAGGAATATGTCGGACACTAACAATAAGTTTACCTGAATCTGGCGTAGTCTAGAATATTTTTTCAGTTGAGACAGATAAAACTTTGTTCAGCCCCTTGACGCTACGTGCCTACGTTCGAAATTCTCTTCCATCCTCTAAGAACAGGTAGAAAGGATAGTTAGGTACCTATACATATGTTGCACCATATAAGTGCATATGGAGCAGTTTACCAATAGCGTGTGTTTGCTGCATTGCCCACACGCATCGATAATGAGTCGTGCTCGCGCGCAGGCGATGGCACTACGGCTGTTTGACGTGCAAACAGTGGTCGGACTTCATATCTGGACTAAGGTGGAAGAGTTTCTGGTTTTTGTCGTTTTACTCTTTGTTATCGAGCTTTAGTGATTACTATTAGAATCACACCATTGAATTTTATCAAGCTTTTGCGATTTTCAGCAAGATTAACTGAATCTTCAGTAGATTAATCTTGAAACGATTTATTTTACATTCTGTCCACTTTTCCGTCCCAAATTTTAAAGATTCTTGTTCTGACAGCAAATTCAAGTCTTTATAATCCACGAAAAGCACGCGCCTACATACTCCGACTATGTCGTCTCGTTTTTCTAAGGTACTACAGCATACCCCAAATTTTACAATGCAATAGGGTTTTACTGGTTCAGTATCTTCAAAACCCCCCTCAACTCGCTGTCCGCTCATTCCCTGCACCGCCAAAAACCAAACTTCTGGTATGCGGCGAACAATCAGAGCGGACACCTGCATTCTTCACAGTGTGTCCGAATTCGCTGGAGGCCGCTCCGTGAGAACTGGACTCGTTACGAAATACTTTCTTTGCTTACACGGAACCACCTACGATAAGGTTCCCAATGACTCAATGGCTCTAATTTTTGTTGTTTTCTTTTTTTCCTTAACGGGAATTTTCGACCTCAGCACCTAAGATTGGGTTGGGTTTGTCATTGTGGCGAGGTATTGATTAGAATAGTTGTCAGGTTTTACAATGGTTTTTCGTTTCAATCAAAAACTACAATGAAAGTCATAATCATAACAAATATTGCTGTATTTTTTTTTAAAAATTTATACTTCAAAATATTAGTCATAACTAGAGTTGAAAATAACGGTGTAGCCCTATTTTTGGGATTTTTTTCTATCGAGCCTAAACTGCTCAATCGTGTTTTAATAGCTTTTGATTCTAAGGAACATCATCAAAAATAAGGTTATATTTATTAAACCTTGAGTGTTCTATCGTCTAGGAGTAATTGACGTCAAAAATAACAAAAATCTGTAGTATTACCGCCTTAAAGCAGTAACATAACTTGTGAGATAAAAAAGACGTGTGGCACTCGGGGACTGCCGCGGTAAAGCTATTGTATAGCATTTTTTATCAACTTATGCCATTATAATTATTATTATTTTTTATATAAGCCGTATTTAACAGTACCATATAGTCCTTGGAGGGCGGGATGTTTATGTAATAAATTAACACTAATAAAGTTAAGAAAGTTAAATCATCATCGCCAGCGTCATCGTCCACCATCGCGACCACCATCGCGCCCGCCATCGCGACCGCCACCGCGACCGCCACCGCGGCCGCCATCGCGACCACCATCGCGACCACCATCACGACCACCAACGCGACCACCATCGCGACCACCATCGCAACCACCATCGCGACCGCCATCGCGACCTCCATCACGACCACCATCGCGACCACCATCGCGACCACAATCACGACCACCATCGCGACCACCATCGCAACCACCATCGCGACCGCCATCGCGACCACTATCACGACCACCATCGCGACCACCATCGCGACCACAATCACGACCACCATCGCGACCACTATCGCAACCACCATCGCAACCACCATCGCGACCGCCATCGCGACCACCATCGCGACCACAATCACGACCACCATCGCGACCACCATCGCGACCACCATCGCAACCACCATCGCGACCGCCATCGCGACCACCATCACGACCACCATCGCGACCACCATCGCGACCAAAATCACGACCACCATCGCGACCAAAATCACGACCACCATCGCGACCACCATCGCGACCGCCATCGCGACCACCATCACGACCACCATCGCGACCACAATCACGACCACCATCGAGACCACCATCGCGACCACCATCGCAACCACCATCGCGACCGCCATCGCGACCGCCATTGCGACCACCATCACGACCACCATCGCGACCACCATCACGACCACCATCGCGACCACCATCGCGACCACCATCGCAACCAAACCACCATCGCGACCACCATCGCGACCACCATCACGACCACCATCGCGACCACCATCACAACCACCATCACCACCATCATCACCATCATCATGATGGATATGCACGGCCTTCAAGCCACACCTCCGTGCCCGTCGGAGTGGGGAGCGTGAGGTTTTTTGTCGTTACGGAATTTCTGGATTCGGTGACCGCGCTCAAGGCCCGCGATATAATCTATGCAATAGCTTAATAATAAGACTTGATTACGTGCAGGCATGCAACTGGCATGTATTATAGTTAGAAATTAACATTTGTACATACCAGTCCTCTTTTCTACTTAATAATTCTGAACAGCTATACAGTTTTAAACTTGAGGGTATTTTGGAAAATGATTGCATACAAATGTATCAGATATGAACAGGCCATATACAAGCTAGCTGAACCGATAATCGACGGGAAGAAAAGTTATCAAGGGACGACTGTGAGCCTAAATACATAGTGTTGGGCGCCTCCCCACCTGGTAGATCGGCAGATGATCTAGAGAGAAGCTTGCGGAAAACCGATAGATTCATGTGGATTGAGAATTTTTGGGAGGCCTTTGTTTATCAGTAGATGTCGAAATGATGATGACGTAGCTTCATAGCTTCTATACTCCATGAAAAGCATCGTCAAATATTGACTGTTTCTTGTCGATACTGCTCCGGTCGATCCAGCCGCGTAGGAGTAAGTCTGGACAGGTGCGATAAGCGCCGGGAGGTGAGCGTGCCAACAGCTCCGGTACCACACTGGAGATGTGGGAGCCAGCTTCTCTGGCGTCCCGAGCGGGGATCGAACCCCAGCAGCGAAAGCCGCGGGAGGTGAGCGTGCCTACAGCTCCGGGACCTACCTGGAGAGTAGGTAGTGGTTCTCTTCCACGAGGCACTCGCCTTGCAGAGTACCGGGACAAGCGTCTTGGCGGCAAGACCTACCGTAACTGGTCCTTGTCTTCACCATATGGTGTTGGCAGGAATAGCGGCCCTCACTATATGACCTAGCTGTCGATGAGTGAGGATGCTATATCATAAACCTGGTAGTTTAGCGTATCTGGTAGATATACGAGAGGGAATGTTTCTTGTCGACATTTTTTTAATTCTAGACATTCAAGCTGCATCATTGATTACAACAAAACGTTCCAATGGCTCCCTTAATGCCATCATTACAGTTTTATGAGCGCTGTTGATTTAACTGTGGACAAGTCTATCGTTCACGGCTCGGCCCGACTCGCGTTTATACGCCGTAAAGAAGATCGTTAAATTTTACACAACAAAGATTTTCTTTGACGTGACGTTTACAACACGATTTCTTTTATTGGATTCAATTTTTTCGGCACGTGATTGGAATTCGTTGAATATTAAGTTGACGTGTTCGAACTTCAATATATTTTATCGTGTAGGTAGAATCGTAGATTTTGTATGCCAATACGTATTTATGTTTTGACGAGATTTGACAGAGCTTTCAATTTATACCAGGTTGAACACAGAACTATATTTATCTTTATAGTTCTTCAATTCTTAAGGCCTTAAGATAGGTCAAATAACAATATTCAATTCAAATTATTGAAAGACTGTGTAAAGCTATTACCATGGAAAAATAGATAATATACTTAAAGTAATATAATAAAACGATTTAATTGATTACAATTTAAAAAAATATTACCGCTTTTGATGTAATAAAATATACTGTAGACCCTGTTTTTGGCATTAATTGCGAAATTTCTTGAAAACAAATAGTTAATGTTGAATAAAACCAACACACGAAAATCGGTGACTTTAAGACCTTTCGTTTTAATTGAACACATTTTTTAAATTATTTGAAAGTGATGAAAAGTAATAAAAACGTGAAAAAATCGAGAATTGGGCGTTTGGTTTCAACGTAACAGCCGCGTTGAAGCCCGCATTGATTTGAACTTAAAATAAAATAATAAATAATAATAAATAAATATTCTGGGACAAATCACACATGGTCATCTGGCCCCAAAGTAGGATTCCCTGTGTTATGGGATACCAGAGACTGATATACATACTTATATACGTTTAAATACATACCTAAATAGATATTTAACACCCAGACACAGAGCAAACAAATCTGCTCATCACACAAATGCTTGCCCTGGGTGGGGATCGAACCCACAACCCTCGGATCAGTAGTCAAGGGCACTAACCACTGAGCCACCGAGTCAGTCATAAGTCAAAAGAATAGACTTATGTTGGATATCATTTTAATACGTATCTACCTGCTGGGATTGAGTGATCTTAAAGCCTTAATGCCTTTTGTCGTTGCTTGAGCTGTTCTTGAAGAACTGAAAAGAAGATAGTTGTTCCTAGATCCTTTTGAATGGAACGATGGATTTTGAACTGTAACTTTTTACAAAGTGCTTACTCCTCGAAACCATTTCGCCAAATGTTTGCCCAATGACAAATATACTCGTTTGCATAAATATTAGTTTGCACGCACGCACGCACGCTTGACTTAGGTAGTAAGCTGGTGAATGCGTTACGCGAACGGTGATTACTAGCTTTACGAAAGTTGTGATCGGGCGAGGCGAACGGTACGCTCGACTTGGGTAGTAAGATGGTGAATGCGTTATTGAACGGTGATTAAGTTTTACATCAGTTGTGTGGTCTAAAGCACACATGGTTTTTTTATGGGCTCAGAAACTCATCACATACTTGTGTCATTACATTAATGCGTGGAACCCTTTCTAACGTATCGTAATTCCATGAAGTTTTAATAAACATAGTTTTTATGCTTTTGTTTTTTAGTAAATGTTCATTTACAGCCATTTAATGGCTTCACATCAAATCTCAATAATCCATTAGACTCCCCTTCTAACTCCTGACTCATTCCAAGGAGCTCTCATACAATAAACTAACTGGCTAAGAGACTTGGATATTTACTTGTCTTATGACATTTTAATTATACAGGGTGTAACAAAATAGGTGTAGGTCCCGTTAACTGGGGCTTCTACTCATCGTACTGAACAACTTTTGTTCTACGACTTTGCTGAAATCGCAAAAAAAATAAAATTTTTCTACATACGAATTGATCAGCTGATCGACCAATTTTGTGCATTTTAGTATGGCGGGTCCATTTTTTTTTGAGAATCGACTATGGGTTCCTTGGGGAAAGTTGTTCAGTATGATGAGTAGAATCCCCAGTTAACGGGACCTACACCAATTTTGTTACACCCTGTATAATAATCTGTGTACAAGCCATAAGAATAAATAAATATTTAATGGTTAACAAAGCGTATATTTCTCAAATATTTAAGTGTTTGTGTCGGCTTACAGTACATACCGTACACTACTTCGCGGTTAACGATAGTAAAGTTTTACGCCAAGTGTTGATATCGCGTTAACGGAACAGACAAATAATATTTTTGACTAAAGAACTTGACAAAATTATTTAATTTCTTAATTATTCAATTATTTGATTCGATATGGCCTAGTGTAGGTAATTTAAAACAATCGCAGATAGGATTTGCATTTCTCAAATTAAACTGAAATCCTGCAGATAAATCAATACGTACATATTTTGACTGACTTGGTGGCTCAGTGGTTAGTGCTCTTGACTACTGATCCGAGGGTTGTGGGTTCGATCCCTACCTAGGGCAAACATTTGTGTGATGAGCAGATTTCTTTTGTCTGTGTCTGGGTGTTAAATATATATTTAAGTATGTATTTAAACGTATATAAGTATATATATATCAGTCTCTGGTTCTCATAACACAGGCAATCCTACTTTGGGGCCAGATGACCATGTGTGATTTATCCCAGAATATTTATTTATATATGTATACGCTGCTGACAAATCTAAACCTCGACTATTGATAATTTGTCTAAAATTAGCTTTTCAAATATCCAAGCAAACAACGTTTACTTTAGGTATCAAGGTATTTATTCAAAAAATAGGTGCAAATTACACTCTTTCTGATAGTCATAAAATAATAATAACATAATGTCATTTGTGAAAAATCAAGAAATAAACAATCATTAGTTAATAAGGTCAACATTCAATCCTTGAAATAAACCAGATTATGTCATTAGAACAGGAAAACAATAATCGAAAAGTTATAGATAAAAATCATTGCCTTTGACAAGAGTAGGCCAGTTCACACGGACAACACCCGGTCACGAGTATAATACGAGGGTCATCCATCGCTCCCATCAGCCACATTAGAGGGAAAGGAACGATACTTACAGTTTATTATTATTATTATTATATCAGCTCATATACGTCCTCACCGAGGGGCTCGAAGCCTACCCTGAATCAGGGCGATTAGGCCTTAGTGCGGGTTGGTCGACTTCACACACAACCTTCGAGTTTCTTCGCAGGCGTGTGCAGGTTTCCTCACGATGTTTTCCTTCACCGTTAAAGCAATCGGTAATGATATGTACGTAAGTTTTTGAAAAACTCATTGGTACATTGGCCGTCCAGATTTGAACCCGGTACCTCTGGTTAGATGGACTTACAATTAATCGAAGCTAATTTGGTTAAAACAGCAATAACAATAAAATTATCTATCAATTAAGTAACTATTCAAGTATTCACCATCTTTCAACAGAAGATAAATTCTAGCAAGCTGTCGAATTACTCAGTGAGGCACGCCGCTATTAGGCATAAAAGGCAAACTTTACTGAACACGACTCGCAAGTTTATTGTTCGAATAACTTTATCGTTTGATCGTAAAATTACCAGGATTCTCCAGTAACTGGTTGCAGCGAGAAGCCAGGGCGGAAGATAGTGATCTTTGAGTGTTGGGCGCTTGGTGAATTGTGTACCGTTGTAATTATCGGGTGTGCACCCGCTCTTGCATTTAGAGCAGATGAGGGAAATATGATTAAACAGTTGATGGTTAATTCTGAAATTCATCGAGGAGTAACCACCATCCGTATTCCCCTATTGTATGTCGTTGTTACCTGACACTCATGCCTACAAAAGGCCGGAGGTTCAAACCTATGGTGTAGGGAACGCTGTGGGTTTTTAACCTACTTCCAAATAAAGGTGATAATGTTTTTGGAGTGTGTATAGGTAATGTATACGTATGTATGTTTCTCTGGCTGAGCCTGTAGCCTAAACCGTTTGATGGATTTAGAAGTGCGAGCTGTCGTTAGATTCTTCTTGAGACAGAGTTTACATTTTACACAGTCAGGTTTTAATTTGAAATTAAATATCGGCGACTTTAACACCTTCCATTTAAAATAAAAATAACATGTCAATTAAATTAAATTGGTTAGATTGTTAACTTTTACAATCTCTATTTTAATAAAACTACCATAAACTGAAGTCTTCTTCGTGTTCTATTCGGACCTCATCTTGCAAAAAATATATCTCGCCAATATTAACCACCTCCGTGGCCTAATGGTTAAGGCCATTAGCTTCACATCAGGAGGTCGCGGGTTCGATTCCCGTAGCCTAACTCATTCACTTGTTCACCACAAACTTTACGTGACTCGGTTTGGTGGGTGAAAGGTCATTTTCCCGCCCGCCTGGCTAACTAGCACCATCTTATCTAAGTCCTGCCGCCAAGCATCAATATTAACAACACTGATGTGTTCCAGCTTGAAGATAAGATAGCCAGTTCCCCATTGCGTTGGGGAATCTTGGTAAGCCCGCTTCCATCTTCGGCATCATCGTCACTTACTTATCGTGAGATGATGCCAAGGGCTTACCAATTGTGAATAAAAAACCTGATTTTGGAAATCTGAAACGCACTCTGTTGTAAGATTAAATTTAGTGTAAGAGTTAATTTCCTAAATAACCTTATTTTTACATTTTAATTGGTGGGTATCGGTGTGATAAGGACATTAACACACTACCTTGTACGTTTTTGAACGCGTTTTATATTCTCTGGGGTCTTTAAATTCTAAATGTGCTGTTAAACTCATAAGATACGCATTAAATTCTTCGGTGCATCTGCGCAGTACTGAGAAATCATTGAATCAGGATGTTAATCACGAAATCTTATCTGAAGTGATATGAGCAATAGGGAAAATGCATGGTTTTATTTATCCTTACTAATATTATAAATGTGAAAATGTGTTTGTTTGTTACCTTTTCACGCTTCAACGCCTTGACCAATCGTTATGAAATTTGGCATGCAGGTAGCCTGTGTCACGGGGAAGGACTTAGGCTACTTTTTATCCCGGGAAAATAGCATAATCTGATGCAGTTCCTGAGAGAACTGAAAAAATACTCGATTGTTGTGATTTTTTGCACAGAGATGGTTGAATAGGTGGGAAATGACATAATTTACTAATCACCCTTAAAGACAGTCATTAAAACGATGTCCACGCGGGTGAAGCCGCGGGAAAAAGCTAGTATTTACATAGTCATCAATGTAAACGAATATAATCAAATTTTCAAAAACACATAATGATATAGTTTAAAATTAAGTTACGAGGCTTTAAAGTGGTTGTTTAGACAGAGAATTCTGATATGGTTTATAATGTCATGTATATGATATAATTGATATATTTATTTAGGAATATCTCAGCCATTTTCTGATCCATTTTGATTCTGTTTCCACTGTGGATTTTCTATTTTTGTGTAGTTTTCGATGGATTGTTCAAATTACCAACAAAATATTTTTCATTTTTCTCTTACGGTGAAGGAAAACATCGTGAGGAAACCTGCACACATCAGCGAAGAAACTCGAAGGTTGTGTGTGAAGGTGACCAACCCGCACTGGGCCCGCGCGGTCGACTAGGGCCCGATAGCCCTAATTCAGGGTAGGCTCGAGCCCCTCGGTGGGAACGTATATATGAGCTGATGTGATGAATATTTTTCATGCATATTCCCTACTAGCTTTTGCCCGCGGCTTCGCCCACGTGGACATAGCTTTTATGACTCTTTTTGAGGGTGAGTGGTGCGCGAGCCGCAATCAGCTCGCAAGCGTGGACATGAGTTTTCTCCAGGTACCTCAGGAACTGTATCGGGCTATTCAGTTTAGCAGTCTTTGTCTCTTCCCACCCCCTCAACTAATTCTATACAAAAAATCACTTTAATCCGTTGCTCCGTTGCGACGCCACCGACGATTTCTAGATTTCTAAATCTTCAATAAAATATAGAGCGTCAGTGGCAAAACGGTTAGGGCCACTACCTCCTGTCCGGAAGGCCGTGGTTCGAATCCTGCCACTTATCAATATCTATACGAATATCGATTTCATACTGGTATGTACGTTTATCCGACACTCTTACGGTGAGAAAAACATCGTGAGGAAACCTGCACACGCCTTCGAAGAAATTCGAAGCTTATGTGTGAAGTCAATCAACCCGCAATGGGCCCGCGTGATCGTCTAAGGCCAGATCGCCCTAACTCAGAGCAGGTTGAGCCCCTTGGTGGGGACGTATATAAACTGATATGATGAAATAACATATATACCTATATTATCAAAAAACTAATTCAAATCATTATAGGTATCAATCTAGTAATAAAATTTCCTAACAATATTAATATGGGTCAAATACTCGAGTCGTATCAGCTCCTAAGGAGCCCAAGACGCACTTCTCGTTGCCGCGCTGGATGGCAATAGACAACCTTAGCAGCAGGTAGGACCTCACGTCACATCTCCTCTCTCGAAGGCGAAGGCCAATCTCCTTTGTGAAGGCAAAGGCCTCTGAGGGTTCAGCAGCCGGTTGTCTCACAGACCAGCGGCACAAAGCAGTAATTTGCCTCCAAAACCGAGTACTTATTATGCTTCTTTCTCGCCGAAAATTGAGCAGCAGTACCGTACAGTGAGGCAGAAAAAGTGGCTTCCCAAAGCAGACACGTTCCTCTCTGCCATAGCACCTGTTTAAACCCTCCAGCCTTTTGCCATCAGATCGACTAAAGCCCGGCCGGCGGCTGCATCAAAGATGGAATATTCCATCTGGCCGAGACCAGTGCCCTCCGAGTGAGGTCATTAAGGAATTGGTGACGTGGGAATCTTCACAAACACGACTGCAACTCAGTGAGTGATGGCCAATTGCCTCCACCGTGGACCCGCAAATACATTGATGAGGTTCACAGATATTGATATTGCAGGCGGAGAGCAACTGCCACACGCAAATAGTCGCCGTCAGAAGAGTTCCCATATCCTGTGCCTCCTGTTAAAAGATGCTAAACTCGATTTATGTGTTTTTATTTTTTTACACGATTGGAATGTAAAATTTGATTGTAATAGGTCAAGCCATATTTGCGTGGTGAGCCATTCTATAAATGAATACTTTTGATTTTCCCACGGGAACTCTTGAATTTTCTGGGATAAAAAGTATCCTATATGTTAACCCGGGCTATAAGGAACCATCATACAAAATTTCATCAAAATCGGCCTGGTAGTTTTTGCGTGATGCGCGAACATACAGACAGACAGACAGACAAAAATTCCAAAAGTTGTTGTTTTGGCCTCTGTATCGTTAGTAATGTCCACCACAGTTATTATTTTCCAAAAATATTTCATGTACAGACACGGCCCCGTTACAGTTTTATTATATTATATAGATAGATAAATTACCGATACGTAGTCATTATTCTTACGTATTTCGGGCCTCCCCGTGACAATTTTAATTTTAGCTACCTACACAAAGTCTTCTGTCTATAACTGTGTAGACGATCCTTAAGATCGATAATAATATGGTACATAAATAAGTTTATTTAGCTTCGTCAAAGTAAGAATGATATTAAAAATCATGAAGTCTAAGTCTTGTCGCCAAATATCTATCTCTCTCTCTCTGTGGCACAATTAACCGTGCTATCCAAGGGATAGACGGCGGCGGTTGCCTGGTGTTGCACTTAGCATCACCAGCGGTCACGTGTAGAGCATTTAGATTTACACCTACGGACGTGTGCAACGCGACCATCATACACATTTGGAATCTGATGTGCAGGTTTCCTCACGATGTTTTCTTTCACCGTTTAAGCAATCGGTAAGTATATGTACGTATAAGTTTCGAAAAACTCATTGGTACATTGGCCGTCCAGATTTGAACCCAGCACCTCTGGTTAGGAGGACCGAGTCGTACCGGTCGGTTGAGCCACCGACGCCGACGCCTTAGAGATGTCAATGTTAAAACAGCATTAATGTTAAATAATGGAGATAAGATTTCATTGGCATTATCGTCACTTTACCATCAGGTGTGATAATGCCAAGGGCACACCCCGGACACTTCATACAAATGGTCGTGAAATGACATTTCTAAAAACTAATGACGGAGCGAACAAAATCACGGCGATATCCCATACGTTCAAGAACCAAACTGTAACCAATCTGTATCAATCTGGGTGACGAGGGCGTGAGGTCGCAATCTAGAGAGCGGCAGAGAGTGTCCATACTGTATGTTAGTACTAATATATATACTTTGCCAAGGGCTTACCAATTGTATATTAATTAGGAAATTATTAAAAATGAAAAACCGGACAATTTTTGGTAAAGTCGGTTAAAAATGTACCCTATATCACTCACGGAATCAAGACATATCTAACGAAATCTCGCACTCCAAAATCCATCAAGCCGTTACAGAGCGTGCCAAAGAAAGAAACATAAATATACACATACACTCGAAAAACTTAAACCTCCTTCTGGCGCAGTCGGGTAAAAAGTACACCACTTTTTGCCTTGTGCCGAGATCCCACTTCTTAATCACATTGTGTTGTTATGTCAATTTTGTTTTGCTTAGTATGTACTCGTAGTTATATCCTACCTTTACGTCGTGCGAATTTGTTGTGGACTTGTCATTGTAATAAATCCATGGGACATTATACCATGCAACGGGATATCTTTCAGCATCTCTGAAAATAACTAGAGCGCCAGTTTAATTAAGGAACCCACTTACACAAAGCCCTTTTGTGCTATAACCGGCGCGGCGACGCGTAGACCTGATAGCTCAGATGCGCTGTTAGTGTTCACTTTTAAGATTTACGTTATTTTTAACCCCCGACGCAAAAAGAGGGCTGTTATAAGTGTTTAGGATACCCAACTCCTCGCGAACTTACAGCAGAGTTATCTTGTTTGGGCTCATTGGAGTAGTCTCAATGAATAGGTGCTAGATATAGCATAGTAACTTTGACCTGATGTTGCAACATCTTCTGGAATCTGCAGGATACCCAAATCCTCGCCAACTTACAGCAGAGTTATCTTGTTTGGGCTCATTGGAGTAGTCTCAATGAATAGGTGTTAGATATAGCATAGTAACTTTGACCTGATGTTGCAACATCTTCTGGAATCTGCAGGATACCCAACTCCTCGCGAACTTACAGCAGAGTTATCTTGTTTGGGCTCATTGGAGTAGTCTCAATGAATAGGTGTTAGATATAGCATAGTAACTTTGACCTGATGTTGCAACATCTTCTGGAATCTGCAGGATACCCAAATCCTCGCCAACTTACAGCAGAGTTATCTTGTTTGGGCTCATTGGAGTAGTCTCAATGAATAGGTGTTAGATATAGCATAGTAACTTTGACCTGATGTTGCAACATCTTCTGGAATCTGCAGGATACCCAACTCCTCGCGAACTTACAGCAGAGTTATCTTGTTTGGGCTCATTGGAGTAGTCTCAATGAATAGGTGTTAGATATAGCATAGTAACTTTGACCTGATGCTGCAGCATCTTCTGGAATCTGCAGGATACCCAACTCCTCGCGAACTTACAGCAGAGTTATCTTGTTTGTGCTCATTGGAGTAATCTCAATGAATAGGTGTTACATATAGCATAGTAAATTTAACCTGATGCTGCAACATCTTCTTGAATCTGCAGGATACCCAACTCCTCGCGAACTTACAGCAGAGTTATCTTGTTTGGGCTCATTGGAGTAGTCTCAATGAATAAGTGTTAGATATAGCATAGTAAATTTAACCTGATGCTGCAACATCTTCTTGAATCTGCAGGATACCCAACTCCTCGCGAACTTACAGCAGAGTTACCTTGTTTGTGCTCATTGGAGTAATCTCAATGAATAGGTGTTACATATAGCATAGTAAATTTAACCTGATGCTGCAACATCTTCTTGAATCTGCAGGATACCCAACTCCTCGCGAACTTACAGCAGAGTTATCTTGTTTGGGCTCATTGGAGTAGTCTCAATGAATAGGTGTTAGATATAGCATAGTAACTTTGACCTGATGCTGCAGCATCTTCTGGAATCTGCAGGATACCCAACTCCTCGCGAACTTACAGCAGAGTTATCTTGTATGGGCTCATTGGAGTAGTCTCAATGAATAAGTGTTAGATATAGCATAGTAAATTTAACCTGATGCTGCAACATCTTCTTGAATCTGCAGGATACCCAACTCCTCGCGAACTTACAGCAGAGTTACCTTGTTTGTGCTCATTGGAGTAATCTCAATGAATAGGTGTTACATATAGCATAGTAAATTTAACCTGATGCTGCAACATCTTCTTGAATCTGCAGGATACCCAACTCCTCGCGAACTTACAGCAGAGTTACCTTGTTTGTGCTCATTGGAGTAATCTCAATGAATAGGTGTTACATATAGCATAGTAAATTTAACCTGATGCTGCAACATCTTCTGGAATCTGCAGGATACCCAACTCCTCACCAACTTACAGCAGATAAATCGTGTTTGGGCTTATTGGAATAGTCTTTAGAAATGTTTAGCTTTTACATAGTACGTATATGGTAACCTTGACCTGATGCCGCCTTTGCCGCCAAATATCAATGTTGATATCATTGGTGTGTTCCGGCATGAAGATAAGATAGCCAGTTCCCCATTGCGTTGGGGAATCTTGGTAAGCCCGCTTCCATCTTCGGCAACATCGTCACTTACCACCAGGTGAGATGTTGTCAAGGATTTACCAACTGTGAATAAAAAAAAATAAAAAAAATGCTGCTGCATCTCCTGGTATCTGCACTGCAGGATGCCCAACTCCTTACCAACTTACAGCAGAGGTATCGTATTTGGTATACTTAAAGTTTAATAAGCATGAAGTAAAACTGTAAGTTTTATTGGCGATATATATTTATGTAACCTATTTTTAAAAGAAGTAAAAATATTTACTTTACTTTTTCGGAGTGTAGAACATTGGTTGCTTCACTGACCGGCAAGAGCGTAGCTTCAAATGTCTTCTTTTCGGAGTGAGGAACATTGGTTTCTTCACTGACCGTCAAGATCGTAGCTTCAAATGTCTTCTTTTCGGAGTGAGGAACATTGGTTTCTTCACTGACCGGCAAGATCGTAGCTTCAAATGTCTTCTTTTCGGAGTGAGGAACATTGGTTTCTTCACTGACCGGCAAGATCGTAGCTTCAAATGTCTTCTTTTCGGAGTGTAGAACATTGGTAGCTTCAGGTGGCTTTTCCACCAAGCTGTGCGAGGAAAATGTGTCGTACAAGGATGTGTAGCTGTGCTGTGGAAATATGTGTGGGTTTCCACCAAACATGTGAGAGGAAAATGTCTCGTACGAGGGTGTAGCGGAGCTGTAAAAATGCGCATTCCAATGATCCATATCTATTTTTCGCCCATCTACTTCCACCATACACTAGTCTATTGACTGGCTGGTACAGCACACGAAATGTCGCAAACCTAGCTTTTGTTCTGACTGACAACCTATCAAAAATTGGTCCAAATCGTTTAACATTTAAGACGTGAAAATCGTTAACGCCGTTTGTATGAAAAGTCGCAGCTTCACAATCCTCATACAGCTGAGCTGGAATACGAAGATAGTCTTGTTATAGTTTTTATTACTTATAGAGCCCACCAATGTAATTATTATTATAATATCTCTCAAATATAAGAGACACGTGTCTTAATTATATAATTGAACATGGACCATCCCATCACATTCCTTAATTATTGCCTCAACAAAAAACAGGCCTCCAAAATCCATTGACAGACGCATCAGAGCTAATTGCAGTCCAATCATCACATGGAGCTCCTCTTTTGTGCTTTATAAATGTATTAAAACATGTGCGTGTCTGACGACCACGCATAGTATAGTCAAAGTATATATATTAGTACTAACATACAGTATGGACACTCCCTGCCTCTCTCTAGATTGCGACCTCACCCCCTCGTCACCCAGATTGATACACATTGGTTACAGTTTGGTTGTCGAACGTATAGGATTTCGCCGCCCGTTTGTTTGTTCCGTCCTTCCTTTTTTTGATATGTCATGATATGTCATTTTTGATATGTATGAAGTGTCCAGGGTGTGGTATAGTAGAGTTTCGGAGTCATTACATAAAAACTGTCTCAGGATAAATAAGTTTAGGCGGTTCCTAAACCTATCCATGGTATCCTGAGACAGTTTTTAAGTAATAGTTCGTTCATTAGCTTCAATCAGGAAGTCGTGGGTTCGATTCGCGGCGGAGTCTAACTTTGTATTACTCGGTTTGGTTACTGAAAGGGTATTTTCTAAGCCCGCCTGGCTAGCTACCACCTTAATTATTATCTATGTTTTGCCACCAAACATCAATGTTAATAGCGTTGATGTGTTCCGGCTAGAACATAAAATAGCCAGTGCTCCATTGCATTGGGGAATCTTGGTAGGCCCGCTTCCATCTTCAGCGTTATCGTCACTTAGCATCAGGTGAGATGAGGTTGGTGCGTGTCGGATTCAGTTGGTAAAGAGAATTTTGTATGGAAAATCTATGAACTTATTACAAATCACATCTTAAGTTGGTCGACTATTACTCGTAACCACAGATGATATACTAGTTACTTCGTAACCTAAACTAAGAAAGTCTACTTAGCCGTGTTAATTTTCTTTTTAAAATTGATAATATTATGTCCTACTATTTCCAATACCAACTATTTATATTTCCCAATGAGTGTTGAAACAGCGGTTTAGCTGAGACATCAAGCTCTACCAAAAATTACCACTTTCAAACTTTATACACATTTAGTGAACAGATCATATTTACGGACAGACGGAGATGGCGACACTATAAGGGATCCTAGTTTGGCTGGACTAAGGAACCCTAAAATCGCCAGGGACACATTTAACGACTTTGACTAGGAGGCTATAACCTTGGAAACGGAACACTTGAAAAAAATGTGTTGTTAGAAGCGCCAACGATTTTTTTCTTTTCAGGGGTTAGAAAGCACTAACATTTAGAATTACAATTTATAGCATTTGACCGCGGCTTCGCCCGCGTGGACATCGTTTTAATGACTGTCTAGAGGTTGAGTGGTGCGCAAGCGTGGACGTGAGGAACCATATCGGGCTATCCTGATTAGCAGTCTATGTTACTTCCCACCTCCTCAACCAATTCTATACAAAACATCACTTCAATCCGTGCTCCGTTGCGACGCCGACGTGCGCGAGCGTTGATATGAGTTTTACCCATATCCTTTGGGAACTATGTGAGGATATGCTAATTAGTAAATTATGTCATATCCCACCCCCTCAACCGTCTCTGTGCAAAAAATCACAACAATCCATTATTCCTTTGCGATGTTAAAGAAATTAACCAAAAAAGAGTTTTTTTTCCAGTTCCCTCAGACTTTGCTATTTTCAAGGGATAAAAGTAGCCTATGTCCTTTCCAGTGACACAGGCTACCTGCAAACCAAATTTCATCAATAATTGTCGAGGTGTTCAAGCGTGAAAAGGTAACAAACAAACACATTTTCACATTAGCAAGGATAATAAACACGACGGGATGCACACAACATACAAATAGTTTTTTCATGCACTTTTTACTTATAATTATGCGACACCCATATTTTTACCTATTTTTTTTATAAATCAACACCATTTCTTAATTTGCGTTTACAATAAAACATGCACATAGGTATTATTATTTTTTTACTCTAGATCTTACAGACGAGGAGGTGCAGTCAAAAATAACTTTCACTTTTTAACTTTCGCCTGCGGCTTCACCCGCGTGGACATCGTTTTTGTGACTGACTTAGAGGGACCGTGGACATAATTTTTCTCCACATCCCTCGGGAACTATGTCAGGATATGCTTATTAGTAAATCCTGTCATTTCCCACCCCCTCAACCATCTCGGTGCAAAAAATCACACGATTCATTGTTCAGTTGCGATGTTAATTAACCAAAAAAGAGTATATTCTCAGTTCCCTCGGGAATTGCATCGGGCTATGCTATTTTCACGGGATAAAAGGAAGCCTATGTCCTTCCTTGTGACACAGGCTACCTGCATGCCAAATTTCATTAAGATTGGTCAAGGCGTTGAAGCGTGAATAGGTAACAAACAAACACATTTTCACATTTATAATATTCATCATCATCATCATCATGTCAGCTCATATACGTCCCCACCGAGGGGCTCGAGCCTACCCTGAATTAGGGCGATCGGGCCTTAGTCGACCACGCGTCTTATAATATTAGTAAGGATTAATTCACATAAGACAAAAATAATAAAATTTAAACAGACCAGCCAATAAAAAATAATTGTTACGATAGAGCAATTACAATGATACCTTAAACACACGTTTGTTGTATGGGGTGGGGACCACTTAAATTTTTCACTTCTTAATTTATTTTATTTGTACTACTTACTTTCCCCATAACAATATTATACATATTCTGTGAAAATTTTAGCCGGATCCGTATGTTGGACAGACGAACAGACAGACAGCGCAGGCTTAGTCCAGTTAGCTGGTACGTAACCCCATAAAGGTAATCTTATGATGTATAGAAGAAAAAAGTCGATTATGTCATCATTACAGCTCATATACGTCCCCACCGAGGGGCTCGAGCCTACCCTGAATCAGGGCGATTAGGCCTTAGTCGACCACGCGGGCCCAGTGCGGGTTGGTCGACTTCACACACAACCTTCGAGTTTCTTCGCAGGCGTGTGCAGGTTTCCTCACGATGTTTTCCTTCACCGTTAAAGCAATCGGTAAGTATGTACGTAAGTTTTTGAAAAACTCATTGGTACATTGGCCGTCCAGATTTGAACCCGGTACCTCTGGTTAGATGGACCGAGTCGTTACCGGTTGAGCCACCGACGCTTATAGCCACCGACGCTTATAGCCACCGACGCTTATCATCGACGCTGTCGATTATGTATGATGTAATTATTCATTTTGTACACTATTATGTTTTTCTTTTTTCAGGTATGCTTTAGTAAGATGCTTTCTATATTTATTTGTTTTTTGAGACCTTTCTCCACATACGAGTATATAATATTTTCTTTTTGCAGAAACCTTTAACAGATTAAATGAATTTCACCTAACTTTTTCTGAAACCATCTTTGAAAACCATTTATCTAGTGACTATCAATTGTATTCGTGTCGTTCCTTGTATGGGTGTCGTGTATGGGTCCACATGGCGCGGCAAGCTCGTTACCGCTGCCTTATTAGGCGCCGCTGCGGCTTGCGCCTGCGCTGATGTTTCGCGACCCTGCTGACTGTTACTGGAGGGTCAATCTGCCTGGAACCAATTGTTATCGACAGATTAGGAGTTCCGCTTGGTTTGTAGAATGGTTAGATTAGCTACGTAGGCTGGTAACCTATGTAGCTACCTACCTTATAACACTTTAAACTTTCACGATTATTCATACTGACAAAATGAAAACGGGACTTGAAGTGATTTTGTATAATTGAAGTTGTTTTTACCTCAACGTTTCGACTATGCTTCGATAGCCGTGGTCGCGAGTAGACTGAAGCCGCGGTGTCATCGCCGCCGGCGCATCGCAGGAACACCTCCATCTACCCTCACTTCATTTTGTGAAGGGTTAGGGTCACCACACATTACACATAATAGATTAGGGTCACGACACACTACACTGACACAGTCCACAGGCCGCACGGGTGTTTGTTCGCAGTTTACTTGTCTACACTTATCAATCACCGGATTCTATGACGAGGAAAGCTTGTATCCTTGATCACGATTGAAATTTCTGTGTTTCTTAATTTCAATGTCTTCACCGGCGATCCGTCGACATGTTTTTATTTTTATTTATTTTTTATTTACATTATCATTATTATTTAATGTTACCTTCTTGACTCGTAGCAGTGAGATCAGTAGAGGTAGATAATATTTCTGAATCCTGATGTTTTACTTCACTCTTTGAAGTAACCGGTGGAATAATTTGTGGTGGGACCTTTTATGCAAGGTCCGACTGAATGTGTACTACCGCTCGTTCTGTAGTTGCCGCCACGCGTCTAACTGTGTTCCGGCACTGTGGGGAGAAACAACCAGCGGTTACTGCCATACGATATATTAGGCATTCCATCTCGTCCTGGATGATCGGCAAAACACTGATGACTACACTGGCACATAATTAAGATTACTAATGCCATTCCCTTAGCCTTTTGCCACTTTTTACAATAGAAATAGATGAAGTTAAAGTATTTGATGTGCAATTTTTTCTAGAAGTATATTCGATTCGCTGACGATATCGTGGTCATGGCTGAGACTTAGAACAACGTAGGCACAATGCTCGATGGCCTCAGTAGAGCCTCTCAACAAGTGGGTCTTAGAATGAATATGGACACGTCCGTGTCGCACCTACTCCTCTGAAGGTTGGAGGCTCTACACTCGAAGTTGTTGCCGAGTATGTGTAACTCTTCAATCACGAAAAAAAAGGTGTAACTGGAACAAACAGTCCAGTAAGGTAGGTTCAATTTCAGGAAAGAGATCAATCGTCGATTCCGATTAGGCTGGGCAGCTTTCGGGAAGCTTCGCATTATCTTCACGTCCTAAATACCGCTGTGTCTTAAGACCACGTTCTTCGACCAGTGTGTATTGCCAGTGATGACATACGGATCTGAGACATGGACGCTTACATTATGGGCCTCATAAAAAAGTTCAAGGTCACCCAAAGGGCAATAGAGCGTGCTATGCTCGGAGTTTCTCTGCGTGATCGAATCAGAAACGGAAGATCCGTAGGAGAACCAAAGTAACCTACATAGCTCTCAGAATTTCTAAAGTGGCAGTGGGCGGGGCACATAGCTCGTAGAACAGATGACCGTTGGGGTAGTAAAGTTCTCTAGTGGCGACCGCGCACTGGAAAACGTAGCGTAGGAAGGCCTACCACTCGGTGGACCGATGACCTGAAGAAGGTCGCGGGAACCCGCTGGATGCGGGCAGCCTAGTGTCGTCGTGGAAATCCTTGGGGAACACCTATGTCCAGCAGTGGACGTCCTTCGGCTGATGAATTAGTGATCTATCCGACCGATTTCGGTCATGGCGACCACTTCGACTCCTAGTCGCTTTGCCGCGCGTGCGCTCGAAGATGGTTTATGTAGCCAATCTTCGCAGCGAAGCTCCTCGTGGCGTGATGGTTCAGTCCATTAGCTTCACATCAGGAGGTTGCGGGTTCGATTCCCGGCGGAGTCGGACTTTGCAAGACTCGGTTTGGTTGGTGGAAGGGCATTTTCTAATCCCATCTGGCTATCTACCACCATCTTATTCTAAGTCTTGCCTCCAAACGTCAATGTTAACAGCATAGATGTGTGCTGGCTTGAAGATAAGACAGCCAGTTCTCCATTGCGTTGGGTCCATTATTGTCACTTATCATCAGGTGAGTTAATGCCAAGGGCCCACCAATTGTCAAAAAAAAATGAGAATAAAAAATAATAATAATACACAAATCAAACCCAACAGCATCGCTACTTACGATATAGGTACCATTATCATTTATTATTGTATGGAAATACATGCCGCGTTATAATTACACTCCACAGATCTACAGATCTACTCTATCGTATCGTCGCGTCGTCGTCACATTCAAAGGTTTATTAAATTTGATTTGAGGCGGCTGCGTGCGCGCATCAAAGGCCTAATGGCTATCCTTTGTACAGTCGTCAACGTAGAGAAGCCTCACAACCTCACAATCGTTGGTTTGTTGTTTAACTAATGGGAACTTGTGATGGTGACTGTATGCTCGTTATTTAAAATGATGTGTCTATTGTTTTGTTGGAAGCTTCGCCGTCAGACACTTCATAATTTGAACTTGATAGCTCTGTTTTGGGAAAAATGTTCGCGCGATAATTATAGGGGTAAAATAAAGCATTATTAAATTGAATCGGCAAACGGAAAACCTTTCAATATGTATGGACGATCCCTTTTTAAAGTTTCCCCAAATATTTCACACCTAGCATATTATACGAGTTGGTATGTGCTCTTGATAGTGAAACATATTTAGAGTAAATATGTTTTTATGATAAGATAAGATAAGATAACATTTATACGACAAAAAATACACACAGACAACATAAAAATAACAAAAAAGGTACAAATAACACAAAGAAAAAGTAGAAAAATATGAGCACGATACGGTTGTGAATTATACTTTTGAAAAGCATCTTTTGAGCCATATTTAAGAGAAAAAAGAAGATCTTTTTTGTATGGGAGTCACTTCTAATATTCAGAAAATAAAAAGTCTTTCAAATGGTGGGACCGGACTTGGTGGGTGTAGTGCCTATGCTCATGTTTTATGTTTAAATTTCATCAAAATCGGTCAAGTAGCTTTGTTGCAAATCAAGGATACGTAACATACATGTACACGCATTCTCGATCACTTTTGGTGTCTCTGTCGACGGCAGTTCCTAAGAAATCGCGACCTGCTTAGACATTTGCAAGCAGATCGTGAAAAGCCCAGGCATAATATCTCTTCGAAGCTCTGAATAATACTAAACCAACGGAGCCCCGAAAAACCTAACCTTTAGTATTTTTCGGAGCCCCGCGATGATATGCCTGGGTATTTCACGATATGCCTGCCGCCGAAATGTATAAGTTATTATAAATAGTACATTTTCATCAAATCGAATCAAAGACGAATTTTCGGACGATTATTTAACTTTCTTTTACTCCTTTGACGCACATAATTAAAAAGTTAAATATTGCTTAGTAAATGAGATTCGTTCACAAAATTAAATTATAAGATAATCTCGATAACACAACCATTCAGATAAGGCCATGAAATTTTTTTTACGATTTTGTACACAAACAAAATTAATCGCCTCTCACGGGAAGTACGCAAGTACCTGAGACCCCAAAATTTATAATTTAATTTTATAGCTGGTATACTTAATCTGCTGTATACAGGGAGCCCTCGGCCGCCATGTTGTTTATGAAGCCATTAGCCTAATCACGCGCGTCACGCCCCCTACCGTGGGAATAGAGGAAGAAAAAGAAGGAGTTACATATAAGTGTTAATTGAAGAAATCTAATCAGGTCAATAGCTGTCAGCTAAGGCCGAACTCAAGACAAGAGAATTACGCTCAGTTACACATAAAAAAGTGACTAAGTGCGTGTCGAACCACACGCACAGTAGGGTTCAGTAGTCTTTTCAAAAACTAAATATAGGTATATTAGACAGTTGGTATATATGTAGAACATTTTGTATGAAAATGGTACATTTTAAAAAGTATTTTTAGACTGTGACAAAAATCACTACTAATTTATTTTTTACATATTTTATGCCTTGATGTGTTTTTTTTAATAAAAAATGTAACACTAAAA
Organism: Coleophora flavipennella; assembly: GCA_947284805.1. Lineage (NCBI taxonomy): Eukaryota > Metazoa > Arthropoda > Insecta > Lepidoptera > Coleophoridae > Coleophora > Coleophora flavipennella. Next base: position 16,867,710 of record OX369263.1, on the reverse strand, counting down.
AATATGCGTTTGGCTGCAGGCTGCACCTCACCATGTTTATAGGCGTCAAAGATATTGTTATGCTGTTTAATATGTCAAAGATATTGTTATACTGTTCAGTATGTCAAAGATATTGTTATACTGTTTAGTATGTCAGTGCTAGGCTGTAATAGTCCGAGTAAAACGGTTGTGTATGACATACTGACAGACAGACATCCGGACAAGGATACCTGTTAGACTCGAGCATTACCTCGTTATCTCGATAAAGAAGAAGAAGAAAGAAGAAGAAGAGTTGAAGAAGTTGTCTAAGAACGACACTTTGACAGTTTTCGATACAAATGACGTCACGGAAAAAAATATGTATTAAGTATAAATCAGATTTATGTGGTTTCTTGCTGCAAGGGAATACCTATATAACTTTAAAGTAAATATATGTTTAACTAAATATTCTGTGAATAAGTATTTCAAGCGTCTACCTGTTTCCGTTATCAATATCGAGCAAAAACGAGCAAAAAAATCGCGTTTGTTATATGGGGGCCCCCTTAAATATTTGTTTTTTTTTTAGTATTTGTTGTTATAGCGGTAAAAGAAATACATCAACTGTAAAAGTTTCATTTGTCTAGCTATCACGGTTCATGAAATACAGCCTGGTGACAGACAGACGGACAGCGAAGTCAGTAATAGGGTCTTGGAATATTCTGAGACGGTACGACATTAGAAAACAACTCTTTTAGAATCTGGAACAATAAACATATCTCTCTATAACTGACGAGAAACTCGCCTCAGCTTAAACTAAATAAATGACTTATAAAATACATTTGAATATAATATAAGTACAATAAAATTATTTTTTTAAAATATTCTGGAACAAATCACATATGGTCATCTGGCCCCAAAGTAGGATTCCCTGTGTTATGGGTTACCAGAGACTGATATACATACTTATATACGATTAAATACATACATATATAGATATAGTTAACACCCAGACACAGAGCAAACAAATCTGCTCATCACACAAATGCTTGCCGCGGGTGGGGATCGAAGCCACAACCCTCGGATCAATAGTCAAGGGCACTAACCACTGAGCCACCGAGTCAGTCAATAATTATTAAAACATAATTATACTTACTGTTTGGAAAATAGTTTGAAGCTTGATAATGATGAGAACAAACTCTCATTGCTGGTGAAATCGGCTTGCCTATTCTTAAAGCAGTCTCCCATTGTTTCTTCATAATTTTGTCTTTTGGAAACAAATGAAAACTTATTTCCGAATCTCTGTAAGTACAACATTGAGGAACTCAACAATATTTCGTATTTCTGCTTTTATTAGCAATAGGTTTCTGTATGTAATCGTGATCCATCTGATTGTGTCTAAACATAACCTAAACTTTAAAGTAAAGTGTCGTTCTTAGACAACTTCTAAATTTCGCCGCTAGAGGCGCGCGGATAATCTTTGCATCGCTATAGAACTTGGTACCTACCCATTTATATCGCTGTAATTTTTGAAGTGAAAACTTCTTTAGCGGCGTTGTGCACTTGTTTTGTAATGGGTAAAAAATGTTAAACTCGCGTCAGGACACGTGACCTGATCGAAAATTCGTAAGACGGATGGAGTAGTGAAAACTTCTTCAGCGGCGTTGTGCACTTGTTTTTTAATGGGTAAAATATGTTAAACTCGCGTCAGGACACGTGACCTGATCGAAAATTCGTAAGACGGATGGAGTTGATTTTTTGTTGATTTTTCTGAGATATAAACTTTTTAATGTTATATAAATTGTCATGTTTGTGTACGATAGCGCAATAAATAAATATTGTATTCTACCACATAAATGATAGTACTTTGATACTGATAATCAAAGCAATTCGTGCAAAATTATTCCCTAACCATTCCAAAATGTCAAAAATGCACAACGTTAATATTCAAGTTTTCACTTCTGCCTGCACTCCCGGAGTGCAACCCGTCTTTTTTATACTGAACTAGGCTCCATTGCACATTTATGTTTTGTTGAGATTATTACTTTCGGAGTATCATCATATCAGCCAAAAATCGTTCACTGCTGGACAAAGGCCTCCCCCAAGGATTTCCACGACGACCGGTCCTGTGCTGCCCGCATCCATCGGCTTCCCGCGATCTTCACCAGGTCGTCGGTCCACCGCGTGGGAGGCCTGCCTACGCTACGTTTTCCGGTGCGCGGTCGCCACTCGAAAACTTTACTGCCCCACCGGCCATCTGTTCTACGAGCTATGTGCCCTGCCCACTGCCACTTCGGAGTATAGAAGTGTCCAATTAAATAATTTACAGTTGTATCGCGAACACCACCCGTTGCTTTTTGCCACATTATACAATTAAACTGAAAGCTTCTACGTCTGGCCTCGTGGGTGGTTTACCAAAGAGCTAGGCTTTTAGTAGTTCTGTTCATAACCTTTCCCAATTTTATAGCCGCCTTTGTGTACTAGTTTTCATAGTCGCCGCAAAGACGCGCCGACACATCCAAGAGGCGTCAAGAGCACGTTAAACTTGCATAAATTAGGGTTCCCTGCCCGTGACGAGTTTCTTTGTGTTTGTTCGCCCTCGACAAGTCTTTCCATTTCAATTCAGCTGGCTGGAGGCGGTACGCGGTACGACACAGACGACTGCAGTTACTTAAAGAGATTTGAATGGAGGCGAGGCTTTTGAATGCGTGTCCTTGAAAGGGCTCATTTTTATGTTATTGAAATACTCAGAATTTGAGCATAGTTTTAACATCTGCTTGTGAATTTTGAAGGAATTTTCATTTCTAAATAATACCTAACTAGTTTTTTTTACTATCCAATTATATTCTGTATTGGCGTTACCTGGAAGTTATTAAGAAGTCACCTGGAAGTGGTCTAAATAATTTTATGATGAATATTAGCCGTTTTTATTCTTACTCTTATCGTTTGGCACAATTAACCTTGCAATCCAAGGGACAGACGGCGGTTGCCTGGTGTTGCACTTAGCATCACCCGCGGTCACGTGTAGGGCATTTTTAGATTTACACCTACGGACGTGTGCAACGCGATCATACACGTCTGGAATCAGATGTGCGGGTTTCCTCACGATGTTTTCCTTCACCGTTAAAGCAATCGGTAATATATGTATACGTTAGTTATGAAAAACTCATTGGTACATTGGCTCTCCGGATTTGAACCCGGAACCTTTAGTTATGAGGACCGAGTCGTTACCGATTGAGCCACCGACGCTTTTTTAGTATAGTTTAGTATTGGCCGTACTAGGCATCTAGTACTAGGCCTGCTTTTAGGGTTCCGTGCACCCAACGGGACCCTGTTACTAAGCCTCCGCTATCTGTCCGTCTGTCCGTCTGTCAGCGGGCTGGATTTTATGAACCGATTATTTATTAAAGTAGATATCGTATGAGTAGCGTCGGTGGCGCATCGGCAAAGGCCGCTACCTCCTACGTGGTTCGTGTCCTGCCACGTACCAATGTGTTTTCGAATTTCATACTTTTATCCGGTGAAGGATATATGTACGGTGAAGGAAAACATTCGTGAGGAAACCTACATACACCTTCGAAGAAACTCGAAAGTTGTGTGTGAAGTTGACCATCCCGCACTGGGCCCGCGTGGTCGACTAAGGCCCGATCGCCCTAATTCAGGGTAGGCTCGAGCCCCTCGGTGGGGACGTATATATGAGCTGATGTAATGAATAGGTAGACAGGTATTTCTGTTGCCGCTATAACAAAAAATACAAAACATTTAAAAAAGTTAAAAAAATGTCCATAAAAAAAGTGTAGTCCTTAGAAGTATATTTGATTTAGCTCTATTGTAAAAACGGTAATACAAACAAGCGTGAAACTTCGTGTGATTAAAGTAGTATGTAATACTGAAGTAAAACAACAAATAATAAAAATCTGCCAAGTGTGAGTCGTACTCGTGCAAGGAGTCCGAACTGAATGACAAAAAAGCACATTTTTATTATAGCACGCGTTGATTTATTTTGTTTAAAATGTGAATAGATATCATTGCCATTATACTACGTAGTTGTGTCACAGTATTAAGCCGCTATATTGTCATACCAAAGTATATATATTAGTACAAACATACAGTATGGACACTACCTGTCGCTCTCTAGATTGCGACCTCACCCCCTCGTCACCCAGATTGATGCAGATTGGTTACAGTTTGGTTCTCGAACGTATAGAATTTTGCCGTAATTTTGTTTTTTCGATTTTTGAAATGTTATTTGTGGTGGTAAGGAACCCTTGGGGCGGGATTTCGACTCGCACTAGGCGTGTTTTTATTACATACCCTAACGCTGTTTAGCGCAATTTTAAAAGCCATCGATTTTTTTGAGTGGAGCCATTTGCTACGGCGGCGGGCTATCAGAAGAGATGACACAAAAGGAGATCGTAAATTTTAAAGAAGTGGCTGTTCAGGGCGCAGTGCCTGTGCCCTGTGCGCGCGCGCATCTTCGCAGCGGGCGACCGCTCGGGCAGGTATAGAGCGACACCTAGGCGGAGGCGCTATTTGTTTTGAAGTTTCTGAACGAATGGTATTTGCTCCTCGTTTTGCCGCCAACAATAAGTTTCGTAGTTTACTGGGCACGACATTTGAGATAATATTGCTACCTTATTTTTTAAACCCCTTCCAAAAAGGAGGCGGTTCTTATTTCGACTATCATATGTATGTTTGATTTTAACTTTCGAGCGAAAAAAGAGTGAAGAAAGTATTGTGATGGCAAAAAATGATCGATTGTCTTGCACTAATAGTCTAAAAAGCAAAAAATAAATAAAAATGTGTGTGTGTGTGTGTGTGTATCTGTTACATCTGTTACATACATATGTTACGTCTGGTGCTCTAGTTTCCAAACTACTGGACGAATTTGGGTAAGGGCAATATTATTTTTATATCTCCAGACGTTTTTTTTTAATTTCCCCTATTTTGATTTAAAAAATCCACTATAAAAAAATTACTTTTTTTATTTTTAATATAAAAAATGGCTCTATTAATTTTGATGACTTTCGGTACGTTACTATAACTTTACATGAGTTACAGCACGCAGAAGTTTGTTATTTCAAGAAAAATCGGAGTAAGGTACCTCCCATACAAATCCAGGTATAGTTTATTACTTTTTAACCGACGTCAAAAAAAGGAGGAGGTTATATATAAGGTCTAACAAAATTAGCTGAAACTATTTTAACTGATACTTCTACCCATGAAACTGATCAACTTTCCCTATAAAAACCATAGTCAAATCTCAAAAAAAAATTGAACTTCCTATACTAAGTTGGCTGATCAGCTGATCGAGTTAAGATTAACTGGGAGAGTCAAATTTTTTTTGCGATTTGACTATGGGTTCCATGGGGAAAGTGGTTCAGTTTCATGGGTAGAAGCACCCGTTAAAATAGTTTCAGCTAATTTTGTTACACCTTATATATATATATATATATATATATATATATATATATATTTATGTGTGTTCGCGGATAACTTCGTCGTTTAAGAACCGATTTGGTTGATTCTTTTTTTTTGGAAAGGAGATATTCCAAGGGTGGTACCATGACCAGGACACCAGGATCTAATGATGGCATCCCAGAGAAATCGAGGGGAACCTTAGTTTCCTGTTAAAAGTCGTTTTTTTTTGTTTAAAGTTATTTCAAAAATGGCTCTAAAGATTTTATTGAAACTTTGTGTATAACTAGGACTTAATAAGGCCTACTTAATTATTCCAGGAAAAATCGGAGTAATGTACCTCACATACAACCAAAATTATTTGGAAATATTTCGTCAAGTCTGATATAAGTGTAACCCACCGTACTGTATTATATCTGTATCTATTATGTATTGTATCTGTAGGGCATTTTCTAAGCCCGCCTGGCTAGCTACCACCATCTTATCTAAGTCTTGCCGCCAAATATTAATGTTGTTATCATTGGTGTGTTCCGGCATGAAGATAAGATAGCCAGTTCCCCATTGCGTTGTCATATCTTGGTAAGCCCGCTTCCATCTTCGGCAACATCGTCACTTACCACCAGGTGAGATGTTGTCAAGGGTTTACCAATTGTGAATAAAAAAAATAAAAATAAGGGAAGGCATTACACAATTAATACCTAAACATGCTTCCCAATACGAACTGAAGACTGAAGAGTGAAGAGCGAGCGACAACTCAATGAAGAGGTAGGTACTGTGATGCCGAAAGAAACAGGTTGAGATTTTTGGTGGCGATCGATTGTCTTACACCAAATATAGTAGGAGATGAGATGAGGTGAGATGCTGCCAAGGGCTTACCAATTGTGAATAAAAAAAATAGTCTAAAAAACTAAACAATATAATTTTAATTATGTATGGGTCTGCGCGTGCGTCCGTCCGACGCTAGTGCCTAAACTACTCAACGGATTTGGATACAATTTAGATTAGAAAATATTATTTTTGTATTATGTACCTTCAGCAACTTTAAAAAAATGATTCATCGTTGTAAAAGCATTCTATTTTTGGGTTTACTCCTTTAGATTTGATTCATATACGGAGCGCGGTATAAAAAATATATTATGGGGAGTAAAATAGAGTTTTACCGTAACTTTTTATGTCATTACGTTTTTTTAGTCACGAAAGCTAAGGAAACACGGCCATGCCGCCTAATGCGAGGCTGTAGACCGAGCTCTCCGTAGGGCGAAACCTTGCACTTTCTGTGCGTAGCCGAAGGCGGATTTTTTTTTATTACTATTTTAATGGAACTTTGTAAGTTCATAGAACTTAATTACTAATTATGTAAGTACACTGGGTAATTCATTATTTACCTTTAAAATGACAATAAAATAAGACTCAAATATAAAAAGGAAAAGGCCTTAAAACCGAACTCAAAGGCCTTAGTCTAATTTATTAGTTATTCAAGAAAAAATAGTATTTAGGTACATACCTTCCATACAAACCCATATTTGTAAATTGTTCATCAGTCTGATACACCTCTAGCTAATAATATTTTTAATGTTGAATAATGTATGCCAGACAGTGGAAGTATGCACAGCGTGGCTGTGCAACCTATTTATGTTTGTACCTGTGACAACTTTCAATGAAACGGTCAGAGTGATGTGTAAACAAAGAGTAAACTGCGTGCGCTAAAAACCTGCTTCGTTCCAAGAATAAAATAATTGAAAACGCTGAACACGTTAAAAAACCGACTTCCATCGCAACCACTTAGTAAATACATTGTTGCATTATTATTTATAGTTTTCCTTAATTTTCTAATAAAGTAGTACACCGATTTTGATAAAATTTATACGGAACCACACGGGAAGCACTAGCTTTCAAATAAAAAAAGAATCATCAAAATCGGTTCACCCAGTCAAAAGTTCTGAGGTACACACATAAAAAAAACATACAGTCGAATTGAGAACCTCCTCCTTTTTGGAAGTCGTTTGAAAAATGTATGAGCTACGACTTGGCGGAGATTGGCTTGGTATTTTATATCCATGTAATGTGAATTGTGCTCGACTAGTGCTCAACATTTGGGGAGTCTAGAGTAGAAAAGCCGACCCACCGTGTTTGGGGGCAGAGGGCCGCACTCCACTTACCCATCACCATGATTGGCGAGTGGTGATGTAACATGGTTTAATAGCTTTTTGGGTGCCGTGCACCCAACGGGACCCATTACTGAGCCTCCGCTGCCTGTCCGTTTGTCCGTCTGCCAGCGGCCTGTAAGTATTTCATAAACCGTAATAGGTAGACAGTTGAAATATTCACAGGATGTGTATTTCTGTGACCGCTTTAACAACAAATGCTAAAAATTTGAAAAAGGTAAAAAATAATGTGGGTCTCCATACAAAAAACCTGTTTTTTTATAGGTTATTTAAAGTATTTTTAAATTGAACTTTATCGTAAAAACGGTAATAAATGCAAGCGTGAAACTTGGTGAGATTATAAAAATAATGCAGAATAAAAAAAAAACAATATAAATTGGCCAAGTGTGAGTAGTACTCGCGCTAAGGAGTCCGAACTGAATAACTACAATAGCATATTATTTTTGTCGCCCGCCTTGATGTCTTTTTTTTGCAATATGAATAGGTATCATTGTCGTTATACTATGTAGTTGCGTGGAGAGGTGTGGTGGTACGGAACCCTCAGCTTGCTAGTCCGACTCGCACTTGACCGGTTTTTTAGGGCTGTCGCCATAGATCAAGCCTTATTCGCAATACCCAGCCAAGTTACCAATTTTTTTTAATCATTTCTTAAATTCACAATTGGTAAACCCTTGACAACATCTCACCTGGTGGTAAGTGACGATGTTGCCGAAGATAGAAGCGGGCTTACCAAGATTCCCCAACGCTGGCTATCTTATCTTCATGCCGGAATACATCAATGATATCAACAATGATATTTGGCGGCAAGACTTAGATAAGATGGTGGTAGCTAGCCAGGCGGACTTAGAAAATGCCCCACCACCAACCAAACCGAGTCTTACAATTGACCCCGCCGGGAATCGAACGCGCGACCTCCTGTGTAAAGCCAGTGAACTTTGCCTCTGAGCTACAGAGGCGCGGTTAAAACACTCACCAATAAGATCACTCAACCAAATCATGATATCAACTAGCTATTCGAAATAACCTGTTTTAACGTAATATAATTTGTACTTGTAAGCATCTAAGTAACGTGAAATAGATTACAAATGTTAATGTAATTTTTTGTGCCCAAAGGCTCTTTTTCCGCCTCCCGCCTCGGACCCTTGTCAAGCAGGCGCCGGCGCCCGCAGCGCTTGCGCAAGCGGCTAATAGCTTAACAATGTGCGTGCCTGATCGAGGAATTTGTATGGAGCAATGTTGGGGGAGGATAGGCTTGGTAAGGTTGGATATTGTCATTGAATTACAATAAATAATTCGAGGTACCTAACTTACTTAAATGAGGCAGAAGCGCCCTTCATTAGTATTAGAGTACTCTTTATTATCAGAAACGAGGAGATCCGTAGGAGAACCATAGTAACTAACATAGCTCTCAGAATTGCTAAACTTAAGTGGCAGTGGGCGGGGCACATTGCTCGTAGAACAGATGGCCGTTGGGGCAGTAAAGTTCTCGAGTGGCGACCACGCACCGGAAACCGTAGTGTAGGCAGGCCTCCCACTCGGTGGACCGATGACCTGGTGAAGGTCGCGGGAAGCCGCTGGATGCGTGCAGCGCAGAACCGGTCGTCGTGGAGATCCTTGGGGGAGGCCTTTGTCCAGCAGTGGACGTCCTTCGGCTGATATTATCGTACTAAGGTCAGGCCTCCGTCACTCCATGTACTTGCGCGCTATAATAACCTACCGCCCGGCCGAGCGTTCTCGGGCCGTTTGCGGACCCAATTCAGTGCGGTTTTCACAAACGAAGCGCACGCACGTATTTCAATTTAAATCGTTTCGTTCGTTCGTACGCGTACCTACGATGCCATCTGGTGCCTTATGTGCTGTAGCATTCAACAATGTGCAAAGCATTCAACAAAACATCGTCTTTTTATGGAAAGTTAAAAGTACCAACAGATGCGTTTTATAATTATGTAAGAGAACTTGAGACTATGTTTATTAATAATTTTGAAAAAAATATAAAACAAAGGCCGGGTAGTACTCTATATGAAATTTTAAATGACATACATTTTGACTCTCCCTGCCCTTGTTTCCCAAAACAATATCTAATAAAACTTTTTAGAAGATTCAGGATTTTTGCTACACTAAAATTTAATAACCGAGTATTTAGAAAGGGTAAGAAATTAATAAAAAATTATATAAAAATAAAACACATGTAACTCTTAAAGATTTTTTTCATTTTACTTACACACTGACCTCTAAAATTATGTGTTATCTAGATGTATTGCACAGTCAGCACCAATTTATAAAAAAATATATATTTTACTAGCTGTTGCCCGCGGCTTTGCCCGCGTAGAGGTATGAAAATAATAACGAACTCGACAAAAAAAGAATTAGCCAAATCGGTCCAGCTGTTCTCGAGTTATGCGCTTACCAACACTTTTTGCGATTCATTTTTATATTATAGATAGATAGATAAATGATACAATTTTAAACTACCACCTATAAGTCAAAACATATTCACAGTTCTCAATAACATAGACACAAAAAGTTATGTTAATTTAATTTTATTCAAGAGGCAGCCCTGCGATCGCGCGGTGTGAAGCAAGTACTGCGGTTGCTGACGCGATGGAGTAGGCTATTATAGCAGTAGGTATTGGAAATTTACTACTGAGTGAAGTATCTGTTACGTAGTAACTAATTAGTAATCTGTGCTAAGGTATTAGTACGCTAGTGCTCTTTATTGTACTGTGGTATTAGTATGCCATATCTATCTCAATTAAGGCTTTAAGATGCCTCAATCCGAGCAGGTTAATACGTGTTAAAATAATATCGAACGTAAGTTTATTCATTTTAAGTTCAAATCAATGCGGGCTTCAGCGCGGCTGTAACGTTGAAACTGAACGCCCAATTCTCGATTTTTACTTATTTTTTTATTAATTTTCTATACTTTAAAATAAGTTTTTTAAAAAAAGTTCAATTATTAAAAAATTAAAAAAAGTTAATTAAAGTCGCCGATTTTTGTGTGTTGGTTGTATTCAACATTAACTATTTGTCTACAGTATATTTTTTCAAGCGACTTCCAAAAAGGAGGTGGTTCTCAATTTGTCTGTATGTTTTTTTTTTATGTTTGTTACCTCAGAACTTTTGACTGGGTGAACCGATTTTAATGATTCTTTTTTATTTGAAAGCTAGTGCTTCCCGTGTGGTCCCATGTAAATTTTATTAAAATCAGTGTAGTACTTTAGTAGAAAATTAACAAAAACCAAAAATAATGATACAAAAATGTACTAATTTGTTGCGATGGAAGTCGGTTTTTTAACGTGTTTAGCGTTTTCAATTATTACATCAAAAGTAGTAATATTTTTAAAATTGTATTTAATTAAATCGATTTTTTATTACTTTAAGTATATAATATATTTTTCCATAGTGAAAGCTTTACACAGTCTTTCAATAATTTGAAATGAATAATTGTCTACGTTAGGGGTAAAAGACTTATAAATGAGTTTATACTCGTTTATTTGTTCATATCAAAGTCTTATAAATTTAAAAGTGAAATTTAAATTGTATTGGTATATAATTTTGTGAACACCACCGTAAAAGTTAATGTGTTATTTAAGTGTTTTTGACTTTAGAAAATAATTTATTTTTTTAATATAATTTGAAACATTGACATTTAAAATTTACAATTTAGATAAAAGTATATTGTTTATAAAGTAAGTTCCTACATCATTTGTCTTCATTCTATTATCTTCTTTTTACCCGACTACGAAAAAAGGAGGGTTATGTTTTTGACAGTCTATATATGTATGTATGTATGGATGTTCATCTGTTCCCTCGTATTTCCTAAACTACTTAACCGATCTCAAGTAATGATTTATTATTGTAACATATGTACCAATAAAAAAAACACAATGTGAACAAACCATAGAGATCTTAGTCTAGATTTAGTTTCTGTTATCTGTGAAACAAACTTAGTATGGATTTGACAGTTTCAAATGTCAGATAGTACTTTTGTTTACTTTTTGCTTTTTTTTATTGGTATAAGGTATCAAGTAATGATGTATGTATAGATTGTGTATGAAGTTTGGTGTGTGAAGGTTGTGTGTGAAGTCGACCAACCCGCACTGGGCCCGCGTGGTCGACTAAGGCCTGATCGCCCTAATTCAGGGTAGGCTCGAGCCCCTCAGTGGGGACGTATATGAGCTGAGTAGTAGTAGTAGTAGTATACCTATAGATTAAACTAACATTAATTTTGCATGCCAATACCTTTCGTTAAATGTGTGAAACATAGAATGTATTTCAATAATTTGTATTTACCTAGCACATTTACCGCAAAATAAATCATTGTCATTATTATTTGGTCCATTATCGCTGATTTTAACCCTTTCATCTCGTTTGGATTATCTGTCCATAATTCATAAATGACACGGCCAACGTTATCTAAAAATTTCATAACTGACCCTTTTCACTTTCCTTTAGTGACATTTACATCTCTGCCCGAATGCGGACCAGCACATGGCGCCAACAACGCCAAACTCACATGTTCACTTCAACACCCGGTCAATTTTTATCCGAAGCAGCTGTTCTGCTGCTCTAATTTTATTTATTTATTTATTTATTTATTTATTTATTTATTTGCCAGGAAAAAATACAACATAATTGTAATGTAACATAACATGTAACATTAATAACCGAAAACATTGGTGAAAGAATTGTTTCAATAAAATTTGCTTCGATTCATTGCGCTACTCTGCTTCATTGTGTCTGAGAAAAAAAGTTTTATTATGGCACTGGAAATGACATCAATGTTTTTTTAAAGTCAATTTCGAGGTTTTCTCTCCTTCAAGATCTTTCCTTCGAGTGAGAAGTTTATTCCAAGCTTCGACCAATATATGTTGGCCAAAGACTTCAAAGCATTGTCGTCGTCATTTTGCTAAGAGTCACTGGAAACTAAATTCTTCAGACAGTTTAAGTTACAGCTTTCTGCATCTATGAAATAAAGTTTTTATTTATGCACAATTGGTAAGCCCTTGACATCATCTCACCTAAAAGTAAGTGACGATGATGCCGAAGATAGAAGCGGGCTTACCAAGATTCCCGACGCAATGGAGAACTGGCTATATCTTATCTTCAAGCCTTCATGTTGTTAACAATGATGTTTGGCGCCAGACTTAGATAAGATGGTGGTAGCTAGCTAGCCAGGCGGTCTTAGAAAATGCCCTACCACAATCAAACCCGATTCTTACAAGTTGACCCCACCGGGAATCGAACCCGCGACCTCTTCATGTAAAGCAAATGGACTAACCATTACGCCACGGAGACGGAGGAGTTTGTTATAAGAACGTTGCCCGTACATTTAACGTGTTTAGGATTTCTTGCAGTTCCGCGCTCATCCATTGTTTCCTATCAGTGATCGTTCCAAATTTGTCAACCGCCTTTGTTTCGGGAACCAATCTAGCTGAACCGGGGCAATTACCGGTGATTTACGTTTATGTAACTGTCCACGAATTCCTTCTGCAACGAAGGCCAATTAAATTTACGAATGGGCCAGTTGTATACGTCGAGAGACGAAGTCCTATCGGTTTTTGATGCTTCTTGGAATTCTTCAAGATTAAAAACTGCGTTTAATTTATTTAATGATCCCGCTGTTTCATGTGAAGAAAGGGATTAAGAGGTTGGTATTTATTTTATGTTTGTTTGACGAATAAAATGGACAGGATATAAACTATGTGACAAAACGAACGTACATCGTGAACTGCTTGTTGAAGAAACTCTGAACAGTTTAACAAATACAGAAATTGAAATAAAATCAGCACTTTGTTGAAACACAAACAATGGTCCATTAGATCTGAAGGACCTCCCACTTGGAACCGGGCTGGTGAGTGGTGACTGGAGTGGGAAGGACCACGATAAAACTGAAAGGACATTACGTCCAACAAGTGACCTCGAACGCTATTGTGATACTGCGATGGTATTGTTGCGAAGGCTAAGGGCAAAGGATAGGGATTTGCTAAATGGATAGTTCACAGCTTAGATAACAATAAATAATAAAATGTTATTGACATAGATAACAATTTGAATAGCATTTTCTCAAACATGCACGGAAATGCATATAATATGATCATTACTTTAAAAAACTCACACGGTGGACCGACAACTTTAAAGGTCGCGGGAATCCGCTAAATGCGGGTAACGCAGGACCGGTTGTCGTGGAAATCCTTGGGGCCTTTGTCCAGCAGTGGACTTCTTTCTGCTGATATGATGGTAACGTTAAATATATCCATTACTTTCAAAAAAAAGTTTGAATCTTGAAAAACAATACACAAAGTATCACATTTCAGTACACCGCTCCAGAAAGTTGTGTGTAATGGTATCACTTGTCCAAGAATTTTGTATGAAATGGTGTGCAAGGAGGCAGTACGTGCACGTGCACGCGTGCAGGTTCAATAATCGACAGACGGACCGACCGTCAGACAGACAGACAGACGGACGGACGTAAGGATCGCGAGGAAACACAAAACTTCATCACGGTTTCTTAATTTTCGATTTTATTTCCTTATTTTTTTCTAGAAACGTACTGCGTGCCTACTCGAGTTTTAAGCCTTGGTGGGATCAAACTCATCCATCATCGAACACAATTTATTGCTTCATTTCGTCTCTTAAATAGGTTATCTTTTGTGTATATTTGGTGTCTGATGATCAGTTATCTGATCATACAGGTTAGTCTCTGCTATGATGGCGCTACATTGTTATTGTCACCACTTTCTCGTAAGCCATACAATACATTCCTACACTTACTTGTACTTAACTAAGTCACATCATGTTCAAAACTATTTTATATAGTTCTCCGTGATTATGTTTTTCTCTAAATATTTTACCACAGTTCTTGACAGAAAGGCCAATGTTAAGAGCCTTTCATTAGAATTTCCCAACAATGTAAACAATAACCTTACCTAAAAATTATATTACTTCTTTATAAAACAATTCTTTCACCAATGTTTTCGGTTATTAATGTTACATGTTATGTTAAATTATTAATTTGTAACAATAATAAATAACTGAAAACATTTGTATCAGTATTATTTTATAAACAAATATAGTTTAATTTTTAGGTTAGGTTATTGTTTACATTGTTGGAAAATTCTAATGAAAGGTAGGTATTCCATAAAACAGTAACAAATGATATTGATTCCTTATTAATAACTCTACATCTATTTTCCTGTATGATGTGCTCCATACGTTGGAAACACTGGATTTATGTGAACTTCTCTGACATATCTCTGGACTTTTTATAGTGAGCGAACTGTCCAGAGGTATCAACGCAAAAACTTCTCACATTCTTTGCCAATGAGTTATTCCTTACAAGTGTTCCTTCTAGTTTTTCTGTCCCTACCGGTTGCACTACAAAGTAGCCAGGATCACAACCACTCCACTAGGAGTAGAAACAAATTGAATTCTACCCACCTTTTGTTCTGTTTACCGCTATTCATCACCTCGAACTCGTTCCTTGCGTCTGAGTCTTGGCTGTAAGTATTTCTTAGCTTTGTAAGGACTGGGCTTATGTTTGTCGTCATTTTATGACCTTATCATTTTGCAATACTTGGCATGCAACCGACCAAACAATGTGGCATCACTTCAGCAGAGATCTTTTTATTACCTGTCTACGTCTCGTGGAATGGTGCCTCCACCATTTGTGAAAGCCTTGAAATTTAACGCTGAAAACATATTTTTAAATGTAGTTTGATTTTTGAGCAATCAAATTTATTTGGCTTTTTGCATTTAAGGACATACAGCAAAACTTGGCATTGAGCTGATGGCCCAGTGCTCGACAAGAACGAAAATCGTAAGCGTTTCAAAGTCAACACGAAATATTTAATACTATCTTCTATTTACACAGCAAGTATGAGCACGACAAGGTGGCGCGATGAGCTATCGCAAGGATAGAGAGAGATCCTAACAGTACGCATAGCTACAGCCCATAAATCAGGCTTAACTCAACACAGTTTTTACTTTGCTTCTTAGTTCTATCTAACAGATGGTGTCATGTTCCTTCTAGTATACGAGAACATTGAACAATTTAAATTATTTAGATGGCTAGTCCTTGAATAAAAGGTCTTCGCTCAACTGCGTGTGCGCACTACGGAATTAGTTCTAAAACAGGATAACGGACGTTGATCCTTATTTAACTTGAATTACTGCTGGGCTCTAGAATTAGGGGCGCAATCGATTTATAACTTGTTTCTTTCGATTAAATGTAATTACAAGATGCAAATGCATGCTTGTAACAAAAAACGGGACGTATATGAGCTGATGTGATGATACTTGTAAATAAGGATTTGTTACAAGATCCATCGTAGACAGGTTCTATGGTTAGATGGATAATTTTGAATGAACGATTTGTTACAAGGATCCATCGTAGACAGGTTCCATGGTTAGATGGATAAAATTGAATGAACGATTTGTTACAAGGATCCATCGCAGACAGGTTCTATGGTTAGATGGATAATCTTGAATGAACGATTTGTTACAAGGATCCATCGTAGACAGGTTACATGGTTAGATGGATAATCTTGAATGAACTATTTGTTACAAGGATCTATCGTAGACAGGTTCCATGGTTAGATGGATAATCTTGAATGAACGATTTGTTACAAGGATCCATCGTAGACAGGTTCCATGGTTAGATGTATATTCTTTAATGAACGATTTGTTACAAGGATCCATCGTAGACAGGTTCCATGGTTAGATGGATAATCTTTAATGAACGATTTGTTACAAGGATCCATCGTAGACAGGTTCCATGGTTAGATGGATAATCTTGAATGAACGATTTGTTACAAGGATCCATCGTAGACAGGTTCCATGGTTAGATGTATATTCTTTAATGAACGATTTGTTACAAGGATCCATCGTAGACAGGTTCCATGGTTAGATGGATAATCTTTAATGAAAGATTTGTTACAAGGATCCATCGTAGACAGGTTCCATGGTTAGATGGATAATCTTGAATGAACGATTTGTTACAAGGATCCATCGTAGACAGGTTCCATGGTTAGATGGATAATCTTGAATGAACGATTTGTTACAAGGATCCATCGTAGACAGGTTCCATGGTTAGATGGATAATCTTGAATGAACGATTTGTTACAAGGATCCATCGTAGACAGGTTCCATGGTTAGATGGATAATCTTGAATGAACGATTTGTTACAAGGATCCATCGTAGACAGGTTCCATGGTTATATGGATAATCTTGAATGAACGATTTGTTACAAGGATCCATCGTAGACAGGTTCCATGGTTAGATGGATAATTTTGAATGAACGCTTTGTTACAAGGATCCATCGTAGACAGGTTTCATGGTTAGATGGATAATCTTGAATGAACGATTTGTTACAAGGATCCATCGTAGACAGGTTCCATGGTTAGATGGATAATCTTGAATGATCAATTTACCGGTTACAATAGTTTTGCGTAGTACTTACTCTGATATTCTACCAATAAGTCGAATATTTTTCCTAACAATGCATATTTTGAAATTATCCTATTGCTGTGTCCTTATCTTAGTGACATGTTTTGAGTTTCCGAATACTATGTAAGCAATCGTAGTAAATGCTGTCTTCGGTTGTATTAAAGCTTTTCTGTAGGTAGGTACTTATTTGTTAAAGACGAAATGACCATCCAATTCATTGACTTGCAAGGCATTGCTTTGATATTCAGTCAAGATAGCCTCCTAAATGATAGACGCTGCCTGATCTTGATGAGGATTCCTGCGATTCATGCAGTTCTATGTGCATGCGTCGCAACCGTACGCGAAGGATTCCGCCGCGGTCCAATCAATCAGCTTGATGCCATTCAACATCTTGTTTAAACTTTTTGTTTTATCTTTATGAAAGTATTCTTTGTACAAAAATCAGGACTACGATATTTTTTTACGAAAGTTAGAGAAGTTTCGACACTTAGTACCAAATTCGCAAAGTTCCAACGCACGCTTAATATGTCCATATACGCAAAACTCCGATTTGACAAAGTACCAAGTTGGTAAAGTGACAAACTCGCAAGACACCAACTACGTTAGTTACCAAACCTGTAATACGCATAGTACCAAATATGCTAGTTACCAAAACTGTTACCAAAAAGGGAGTTGGCAAAAAATAGTTTTTTCCAAAAAAACTGTAAATGAGCAAGCGAAGCGAGCTATATTCGGTTCGGTCAGGTTTTATTGATTACTAGCTGTCCCGGCGAACTTCGTTTCACCTTACACTACACTACACTATACTACCCTACCCTACCCTACACTACCCTACCCTACCCTACCCTACCCTACCCTACACTACCCTACACTACCCTATTCTACTCTACGCTAGCCTACACTACACTACCCTACACTACACTACCCCACTCTACACAACACTACCCTACCCTAACTACACTACACCTACACAACACTACACTACACTATCCTACCATGCCCTAAAACCAATTAGTTTTTGATTGATATTTTTTCATTATTGATGAATATCATATTTTAATGCTTATTATCCTATTCCGGGCTAAGAAAAATGCAAAAACACAAAAATCATAAAAACTGCTCCAGCCGTTCTTGAGTTATAAATGATGTGACTAACACGACTTTCTTTTATATATGTATATAGATACAGTCAATAAGTCCCCCCCCCCCCATGGGTTGCTGAAAATGGTATTTTCCGAATTTGGCATTACGCTTAATGGCACTAAGCGTATTTGGTATTCTGAGATTCTGGTGCTTTGCGCGTAAAAAGTACATTTTGCGAAGCGCCATAAGGCATTTTGCGAGTTTGGTACTAAGCGTCGAAAGGGTTAGAGTGCGATTCTCTATCACACCACAAATTTGGCACTCTTTCTCTTATTTTCTTACTTATCATCTACTTACCTACCTGGACTGCTTACTTTTGAGGTTAAGTTCTTTAATTGCCATTTCAGATATAAACCGTACCTACATCACAAATTCTTTTGACTAACAAAAGGATCCACTTTCGGTCAAGACCATAGAGTTTCTGTTATCTGTGGTTAAGACCCTAACAAAGAGCTCTTTAGACTTAAATTTGAATCCACTTGAAAACCTTGAACCGTGGTCCCTACTTCATTAGCGTCTTTGTTAGGTATTCGCGTCGTATCGCGACTTCGCCAGTCCTGTCGCAAAAACGCGGCTGGTCCATATTTGGAGAACATAATGAGCCTAATGGGGCATCCGTGGCTGCCAAGCGGCCGGTCCCACGGCTACCGTTCTTGCCGCATCCCCTTTTCGGTAACTAACCAGTCGTGGGCAGTTGTTTTTTTGCGCTGACCACTTTTTGCTAAGGGTTGTTGATGTCGTAAATAGAATTATGGTCTATCTATGTGCAGATAAAATGATTAGTTGTATGCGATTAGGTTTTTGCTGTGCATTCTTGATATAGAGGTATTTTTTAGGGTTCCGTGCCTTAAAAGGTAAAAACGAAACCCGTATAAGATCACTCGTGTGTCTGTCTGTCCTTCTGTTACAGCCTATTTGCTCAGAAACTACTGGACCGATTGAGTTCAATTTTGATACACATATGTAAATCGGTGACCCAAAGACGGCCGTGCAACGTAAATTAATTAATTCTAAACTTTCTTATTCTTATTTTAAATTTCTTTTTTATTTCTTATTCTAATTTTTTAAACTTTTGGGGGGCAAATTGGAAAAAAATAAAAAAAAAAGTTTTGCAAACTATATCCTGTGTATATTAAATAAAAGTGCTTGTTGTGAAAAATCTTAATTTTTTTATAATTTTAAAAAATATATGTTTATCCAATATATCTCATACAGAAGGTTTGAGTTAGTTATTTTCAAGGTGGAGTGACTGACACGAGTAACAGTCGTTACGTAATGTGGACTCAAACAAAACAAAACATTTTCACTGCCTTTGCCTATGTTTATTTATGTTTTGTGTTTTCAGTTCCTTGTTCGAAATAAACATGCGGCTTTTGTGCAACTATTTCTAACCTAAAGTACCTTACTTATTATACCGGTGCTTAAAATAGTATATTTGTGGATAAATACGGTGAAACAATGCAGGAAGGTTTATAATACATATAAGTATAATATAAACCTTCACGTATTGTTTTACCTTATTTATCCTCAAATATACTATTTTACGCAACGAATATTTATTTAGATAAGTACTTTAAGTAAGTAATAGCTGGACAAAACCCGCATGTTTATTTGGATTTTATTGTATAAGATTATTATTTTTCAAGATTCAAGATATTTATTCAAAATAGGTGCAAATAACACTCTTTCTGATAGTCATAAAATAATAATAACATAATTCATTGTACACAAACTTTAACCAAAAAAAACTGGCGAAGTGCGAGTCGGACTAGCCGAGAGTTATGTACCACCACAACTCTCAACACAACTCCTGGTATAATGACAACGATACCTATTTCACATTACAAACAAAAGACATCAACACGAGCGACAAAAATATGTTTTTTTTTTGTCATTCAGTTCGGACTCCTTAGCGCAAGTACAACTCATTTCTTGTTTTACTTAAGTATTGGTACTATAATCACACCAAGTTTCACGCTTTAATATATTACCGTCTTTACGATAGAGCTAAATGAAAAATACTTCCAAAGACCAATAAAAAACACGTTTTTTTGTATGTGGATCCCCCCCTGATTTTTCACTTTTTCCAGTTTTTAGTATTTACCATCGGGTGAGATGATGCCAAGGGCTTACCAATTGGAAGTAAAAAAAAAATGTTATAGCGGCAACAGAAATACACATTCTGTAAAATTTTCAACTGTCTACCTATTATGATTCATTAATATCTTTGGCAATATCTTTACGTCCCAGATACCGCAGTGTCTTAAGACCAAGGTCTTCGACCAGTGTGTGTTGCCAGTGATGACGTACGGAACTGAGACATGGTCGCTTACTATGGGCCTCATAAGAAGGCTCAAGGTTACCCAAAGGGCAACGGAGCGTGCTATGCTCGGAGTTTCTCTGCGTGATCGAATCAGAAACGAGGAGATCCGTAAGAGAACCAAAGTAACCGACATAGCTCTCAGAATTGCTAAACTTAAGTGGCAGTAGGCGGGGCACATTGCTCGTACAACAGATGGCCGTTGGGGCAGTAAAGTTCTCGAGTGGCGACCACGCACCGGAAAGCTTAGTATAGGCAGGCCTCCTACTCGGTGGACCGATGACCTGGTGAAGGCCGCGGGAAACCGCTGGATGCGGGCAGCGCAGAACAAATCGTCGTGGAGATCCTTGGGGAGGCCTATGTCCAGCAGTGGACTTCCTGATATGATGATGATTCATGAAATACAGCCCGCTGAGAGACGGACAGACGGACGGACAACGGAGGCTTAGTAATAGCAAAGTATATATATTAGTACTAACATGCAGTATAGACACTTCCTGCCGCTCTCTAGATTGTGACCTCACCCCCTTGTCTCCCAGATTGATACAGATTGGTTATAGTGTTTGGTTCTCGAACGTAGGGGATTTCGCCGTGATTTTGTTAGCGCCGTCATTTGGTTTTAGAAATGTCATTTCTCGACCGTTGCATGCAGTATCTGGGGTGTGGTAATAGGGTCCCGTTGGTCACCTGTTGTGTGTATGGATGGAACCCTGGTCCCGTTGGTCACCTGTTGTGTGTATGGATGGAAGCCTTAAAAACATACAGAAGGTACAGCTTATTATAATAAGAAATTTCTTACAGCAGATCTTGGAAAGAGACAGTGACAAAAGAATAGCAGAAGACGTGTACATAAAAAAGACTACCATTTTAGACAACAGAAATTGTGATTACTTACTCATAAAAACCTTACAATAATACTAATATGAGATCCTATCTATAAAATTAAAATATTAGAGAAGATAAAATAAGAAATTCCAGAATTAGTGTGTCTGATATACTGTCGAGTGTCCAGAACTGGTATTCCTATGCCAAAGTATATGTATTAGTACTAACATACAATATGGACACTCCCTGCCGCTCTCTAGATTGCGACCTCACCCCCGCGTCACCCAGATTGATACAGATTGGTAACAGTTTGGTTGTCGATCGTATATGATGTCGCCGCCATTTTGTTTGTTCCGTTATTCCTTTTTTGAAATGTCATTTCTGGCCCGTTGTATGAAGTGTCCAGGGTGTGCCTCTACGCTTATTTTTCCTGATTTCTGAAGAAATCCCAGGATTTCCATTACCCTTTGTGGACATGATGTTTACATAAATATGCTATTTAGGAGTAGTGTTATGATGATGGATGACTGACGATGATATTTTATGTATTACCACTCCCCGGACACTGCATACAACGGTCGTGAAATGACATTTCTAAAAACAAATGCAAAAAAAATCACAGCGAATTCCTATACGTTCGACAACCAAACTGTAACCAATCTGTATCAATCTGGGTGACGAAGGGGTGAGGTTGGAATCTAGAGAGCGGCATTGCGTTGGGGAATCTTAGTAAGCCCGCTTTCATCTTCGGCAACATCGTCACTTACCACCAGGTGAGATGTTGTCAAGGGTTTACCAATTGTGAATAAAAAAAAAGGAGTGTCCATACTGTATGTTAGTACTAATATGTATACTTTGGTATTAGTTAGTTGACTGACATTCCCTTGAACTTGACCATCAACATCTTCACTGCGGGAGTGCATTTCTACAAGTTCCTTCCACCCCAGAAATCAAGTTTTGTGTTTAGAACAACTTGGCTTGTTTACAGTGGCGATCGGAGCCACTTCCTCTGTTCAAACAAATTTAAACTCGTGCGCCCGTTCCGACTAGAGCTGTGCGTGTAGCGCTGCGGCACAAGTATCGATGGAATCGTGAGTTCGTGACTACGGTCGACCTCTTTTTAATCAATCTGTTTTGATGCACTTAATTTTATTTGGGTCATCATCATCGTTACAGCTCATATACGTCCCCACCGAGGGGCTCGAGCCTACCCTGAATCAGGGCGACTAGGCCTTAGTCAACCACGCGGGCCCAGTGCGGGTTGGTCGACTTCACACACAACCTTCGAGTTTCTTCGCAGGCGTGTGCAGGTTTCCTCACGATGTTTTCCTTCACCGTTAAAGCAATCGGTAAGTATGTACGTAAGTTTTTTGTTTTTTTTTTGAAAAACTCATTGGTACATTGGCCGTCCAGATTTGAACCCGGTACCTCTGGTTAGATGGACCGAGTCGTTACCGGTTGAGCCACCGACGCTTTTTTTTATTTTATTTGGGTAAAAATTACTTTTAAGTGGGCTCTTTCTATGTAGAATAACTAATTCATATGGCAAGATCCCATTGCCTAACCTATGAAAAATGGCGCGAACTTTAAGAGTATATTGTCCATTTGTAAATAAAATTTGAACAATAGGACTGTTCATGATCTCGAATGCCGTCGAGTTAGTGACTGACCGAAGGTTCGGTTTCGTTTTGGCAAGTTTCGGCCATAGTTTCGGTTTCGGCCAAAAATCGGCCGAACTTTCGGTCGCGCCGAAACTCAGTGTTCGTGAATTGTCGCGCTTCGTTCGGGTAAAATTGGTTATGTTAACTAACAACAATCGTATCTTAAAAGAAGATTTTTTTTTTTCATTTGTGGTGCTAGTTAGCATAACTCGTTGCCCTTGTTTAGTACCATGTTTTTGTTTTTATCGCAAAGTTGATTTTTGATAGTTTACTTACATACATTACAAGTATAATGTCATTGTGTTCATGTGAAAGTTAAGGGTTCTAGTTTTAGGGTTCCGTACCTCAAATAGTGAAAACGGCACCATTATAGGATCACTAACGTGTCTGTCTGTCCGTCCGTCCATCTGTAACAGCCAATTTTTTCTGAAACTACTGGGCTAATTGAGTTAAAATTTGGTACACGTATGTAAAGATAGACGTGTAATGTAAATAGATAAATTTTAAACATTAGGGCCACTTTCGGGGCGAAAAAATAAGTGAAAATTGACCATTCCCCCTTGTCTCCGTTACTACCAGGCATAAAATCTTGAAAAAAGTCACAATATATAAGGTTGAATGCCTAGATTATATGAAAACCTATGAGAAAACCTAGAGTCCTTTTATTTCCAAAGAAAAAATAAAATTTCCAATGTCCAAAATAAGTAGACTACTATTTACCTAGAGCAAAGTATGCACTGAGAGGTCTTGTTCTGTTGGTAGTTAAAATTTTGTGAACCCGAGTGGAACTTGACCAGTTTTTTTACTTCTTTTAACACTTATTGACTAAAATAATGACATATAAAATACACTAGATTTCAGCATACAAAACAAAATTTAATATGGTCTTAATGAGTTTCGGTTTTGGTTTCGGCCGAAACTGAGACCGAGGCCGAATGTTCGGTTCTCCTGTTTCGGTCGGACACTACGAGATCAAATCTATAGAACCTGTCTATGACAATTGATCACCACCGACACGAGAGAAAAAGAAGACGCTATTGGTAATTGGCACCTACCTACTCTCAAATGTATGCAGTTTTTAGACTACCTACCAATGTCAACATCATTATCAATTATTATCACATCAGCCGAAGGACATCCACTGCTGGACATAGGCCTCCTTCAAAAATTTCCACGACGACAGGTACTACACTACCGGCATCCATCAGCTTCCCGCGACCTTCACCAGGTCATAGGTCCACGCTACGCTACGTTTTCTGGTGCGCGGTCGCCACTCGAGAACTTTACTGCCCTAACTGCCATCCATTCTAAGAGCTATGTGCCCCGCCCACTGCCACTTCAGTTTAGCAATTCTGAAAGCTATATTGGTTACTTTGGTTCTTGTACGGATCTCCTCTTTTTTGATTCGATCGCGCAGAGAAACTCCGAGCATAGCATGCTCCATTGCCCTTTGGGTGACCTTTAAGCCTTTTTATGAGGCCCATAGTAAGCGACCATGTGTGCCAGGGATTCTTCGCACCCCAGGCCCCGCCGTAACTTGACCGCTACCAGAGCCAGGAATAGCGGGGCCGCCGGGGATTAGGGGCCGTTTTTTAGTTGTGTTGAACATCGGGGGGTGTTGCCGTAATCGCCACGCTTGGCAGGCGGGTTGGCGATCGCAGTGTTGTTGCAGGTCGACTGCAATTCGCGGAAAGGACGCTGCTGCTCATCCTCCGTTTTAAGTCCCTTAGTCGGCTTTTACGACACCTATTGGACAAGATAGGATGGCCCTATTCTAAGCCGGGAGCCGGGAGCTATTATCAATATTGTCACCAATAACAAGGGCCTGTTGGTCACCCTTCGAGTGTACGGAACCCTCAAAGCATCCATCCTACTCTGTCAGAATGACTGAGAGAGTACACCTTAAACATTATTACTCCAATACAAAGTTCTTATGACTCATCTCGTGAATTGTGTTCTGACCATTTAAGACATAAGACATTTATTGATTCCTGTTCACCAAACACACATACATAATATTGGGAATAAATTAAATAAAAATAAAAAATGAGAGGAGAAATATAAAAAAATAACTCAACTCTTTCACGTATTCTGTATGCAAAGTGTGACTTGATTCCTCATAATTTGTATCGATAGCCAAACTATCGAAGCTCTCCTGCGACTCTACTCCCGTCTATCGCCCGCCGCTTGTTTACATCCTCGCTGCAAGTGCAACCACTTTGAAGGCACACGGTCACGGCTACTCGGTGTGGTGGTGGTGGTGCCTTTGATTGTATTTCTAGTGGTAATTTTGAAGCGAAGTTCTTTGATTTTTATGGTTTCGTACACTTAAAGGGTGACCAACGGGACCCTAATCCTCTGCTGTCCGTCCGTCTGTTTCATTTCATGAAGCGTAACAGATAGATGAGTAGTTAAAATTTTCACACAGTGTGCATTTCTATTGACGTTATATATGTATAACAAAAAAATATATAAAGAGGGCTTCCATACAAGAACTTGTTTTTAAAGGCTTTTTGTTTTTGCTGTAAAAACGGGTTTAAATTCAAGCGTGAAACTTGGTGTGGTTATTGTATTTATCCTAAAGTATAACAAAAAAAAAAAGAGTGTCGGTGGCTCAACCGGTAACGACTCGGTCCATCTAACCAGAGGTACCGGGTTCAAATCTGGACGGCCAATGTACCAATGAGTTTTTCAAAAACTTACGTACATATACATACTGATTGCTTTAACGGTGAAGGAAAACATCGTGAGGAAACCTGCACACGCCTGCGAAGAAACTCGAAGGTTGTGTGTGAAGTCGACCAACCCGCACTGGGCTCGCGTGATCGACCAAGGCCTAGTCGCCCTGATTCAGGGTAGGCTCGAGCTCCTCGGTGGGGACGTATATGAGCTGATATAAAATAACTAAAAAAACTGGCCAAGTGTGAGTCGTACTCGCGCTAAGTAGTCTGAAATGAATGAAGAAACATCATTTTTCTGTCTTGGTGTCTTTAGTTTTTCATATCATAGGTGTGTTGTTCATTGTTTTTTTTTTTGGTGTGGTTGTAAAGAAGAGCGCGAGTCAGGTTTACACTTGGCCGGTTTTTTAAAAACTTTTATTTAACTTGCAATATTTGTATGTATGTATGTGTGTTTAGTTCAAATCTAGCGATCGATTTTGAAGCGACTTCCAGGGGTCCAATTAAGCTGAAATTTGAAATGAAGCCGTATTCCCGGTGACATCATTTGGTCCCAGAATCGTCTTTTATTTTTCAATAGAATTGTAGAAAGTACAATCCTGTACTCACCTTTTTAAAAACAATTTGGAACCGTGTATTTTAACCGACTTCAAAAAAGGAGGAGGTACTAAGTTCGACTGTATGTTTTTTTTAATGTATATTCACCGATTTTTCCGTCAATTGAGGACCGATTTTCAAAATTCTTTATTCATTCGAAAGAGTTTACTCCCATTGTCACCAAGTCAGGATCTGATGATGGGATCCTAGGGAAATCGAGAGCAACCCTCAAATTACTCATTACGTGATTCATATGTCTTGTAAAGCTATTAAAATACTTGCGTCTGTTAGTCATCATATCATGTTGTTAAGCTGATGAAGGAAGGTACAACTCCTTAACGGTTAGGAAATGGCGGAAAATTATTTCAATATTATACATAGATATATACGTAGGTATGCATAGACCGATAGGTTGTATTCTTTCAGGTTATTCGGATGAGCTGATGATGATGGAAGCCACAGGACTTTTTATCTGTTAATGAAACACATGTATTATGATTTGATAATTCATATTGGTGAGTAGGTGATTTGGTTTAACGTTGTTAGAGAGATATTATAGCATTATCACTAAAAATAAAGGAAATAAAAAAAACGGTTCTCTGTAAAGTCGGTTTACTGACGATAGTTGAACGTGACAACGTCATAAGAAAATACTGATGGAATGGTTTCATAATATCGAAAACGGAACGCCTCACGGAACGCCTCAGAGCGAGGTAACGACGGAACGCCTCAGAGCGAGGTAACGACGCATGGTAACGACGCATTTTTTCGTGCGTGCAGCCGGCTCCATCGAATTATAAGACGTTATCACGTCAAAATAAAAGTTTAAAAAAACTAAAAACCGACTTCAAAATGAAATTCACTCAGAAGTATCAGAAGTATGAAATAATATTATTACCTATACTTAAATACACAACATTAACCAACAATAACGAAATCAAAGATGGGTACGAATTAAATTAGGGGCTTAATTTTTTTTTAGAGGTGGATGTCAGCAAACCATCGAATCTAAAACATTTGATACGTAAGTAACCGTGTGCTGGTACCGACCTCAAAAAAAATTTAAAGCCCCTAATTTAATTCGTACCCACCTTTGATTTCGTTATTGTTGGTTTATGTTGTGTATTTAAGTATAATAATATTATTTCATACTTTTGAGTGAATTTCATTTTGAAGTCAGTTTTTAGTTTTTTTAAACTTTTATTTACATTGTTTTGAGCATTTGGGTTTAAAGCTTTTAGGTTTTTCTATACACAATAAGGATGACGACAGCATCAGAAATAAATAATGAACTTTTGATCACTAAATTGCCACCCTACTTAAACTTCGGAAAATCTTACTCGTTTTGTTTTCCATCAAGTCTTCGATTTTTAATTCACCAAAATCACAAAATGAGTACATAAATGACGCTGCTAAACTATGACGTCACGCTTAGGTATCCTTATCCTTACTAATATTATAAATGTGAAAATGTGTTTGTTTGTTACCTTTTCACGCTTCAACTCCTTGACCAATCTTAATGAAATTTGGCATGCAGGTAGCCTGTGTCACGAGGAAGGACATAGGCTACTTTTTATCCCGTGAAAGTAGCATAACCCGATTCAGTTCCTCAGGGAACTAAAAATATACAATTTTATGGTTAATTTCTTTAACATCGCAACGGAACAATGGATTGCTGTAATTTTTTGCACAGAGATAGCTGAGGGGGTGGGAAATTACATAATTTACTGATTATCATATCCTGACATGTTTCCCGAGGGTTCTGGGGAAAACCCAATTCCGCGCTCGCGCACGTCAGCGTCGCAACGGAGCTACGGACTGAAGTGGTTTTTTGTATAGAATTGGTTGAGGGGGTGGGAAGTGAAATAGACTTCTAATCAGAACAGCCCGATATCGTATCTGAGGAATCTGAGGAAAACTCATGTCTGCGCTCGCGAGCCGCTTGCGGCTCGCACACCACTCACCCTAAAAGACAGTCATAAAACCCATGTCTACGCGGGCGAAGCCGAGGGCAAAAGCTAGTTTCTATTATTTTTAGAACTAAATGTCGTTTTTGGTAGATAATAAAAAGTAACTCAGATGACTAGCATTCGTCATCCCTATTGGTAAGCCCTGGGCATCGTCTCACCTGATGGTAAGTGACGAAGATGCTGAAGATGGAAGCGGGCTTACCATCATTCCCCAACGCAATGGAGAACTTCTTCAAGTCGGAACACATCAATGTTGTTAACACTGATGTTTGGCGGACAAACAAGATGGTGGTAGCTAGCTAGGCGGACATAGAAAATGCCCAACCACCAAACAAAACGGGTCTTGCAAGTTTACCCCACCGGGAATCGAACCAGCGACCTCCTGGTGTGAATGCGAATGGACTAACCATTATGCCACGGAGGCGGTTAAAATTAACAAATTAAAATGGGCTTTACGAAAATTATTATGATTAGCGTGTGTGAGGGTGAAATAATATGTTTTTAAGCTATTGTATAGCTTTTATCGCGGGCTTTGAGCCACTTTGAGGAGACCGAATCAAGAAATTTCGTAACGAAAATAAAAACTAAGACCCAAAAAAAAATTGAGTTATAAAAACTTACAGTGCCATCTATATATCCATCATGATTATGATGATGATGATGATGATGATGACGATGACGATGGCGTTGGCGATGGCGATGGCGATGGCGATGGCGATGGCGATTGATGATGCGATTGATGATGATGAACTTTCTTAGTGTTAATTTAGTACATAAACATCCCGCGCCCCAAGGACTATATTGTACTAGTAAATACTGCATAAATAAAAAATAAATAAATAATTATAATTGCATAAGTTTATAAAAAATGCTATGCAATAGCTTTACCGCGGCAGTCCCTGAGTGCCACACGTCATTTTTTTTGTCGTCGTGGAGATCCTTGGGGGAGGCCTATGTCCAGCAGTGAACGTCCTTCGGCTGAAATGATGACCACCCCCTCAACATCTGCCACTATTCCGTTGCGATGTTAAAAAAATTAACCAAAAACAGAGTATTTTTCAGTTCCCTCAAGAACTGCATCGGACTATTTTTTTTATTCACAATCGGTAAACCCTTGACAACATCTCACCTGGTGGTAAGTGACGATGTTGCCGAAGATGGAAGCGGGCTTACCGAGATTCCCCAACGCAATGCTTATCTTCTCTTCATGCAACTTATCTTCATGCCGGAACACACCAATGATATCAACATTGATATTTGGCGGCAAGACTTAGACAAGGTGGTGGTAGCTAGCCAGGCGGGCTTAGAAAATGCCCTACCACCAAACAAACCAAGTCTTACAAATGACCCCGCCGGGAATCGAACCCGCGACCTCCTGTGTAAAGCCAATGAACTTTGCCTCTGGTTTACAGAGACGGTTTAAAATTAAAATATATAATATTAACATTTTCACAGGATTAAAAGTAGCCTATGTCCTTCCCAGTAATACAGGCTACCTGCATGCCATATTTCATCAAAATTGGTAGAGGTTTTGAAGCGTGAAAAGGTAACACAAACAAATAAACAAACATTTTCACATTTATAATATTAGTAAGGATACAAGCTCACTCTATAGGCAAAGTACTCGTATGAATATTAGTAGGTACTAACATACAGTATGGACACTCCCTGCCGCTCTCTAGATTGCTACCTCACCCCCTCATCATCGAGATTGATACAGATTGGTTACAGCTTGTTTGTCGAACGTATAGGATTTCCCCGCCATTTTGTTTGTTCCGTCATTCCTCTTTTGAAATGTCATTTCTGGCCCGTTGTATGAAGTGTCCAGGGTGTGCTATAGGTAGGTAATGCAAATTCAACGCCATTAGTTGTATGTAATCCGTCCTGCTCCTGTGGAACTCATTTGCATACGATGAATCTTACACCGCGCTCTCGCTCCAAATGTCACACCAAGGCGCTGATACTCGAGCCAGATACGTAACACCGACCATTACTGGACCATTATCTGGTCTGCGTGTGGTCCTGACCACAGCTCCTGCCAGCGAGGTTACATTCGGGTCTTTGACCTGTGTGACCTGATGATTCTTACACAAGGTGTCTTACTCATTGTTTTATTGTTTTTTAACCTACAACTGCCAATAAAATACAAGTAGCAATGTTGTGAATGAGACTGTATCTGATGAAGATACGTGTGTAATAATATATTCGAGTCCTTATACACCGGTTTCTACCTGATCGGATCAATATACTGATCACTATCTTCAGTAACCATGATCAATGTCAAGAATATACGGTATATTTTATTATATACGAGCTGTCCCGGCGAACTTGGTTCCACCTTACATTACACTACACTACCCTACCCTACCCTTAACCTACCCTACCCTACACAACACTACACTACCCTACCCTGTCCTATACTACCCTACTCTATAAGGGTATCGGTATCGTATCGGCAAAAAGGCGTATCGATGCATCCCTAAAAAAAGCAGCTGGAGATTTAAAACAATTATTTCCTAACCCAAATTTCATCCCAATCAGTTGAGTAGTTTAGGAGCTAGCACCTGGATGCTCACACACATACACACATTTTAAATGTTTTTTTTTACTATTAGTGTAAGACAAATAGAAAATGCATCTCCATCAAAATCTCAATTTCGCTTGCTGCCGCTCGCTCCTCAGTCGTTTGAAAGGAATACAAACGGAACTCCCCACTTAGTACAAAGCATGTCACATCAATCAATTTGCATGGGATGACCTTGCTCTGCTCCGAGGTACAGATAGTGACTTGAAATAGAGGCAGTAAAGGTAGGCTTAAGAATTAACCACGACAAGACTGAGTATCTCCAAATGAAGCGCTACAAAAAAAACTTGCATCAAACCCGAAGACCTTCAATATGTCGGAGATACCGTATACATATGGGTGGTCAAATTTAAATATTTGGGCTGTACCATCAACGGCATAAATACCAGGGACGAAGTTAATTCAGAACATTCGCGTCCAAAACGCCTTGCGATGCAGCGACGCCTTATAGAATGTATTGGTGTCTAGACTTTTCAGAGAAGCACCAAGATCCTCATCTATAACACCGATTCTAATGTGTGTATGTGAGGCCTGGACACTTACACAGAAAGTAAGCTCCTGGTTGCCGAAAGAAAAATCTTCCACAGAGTCCTCGGCCTGAAGCAGAGAGTGGATGGCAGTTGGAGAACCCGAAATTCAAGAGCTGGTGAGACAGCTCACAGACTCCGGTGGCTCGGTCAGTTAGAGAGAATAGGGGAAGATCGGAATACAAAGAGAGCCAATCAGGGTCAACCGAAAGATCGACACCCGGTCGGTCGCCCCAGGTGTCGATGGTGCGATGTCCAAAGTGTCCAAAAAGTGCGAGCACCAAGCTGGTGACTGGCGAGAAACCTCACAAGACTGGGACAAAAGGTGAGTTCTCGTATCGGAGGCCAGGACACACTTTGGGTCGTCAAGCCAGGAGTAAGTAAGTATATGGGAGGTACCCTTTTTAGGGTTTCCTAGACATACCACTAATACCTAGCATATAATAGCAACTACTATGATTTCTACATTGCGTAAAGGTAAACCCTTTCGAAGAAAAAAATGATTTAACTTTTATTGTATGACGGATTCAATTTTAATTCGCAAGATTGGCCGGTACATAAAGTGGGTGTAAAAAAATTGGTGTAGGTCCCGTTAACTGGCGCTTCTACTCATCATACTGAACAACTTTTGTTCTGCGAACCTCCAAACGTAAAAAAAAATTCAACCGATTTTGTGCATTTTAGTATGGAGGGTCCTAATTTTTTTTGAGTATTGACTATGGGCTCTTTGAAGAAAGTTGTTCAGTATGATGAGTAGAACCCCCAGTTAATGGGAACTACACCAATTTTGTTACATCCTGTATACGTCGTAAAGTGAAATTAAAGCTCATAAAATTATGCATTTTATTTGAATCCTCTATGAATTTTATTCCAGCAGACCTTGTCATTGAAAAAGAGAGGAAATAATCTAAAGCCTTGACCTTCCCCACACGCCTCTTCATTCCAGATCCCCTTTCATGCAATCAGCCTAGGCATTTCCTGCGGCGATCAGATAGCGCGCGTCGCACAACACGCCTTTGTGCCGTGCCGGCCGCGACGCGTGCGCACGCAATCGCAAAATGCCGCTAGGGGCT
This sequence comes from Coleophora flavipennella, assembly GCA_947284805.1. Taxonomy (NCBI): domain Eukaryota; kingdom Metazoa; phylum Arthropoda; class Insecta; order Lepidoptera; family Coleophoridae; genus Coleophora; species Coleophora flavipennella. The sequence goes on along the minus strand of OX369263.1, from coordinate 16,835,347 downwards.
GATTTAATAGAGATAGATTTCTTTCGGATTTTGGAATGAACGGATACAAGTTATATTTTTTTATACCTCGGATTTAAAATTAAGCCCTTAATAGTTGTACGGCTACTGTTTGATCAACCACTTTTTAGATCTGTCTGTCTGATTCTTAAGACTCTCCAGGAGGCTCGAGTTTCCATACAAACGTAGTTTTGCTTTAATACAAAAACTACATGCTGGATTTAATGCAAACTTTGTAAATATATTGAATAGACACATATCGATGTTTTTAATTAGTTTTCATCGTATTAGTTTTTAACGTAACTAAACGAAAGCATAAATTAGTTTTGTACTGAAAGTTTGAAACTGCTCTTAATTTTTTTCCGTTTTATATTAGTACATAGAAAACTAATTACTAAATTACAAACGTCGATATGTGTCTACTCAATATATTTGCAAATTTTGAATTCAACCCGGCATGCAGTTTTTGTATCAAAGCGGAATTACGTTTGTATGGAAACTCGAGCCTCCTGGCGGCCCTTAAAAGACTGTAATCTTTTGAACCGGTATTTGCGGAGATGTAAGAAATGTTCAATAAATAGAGATAATATAAGTATTTTTACGCTCTCCTTGGAAAGAAAAAAAAATGCTGGCAGGCATAGCCAAGATATTTGATAGGATGAAAATAAAAAAAGCAATCAATTCTCTTTCGTTTTTTTTAAAATAGAAGTAATTTGTTCGTGTCGGAACGTGTTCTTAAAAATGGATAACATTGAAGTTCTTGCGGTAATAAAATATCTCTGCTTGAAAAATTTTACTACGGAGCAGGTAAATCAAGACTTATATACTATAGTTGCGCGCTGGTGTGCTGAGTTCAAGCGAGGAAGAACTTCCACTAACGAAGACCCCACGCACGGGACGCCCTACATCGGCAGTGACTAAACAAATGATTAAAAAAATTGAAAACATTGTCTTGGCGGATCGTCGCGTTACTGTTCGTTTAATAGCAGAAGTAAAGATTTAGATGGGAAGTGTCCATAATAACATACATGACCATTTGGGTATGACAAAAGCATCAGCGCGCTGGGTGCCCAGAATGCTTTCTGTTGCGCAGAAACAAACGAGACTGAGAATTCACAAAGTCGTACTACGTTGTTGCGATGGAAGCCGGTTTTTAGAGTTCCGTACCCAAAGGGTAAAAACGGGACCCTACTATTACTATGACTTCGCTGTCTGTCTGTCTACCCGTTTGTAACCAGGCTGTTTATTTCATGAACCGTGATAGCTAAACAGTTGAAATTTTTACAGATGATGTATTTCTGTCGCCGCTATAACAACAAATACTAAAAATTAGAAAAAGTGAAAAAATAAGGGGGGTCTCCATACAAAAAACGTGTTTTTTTAACATGAAGAAACTAGCGCCATCCAGTATGATGGTACGGAACCCTTTGTGTGCGGTTCTGACTCGCACATGGCTGGCTTTTTTAACGTGTTTATCTTTTCTAGTTATGTATTATGGTTTCGTTTTTTTGTACCGAGAATTTTACCTGTATCTACTGGAAATATGCCGTTTCCGTTTCTTTATTATTTTTAACGCATTGTATATTAATCATAATCAACTGACTTTGATGTTTTTAGGGTCCCGTATCTCAAAAGGTAAAAACAAAATCGTTATTGGATCACTCGTGTGTCCAATCTGTCACAATATTTGCTCGAAAACTACCGGACCGATTGAGTTGAAATTACACGTATGTACGTCGGTGACCTAAAGACGGACGTGTAACGTAAATCATCATCATCATATCAGCCGAAAAACGTCCACTGCTGGACAAAGGCCTCCCCCATGTATTTCCACGACGACCGGTCCTGCGCTGCAATCTTCACCAGGGCGTCGGTGCACCGCGCGTCGGTCGACGAATCCAACTCGGCTGGGCAGCGTTCGGGAAGCTTCGCAATATCTCCACGTCCCAAATACCGCAGTGTCTCAAGACTAAGGTCTTTGACTACTGTGTGTTGCCAGTGATGACATACGGAATTGAGACATAGTCGCTTACTATGGGCCTAAGAAGGCTCAATGTTACCCAAAGGGCAATGGAGCGCGCTATACTCGGAATTTCCCTATGCGATCGAATCAGAAATGAGGAGAACCAAAGTAACCGACATAGTTCACAGAATCGCTAAACTGAAGTGGCTGTAAAGTAAATAAATGATTTTTTTACACGAAGGCTACTTTTGGGGAGTAAATTATAGAATTTTAAAAAAAGTTTTTAAATATTAATATATAACAAATGGAAGGGCTTGTTGTAAGAATCTCAAATATTTTTTTTTATAATTTTAAGATAAATGGTTTGTTTGTAAACTCTTTATTGTACAAAATATACACTTAAAATAATATTCAAAAAACTTAAGTACAAAGGCGGGCTTATCCCTTAGAGGGATCTCTCCCAGTCAACCTTTGAAATAATAAATAGAGGACTTAAATAGGACAATGAAACACTTATAGTTTTAAAGTTATTTAAGAAAATAGGCGAAAATGGTCCATTCCCCTTATCTCCGAAATTACTGGGCGTAAAATCTTGAAAAAAACACAGAACATGAGGTTGAATGCATAAATTACAGGAAAATCTATGAGACTATCTGAAATACTGCCGTTCCCACAGGAAAAATGAAGTTTCTAAGGTCCAGAAAAAGTAGACCCCTATATTACGTAGCGCAAAGTATGTACTGAGAGGTCTTGTTCTGTTAGTAATTAAAGTTTTGGTGCAGAACCCTGTTTGTGTGAGCCCGAGTAG